>JAQPPZ010001423.1:5515464-6894330 GCA_028583015.1 Wollemia nobilis
TGAATGGTAGCTAGGTCAATAGGTCTCCCCAAAAATCATAGATGAGGGTCTATGGCACGGAGTGCCACCTCTCTCTCTACTAGCTCGTTGACTTGTCGCAAGTGGTGAGGTCCAAGATAAGCCATCTCGGTCTCATCCTCAAAGTCATCATCACTTATCCAAAAACCGTTAGCATTGGTATGCGGCCCTAAGACAAGGGGCTCATGTCTTGGCCCCAAGTAGGCCATCTCTATTTCATCTTCATATTCTTCGTCACTTATGAAGAATCCATTTGCATTTGTCTCTTGCCCCAAAGTTAGGGGTTGATGGCTTAGGCCTAAGTAGGCTCTTTCTGTTGAGTCTTCTGATTCATAGTCACTTTCATCTGATGTATATCCACTCTCATCGTGGATGGACCATGTGAATATTTGTAAATAGCGAGGCCCCTGATAGGCTAAGCCAAGTTGTGCCTCATCATCACTTGCTTCATATCCATTCTCCTCATCCCATGAGTTGTACCCTATTGGGGTGGAATCAATTGAGGTGTTTGGATGATAAGTTTCTGGAGGCGGTATGTTTACCATGGCCACTTGTCTATTGCTCAAATTTCCTATTCTTAGGGGATGATAAGGAATGAAATCAATGTCTTCTCCTAACCCTAAGCTTAATCTTTCCAATGCTGCTACAAGAGAGTCATCTCGACCTCTGCTATAATAGCCTAAGCCAAATATATCAGAGGGAAGCTGATATTGTGGCTCGTATGGCCGCCTACGCCCCTGCTCATATATGCCAAGGCCATAGCCATGCCAATGGCAATGCTCAAAGTAGCTTAGAGAAAACTCGGGGTTAGAGAGGTAATGAACATTGACCATGAATAATTTGTCACCATCCTCTTCTATATCTGAAGACTTATGAGCGCAGTCCAGGCCGACATAGACAAAATTGGTTTGGTTGGGAGGGATTCCAAGTGGAACCACTATTCCTACTAGCAGCCTCAAGTCCTTAGGCCTTCCTATGTCTTGTGCAGACTCAATGATAGGCGTAAAGGTGATGTTCTACACAAGGTACTCCCCTATGCCTATGCTTGCCAAGTGTATTGATGCATGCGACATGGATGACCCCACGGATGATACTGGCGAAGTAGGGTGATAATCACTATCTTCATCTTGATCTTGAAGATCTTCCTCTTCCATAGGACTTGGAATTTCAGCAATGGCTACAGTTGGCACTTCCTTGGGCCTTTCTTCCTTAACTAAGGGTGCCTTTAGCTTCTGATTATCTTTTGGTTTTGATGTTGATGGTACTTTAGAAGCATTGACTATTTTGAGTGCACCAAGAGGTGTTGATGTGCATGGGTCTTTTCTTACCCCTTTGTCTTCGTTATCCACTTGTGTGGTTGGGGATGAAGGTGCCACGTACAGGTGAGTAGAAGGGATTACAAATTCTCCTAGAATGTCCACCTGATTGATGTATTTAAAAGGCTCTTCATCGGCCAGAACCACATAGACTTTGTTCTCGTGCACATACTTGACACACTGGTGCAAGATTGAAGGCACACACTTCATGGCCCTTATCCAAGGGTGCCCTAAGAGGATGTTGTACTACATAGCTCCTTCCAAGACATGACACATCATGGGGATGGTCTTGTGCCCCACCTTGATGGGTAGGACTATCATTCCCATAGTATTGCATAAAGCATCATTAAAAGCTCTCAATGTGTAAGCTCTCGGAATGATATTGGACTTGGGGATTTTGAGGTGCTCTATTGCAGTTGTTGTGATGATGTTTATCGATGAACCTGTATCGACCAAAACCCTCTTGAAAGGTAAGTCATTTATTTCCACTACAATGTTTAGTGGAGGGTCTGGTAAGGCAATAGGAACTGTCTTAATCTCATGATCATAGAATCGGATTACAGGTTCCTGGCATTCTTGTACTTGTCCCACAAAGTGAGTGAATGCATTCGCATCTTGCGGTTGGAGCTCAATTGTTCTTAAAATCTCCATTAGAGTCTCCCTATGCTTTGGGGACTGTTGTATGAGCTCATAGATGGATAACTTAGCTGGAGTCATCTGTAGGTTTTGCTCCAATCTACTCTGAATAGTTACCACAGGTCACGTTGGTGGACCTGGAAGGTTGTCTTGCCTTTGCCTAGGAGTGTCTGGGATGTTCATGGGAGTTGCAGGTGGTTGCGGTTGACCATACCGCCTAGTCCTTGTTGCTATGTTAACAATCTCAACCATCCCAACGCATCCATGGGTAGGTATGTCAACTCGAACCTGATTGACTTGGGCCCCTTGCTCTCGAGGGGCCTCATGATTGGGCAATGGGTTTTTGTATATGCCCATGTCTCTATTATCGGGAGCCAGTGGGTTGTCAACTTTGAGTTCTCCTGCCTCAATCATGTTTTGCACTTGATGCTTAAACCCGATGCAAGCCTCAATGTCATGCCCCGGTATCCTATGATAAGGGTAAAATTGATCTTCCCTATATCATTTTGGCTTAGGATGGTTGGGATCTATAAGAGGTATATCAAGAAATCTGATCCTCCTGGCCTCACTCAACTGATTAAATATTGATTGCATTGATTTTGTTAGAGGCATGAAATAACGAGGTGGCTTGCATTCTCGATTTCTTCCCTGATTGTTCTTTTGGTCGTAGTTGGCTAGTGGGGGATGTGCTTGATAGTTCTGGGGTTGTTGTGCACCCCCATCCTTGGGTGTAGCCAATACGACTTGATTTACTAGAGCAGGGTTTGTCCTGCTTCTACTTATACTTGTCATTCTTACCATTCTTGTTCCACTCCTTTTTGTTTTGGAGTTTAATGGTTCCCTCATCTACTTTTATTTCTTCGATGAGCTTGGCCTATGCCAAAGCTTCCTCAAATGAAGGATACTGCTGAAGTTGTAGCAAGAGGGAGATGTGTTTAGAACAAATTTTGGTGAACATGCGAATGATCTCTTCTATGGGAATGGAGAATGATAATTTTGCCATGACTTTTCTCCATCTATTCCCATAATCCATTACTGGCTCATCATCATACTATTTCAAGTTGGCCAGGTCTGAAAGGTTCACCTTCTTCTTAGCACCAAAGGAGAAACACTTTAAGAATGCATTTACTAGTTGTTCAAAGTTGGTTATGCTATGCTTAGGTAGTTGGTTGAACCATTGAGTGGCAGCACCTAAAAATGTCATTATGAATGTTCTTAGCATGAGAGCGTCATTGTCTTCAAGATGAAAATAGGTATTGATAAAATTGGTGACATGCTCTTGTGCATCCTCTTCACCCTTAAAATTTTCTAACCTAGGCATCTCAAAGTGCTTAGGATATGGAGGGCTAGGGATTGATGGGCACAATGGTTGGTTGTGTATTTTGCTCAATGTTGGTGAGTTCCCAGCTGCCTCTTATTTCTCAAAGGTTTTCATCTTTTCAGCAAGCTCTTGAAATGCCTTTGATGCATGGATTTCCTCCTCTTGTAAGCCTATTCATTGTGGCAATGGAGGTAACTCTCTATCCATTTGATTTGTTCCATTTTCCTCCCTCCTACGAGGGGACTCAGGATTGTGATCCTGGTTTGTTGTGTTTGCCCTTCCCCCATTAGTTGGATTTCATTCATGATTTGGTGGGGGATTTCATTGTGGGCTATCTTTTCTAGTGCACCTCTCCTTAGGTGAGTCAGCGCGTCTTGTTCTTTGGTGG
The DNA here is from genome assembly GCA_028583015.1 of Wollemia nobilis. NCBI lineage: Eukaryota > Viridiplantae > Streptophyta > Pinopsida > Araucariales > Araucariaceae > Wollemia > Wollemia nobilis. The sequence continues at coordinate 5,519,144 of JAQPPZ010001423.1, forward strand.
TCACCACCATTTTCCTGTAAATTGTTAAGAGCTAGCCGCTCAACCTGCTCTCTTAAACGCTGCTCATGTTGGCGCAAGAGTCTTTCTCTTTGTTTCTCTTGTTTGAGAGCTTCCACTAGCTCTCACTCCTTACGTAATGCATTTTCTAACCACCTCATTCGGTCAATTTGTGCTATCATAGAAGACTCATGTTTATCTGACTCTGTTCTTGTTGTCTTGACTCGCAGATTCCTCAAGGAGGTTTCTACTGTATCTGTACTCTTGCTAGCTAATGTGACTTGTTTAGTGTACTATTGAGTATCCCTATGATCAGACTCCATGCATCTACTATGGGGTCACTCTGAGGTACCCCCATACTAGGAGATGTGTTTAGAAGTCACAGTTCATGAGCTTCCAGATGCAGAGTTCTCAGTAGCTATAGTTCTTTGAGTTGGTCATGTAGGAAACCGATCCAACCCATCTAGTTGTCTTGTTTTCCATGGCTGGTCCCATGGGGTGCCATTCACTCCTATGAGGTCATAGTCTATGGGAATATTTCCTTTTGTGTGAAGGGTTTCTTCTATTTGATTCCCATGACTAGATGTAGCTCTAGTTTCCTGCCCTTCAGTGGGCAGACCTATTTCATATGTTTCTTGTGAGTCTTGAGGTGTTGCAATTCTTGTTTGCCTTCTTGATGAAGAGGGCTTTGTGGTAACATGTTTTCTCCATGTGGATGGAGATGTAGTAGTCTCATCATCCCTATGTGAAGAATGAGTCTTAGAACCTTCTTTATGTCCATGTGAGGAGGAAGCCCTTGAAGCTTCCTCACATCTTTGAGATGTTTCTATGTGTTTAGAGGAGGCCCTTGAGGTCTCCTCATGTCTCCTTGATGAGGATGGTTGTGAAGCCTCTTTTTTTTTATGTGAATTTGTTCCATGATGTGGTTCCTTACTTGGGGTTTCTTGAGGAGATCCCCCAAGGGTTGAATTATCACCCCTTAGGCTCATGGAGCTATGTCTCACGGTCTTACGGGTAGGTCGTTCAATGTTACTACGACTCCGCCTATGGGTATGAGTTGCTTCTATCTCTCCCTCGGTATCAGACCGAGGGTGCTTACTTCTTGTTTTGACCATGTTGTCTTATGAATTGATCTTTTGAGTTGCAATTTAGGAATAACCACACAATACCAAACAAATGTTTATCTTGATTACCAATTTAAGTGTGCCCTAAACTATTTGGTGTGTTTTGATGTGTTGTTCTTTCGATTTCTTTGCTCTTGTTCTTGGATTAAGAATGAGAAGACTCATCCATAGTGACAATCAAGTACACTCATGCCAAACATGATTTTCCTAAAAGAAGCTAGGGTACACCGTTGAAGACCCAATGGAGGGTTCACCTAGCTCTTCCACTCTGAACCAATGATTGTTCCAATAGTGGGAGATAGTTTGAGCACAAGTAACTTAGTGTCACTATAAGTAAGTTTCCCAATCCATTTCTAGGAAGCTCTAGGGGGTAAACCAGTGGAAGGAGATGAATTCCAACATCACTAGACTGAATTGAAGGTTGGTGATGAAATCCAACTCCCCAATGTTTAAATGAGACGTGTGTGTGTGGTGTTCATTTTAAGCTTGCGTAACATAAAGTGCATCATATAGCAGCAATGAATCTTTCCTATATGCCTAAGTGTAAAAATACATTTCAATATTCAGAAATATGCATGAACTACTATGATTTGTATGAGCGCACTTTATTTCGTGCAACTATGGCCTCTAGCAGGGCCTCAAAGCAAGCAAACAACATACAATGTCTAGCACGTTGGATTCTAGGGTAAAATTTTTAGGCATAAGCCACTGTTCCTAGCAACGCCTAGTGGAAAATTTAAAAGAAGATCTAAGATATGCGAAATGCTTAATTCTTTCTTCTTTTATTCCTTCAATTTCCAAACATAAATGTGCTTTAAGTTCTCTATTTTAGACACACAGAAGCAGACAGAAAGCTGTAAAATATCAGAGAAGCTATACCAACCTTTGATCCAGCTCAGAGAGTCGGTGTTTTGACCTCTGTTGCACTCTAGTTTTGGCCGTTGTTGACCAGAGCGGCTGGTTCTTGGTTGTTGTAGCTTAGAGTGGCTAAGCTCTATTGGCCATTGTAGCTCAGAGTGGCTAATTTTTGGCCATTGTAGCTCAGAGTGGCTAGACCTGCACATAAAATTAAGTTAGTATTCTAGATAGAAAATGAAAAATTAGTGGTGGTCCCACCGTGATCGCCATCTGTAGTGACCCCAGGAACACATGCACCGATCCCTTTTTAACCCTACTTGCAATGTTATTTAAAAACCCAAGATGAAATGGAAGACAAGAAGAAAAAGCATATAACATGAAATAACAAATATGGATCTCTTTATTGATATTGAAGCTCGGTTACATGTCGGTCCCTCTTAGGGATACCCATTTCGATACTATAAGTTACAAATAGGCAAAGAGTGCCCCTTCCACGAAGAGGTGGTGCACTTATAAAAGCTTCCCGGTTCCACACATGGAAATGTATGAGGGCTTACAGATGCCTCCTTCTCCAGGTTTGTTTCCTAGAGGGATCCCTTTTGCTCTCGTATGTTGCAAACTTCATCCGATGTACCTATGGCCCTGCAAGCAATGAAACAACAACACACATTTAGGTGTCCGAGATTGCCTCCCCGGATGAGGTTGTTAGTAATAAAAGAATGTAACAGAAATATGATGAAACTATGCCATGAAATCATGTAAATCTATGCTAATGATATGAAAACATAAAGAAGCAGAATAAAAGATGCTATGTCTAAAACCTAAGCTAAGCCCGTGGGCCACTATCCAAGACAACGACCGCTAAGGTAAACCTTGCTCTCTTTGCCCCAAAGCTATGGGTCAAAGCCTGTATCTGATGTTGAAATAATAGGTGTTATGCTCTTCAATTCGTTAGAGCTTCATCGTACACGTGATCTCAAAGAGAACTCTCCAAGTCTTGAAAGCTCTCCTCAAAAATATGTCTCTATGATAAAGATATCAAAATATAAAAATCTCTATCTCTCCTATGATCCCTTGGTGCTCTTAGGCTTGCACCTTTTATAGTGTGAAACCCTAGGTCTATGTCCAAGCCCTAGAAATGAATTTCTCATGCGTAGTGCAAGTTAGCATGAGAAGCTTTTGTCCATTGTCTATGTTTGAAGGCTAGTTAACTAAAATCTAACTGCCCACTTGAGTCTTCTATGCGAACTGGTTGTTAGCATGAGAAGCTTTTGTCCTTTGTTTATGCTTGGAGGTTAGTTAACTAAATTTTAAATGCAAACTCAAGTCTCCTATGTGAACTGGTCATGAAAAGGAATGCAAAGTTACTCCCGCTCACCTTTATTGCATGTAAACTACCACTTTCACCTATGATTAGGCCTATTTGTCGGTAAAACTACTTCTTATGGCTTAGCCATTGTATTTTGCAATGGCTAAGATCTGGCCGCTGTCATCTGCAATGGCTAAGGTCTAGCCACTCTAGGCTTGAGCGGCTAGGATCTGGCCACTCTTGGCTTGAGCGGCTAGGCTTGGATGGCTTGAAAAGGCCCCAAATGAGTGGTGAGAACCACTATTGATGCTTGGAAAGTCCAATATTATGTCTTATTGTAGCACCCTAAAATTGGCACAGTAAAACTTAGTAAATAATTAAAATTACCTTAGTAATAATTCAAATTCAAATTTCAACCCCAAAACCGCTCCCAAACCGCCTGCTACCCGTTTCCTCATTTTTTGCACCATTTTTAGAGTTTGTTTCATCCGTTGGACGATATCGTCTCCGATCAGACGATATCGCCTCAGATCGAACGATTTCGTCTAGAGCAGAACGTCCAGACGATTTCGTCCCAAAACTGATTTTTCATAATTAGCTTCTATTTCAACAGCTTCTCTAACTCGGGCAGAGACGCGTCTGCACCGTTAGAGTCTCCCCCCATTGGAGATCTCCCAAAATGGGATGATCTCCAACCTCCCAACCTCTTTCCTATGCCTATTTAATCTTAGGCCCTCCCCTTGACATTCCCCTGGCTGAATTTTTTTGCACTTCAAGTTTCACATGCATTAGTATATCCTAGACTATTGTTTGCCTTTGTCCCTTCTCAAATTTTCTTGTAGGAACTTTGTTATTCTTCAATCGGAGCAAGCTCAGATTGTCGCAGACGATCCTATCCAATTCGAGACGATTTCGTACCAATCCGAGATGATTTTGACTGCAGTCAACATTGGGGGCAATCAGTGCCCAGAGTTTGCGTTTTCTCCACTCTTTTCTGCTGCATTATTCTGCATTTAGTTAATTCTATGGTTATTCCTTATTACTCTGCATTTTGGAGTTCACCCATATAGTTTTAATGCATGATAAAATCATAATTTGTCATTAAATCATTGAAATACACTCATATTTTGTTTATAATTATCCGTCTAATATTATTGTTGTCATTCTACATCATTGCCCTTTATTTGTATTGCTGCATTTTCTGTATTTTGTATCTGCTTCTTTGATTGTAGGTCTCTAATGAATTCGTCTGATGAATTCATCAGATCTCAGATGATCCTGTCAGATCGGAGACGATCCTGTCAAATTCCAGACGATCCTGACTGCTTCAAAAATCAGAACCTCCATCAGACATCCGGATCAGGTATGTCTCTTTAATCTAGCTTATTCTCTCTATTTTTTGTTCAAATCTATTTTTTGTATTCATTTAATTTGCATTCTCATATAGAATAACTTAGATTCATCTGGCCAAACCTAGGACTTGGATGTTTAAAGCTAAAATTGAACACATTAAACTCATTCCCAACCTAGGCGTGGAAACTGCCACTAAACGTTTCCTGGTGAACCCCACCATCCGTCGAAAAATCACCTTAATACCCCTCCCCCGAGAGGCGGGACCTTCAAAGGGCCTCTCAGTCCGAGGTATTGTCCCATCCTTTTCCCATCCTCCTTCCGGGCGTGGATCCTTTAGCCTGAAGGTAAGGATGCAAAAAATTTGGAGCGATACATTTTGGTGAACCCGACGTGAAACTAAAACCTTTTGAAAAAAAAAACAAAAATATAGATGCATTTCAAATCATTAGAAAAATACTAAGTTGCATATCATGTCTAGATGGTAGCTCCTAAGAAAAGATTAGCTGTTACTATAAATGTTGCAAACCAATTAGCAGCCATAGAAGTTAATTATGTGCTTAGTGTGCCTAAAACAGATAGAAACCAACTTTTGTGGAAAGAACTTGATAGGAGGCTAGGTGTCATTTCATCTAGATCAACCGAACTTAGACAAATCAAGAGGTTTGCCCTAGATAGGATCCTGGATCCTCATCAACTCATTGTTTATCATGAACTTTAGAGAGCCTGCCATAGGTGGTTAGCTTATAGGAGAGCTCTTGTGTCTTCAAAATTGTTCACCTTCGAGGAATACCTCGAGAACGCAACTGTTATACACCAATTCCTAGGTCATGTAGAAGATCAAGAGGTCATTCTTACGGATAGGGAAATATGGAATAGAGTTCCTAGGGCTGTGTTATATCGAGAGTATTGCCACGAACTTTATTTCTACCAACCAGAATCCGAGACAGATAATATCACTATAGCACTTTTTGTCAAATTCTTGAAAGAAAATTTTCAATTTGAAGAAGAACACTTCATGACTCCTGAAGAACTTGAGCCCATTAATGATATTTATAAATTGTTTATAGAAAACTAGATCATTGCTTTCATTATTATTATTTCTTGCATTTAGTGTGCTGTTTGTTATCTTTATAATATTGTTACAAAAACAAGAAAAACCAAAACATAACAAAAACCAAAAACATTTTATTTCAAATACTATAGTAGGTATATAATTAAAATATATACCTCTTAAGCTTGTTGCATATATATATATATATATATATATATATATATATTTGCTGAAATCTAAATTTAAGCACAATGCCTAAACTTAGGAATGGTAAACAAACTGAACAAGAAGAAGAAGATTGGTTAGGAGACAAAACAAAAAACCCAAATGTCCTTCCTGAGGAATCAATTCCGGAAGGAGAAACTCTAGAACATCCAGAAGATGACCTGGCTGAAGAAAATGAACAACAAGAAAATCTTAAAGAGGAAGGATCCTCATCCCCTAGAATAGCTCCAGATGGAACTATTGCTTTTGATAACTTAGATCATTTCTGGAAATTTTTCAATAATAACATTGGTGCTCTTAATATGGCAGTTCGTATTGATAAAGGACAAATTAGTGACACTCAAGCAGCCATGGAACATATGTTTGACATACACACTAATCCCTTGTCTTTCATTGATCAAGAAAGTGATAAAGTCTGGACCATCCAATAGAGATATGGTCACTATGATTCAGAACATGCCAAAACAACAGGTTACCCAACCCCCTAAGGAACTTGTTATTGAGCCTAAAATCATTCCCACACAAAAGAAACCTTCCTTCACTGCTTTACTTCGCCAAACTATTGATCAATATGCTTCAAGTAGACAAAAACCTAAAATGAAGCCAAACACCAATTTTCAACAATCGGGCATACAACATAATACAACTTCAAAATTTCTTCATAACACCCTTCCTACCAACAATTTACACAATAGCAATATAGCATCTAATCTCCATGTCCCTCCATCATATGCTCACAAATCCCATATTAATGCCCTACCGAACCAATATGGTGGGCAAACCAATAATCTGGAAGCCATGGTGAAACAGTTAGCTTCGCGTATGGACCAGATAGATCCCTACCGTCCCTCGTACAATTATCGAGAGATATGTAGTCAACCTCTGGATCCCATAGTTGTAGCACAACCATACCCTAAACACTTCCCCATGCCCGTCCTGCCTATATATAAAGGAACTGAAGATCCCATAGAGCATCTTCGCATGTTTAGGATAGCATGTCATGATATATCACATGATGACTTGCTATTACTAAAAATGTTCCCAAAAAGCTTAGGAGGAATGGCATTAGAGTGGTACTATCAATTGCCCACTCATTCTTTGAGAAATTTTGAAGAAACAGCTGAATCGTTTGTCCATCAATTTAGTGCCTACATCGAGAGGCATGTCACCATTAAATATTTGTACAACTTAAAACAAGACAAAGATGAATGTTTTGCTGATTTCTTAGCTAGATGGAGGCAGTTGACAAGAAAACTGCACTTTGTGCTACCTTATAGGGAAATGTTGGACATTTTTATTAATAATTTACAAGAACAAATATCTTATGAGTTATCAACTGCCACCTTAACCACCTTCGATCAAGCTATAGACTTAGCTCGAAGGGTAGAAGATGCTCTCATTAGAAGAGGTCAGCTCAAAAAGAAATATGATGAGAAAACATCTAGAAATCAGTATAAAAACAAACAAGTTGTAGGTGACGGAGTCACTGATAGTAGAAACGTTGCTAATATCAATACAACGAAGACAACAGAAAAATTTATATTAAAACCTCCTGATAAACCTCCTCGAGAATTTACTAGATTGAATCAACCTTTATCAACCATTCTTCCTCAATTATTAGCACGAGGCTTGATTCAATTACCAGCTATCCGGGAACCTGATCCAACTATACCCGGATACAGAGCTGATTTACATTGTGACTTTCATAGAGGACCTGGACATGCTACAAACTCTTGTAAAAGATTGAAACATAAAATACAAGATCTGATTGATAATAATGAAATGGAGGTGCAAGCCTTCCAACCTAAACAAAATGCTCCTAATAATGCTCAAAAGACCATTCCCCAAAATCAAAATCAAAATGCTAATCAATCATTGGATATATTTCAACATCCTTTACCAAACCATGGTAAAGAAGTGGCCAATCAAATCGAACATCATAATGTTCCCCCTCCTACCCGATATGTAGGGACTATTAGCGGACAATTATCTGTTCAGGATCCTCAAATATTTGGCACAACCTTATCCATGGTCACGACCAGACCCCTACATAATATTCAAACTCCCGATCCTAGTGATGTAGAATCAGATATTGAAAGTGAAGTAGACATCACCTCAAACCAATCGAATAGTTCTAAAAACGAATCAGATCCTATTCAACCCATCATAGATGCTATGGTTCTAGAAGAACCATTTCCTAGAAGAGTTACTACTCGACCCTCTTCTAATCAGTTCCTTCCTAATGAACAAGCCATAAACGCTCAACCAAGACCAGTTCAGCATCTTCAATATAACATTGTAGGTACCATCGGAGCCGTTACCAGACAACAGGCTCAAAACTCTCAACAAGATCAAACTCAGAATGATGGATCAGCTCCATTTATTTTGAAAAATCCCAATAAAGGGAATCATATGTCTAATGTTCAACCAAAACCTCCTTACAATATTAATGAACAATTATCCAATACTACAACCAGAATTTCCCTTTTGGACTTGTTAAGATCTTCTCCTACCCATAGGGATGAGTTAATGCTTACATTAAGCCAAATGATGGTACCTCAAAATATTCAACCCGAAGCCATGTCCAATACTATCATCACTCGAGAAGTTGATTGTATTGACTTTCGGGATAAAGATATCCCACAACATAGTTTACATAAGGATAACCCCTTATATATTACTGCTCTAATTGGAGATGTAGTTGTTAAAAGAGTCTTGATTGATAATGGTTCATCTCTAAACATTTGCACTTTTGACTTCTACCAAATATTTGGCTTTAGAAGTGATGAAATGAAGAAAACTGACATGATTATCAAAGCTTTCAATGACGAGACACAAGAAACATGTGGAGTCATTACCTTACCCTTGCAAGTTGGTCCTAGAACCCTAGATACAACCGTGTTTATTGTACATTGCCCAACATCGTACAATATACTTTTGGGTCGCCCTTGGATCAATGCGATGCGAGCGGTTCCCTCCACTTTACATCAGTGTGTTAAATTTGAATTTAAAAATTAGTTGGTCACTATCCATGGTGACCCTAGACCCTTTGATATGTGTGCTTTGGCAGAACCTGTTGGAGTGCAATTTTTCCCTGCTCTGTCATCCACACATCCTAATTCTTATTTTTCATCTAAACGTGTGAAAAACACACACATAACATCATCTACTCCATCAACTACACCTATACATTTAACTCAACCATCTTCTGAACAAACCACACTAAAACCTCAAAAAGATCTTCAATCCACAACCAATCCTTCATGTTCTATCCCTATAATTTCAAAACCTATAGACCCATTTATTGACACCTCCACATTATCAACATCTATCATACCTTCCACATCTAAAGATATAGGGAATGATCCTTCTACATCTTATGCTCTTTCCGATGAACTTTTACCGGATTTATCCACAATCTTAATATCAGAAAAAACAAATGCTTTTATGCAAGATTCAATTCTTTTAAATAACTTGCCACCATCTCCTCGTACTTTGGGCCTCCCACAACCTATGGGAAGTACTTACCAAGTCGGGAGTTGTGCTTTTATTTATAAAGGATATGATTGGGGAAGAATACCCTGGAATATCAAAACTCATCATGAGGGATATGCCCGATGTTATTTTACTAATGAATATATTAAAGCTAAGCCCATAATGCTTAAAATGGGCTATAAAGGGAAAGGCTTGGGACCTTTCCAAAATGGTATGAAAGAACCTATTGAGGTAGAGCCATGGCCCACCCGATGTGGTGTGGGCCTATTTCCTAGTAAGGGTCAACCCTTCCCTTTTGAAGATGATGATCAACTCATATGTTATCAAGATTATCTAGATAAACAAGATTCTTTGTGTTCAAAGAATAATCCCTTTACATGCAATATGCTATCCATAGCTTACCCTGAATTGATTGCTGAATCCGATGAGGAGTTGGAAGGAGATATTTTCCATGATGTCTCCGTTGAAGAGTTGTTACACAATGGTTTTTATTTTGATGGTTCTATACCAACTATAGCCCAACTTGAGGCCACCACTCATCAAGACGAATTATCCAACTTAACCTTAAAAGAATTACAATAATTGGGCGTTTCACCCACCCCACCTAATTTTGAAAGAGATCTACACATGGAAGTAGAAAATGTCCTTAAAGTTAACATTGGAACTAAGGATAATCCTCACATAATCAATATTGGATCAACATTAAGTCAAGAAAAACAAGATGAATACATTGCATTCCTTAAAGAATATGAAGATGTCTTCGCTTGGACATATGAAGATATGCCAGGTTTGGACCCTTATGTAGTCATGCATCACCTAGTAGTCCATCCGGATGCTAAACCTGTTAAACAAAAACTTAGAAAAATGCATCCCAAAGTGGCCTTACTAGTCAAAGGAGAACTAGAAAAACTGTTGAAGGTTATTTTTATACAAGAACTTAGTCAGCTGGAACTCCTAGATGAAAAGCGCATCAATGCTTTGGAGCATCTTCGTGCTTACCAAAACAAGCTTAAAAGATCATATGCCAAGAAAGTTCGTCATCGATCCTTTGAGGTCGGCGACCTTGTTTTAAAAGAAAATCAAAAGAATACTAATGCAACTAAAGACCTTAAAGGTAAATTTGAGCCCAACTGGCTTGGACCATATATTATCACTACTAAATTTGAATCAGGAGCATACAAATTAGCTACCTTAGATGGTAAATATTTAAAAGAACCTATGAATATTATGCATCTTAAGCGATATTACGCATAAAATTTGGTCATTTCATCATTTGTACATATTTTGCATGTTGTCTCATTTTAAAAATATTTATATAACTCTTTACACAAAAACAAAAAAAAAAAAAAAAAAAAAAAAAATCAAAACTACTATATTGTATCTCTTTCCATTTAGAAACCCAAAAATATAAAGAAGAAAGAGAGAGTCAAAATTATCAAACTCTTCAAAAATATTTGTTGTATATATTTCTTCTTCAAGATATTGCAGTTATATTTTCAAAATTATTTTGGATAAATTAGCATTTATTTGGAATCCCCCACTATCACAAACACAAAAATAAATATCTTGATTTTATCTGGCATGATTACTAATCTCTCTTATATCAAAGTCCACAAAATTTAATTAAATAAAGTTTGAGCATAGAGAATTGATCTTGGTATTTACTTAAACCAAGCATATCTTTTCACAATAAAATGATTACATTTGTAATTTCCATGCTATGCTACATAGTAGAAGTGGTTTCCTGAGCGAAAAGTTTCCCCTGCTATCCTATCATGCACATGGTCTAGAATTTTTGAGAATTGGCAAAAGGACAAGTTCACCCCTACCCAGAATAAAAATCCCTTGCTCTACAGCTAATCCGAGCAAGTATCCCTAGCATAGGAAGAAAAGCAAAGTTCAAGAAAAAGAGAAAAAGAAAAAGGTTATTTCAGCATTATCTCAAATATCAAGCCAAAATACAAAAATACAAAAAAAAAAAAGAGAAAAAGAAAAGCAAAAGCAAAGAAAAAGAAAACAAGCAAAAGCAAAAGCAATAAAATCCCTTTCCCTACCCATTGAAAAGAAAAGAAGGGTTGATGAGCTTGAATCCCTGGAATTCTCAATTATTCAAAAACTGTGAGGTAAGCCCCATAACAGGTGGTTTGTGCCCAACCCGCTTGGCCTTGGGTAATCCCTAGCGTGGCGATATGTCTGTCACATTAGCGACCTTCTTTTGTACAGACCTATGTCTGCTCATGGATTTGCTAGCTCTTGATAACCCGACCTACATAGTAGTCTGGTATGGTTATATGCATCTAAATCATGGTTAACGAACACTTATTTGGTTCATTCAAATCACTTGTATCAAATTATCTTGCTCAAAACTGGTCAATGAACAATGCAATTGCACACACATTTTGTATTTGAGAGATTTTGTGTATCATTATGATAAATCAAGATTGGTAATGAACTCACCTACGCACATGGGATTCCTTATAAATCTAACTTTTGTCTTTAAAATACTTTGAAATATTTTTGCAAATTGTTTGGAATAAATTCATTTTCCTCTTTAAAGAATAGTTGTTTAGTATAAAGACAACTATATGCATTATCAAAAATCAAAATCATTTTCAAAACATGCAATCAAGTTACGTTTATATATAACTTTTGACTTTCGTGACGATGGTATAGTTCCAAAACCAAAATTGGAATTTTATGCCTAGCGCAAGTCCTCATCTTCATATTTTTTGACTATTTCAAAAATTAAAAATCAACCATGCAATAAATCTATTATTTTCTTCTTTGGATTTTGCGATGATGGTATAAGTCTATACCTAAATATTCTATGCCTAGCGCAAACCATTGTACCAATTTTATTTTCCATTTATTCAAAATCATAAAAACATATGACTTAAATCATTATGTTACACAATTATGCTTTAAAACAAAACAAACACTTACTCTATTTTCATGTCATTATGTCAAACTTCAATTTTGCAATGATGGTATAATTCCTAGGGAATTATCCAAAAAATTTATCACACTTAGGAATTTATGCCTAGCAAAAGTCATTTTAAAATATTTCATGCATAATATTTTCATGGAAATCTGAAAACAAATCATCATCATCATCATCATTTGCATCATCACAACAAAGTCTTAAGATAGTCTCTTAAGCACTCTTTTACTTTTAACAATATTTCTATATTGGGATTAGCTTGACGATCGAGTGAGCGGCGACTCCATGAAATGGTCTATAATAGCGACAATGTCCTTTGAAATTATTGTTAGAAGTCCCTTTTCTTTTTTATCAAATCACATCACAAACAACCAATTTGTTTACATCAGATTATTTCATTTAAATTTTAAAAGCATGACATTCAAACCATAATATTTCCAATCGACATAATTACATGAATCATCAAATCAATCACACCACAACAATAAAGCATCATACAAACACATAAGACAAGTCATATGATCAAAAATATCATATATATATATATATATATATATCTCAACAATATATGTACATCATATCAAAACTAGATTGGTATGCCACAATCTACATCTTGGCATACTCAATCCTCTCAAATCATATAATCGATCCGTAGAGTGCGGTAGCCTAGCCTCGAGAACCCCTCGAGCTCTCAGCCTCATCTCCTCCCCTAGCCCCGAGGTGGACGAGGTGGCCCCATCGTAGTATGTGTGGTACTACGAGTCCTAGTCATCGATCGGGATGAAGTCCTCGATGACCCAACCCTGATTGGATCCGCAATGCTGGCTAGCGTACTGTACCCTCTGGCCCTCTGGCACCATCTGGAAGTAGATACCATGATAGAACGTGGTCTGAGCAATCAACTGTGCCAGCTCCTGAGTGCTCGCTCCTCCGCTCCGTGCTCTGAGGCATGCAACCTCATCTTTGAGCTATGTAGCCTCCGCTCGATGGCGTGCAACCTCATCCTGTAAAGTCTACACCTATGCCTGGAGATGGATAGTCTCCACTCGGAGAGTAGCCATCTCACTACTCTCTCCTATGTCCACACCCTTGCCCTTATCGGGCGATGGTGGCCTCTCTCTCTGTGGAGAAGGGGGTCTCTCCTCCCTCCTCTCCTACTATCGCAGCCTCTGCTGAGCCTGTGGTCTCCTCTGCTCTCTCCCGCCATGACCCTATGCTACCTCAATGGCCACCTGGCATCGCCTCCCCATCCGACGCACAACTACGTGAATCAGACCCTGAGCCCTCGTCATCCGAGGAGGGCGGATGCCTGTGTACCAGGCATCATAGCCGTTGGCTACCCCTATGTCGTCCCCATCCACTGGCTGAATGGGGGCATCATCTGCATCCTGACTCCAAAAGCACTACATATCTGGAGCCCCGCTAACTGTAGTGTTATCCCGGATGGTCCAGGAAAACTCGTAGTCTCTGAGAGATGGGATCCCCTGCTGTAGACCGAACTACCTCAAAACTCGATCGTAGCGGTGGAGCTCCACCTCTCCCCTCTCCATCCTCAGCCAGCAGGTTCACCTAACGCGAGCCAGCTCCTGTCCATCCTTGGCCCACCCTGGATGATCTCTCCAAGGCCTCTAGGTGATCTGGTTAGAGACAAGGTCATCAAGTAGTCTCTGGGACATTGGCAGATCTATCCATCGTTGTGACCCTCTTCGGAGCCACCAATAGAAAGCTCGAGGCCTCTCCCTATCAATCCCTATCAGTGGGAGCCCTATCGGCCTCCGCACCATGATGTGCTCCCAGCACCAAACCTGCAGTAGTGATGTCATGACCAGACATCGGTCGCCCTTGTATACGACCCCATGCAAGATCCTATACAATCGGCATAGTACATAACTCCCCCAAGCAAACCTGTATCCGTGGTCTCTCATGTCGTAGACCACATCTGTTAGTAGCCATGGTACTCTGCATCCACTTTGATGGCATAGCAACAGACCACCTACAACCCCAGCCAAAACCTGTGTTAGTCTAGATGCCCCAGGCATCTGGCATAGTGACTCGATGTTCACTTTGCCCTTCTCCAGGGTGAAGCTCGGATCTCTGCACAGTCACATCATCGCATGGCCCTGATTGGCCATGGGAGTTATCAACCGTCCTTGTATGGGGATCCTCAAAATCCTCCATACATCCTCTAGTGTGGGAGTCATCTCCCCTATCGGTAACCAAAAACAGGAAGAACCCGGATACCACCTCTCTGCTAGGGCTGTCAATAGCCCCATATCTGTAGAAACCTATGGCATCTCTGCCACATGCTGCAAGCCGACTTGTGCCAACTGATCTCGCTCTGCCTGAGATAGAGCAGCCAAGTCATCCCTCAACCCATCGTATTTCCATTCTCTGCTCTTTAGTAATCCTCTCTACAACATAAACAACAAAACAATAAAAATCATTAATAAAACAAGTGATTAAAAATGCAAGTAAAGCAAGTTCAATTTCATCAATGATGATATCGTCCACTATTGGACGATATCATCCAAAATTTGAGCAAATTCGTCTCCAATTTTGCAAGCCGAAATCGTCCCTTTTTTGATGAAATCGTCCCCATTTTGCCGATTTCGCCCCTGGACGAAATCGGCGATATCGAGACGATTTCGTCCCGATGACGTCGACGGCCCAAAAACGGTCGTGATGCTCAAAAATCATCAAAATTTAATCTAAAAAGCATAGAAAATCAAAATTCAAGCATTCTAAACTAAGTTTAGACCCTTACCCATAGCCCACGTCGGACCTCTGTCGATCTGTGTGTTGTCTCGACCATTTTTTTTGCAGAGCTCCACAAACCAGAAAATGAAAATGAACAGTAACAATGAATTAGGGTTTTTCCCTATTTTTTAATTTTATTCAAAAACAATTAAAAACATTTTAATTTTTTGCTTTTTCATGTTTTTACCTCAAACGTTCGATTTGGGTAAAAACACGGAGGGGGCATCATAGTAAGCTGTCGTACGATTCGACCAAGAATCGTCGCCTAAAAATGGGAATAATTTTTGCTTTCTCATAAATCGAGAAGAACTCATCTTTAACGCATTTTCTTCGAAAAATTCGCTAAAGAGGGGGCAAAATGTAGCACCCTAAAATTGGCACAGTAAAACTTAGTAAATAATTAAAATTACCTTAGTAATAATTCAAATTCAAATTTCAACCCCAAAACCGCTCCCAAACTCGCCTGCTACCTGTTTCCTCGTTTTTCGTGCCATTTTTAGAGTTTGTTTTATCCGTTTGATGATATCGTCGCCGATCAGACGATATCATCTCAGATCAGACGATTTCTTCTGGAGCAAAATGTCCAGATGATTTCATCCCAAAACCGATTTTTCATAATTAGCTTCTATTTCAACAGCTTCTCTAACTCGGGCAGAGACGTGTCTGCACCGTTAGAGTCTCCCCCCATTGGAGATCTCCCAAAATGGGATGATCTCCAACCTCCCAACCTCTTTCCTATGCCTATTTAATCTTAGGCCCTCCCCTTGACATTCCCCTGGCTGAATTTTTTTGCACTTCAAGTTTCACATGCATTAGTATATCCTAGACTATTGTTTGCCTTTGTCCCTTCTCAAATTTTCTTGTAGGAACTTTGTTATTCTTCAGCCGGAGCAAGCTCAGATCGTCGCAGATGATCCTATCCAATTCGAGACGATTTCGTACCAATCCGAGATGATTTCGACTGCAGTCAACATTGGGGGCAATCAGTGCCCAGAGTTTGCATTTTCTCCACTCTTTTTTGCTACATTATTTTGCATTTAGTTAATTCTATGGTTATTCCTTATTACTCTACATTTTGGAGTTCACCCATATAGTTTTAATGCATGATAAAATCATAATTTGTCATTAAATCATTGAAATACACTCATATTTTGTTTATAATTATCCGTCTAATATTATTGTTGTCATTCTGCATCATTGCCCTCTGTTTGTATTGTTGCATTTTTTGTATTTTGTATCTACTTCTCTGATTGCAGGTCTCTGACGAATTCGTCAGATCTCAGATGATCCTGTCAGATCGGAGACGATCCTGTCAAATTCTAGACGATCCTGACTGCTTCAAAAATTAGAACCTCCATCAGACATCCGGATCAGGTATGTCTCTTTAATCTAGCTTATTCTCTCTATTTTTTGTTCAAATCTATTTTTTGTATTCATTTAATTTGCATTTTCATATAGAATAACTTAGATTCATCTAGCCAAACCTAGGACTTGGATGTTTAAAGCTAAAATTGAACACATTAAACTCATTCCCAACCTAGGCATGGAAACTGCCACTAAACGTTTCCTGGTGAACCCCACCATCCATCAAAAAATCACCTTAATACCCCTCCCCCGAGAGGCGGGACCTTCAAAGGGCCTCTCAGTCCGAGGTATTGTCCCATCCTTTTCCCATCCTCCTTCCGGGCGCGGATCCTTTAGCCTGAAGGTAAGGATGCAAAAAATTTGGAGCGATACACTTATGATCTTATGAGTGTGTCTATGTGAGCAGCTCCCCTAATCATAACACAATTTAGGTTTCTACAAGAATAAGGTAACTATTCTTCATATTCAGACTCAAATTCATTCATTAAAGATGAATAATGGAGAAAGCATAGAACTGTTCCTAAGGAAGGTAGTAGATATTAAAGGAAAATTATTTACCTTAGGAGAAATAGTTAAGGATGAACTTACTCAAGTAACCATGAGAGAACTTCCAGATAGCTATAAATATTTAATAACATCTTTATAAGTCCTAAGTAAAGATACTTTTTTTTGATGACTTAGTCAATATTCTATAGGAATATGAAGTGGAAAATACAGTTAAATATTGAATTTTTAACATTGCATTGGCATCTAAAGATAATCCACAAGGAAACATTGCTTCTTCATAAAAATGACAAAAAACATGGTACAACAAGTATTTTCAGATATACAAGAGAAAAGGCCATAGTACCAACTATTCTAGGTTCAATCCAAATAATCAAAATCAAGGAAATTAGATGAACAATGGGAACCAATTTCATCCAAAACAATGTCAAAATCCTTGTTAGCAACAATTTCAGTGTCCAACCAATTTTCCCCAATTGGAGTATCTAAAAGAAAATAAAAAAGGACATCTAGCTCAGAGGATAGAAGAATTTGAAGAACTTAAAAAATCAACAGACAATTATAAAATCAAAGCTCTTTCAGCAAGAATGATATATTATGAAGACACTAACTACTTGCTTGAACAGGTTATAGAAAATAGAGAAGAAGAATCAAAATCTGAAGGTCAAGGAGAAGATCCACATTGAAGACTAAAGTCTTCAATACCCAAATAATATAATATAGGGGGGTGTTAGAAATAGCTAATATTACATTATTTGGATCATGTAAATGTACCTTCCTTGGTACATACTTAGGACATTAGATTACTTTAGGGGGAATTTTTCTAGTTACTTCATGCAATGTAATAAATGCACAGGTGTCAATGTGCAAGTTGTATATGTGCAAGATGTCCCTTGCACAACTAGGTAGAGTGTTGGCCAAGGAACCTATTTTCCTATATAAAGGGCCATACATAGATAGAGAGATATATAGAGAGTGTGTGATAGAGTGTGTGAGTGATAAGCTTAGAGCTCATTTGTGATAAATAGCTTTGATCATGGAGTGTTCATTTCCTCCATAGCTACTTTGTATTCATTTTCATCATTTCTATTTATAGCATATTTCAGTCATATCACAGATTTAATTTCTTCCATATTATTCTATATATTATTATTACTATCTCCCATTACATGTTGTATCAAAAGCTAACAAGGGACAGGTAATAGTCACCTTAATTTGGATTCTAGGGTATTTTCACTTGGTTCAAGAAAAACTAGTGAAGACAAGGACTCAAATTGAATTGATTTAGCGAGAGCCAACTCTAGAGATATTTTAACATGAGGGAACATTCATAGTCACCCTAATATTGATATTGGGTTCTCTAGAAAAAAGGAGAATCATATTGTTCTTAGGTGCAACCTAAGACATCATAGGATTGAGGAGCATCAAAGCTCTCAAATAATTGAGGAGCATTAAGAATCAAATAATATAGAAGCATCAAAGTTTCTATAGATTGATTCCATAGGGTTTGGAAGCAATATAAGCTTCCAAAGATCAAAGTTTTTTAGACAACTTGATAGAATCTAGAGTGTGCTAAAAGAACAAAATTATAACTTTCTACTAATATTAAAGATTATTTTATAGCTAAGAGTATAAATAAAAAATAACATTCAAGTTGTAAAAAAGTAAGGGAAAACAAGAAAGGGCCATGGTAGTGCCCAAGCATAGAATACTCATATGAGGTTGATTGCAAGAGCATAGAAGAATAGCTCAAGCCTAATAAAGCTCAAGCATAATAGTTTAAGTCCAATAAAGCTTAAACTTAAAGAAGATGCACTTGATCTTGGAAGAAGACCAAGTATAATTAAGTAGCTTAAATGAGCAAAACCTAAGCTTGAAAGAATATGAGAAGCACCTAAAACTAATAAATAATGTAAGCGACCAAGTCAAAGAGCACTCAAGAAAAAGAAAGGAATGTAAGTGGCTGAGGTTGATATGCAACAAAGGAGAGAAAAATTCAACAAGTGCTCAAGAAAATTAATCAAAGAAGCTTAGTCTACTGAATATAAGAGAAAGCACTCAAGGAGATTAAGCAAATAAGCTTAGTCTATTAAAGAAAAGAGCAATTACTCAAGGATATTAAACAGAGAAGGTTACAATATTGTAATTAGTGCATGATAAGTGCTAAGAAGAAGCACTCTAGTAGTGACCATATAGAAGCATAACTAGAAAAATGGAGAAGTGCCCATACTAAAGCATAATAAATAGTAGGGAGAAGAACCCATGCTAAAGTGTAACTAGTAGAAAGGAGAAGTGGCCATGCTCAAGCATAATCAATAGTAGTAAGAAGTTCCCTAATAGAGCTCACATTTAAGTATAACCTATATTGAAGAGAAATATTATAAAATAGCACACAATAATGAAGATATCTAGTAAATATCCAAAGGATATTAATTAGTGAAGGAAAGCATTCTAATAATATACACAGAGGGAAATAGCTAGTAGTTATCCAAAGGATACAAAGCAATGAAGAGAAGCATTATAAGAGTACCAACAAAGAGGATAACTAACATGTCTACTAGTGAATAAGTATTCTAAGTAGTGGAAGTCACAAAAGGATATTTAGTTATGGAATGAAACACTAGAACAACACTCATACAATCAAATATTTAGCATAATAAAGCCTTAAGAAATAACATTTATACAAATAATTCATAGGTATAAAGAAGGAAGATCCTAAAGCTCTATTAACACCAGTTATAAGCAGATATCATATAGAATCATATCCACTAATAAGAGAGCACATTACCAGATAATTGCACACACCAAGTAGTGAGAAGAGAGCACATTCCTAGAGAAGTGCACACTCCAAGTGGTGAGAAGAGAGCACATTCCTAGAGAAGTGCACACTCCAAGTAGTGAGAAGAGAGCACATTCCTAGCAAAGAGAAGTGTATATTCCAAGTAGTGATAAGAGCACATTCCTAGTAGAGAGAAGTATACATTTTAAGCAGTGATAAGAGCATAGCAAAGACAAGTGCATATTCCAAGTAGAAAGAAGGGCACAATCACAAAAGAGAGAAGAATAATGAATGGAGCAAAAAAAAAATTGGTGAGCAAGATCCAATGAAGCATTAAAGAAACACTCATTACTACATGCAAGCATAACATTTGAGTCACCTAAAATGACCAGTGCAATAATATTTATAATATCTAATTTCATATTTGATTGTCATCCAAATGTTGGAAGTTATTTAAGGCATCAAGAGGATAAATTAGTGTGTGGTAGTCTTCAAGGATGTTATACAAGCAAGGGGGAGTGAAAAAGTAAGAAGTATTACCTTAACGTAGTAATAGTCCTAAGCTAAGTGGGTTAATAACTTAGGTACTTTTATTATTAATTTAAAGTTGAAGTTTTATTAATGATTTGATTATTAGGTGGGATATATAAGGTTTCCTAATTTAGTTTGAAGTTTTTTTAATTTTATTTTTTTATATTTATGTAGTAATAACATTTTCTACTTCAATTAAAATTTAAAGTTTATTTGATTTAAGTTTTGAAGATTTTAGAAGTTTTAAAAGTTCAAAGTTTGAAATTTGATAAGCTAGTAGAACATTTTTAAGATTTAAAGTTATTTAAGTTATTTTAAGCTTTTATAATTTTGAAAAAATTTGAAATTATAATTTTTAGAAATTTTGTAAATTTATATTATCTATACATAAAATATTCTAAAATTTTAAAATTTGTGAACTCCTTATATGAGTTATTTTTTTAATTTGAGAGTTATAAGGTTTAATAGTTTAAAGGAATTGAATAATTGAATTAGAAACTTTGATTACTATGGAAGAAACATGGATTCCACAATCAGAAGGAAAAGACTTGAGGTTATTAAACTTTGCATTTCCAAATTGATTAAAATATCTAAGTGTGAGCTAGACATAAAAATACATAGAGAAGCATTGAATGAAAGCTTTGAGGCATTTGAAGTTTATTTACATTCAAAGCTTATTGAAGCAATTGATAATTCAATTGATGATATTATGATACCTATTGATATAGGTAGCATAATGTATATGGCATTACTTTCACTAAAAATTCATAAATATGAAAATCTAAAACAATAAGGGTTGATTGAAACTCTAAAAAGGAAAGTAGAGATTAATACAAGCGAATTATATCTAGAAATAGTGTTTCATTCTTCTTATAATATTGAATTCCAAGTTCATCGAATTCAGAAAATTATTATGATGCTCTAAGTGAATGTTTTGATGTTATAGGAAAATATCAAAATTATAGAAAAAAAGCACATGATCCAAAGGACAAAGGAAAATTTCAAGCTATTCATAAACAAGAATCAAATATACATTAACCAAAAGTCAAAGAAGAAGCTCAATTAGTTCGTGAACAAGATATTGAAGATACAAAGCCTGAAGAACAAAAAATGAAGGTGAAGGAGAACTCATAATACAACAAGAAGATAAACATGAAACTCAAGTAGATATTTATGTACAACTAAAGGTCACATGACGATTATATATGAAGACCAATATTGAAGACAAAAGTCTTCAATAACCAAATAATGTAATAGAGGGTGGTGTTGAAGATCCCCCCATTGTTCTTAGGGGATCTTCAATTGTGGTTTGCTGGGTCTAAGGATTTTTGGCTTCATGAGTAGTTTTGCACAACATCCTTTTGGTTTGGAGGACCATGTGCTTTATACTGTGACTCTGCTCTTTGGGTTTGAAGTGGTGGCTCTTGTAGGATTTCAGCTCCTTTCGTGGCTTTTAGGGGGGCCTCTATTCTTCTTGTTGCTGAATCCTTTTAGGACTTCCTCTTCTATGTCCTTGAAGCTGTTTGTTGGTGGGTCTAAGGAATTCTAGCTTCATGAGCAGTTTTACACAACATCCTTTCGGTTTTGGTAGAGGACCGTGTGCTTTCTACTATGACTCTACTCTTTGGGTTCGTGGTGGTGTTTCCTGTAGGTTTTCAGTTCCTTTCATGGCTTTTGGGATGGCCTCTACTTTTCTTACTACTGAATCCTTGCGAGACTTCCTTTTCTACATCCTTGAAGCTATGGTGCTGAAGGTTTTATGGGATGCCTGGCTACTTCCTTTCATTTTGGGCTCTAATGTCTGCAATAGAGCCTCCTCGTGACTTATTGAGGTGTGATTTTGTCCAATCATAAAGCCACCCGATAAAATTAGAATTATGATTCTCTCTTGAAAAGAATATTATATATCTCCAAGGTTCTTATGTTATATATAACATTTCATATGTATATACATCAATTAGTACTTGAATAACTCTTGGATTTGTGAACTACTATTTACAAGGGACCTGGAATTAGGTAAATGATTTCAAGTTTATCATGTATAACATGCTTTGATATCAATTCAACAAATAAAATTTGTTTTATGATCTTAGGTTAAAGTATACCAAATTTTATTTCCTCTCTTCAATTTAATGTCTCAAAATGCTTTAAATGAAATTAGCATAAAAAGAATCTATCATTTTATATTAAATTTCAATTTAACTTTAATAAAAATCAAAGTAAATAAAATTTTATAAACTTGATATACCTTTGGAACATAATAGATTTATAATCAATTCACTTTCCAAATGTTTATTTGATAAAGCAATCATTTATTCAAACTCCCTTATGAAATTATAAATCAAACCCAAAAGAGGTGAATAAGTGAAATAATGTCTTGCCCAATTTATAAGGTTCCAAAAACTTATCAATGATAAAATATTAGGGCTTAATATGAAACTAATCTATAAACTTTGGATTTTATGATAAAATATAGTTTATAAATTAGATTTGCTTATAATATTTATCTTTTGAAATATTTATGAAATTAAATATTCAAAAGAGTAAATGTGATCTTTGGTTTAAAATTTGGATTTCTGAAATAGATAGAACTATATTGTAAATCAAATTCAAATTGAATTTTAGAGATATCAATCCGAGTTCCTCAACCTTATGAAATTAAGGTGAGGAATAGAATATTCATTTATCCCTTCTTAAATTTATTTATTTATTTATTTATTTTTCAGCGAAAAACCCCTTATGGAGTCGCCTTGGTCTGAGAGACCACGAACAAGGGGTTCTACACCGTCAAAGTCACCCGGGGGTCGCACCCAGCCCTGCCCACACCAACATTATCAATTGGATTTTGGGAACCCAATTCAAATTTTTGGTAGGGTGGAGATTCGAACCTGGGACCTCCTTGGAGGATTGCCCTCTCATCTCCAACTCACCTACAACACCTGGGTCCCTTATTAAATTTATTAATTCGAATATTAATTAATGTAATTCCAAATTATAAATTTAATTATAACTTAGTCATATAATTTTACTTTATAAAATTATACTAAGTTATAATATATAGTTTTTAGAATGAAAATAAAATAATAAAAGATTTAAGCTTTAGAAATTAAACTAATGTCTCGGTTAAATTCAATAGAACAAATTTCTTTTCACAGAATTCTAAAACCAATCCAATGTTCACCAGTATTCACACAGTGAAATCGAATAAATTGATGCAATATTCTAAGGTATACAAACTATTAATAAATTGCAATAAGCACTTTATTAATTCCAAATACAGTCTATGCACAAATCTGATCCAAAATGCTTAAAACAATTTATAAAATATTACAATAATTTTCATTGTTCTGCAAATGGCCTTCTCTGTTTTCATCCAATGAATGTGTAGCTTTGCTCCTTCCAATCGTTCCTCTCCTTCTCTGTATAAAATGTCTAACCCTTCCCATGAATCTCAATGATTTATTTATAATTTGAAAAGTTTAGTTATTCTGTTTCATCACCTGGAACAAATTTTATAACGATATTATTCAAATCCTTGTCATTGTATTACCTGGATAATGAAACAATAGTCATAATATCAAAACAAAACCAAACTTTACTTTCCCGTAACTTTCTTTTTTTTTCAAAAGTATTTCAAAGTTATCATATTTCTAAATTAACCCACTATTTTTTTTGGTGAAATTGATATCTAGAATCTTACAAGTTTGGTATCATTAGAAAAATAATATTCATATCTTCTTACCAAGTTTTGAATGAGATAAAATGGAGTTGTCTACCTCAAGATATGTCCATTTCAATTTTGCATTAATTTTAGGGTTAACCCTAAAATAAAATTTAATTATTAAAATGAAAATTAATCATTTAAACCTTTTAAAATGATTTTAATCAAATTATTTGATTTGAAATAATGCAATTAATATGAAAATAATCAAAATATTCAATTTTGAAGCATTGCAACTACATTCAAACCTTCAAAATGTAAATATGTCAGCAATTCCAAAGTGAAAGCAAATTTTCCAAGACCTTGATGCGAGCAAAATCAGATAAACAAAAATTTTCCGAAATCACAAAATTTAAGGTGGGTCACCAATTTTGGGGTCGTTGTGAAGGATGTCACAACATGACTCCTTCTTTTTGGATTCTTGTGGCACTTTCCCATATTTTCCTTTAGATGTGTTGTTTTGTTGATGTTGTTTCCTCCTTTGGGTTGTTGTTTCTTGAAGACTTCTTTTTTTCTACTTGAGGACTTTGTAGCCTGGGAAGTTCCTCTTGTTCCTGATCCACTACTGCACCATCCTTTAGACAATTGTTCCATTACATGAGAATTTCATGGCCTGCAAATTTCCTCTTTATGCTGCTTCATTTTTCAGGCTTTCAGGGAGTGGTTTTTCTAGTTTTCATAATTTTCACCATCCTTGTGTGATTCCCGTCCCTATTTTGGCGGGATTCATAGTTTTTCTGATCCACTACTCCACCCTTTTGTTCAGGGTGGATTTTCAGACTCATTCTGGTTTTCCCCTACATGGGAAGTAGTTTTTTCTTGGGTCCTGGTTTCCCAAGGGTGGTTTCTGGTTTTCCCGCCCTTGGGAGGATTCAAATTTTAAATTTTGGCTCTTGTACTTTTCTTGCATTTGGGAATTTTTATTTGTTTTGTTGGAAGAATGGGTGGTTTGGCACTTTTACCCATCCTTGGAAAGCTTCAAATTTATGTTTTAATGCCTAAAGTTTCAAATTTGCTTTTCTAGCAAGATTTCCTTTCCTACACATTTTTCCTCTATAGGTTTCCTCTCTTCCATCCTTTTCCTTCTTCCTTTGCACCTTCCTTTGCATTTTCCTACATCGGATCCTCTGGTGCTTTCCTTCCTTTGTTCCTTTTGGTCTTCCTCAAGTTTTTCCTATTGTCCTTCCTTGGACATCTTCCTTTTGATGTATTCAAGATTCAATGTAATCAGGTTTTGGGATCCTTGATAATGTTGGAATATGTAATGCAACATTGTGTAAATTATTCTTAGCCTAAAATATAAAGTCTAAAGAATAATATTTGAATTAGAATATAATTCTATCTTATGTAGAATATTCCCACCCAATTAATAAATAAATTAAGGATGCTAGGAATATTTAATTTCTTGGGAAAAAGTTATTTTCCTTTTCTAGCAAATATTAGAAAGTAACTAATCACTTTCTAATATTTGATAGATACCACTTATCACATATCTCAAATATTATATTGTGATAAAATTAGAAAGTAACTAAAGCACTTTATAATATTTGATATATTGTGATAATATTAGATTGTGATAAGATTTAGGGTTGTAGTAGAAAAACTTCTCTTTAAATAGGGGTGTTTTCTACTACATATGATCATATCTTGTCATATTGACTTGTGTTGTATTTTATGTTGATGCATATTGTTGTATAACATTGAAGTATTTTTGTACTTTTGAATCATTTAGTAATATAGTGAGCTCCATAGTGGATGTTTCCCTTCTTCATTTGAAGTAGGGTTTCACCACTCAATATTTGTGTTGTGGGTTTACCTCTTTTATGTGTGATTGATCTTGTGGAGCATTCTTCGATCTTGGGGAGACTTTGCTTATCTCACATTTGGTATCAGAGCGGTTGGGATCTCCATCAAGTGTCTTCAATACTTTGAGGTGAAAAACCCATTAAGGTTTTTTTTTTTTGCATGTATTTGATATTTGGGTATTTTATGTAAACTTATTTTGCAAATATACCATTGGGGTTTATAGATTTATTATGTCTTTAGATCTATTTGTTAGATATTCTGCTTATTATAATTTGCAACCACTTGTGGTTGATGGATGGCTTTATAAGCTACTTGTATCTGAAGCTACTTTGTTGGGGGCTTGTAGTCTCATTTTGGCCCATTTTGTATTGGTGCCTTATTGTAGACCATTCTTGGTCAGAGAAGCTCATTGTAACTATATTTCTCATTTGATTCTCATCCCTTTTTGTATCTTTAGGGGGAGAATGTTTATTTGTCTCATAATTCCTTTTCCCAATATTGCATTAAGGGGGAGTGTTGGAATATGTAATGCAACATTGTGTAAATTATTCTTAGACTAAAATATAAATTCTAAAGAATAATATTTGAATTAGAATATAATTATATCTTATGTAAAATATTCCCACCCAATTAATAAATAAATTAAGGGTTCTAGGAATATTTAATTTCTTGGAAAAATGTTATTTCCCTTTTCTAGAAAATATTAGAAAGTAACTAATCACTTTCTAATATTTGATAGATGTCACTTATCACATATCTCAAAGATTAGATTATGATAAAATTAGAAAGTAACTAAAGCACTTTATAATATTTGATAGATTGTGATAATATTAGATTGTGATAAGATTTAGGGTTGTATTAGAAAATCTTCTCTTTAAATATGGGTGTTTTCTACTACATATGATCATATCTTGTCATATTGACTTGTGTTGTAGTATATGTTGATGCATATTGTTGCATAACATTGAAGCATTCTTTTACTATTGAATCATTGAGTAATATAGTGAGCTTCATATTGGATGTTTCCTTTCTTAATTTAAACTAGGGTTTTACCACTCAATATTTGTGTTGTGGGTTTACCTCTTTTATGTGTGATTGATCTTGTGGAGAATTCTTCGATCTTGGGGAGACTTTGCTTGTCTCACAGATAAAAACCCACTTTTAATTTAACCTACCCAAAAAAAATAATATTACATTATTTGATACATACAAATGTACCCCCATGGTAATATCATGGTACAAATATAAATATATAATAGATTAGAGTTGATTCATTAGTTGAGATAAGTAATTTATATTTCCTATTTCATGTGTCATATAAGTTAGAGTGCAAGTGTGTATTGAGAGAATGTGAAAAAGTATCATGTATGTGAGTGTGCAAACATGTAAAGAGAGAATGTGCACAAGTGTCTTGTATTAGAAGTGCATGTAGGAGAGTAAGAGTCATGTGGAAGTGCGAAAGTGATGTAGGAGAATCCAATGGTGTAAGAGTGATATTGCATCATCCAAAATTTGTATTTGTTTTATTTTTTTCTAAAGTTTATTTATTTGTTTAGAGGATGGAGAAATAGATCCAATGGTGAAATAATCATCCCAATATCTTGAGTGACTTGGGAGATATGTAAATTTTAAGGTCTTCTACCCTGCTAAAACTAGTGAAAATCCTGCTACTAAAACTTGAAGGTCAATTTTTGAAGGCCTCGTAGAGGGCTGAAAAATGGTGGGCGCTAATAGTAATTTTGAGAAACGAGTGAGGAGTTATGACCCTGGGAAGTTTGCCCCCAAAATTCAAATTTCAAATACACAGTTCTAGGCAAGAAAAGGGAAAAACAAGGTATTAGAGGGAAATTTCAAAATTATAAAGTGGTGGGTCTCTGTAAGTTCTATTTTCAGAAAAATAATATAGGAAAGAAAGCTTTGGCTCATTTTAGATTTTTCTCTGCTTTCAATAGTTGGTTTGCATTCTGTTTATGTTGAATTTCTTCAGAAAATGTCATAGAGTCAAGTATGCACATAAGAAGAGAATGAAGAGTCTAGTATACAAGTGGCAAGATGATAAGCCAAAGGTTATGGGAGTTATCATATGGATATCAATAGTCAAGTATGTAAAGAGTCACATTACTATGTCTATATTAAGGAGATAAATCTCCATACAATATAACATGAGAAAAACTATCAAAGAGATGAGAAAGAGCATTGATAATAAAGCTTGTATATAAATTTTAAGCAATTAATATTGTAAGTTTTCTTCATGCTTGTACATGAATGATATTGGTCATTTTACATTCATATTTGATATTATAAGTGAATGTTATTTTATTATTATATTTTATTGGAAATTTTGAGTATATTGTTGTCATTGATGTCAAAGGATTGATGTCATAAGTTGATGACATTGGTTGTCATTTATGTCAAGGAAAATAAAGGTTTAATGGTTTTACCATGGTGGTACTTGCAAAGGAAAAAGGAAGATGTTTTATGGTGGCAAAGTCTTTATCCAAAGAAAAGGCCCAAATAAGAAAAAGAAATTATAATATTTAAATCTATGAAGATTTAAAATATTATAATAATCAAAAAGTGAAAGGGCCCAAAGGTAAAAATGTAAGTTATAATATTTAAATCTACTTTAGATTTAATTATTATAATAATTTAAAGGTATAGTGTGGGTGCCAATGTTGCAAATTCAAATACTTCTCCAAGCACCGATGTCGAAGTTTCAAAAGGGCAAAATGCATATATAATACATAAATATTATTGCAAAGTACAAAGTGGTAATGAGTGTGCAAAAATTCATGAAAGTCGTGTGCGCTTCGTTCGTGGTCACGTGGGAGAAAGGACAAAGGAGCAACACTTTTTGAGGTTGAATTCGTGGATAAGGTGTGGTGACAACAAAAGAAATCCCATCTGGGTAGCTAGCCCAGATGAAAAATCCCTCGACACTAAGATGCGGTAGAAGGGAGGTCTTGAGTTCGAGACATGGTGGAGGCAAGGAGTTAAAGTTTTTTTGAAGAATTTTTTTGTGTCTGAGATAGGGAATAAGGAAGAGCACGTGCAAGTTAGGTTTCATGTGGGTGGCTAGCCCACATGGTGGCCTAGCTGAAGCTAGGGTGTAGGCCAGAAAGCGATGCAAGTTCAAATTGTGGTGACAACAACAAGGGGACAATAATTTTTGGTGAAATAAATATTGCTAAGGCTAAGGTATGTGCTTGCTTAGGGAGTCATAAGGTGATTATTTTATTTTTGATTTTTGAATTAAAAGGACAGCATGGAGGTATTAAATTTGTTTGAATTAAAAGGGAATAGTGTGGAGTTTTGCTAAGTGCTATGTGTGGTGTATAAAATAAATGATGTTATGGTCATGTTGAAAATTTGAAGTGCATTGAAATATTTTATTTCAAGTAGGAGGTATAAGGTGTATAAGAAAATTCATGTGTGCAATTTGTGGCTTTGTTGGGTTGAATTTTATTTTGCAATATTAGGAGTAATAAGGTGTGATAAGTTGCTTGACATTTTATTATAACTCTTGCATGGTGGAAGGAAGATATGAAAGGTTTTGTTGAGTATTAATGTTTTATTTTTTAGAACAAAAGAAGGGACTTAGAGCATCATTTTCAGATTTTATTATGCACATTATTTTGAGAGGAAAGTTCATGTGGATGGTTTGAGAAAGCATTTTGCTATCTAACCCTTGTAGTGGCATAAGGAGGATAAGTTGTTTGTAAGACAGGTTTTTGAAGACATATCTCCATAAGAGAAAATTAAGAGGTATGGGCACATCATTCCTTATTTAAGGTGTTTTGTTTCTAAAACATAAGGTGGAGATAAAAGGGTTGTTTGGTAAGCATTGTTGAAAATATTTGAGTTAGGGTTTGAGACCTACATGTGCATCAATTGTTGAGAGAAAGTTGAAACAATTGCATTAGAGTTTGAAGATCTTCTTGTACTTCATTGTTGAATGGTTTTGGAAATATTTGGGATAGAGTTTAAGAACAAGTGTGCTTCTATTGTTGAAAGATATTGAGACATTTGTGCTAGAGATTGTGAACTACTTGTGTTAGGTTTGAAGACAAGTTTGTGAATCATTGTGAAACCTTTTGAGCATTGGTTGAGAGATATTGAAAGCAATTGTGAAAGTGTTTGAGATCAATATTGTGAGGGAAATTTGTGCATTATTGAGGTTGATGTTTGAGAGTAAATTTGCAAGAAAGATAGATCAGTTTTGTGAAGCAAGTTATACATTGTTTTGATTTGATTTGAAAGGGATTTTGCAAGAGATAGAGATTGGATTAGTGGAATGCAATATTTGTGAATGTGAAGAACATATTGGGATTTTGATAGTGCATATCATTCTCTATATGTTCCAGAGGTTAAACGAATTCTAGGTAGAATATGTATGAATTGCCTAGTTGAAGAAAGTATTTCTGAAAGAGATATAAGCATTTGTTTGTATGCAAGATTTGAAAATATTTGAGCAGGTTTTGTGAGCAGCATTGAAGGTAGATTTGAGCAAGTCTTTTGAGAAGGCTTGAAGGTATATTTGAGCAAGTCTTTTGAGAAGGCTTGAATGCAGATTTGAGCAAGTCTTTTAGAAGGCTTGAAGGCAGATTTGAGAAAGTCTTTTGAGAAGGATTGAAGGTAGATTTGAGCAAGTATTTTGAGAAGGCTTGAAGGTAGATTTGAGAAAGTCTTTTGAGAAGGCTTTACGATATATTTGATAAAGTATTTTGAGAAGGATTGAATGTAGATTTGAGAAAGTCTTGTGAATAATTGAAACAACATTAAGATAGAATTGAGAGTAGTTTTGGTTACTAATTTGATCAAGCTTTGTGTTAAGGCTTGGGGTAGATTTGAGAGTAGAGTTAGAGAAGATTTTTGCTAGACTTATGATGAGGTTTGGTGTATATTTAAGATAGAGTTGAGAGAATAATTTGGAGGTGATCAAAGTAGAGAGGATAGAGGTATCCAGTGGATAGAGGTCCATAAACCAATGTAGTGGGGACAGAGGTCTCCTATGGAGAGAGATCCATAAGCTAGAGTAATGGGGATAAAAGTCTTATATAATTTCACCAGCCAGAGAAGAGGGGATAGAGTTCTCCTGTGGAGAGAGATCCATGAACTAGAGCAAAGGGGATAGATTTCTCCTGTGGAGAGAGATCCACAAATCAGAGTATTGGGGATTGAGATCTCCTTTGGAAAGAGGTCCATAAACATTGTAATAGGGAATTGATTCCCAAGATATTTGTTGAGAAAATTTAGAAGAAATATTTTCTTCGTGGATGTAACCCACATTGGGTGAACCACGTTAAATTTGTGTCTCTCATGTGTGTGATGATTTGTGCATTGCTTTGATTACTGCTATTGATATTGCAATTGATAATATTGGATAATATTATTTGGGAAAGAAAAGTAAAATTTGATCTTATATTGTTCACCCCCCATCAGTATAAGCCTGTGTTCTTCAATTGGTATCAGAGCGGGTTCCTTTGAAAAAGTCTAACAACTTGAAGGAAGATATTATAGGAACATAGATGGCATCTCAGAGTGGATCTTCATCAAATAAGGCTCCATTATTCGATGGGAACAATTATGCTTTATGGAGTATAAGAATGAAGACTTACTTGATGGCACAAGGATATGAGACATGGCAATCCATTGAGGATGGGTTCACACCTACAACTACTCCTCCCATAGATAAATATGGTAAGTTGTTACATGTGAATAATTCCAAGGCTATGAATGGAATCTTAAGTGGATTATGTGAAGCAAAATTTGTGAAAGTTATGCACTACAAATCAGCAAAAGAGATATGGGAAAAATTGAAGCAAACATATGAAGGAGATAAAAAGGTCAAGATGGCAAAACTACAAAACCACAAGAAAATGTTTGAAGATTTGAATATGGAAGATGAGGAAGATATTGCTACATACTTACTTCATGTGGATGAGGTTGTTAATACCATGTGTGGACTTGGATTCAAAATTGAAGACTCTAGTGTTGCTCAGAAAGTATTAAGGTCACTCCCTATGAGGTATGATGGAAAGGTTTCAGCTATAGAAGAGATGAGAGATATTGAAAAGTTGACTATGGATGAGTTACATGGAATTCTCATAGCTTATGAGATGAGAATAGTAAAGGATCCCAACTCCAAGAAAGAGGTAGCTTTCAAAGCTTCAAAGAAGACAAAAGATAAGAAACCAGAATCAAGTGGTGAGTCAAGCAGTGATGAAGAAGCTAACTATGCGAGAAGAAACAAGAAGGACTCAAGAAAGCACAAAGGTATGAAGACTATGAAATGCTTTAATTGTGGTAATTTTGGTCACTATGCATCTAATTTTCCAGAATCCATAAGTAGTAGTAGAATTGAAGAGTAGTAATTATGGATTATAAGAAGGAAGAAAGAAGATTTAGGCATGAAAAAAGAAAAATAGGTATGGTCAGGGCAAGCATGAAAATAAGTTCTTTCAAAGGCACAATAAGAGTTTCTATGTTAACAAGGCAAGCAATGCTTCAAGTGATAGTGATGAAAGACTCTCAGATAGTGAAGAAGAAGAGATTCTATTCTTGGCAATAGAAGAGGAAGAAAACACTCCTATTAAAGACCAAGTAGAAGATGCTCCTAGAAATGAAGACCTAGAAAAGGAATCAAAAAGAAGAGGAAGGCACAGTTGATCTAGAAGAAGAAATTATTGTTGCTCTTAGAGAGTTGAAAAGAGTTAGAAAGTAGAATTCAAGACTTGAGGCTCAAGTTCAAGAATATGAGGAAGAAAAAGAAAAGCTTCTACAAAACCTCACAAACTCAAAAGCCAAGGCAAGGATATTTAAAGAGGTCATGGTTGAAAATTTAAGAGAAAAAGAGTTAGAGTGTGAAAGATTAGAACATGAGATAGTTTCTCTAAGGATGGAAGTGAAATATTCTAAGGACAAGCTACACAGGTTTGGGAAAAGTTCAAAAACTTTGGATAAAATTATCAATGCACAAAGATCTTCATCTATCAAAATAGGACTTGGTTTTGAAGAAGGACAAAGGAAACAAGAAGAAGGGTCAAGCTCAAGCTCAAAATAAGAGGAAGTTTTAGAGGAAGAGAGTGAAGAAGGAATTGAGACTTATGCGGATAAGTTGAAGAATAGAAGCTTCACTAAGAAAGGAAACAATGCACAAACAAGAAACAAGGATCATCACAGAGAAGGCAAAGAAAGGACTATGAGACCGGAGATTTCAAAACAAGATTTCTTCAAAGGACATTGTTTTTCATGTAATCATTTTGGTCACAAAGCTATGCATTGCAAGAATTATGGAAAGAAGGAATATGGACTCACTAAAAGGAATGTCAAATCATTCAAATATGGATATTTCTTTCAAGGGTATTGCTACTCATGTAATCACTTTGGTCATAAAGCAATCCACTGTAGGGTTCATGACAGAAATGATTATGGCTTCACCAAGAGGAACTTCAAGATATTTGCACCTTCCAAGAACTACAACATTAAGTGTTACAAGTGCAATAATCTTGGGCATAAGGCCAAGTGGTGTAGAACAAAGTTTCCAGAACTTCCAGAGACAAGCAAGAACTAGGATACTCAAAAGGATCAAAAGGGTATGGCTACAAAAATGTTGAAAAAGAAGGTTGGCAAAGAAAAAGAGCATTGTATGTTGGGAGTAGAGATACTCCCACCCCAAAATTAATCACCTCAAGGAGAGGAGGTGGGGAGGGGGCTGAGCTAAGAGTCTTATATTTAGCCCCAAAGGAGTCCCTTTGCCATTGATGTCAAAGGGGGAGAGATTTGAGTAAGGGGGAGAGCATTCAGTCAGGAGGAGAAATTTCTTAGGGGAGAATATTTGGAATCCAGTGGTTGAAAAGAATTTTTAGAAAGGGTTGCCATCAATGAAAAAGGGGGAGATTGTTGGAAATTTTGAGTATATTGTTGTCATTGATGTCAAAGGATTGATGTCATAAGTTGATGACATTGGTTGTCATTTATGTCAAGAAAAATAAAGGTTTAATGGTTTTACCATGGTGGTACTTGCAAAGGAAAAAGGAAGATGTTTTATGGTGGCAAAGTATTTATCCAAAGAAAAGGCCCAAAGAAGAAAAATAAATTATAATATTTAAATCTATGAAGATTTAAAATATTATAATAATAAAAAAGTAAAAGGGCCCAAAGGTAAAAATATAAGTTATAATATTTAAATCTACTTTAGATTTAATTATTATAATAATTTAAAGGTATAGTGTGGGCGCCAATGTTGCAAATTCAAATACTTCTCCAAGCACCGACATCAAAGTTTCAAAAGGGCAAAATGCATATATAATACATAAAGATTATTGCAAAGTATGGAGTGGTAATGAGTGCAAAAATTCATGAAAGTCGTGTGCACTTCATTTATGGTCAAGTGGGAGAAAGGACAAAGGTAGCAATACTTTTCGAGGTTGAATTTATGGATAAGGTGTGGTGATAGCAAAAATAAATCCCATCTAGGTAGCTAGCCCAAGTGGTAGATCCCTTGGTGCTAAGACGTGGTAGAAGGGAGGTCTCGAGTTTGAGACACGGTGGAGGCAAGGAGTTAAAGTTTTTTTTGAAGAAATTTTTTGCACCGGAGATAGGGAATAAGGAAGAGCACATGCAAGTTAGGTTTCATGTGGGTGGCTAGCCCACATGGTGGCCTAGCAGAAGCTAGGATGTAGGCTAGCAAGCAATGTAGGTTCGAATCACAGCAACAACAACAAGGGGATAATATTTTTTGGTGAAATAAATATTGCTAAGGCTAAGGTATGTGCTTGCTTAGGGAGTCATAAGGTGATTATTTTATTTTTTATTTTTGAATTAAAAGGACAACATGGAGTTATTAAGTTTGTTTGAATTAAAAGGGAATAGTGTGGAGTTTTGCTAAGTGCTATGTGTGGTGTATAAAATAAATGATGTTATGGTCATGTTGAAAATTTGAAGTGCATTGAAATATTTTATTTCAAGTAGGAGGTATAAGGTGTATAAGAAAATTCATGTGTGCAATTTGTGGCTTTGTTGGGTTGAATTTTATTTTGCAAGATTAGGAGTAATAAGGTGTGATAAGTTGCTTGACATTTTATTATAACTCTTGCATGGTGGAAGGAAGATATGAAAGGTTTTGTTGAGTATTAATGTTTTATTTTTGAGAACAAAAGAAGGGACTTAGAGCATCATTTTCAGATTTTATTATGCACATTCTTTTGAGAGGAAAGTTCATGTGGATGGTTTGAGAAAGCATTTTTCTATCTAACCCTTGTAGTGGCATAAGGAGGATAAGTTGTTTGTAAGACAGGTTTTTGAAGACATATCTCCATAAGAGAAAATTAAGAGGTATGGGCACATCATTCCTTATTTAAGGTGTTTTGTTTCTGAAACATAAGGTGGAGATAAAAGGGTTGTTTGGTAAGCATTGTTGAAAATATTTGAGTTAGGGTTTGAGACCTACATGTGCATAAATTGTTGAGAGAAAGTTGAAACAATTGCATTAGAGTTTGAATATATTATTATACTTCATTTTTGAATGGTTTTGGAAATATTTGGGATAGATTTTAAGAACAAGTGTGCTTCTATTGTTGAAAGATATTGAGACATTTGTGCTAGATATTGTGAACTACTTGTGTTAGGTTTGAAGACAAGTTTGTGAATCATTATGAAATATTTTGAGCATTGGTTGAGAGATATTGAAAGCAATTGTGAAAGTGTTTGAGATCAATCTTGTGAGGGAAATTTGTGCATTATTGAGGTTGATGTTTGAGAGAAAATTTGCAAGAAAGATAGATCAGTTTTGTGAAGAAAGTTATACATTGTTTTGATTTGATTTGAAAGGGATTTTGCAAGAGATAGAGATTGGATTAGTGGAATGCAATATTTGTGAATGTGAAGAACATATTGGGATTTTGATAGTGCATATCATTCTCTATATGTTCCAGAGGTTAAACGAATTCTAGGTAGAATATGTCTGAATTGCCTAGTTGAAGAAAGTATTTTTGAAAGAGATATAAGAATTTGTTTGTATGCAAGATTTGGAAATATTTGAGCAGGTTTTGTGAGAAGCATTGAAGGTAGATTTGAGCAAGTCTTTTGAGAAGGCTTGAAGGAAGATTTGAGCAAGTCTTTTGAGAAGGCTTGAAGGTAGATTTGAGCAAGTCTTTTGAGAAGGCTTGAAGGCATATTTGAGAAAGTATTTTGAGAAGGCTTGAAGGTAAATTTGAGAAAGTCTTGTGAAGACTTGAAATAACATTGAGATAGATTTGAGATAGAATTGAGAGTAGGTTTAGTTGCTAATTTGATAAAGCTTTGTGTTAAGTCTTGGGGAAGATTTATGAGAAGAGTTAGAGTATATTTGTGCTAGACTTGTGATGAGGTTTGGTGTATATTTGAGATAAATTTGAGAGTAGAATTTGGAGGTGACCAAAGTAGAGAGGATAGAGGTCTCCAGTGGATAGAGGTCCATCAACCAGTGTAGTGGGGACAGAGGTCTCCTATGGAGAGAGATCCACAAGCCATAGTAGTGGGGATAAAAGTATTCTAGAAGTTCCACTACCCAAGATAGAGGGGATAAGAGTTATCCTATGGAGAGAGATCCACAAACCAGAGAAAAGGGGAAAGAGTTCTCCTATGGAGAGAGATCCACAAACCAGAGCAAAGGGGATAGAGTTCTCCTGTGGAGAGAGATCCACAAACCAGAGTATTGGGGATTGAGATCTCCTTTGGATAGAGGTCCATAAATATTGTAATAGGGAATTGATTCCCAAGATATTTATTGAGAAAATTTAGAAGAAATATTTTCTCCGTGGATGTAACCCACATTGGGTGAACCACGTTAAATTTGTGTCTCTCATGTGTGTGATGATTTGTGCATTTCTTTGATTATTGCTATTGATATTGCAATTGATAATATTGGATAATATTGTTTTGGAAAGAAAAGTAAAAGTTGATCTTATATTGTTCATCCCCCCTCTTAGTATAAGCCTATGTTCTTTATATTTACCTATATATATTTAATTGCTCACATATATTATTCTACTCTTAATTATTGATATTTTGACCTATAATATTGTGGTTTAATTACATTATATCATATGATATTTTATGGTATTAAGGCTTAAAATCCAACATAATTTGTGTACACATTCATGTGCATGCATGTCTACATGTATAATTAGTAAAAGAACCATTTGTAGGGATTCCAATTCCAAACAATAAATATATTTACAATGCACCTCTTATTATGAAGGTTATTCATTTGAAATTAAATAAAATGAATAATGTTACAAATAATAATGTCTCAACTACTATGTTATTTACAATTTTTTTCAATCTCATATATACTTCAAGTTACGACACTACTTGTTTTATCTTAAGAATTCAATTAC
Source organism: Wollemia nobilis (assembly GCA_028583015.1). Lineage (NCBI taxonomy): Eukaryota > Viridiplantae > Streptophyta > Pinopsida > Araucariales > Araucariaceae > Wollemia > Wollemia nobilis. The sequence continues at coordinate 5,556,341 of JAQPPZ010001423.1, forward strand.
TTGTATATTGGATAGGATATACTTACTAATTTTTTGTATTATTATTATATTTATAAAACCTAGCATTAAATAAAAAAATAGTAAGGCATTGACATATTTATATGTTGGAGAATATTACCATATTTGGTACCTTGCAAGTACTTTGTACATATCTTGTAAATACTTTGTAAATATTTGGTGTCTAGGTGTCTTGTAAATATTTGGCATTTAGTAATCATTAAATGTTTGTAATTATTAGGGAGTCAATAAAATATTTTTCCTATGAGAAATATGAACAATCATATATCCAATGAGTTTGAAAAGATAAAGAGATTGTTGAAGACGAAATGTCAAGAGACTCCATGAAAAGGCTTTATGTAGGGATTGCAAGAGAGATTGTAGGTATCAAATTCTAGTGCATAATTTTTGTAATGTAATACGTTGTTATCACCCACATGAACACAATTTATTTATTTACTTTGAGTCATGGCATGAATACATGAGATTTTAATCCTTGTGTGAGAAATAGTTTGTGGCCTTATATGTGATCATTGCCTATGACATGAGTATTGTCTAGAATATTGTAAATGTTCTTTATTGTGAGAATGCGAATTTATTATTGAATCTAGATCTATAGCTAATAGTGATGTAAGAGCATTGTATAAGATTGTGGGGATAATATTTGACATCCAATGACTAGACCAATGTGAGAGAATGATATTTTTTTGTGATGAATTTTAAAATATCTAGTGGATCAATATAGGAAGTTTATGCTATTTTTTGTGCATCCGTGACAGTGAGAAGTATATCTATAAGATATCTTATGTATGAGTAAGAGTATTCTGCTGATTTTAACTATGCATTCATGAGATGCTTTAAGAATAAGAATTGTGCAATAATAAAATCATATTCCAACTCTATCATTAAATAAGAGAACTAAAAATCAAAATGTAGACCCAAATGTAAATATGGTCTCCAAGCCTAGGGGTCCAAACTTGGATAAATATTATTACTCAAATCGTATTGTTTACTTGAGTTATTTTATGGAGATCAAGGGTTCATAAAGAGTGTTTTATGCATTCACTCTAAATCCTATATTTTTATGTGTATATTATGCAAGCACCAAAGTTTTGGAATCTACAAATTTAGTGAATAATATAATTTGAAATAAATATTTGAAATGAGATGTAGGGAAGACAAATAATAAAATAAAATAGAATATATATCCTATATTCACTTTGATTTCTTGTAGGACTATGCTAAGATAAATCAAAAAATAAATTTTCTCAAATTTCAAGCAAGGGCATAAGAGGAAATGCACAAGCAAATTTTTAACGTACATGCTAACTATATATGATTTGATTCAATGCCTAATGAGTATGCTTAAGGGTAAGTACATTTGATGAATTGATATATACTAATACTAGTTCCTTGAATTTTATACTATTTTAATTAACTAAATAAATAACTACAAATGAATATAGAGTAAACAATGAACATAAAATTAATGTTAAAAGGAAAAACTAGAATAGAAATACCTAAAATATTGCTAAAGATAAATTTGCTACCTGAACTCAAATTCACCACCTATGATAGGTTCATTGGCTGCAAATAAGTTCATTACCTATGACAAGTTTATCTCTTGCTAACCTATAAATTTATAGAAAAAAAACAAAAAAGGGTAAAATAATAGATGAGCTATATTTTAGGAAACCTACTTGATTCTTGGAAATATGTTAACCTTTCGAAAGAATTTTATCTACATAAGACTAATATTTAACTACTACAAAATAAAATTGGACTAGTTGAGAGGCTGTTGGGATGTCCCTAGGATTTATTTATAAGTATTTTGATGTTGAATCTAATAAAATTACTAAATGAGACATGTTTGCATCCTATAGAGTGAATTTTCCATCTATAGGAGGAGTTTGTAGCCTATAGAGCCTATGATGTATAAAGTTGATTTTAAATCAATAATAGAGGATTTCTAAGCTACAAAAATTATGGATGTGTTTAAATAAGGCCAAATTATTAGGGGTGACCAAAAAATGGGACAAAGGCTATACTAGGTGAATTTGCAACCCACCTATTCTATCGACTATGATTTTGTAGTATGTAATTGTAGAGTTACAATTGGGGATGAAGTTGCCATGTTTTGGAATAATAAAATGAATAGGAGGTTCCAGGTTAGTGCCTATGAACCTTGCAATGCAATCAAAGCAAATTTTATGAGTCTAATGAAAATAAAATTAGTATGTTAAAATAAATTAGATAGGGAAATTTAGACCCTAAAAAGGAGGGCAAGATGAACATATGTAATGTAATAGATTAGAGAAAAAGATCTAATAAAAAATCAAAATACTCTAAAAGAAAAGCATGATAATAGGACTCCCTTTTTTTCCAATGGAAAAATCCTTTCACAAAGAGTGTGAGGCCTACATACAAGGCTTGAGGATATGTGGAGGAAAACAAATTGTCTTGAAAAATAATGCTTGTTTTAATTGCTAGATAATTTTGGTAGAGCTTCATTGTTATCCAATCATTTTTTTGTAAGGGAAGTGACCGAATTTATAGATTTTTGGGACTTCTTTAGAATAGGAGGAAATATTGTGAAATCTACATGCAATTGGAAAGAATCTATTTCCATCTAGGCAAAAAAGTAGAGTTGAAGAGTTGGCATGCTTCATTGGGTTGGTAGAGGAAAAATCAAACCAAATTGAAAATATTTTATAGCATGTGAATCCAATATAAGTTGTAAAACTATTGATATGGATATACATGAGTGATAGAATGAGAAAATTTCCATGTTAAAAGATCAAAGAAAAAATTACCACTTAAAAAATTTGTAGCTACAAACATGTTTAGGCTATGAATTTTACCATATAATAGTTGGAGGGGTAAGATTTTCAAATTTTACCCTTACCAAAGGTTCACTGCCAAGGAGACAAGTTCATAGCTTATTAACTTTTTTATGAGTTATGAACTTTCTTTGAGGCTTTAATTTTTACAATGAAGGTTGAGAAATGACTTAGGAATGTTTCCAAAATTGACTAGAATCCTAAGATGTAATGGGATGAGAAAAATAGGGTGTCTACATTTTTCCACATTTTGAGACATTTATTGCTCAATAAATGCTTCAAAAGTACCTATTAGTGATTCCAAATTTGGAAAAGAAACATTCCTAAGGTATATTTTCTTTAGTGTAGATGAAGTTGCATATTTTTTTTTTAAATTATTTTGATATTTCAAAGAGGTTATATTAAGGAGTGAAGGGGTAAAAAGAAATTTATTATTACCATATATTTTGGAGGATTGCATGTCTAGGCTATTGTTTTGGGAATTTTTTATGACTTGGTAATAGGGAATAATGCATCGTATGGACATGGTTTGAGGGATATGAGGTCACCTAGGAACAATCATACAAGTATGTATTAATAACATATATTTTATCATCATTTTCTTAATTAGTATTTGATTTTGAATTCTAGGTTGTAATTTTACATTTAGGTAGCAGATTTGTTACTAGAAAATTAATAGATAAGCTATAAACTATTAGATTTGGAATCTTTTTTCTAGGAAAAAAACTCATATGGAGGGGATAAATTCACTATGTGATAAATTTGTTAGTTGGAGATAAATTCACTAGAAACCCACAAATTTGGATGTCATTAGGGAAAAGTACTCTAACAATTGTTTTGGGATGTAGGTGGACATTTTAGAGCATATGTAACGATGATCTCATGCTATTGTGAGTACTTTAGATATGATGACCCCAACTAATTGGGTCATTTTGGATGTTTTTGGGATTTGGTATCTACCATCGATGTCAAAGGTTGAGTTTGATCATGCATTCCTTACTGCACTACCTAAGAGATGGAATTTCAAGTATGACACTATTTTCCTACTAATGGGTGAGAAGACAGTAATCCTGGAGGATGTATGGAGGATCTTGAGAATACCTATTTTAAGGATCACTATTAGGATGAGTGTATACAAGGGATCAACTCTTCATAGCTATTATGGGCATGTGAATCAAAAATTAACTTGCCATTGGATACATGATAACAATATGCAATATGCTTTCTAGTGGATGCATTGACAAATTGATAGCCTTATTGAGTGCCATCATTTATAGCCTGTTACATAGATACATGAGTAGTTGTCTTCTACTATGGAGCTAGTGTAGAGTTGTTTTCAATATGAGGGATCAACATGTTAGATATATTTGCGGTCCTTTTGTCTTGGTGGATCTCTATAAAGTCTTACACCAAATTATTTATAGAGATGAAAAGGGCCTCATTTGTTGCACCCTTATTTATATTTGGTAATGGGAGCACATTGCTATCTTCCACCCATTTGGTTTACCTAGTTAGGTGGAATATGTAGGGTTCTAGTAGCCTATAGGTGGCCCAATTATTCTAAGATCCATTATCAACACTTTATGGGAGTACTTATTGTGGCTAGGAGGTCTATAGATGATCTAGAGGTAGATTATATCATATGGAGGTCATAAAAGTAAAATAAAATATGGGATGAGATGGTTTGGAGTTATCTTATTTTTGATAAATATGATGGATCATTGGCCATAATGATAGAAAAGAGGTGTATATACTAGGTCAAGTTTTGAGATAGTTTGGTATCTGATAGGATCTCCTAAATATGAGAGATTTTTTATATAGATGAGCAAGGAGAGATAAAGGAGACATGGGAGATAGACTTGAACCTAGTTTGTTTATAGAGGATGATGATGATCCTCCAATGATAGACCCTAGTATGGATGATGTACAGGCTGCATTTTTTATGTGTAGTAGCACATAGGGGTTTGAGCTTAGAGATTAATATTGGCTACACCCACATGAGGATTATTACCATTCATCAAAAAACACTTCTAGGAGATCAATACATGGCAATGAGAGAGATAGGAGTCTTAAATATTTCTTGAATAAGATCCATACTACCACCTTAGGGAGGTTATCCAAGAGTAGGCTCCAGTAGGACCATTGAGGATATGGATGAATCAAAATATGTGTTATGCAATGAAATATAGATGCCATGGATGTGGAGATATCTCATATTTAGGGTGATCAGGACAAGGTAATGTTCTAGGCCTCCCAATTTACATTAGAGAGGGACACAATCATAGCCAAAGTGGATTTAACTTTAGAGAGAGACACTTCCAAGGCCAAGATGGATTCTAGGATTGTATAGTTGACTACTTAGAGGGATGCAATAGTGGGTTAGGATATAGCAGTAGAGGTATGAGTGGCATAGGTTAATCAAGAAAGAGATAATTCCAAATTAGTAGTTGTATCCCCTAACATGTTAGTTATGTTAAAACACTTTTCTACCATCAAGGATGATTTAGAGGTAAAATAGGTTAGGAGTGCTCACTATAGGGTATAATATCACTAGTTGATTCCTCTAGAGCAAATCAAGGCTTTCATACCTCATCCTCATTCTAGGTCTCATTCCAGGTCACAATTGACTATTTGGGATTCACAATGGTATTTTAATGGGCCTACTCAAGACATAAGGTTTTAAAGGCTAAAATTTTATAGGTTTTCAATGATATTTTGTAGACATTTTGGACAATTTTAGATGTTGAGTGCATTGATTTTGTGATTGTGGGATACTAGTCCTCATGATTTTGGATATGCATTTTTTTCATTATGGTATGCTAGACCACTTGAGTAATGTACATGATCTGTTGATTGATGTGTGTGTGTTATATATATATATATATATATATATATATATATATATATATGAATATATATAAGGACATTATTATTTTAATGTTTTACTTTATCTATGTGATGTCTTGATGATGTGATGATATGTTATTTTGAAATTTTTGATTACTTTGAACAACACTTTTATGTATAATGATATGTTTATTATTTTCATAAACAAGTTGTTTAGATGACATCAATAATTTTACCTTGAGATAAGGCTTTTTATGGAATTTTCAAAGCCTTTATTTGCCTAGACCAATATGGTATGAAGGAATATTATACCATTATGGATTATGTGAAGGCTATTTTTAAACTAAAGCATCATATACATATGACTTTACTTTCAAGGGATTTTATTAGCCTAGATTACTAGGGCTTACTATATGCTTAGACCATTGTCATTCTGAAGAATCATTTGTATGTGCCTATACTTGTTATGCCTTGTATATGCAAAGGCTATTGTTAACCTGTACCATAATAAATATGTGCCTAGGATTACTAGGAATTTTCTCATTTGAATCACATTATAATACTATAGAGTTATATACATGTGCCTACACTTTCTAGGGATTTGCTCATGTGAAAGCTATTATCATAATATATAATCATTTGTATGTGCTTAGGATTGATAGGGCTTTAATTTGTGAAGGTGATTTTCATCCTATAGTATGATATACATATACCTAGACTTGCTAGGGATTTTCTCATGTGAATTCCATTGTTAGCCTATAAAAATATGTACATGTACCTAGGCCTTCTAGGGCTTTAAATTAACCTAGAATACTAGTTCTTCGTATATTCTTAGACCATTGTCAGTCTGAAGAATCATTTGTATATGTCTAGGATTGCTGGATATTTGATATATAAGGTTATTGTTAGCCGATAGAATTATATACATGTTCCTGGCCTTGCTAGGGATTTTGTCATGTAAAGGCTATTATCATCCTATAAAATTATGCACATGTTCCTATGCTTTCTAGGGATTTATTTTGCCTAGATTGTTAGGGATTAATGTATTATTAGACCATATTCAGTTTAAAGAATAATTTTTATAAGCCTAGACTTGTTAGGACTTTCATTTGTGAAGGCCATTATTAGCCTACAGTTATATATGAATGTACCTAGGATTTCTAGAGATTTGTTCATTTGAAGGTCATTGTTAGCCTATAAAATTATATACATGTGTGTAGGCTTCTTAGATATTTAATCTTGTGAAAGTAATTTTTGGCCTATATAATTATGTACATGTTCCCAATATTGCTAGGGCTTTGATTTATGTGAAGGCCATTGTTAGCCTATATAATTGCATACATGTGCCTAGGATTGCTAGGGCTTTTATGTATGAAGGCCATTGTCAACTTGTAGAATTGTGTGCATGTTCCTATGCTTCCTAGGTATTTGCTTTTGTGAAGTTCATAGTCATCCTATATAGTTATATACATGTGCATAGGTTTACTAGGGCTTTATGCATGTGAAAGCCATTATTAGCCTGTATAACTATATGTTCCTAGGATTGTTAGGGCTTTACTCATGATAGATGTTACCTACATGGAAATAGGACTTGTGATTTGTTTGCAAGGTCTCAAAAAAAATTGGTGATTGGTTAATAAAATTTATTTGTTAAGGAAATTTACCGATCATTGAAAGGAGCATAAGTATTTAGCTTCCCTACTACACACCTTTATAATTCTCTATATATTAATAAAGCAACATGGCCAGGTAGCCACTCTCCTTTAAAGAGAGGAAGTTAATGCTTACATTAGATTATTGTGAGGTTTGTATTATCTAAAATTTTGGTTCATTCAAGTCACAATTTGGGCCATGATCTTGATGGCTTTTGAAGCCTTAATATTAATGTAAACTCAAAGGATAAAATTCAAAGGATCAAATATATGATAGCTGCAATATAGTAAGATCAAGAAAATGATGTAAATAAAAATAATATGATCCAACTAATATGTAAATCAAGTTTTATAATATATCAACTATTATTCATTAATATGCATAAATATGAATGTAATAGCCTGAATCATACATGTATAAAGCATGTAGAATAACTTACAATATTAGTTTCTCAAATGTATGCAATATTTATTACTCCTCTTTCTCTTACAAATATATCAAAAAAATATCTTACAATGATAATAACAATGTGCTCTATACTCACTATGAATGCTATGCTCACTATATGCTCATCCATGGAGTAATATATAGCAATTGTAGGATGAATCTTCCTTTCCCTATGCCAAGCCTCATGACTCTTGGGTTCTCTACTTGACACTTGCATACATGAATCTATCTTGTATGCATGACTCTTCACATAACACTTCCTAATATAATGAAACTTGTGCACACATACACACAAAACTTGCACACATGACACTTGTGCATTTCCTGCACATACATACTTACATAACACTTGTGCATTTCCTGCACATTATTACATTACATAGAATGTTTACTCACACTCTAATATAAGACTTGATCCTAGTATAATTTTTACAAGTTGTACCATAAAGGTACCATGGGGGTATATTAGAATGTACCAAATAATGTAATATTCCCTAACACCCCCTGTATTACATCATTTGGTTATTGAAGAATTTAGTCTTCAATCATGGTCTTCATCTCTCAAGTGACTTTGCAATGTATGCGAACTTTATCTAAATCAAGATCTTCTTCTTCTTCTTGCTTGATCTTGTCTTCGAATTCAAATTCATGTTCTTTAGTATTTGTAGCTTCTATATTACAAGTCTTGTACTTTCTCATTCTCTTAATTTTCTTGCATAATATTTTTTCCTTTTTATCTTTAGAATCATAACTCTTTATATTTATGCATAGAGACTTCTAAGAACTCACTTAAAGCATCATAATAGAATCCTGAGTTAGATGAACTTAGAATATCAATATTACAAGAAGAATGAAATATATTTTTCAAAAATTATTCATCTACTTTTACTTTCCTCTTGAGAGATTCAATTAACTCCTTTTGTTTCATATTCTCTTATTTATGAAACCTAAGTGTAAGCAATGCCATATACATTATGCTACCAATGTCTAAAGGTATCATAATACTATCTTTTCCATTATCAATTGATTCAACAATTCTTGCATGTAAATAGTATTCAAATGTTTCAAAATTTTCTTCTATGGCTTTACTATAGATTAATTTAAAACTATGTCAATCTTTCCTTTAGGTTTTTCAATCAAACTCTTGATCCTAGATTTTATGACATTTACTTTTTATTTTCTAATTATGAACTCCATGTTTTTATCTTTTTAAGTAGATATCCTTATCACTCCCTATTTTTTTAAATAAACCAAATTTTCTAAATAAACAAAAATATGAAGTAGAAATCCTTATGTCTCCCAAATATTTTAGAAACTAAGAAAATAATTTTTTTGCAAATTTAATATTTCCTAAGTTCGATGTTGAATTCCTTTTGACTCCCAAATCAATTTGCAAATATTTATATAAAAAATTAAACTTCAAATTTATAAAAATTGAACTATAGAATATACCTTATTACTCCAACAATTAACTTTGCTCTATCAAGGGGTCCTCTTATCCATGCATGCTGACAAAGCCCTAGGCCCAAATGTATTTTTGTCTCACTTTCTTTTAGTTATTTTGGGACATCATTGGCAGAGATATTTGTGAGGCCATCCAAGATGTCTAGAAGTAAAAGATCATAACTAGGGACATCAAATCGACCTTCCTAACCCTCATACCAAAGTCTCCTATCTGTAGAAATCTCTATGATTTTAGACCAATAAGCCTTTACAATATTGTTTACAAAATTATTACCAAAGTTATGACCAACATAATGAAGGAGATCCTCCTATGCGTCATTGATCTATGTCAAGGAAGCACTATCCAAGGAAAATCCATCACTGATGGGGTCATCACAATTCATGAGCCTATGCACATTGTTTCTAAAAGCAAGAAAGTAGGTTTATTTTACAAGCTTGATATGAACAAAGGCTTTGATAGAGTTTCTTGGGATTTCCTCTTTTATGTTCTATCAAAGTTTGGATTCCATGATGAATGAATCATTCTCATAAAATAATACCTAACGTCAACCTAGTTCTTAGTCATCATCAATGGGTTTACTATTGGATACTTCAAAAAATAAAGGGGATTAAGCCAGGGTAATACTCTATCCCCATTCCTCTTCATCATTCTTGTAAAATCCCTAGGAAGATCCCTTAATGTAGCATGCTACTCTGGAGCCATTGCTAGCATCAAGGCTACTTCTCTCCTCAAATCTATCACGCATCAGTAGTTCATATATAATACCATTTTGTCCACCCTTACATCTATCCAAAAATCCAGAACCATCAAGGTCATCCTTGACATTTATGAAGAGGTTGTTGGTTAATTGGTCAACTACTTGAAGAGCAAAATGTTTTTTATCAATAATCCTTTGGTTAGATAGATAAATATTTCTCATGTCCTTGGGTGCACCATATCTGATCTACTATCCTCTTATCTTGGCCTTTCCATTTTCACTTGTAATCCAAATGAAAGAATATGGAATAATGTTCTTGAAAGACTCCTAAAAAACCTGGCCAACTGGAAAGGAGCTCTCCTAAGTCAAGAAACCAAAGCCACTCTTGTGCATGCTTATCTTCAAAGTATTCCAGTGTATTTTATGTCAATATTCAAATCCCTAGCAGTGATATACCATAGAATAGAGAAAATATAGAAAAAATATTATGGTCAAGGTCGAAGAATAAGAAAATGTTCCCTTTAGTGACTTGGGATAAGATATGCACAAAAATATCTCAAGGAGGGCTAGGATTTAGGAAAATTGGAAAAATTAACATGGCTCATAATAGCCAAACAAGGCTGGAAATTCTTCACCAATACCAACACTTAGTGTGTATTCATAATAAAAAAATATCTTTAGAACATTAATTTCAAGGATGAGTGGTCACCCCCAAGAGGCATTAACTTTTGGAATTATTTTATTAAGTCCAAGCCCATAATCCAAAAATGCACCATATGACAATTTGGTAATAGGAAGCTCATTGATTTTTGGAAGGATTTGTGGATCTATGATCAACCCCTGATTTTCAACCCTAGTATATCCATGGCGAAACCCATCACTGATCACCTCTTTGGAGATAAAGTATCTAACTTCCTAATTCATACTCATGACTTACGTGGATATTGATCTCGCTGACCAATGTCAATAATGAATTTATTTCTATTGTAAATTCATTATCTTGTCTCCTTAGATCTTGCATCATTCCTAGTAATTATACCCTATATTAGCTGGTCTAGAGAGAAAATGATAATGGTAAATTCTTATTCAAGACTACGTATTTCCTCCAACATGATCCCACTATTTATCAGCTCCTAGTCAAAACCATTTGGATTAAATGTTTTATCCCCAAGATCATATTTTTCTCTTGGTTGGTGGTCCAAAATAAAATTTTGACCATAAAAAATCTCCTTATTAGAGGTATGATCATCCTCAATTGTTGCTATTTGTGCCAATCCATGTGGGAGTCAACTCACCATATTTTCCTTGATTACTCTTTCTCTAGGTCGATCCTCAGCTTCCTCCTATCAATTTTTATAATTGAGTGGGTCCAACCAAACATGATCTCTGAGTTGTTTATTCAATGTCCCAATCTATTTTTGAATATCTAACTCAAAACTATTTTGTCCTTTCACTTCCACTACTTCCTATGGAAAGTGTGGCTTGAGTGCAACAACAGAGCCTTTTTCAATAGCTTCAAGGACCCTCTTTCCATTGGAAATAGTGTGTTGTATGCCACCATTGAGAATGCCCAACTTATCCCTTGTTTGAAGGTCCTTAACCTAGGCCTTAATACCATCATTGCAATATCTCTCAACCTCTCTATGTAGTTTTTACGATCGAATATCCATTTAGTTTATAGAACCAAAATCAAATGGACTCCTCCTCTTGAATGATGGTTAAAACTAAAATTTGATGGTGCTAAAAAAGGTAATCCAATAAAAGTAGGAAGTGTAGGTATGGTAATATCATAATCACATACATGGAGAATATAGAATCTCAAACAAACCATTTCATAGAAGCTAGAGCTATTTTCTAGGGACTATCCATTCTCAATGAACTTCCCTGCAATCTTATTATTGAAGGAGATTTGCTAAATATCATTAATTATATCAAATGTGATAAGGTTCCCATCTAGAAATTCTCTAATATAATCACTAAGTCTAAGTGTTTCCTATGCAACCACAACAACATTGTTATTTAGCATGTTTACAGAGAAGGAAATCATACTATCGATTTGATGGCCAACTTGGATCTTTGCACAGAGTCTCTTGAGGTTTGGCATGATGCTTTTCCTCAATCTCTCATTGATGTTTCTTCTAATGACTGTAACTTATAATATTAAGCTTAGCATATGAGTCTTCCTATCCTTCTACCATTGTGCCAATCTTGGAAATGTTCCCATCATCCCTTGCCCCCAATACCCTTATGTAATTGGTCCCATTGCCATATGTCAACCTTGTCACCAATGTGTCTTTTCCTATTTTAACCCTATCACCCTATGAGCCCATTTACTTTTTAACAGTGATCCCCTTGACACATATCCACCTCTTCCTTAGTTACCTAGTAATCATGTGTCCGTCATGACTCCCTTCTCCTATCCCATGTTTAGGGTGGGTCCCTACCCCTATCCCACCCCATGCCAACCTTACCCTTTCATTGAGGATTTTTTCAAACATACCTTTATTGGCATCAGTGCCTTCAAGAACACCTCATGGAATAATCATTTACAAGGAATCCTCACACCTAAATACACAAATGTTAAGCATGATCTAAGTTTTATCCCTTGGTACATTTCTCATGTTATGATCTTCTTACATAACAGGGCACACGTTTCAAAGATATTTAATTATGATTCTCATCAATGAATCTTGAAGTGGATTGCCTTCAGAACCTTTGGCACACATATTTTGCAAGCTTCTAGAAGAGTGTCCCTCTTGGAGTGCTTTAAATTCACATACAGGGATGGTCTTAGCCATCACCACTATCCTAGTTCCCTACCCTGCCTAATCTTGAATCTTGTTTTAGTCCTAGAAGAGTCATATCACTGGTTGAGAATGGTCTTGTTAGAACCTAAAAATATATAGCTTGACCTAATTATTGAAGATATCCTCACCAATAATGGATTCATGCCCTTTCTATAAAATTTTAGTAGGAATTATTTGAATCTATCTGATGAGTTTGCCAAGTCAAGGGTTTGTGGGACATCAATGTGCATGGCCTACAGTTCAAAGTTAGTGTTCGAATTCTGGTTGAGATTAATGAACTTCCAAATGAGGGGATGGTTATCTATCATGATAGACACTCTTTTGTGGAGAGAACCAATATTTTTGTTGACAAAGGTAAGAAGCTCACTAGATAAAAAAGAGGAATCACAAGGGAGTTCCTTTTGGTCCTATTGGGCACTGAATTGACATCAAGTTTTACTTGACAATGTAACTATCTATCTTCTAATTCCCTATCCAGGCTTACACCTGATATTCATAGCTCAAAACTCAACATTGGATGGACCAAATATAATCTTCAATCCAACCTCTAGAGTAGGATGGTTCCTTGTAAACTTAGTAAGATTTTGACTCAATCAAAGCACAATAAGGGTTTGAATAATAGGTTTAAAAAAGGTTTAGGTTTAGAAAAATGTACATTAACAATGGAAAGATAGGCTAAAAACATAGGCATATACAACAAAAAAAATCAAATAAACTATTTCCAATGTCCCATAACTCAATATTAGCATCACCTAAAATGATGAAATCTTCATACATAAAAGCATAAAACAGAGATATGTTGTAGGAAGAAATTACAATATCCAATAACCTGATAATCCAATTTAGTAGAATAGACCAATAATCAGATTTAATTGAAATAAACTTCCTATCAACACATATCTAACTATGAAAAAATTTCAACTACCTTCACAACTAAAAATCTAGTAGAAATTTAATGAACTAACCATTACAACATTGACATAAATGCAATTTATAGCTTCAAACCTCTTAATGAAAATATTGTGAAGATAACACATCTTGAGTAAAAAATCAGAGTAATTCTCCTTCCATTAGTTTGTAGAATGTATTTACATAGTAGGGCAAGCAAACACACTAGAGCTAACCCTTAAAAATGAGGGTTTGACCTCTATTTATAGTTTACAAAAATGAAATAATTTGAAAGAGATATTACAAATATTAAAATTTGATAGATCAATATATAGATTTATTGGTATTATCTTATTGGCTTGTGAAGTCCAAGAAATCTGTTGGAAGTGATCCGCCATGGTAGTTCGACCCTAAAACTTGTTGTTTCAGCCATGGTAGTTGGGGTTTAGGTTGTTGGAAACTGCATCTGATCCATTCATCATTCTTTAAAACATTGATTTTCCATAGATCTTAAACCACTTCTAGTTCTTGGTTTTTGGAATCCTTGAATGATTTGCCTTCTTGCCTCAGACCAACTGTTCTTTGATAAGGAAAGAATCTACTTTTAAATGCTATAAAAATATCAACAAAATTTCAATTATCGCTACTTTTGATGAATGGTGGTGATTAAATATTAGAAATATTCTACAAATTAGTGGGGATAAACCAAACACCATTCCACACTTTATAATTAGTGACATCATTTTCAATGGCTTTGGCTAGTGGAATCAAGTTTTGACGTGAAATACACTAGGTTGTGAGTGGAATCGAATACATCGTCAATCCACTAATTAGCCTTCTTATTTCTCCCTTCTACAACATAAAGTAAATTGCAATCCACACAAAAAATATGTTGATGTCAATATTGACTCAATTGGACTATGGAATTGCCAATCCGTTACGAGAGTAGTGCAAATAGTCTTTATCGTCATTCTAATACTTCTACTTCCTTTTTTAATGCCTCTGATATTCTAACATAATTCCACTCTAAAATACTCTTGGAACTCAGTGGAATTGATCTTATCGATACTGAGTCACTGGAGTGCACAAAAAAATCACCATTCCACACTTTTTATCACATAGACGTCAACTTTGCTCAAAAGTTTTACAAAATTGAACTTCGCTTAAAAATCCATTGCCAAATACACTAGGCACCAAGCAGAATAAAATTTTCTAAAGAAATACTAACCGTTGAGCAGAATCATATCCTCCTACATAGATCCTATCCAAAATTCTCTATGTACTCAATGAAATAGAGATTTCCATGCCTTAGAATAAAATTTCAATATTTTTTTAGTACGTGGCCATTTTGGGTCTACATTTTGGTGCCTCCTAGGTGGATTTGCTTGCAAAGCCATCCAAATCAAAGTCTTATTCATTAGGCATCAGGAGTAAAAATTATTATCTTCAAAAGAATGCTTCAAAGAATAATTTCCATATGAAAACTACCCTCTGAAAACTTCATGAACATCTTAGAGGATAAATATTCATATCGAGACCATACTGGAAACACAACTATCTCTACTACTCCTTCAAAACTACTTCAATATTAAGCAAAAAAAACACATTTGTGTTTTCCTTTTAAAGTCTCTTCAAAAATTACATGAATAACTTCACAAAATTCTCATTTTCTGCATTCAAGCTTCATGCTTTTATTATAGTCTTCTAACAGTGTCAGAGTAAAAACAAATCAAACAAAATTCAAAACTTTTGCATGACTATAAAAAATGTACAAAACAAAAATATTCTACTCTTGTGTCCCTTTAGCGTCTGTAGTAGCTATATTTAGTTCTTCATACTCTTGTTGAGCCTCTTCTTCAACATTATCTTCTTGCTCTTTCTCAGCTTCCTCAGGTGATTCATGTTCTTTATTTTCTTCTTCTGCATATTTTCCAAATAGCTTGACCATCAAATTTAGAGTTTGTAGGGCCTACTTCCAAAATATTTTAGAAGGGTTGGAAGTTTCTTTTATATGATTATGGATGTACTCCAATTCACCAGTCTCTTCATAGTTTATTACACTTCCTTTATTCACCAAGTCCTCCATCATATCTCTGAGTCTGGTAAAATCAATAATTATTTATGAAGCCTACTCTTGATCAATTGATTCCTCCAAAGCATAAATATCATACTCATATTGAAGGCTCTCAACAATACTCTTATAAATATCTTCTACTGATAATAAGGTGTTATATTCCATCCATAGCCCTTTGAATCCATTTTGAATCATTTCCTTATTTATATCCACTACATCCCTGATCATATTCTCAACTTTTTAAAATAGCATCCAAGCCCTTTGAAGAGCTATGTGCTTCTTTACCACAACTCCGGTAACCAACCTGGTAGTATTCCATTCTTTATTAGGAATAGGTTTAGCAATATAATTGAGCCTCCTATCTACCAACTTATAAATCTGCTCAGCTGGAACCACCATAGGTTGAAGTTCTCCAATGAAGCTATCTAGGTCTTCCTGAATATTTTGAAGAAAATTACTGGCATCATCCATGTAATCAATAATGGGTTGTAGCTATGAGCATTTTTCCAAAACATTAGACAATAGTTCTTTCCTCAAATTCTTAAGCCCAAATTTAGAGAAACCTGAAGACTTAGCCTTTTTGATTTGAAGTTGCTGCTTCAAGCTCTATATCTCCTTATCTTGTTATTAATTTTTCTTATTATATTCCTCCATTTACTCCTTAAGCTTATTAGCCTCTTAAAATTTGTCTTGCCAATTCTTTGCTTCCTTTTTTAGAGCCTTCTCCACTTGTTTCTGATTATCGATGGTCTTTTGAAGATTTTCTATTTTTCCCTCCAAATTGTCCACCTTTTCTTTGTATATATTAGTTTTGACATAAAAAGTGTCCAAGTGAGCTTTTGCCATGACCAATTCATCTTCTATAAGAAGCTGCTCAATATCCTCTATATGTTCCTCTAGATGATAGTCTTGAGCAATCATATCAGTTTCAGGCTTAATCACAAGAGGAATCATGGATATAGATGTTATTTGCCCTAAAACTAGATCAACAAACATGCTTCTCCTATTTGTAGCCATCCTCTTGGAAGGTTTGGACAACTTCTCTACCCAAAAATATTGAATTTTCTGTGTAGGATAACTCACAGGAGGAGGAGAAGAGGCTACAAGGTATGAAAGACCAGAATCAATAGTTTACAATGGCTTGGTAGAAGTTACTATAGTGGAATCTATGACCACTAACACTATTGCAATTGGTAAACTCATGGAAATTAAAGCACAAATCACAAAAGGGTGAGTAGGTGTGCTTAAAACATTTTTTTTCTCAAATGATGGAGGTGGTTGCAATGGCAAGGATGGAATTATGGGAGATGATGAAGGGAGATGAAAAATGAATTTGATGTGACCTTGGAGGAGATGGCTTGACTTGGCATTCAGTACTGGCTGATGAAATTGGAGATAGACTATGTGGGGGAGAAGACACCTTTGTTACAATCTCTTTCTAATAAATGGAGGAACATTTCATTGGGGAATCCAAAGGAGGAGGAGGAGAATAGAGGGTAGAGACCATACCTTCACCTACTAATGTAGTATGTTATTCAGCTACCTTTGTGCTCTTTTGATGTATTGATTGTACCTTTCCTACAGCTGAGATATGTGTTTCCTTAACAATTTTCTCCTTATCCAACTTATTTTTAGAAATATCCTTATTAGCTCTTTCTGGCGCCCTTTTGACATTTCTCTTAAAGACTTAGAAGGCTATTGATAATTTTCTATGTCTTCTCTAGAAAATCCTTCTTGTATTGGTTCTTCCTGAAATATCTCTTCAGAAATAGGATTTAATTCCACTATTGTTGTAGTGGTGAAACTTATCGATGTGAACATAAAGTCCTTATCATTCTGATTCCAATCTATCTGTGTATCTGAGGGCTATCCACCTAGGGCTAGGTGCTTGTGCCTACTTGATGTTTGAATGATTGGTGTACTAATAGCCCTCTCATTATAATAGTGCATATTACTCCTTAACTGTGTCCCTTTTGAAATTTTCTTTATTTGTTCAGTTGAAGGTTGAAATATCTTCAAAACTTCAGTAGTAGTTAATGGAGTATCAAATCCTTCTTCCTGAGATTCTTCTTTTGATTGTGGGGATGATGAATATGACCCTATTTATGGCTTCTTATATATTAGAACTATATTCCTTCGGTATTTTTCTTTCCAAGTTGTGAAATTCTTGTCATATTTATCAAAAAATTCATCGTCAATTTTCAATCCAAACTTGGATTTCTCTTTACAAATTTCAACTCTCATCCTCCACTAGTCCGCTATCTTGGCTTAATTCCATTTTTTTATTTTTAATACCTTCGATGGAAAACTCTTGCAACTGATTTTCTCTTTCTTATATGTTTTATTCTCAACCTCTTTGATGGTAGACTCCTACAACTGATGTTTTTCATTATTGTCTAGATTAAAATCAACAATCTGCTCATAGAAGTCCAAACATGGATGAAGTTGTTCCATTTTAGCAACATCCCACTCCAAAGGAGCATTTTCATTATTATTTCTTCCCTGTTCAAAATGAGGCTTGGATTTTTTCTCAAATTTATAGGCCTTTTCTCCATTCAGGGCTATGTTCCTCTTGTGGAATACATCATCCGGGTCATAAATCCATCTCTGGGAATGTAAAATAGGCCCAACCTATCAAGATATTGGTCAATTTTTTTGCCTTGCTACTTCTTGGTAATGGTTATATCATCAACACTGTGATAGGTCAATGAACACCTTATCTTTCTTCCAGAGTTATAGTTCATATTAATGAACTCTGCTTTCCTCAAATACTCTAGGGAAAATAATTTGTTAGTAACAAAATGATGTAGCAGAAAAGGCTTACCAGTGAAGCCATATAGTCTAATTATTGTACCCTCTATAAGAATGTACCAATCTTCTTCTTCAGCACCTTCTGTTCTTAACAATTTTTTGGCTAGTGGAGGTAACCTAGGGCATTCCCCATACATTATCTTCAATGTTGGCCCTAAAAATTCTAATTTAAATCTATAAAATGACTTAGTGCTCCTCAAATGAGAAGTCCAATAGTAAACAGGAATGGGGTCTCCCTGGCCATTATTTTCCTTGACTGGAATTTAGGGCATCATATATTTTATAGCAGCAAAGAACATCCAAACTAGACCTACGCAATACCAAAAGTAGGATGTGTTAGAACTCCTTTTCATTCTCACTAATTGCTCATGTATTATTTGAGAAAGGAAATATGGCAAGTAAAAGTAGATAACCCTAAGGCCCTTATTTTCTATGCCTTCCTCATACATTATCTTATTGAAAATGTAGTATGCAGTGACTATTTGTCAATTTGTCACCATTCGATTAGAATCCAAACCCTCCATACAAGCTAACATGGAATAGAGCTTTAGGTTAGCATATTTATCAATGGGTATTGGAATTTTAGGTATTTCATCTTCCTCTCTTATCCTTATAAACTAGAAATGAAGCCATATTTCTATGACTTTATTTTCTTTCGAAGCCATTAATGAAGCATAAACCCTAGCTTGTTCTACTATATCAAATTGTTTAGGCTCTAAGGGTGGGCTCACCCCTACAACAAACAAATTGTGACAAAGCTCTTTGGTAATGGTGAATAGTGGTATGCCATTAGGAGTTTTCACTATCTTCTTCTTAAAATTGTAAAATTTAATCATCATAGAAACTAACTCAGGACAATGGTGAACATAATCATAGATGTAATAAAATAAGAAATATTTTATAGTGATGATACCTTGCGATCGAATTGGTCTCCCTTCGAAGTATCTGAATTCAAAATTTCTTCTCAAGAAGGTCCTCCTTACTTGGATCATTATTGTGTCTTCCAACTATCTAGTCTAGTCCACATGGCCATCTAGCTTTGCTCCCAATTTCTGTACTTCTATTAGCGCTTTCTTCAGAGTCATTTTCACAATAATTTTCAAAATGTTTTCACTAGAATTTGTATATAATGCTCGGATATCATTATTTTCTTTCCACTTGTTAAATACTGCTCTTTGTTGAATGAATGCATTCTACTTTTTTAGTACTTTTAATTTCTCGTGCATGCATACCTTCCGCAATTAATGTGGCCGCTGCATGAACCACCCATTGGCACACTTTTTAAATTAAAATTATTTCTTTCGGTGGCTTGGAGATGTTATGTTGATTTTTGATTGGCTAAAATTCAAAAACCTTCAATGCACTTGCAATATTGCTCATCCTTTTATTTTCCATTGGAGTTGTGCAAGAAACTTGAGCATTGATTTACAAATATTTACCTTTTTTAAGAAGTGTGGCTCAAGATTCATTTTTTTCTCAAAAGCAGTTGACTCCAGTAGATTAGCAAACTTCATTATTCCGATGCTTCCTTAGTCTCTTTAGGCATGGAATAGGCACATGCAAAATTCCGCTGGATCTTTAGTTCATTTGAGTGTGGATTGGAGCTCACTCATCATTTTGCTACTTTCTTAGTACATCTGAGTGCAAAATGGAAACTTGCTGCTTCCTTGGTGACACTTAGCTTATTTTGCAACTTTTTTCTTTTTCTTTTATTCTTTTTTATTTTTCATACAATATTTCATCAAAATAAAACTTGAAATAAAAAATGAAAGGATATGATACAAAGTATGTACATATGTTACAATGAGCTATATTTTAATAAAAATAGAGTTTAAGGTGAAAACCATTGACTAGAATCGATTGTATGTTTCCCTCTAGATATTCAAACTAGAATACACTGGTTTCTTTAAGCTCTATTATCTTGAAAGGTCCATCCTAGAAGGAATAAAATTTTTGATGATGTCCTGGTTTATCTCTTTCAACATTCCACCTGAGTATTGAGTCTCCAACTTGTAATTTCTTGAACCTTGACTTCTTTTCAAACCATGCGTTCATGGCAACTAAGTTCTTTTCAAACATAGTCATGTCATCCAAATAGATAAAAATGACCTTGTTAATTAGTTCCCCAAAATCATAGTCCATTGATCTCTAGAATGTGGCCCTGCATTAAAGAGACCAAAAGTCATTCTTTGATATGCAAAGGTTCCCCATTTTGTGGTGAATGTTGTCTTGAACTTATCTTCATTTTTCATCCAAATTTTATTATATCTAGAGAAACCATCTAGAAATGAGAACCTTTTTTACCCTACCACAATCTATAAGATATGATCAATCTATGGGAGGGGGTAGTGGTCCTTAAGTGACACTTGATTGAGATTTCTAAAATCTACACATAGGCATATGCCACCATTCTTCTTCCTGAAAGGTACCAATTTGGTGTTAGCGTATCCTATAGTATGTAGTTAATTATTACATTATTGGGTAGGTAGTGTGGGCTTAGTTAGTTTCAGTTGTTATAGAATAATCTGAGCATCTATTGTATTATTTATTTGCAAATAAATACAAACTCTATAGTTTGTTCCATAATATGGTATCAGAGCTCTTAATGCTTTGGCCTCATTCATAAGCTAAGAGCTCAGTGCATGACACATTTTTGAGTTCCTCGAGGTTTTGTAGCCTGAGGTTTTAGTGGGTTCTTGGATGCTAAATCCTCAACTACATGGGAACCTCCACAACTCAAGACTAGATGAGGATGGATATGTAGCGATGCTAAGCAATATGGCACATGATCGATATGTGTGAGACCCTAAGCTAGCTGGTAGAGACTCAAACCAGACCAACAAATGGACAAGGGGCCGACCTACCATTCAAACCAAACCAATAAATGGATAAGTGGTTGACCTATCGTTTTCCAACGTGTAATGGACACATGACTACTGAAGGACACGTGTGGACCTACGTGGACGAATACACATGACAAGGGTTGACTAGATAGAACCTAAAAAAGTAAACATTCTAACCTACGGAGGAGGACTAACATGTTGGCCCAATAAACTCACAGACGTGGTGGTAGACCAAAACTTACCATGTGGGTTGTGGCAATCAACACTTTAATGTCGGGTATAGTCTATCGTATGGTAGAATTTTTATAATTGGAGGATTTTTATTTTTAAAGTCTTAAAATAGCTATGTCATGGCCCATGTGGGATATCTATCCCAGGAAGTCTAAAATGCAACAACTACATCATCGATCGAATAGCGAGATCGCTTGCACGCTTTACAGATGATAGCATGAGGAGAAATTATCAGTAGAGATGTCTTGACGATGCATTTACAGAAGGAGTAGAACCACAGTGCATAGCAAACTGAGCAGAAGTAGATCTAAATATTCTAGATCAATATGATAGATATTCCTATGTGTATCTAGTTTTCAGCTTGCTTTATTGAAAAGATCGACTGTATCAGTTTGACCTTATGTTGCAATCGACACTCACAGCATGCGTAGGCACATCTTTGATGGTGAACCTAACATAAATTTAAAACACCTGATCATTACCTAATAATTTAAGGTAAAGAGCCATAGTACATGTATTTTTTTTGGTAGTGAGTGTATTTCTCCAATCCAGCCCTGAGATCTATCTACGTAGCCTGAGACGCTTGCAATTTCTAGCAAAATACATGGAGGCATTACCTATTTTTTTGGCAGACAATTCTAGCATCACTATAGATGAAAGCATAGAAGATGAAGAAAACCGGATCTAGTGCAAAATTGTAGGCTCAGATCACTAGGAAATCAATTGCAGACTACCGATTTCACCTCACAGATGCAGAGAATTCATTTCCTAACATGTTTCCAAAGAGACATGTTGCAGACATTTGGGTGACAATTTGAAGGCAGACAAATAAGTTACCATTTTCGGTGTAGTTTGCAGACATGAACGTGTAGATGCCATTGAGCCGATAGTAATTATTTGCATGAAACCATAGATAGAGGTGATTATATTATTTGCAAATGGATAAATAATTTTTTGTTTCATCCTTGAAGACAGTGTCAGGTGGGATAAGTGTCGCCACTACTAGGTAGCCACAACACCGCCTGCCAGAATGTATCCAAACACCACCCATCGAGTAGGAGTAGCACCGTCAATGGTGGAATATGTGAGCTACCATGGTGCTTTCAATTGGAGGAGTGCTATAACATTCATTTTATTCTCTTCAACCCTCACCGACTATGGTAGCCAGTGTGGTCGACGACCAGCAAATAAGGCACCTGTCGACCGCAAGGTTGGGAGTTCAACTCCCTTGGGCACCCACATGAAAGGTATATATACTTTTTTGAATGTTGATTTTTTTTAATGATTTCAATTTTTTTTTTAATTAAATATTTTTTCTTTTCTTAAAATTATTTTCTTTGAAAATTTTATTAAGAAAAATTATATTTAATTAAACTTTGTTTTGTTTCATTAAAACAAATAATTATCACTTCAAAATTCAAACTACCTTTCATCCAAAGTTTATTTTGCAAACTTAAGGGGGGACATTTTTTATGTCCATTTTTTTTGCATCATTGTGCATTTTTTGCAAATTTTATGCAAATCATTGTAATCACTCCATTTGAGTGCATTTGAAACATTGCTTATGAGGCAAATTGTTGTAAGAGCCTTTTGAGGCTTCATAGTTGCAATTTTTTTGCACTAAAATGGGGGGATACTTTTTTTTCTCTCCACCATATCCTATAATTTTGCAAAAACAAGGGGGGAAGACTTATAAGGGTGCATATTCGGCAGTGATCGACACCTTAGTCAGATTATTTTTTGCAAAATTCATTGTAAAAGGTGCATTTTTGGCAGATACCGACACCTTAAGAATGTGCAGATCAAAGAAGAAAACTATCTCAAAACCAACTAATGTTGCTAAATAAATTAAAGTCCCATACTTTTCTCCACACATTTACAGAATGGAGTTTTATGAATATGGCACATTTCTTACACTACGGAATGGTGTAGATGCCATAATCAATGATTCTGTGTATTGTGAAGACATGCAGAAAAATGGTGTTCTAATCCCTATTGGCGCTATAATGGGAATATACATGTCATTTTATGCTCTTGATATTGCACAACGTAAAGTGAAAAGGGATATTAGTGAGGAAATAGAGGTCAAACCCCTAATGGTCGATGCTTGTAGTGACACAAGTGACCTTCAGCCCATGGTAGCGAATGCTTGTTGTGATACATGTGAACTTGAGCCCATGATGACCAATGTTTGTTGTGATACAGGCGACCTCATACCTTCTATGGCAGATATCAGTTGTAGCATAGGTGATCTCATCACAATAGCATATTTTTATTGTGACACTAATGACTTAAAAAATGAACATCATAAAAATGAGCACCATAATCTCATCAATAGTGAAAAATACCATATTGTTAAAAACATTGATGAAGATGATGAAATTGGGTGTTTTGAAAAACACACCAAAGGATATGGATCCAAACTAATGAAGAAAATGGGATTCAATGGTGAGAGATTAGGTAAATATGAACAAGGCATTAAAAATCCAATAATGCTAAATGTCAGGGCAAAGAATGAAGGCCTTGGCTATACTGGACATGCAAGTCCTAGTAATACCATGTTTATAAAACCTAAATATCCTACCACTCCTAGAAAGCATTGTTGCAGTCATTGTGGAAAGACAGGACATGTTGCATCTAAATATTTAATATTACATCCTTGTGATTTTTGTGGATGTACGAATCACTCTTCTTCAATATGTTGGTACAAAGTGAAAATGGCCAACAAGGTTCATATTGATTGTGGATGGACAGATCTCACACAATGGACCATGATGAAAGAAATGTTGTATGGATTCTATCAAAAAGGTAAAACCTATGGTAGACCCCAAGGCAAATCCAATGACAAACCAAGTGGTAGTCCTAGAGATAATGACCCAGAGACAGAGCTAAAGACAAACCCAAAGACAAAGTTCTAGAGATAGATCTACAGGAAGATCTAGAGGCAGATTCACAAGCAAATCCTCAGATAGACCTAGTGGTACAAATATAGAGGTATTCTTAGAGCTTTATCCAGAGCCATGAACCAGAGCCAGAGCCAAATACAAAGAACAAGCCACCATTCTTTCATTTCTCTTCTTCTTCTTCACTGTATTGGGGTAGTTATATACTTTACCCAAATATTGTTGTATGGGGGGATATATATGTATTACCCAAATAATGTAATAAGGGGGTATGTTAGTGTATCATATAGTATGTAGTTAATTATTACATTATTGGGTAGGTAGCGTATCTTATTCGTTTGAACTGCCACCTAAAGTGGGCTTGGTTAGTTTTGGTTGTTACGGACTAATCTGAGCATCTATTGTATTATTTATTTGCAACTCAATACAAACTCTATAGTTAATTCCACAATAGCTGGCTACCCAGGTTGAATGTTTTATTGGATAAATGATCTTAGCCTTTAGAAAATTCAAAAGTTTTTCTCTCATTATGGCTTCAATCCTAGGATTTATAGGCCTCTATTTTTCCTGAATGGTTTTGCATTAGGCTCTAGCTCAATGGTGTATTGGATAACCTTCTTGTCATATAATTTGAGGTCCTCATATGACCAAGCTACAATATATTTTTACTTTAGGCATAAGGCTTTGATATCTTCCTCTTATTTTGGATAACATCAGATTCCAACTTTGAGCTTCTTTTATTTTTCTATTTCAACTTATTTATAGATTTTTTCATTGAATTCCATGGATCTGATCTTTTTCCTATCTTCATTATCAAACAGAATTTCTAGAGAAACCAAAACTTTAGGTATGTGATTATTCTTAAGTTGAATGACATCCTATTGATCAATATCTTCTAGATTTTCCTCTTCAACAGTGGATACATAGGCTTCTCTCACCATAAAATCAATGATTTGTTCATCACTTTTAAAGACCTACCAAAAAATCTGCTTATCTAGCACTACAAGAATGAAAATAATTTTTATCCCTTTGTCCTTCTTAACTCCTATGTCTACAGAATGGTTCAAGTTAGCTCCCCTTAATTCTAAGGAATATGCCAAGGTATTCTTTCCTTTGGAAAAAAAATTCATGTTTAAGGTGTGAAAGGATTCCATTAAATCCCATGCCCTATTTCTATATGCTTTCAGGTAATGGTACTTACTACTGCACCTTTCCCTTACCTGATTTACTATCAATTTAGAGTTGCTATATATGTTCAAGATATTAATTCCCATGTTTTTATCTTGCATTAGTCCAAGGCATAAAGCCTCATATTTTGTAGCATTATTAGTGCATGACCATGTTAGCCTATAGTGAAAATCTTTGTTCCTCTTGATTGGGACTGTAATACCACACTAGCACCAACACCATTTCTACATTTGGTACCATCAAAGTGCATGGTCCATATTTTTGTTTCTCTTAGAGACTGATTAGATATAGTAGGAACCTTTTTCTCTATCTTTGTAGAAATACTGTATTTGCCCATACCTATCCCAAAGTGGTTGTTCATATAAAAGGTAGTTCATCTTTGATTCCAACTCCTCGAAGTTATCCACTAATTCAAATTCTTCTTGATGAGTGATATTTCACGTCTCATTTAATTTTTTAAATTTTGTAATAAATGGTCTTCTCAGGTGTTATTCTTATCCTATTTTCTTTGAATGGAATAACCATGCTGGAATAGTCCATATACATACATCCACCCAACTTTACAGTGATCTCTATTGAAATACATAAGCCAAAATGAGGCTCTAGATCCACAACTACTATTTCTTGTACTATAGTTAACTTAGGTTCTCTATGCAACCTCATTAAGACATCTTTGATTACTCCCACTGTATTCATAGGTGTTTTCCATATCCATCTCCTCGCAAACTACTTTAGGCATAACTATAGTAGATTCCCCTAAGTCAATCATAAAATTTCAAACAACCCAACCTTCCATCCTCAAAGAAATGTTAAAAGGAGGAGGTTTATTAGTTAAAAAAATAAAGGATATTTATTTATTTTTAGAGGGTATGCTAAGGATTGTTGTGGCCCACTTTTCTTGTGAATATTTGTTCAAGGAAGATTTTAGCAGGTCTATTTGGCCATGAATGAAGAGGGTATCATATAGACTAGCTTTGCATGGTATCTTCTTCATTTCCTCCATAATGTTGTATTCAGATTTAGCCAATGTGGGTCTCTCAGGCCTTCTTTTTGGCTCACCATATTTTC
Organism: Wollemia nobilis; assembly: GCA_028583015.1. Classification (NCBI taxonomy): domain Eukaryota; kingdom Viridiplantae; phylum Streptophyta; class Pinopsida; order Araucariales; family Araucariaceae; genus Wollemia; species Wollemia nobilis. The sequence continues at coordinate 5,583,100 of JAQPPZ010001423.1, forward strand.
TTTTGTACTACTAAGTGGCCTCAATTCTCTACATTTTAGTAATGGAAGGTAATCTAATCCTCTCTTGGGCTTAATCCTTAGACCTCATTATGTCTCCCTTAGTTTATTTCTCAAATATCTTAGGAAGATTAACCTATTTTTCTTTGGCCTAGGAAATAGGGAAGGTATCACTGCTTCGGGGAGGTGGATCACTCTTCTTCTGAGAGGGGACCTAAAATTGACCCATATTCTGTGGATCTATTTGCAGTGTTTTCTTTCCTGACCTTCTCATGACAGCAATAGGTCCATCTTGATCAGAATCTTTTCCAACCATGATTTGGTCAAGTTTCCAGAGCATATTCATTCTTCCTTTCTAATTTATTTTTGCTTGTTCCATGGCCTATTGTACATGGTTTTGGTACATGACACAAGATTGTGAATCATGAGGATCATTACACACCAAGCACCAAATATTTACTAGGCTTATCTCTAAAGAACATTTAGGCTCTTCATGTGCTACATTTAATTTGACCCCAGTACTATTTCTAGGGCCAGGTATTTGATATGTATTCACATAAGGATATATCCTTTGTTGAGACCTCTCCATATCTCTCTTCTCCATTGAATTCATCTTGTTACTAATATTTTTCAACGTATTTTGTATATCAAGGATGATAGAAAATTCTTGAGGAGTTTGAGAAGGAAGTGGAGGGAAAAGAATCGTAGCAGATGGCGCTTTTGGCTGAATAATGGGAGTCATATGTGGGAATAGGGATGACAATGGAGGGGGTATATGTAATATGGAACAACAGTTTGACCTTGGACATTAGTGGTTTCCAAATTGTAGTGAAACAAAACCTTTGGAGGTAATCTCCCCACATTAATAAGGACATTTTCTACATGAAAAATTACATTATAGACCTGTGGAAAGGTCTCTACTCCATATTTTTGGATTTGTAGGCCTAGATATGATACAAGAGCTCTAATATAATATATGTAAGCAAGGCTTGTATATGGTCTAGCTGCAGGGGGAATTATCTTCCAAGTTCTTCTAAACCTTAGATTAAAATATGAAATAGTTTCTTATTGATGTTTCTACATAGACGTGAACTGATTGAGGAGGAAAAAAGGATCTATAGATTCATTAAATTCCTCCACAAAGGGCTCAGAAAATTCTACCCATGAGGTAATGGTATTGTCCTCAAGGGTTTTGAACAAATGCAAAATATTTCCTCTAAAATATAGGACTAGAATCTTGACAATAAAATCTTCATTCTTTATATTGTGGATTACTGCCAGATTTAGAATATCTTGGCAGTGCTCATATGCAATTTTTATAGATCCATCATTATTGGGAATATCCTTAGACATAGTTTTAGGAATGTCATGCATGTGGGCTAGTCTAAGGAGAACAGTTGTGTTCCAGTTGGGGTACTTCTATAGGGGCTAGTTTGGGATTGCATTTTATGCCATGTTTCTAGGTGTAACTCCTGTTGGAGGTGTTTTTGGGTTAAATGAAAGATTAATTGTAGGATTATCCTCAAGAGGATTTTATTCTAAATGAAAATATTGGTCTAAATTTCTTATAACAGTATACCCTCTTTAAGGCAACTCATTGTAGAAAAATGAGTATGGGTTATTCCTCTTGAATGACCTAGTTTACATGAAAACTATGGTCTAGAGGGATAACTTTTTTTTGGGTTAACAAACCAGGGAGTTTCTAGATGAATTTACTAATATTCTCGTAGCAAGATCAAGATAATTCACCAAATCTTGATTCCTTCGGGTAGAGATAAAATAATAGATCATAAAAATTGTTGGGCACTGAATTGACATCAATTTTTACTTGAAACTGCAACTCCATATCTTCCAATTCTCTATCCACGCTTGCCCTCGATAGTCACAGCTCAACACTCAACATTGGATGGACCAAAGATAATATTCAATCCAACCTCCAGAGTATGTTGGTTCATTGTCAACTTAGTAAGATGTTGACTCAATTAAAACACAATAAGGGTTTAAAGAATCGGGTTAGAGAAATGTGCATTAATAGTGGATGGATAGGCTAATAGCATAGGCATCTATAGTAGAAACTTTCAAATAAACTATTTCCAGTGTCCCATCACTCAAGATTAGCAACATCCAAAATAATGAAATCTTAATACATCAAAGCATAAAACAAAAAAATGTTGTAGGAAGCAATTCCAATATCCAATCTACTAATAATACAATTTAACAGAATAGACCAATAATCAAAATTAACAAAAATAAACTTCCTATCAACACAGATCTAACTATGAACAAATTTCAACTACCTTCACAACTAGTAATCCAATATAAATGAAATGAACTAACCGTTACAACATTGACAAAAATGCAATTCATAGCTTTGAACCTCTTAATCAAAATATAGCAAAGATAACACATCTTGAGTCAAAAATCAGAGTAATGCTCCTTCCATTAGTTTACAGAATGTATTTACATAGTAGGGCAAGCAAACGCACTAGAGCCGACCCTTAAAAATGAGGGTTTGACCTCTATTTATAGTTTAAAAAAATGAAATAATTTGAAAGGGACATTAGAAAGATTATAATTTGATAGCTCAATAGATATATTTTTTGTTATTATCTTATTGTTTGGTGAAGTTCGATAAATTCTTTGAAAGTGATCTGCCATGGCAGCTCGACCCTGCAACCTGCTAGTTCAGTCATGGTAGTTGGGTTTTAGGCTGTTGGAAACTGCATCTGATCCATTCATCATTCTTTAAAACCTCAATATTATGTAGATATACAACCACTTCTAGTTCTTGGTTCTTGTAAACCCTCAAAAACTTTACCTTCATGCCTCAGAATGACTATTCTTCGATAAAAAAAGAATCCACTTTTAAATGCTATAACAATGTCAACAAAATCTCAACCATTGATGCTTTTTGTGAATGGTGGTGATTAAATATTAGAAATGTTCTTCAAAGTAGTAATGAGAAACCAAAAACCATTCCATACTTTATAAACATTGACGTCATCTTCAATGGCTTCAGCCAACATAATCGAGTTTTAGTGTGAAATACACTAATTTGTGAGTGGAATCGAATCTATCATCAATATGCTACTTAGCCTTCTTATTTCTCCCTTCTACAACATAAAGTAAATCACAATTTGCACAAAAGATATGCTGAAATTAGCCTTGATTCAATTGGACTACAAAATTGCCAATCCATTACGAAATTAGTGGAAATAAACTTTACCACCATTCCTCTCCTTCTACTTTATTTTTAACGCCTTTGACCTTCTGATGTCATTCCACTCTAAAATACTCTTGGAACTCAACGAAATTGATCTTATCGACACTTAGTCACTGGAGTGTACAAAATAATTACCATTTCACACTTTTTATTGCATTGAAGTCATATTTTCTCAAAAATTTTGCAGAATTGAGCTTCGCCTAAAAATTTGCTGCCAAACACACTGGGAACTGAGTGGAATGAAAATTTTCTCAAAAAATACTAACCGTTGAGTGGAATCATATCCTCTTGCATGGATCTGCTCCAAAATACTCTATGTCCTCATTGAAATAGATATTTACGTACCTTAGAATAATTTTTCAAAATTTTCTAAGGATGTGGCATTTTGGGCCAACAGGTCCCTTGATAATATTGATAAAATTGACCTCCCCATCTGAAGCTTTCACCTTGCCTTTTTAAACCACCTTAGGGACATCAAGGCTATTAATGTGCTTGATTACCTTTATAGGCATGTCCTCCAAAAGGAAACCTAAAAGTCAATCGTATCTTGCACCATCATCCCTTCTAACCCATCCCTTATTCATAGTTTTAGTCAAGAGTCCCTTGTCAAAGATATGGTTAGCAAATAATGTGGTCTAGAGATCAAGTCCCTTGACATGTCAAATTTGGATAGAAAATCTAATTCTAGTTCAATTCTAGAATACACACATCAGTCAAGCAATTTCAATCTTCGTTGTCACTCCTTGAGGAGCGAAAAGGTTGGGAATAACACAAAGATAGCCCTAATATTGTTTAGGATTCCCCTCAACTAAAGCTCTAGAACATGAATATCGAAGGGTGTCTCTTGAAGGTGATGATGGAATATAGTCCCACCTATGCAAGATTATCCAAGCCACTGAGTGGTACTACTGCTAGTATGTATAAGAAATTCATTCTTGACCCCTTGGTCGACATCATGGTGATTTTGTCTACTATAGCCAATACCTCTAAGACTACTTGGACCTTGTACCAAAAATATAGTAAGGTTATGGAAGACCTCCGTCATCAAATCAAAGATATCCAAAATACTGATGATGAGACTCCTAAAAATAGCATTGAATCTGAATAAGGTTGTGTCTATCTTTTTTTGCTTTCCTTTGTTTCTTTATTGTTGGATTCTCTATTTTAGAGCCTCTCAAATACTCCTTTTTGGTGTGTTGGAATTGGCTTTGTGGCCCCTCTGGTTGCTATTTGTTGTTGTAGGTCCATTGCTGACCTATTATTTTTGGTGCTTTTTGTAAATAAGGTTTTGGGGTCTCTTTCAAAACCCACTCCTCCAATATATCAAAAAAAAACTTTACTCTATCAAAAAAAAAACTTTACTCTATCAAAAAACTAATAAAGCAATAATTTATTTATTAACCTTATCACTCCTAAAACCTAATAAAAATTAAATTATTTATTCAACCTTATCTTTCCTTCAATTAGCTTCTTTGAATATTTCATATTTCCTCCAACTACACTTGATTGCATTTATATTTTTTTAAAATACACTCGAACTACGTTAAGCCTACCTTGGACTGCATGTGGATTGCATGGAACTTTTCTTGGACTACACTTTCGTGAATGGTATTTATTGGGCACTCCTTGAGACATTTCACTTCTGACCCTGCATTTGATGTTTCATCTTAATTGAATGATTGATTGTTTCCCTTGAGATATTAGATAATTTTATTTGGATGTTGCATTGTCATCTGCCAATGTCACTTAGTATTCTACCACCAACTTAGACATTCCTTCAACTGGCTATATGAGTAATGATAAAAACATTACATTCTACCAAATAATGATTAATTTTTCTTAATTTTTAGTTGTCTCTTTGGTTCTAATTGGTGTTTACTCAGCCCTTTGATTCTAGATATAGTTTTCTTGTCCCTTTAGCATTGGATTTCACTTGCTTGTCCCTTTCATGCTTCTTCTTTGTTTGATTATTTCTACACGCTTGTAACACTTCCAATTCATGCTATGGCATTTCCTCTTCGTGCTTGGAGATTTTCACTTCGTACTTGAAGACTAAAATATTTCCTCTTTGAGCAAAATTTCCTCTTCATACCTCAACTCTATAACTACTTTACCACAAGTTTTTTCAACTACTTCTTCTTAGGTAGAATTGATTGCACTGGGATCCTTGGGACTTTCAACTACTACACATGGTATTGCTTTGAATATCGCTACTTTAATTCTTCTAATATTTTGTGTCTTTTCCTCAAGTGTAGGTTTAGGTGATACTTATGCTCTTTGGTGATTGTGACTTCTAACTCAAGGATTTTTCACCATTGACTTTTCTTTAGACTCATCCCAATATCTTAGAAATCTTTATTTAAGAATTTTTTTTGCATCTTTATGTAACTCTCTATTTAGGCTTCTTTTATTCTTGCATCCTCCATGGTGCAATATCAATTGATTCAGATATTGTGCATTAGGTGATACTATAGTAAGCACTCTTTAGTATCTATGGCTCTTTCTTAGGAAAATTTCAATATCTTTGTATTCTCCATTTTGATGCTCTTTATTTTATATGGCTTATGCCTTCTCAATGTAGTATATTAAAATAGGTGTTCATTTTATGTTCTTCATCTACCTTTAAATTTTGATAATATTTTTATTTATATTGCTTTCATTACTTAGGCAACTTTATCTCTGTACCTTGACAACTCTATATTCTTCCCAATTGTAGCTTTTCTCCAATGATAGCTTTTCTAAAATGCTCGTAGATCTATGTAAAATATTAGCTTCTATTTATTCCTTCTATGGTTGGTCATGTAGTTATACTTTTCAATATACACCTTTATCTTATATCATGAGCCTTATTCTAATTGATTATCATTAAACTCTTATGTAGGCCTATTTTCTCTTTCCTATAAGGGACCTCTTTTTTAGATTCTTCTCTAGAATATACATATATTTACTTTCTATTCTACTTTTAGGAAGCTTTGAATGCTTCTCAATTATTTATGTCAAGGTCTATATTTTAGACTTAAATATTATTATAGACCACCTCTATTCTGAATAGAGTTTGAAAATAGTTAACCTAAATCTATCTATCTCTATCAAGGTCTCTCTCAAAGACCTAAATCTTCTATCTTTGTCAAGGTCTCAATTCAAGATCTAAAAAACTCTCTATCAAGGTCTATCTTCAAGACCTAAAAATTTCTCTCTCAAGGTCTGCCTTCAAGACCTAAATCCTTCTTTGTCAAGGTTTTCCTTTAATACCTAGATCAAGTAATAGTTTTCAACTTAAATCAATCTCTACTTGATGAAAGATTTTTGCCTTCTTCTTGTACTTGAAGATGAAATTATTCTCTATATGTTGTAGGAATCTTCTCACTCTTCTGATGACCAATATCTACTACAAAAACATCTTAGGTTACACCTAAGAACTCCAATAATATCAATATGACTTTAAAATTCCTTGATGATTCAACCAAGATAGCTTGATTATACTAAATCCTTCAACTTTATTCTGAGTGTTGATAGCAATTAGTTATCAAGTATCATCTATATCCCTAAAAACCCTTTATCAATGTCAAGGTTAGCTATTTCCTTGAATAATCAATTGTATTCAAGTTGATTCACCCAAATATGAGTCCTAGTCTTCATTGGTTATCCTTCAACCTAGTGGAAAGACTCTATAGTTGAGTCCTAGTCTTCACTAGTTGTTCTTGTAACTATGGAAAGACTCTAGCCTTTTTTCTTGCTTTTAATCTTACAATAGAGTCGAAGTCTATCTCCCTTTAAATTATATAGACTATAATAAAAATTTTCACACTAGACTCTAATCGATTTTATATGCAACTAAATAAATTTACCCTTCACAATAAACTTATTAATGTGGCTTTGATACCACTAATGTTTTTTGAAGCCTTAATATTAATGTAAACTCATAGGATAAAATTTACAGGATTAAATATATGATAGTCTTAATATAATAAGATTAAGATAATGATATAAATACGAATAATATGAGCCAACAAATATGTAAATAAAGGATTATAATATATCAATTAGTATTTATTAATATGCAAAAATATGAATGCAATAGCCTGAATCATACATGTACAAATAATGTAGCATAACTTACAATATTAGTTTCTCAAATGTATGTAATCTTTATTACTCCTCTTTCTCTCACAAATGTATCCTAAAAGGCTCTTACAATTATAATAACAATGCTTTCTATACTCGTTATGAATGTTATGAATTCTATGCTCGCTATATGGTCCTCCATGGAGTAATATATAGCCATTGTAGGACGATTCTTTGTATGCTTGAATATTCCTTTATATATGCCAAGTCTCATGACTCTTATCTTGTCTACTTGACACTTGCATACACATAACTCTATCTTGTATGCACACCTAGACATAACTCTTCACATAATACTTCCTATTCTAAGGATATTTGTGCACATTTACATATAAGACACTTGTGCACATATACACACATAACACTTGCACACTTGCATACATGACACTTGTGCATTTCCTAAACATACACACTTAAATAACACGTGCATTTATTGCATATTATTACATTACATAAAATATTTGCTCACACTCTAATCTAAGACTTGATCCTAGTCTAATATCTACAAGGTGTAACATAAAGGTACCATGAGGTACATTAGCATGTACCAAATAATATAATATTATCCAACATATATTGTCTCCCATGAACATATTAATGAAAGAAATATTATTGTACCAGATTCTATTAGTGATCCCAAGTTTCTACTACCCTTTAGTTATGACTTATGATAATGTTTTGTTACCTTTGTTAAAGTTATTTGGGATAAGGATAATAGGATGCAACTTCAAATGATGATGATATCAAAGACTTACTGAATATGAAGGAAAATGCATATGAGAGATAAAAATGTGATTCATACAAACCCATGATTCCAATCAATCAAATTTATGAAAATAGAATTATAAATTATGCTAGCATATCATGCCCTTTTGCATAATAACATATGCTAATGTGAAATATTACCTCATCATGGCAGGTATAATCATACATCAAGTAAGCTAATGTTCTAAGGATAGAGATCCAATATCATGAGAGACCTAGTACAAGTGAAATGTAAGTGTAAGCAATCTTGACTAGTTATCATCATTGCATCCTTGTAAAATCTCTTGATTCTATATGCATCGGGATATTTCAATATACTTGTATTTTGTATTAATATGTAATAGTGGTGAGTTATTGATTGAATTATATATTAACCATGAGAGAAGAGTCTTAAGAGAGATCCACTACCTTATCTACCTAGCTAAAATACAATTTATCATATAATCTATCTATCTAGGATTATCATATTTTTTGATAGATCTCTTGACTCTTTATGCAACAAGCAAAAAATCAATAACAAGCACATGAAAACAAGAAAATGAATCATAATTTAGTCATGCAATAGGCAATCAATGTATATAGGAATAGGAGTAGGCAAACAATACAAAATAGTATTTCTTGAGATGCATTATGTTCATGGGTTCTTTTATTTCATGCTCATCATGTATGGTAAGACTATAGGCACTTGAGCCATACTTGGTGGTTACAATAAATTGTCTTAGCTTATTGGGTTTAAATTTACCCTTATGTTCACTTTTGGTATTTATACTTTTCTAGTTTTCTTAGAGGACCATATATGAGACTTAAAATAATTGAGGTATGATTATTTTGTTATAGGTTTGTTTGATTTTTTGATGATAAAATTAGAGATGCTGATGAGGCCTGCAAATGCCTCATCCATGGACTAGTTTTGATAACTTATAAACACTTTTGAACACCTTATGTTATGTTTTGATGCTAATTATAGTGATAGAATACATTATGTATTGATGTTTACATGTTGTAAATGTTAAAGTGCATATATCCTGTTTTGACTATTTTTCTATATTTTATAGTATGTTTCAGCTGTATTATTTAGTATATTTTACATTAAGTTAATGTTGTAATATTAATGTGATACTATATATTTGGTTGTTTGCTTCTTTCATAAGCTTTACCCACCATTTAAACCATTTTAAATAACCAAAAGGCACCAAAAATTTGTCACAATTTGAATGTGCAGAAAATAGGAAATTTTCCATACAAATTCCAGCTAGCTGTACATATACAACATGGTTTGGAATTTTTCTACTCTAGCTCATGCAAAAGATGGAATTAGTCTTCTGGGAACTTATGGAGACTATTTCTACTATCACAACTGTTATCATGCGCTTCTGGAGCATGAATTAATATAAAATTTATTCTACTACTTGATATTCTGGAGAAGCTCCGAAATAAGGGCAGAAGCAATAGTTTGGGTCAAAAGCACCTTTAATTGCAATAGAGAGTGGTAAACGGTGGTTGCAGATATTTTAGGGATATCCCTATATTTTCCAAAACCTGTCCCTCAATATATGAAGCCCAATAGATGGAATGGATAAGAGATAATAGACCTAATCCCTGCATTTTGGGAAAAAGTCCTGTAACACTTGTAACATTCCTACATGGCAGCACAAAACCTTATCAATGTTGTACCCTACTTGTATAAATAAAATTCTCCTATTTGGTTGAGCATATAGAAGAATATAAGAAATAAGTGATAAGAGTTAGAACTATTTTAAGGGTTGTAAATGTGTATTGCAACAACATAGTAGCCTGCAGATCTTCCCTTGCACTGCTGTCATGTTGCTGAGAATGAAATAAAGGTGCAATATTTGACATTCATGTTTGCTTCTAAGTTGAGTGTGAAGACTTAATATTTTAGAGTAAGTTTATTTACCCTCTTTTGGTTCAGGAAGCAAGGGCCACTTCCATGTCCAGAGGAGGGATTTTACCTGACAAAATTATGCTATTTTTGGTTGTAGCAGGTCAATAGATATCTAACAGTTTGTGCATGGTTAGTGATTAGGATAATGTGGCATTTGAATGCATGGTAGGTAAATCATGGTAGAATTTAACACAATAATTTCTATTTCTAATTTGTTTCAAAATTTGCAATATTTCCATAATTTCTTGTCAGCCTAATTTGTTACAAATTGTGCAACTTTATTTATCAGTTTTTGAATGTTATTTCCATTTCAGAAAGTAACATTGTTTTCTACAATTTCATAAAGTTTCATTATTTACCAGTTTGAATGTTAATGCTGTAATTTCAATTTAGTAATTTCCTGTCAATTAAATTCTACTATTTTTTAGCTTTGCAATAGTTTAGTTTTATTTTTCTGCAATAGTGTGAATTTAAATTCTGCAAGGATAAGTAGGATTTTAGTTTTAGTTTTTAGAAGTAAGAAAGAAGACCCCAAAAACCCCAATATCTAACTATTCCATGAATAAAGCCATGATCTAAATGAATTAAAAATCAGTCTATTAACCCTTGCTTTCGTATATAGCCTTGGACACCACCCTGTATTGACACATAATGATTAAATGATGAAGATTTAATGACACTCATCAGATGCTCCAAGGCATTAATATGCTTTTAATCAAGTAATTCCAACTACTTTATGCAAACATAGTGATATTCATTGCTTACTACTACATATTTGATCAAAACTCAAAGGGATGGAATTTCTATCTCAAAAGAGAAGATAACCTTGGTCCCATAGACCATGAGATAGGGTGCTACACCAATTAGAGTTTAAACACTGGTTTGATAGTCCCATAATATGGGATATAGCTAAATATGTCAATCCCATCCTTTTTTGTTTATAATTTTCTTAAGGATTCAAATAAGAGTTTCATTTGAGGCTTCACCTTGGCCATTACCATGTGGATAGTAAGGTTTGGACCATTTATATTGAATTTTGTACTTTGCACAAAGTTTAGAAACATCCTTATTGTTGTCTTTTAAAGCCTTACCACCATAAAATATCATATGTCTCAATATAAATAAGCTACAATATTAAATTTTAAAATATCAATAATGAAGAGTAGAATAATATATGAGCAATTTAATATGTAATCAATGGCAATATATTAATGAAATAAAAATTCACTTATATAATCAAATATGAATTTAAATGGCCTAAATCATTCATGAACTAAGCATGAAAAATGTACAATATTAATTACTAAAAATATGTATGCAAGCTTTATTCAATATCTTCCTCTTACAATCAGATACCAAATTGCTATATTTGGATTACGTTCTCATGAAGCATTATATCCATAATATAGCCATAGTAATGTGACTCTTCAATTAATTGACTATTTCTCTCCATATGATAAGTCTCATGACCTTTAGCTTATGATATTGCCACTTGCATACTAGACTCTTCACTTTCTTCTCACATGCACACTTGACTCTATAACACTTGCACATATCTACATGAATCTTACACTTCTATATGCACTCCTAATATAAGATACTTGTGCACATCATATCAATGCACTCTTGCACTCTAAATTACATGGTACTTGTGCATTTCCTACACATTTCACTCTTACATGACACTTATGTATTTCCTACACATTGACACTTACATATAGACTCAAATCTAGTCTATTACATGTTTACAATTTTACCATGAAGGTACCATGGGGGTGCATTTGCATGTACCAAATAATTTAATATTCTTCAACACACCATATATTACATTATTTGATTATTAAAGACTTTAGTCTTCAATATTTATCTTCATATTTGTCTTCAATATTAGATCTTTTGTTAGGATATTTAGTATGTGAACCATCAGGATATTATTTTTGCACTTGATTTTGATTTGTATCTCTTTTTGCTATCTTCTTCTTTACTTTCCTAATCTTCTTATTTTGCTTCTTTATTTTGTTTTTTTCAGTCCTAGTCTTGATATTCCCATGTCATATCTTTGAAGTATCTCCTCCTATATACTAATGTTCTATAGCATTTGCAATGTTAGTATCTTCAAAATTCTTTGAAAGAACATCTTAATTTACCAAGAAATTTACTATAAGGGCTTTGAATTCATTTTCTTCAGATGTATCCAATTCTTGAATTTCATGAATTTCTTATACTAAGTTTCCCTTTTGATTCTCTACTCTAAATTTTAGTTGAGGTTATTTTTGATGACCATATTGGTATTACGGATGATATTGAAATTGTTGATATTGATATTAAAATTGTTGTTGTCATTGAGTATTATATCAACACTGAGATTAATATTGTATTTGTTGGAATAATTTATTCATTTAACTTTATTGGTTCATATTCATTTGATTTCCTTGATTATATCTACAAAAAATTGTACTATGACACTTTCTCTTACATATATGACAAATTTTCAAATTCCATTTAGATATACATATGGAAGTTGAAGCTATATTACTTGGTATATTCTCTTAGATACTAAGGCATTATTAGTCATTTCATCCTTTACTAAGTTATCTACTTCATATTCTTGAAGAATATTGACTAAGTCATCAAATGTAGTCTCCTTGCTTAGGACTTGTAAAGAAGTAACTAAATGTTTATAACTTTTTAGAAGTGCTCTTATGTTACTTGAACAAGAAATTTATCTTCTACTTTCTCTCCTCGAGTTAATAGCTTTGCTTCTACATCTACTAATTTTCAAAGGAGTCCTATACATTCTCCACTATTAACCTTTATGGAATACAATAGGGATTGTAAGTTTAGAATTGTAGTTTTTTTCCCTTCAAATATGTTATATAATGTATTCCATACACCTATAGAAGTTTTTACTCTAGTTAAGTATGGTTGTATTTCCTCAATTATTTCAAATGTTATTAACATGAGAACCTTTACATCTCCTTCAATTTTTTTTATTTCTCTTTCATACTTGCTAGGTTTTTTCTTTGTTCTACTTATTAAATCCCATAGTTTTTCTACAATAAGGATTGATTTCATTTTTTCTTCCAAAATGCAAAATTTGGCCCTTTTAATAGTTGATATTTAGAAAGGAAATTTTATTAGTTGACATAATGGAACTCATTCAAAATTTTGAAATCATTTGAAGTAATAAACCTTATACCTCCCCAGTTTAATATGCACTAAAAAAATAATAATTGCAAATTCTAAATTTTCTAGACCTTTGATGAAGAAAACCTTTTAACTCCCTATTATTTTAAAATTACAAAATTTCAAAAACTTCTAATCTCAAAATAAATCTTCTAATTTAAATTTCTTCAAATATATTCAAATACTAAAAACTTTGGAAAATTAAATCAACTAAAATATCTAAAGTAGAAAACCTTATCACTCCATGCTTTAATTAAAAAACTCAAATAATAATTTCAAGTTTATAAACTTATATCTCCTAAAAAACTTATAACTCCTTTTAGATTTTACTCCATCTAATTAACTTATAATTTCATTATAAATATTTCTATATTAACTTCAGCTAACTAAAATTATAATATCCTTATAAATCCTTAACTCAAATTAGAGAATTTAAAGAATTAAAGGTAATAAATCTAACCTTGATTATCACCTTAGTTGACTTGCATTTTAATCTTTCTCCACTTGCTTGCTAGATGAGCTAATGGTTTATCACCTTAGTCAACTTTATTCTCTTGATTTCTGGATGTGCTAATGATTTATCACTATAGTCAACTTTCTCCTCTTTCTTATTGGATGTGCTAAATGCTCTACACTCAATTTTTAAATAACCATTCTTCAAATGTACTGGCTTTAAACCCTAATTACACATGTAGCTCTACATGTTATTAAAAATGTTAGTATAAAATGTTACTTCTAGATTCTTTTCTACATTAACAACAATCAAGTATCCACATTTAGGATACATTTTTTCAACTAAATGCAAATATTGTCCTTTTTCTAATGCTTGATGTTACATCTAATGCATTTTACAAATGGTGTTCTCCTCACAATGTTATTCTTCTGTTATTTTGTCTTCTCATCTTCTCCTCTATGAAAGAGAAACCTTATCTTCTTCACTATGTTGATGTCCTCATCAAATACTCTAGACAATGAGCCCGTGTCATATCATGTGTTCCTCCTCATCCTTTTGAATGGCATTCATGCTTAGAAAATACAATATCTTTGTTAATCTACTTATTTTATACAATGCTCTCCTTCTATTGACTTTTTTGGAGGCATTGAATAATTCCCTTCTACTATTTTCTTCTATTGGAGGTGCTTAATTTGATGCTAGTATTACCATATTTTCACATTCTACTAACATTATAGTAGCACTCTCTATTCTACTTTTATTTTGATAGATCTTTCTTTCACTTTATCCTTGATAGCTCTCTGGTCTCCTTTCACCTTAATAGCTCTCTATTCTGCTTTCACCTTGATAATTCTTTATTCTCCTTTTACCTTGTTAGATATCTATTCCACTTTCTTTATGAGGAAGTGCCCTGATAGTGCTTACAAATATTTGTTGTAAACTCTCTCTACTATTGGTGCTTAGATTTGTCCATATTCTTATGCTATTTGACTCTTTCTAATTAACAATGCTTATCCATGTCAAATTTCCTTTGTTGGATACTCCTTAGGACAATGTTTCTTACACCTTAGCAATATTTCTCTTGATAATCCTGGTACAATTCTAGTATACCTACCCAAAAATTATTTTTATGACAATGGCACTTAGGACATCACACAAATGCTTGTTTAGTTTGGTCCATTCTTCTCCTATTGATGCTTTCTTTCTTTTGGTGCAAAAGTGACTTGTAGACTAATAGCTTGATCTTCAATATATTTTTGATTCTTACTAAATTAAAATATAATCCTAGGTATTATTCTTAGTCAGTCCTAATTTAAAAATATTTATCTATGACTATACCTCTCAGTACTATCTTTCTCTATACTTTGCTTCTCAAATCTAGTAGGAAACTTCTAAAATCTAAACTATTCCTTTATCTTTAGAAGCTAAAATTCTTCTCTATTTCTATAGGAAGCTTATCAACCTCTAAAATCTACTTTAATTTCTTAGGTCACTGTTGAGGTATCAAGGATAATAAAATGGTATTTTTATTAAAACATACATGTTAAATAGGTATTAATTTGATAATGCATAATATCCAAAATCTTATGAAGAACCAACTTGGGAGAATAAAAAAATAGAAATTCCTAACTAATAGCTATTATCTATCTACTAAGTTAAGCTTAAATAGAATCCTAACTTAGATTATCTAGAAACTATTTCTAGAAGCAAGATCATACATGAGGGTGGAAGCTCATGTGTATTATTAGTAAAACCTAGGAAATAATAAAATAATAAACTAATCCTAGGTGCAAATAAGATGCCCTCATCATACCTCCCCACTTAAGAATAATTGAACTCCAATGCTTGTATTATAGGAGTAGGAGGACGAGTCACCAAATTGTTGAATACCTATCCTAAGAATCCATGTCATTGCTAGTCAAAAAAATATCGATGATGCCTCAATGCCAATGCTAAAAAATAATGTTTAGCACAACTTTCTCGCTAATCACTGAATAAAATTAATGAGGAGCAATTGCCTACTATGGAGGTTATGGATTCTATTGAACAATAGGAACCTGTGAAGGTTGAAATGAAGGAGACCACATGAAATCAAGAGGGTGGAACAATAGGAGTAGCAGTAAGAGAAGGTATAAATTAAGGAGAATGAATGACCTCCTTATGAGTAGATGAAGTTGTGAGAGCAAGTGTGTCCTTGGGATGAAATACTAAGGCAATATTTTGTGGATGTTGTAAAGAAAAAAAAATAGATTGTGGAATGTTATGAATAAGAAATATCTTATTCTTTTGATGCACAATGTAGTTTTGATGATATGCATCATATTGAGCCTATTAATGGTATTGATAGGAATGACCAAGAATAAGTCTAAATAAGTCCATTGGAGTCACATCACATGTGACATGATCTACATAGTGAGGGTTCAAAGTGAAGGATATAGTATAATATTATGTGTTTGAAGAGGAAAAATCCATATCCTTCCATCCAAGTGAATATAGATGAGGATATGATTATACAATAAAATTGAATCGATCGACTATGAATTTGGTAATAAAATTTGTTTGTGATCCATTGTCAAGAATACAATCCATAGCAGAGTTATGTGTGAGGTGTGTTATCATGACAAAAATACTGTCATGGCTACTTTTGTGATGCATGAGGAACATATTGTTTTGAACTTTTAATTCTTCATACTCTCTATATTCACCTACAACCTCAAGTGGACCTTTTTGTGGTGTCTCTAATTGAGGTATTACAATTAAGTTCTTCTTTCCAAAGCATTCAAATTACTTATATCCTCTTTTTACAATGATTACAATATTTTTTACCATTATAAGAAGGAGGATAAGGAGAGGAAGAAGATGTAGAAGAAGGAGAAGAAGAAGAATTATATATATTTGTCTTAGTTGATTGTTTTTGATGTGGAGGTTAAGAAGATCCTATGGATTGTGTTGCAAGCTTCTTCTTTGCCAATGATGCATGATTAAATGATTCATCCAAGATTTTCAAGGGAGTATATTTCAACTCCCAATACAAATATTCAATAAGCCCACTCATGAATTTTATGATGAGGGCTTCTGTAGGGTCCTATACACAAAGAAATATTCTCAACCAATTGAATTGAAATACATAATATTAAATGGGCATATTATAGGTTTGTCTCAATCTATACCATTTGACCATGAGGTCACATTCATAATCTAAAGGATAAAATGTATCCTTCAATGCTTGAACTAAACCATCCTAGTTGGTAAGGGGTTTTGACCCTCTCGTATTTTCATTATGATAAGTTTGGCTAAACTTGTCAACTTAAGCTTTGCAAAGGAAACCTTCTTTCTGTTTTCAATCTCTCTATAGGAGAACCATGTCTCCATGTCCATGATCCAACTATTAAGGACATATAGATCCCGAGATCCATCAAATGTTTTCACTTCACATTTGGCTTTAGTCCTTAGATAATTATGATAAATTTTGACATTAGGAGAACCTTAAATAGTTATTTCTTGGACTTTAATGGCTATTTGTTCCACTATTTGAGCCAAATTAGTCACTTATTCAATGAGATCAAATGCCATCTAGGAATGGGTATAAGGAAGAGAGCTACCAAATCATCCCAAAATAATTACAAAAATTTTCCTTGCAAGGAAAATACAATGGTGTTAATTTTGCAAGTATTTACAAATGAGCCCCAAGGCTTCAAAAATCTTTGTCTTTTCTTAGGAAATTACAATAGCTTCTTAGTTTTCCAAGCTTCCACAACAAGTAGCTTTGCGTAAAGAAAATACAAAAGAAATATATTTTGCAAAAGGAGGTACCTATAAAAGTTCTCAAGAAGAATAATAAATTATTCTAGAGGAAGCAATTTCAACTACTACAAGGTTTACCAAGGAAGTAAAAACATAAACTTTGTTAATTTAGCATAATTAAAATAACTAATTAATAAAATAAATTTACTTTTCATAAAAAAAAATGTTCACTAGCCTGTGGAAAGGGTCAATGGCCACAATATGTGTTGTTAGCCATAGTCAAAAAGGGAAATACAAAGTAAACCACCAGTGTACACACAAAAATATCATACAACCAGCTAAAATGGGCTCTTGCCACATGGGGAATTGATCCACAAAATAATGCGATTATTTAGCACGACGATCGTGTATGACCACTACCATTTGTGGTCACATCCTCTTGGAAGGGAAGTTTCCTTTAAAAAATAAATATCCCATCCTATATCCAATGTGGGACTAAACCAAATATTAAAACATAAAATGTTTGTTGTTTTCCCATGCTCGATAGATTATGAAATTCTACCACTTGGTAGCAAATAGTGGGGCAAATTTAGCATAATTTTGGCTATTGAAAATATTGATAATTGCTCATGTTAAAAAATAATGTTGTTACCAAAATTAAGTTTATTTTAGTTGGAATTTGAGCTATTAATGTTCGTGAATCCATTTTTTTCTCTAGTCAATAGGTGTAGATAAAAATATGAACAATCCACTATTGAAAAATACCCTAATTTCTAGGAAGAAGACATGAATTGGAAACATAAATAACTATGAAGTTCAAGCGATCGCCTATCACTGAAATATGTTTACACTACAAAATCTATCTAAAATATCATAAGCCATTGAGAAGGGGTGCATTGAAAATAAATTGTAGAAATAATTATCAAACCAAAAGTTTAATGGTCTGATTCTAAAACTTATGCAAAGTTTGGTATTGTTGAAATCGACCAGTATGTCTAAATAAAAAACTCCACTTTGAAATGATAGGTTGTGGGTGTTGATTAAATCTCATGACACATGCAAGACATGGTCTTTAATTTTGCTGATAAAAAGGAATACTATTTATCACGAGGTTTAGTATGCTGTTAGCCTTGTCCTTCTATTGATAAATTTTGATCAATTTTTTTTGTGATGTATAACCTAAGAATGTCAATATTTTCCAAAAAAAGGTTATGTAAATGAAAATATCCATTTTCACCCAAATATTATTTGTTGATGTCACGTAGGTGCAACAACTCTAAGTGATGAGCCTTACAGGCCCTACATCATTAGAGTATGAAGGTGACCTATAGTGAAATGGTGTCTGATGACAATGTTTAAGGGTCATCCAAGATGTCCCTAAATTATGTTTCCTGGGGTGATGTCAACATCATTAGGTAGTGAAGTGTATATTTTCCTGAAGATAATGATCGACAATCGAGTATGAAATAATATGGTCAATGGCATTTAATTTGTAGCACCACTTGTCTCAATAAAGATGTGCCTTATCAACGAGTAGTTAAAATAGGCAAAAAAAATCTTATCTAAGAAACAAAAAATCTTCATTCCAAACATAATAGAAATGATCTATTACTTCTCTATGCAAACTAAAGTTTGTCAATTCAACTGGGCTTCCTATGCACTATGTATGAAATAATATGCAATAGCATAAAAAAAATATAGTAAGAACCCAATTCCATTGATCTTTGGCTCTGATACCAATGTTGAGGTATCAATACTCATGTTTTTATTAAAAATTGCATGTTAAATAGGAATCAAGGATGTCAAAATTACATGTGATAATGCATAATATCCCAAATCATATGAAGAACCAACTTGGTAGAATCCAAAAATAGAAATTCTTAGATAATAACTAACTATTAGCTATCTACTAACTTAAGCTTAACTAAAAGTCTAACTTAGAATATTTATGTGAGGGTGGAAGCTTACGTTGATTATTCACAAAACCTAGGAATTAAAAAGATAATAAAATAATCCTAGGTACAAATAAGATGCCCTCATCATCACACCTAAGAATAAAATATAATTCTCTTTTTTATAGAGAACCCAATACCAATGTGAAGGTGACTATGAATGTCCTTGAATGACCAACTTTTCTATTGAGTTGGTTATTTCCAATCGTCAATAATGACTCTCCTCTTTTCTATAGAGAATCCAAAATATTATCAATGTGACTTTGTATGTCCCCAAATTTCCAACTATATTTTGAGTTGGCTTCCAATTAATCAATATCCAACTTTCTTCTAAGTTGGATTCCTCTATCAAATGTCCAATTTTTCTCCTAAGTTGACCCTTTCTATCAATATAGTTGAGTCCTAGTCTTCACTAGTTTTTATTCAACCAAGTGGAAATACCCTAGCATCCAAATTAGGGTGACTATTCCTTGTCCCCTTAGTATCTACAATTAGACCTTTAAAAATAGAGTTCAAATCTGTACTGCTTTCAAAGTGGACAAACTATAAATTAACTTTATTAAAAATGAATAAAGTTAAATATTGATAATGGTGGCTAATAAAATAAAATCTATCAAAATGGAGAAAGTCAGGTGGTATCTCTGATAAAACTATTAGATTTTTAAGCCTTACTATAATAAAATATCATAGGTCCCAATATAAATAAGACACATCATTAAAGGTCAAAATATCTATAATGAAAAGTAGAATAATATATAAGTAACTTTAATATATATCAAGTCTAATATAATAATGAAATAGATATTCACATATTTAATCAACTATGAATTGAAATAGCCTAAATATTTCATGACCTTTTGCTTATCATATTGCCACTTGCATACTAGACTCTTCACTTTCTTCTTGCATGCACACTTGACTCTATAACACTTGCACACATCTACATGACTCTCTTTTACATGCACGCCTAGTCTAAGACACTTGTGCACATCCTTTCAATACACTCTTTCACTCTAACATACATGACACTTGTGCATTGACACATGTGCATTTTGTATGCATTGCACTCTTACATGACACGTACATTTCCTACACATTGACACTTACATAAAATAGAAATATAAATGACACTCCTAAACTATAGACTCAACCCTAATCTATTATATATTTACAATTGTACCATGAAGATACCATGGGGATACATTTGCATGTATCAAATAATGTAATATTTCTTAACACTTATTTTTTAAAGGATTGTTTTTGTTTGATATTAGTAGCCATGGGAAGTAATTTTGTTGTGGTTTATGTTTTTTTATTTCTATGTCATCTAGAGGAACAGGTATTTAATAATGTTGTTGTGGAAAATATATTATATTATAAAAGATACATTGATGATGCCATTGGAGTTTTGCATGGTCCTAAGGAGGATTTTAATGGTTTTATTGCTACCTAGGGTTCCTTATATGATAGTATTAAAATTACTTCCTTTGTTTCTAATTTTGAAATAACACTTCTAGTTACTGTATTTTTTAAGGGACCTATTTTTTCTCATACTGGAATTCTTTGCACATATTTATTTTAGAAATCAATGAATGCCAATTAATACATCTTTGCTTCCTCCCATAATCTATTTCATCAACAAAAGGTCATTATCACAAGTGAACCCAACAAATTTTTTGTTAGAGAAAGCTCCAAGGATGGATTTGTTTCTATAAAAAATAATTGTTTTAACAAACTCAGAGCTAAGGGATATCAAATTAATTTTCTCCTACCTTTGTTTTATAAAGTTAAATTTTATGGTAGGCCTTCAATTTTTGCTAAAGTTCTAGAGTAAGCAGCACGCAGACATGGAACCAAAATAAAAATAATTCTTCTTATTTTGAAGTTGGACAACTGCAATTTTATCAAAGATATTCAAATAAACACATATATTATTTCTCCAATGCTTGAAAAATAGAGAAAATATAGAGAACTAAAGCACATTGCTCGAGGCATAATTTATTGGAGGAACCAAAAACCTCTTCAATATTATCTTTGTTAAAATAAATTGTATAAGGGACTCTATTTCCCACCTTGTATTTTTACATTTTTTAATGTGTTTCTTCTCTTTTCTGAGTGGGTGTGTCTTTTTTGGGTGTTGAGCCTAGGACTTCTCTTCTTTTCACCGTCTTGGTCTATAAACCTATGGTTCTTAACAATTCTTGGGTTTTTTTATCCCACATGCATTACTTTTCAGCGCCCCCTAGAGTTAGGTATTTATAAAGATATGTTGTACCTCTTTGAAGCTCACTTTGCTGATGAGATCTGTAGGTCAAAATGCGTTCAAAGTTTTGTAGATGTATCACTTCTTTTTTTGGGAATAAAAATTTAATAAATTATTATTTTTTACTTTCCTAACTCGTCTCTTTCTTGAAGTTTATAATCCCTTTTTTTCTTCCTTCTATTTTCTAATACATTTTTGCTGCTAGTATTATGCTCTTCACTTGAAAGTAATGTGATCTAGTAAACCAGAAAGATTGCAACACTAGGAGTATGTTCTTTACTTGTGCATCTGTAATTTGGTAAATCAGAAACTAAGTTTATATTTTTAGAGTACTGCTTTACCATGTTTCATTTTTCATTAATGAATATATTACGTCTTTTTTTCAAAATTTAAATTCAATCAAATATTTTTTGTTCCTTTACAAACTCGTCTATTTATTTAAGTTTATAATCCTTATTTTGTCTTCCTTCCATTTTCTAATATATTTTTTCATCGGTATTATGCTCTTCACTTGCATGCAATGTGATCTAGTGAACTAGAAAAATTGCAACACTAGGAGTATGCTCTTTACTTGCACATTGGAAATTTTATGAATCAAAATTTAGTTTACATTTTTACATTTTTATATTACTGCTTCACCATGTTTATTTTTTTATTAATGAGTTTATCCATTAATGGTGCACACTGCTTTACCACTTATTCACCGTTCAAATTTTGAATCATTTCCCATGGTTCTTGATAGTACCCCTAGTTTCCTTGTTCATCTTCCTCGCAAGCATCTATGACAAGAGGGTTCACGACAAAAAATTTGGGAGCTTGAAGAATGGGTCTTTAGCATAGGTAAAATATAAGGGTTTTGTAGAGTTCTAATAGAAAATAAAGTTCTTTCTCAGAATGGAAGAGTTCCTTCCACACAAGATAGAAGGACTTTATAGGGTCTAACAAAAACAAAAGAATTCAAGATTTTGAGTAGAAAGGCATAAAAATACCATTTCAAGTTAGCCCAACTTGAAGAGAATCTAGGTAGAATAAATTGTTCCCCATAGCCTACAAATGGAAAAACCACACCTTCAACTTCTATATGAAGATATTAATAAATATTTTTTTGATGAATCAGAGGTACTCATAGAAAAATTTTGCTTGAAAATGGTCAAATTGTACATTTGTAAGTTCAAAAAACACATAGACAAATTAGCTACTTGGTCCACAGTTTTTAACCCACAATATTTTTTCCATCAATACTTCTATAGGATTCCTTTCTAGGCTATGGATTGCAAAATCACAAATCTTGTAATCTATAATTTTTCTTCAAAAAACTTACCTATAATGAAATTGAGACCCTCAACTTGGGTTTAAAGTTCCTCCTTATTCCTCCTCCCATGGCCAAAGAGGTTCTAAAATAGGATTTTTCAGCCTTTTGTAGATGTATTCATCTTGAATGGTTCTTTGGATCAAGAGGTGGCTCTCCAAAACTGCCTAAGCCCATTGATCCTTTTCGTGTCTCCGAACTAAGCTTTAATCCCTCACAATTTTATAGGCCTTTGGAAGAAATTATTGGTATGGATGAAATATTCCTCAATAACAAATTATCTGCTACCAATACCACCTACCAATGTGTCTTTACACTCCATATCTGGTTTACCATTCGATCCCTTGCTAATGATAAATCCATTGTTATTATATCCCCAAATAAAAACTTGGGTGTTTGTGTTTTTCCAATGACTGGTATATTTTATAAGGTTTTTCCCAACTTTCAGATCAAAATGAATACTCTAAAGTGAACAGAGTCCCTTGGTAGGAAATTTTTTACCAGATCCAAGACTTGCTTGGTTGGGATTTTAGGAGGAATCTACTCTCATAAAAACACAAGAAATATATTCTTTAGGTAACACCATCCTTTATTAGAGTATGAATATTTTACCTACTCCTCAAAATCCACAAGCACAGGATTTGTGGCTGACCCATATATTTCTACTATGGTTTCATGCTCGATACTACCTCCAAAAGGCTTCATCTGCTCCTACCAATTTTGTTGAAGTAGAAATAATCTCTTGGATTCCATATCTCTAATTAAATATCTCCATAGTTTTAATTTTATTGAAGACATTATTCTTTTCTCTTTTTATGGTGAAAGTCTCTATCCCAGCATCCTCACCTCTCAAGGACTGGTAGCCCTCCATAATTTTTTGAAGAATGAATTTGATCTGACCAAGATAAAATTTATGGTATGGCTTACAAATATAGTGTTAACACAACACCACTTGGAAGAGGAACAACCATGGGAAGTAATTTTGATATGGTTTATACTTATTTATTTCTTAGTCATCTAGAGGAACATGTATTTAATAATGTTGTGAAAAAAAATTTATTTTATAAAAGATACATTGATGATGCCATTGGAGTTTGGCATGGCCATAAGAAAAATATTAATGGTTTTCTTATTGTCTACAACTCCTTCTATGATAGTATTAAAATTACTCCCTTTGTTTCTGATTTTGAAGAAACACTTCTAGATATTGTATTTTTAAGGGGCTTGATTTTGCTCAGACTAGAATTCTTTGAACCAAAGTATTTTAGAAAATGATGAATGCTTATCAATACATCCCTTATTCCTCCCATCACCCATTTAATCAACATTAGGCCTTTATCATGAGTGAACTCAATAGATTTATGGTTAGAGAAAGCTCCAAGGATGGATTTATTTTTGTTAAAAATAATTTTTTTAACAAACTCAAAGCTAGGGGATATCAAATTAATTTTATCCTACCTTTGTTTGAGAAAATTAAATTTGATGGCAGGCCTTCACTTTTAGCTAGAGTTCTGGAGTGAGTAGCATGTAGATATGGAATCAATATTAAAATATTTCCTCTTATTTTAAAATTGGACAACTACAATTTTGTTAGAGATATTTGAATCAACACATATATTATTCTCCAATGTTTGAAAAATGGAGAAAAGATAGAGAGCTCAAGCACATTGCTCGAGGAATAATTTTCTAGAGGAACCAAAAACCTCTTCGATCTTATCTTTGTAAAAATAAAATTGCTTGAAGGAATCTATTTTCCACCTTGTATTTTTGCATTTTTTAATTCATTTCTTCTTTTTTCTAGGTGGGTGTGTTTTTTGGGGGGGTTGAGCTTGGGACTTCTCTCCTTTTCATTGTCTTGGTCTATGAACCTATGGTTTATAACAATGCTTGGGTGTTTTTATCCCACATGCATTACTATTCATCTCCCCCCTAGAGTTAGGTGTTTATAAAGAGAGGTTGTGCCTATTTGAAGCTCACTCCACTGATGAGACATTTAGGTCAAAACACGTTTGAAGTTTTGTAGATGTATCACTTCTCTTTTTTTTCAGAATAAAAATTAAATCAAATATTTTTTGTTCCTTTCCTAACTTATCTCCTTATTTAATTTTATAATCTCTCTTTTGCTCTTCACTTGTATGTAATGTGATCTAGTGAACTAGAAAACTTACAAAACTAGGAGTATGCATCTGTGATCCGGTAAATCAAAAACTAGTTTACATTACTAGAGTACTACTTCACCATGTTTCTTTTTTCATTAATGATAATAAATGATTGAGGATAACTTTTAAAATTATTATGCTAGTACAAGAGGACAAAGGCATGACCTTGATTCATTTGGTGAAATATTTAGTTGCAATAATGATGAACTTGGGATCATAAGACAAGGTAGGATTTATTTTTCCTATAATATCTAGATCCCATGTAGAAAAGTACCAAAGGAGAAGTCAAGGACTATAGCTCTTGTTATGGGGCATGGACAATATTATCATGTTTTGGCATATTTCCATTTCTATAGAAGGCTAATATAGCCTAAGGAGTTTCTTATCATGGATTTTCCATTGTAATGAACACCTTATATTCTAGCATAGACCTATTGAATTACATGTTTATCCTCTTCTACATTAAGGCAATAGATGAGGATACCATAAAAAGATCACTTGTATAAGATATTGCTAATGATGACAAAGTGATAAACCTATTTTCCAATATTTTTGTGTTTATTATTATTGAGCCCTTAAAGTAGTACACCATTCTTAATAAATGCATTAACATCTTAGTACTAAGGGTCTGGATGGATTACTGATTCTATATAAAATATTATTAAAGGTGTTTGGCTAATTTCAAGGGTTGTTGATTGCCTAATTTATTGGATGATGATACTGGATTCCTCATCCCCCAATTATAGTGGAATGGTGGATGCCATTGCATTGGCATGATGAATACTAGGATCTATAGATGGTGGTAATGGTCATTTTATCAATGGTGGCTAATAGATGGTTGCCAATTTATTTGTAGGATTATAACTTGTCATATTTGGTTTGATAAGTTTTATTGATCTAATTAATGACAAGTTGAGATTATTTGAAAATACATAATATTGTGTTTTTTATAGAGAGTGGATCAAATCCCAACGATTAGGGCTTCATATTTTGCAGTATTGTTTATGCACAAAAACTAAAGCCTTAATGATAATGGGATAACAATTTGTTGTAGAGAGACTAGAACTACCCTTGATCCTATGCCCTTGGCATATTTGGCACCATCAATGTAAAGGGACCATGCATTAGATTACTTGATATATAGATTAGAAATAGTTTCATCTAGAAAATTGACTTCTGTAGGTTGAAAAGCCTCTAAAAGTGTTGTTGCTAGAATATATTCTATAACTTATCCTTTTAGGGACTTTTGGTTTATAAATTCAAGGTCAAACTCATTGAGGGATATCATCCACTTAGTAGTGTGACTCAAGAGGTATGGTTTTAATATGATATATCCCAAAGGATCTACTTGAGCTATCATAATAGTATTTTTTGTTGAGAATGTAGTGACTCAATGTTTGAGAGGAAAAAACTACTGCTAGAGAAAAATTTCCAAAGGTGTATAATGGGTTTTATAACTTACTAAATTTTTTCTAATGTAGTACATTGCTTTGTATTTACAACATTGAATCAACATGACTCCTAGGGCATGCATAGTTACAATGATGTACAAAATCAGAGATTTAAGGGATTCTAGTAGGATAAGCATTGGAAGGGATAGAGGGTAGGTTTGAATGAAATTAAAATATTTTTGAAATTCATGATCCCATTTGAATTTGATGTATTTTCTTAATAATTTCGTAAAATTTTGGAATTTATTGATGAGTTGATAGATAAATTTCCTAAAATATTCAAACCTACCTTGAAGACTATATAATTTTGTGTCTTAGGAGGAGGCATAGTTGTAATAACATAAATATTTAATGGGTTAACTTAGATTCCTCTGTGGGAAACAATGAAACCTAGCGATTTTTTATGCATGACTCCAAAGAAATAATTGGAGGGTTTGAGACAAACATTTTATTGCCTTAGGTATTCAAAAAATTATCTTTAATTTTGAACATGATCTTCCCATATTAGGTAACAAGCAAGGAGATTATCAACATAATATTCTATAGTATCATACATCATGTCATGAAATTTGTATATCATAGTGTGTTGGCAAGTTTCCCAAGAATTTTGCAAGCCTAAGACATGAATTGTTAGCAAAATGTCCCCCATTGGATGGTAAAAGTTGTTTTAGGTTGAACTTCTAGTGTTATGCTAATTTTATTATATCCGAATAATCCATCCATAAGGGATAACATCCTATATTTAGTAGAGAAATAAAAAATCATATCAATATTGGGTAGAGATAAATCATCTTTGGGATATGCTTTATTAATATCTCTAAAGTCAACCCAAACTTGAATGGTTCCTTCCATTTTAGCAACATGGATTATATTGAGTATCCAATAATAATAATCAATGTATTTGACAAATTTAACTTCAAGGAGCTTTGGAAGTGCTTCTTTGATGAGTAAGGATACCTTAGGGTGCACTTTTCTCAAATGTTTCTTTATAGGCTTGACATTTGGTTGAACATTCAAGTAATGTAAAAAAGAAGGATCTAGTCCTAACATATCCACATAATACCATGTAAATATGTTGTAGAACTCAATTAGGAGGTTTGTATATGCTTCACATTCATTAGGAGATAATAATTTATCGAATTTAAGTCTTTTAGGATTGTCTTGAGTTCCAATATTTATATCGATTATTTATTTGATGAGGAGGTGAGACTCATCATTAAAATGTTGGGGTGTAAGAAGTACCTGTAAGCCTTCAAAATTTGTTGGCTCTAAGGATAATTGATCAAGATCAAATGATTATGATATATCATCCATGTCTATTTGAACATGTGGCTCTTCATTATAGGAATCATCTAGGGTAATATGATTATTGGAAGGATTGTGGGTTAAGGCATCTACCTCATAACCATTAATGGTTGTTACTAATATAAAATTGTTCTCTATTTAGATCTAGTGTCAACTAGTTTAGAAGAGTTACAAGATTTGGGATGAACAATATTTATGGTATTGACATCAAGCGTATAGATGGGAAGAAAAAACATCTTTTGGTCCCTATGATGGTTTGATTCCAACTTGTTTATTACTGTGATGTCTTCAAAAGGTTTGAGAAATTCACATTCACTATCACTATCAAAGAATAAATAGAAATATTTACATTTGTTGCAATAGGGTTTATATCCCATTCTCCATGGGTCTATCCATGATTTGGGTTCCAAAGGATATTTGACACCTTATTTAAACCTTCCTATACCCTCCTCATGATATCCAAGGTTTCATATGATACGTTTAGGTATCTGATAGGGATTTGATATATAGAAAGAAGCTTATTATTTTTCAATTAGATGGGAATTTATTCCATGAATAATTGTTTTTGTTAATCGTCCTAGCACAAAAAGGTACATATACCTATTTGCACTACCTTTTCTTTCTAAGAAGGTAGTCATTTTTTTTATTATTAGTAATTCACTTTGTGGATTAACATTGTTAATTATATGAATTTATTGGGTTTATTCTTCTTTCTTCTCATGTTGACTACTAGTGCTTACCTCATTCTCATCATTACTTGACCTTAAGGGTAGAGGTTTTATGAAAAGGCTAGATTTACTTAAGAATGGAAATAGACACATGTTATGGCTTTCCTTTTTTATGGATTGACAATAGGATAATGGATCTGATTATGTTATATTAATGTGAAGTTGACCTTGGTAATAAAACTTTGAGCATTAATGATAGGTGGATGGGACTACTTGCATAACATGGATAAAAGGTCATCCCAACATAATATTATAGCACAAGTCACAATATAAAATATGGAGTAGGGTGTTGAGTATGCGAGGTCCTATCTTTATAGAAAAGATCAATGTTCCTACAACTCCTTGTTCTTAATTATCATATGCTTTGATAACAACATTAAATTTTCCTAAGCCTTACATATTTAATATGTTCTTATTGACGAATTTAAGGTTGCACACATTAATGGAATATCCATTTTCAATAAGCACTCTTTTGATGAAACTATCACCAATTTCATAGGTAATATGAAATGGAAATTCCCCAAAGCATACATGGAGGTGGGACATCTTCCTTGCAAAATGTAATGGTTCCATTATTGATGGCAAGGGTCCCTACCACATGATTTAAATAAACTAGACTAATATCTTGGGGAACTACCTAGTCATTCAAATTTTTGAAAAAAAAATCCCTATGATCCAAAGAAGTTTTCAATAACTCAAGTAAAGAAATCTTTGTGAGTATGCCTTCAAGTTGTTTTTGGAGGTTAAAGGTCCCTTTTCATTTATCATGATATTTTAGGATTAGATTTAGTTTTTTATAAAGGTGATTTTTTCAGATTGTATAATTAGAGAAGGGTTAGTAGACAGATTTGATGACTAAACCTTTTATTATTGTCTTATCATTACATGAATCATCCCAAGTATATTTTGATAAGGTGGCAGAACATTCCTGTATTGAATATTGTTAGTTTTATTTTGATCATGATTTGGTAAAGGATTTTGGAAAATTCCCAAGTCTTGATTTTAATATATGGAGGGCTAGGAGTTACTAAAGGCAACTTATATTTTTCAATGAGGGCTTGGATGAGGGATCTAAGATTTTTATATTAGTTAGTGGAATGCTCATTGATGTAATGGAAAGCACATTGTTCTACAAAATTAAATCCTAGTACTTTTTATCTTTTAGTATTTGGAGGAATTATGGGTGGGAGTTCTATATTCTTTGCTTATATAAGTTGTTCTACAGTAAAAGAGGAAGTTATGTCTAACCTAGAAAATTATCTCCTAGGCATTTCTTGTTTCTTTAAAATGATATTTTGAAGGGCTTCTACAATATTTCCACTTTTATTGTTTTACCTAGAGTTAATGACCCCATTTCCTTAAATATATTTATTCTTATACTACCCATTTCGATCAAAAGATGTATTATATTACTCGTTGAATTTTAATTGCCCCTTTATAATGAGGGAAGCTTCCGCTTGTTTAGCCAATTGAATGGAATGTTCAAAATAATGTATTATGGATATTTACAATAGATAATATATGTGTTCATTAAGGTTATTTTTCAAGACACTAAGAAGATCTTTTGGGGTTGATTTATACTATAATGTTTCCACTATTGACCTCTACCTTTTCAAAAAAATTGATGTAGTTTTATCCTTCCCTTGCTTTAACTAATATAGATCAATTAGGGTAGCAGTTCCTTCTATGTCAATAATGAATTGTTGAAAACATTTCTCACCTAGTTATCTAAATTTTCTAAGAGAATGGTGACGCAAATGGTAATACCATCCCAATTCTGACCTAGCAAGACTTTCTAGGAACACTTTTAGTAATATAAATTCATAGTATGATATACTTACATAGGCAAACATCAAGAGTTTTATATGAATCACATGACCCCATAAACCATCAAAATTAGGTAACATAGGGACTTCAAAATGATGTGAAAATAATGATTAGCTATAGGAAGGGCTAATGGTTGATTGCACATATTGTCAAATGTGCATATTTTCTTCAAAAATCCTTAGAGTGAAGATATTTGTTGACTCAACTATTGTACCTAGGACATAAGGATTTGGACTTCAAGAAAGGGTTGACTAGTCAAAATTAGTAAAAATTTGGTGAGGAAAATGATTTGAGATATTAATCAAAGTATGTAGTTAAGATTTTAGATTAAAAAAGGGATTTGGTTGAGAAATAAAGGGGTTTTTTTGAGGAATTTTTTAAGGGATTAGTTGGTGGATTTGTAAGATCCATCATGGGTGTAATATCAAAACTACTAAGGTTAAATATATTAAAGGGAGTGGTTCTAGAGGTATGAGGGACTAAATTATAGGAATCTAACCCTCTTAGGTTTAAAATATATTGTTATTTAGGAAAGACTAATTGAAATATTAGTTTGCTAGGGATAATTTCTAATTGAATTGCTATTATATTTGAAGGAGTAGACTAACTAGGAATTTTTTCCACAAGTCTTCTATAGAAGATAATGGGGGTTATTTCCCTATAGAAATAGTTAGGTTAATATTTACTACTTTTTGTAGTGAAATTAGGAGGTCTAGACCATAAATTATTAAGTTCCACATGTAAGGTCCCCTAGGAAATATTTTTTAGATTAGAAGTAGGACTTGGCATAGGTTATTGAATATATTCCAAATGGGATGTCTCACTAGCAGGGTGAGATAATCTATATAAATTTTCTAAATTGTATGCATTCATGATCATTAACAAAGTATCTTTATATTTTATATAAAAGTAGCAAAGTGGTCCATAGATACAAAGACCATTTCTTCCTTTTCATTATGTATAGGGTAAATATTTTTAGAGGGAGGAAGATGATCCTCTTTTTCTTCATATACAATATTATTAAACACTATCAAAATTTCAATAAGTGGAGACTAAGGTTCTATGATATGGGTCATTGATGATTTTAGCTATGCATGGAGGTTGTTGTTAAGTCATACTTGAAAAAAAAGAGATAATTTTATTAATTGTTGATAGATTTTATTAGAGAAGAATGAGAAGATGTTTCAAGAATCCTTATATCCCCTTTATCATAACACTATCTCTCCTTATGATTCCTATTAACCCAATACACACTAAAAAAGATAACCCTCAAGGTCTATATGATAATTTACTTAAGGGTTCATTAACCTTCCCCTATAGAACTAATTTTTTATTATGTTCTTGGTAACTTTGTTTGATATAGCTTAATATGATCAAAAAATTTAATTGATATTTGAATAAATTGTAGTAAAATTTAAGCTTGATTAAGGCAAAAGGGTTTAGGCAAATTTTTTTTAAGACCCATGTGGTGTTCACATCAGGTCCACCAAATATATGGACCTATATTTAGGTATACTAGTCTCAAGGTCTAGGGATCCACACATAGATGAAGATAATCCCATCATTTACTTGAGTTCTTTGGTAGGGACCAAGGGTTCACCAAGAGAGTTTTATGGATTCATTGTAAATCCTATGTTTTGATGTGTATATTATGTAAGCACCTAAAATTTGGAATATAAAAATTTAGTGAACTATATACTTTAAAACTAAGATTTGAAATGTGATGCAAGGAAGACAAATAATTCAATTGAATAGAATCTAGGTACTATATGCACTTTTATTTCTTGCAAGACTATGCTAAGCTAAATAAAATTTGAAATTTTCTCAACTTTTAAGCAAGGGCATAAGAGTAAATGCACAAGAAATATTCTAACCTACTATGAACTTAACTAGGCTATGAATTTATCCATTTAACCATTGGAGATGCAATATTTTCAAAATTTAGCCTTGGTTAAGGTTCTCCATCAAGGAGACAAATTCACAGCCTATAAAATTTTCAATGAATAGTAAAATTATTTTGAGGTTCCAATTTCTTCGATAAAGGCTAAGAAATAACTTAGGCATGTTGTCAAAATTGACTAGAATCATAATATGTAATGGAATGAGCAAAATTATATGTTATTAGATTTTGATACAACATTTAATGGGAGATAGCATCAACAAGATGCCAAATAATAAGATAGAAAGTAAATCTACGATATGACTAAAATATGCTATAAATAGAAATGACAAAAATGAGTATAATAGTAGCTATGGAGGAAATGGACACTCCATGATACAAGCTACTACTCAATGAATGAGCTCTATGCTTATAGCTCACATACTCTACACTGTTGTGTCTATCCTACACTACTATGCTCTCCTCTATCTATATATGGCCCTTTATATAGGAAGATAAGTTCCTTGACCAACACTCTACCTAGCTGTACAAGGGACACCTTGCACATTTATAGCTTGCACATTGACACTTGTGCATTTATTACATTGCATGAAGTAACTAGGTAACTTCCCCCTAAATTAATCTAATGTCCTAAGTATGTGCCAAGGAAGGTACAATTACATGATACAAATAATGTAATATAAGTTATTTCTAACACCCTCCTATATTACAATATTTGGGTACTAAAGACTTTAGTCTTCAATGTGGATCTTCCTCCATATGATAGCTTTAAATTGGTTCTTCATTTTTAAATGCTTCATTCTCCATGTCATGGCTTCTAATATTTTCCAATTCATTGTTCCTTGATGTCAAGCAATTTTTCTGAACAATTGTTCTCATGATTTTGCATGTCATGATTGAAAGTGAATAGGTTCTTTTTATTTCTTTTGTACCTATGGAAGACATGTTTCTTTGCTCTTCATATGTATCAAATTTGAGCTCAAAGTTAGTAGATCCATCTAAAATAATTTCTTGAAGGTAATAATTTAATTTTTGTAACAATATTATTTCATGAACCTTATAGTACCTGTATTTGAAATAACAGGAAAAAGATAAGTGGTTTATTCCATCACAATATTTGCAAGGATAAAAACTCAAAACAATTATATTTTCATGACCATATTGATTGCAATAGGTACATAATAGAGAATATTTGATGAATTTGAAGTCTAATTTAGGGATATCATGTTTGTCTATCTCTTTAATAAGACCTTCTAACCATATATGCACAATTGAAGCTATTCCATATTTTCCTTTTTGTATAAAATTTGGTTGATCCCTTTTTTCTTGCTTTGGGTCTCCTTTGGTATTAGATTCACTGGATGAATCTCCCTTTATATGGCTGTCAATTTCAGAACTTATTTTGCATTGTATTGGTTCTTCCTTTTATTTACCCTTTTCATCATTGTAATCCATCAGGTTTTTAATCCATATTGGTATCTTCCTTATTCCACTTCTAAGAGTGTTTCTTAGCATGCTAGTAGTCATTTGTATTACCTGAATTCTTTGGGATAGAATAGTCTTACCTTATGGCTCCCTATTTGGATATATGATCCCTGATAGAAGTATATAAGCTTGATTTGGTAAAACCTTTATTAATCCTTGGTTTTGTAGGCTTCCTTATGTCTCCCTAGTATGAGAATATATATGCTTAAGGATGTTTAGGTTTTGTAGAAATCTTATATATTGCAACTTGATAATTTTGATAAATTCTAATATTATCAAGTTTTGTAGAATACGTTATGACTCCCTAGTATGTTTTGGATAAGCTATATGAGCAATATAGTGATTTTTGTAAATTGTAGTTCTATTTTAGATTGATTTTGTAAAGTTTTGTAAGTCACAAAATCAACTTCTATTTCCTTGTATTGCTCTTAATTGAACTAAGAACTTTTCACAAATTTCAAGGAGTTTTAATGTTTGACTTATTTTATCTCTTTTTGTGGAAATATTTGAGACAAGTAACTTGATAAATTCCAACCTTTGATAAAGATTTTAATAAACCTCTTATAATGGCCCTTTGAAATTTGATTTTAATTTTTCTAATTTCAAATAAATCAATTTGATGTAGTGGACCTTATGACTCCCAAATTTGGAAAATTAGAAAAGATAAAAATATATGCAAAATATTAAATGGTTAAACCTAAGTTGAATTCATTATATCTCCAAGGTTGTTTTGCAAATATTATTTTGATCTGGGTAAGTTATCTCCTATATCATTTGCTTTCATAATCTTAATACTAATACTTTAATTAAAATATTATTTCTCCAATGTTATAAAGCAAAATTAAATGAGATAATTAAACTTACCTTGGCCCTTTACCTTCACACTTGTATAACACTGATTTTGGATGGGTGTAATAGCATTAAAACGTAACTTTTGGTGCTTGATATGACAAGTGCAGTTTGGACAAGTGTGGATTCTTTGAGAGATGATTGGCTGAGTATTTCATTGCAGATTTGACCTCCCTTTCATGGATATTTAAATGCTCCTTTCCTATCTTACACGCTACACTCAAAAACCAATTTGACTACATTTTCCTATCCAAAATATTTGACTGTAAAAATGCTATTCTTCCTTCTTTGTTCACTTCAAGTTTTCATGGTTTTAATGGAGATAAAAGCTGCCAAGTGTTACTACATTACTCATGGGTGCTTCAACCTGTGTAACATTTGTATATTTTATGTAACGCCCCTGCATACCTTTAGTAACGCATTTACCAAATCTTGTAACACTTCAAATTTGAGTAGGTGCTTCTAACCTTCCTTGTAAGGTTTCTTAGATGTTAAGCATTGTTGAGATATTATGCCAAGTGGCACTCAAATTTTTTGTATGGCATCTAGCACTATAATACCTCCAAGGATAATGTAACTCCTTTATGCCTCTTCCTTTGCCTACTATATTCCTTGAAGTGTAAACAAACTATTTTCTCTTGAAGTTGATCCTTGAGGTGGTATTGGAGCTCTGAATGGCATGGAAGATGTTGCCTTTGGTGGATTTTCTTCACCAAGTTTTAGACCTTTGCAATTAGCACCTTTTATCCTTGCTTTTGGTTCTCTTTGATGTGCAAATTGTAGTGTTGTTCGTGCACATTTGGATGAGGTAATAGTGATGCCTTTGTAGTATGGCTCCTTATTATTCTATGTAAATATAGGATATTGGTCTTCTACTTTGTGCTTGTGTTGTGCAAGTTCGTCCATCCAAGATATGCGAGGAATGAGTCTTTTTTATGGCTCCTTGTATCATGAATATGGAGTGTTTTTTGTACATCCTTCTTGGTTGGATTCCTCGTGATATTTGTGCCTTTCATGGCACATTCTATCTACTTCCTTTATTTAGAAAATATAGTGCAATACCTTGTGAGTAATACACTTTCTTTTGCACCCTTTTTGCACTCCCTTTTCCAGGTTTTGTAGTTTGATTTTGTAGTATATTTTTGAATGCACATATGAGGGTTTTGAGGATGTCCTTTTGAGTAGACTCCTTACCCTCTTTGCTTGGATATTTTATGGT
Organism: Wollemia nobilis; assembly: GCA_028583015.1. Taxonomy (NCBI): domain Eukaryota; kingdom Viridiplantae; phylum Streptophyta; class Pinopsida; order Araucariales; family Araucariaceae; genus Wollemia; species Wollemia nobilis. The sequence goes on from JAQPPZ010001423.1 coordinate 5,618,947, forward strand.
GAATCCAAGATTTCTAAATATTGTAAAATAGAAGCTTTATTTTAGTTGCACTAACCCCTAAGTGCTTTGGATTTGAGACTCACCAAGTCTCAATATTTGAAGCTTTTTTTTTTTAAGATTTTCTTTGCTTGTATTAACCAATTTTGGTGGCTTCTATTGGCCACTAAGAGTTGCAAGTTTTTGTGCTTTAAGAGTGTATTTAGACACTTGATGAAAATTAGACTTTGTAGCTTTTTTTTCAATGTAAAAAACTAATTTCTTTTAAGAATAATAATAGTGCAAATGAATCTAACAAATCACTCCAATCTGATCTCAATAAAATGCACTTAATAAATTCACTGCAACTAATCACGAATAATTTAAAATGAACCTCAAATATTTTGTAAATTCCTTATAAGCAAGATATTAGGAGATAGTCTTCTTTTGATTTCCAAAGTAGATGATAGGCGATTGATAGATAGTTGAAATTTTAAAATCTAATCAAATCCTAAAAAAATAATCTTTCTTTTTGCACATTTGAATACTGTAATACAAATATTCTTTTTGTAAATTTAATCTAAATTAAGGTGCTTTAACAAATCTGAAAAGCAATAATTAATGAATCTACTTGCACTAATAGTTGCTTCCATTTTTTGAAATATTTTATAGCTTCTTTGTCACTTCTATAGAGGATGCAGACCTTGGTGTCTTAGATCACCAAGTTTCTACCTTGAGTAAGATCTTGCAACTCTTTGTAGACTGTTTTGAATAGCTCCTTCACCAAATGATGGTCTCAAAATTTCTTTCATGAACCTATAATTTGGTGACTTTGTTCTCCTCTTGTGGCCTCCTACTTTTGCTGTATATTTGGTGAAGTATGTATCTCTAAATTTGTATCCTCTTGTTATAGGAGGTAATCTTAAAATATCCTATATTTGATGAGCTTATTCTATGTTCAAGTCTTCTTATCAAATTCTAACTTCAAGCAGGATCTTCTTCTCAAGATTCTGAATGTCTTGAGGTCTTCATTGCATTCTTCTTCTACTAGGATTTGGCACTACTTACAAAATTCTCCTCTTCTTGGGATTTTTTTTAGATGGTGACAATTGTACCAAGTCCTTCACTATAAAGGGCTTCTCCTTGGTAGTGTATTTCTCCAATAAGTTTTCCTTTGATGATTTATTTAGCAAGGCTCTCCTAGAATTTTACTAGATGTTCATCGAGACATCGTTAAGGTCTTTGATATTGCAACTTATTTTGGTCTTCCTTGAGACATTATCTTCAACCTTTTACTTATAGAAGCGTTGGTGGTGAGACCTTCTCCTGTATCTTTGATTCTACTGCTTCTAGATTGAGCAGGAATCGACTATTCCTTCTTATTATTTCTTATTTAGAAGTTATTCAATGAGAACTTCTATCGATATATTTTTATTTAGGTGTTGGATTGATTCTAAAGAGGCTACTCTTCCTAAATTTCTTGTAGGAAGCTTTTCCAACTTACTAGATCTCCTTTACCTAGAACAAAAATATTAGTACTAAATTCTACTTTTGAATTAGGTACTCTCTTCTAGAGACTTCTTTAGGATAAAGGCTTATGTGGCCTATTTCAATATCAAGGCTTTAGTGGCCTTTTATTTAATATCAAGGATTATGTGACATTTCTTCAATATTAAGTCTTCTATGGCCTTTTATTCAATATCAAGGCTTCTATGGCCTTTTATTCAATATCAAGGCTTATATGGCCTTTTCTTCTAGATCAAAGCTCCTATGGCCGTTTCTAGGCTTCTATGGCCTTTTATTTTGGATGAAGTCTTCTATGGCCTTTTCATATGAATTAGGGCTTCTATAGCCTTTTTGTTTTTGTGAAGTTATTCAATGTAGCAATGGATATCTCTTGTCTCCTAACTTCACCATGGTTATTTAAAAAAAAAATCTTCTAAAGTATTCTCCTCTTTGCAACAACTAATATTTGCATTATGAAGGTGCTCCGACCTTTGGGTAATGAAGTTGAGGTCTCCTAGCTTTCTGTTGTAGGAGGTATCTCAATCATATGAGAATTAATTCCCTGCAATAAAATAAACTTTAGGTAAATATTTCTAGATCTCTTATATGAGCTTCACTAGTTGATTCATCAAACTAGTGGATCAAATATTGAGTCCTAGTCTTCAAGAGTTTTCCTACAACTCTCTGGAAATACTCTAGCTATATGCAATATCAATATTTATGAAACTGATATTTCATTTAGTCCTCACTTGTGGATCTTCCTAATTCTATCACCTAGAATATTTTGAGAAAATTGATAATGACTGGTCCAGTGGTGCATTAGATTGACAAAAAACTTAGGGTCAATGATAATGGTGATTTTCCTATTGGTTTACTATTGGTTGATATACCATAGCTCTGATACCACTGTTAGCTTTTGATACAACACGTAATGAGAGATAGCATTTACAAGATGAAGAATAATAAGATAAAAAGTAAATCTACGATATGACTAAAATATGCTATAAATAGAAATGAAAAAATGAGTACAATAGTAGCTATGGAGAAAATGAATACTCCATGAAACAAGCTACTACTCAATGAATGATTTCTATGCTTATAGCTCACATACTCTATAGTATTGTGTCTATCCTAAACTACTATGCTCTCCTCTATCTATCTATGGCCCTTTATATAGGAATATAAGTTCATTGGCCAACACTCTACCTAGCTATACAAGGGACACCTTGCACCTTTACAACTTCCACATTGGCACTTGTGCATTTATTACATTCCATGAAGTAACTAGGTAAATTTTCCCTAAAGTAATCCAATATCCTAAGTATGTGCCAAGGAAGGTACATTTACATGACCAAAATAATGTAATATAAGCTATTTATAACATATGTCTATATGGAAGTGAAAGTTGTTGCTTGTAAATATTTTTTATAGAGAATAATTACATGCTAGAAAATCCAAATGAGGGAAGGAGAAGATGTAACGACTTCTTGGAAGCTAAAGCAAAGCTAAAGTAATGGACGTAATAAAAGGAAAAGGTTCAAATGTAACATCTAACGAAAAATTAAAACCTCAACTACAAAGTAGCAGTAGTATGTCAATGATGTCATAATTACCAGAAGAATGGAATAGTTGAGTTTAGAAATGACATGAAGGAATTCAAAAGTTAGCTGAATTGAAGAGAAAAACAAAGACTAAATTGGATAAGATGAAATATTCAGAATGAGAGAGTATTAAATAGGCTAGAAAAAACAAACATTGAAGGAAAATATTAAAATTAATGTAGATTGTGGTTGAAAACAAAAAAGTAGAATGTAACATGTAGAAATTAGAAATATGCCCAAGGAGGAATTTATAATTCTCGAGATCATAATTTTTAACATGCAAAGTGAAAATGAGTTGTGTAAAATTTGAGGTGATATGGCCTCATTGGAGAATTAACTCAAGAAAGTAAGCACGTGCAAAGGTACATAAAATTTACTTTTTTTATTTGTAGCATTTGATGGGAGTTTAATACTTGAAAAGGAGTTTGAACTATTAAATAAAATACTTGAGAAGAGAAAAGTTCATTTGAGGATAAAAAGGAGAAGAAGATAATTTATTGTCTTAGTAAATGAAATTGAAGAATATTTGAGAAGGGTTTATGACAAGGTAGGAAGAAAAGTATTTAATGAAAGAATTAAAAAGTAGAGATATTACAAAATAATATTTATGCAAAAGAACTTATCTTAAAAGTGTTTCCTTTAAAATTAAAAGGGGTTAAAAGGAAATATTATCTTGCTCTTTAAAGTAAAATTCAGTCAAATAATTAAAATAAAAAAAGGAAGGGAGATTAATTGAAGTCCATTTGATTTTATAAAGTGTATTTATTTTGCAAGGTATGTTTTAAAAGGAATATTTGGAAAGTATATTGTTGAAGGAATATTTTCAAAGTAGAAACATCGAAATATGGTTCAAATATAAGGTCAAATTATTGAAGCACTTTCTATAAGGTATGAGATATATTTTCTTCTACTTATTTTCTCTAAAGTTGATTGGTATAAGAAAAGAGAAGATATTGAAATAATATCAGAGGCTCGTAAGATTTAATATTTTATGAAATGTATTTTTTCATAAAAATAAAGAGGAAAAGGAAAATTAAAAATTAAAAATAAATTTATATTTAAAAAAAAGGAAAGTTCAAAGTTTCATGAAAATAGAAAATTCATTTTTAAAAAGTATAGTGAATTAATTAAGGGTCAAAAAGTTTTCTACATGATAATTAAAAGAATTTTAATTTTTTTTCATTCCATGATCCAAATAAATTGTGAAAAAAATATATATATTAAAAAATTAAATTGGATATTAGTTTCTTAAAGTTCACACATTATTTAAAGGTTTCACATTTATTTGGAACATAAACAATTTTTTTTCGTGCAAAAAAATCCTACTTATGTATTCATCAGAAATTTCTTTCACAAAGTGTCATTTGATCAAAGAATCAAATTTTATTAAAAAAGAGATTTGAATAGAAAGGAAATTTTACTATATAAACATGCTTTAATCAATATGACATTAGTGATGTACAATATGACATTAGATTTTGGGTTTTCGAAGATTTTGATTGTTTGGAAGTGATAATTTTGATTGCGTCCCCTCCAAATAGACTGCATTGTAGGTTCCAAGGTCCCTGGTTAGGTAAAGTCTCTTGTCTTTTTGGAGTGTTGAGTGTAGGTGTTTCTTTGTTAACATTTCCTTCTTTTAGTTAGGCTTAGGTTCCAAGGTCCCTGGTTAGGTAAAGTCTCTTGTCTTTTTGGAGTGTTGAGTGTAGGTGTTTCTTTGTTAATATTTCCTTCTTTTAGTTAGGCTTATGGTGTCGTTGATTAATTTCAAATATTTTTTAAGCCTCCGAGGTAATTTAAGCCCGACATAATAAAGAAATAAAATAATAAAAAAATAATAAAAACAAAATATATATTGTTTGTAAATATTCACAAAAGGGTGAGCAGTGTGATGATGTGGCAACCCCGATCATGGACAGAGGATGACTCAAGGGAATGTGGACCCATATTTTTACTCGGAAGATCATAGCTTCCAGGCCATCGTGCGCGACGATTTTGATGCAAAGTGAAAAAAAAAAAACCAACAACAAAACAAAACTGGCAGACTAAAATAAAAAACAACTATACAAATTGCTGCCATCCTGTTATTTGCGTGTGATCATTTTTTTTTTAAAAGCAATTTATTATCACAACAAAACAAAATTGTGCGGATCCTGCAAATGCAGAAAACAACTATACAGATTGATGCCATCCTGTTATTTGCGTGTGATCATTTTTTTTTAAAAGCAATTTATTATCACAACAAAACAAAATTGTCCGGGTCATTTTTTTTTAAAAGCAATTTATTAGCACAACAAAACAAAATTGTGCGGATCGTGCAAATGCAGAGGTCATTAGGCCAGCCAATTAAGACTACATTTTTTTATCTTGAATCTATAAAAGGCCCCCTATATTATATAGTATCATCACATGTGATTCCCTTTCTGCAAGGTGGATACCGTTCACAGTATCATACGTGCAACCTAATTTGTCTCATATATCTACTTTTGAAAGCCTTCATGCGTTGGATCCCCACGTTAGTCTTCCCTCAATAACCAGGTATTGAAACAACCACCTCATTTTGGCTGATGTGCCTCTCCTAGCTAGTACAACAGTTCACCCAAAGAGCATAAGAGACATCAGAACCAACATTAGTGTCTGTATCTATCAATCAATCACTTATGGAGTCCAAAATTTCATAGCCCAATAAGACCACTATTGTCGGGATTTCTTACATTTCAGATAAGCTTGTAACACTCCCAAGTCCCACCCACTAAACAGTGCACAATAAGTTAATGATTAAGGCCCACTATACACCATTGCACTTTTATTGCTTTACAGGTTGACATGTCTGAGCAGCCCACTACACTTTTAGATACCGTTTTTGCTCTTTCTTTCTGGAAAGAGAAAGGGCTGTGGACGACGTGACAGAAGTTGCATACCTTATGAACTTTGTTCATAAATTCATCATGCTGTATTATGTTGTTCAATTATGTAGTTCAGTTCCATATGTTTTAATTTGCGGCCTCACTACTGTAACATATGATTGGTGGTATAATTCTGTAATGAATACTAGAGTGAACGTTTTAAAAGTAGGGTCATCGTGGGGCTGACTGAAAAAATAATTATAAGATACATCTCTCTTACCAAAAGAAAACTAAGCAGCCTTAGTTAGGGGATTTCCGTGATAAGTAATTGATTTCAACAAGCAGAAACAGATCATGTTCTTCCATGAACTTAAAAAGGCCAGATGTCCACTAGAGCCCTTTGTGTTGAGGTGTTTTCTTTGAAGGCAAATTTAGTCAAGGGAGATAACATGGCTTAAAGTTAGACAAAGCAAACATTTTTTTGGTTTTTTTAATTGTTATTTTATTTGGACTTTGCTAATTTTATTTGTGTAATATGATTGTATTATTTTTTAATATATTGTATTTATTATTAAGTTTTTTTTTAAACATGACCATGATCGGGGTATGTTCATATTTTATGACTGCCATAATATTTCGCGTTATTCTTCGAAGTTACTATATAGTACTATATCACAATCATTTTAAACTGTTGAAAGCTGAAAGCATCAGGAAAGGACATGCACCTCAAAAGGGACAAGCTTTGGGCAGTCCAACCATATAACACTATACCACAATATTTTAAACCTTTAAACTGTTGAAAGCTGAAAACACCAGAAAAAGGACAAGCACCTCAAAAAAAGACAAGCTTTCAGTACTAAGAACATTTACACTTTAAGAACCATATAACACTATACCACAATATTTTAAACCTTTAAACTGTTGAAAGCTGAAAACACCAGAAAAAGTACACGCACCTCAAAAAAAGACAAGCTTTCAGTACTAAGAACATTTACACTTTAAGAATCATATAACACTATACCACAATATTTTAAACCTTTAAACTGTTGAAAGCTGAAAACATCAGAAAAAGGACAAACACCTCAAAAAAAAGGACAAGCTTTCAGTACTAAGAACATTTACACTTTAAGAACCAATATTTATTATTAAAATTTTATTTATTATTAAAGTTTTAAGAATAAAATTATCTTTCTACTTATATATTTTATTTAAGTTGTTAGATTTGGAGATTTATAATTGTATAATATCTTATTTTAATGTCAAACTATTGAATTCAGTACCTAATCTTATATTGTACAAACTATATCAATATTGTTTTTTTTAATTTATTTCTCCAAGTCATCTAGGTGTTAAACTTCGTTTTGAGACGATCATCGGGTAGTGGAAACCCAGGTTGTACCCAATCACATTGGATTGTTTGACAATAAATCACCCACCATAAGGTAAGTTTTCCCTCATCCAATCCCATAAGGTAATTTACCTTAGATAATATTTGGGAGGATATATTGAATAAAATCCCAACACTTAACCTTGAACCATGAAGGTAGCCAAAACGCATCCATTATCAAGATCAATACCTTTATTTAAAAGTACCAGCTCCATCCATGTTTCGAAACATATAGCTACACACTCACTAAGCTATAAGCAAAATCTTGCCTTTTAATTTGTTAACAATGTAATATTGAGTTCCCATCCAATGCATTTAATTTATTTTAGCACTAAAATGTCTAGTTTATGTTTAATAATGATGCTTTTAGTTGTAAATTTTTATCTCTTAATTGAATTCTTTTTATATTTTAATATAGCATTATAAATATATATTTTTTACTTGTGGAGGGATCTTTAGGTAGGACTTTTAATGGATTCAACAATGTAAGTAAGATTTTATCATTATGAGAGAACTTATAGTGCTTCATATATCAAAAGGAATCATCAACCATCTACAAGGAGTTGTCCATCAACTCATCATCACTCTCATATCCATACTTATCTCTTAGGCTAGTTTAAGAAATTTATCACCAAATAAAATAATAGTGTTTCCCTTTCCTTTAGTCTTTCCTCCATTCTCCCAAAAGGATTATATTTATATATGACATAATTTACAGTCCTCTACTATGATCCTTGACTACATAGGCCTTTCATCATTTTCCCATAAAAACTTTTACATATTAAGCAGACCTATCCAAGGATTTTATTTATTCTTTGGATTCTACAATTGTATTACCTAATATTGATCCAAATCCATGGTGGTGAACTATTTATAGCATAAAAAGAAACTAAATATTCATAAACTTTGTGCAAGGTCATACTAAAAGACTAAGACTGAATTACACCACACATTGATTTATTTCTATTCAATTACAACTTTTAAGAATGTATGATAAAATCCATACTAAAATAAGAGCTTTTTGTATCCCCATTAGCAGATTCTTGTAAAATTGCTCAAGTGGGAAATCCCTAGCCATATGACCCAAAATTTGATACATAAAGCAATCATTTGGTAAGTTAAGATAAACAACCTTTTGATTACATTCAAATATAAGACAAATCAAGTTAAAAATATAGAATATTTTTATCCAATATTATTTACATGCTCGATTTTAATTTTAAGTGAATCGTGGATGGGCAAGAAGCTTGAGAACGTATTGTCTCTATTTTTGCTCAATGTTACTTTGACAAACCTAGAAGAAATCTCCTTAAGATAAGGATCAAAAGATATATTTAGAAAGGGAAACTCCATCAAAGTCAAAACTTAGATTTGGATGGACCCCTAAGATGGAAATCAAAGGACCAAGTTAATACAATAGTCCTATTTGCATATTATCTAGGTGTTAAGTTTTAGCACTCATTGTGGTGCCTCCTTATAATTAATGATACATATAATATAGGCTTTCTCTAGGCCTCTCATGTACTCTATCACCCATCCCTAACTCTCCCAATTGACCCTAGACCATTTAGAAATTTCTCTTTGTATAGGAAGATGCTAGGAAAACAATTCACTTTTCTAATATTCTCTTATTTTGTCATGTGCATCACTTAGATATTCTAATTCAAGGGTTGTACTTGGTATAGATGAGTTATCCACATCATTGACACATTTCAACATTAATTACATCTTGGTGTGTTTAACCATCTCAACTATAGTTTGGCTAGGTATAAGATTATTGCTTTGGGATTGAACCTCAATAAATGCTATATTTTGTACTTTTTAATCACCACTCTTAATACCACAATATTCTTCACCTTTGGACCACTACACATCCTCACTAGTTGTTTTAGATGCAAAGAGGATATTCTTACTAGGATCCATTCATTTAAAATTTTCTTATTCTCTCATCTCATGTCTCTACTGCAACATAGTCAAATTAGTGTCAATTGTGTTACGTCAAAACCTAAGTTATCAAAGATATCAATATTAAAGGATATTGAAACAAGGTATAACTAGTTCACGGGGTCTACAATTAGACATTAATAAAACCCCATAGAGTTAGGCTAAGAAACCCTTTGGGGTTTAGTACTAGGATGTATAAGATTGTGAAGTTGAGAAATACCAATAGGTCATAATGATAACTCTACTACCTTGGCTTCATATGAGTAAATAAGAACAAAAGTGATAATGAGAATGTTAAATGAGGATGAATATGCCATCTATTGCACATGACTATCCATGAAAAAGGTTATTGAAATATTCAACGTGCTAGGTTTAGTATTTCCCTCCAAGGAATACATTAAATACCAACCTTGTTCAACGGATTTTTCTACACTTGACTGGCCATGGAAATTTCCATGGAGAGATTTAAATTGTAGGGTTGGGGTTCTCCCAATGAAGGCACTAAATCAACCAACCATTAGTTACCTATACTCCTAAAGAAAGGCATAAAAATTATTGATTTCAAACCAAAGTTTACCCTCACTAGATTTATAGAAGGTACATGGCTAGGGTTTTTCTTAACATATACTATTGAAATTCTAACATCCACATTAAGCTTTCAATTTAGATATTTTAGGCTTGGTCGATTCATGACTATAATTTCTTCCAAAAGATGCAACATGCACCATAGAACCATCCATCAAAGGGACTCTTAATTTTAGGCTCACAACAACCACTATATTTACTTTGAGAGTCTATGAAGAACCATTACCCACCACCTTAGCCTTCTAGTCCTTCTCACTATCAATCGATCTTACATCCTCAAGTTGTTGATCTTGGGTAGTAACACCTAACTCATTTATAATGAAATAAGAGGTTATATAACCCTTTGGAGGCTCATTGCCTCATGGGTATAACTATACAAAGGACCTCAACCACACTATTACCACTAACCACAAGTGGATGCTCAACTACGACCTATACACCACCTAAAAAGTCAACCCCTAAGTATCATTAATTGAACTATGTCCATCCTTAAAGCATCATCGAAGATTTATTTTTGTCAAGATCCAACCCCTACTTCCATTACATAGACAACAAATTATCATATACTTTTCTAAAAAACCTTTGAGTTTTCAAAATTAATGTCAATTGTATCCACCAATTTGTTGTAGACTTTTAGCTTAAATTATTTTTATTTTCTATACAATTAATATGCTTACTTCTTCAATTTAATTAAAACAACATATGTAATTCATATGTCTATAACCACTCCATCTAGGGTTATGCATAAGGGGTTGGACTCGAAATGTACTTGTAAAAAAATAGCAAATCCTAATCAAAATCAAGGTGAATCATGACAAATCCTAAGAAAATCAAATCAATCATCTTCACACAAAAATTTAGGGAATTTGAATCCCTAAAAATTAAGGTCATCTTTGGAGAAATTTTTGACCTATTAAATCACCTTATAACTTCATAAAAATACCACCATTAGATCAGGCTCGAAAAGCACTTTCCAACGAGTACAAATATGCTTATGTTTGGATATATATATTGTGGTGAATTGACCCTAATAAAACATTGGTCTTGAAAATTTTAGGCGAATGGACGTCGAGGGTCCTCATATTCACAAATTTAAAATTTTGAAAATCTTAATATTCACCACTATGGGTAACCTTGACTCCATCTACATTATATTTTCTATTTATTTAAAAATTGATGACTTTTAAAGTTAAAAATTAAACATAACATATATTTGTTTTTCTATACAAAATAATTGTTGTTAATCCATTTTTATTAATAATCAAATTAAAAATAAAAAATTTACAAAAATAATGAATTATGAAGATGAATCTTTATTTATGTTCTTTATTATTAATTAATAAAATCAACTCAAAAAAATATTTTTATTATTATTTAATTGATTATGTTAGATTCAAATGAACCTCACATTACATTTTATTTTTATTATTAATTATTTTTAATGCAAATAATATAATTCTTATTTTAAATACTTTTTTTGAGTGAAAAGTTAAAAATTTGTATTAAAAAAATATAAAAAATATAAATAAATAATATAAATTTTTATTTATACTATTTTAAATGCTTAAATAATATAAATAATAATAAGTAAAGGTGAGTTGGAGAGGAGAGGGCAATCCTCCAAGGGAGGTCCCAGGTTCAAATCTCCACCTACCAAAAAGCTGAATTGGATATCCAAAATCCAATTGATAATGCCTATGTAACACACAAATAATATAATAAATAAATAAATCATTATTACGCCGATAGGCATCCTACAATGGTAGCCAGTAAGGTCAGCCATGCCGTAAATAATATTAATATTTTATTAAAAAGTCGACATTATGTAACACACAAATAATATAATAAATAAATCATTATTACGTCAATAGGCATGCCCAAACATAGATAAGAACCTCCAGATTGATAACTCTCGGCGTTTATATATATATATATATATATATATATATATATATATATATATATATATATTTTTTATATCTAAGCTAGTTATATATTATGTGCATATGGATATATACTTTGAGAGGTTATTTTTGTTTATTTTTTTCTTTATTGAGGTTAGTGTGAGGCTCACGACTAGGCATTCTTATCCCAACCATCACCTGTCATAAGAGTGAGCTAAGCCTATCAATAAGGGTCATACACACGCTCGCCCCATACCACCCTTTGAACCTTGGAACTCCCCAAAAAAAACCAAAGCCAGAGAAGTTGCAATATGGCTTAGAAGATTAGGTTTCTAACTAATTTATCTTATAAAATATTTTAATGTAAGTAAAATATTAAAACTTAAAAGGTACGTGTAATTTTATATATTTTAATTATTTTTGTTATCTTTCACATAAAATACTAATATTTAAATGTTATATGAATTTTTATTATTATAATTTTTATAATATTTTATACACAAAAATTTTTACACTTAAAATAATTTTTTTAAAAACTTGAATAAAAAAATATCAAATTAAAATCTTATCCAAATTATATTATATATATATATATATATATATATATATATATATATAAACAAAATCCTCGTGAGTGTAGTCTACTCGTAAGGAGGTTATTTGCATAAGAAGTATTATTAAAAATAAATCTATTTCAATACTGTAATCAGTAAATATTTTTAATTATAAAATAATTAAAACAATTAATATTAATATATAATAAACAAATACTTAATTCAGAATCACTGTTTTATTTTTTAATAATTAAATTTTTAGATAATTTTTTTTAATAAGATTTCAACATCCAACCATTTATAGAGATGAAATATCTATTGATGGACATCAATACCCTTTGCACTCCTGGCCCTCACTGTAACGCAATGTGTTCTTGGATAGAAAAAAGAAAAGTCGACTGTTCGTACCTCCTTAAATACTTCATACCCTAAACTTTTAGTTTTAAATTGGTATAATTAGAGTTATATTTCTTTAAAGCATAATAAAAGGGCCTTTTCTTCCTTCCTATAAATAACTTTCCTCCCTAAAAATAAAACTTTAATTATTTTTATAAAACACCAATAATATACCTTTAACCTGAAAAACTTTTCCACACAGTTTTCCCCTTATCCTAAGCTTCTAATTTGTAAACACTCTCTTTCTTTTTTAAATTTTAAATTAATGTTCACAATGTTCTCATACGATCCCTAATTCCCAGCCAGAGAGAAAGGGTTAAAATGACTTTTTTGCTTTCTGATTTATGCAAGTAAATATTATTACAACATTTCTTTCCAGCACCCCTACATATTCTGAAGCTTAATGGAACTAAAGTTTTCATTTTACTATTTAAGAGATTGCTCTGACATACCTTAAGTAAGGAGTTTTAATTATAAATAAAAAAACTTCTGGTTATGCTCCTAACGAGATGATTCTTTTCATGAATGGTTTTCTATGTGCCATATAGTTCAGCCTGTTCCGCTTTAAGTTACTACCCCTGCAAAACCCACAAGCATCTTCCTCGTATCAAAAAACTATCCCTTGAAATTCTAAAACGTGGGCACAGTGGTCAAGCTTTTGATCCATAAAACGGAAAATCATCCAATCCAGTTTACTTGGAAGTTTGATCTCAACGATAGCCATGGGAATCTCATGGTTCACTCCATTCATAGCGTCGTAAGGCATGCCACTTCGTCCTTCAAGATCTTCTTTTAGGGCCTGGCAACAGAAGCAGAAATACGAACAACTTCAGCCTCCCTGGCAACTTAGAAGGCAATGAAATTGGCTTATCTTTGACACACTAAATAATACTACAAAATCACTACAAAATAATCTCCGCCATGTCTTTGCATGTTCTGATGCATGCCATTCTCACAGATGGAAATCATATTTCGCAGTGGTGTCCCATGAAAGTTTACTTGTTAATCAATTTATATAATATTTTTCTTATACAAAATATTTATTTTTAATAACATATTCTTATAATAAAATTTGATTCACTTTGATTTACCTTAATACTTCGAACCTAAACTTTCAACCTAAACTTTCAAGCCCCAGCTTGATTTTTTTTTTAATTTACATGGTGGAATCCATAGCTGCCACGAATTCGGGCAGGCTGTCCAGTTTTTTATGGCTGCCACAGTATTCTGTGTTGTCCGTCCTAGAAGGTTGTCCAGATTTTTATAGCCGCCACAGTATTATGCGCTGTCCGCCCCAGAAACCGTCACACAGATCTTCACGCAGTCCGCCCCTATAACCACCATGCCACAATCATTTTAAATCTTTTACGTCGCTGAAAGCACGGACAAGCCCAAGATTTGAACCTTGACCTCCACCCCTTATGAGGTTTGGATGAACCAATTGGTCTACACCTCCGACCCTTTAAGGAATGATTTTAAGACTTAGATAATTACTCATTTTATTGTAGGCAAGTAAGTAAATAATTACCTAGTAGACATTTGATTTCGCTCGTCTTGTTTTCTAGGGCATGTGGAAAACGCGTATACAATTTACTTCCTCTTAGAGCAAGATGATTTGTGTGTTTCGATACAATTCCATAGGGAGATGCCTCGTCCACGATAATATTTCTGATGAAGTCTACTTTGCACAGGTCGTCCATTAGGGTTGCCAATAACTGCAATGGAGTATTTCAGGTCTGTTAAGGAATCAATGCATTTATATAAAAAGGGATTCCAAGTAGGTTGGGCTCCAACTATCTCAGTGCGCCCAAATTCACTTCAATGATCGGAATAGCATTCTGGGAGGGTATCTCGACTACGACGTGGGGCTCTTTGCCAGAATCTACGTGAACATGCTTCATCTTCATTAAAACCACAGTTGATAACAGTCGTTTTCCTCTTTTAAGCGTGAGCTTGTTGGTTGTGGAAGCTCTAAATGGTTGCATGCAGTCATCTTCGTCACGACTGTAAAAAAAAAACCTTCGTTTGAAGGCCCTGTAATATGAAGGTAAAATGTTGAGGTTCCAATGTTAAGTGGTGAGCCGAAGAGAAACACTTTGCTCGAAAGTCAAAATTATTGAGGTGTACATCTTTTGGTAGTATTGTCTTTTCTTGAAGGAATACATATTAAAGAATAAAAGAAGTATCCTAATCACAACAGAAATAACCCATAGATTTGTAGTATTAAATGAAGAAATTTTTTACATTTAAATTATAGAATTTTTTAAAAAAGGTAGATAATAATGATGATAGTTACTTATCTAAGGACTTAAAATCATTTAATATTTATGATTGGAGATCGAAAGACTTTAAGGAAGTTAACAATTTAAATGAAGAAATTTTTTACATTTAAATTATAGAAATTTTTAAAAATAGGTAGATAATAATGATGATAGTTACTTATCTAAGGACTTAAAGTCATTTAATATTTATTATTGGAGATCGAAAGACTTTAAGGAAGTTAACAATTTAAATGAAGATATGACTATATGGCATACAAAAATCATCTTCAAATCTCTAAATGAGTTTTTGGAAGGAATTTCTCCTCTATGAGTAGTTTTAGTATTATATAAGATTAATAAGTTTATATTTGTAATTTTTTTTAAGTTTTTTATTCATTTTTTTTGTAGAGCAATTGACTTGTAGAAAAATCAAACCCTCGCTTTTGGCACAAAACTTGTAAAAATTATATATAGAGAAGAGAGGGACCTACATCAATTTTTGATTAGCTATCTATGGTTCTCATGCTAACCTATTTTTGTATGTGTGTATGTGTTTGTAATTTTTACCTGAATCTTGGGTTTTATTTGCATGTGTGTAGGAGGCCTACATCAATTTTTTGTGTAGCCATATATGGTTTCCATGCTTTGACCCATCCTTTTACACACGTGTGATAACTCTCATCAGGGCTTATTCGTGTCAAGGAAAGAAAGTGTTCACCATTAGCACATAAAATTTAGGCCTATTGTGCAAAGAGATCTTAGTAGATTTTTGGCGCATCACCACCCTTATAGCTTAGGTTTTCCTTTTACTGAGTTATTTTTTCTTTCATCTCTTGCATCCATTTTTCCTAAGTTCAAGTATACCTAAAATGTCACATCATAATATGGAGCTAGCCTTCTAAAAACTCTCAAAGTCTCATGATTGAGCTGAACCAGACGCTCGGTTGAGACCTTGTTGTGTCGCTCCATGCAAGACATGATTGTTTCGACCAAGACAATTAGAGAGGATAATAGTTTAATGGCATGTTTGTCTATTTATGCTTATTGAAGCACCTCTTACTCATGTAACGACTCCACTTGAAAACAAACACCAAAAGAAATCATTGAAAATATTAGATTGAGATTTTGGTGAAGGCCTCAATCTATCTACTCTCATAAGCACACGTTGCATTCACTTGACAACTCCACTACAAACCAAAATACCCATAATTTCAAGTATGGCCACTCTAACAATAAGAATGTCCCCAAACGAGGAAGATGATAGCTCACTTCGACCTCTAGAGCCATTGGCCATTTAAAAAAAAATTAAAAATCACTACTAGATCTTGCCAGAGTACATTGGTGAAGACCCGACATCTCCATTAAAACGCTTGCACGAGACTATTTTCTATATAGAACATAATGTATCCCTCAGGCTACTTGTGTCTTCACTAAAAGGTAAGGTTTACCAAGAATACAACTCTCTAGCTTAACACTCAATTGTTGATTGGGACCTGCTTGTTGCCTTCATCATGGATAAATTCAAAGTAAAGGCAAATGAAGGCAAACTTGAGCCAAGCCCTCCCTCTATGAACGTATCCAAATAAGAGATGCAAAACATCTGAGACCCCTAAACAATTAAAATGAACAATAGAAATTTTAAATACTTCTTCGACTAGAACCTAAACAACAGATAGTTTGAAAGGATCGGTTCTGTAGAATTTTATTTTGATTTGCGTCGAAGTCTGGACGAGCGAAGTGTGAACTTCGGATGGCGCACAACGGAGTGCAGACGACGCACAACGAAGTGCGGACAGTGCAGGATGATTTGTCGAAGTCTGACTTCAGGAGCGAAGAGCAGAGTGCGTAGGGCACAGGGCACAGGAGGGGAGGCCCGACTCACGCTTCGCTTGCGCACTCGGAGTGCGCTCCCATGGATTGCGCAACCGGGTTGCGCTTGCGCACTCGGGGTGCGCTCCAACTTATTGCGCACTTGGGCTGCGCTTGCGCACTCGGGCTGCGCTCGGATCTCGGGCGCAGTCGGGTTGCGCACGGATCTCGGGCGCAGTCGGGTTGCGCAGGGAAGTTGGGAAGACTCTTTCGGACTTAGCCAATTTTGGCCTTGCAAAATTTTCCCATCCGAAGGCTTGCGCGGCTGCCGCTTGGTTTGCCTGGCTTGGCAAGAACCGTACGGGAAGAGAGAAACGCCGGATCTGAAAGCAATGTTTCAGATCTGAGCTCTAACTTATAGAACCCGAACGAAATCGCTCTGAGGCGATTTGTACAGAGAACAACAGACTTTAGCACATAAAAAATAACTGCAAACCCTAAAGATGCCTTAAACAACAGCAAACTTTATTCATATGAAACGAGGGTTACAGAAGTCCTCAACTGAGGAAATAACAACATCTACAGACTAAGCTGCAGGATAAACTAAAAGGAAAAATGTCGAGTCGGCTGCTCGGACATTAATCAGATGAGCCACACTGCTCACTGAAACGCTCTCCTTTCTTTCTCTGCTCTATTCTCCACACTTTCTCTCCTCTTCTTCACTCTTCCACACTTCTTCACATAATGTCTGAAGACCCGAACTGCCTTATATAGCCACGGGGAGAGGAAGATAGGGTTTGTCCTCTGACTGGTTCTGACAGGCCCTCAACTAGGGTTTCTGACCAATCGTCGAACTGGCATTAACTTCTACGGCGATCGGATCTGTCAGATGTCACATCTGTCAGAGGGTAGGTGCGACGTCATGTCAAACTTTTTGTCGGGATCCCCAACTGCGCGAGCGCAGTCCGACTTCGCCCAAGTTCGGAGCGTAGTTCGACGGAGGCGTGAAATCTGGATTAATATTTCTAACACCCTCCTTTAAGCCTGATTTCACGAGCGCTTTGACTCCAAGTTGCTCTCGCAATCTGCTGAAGTCTTCCTCCTTCAAAGGCTTCGTGAAAATATCTCGCCAACTGCTCCTTGGATCTGCAAAACTGCAGTTGAATTTCTCCGGACTTCACCAACTCTCTGATGAAGTGATAACGAATATCGATGTGCTTCGTCCGGCCATGGAACACGGGATCCTTTGACAGTGCGATGGCCGAATTGTTATCACAAAAAATTGTTGTCGCGCCTTCCGGAGGATAGTTCAGTTCACTCATAACTCTTCGCAGCCAAACTGCCTGGCATGCGGTTGACGTGGCGGTGACATATTCTGCTTCGGCTGTGGACAACGCAACGATGGGTTGTTTCTTGGACGCCCATGAGACTGCCCCTGATCCGAGATGGAAAGCATACCCGGAGGTGCTCTTTCGATCGTCGATGCTGCTAGCCCAGTCACTATCTGTGAAGCCGACCAGTTCCAACTGGTCCTGTCTGGCATAAAATAGGCCATTGTTTCGCGTCCCATTGACATAGCGCAAGATCCTCTTGCCTGCTTGCCAGTGCGTGTCCTTCGGAGTCTCCATGAAACGATCGATCAGACTGACTCCGAACATCAGATCTGGTCGAGTTGCAGTCAAATACATCAGACTGCCAACTAGCCTCTTGAACAGGGTTGGATCTACATTCCTCCCTGAATCCAGCTTGCTCAGCTTCAAACCTGTGGCTATAGGTGTGATGGCAGGTTTATTGTCCTCCATCTTGAACCGCTTCAGGACATCCTTCGCATACTTGCCCTGAGAAATGAAGATGCCATCTGCCGATTGGTCAACTTCAATGCCGAGAAAATACTTCATCAGCCCTAAGTCCGTCATCTCGAACTCCTTCTTCATGGCTGTTCTGAATTGGTCGAACAGGACATTGTTGTTGCCAGTATAAATCAAATCGTCCACATATAGGCAGACGATAATGAGCTCACCTGCTTCATTTGTCTTCATGTACAGGGTGTGCTCATATGGGCATTTGACAAACCCATTTTCCTGAAAATAACTATCAATCCGGCTGTACCAAGCCCGGGGCGCCTGCTTCAAACCGTACAGGGCCTTTTTCAACTTCAGGACTTTGCCCTCCTGGCCTTCAATTTCGTAACCTGGTGGCTGGTCTATGTAGACCTCTTCCTCCAACACTCCGTTGAGGAAGGCTGACTTGACATCCATCTGGTACATCTTCCAACCTTGTTGGGCTGCCAATGCCAGGATCATCCTGACTGTGTCAAGTCGGGCTACAGGTGCATATACCTCATGGTAATCGATGCCTGACTTTTGCTTGTAACCCTTTGCCACCAGTCTGGCCTTATGCTTGTCAACGTCTCCTTGGGCGTTGAACTTTGTCTTATACACCCACTTGACCCCAATGGTCTTCTTTCCTGCTGGAAGATCAGCCAACTGCCATGTCTCATTCTTTTCAATGGTTGTTATCTCCTCATCCATCGCATGCACCCACTTCTGATTCTGACTTGCATCTTCGAACTCTACTGGATCAACTTCAGTAAAGAATGCAAAGTCAGAGTACTCTTCATCTACATGGGTTTGGGTTGCCTCGTAGATTTCTTGCAAGCTCCTTGTCTTCGCTGGCGTCACCAGGTTCTGGATTCTACTTGCACATGGAGGCGACCGAGATGGAGTGGTTGTGCTACTACTGGCACCATTGCTATTGCTGGAAGTTGCAGGTGGCTGCACACTTCCTTCTTCCAAGTCAACAGACTGTACTATTGCTAGCTTTGACTGGCCAGTCTCCGACTTCCAGTTCCAGGCTTCATCTTCAAGAAATTTCACATCACGGCTGATGATGAGCTTCTTCGTCACAGGGTTGTACAACCTATATGCCTTCGCCTGCTCACTGTACCCTATGAAAATGCACTTCTCAGCTCTATCATCCAACTTCTGCCGCTTTTCTTCTGGAACATGTGCATATGCAATGCACCCGAACACACGCAAGTGAGCCACACTTGGCTTCACACCGCTCCAGGCCTCCTGAGGGATTTTGTCCTTCACGCTTTTGGTGGGACATCTGTTCAGCAAGTAGACTGCACATGTTACAGCCTCTACCCAAAATTCGTGCGGCAATCCCTTCGCCTTCATCATGCTTCGTGCCATCTCCATGATGGTTCGGTTCTTCCTCTCAGCTACGTCGTT
This sequence comes from Wollemia nobilis, assembly GCA_028583015.1. Lineage (NCBI taxonomy): Eukaryota > Viridiplantae > Streptophyta > Pinopsida > Araucariales > Araucariaceae > Wollemia > Wollemia nobilis. Next base: position 5,638,949 of record JAQPPZ010001423.1, read on the forward strand.
CTGTTGTGGCATGTATCTGGCAGTGAACTGCCTTCGAATTCCATGCTGCTTGCAGTAGTTATGGAATTCGTTGGAGATGTATTCACCTCCACCATCTGTCTTGAGAGTCTTGATCTGATATCCGCTCTGTTTCTCCACCAGAGCCTTGAACTCCTTAAATCTGGCAAATGCTTCTGACTTCAACTTGATGGCATAGATCCAAGTCTTCCGGCTGAAGTCATCTATGAATGTTAAGAAGTATTTGTTGTCGGCAAACGTGCTGGTCTGCATCGGACCGCAAATGTCTGAGTGCACCAGCTCCAATGGCTGTGATGCTCTCCAAGACTGACCGAAAGGGAACGAATCCCTATGTTGTTTGCCGACTAAGCAGCCCTCACAAACTTGATTTTGCTGCTCTATCAGGGGTAAACCCTTCACCATTTGCATCTTGTGTAGTTGATTTAGGCCACTAAAATTCAGGTGACCAAATCTGAGATGCCACAGCCAGGTAGCATCTTTCACAACTGCACTCAGAGACATCAATGATTCATTCTGAATCTATAGCGGAAACATTTTGTTCTTCGTCATGGACACTGTAGCAATCTGCCCATGCGACTTGTCTCTGATGGTGCAAGCTCCGTCTTTGAACTGGACCGTATGTCCCTTCTGCACGAGCTGTCCAACGCTCAGCAGGTTGTGCTTCAGGCCAGGCACATAGTAGACGTCACAGATCTGCTTTCGTTCGCCGTGCCTAGTGCGGATGAGGATTTTTCCTTTCCCCATTATGGGAACCTTGTTGTTGTTCCCCATATTCACCTCAGACTGGACTGTTTCATCCAGTTGGGAGAACATCTCCTTGTTCCCCGTCATGTGGTTGTTGCACCCACTGTCTAAATACCAGACATTCTTCTGGCACTCCTCCTCAATGTTGCAAGTCAACAACACATTTCCTCCTGCCGCATTTCTGGTTTCATCCGTGTAATGGGCTTGTTGCTGGTTCTCCGTGGCCATCCATTTTCTGCATTGTGAGATGTAATGGCCGAACTTCTTGCAGAAATAGCATTGGACCTTTGACATGTCCTTCTTCTGACCAGATCCAGCTTGCTGATTTCTTGAACTGCCTCTTCCACCTTGCTGATGGAAATTATAGTTGGTCTCCCCTTCGCTAGGGTTTGACCTTCCTCCTTGCTTGTTGCCTTTCCCACGCCTGCCTTTGCCTCTTCCTCCATGAGAACTAGAGGCGCCATGGTGGGAATCTTGTCTCGCCGTTGTCTCGAAATGAGACCTGAGCCCTGAATGCTTGCTCCAGAGAGGTCTGAGATGAACGGCTCAGCCTCTGTTCATGTGTCTGCAATGAACCCATGAGTTCATCTGTCGAGAGGGTTGTCAGATCCCTCGACTCTTCGATTGCTATCACAACCGAGTCAAACTTGGCAGGCAGACTTCTGAGAATCTTCTCCACGATTCTCTGGCTCTGCACATTTTCTCCGTTCAACCGCATCTGGTTGATAATGTCCGTCGTCCGGGTGAAGAAATCACTCATGGACTCGGACTCACTCATCTGCAGATTTTCAAACTCCCTCCCGAGCATCTGTAGCTTCACCAACTTTACCTTATTGGTGCCCCGGTACGAGCCGGCCGGAATCTCCTAGGCCTACTTCGCCTTGGTGGCTGATGCGATCCGCGGGAAGATGGACTCCTCGACCGCTTGCATGATGTAGAAGAGGGCCTTCTGGTCCTTCTTCGTGTTCTCTTTCAATAGGTCCTTGTCTGCTTGAGAGAGGGCGGCCAGTGCTGCTGCATCTGTCGGTTCTGGGTAGCCGTTCTCGACTAACTCCCACAGCTCCTGAGATCCGAACAGGATCTTCATCTGGATGCTCCAGTAATCATAATTTTTCCCATTGAAGCGCGGGATCTGCAACTGCAAATTGTTGTTGCTGGAAGCCATTCTGCTTCGGTCTCCGCGTCAAGGGATCAGTAGCTCTGATACCAATTTGAAGAATTTATTTCAATTTTTTGTCGAAGTCTGGATGAGCGAAGTGCGAACTTCGAATGACGCACAACGGAGTGCGGACGACGCATAGGGAAGTGCGGATGACGCAGGACGATTTGCCGAAGTTCGACCGGGAGCGAAGAGCGAGTGCACAGGCGAGGGCGGAGGAGGCCCGACTCACGCTCGCTTGCGCACTCGGAGTGCGCTCTCGCAGATTGCGCAACCAGGTTGCGCTTGCGCACTCGGGTGCGCTCCAACTTATTGCGCACTCGGGTTGCGCTCGATCTCGCGCTCGGTTGCGCAGATCTCGAGCACAATCGGGTTGCGCAGCGAAGTTGGGAAGACTCTTCCAGACTTAGCCAACTTTGGCCTTGCAATATTTTCCTGTCCGAAGGCTTGCGCGGCTGCCGCTTGGTTTGCCTGGCTTGGCAAGAACCGTACGGGAAGAGAGAAACGCCGAATCTGAAAGCAATGTTTCAGATCTGAGCTCTAACTTATAGAACCCGAACGAAATCGCTCTGAGGCGATTTGTACAGAGAACAACAGACTTTAGCACATAAAAATAACTGCAAACCCTAAAGATGCCTAAAACAACAACAAACTTTATTCATATGAAACGAGGGTTACAGAAGTCCTCAACTGAGGAAATAACAACATCTGCAGACTAAGCTGCAGGATAAACTAAAAGGAAAAATGTCGAGTCGGTTGCTCGGACATTAATCAGATGAGCCACACTGCTCACTGAAACGCTCTCCTTTCTTTCTTTGCTCTATTCTCCGCACTTTCTCTCCTCTTCCACTCTTCCACACTTCTTCACATAATGTCTGAAGACCCGAACTGCCTTATATAGTCGCGGGGAGAGGAAGATAGGGTTTGTCCTCTGACAGGTTCTGACAGGCCCTCAACTAGGGTTTCTGACCAATCGCCGAACTGGCATTAACTTCTGCGGCGATCGGATCTGTCAGATGTCACATCTGTCAGAGGGTAGGTGCGACGTCATGTCAAACTTTTTGTCGGGATCCCCAACTGCGCGAGCGCAGTCCGACTTCGCCCAAGTTCGGAGCGCAGTCCGGCGGAGGCGTGAAATCTGGATTAATATTTCTAAAGGTTCGGCCCCATCTTCAGCTAGAAACCCTGATGTTAAATGTAGAGAGATGGACAAACGTTAGGATTAAAAAAGCTTTGACACTATCATTCAGAATATGGGATTTTATACGGTTTAATCATGGCTATCATGTCTACTTCTCCGACTAAAACCCAAACAATGGATAGATTGAAAGGATTGATTCGGCCCCATCTTCAGCCAGCATGCCTGATGTTAAATGTAGAGAGATGGACAAACGTTAGGAGTAAAAAAGGCTTTGACAGTATCATTCAGAATATGGGATTTTATACGATTTAATCATGGCTATCGTGACTCAGGCCAGTAATCACTAAGGCCCGTAGTCATTGATATAATTGAAATCATCGCACTTAAGTGCATCATTAAATGGATTTATTCAAAGCTCTTCATTGGAGTTAAGCACGTCACTTTACATTAAGTTTTATTAATTCGATGAGACATTTGAGTTGTGTATGCACTAAGCAGTAGATTCTAAGTACTGCTTAGGTTATAAGTTATAAATTTATAACCTTATTTATTTATTTTAAATACGCATATTTAAATTAAGGTTTCTTAAATGACGACCTAAAATTTACTACCTCCATGTCCCATAAAAACTATAACCTTGGCTTTACCATGGTCAAACTAAAATTTTATTTCCTTCATATTTATATTATTATTATTTTGGGTTGTATGGTAGAGTTGGTTACAATCACAGGGCTAGGTGGATTGGTAAGTGCTAGTTTGGATGGGCACTTGTTGAGAAGAGACTTGGGTTCAAACTTTGGTGGTGCCAGTTTGCAAAGGAAGTAGTCTGCTCTAAATCTTCTCAGTGTACGTCAAACCGACGACAATGGTACAAACTTCAAGTGATCGACAATCCTCATCTCATGCTGAGTCAACAATTAATGAGACAAATAGGTTTGGTGGTTGCAGTCATTGTGGATTGAACCTTGCGTTGCCAGTTACTAAAAATAGTGGTTGTAGCCAACTCTCCTATGTAACCCAAAAAAAAAAACCAATCACACTAACACTATTTTTTGTGATTGACAAGCTCAGGGTTCAAACCACAATCCACATGGCTGCTTCCACCAAACCTGTTTTGCTTCTCGTTATTGTTGAGGGGACCACTTGCTCGGGATTCGTATAGCCTAGTCTGGATTCAAATCAGACTACTCCCTTTGCAAATAGGCTGCCCTCGAGGTTTTAAACATGGGTGTGCCATCATCATCCACACACACTTCTAAGATTTAGAACAAATTACTACCTTTACAACCCACATGGTTGCTTCCACCAAACCTATTTCTCTTTTTCGTTATTGTTGAGGGGACCACTCGCTCGGGATTCGTATAGCCTAATCTGGATTCAGATCAGACTACTCCCTTTGCAAACAAGCTGCCCTCGAGGTTTGAAACCTGGGTGTGCCATCATCATGCAGACACACTTCTAATATTTAGAACAAATTACTACCTTTACAAACAAACTACCTCGAAATTTGATTTGGTACAAAAGTTTGAAAGCTTTACTAAGGCTCTTCGGTCTTGATGTACTTTGGTACAAAAGTTTGAAAGCTTTACTAAGGCTCTTCGGTCTGGATGTACTTCACTGGTGCATATCATAATCATATAACTTGGTGTGCTTTCCTTGTAACAAATGCGTCCTTAAGTCCAACTCTTAGTCATTATTGAGACGAGACCTAGAATTTGACAGCATGTAGGTCGTATTTATAACTTAAAGACTCAAATTACGGTCACATCACTCTTTTTAACTATTAACAAGAATTGACTTAAAATCATAACAATCTAACAGGGTTTTAATTGAAGTGTGTGATTTGATGAACATGGAGACTTCATAAAATTAAAAATAATTGTTAATATTACTAAAGTTAATGACGAATAGCATATGGTTAAGACACTTGTTTATGTGATAAACTTTTTAAAAGAACACGGAGAATAAAAACATAGATACGATAGAATATTTTAAAAATTAAAATGTATAATAAAATTTATTAATATATATATATATTAACTTTTAGATATAGAATATTTAGAGTATTTTATGTTTTGTATATGTTTTTTCATCTTTTTTTTTTTGCAGATTATATATATTCTGTATTTTCTCTTTTCGTAATTTGTAGAATTCTCGTTTTTTTTTTTTAAATCTTTTAATGGTATTTATGATTGATTTAGGTATGTGTCATTTTTGGATATAGTTTTTTTTTTTTTTTGGATAATTTATATGTTTATAATTTTAATAAAAATGAACTTTTTAATTCATATAAGGTGATTTTTAAAGGTTCAAATCTCAGGCCTCGCCGGAATGAACGCTTGTCCCTTTCCTGGTGCTTTCAGCAGCGTAAAAGGTTTAAAATGATTGTGGCATAGTGGTTATAGGGGCGGACTGCGCGAAGATTTGTGTGGCGGCTTTCGGGGCGGACAACGCAGAATACTGTGACGGCCATAAAAAGCTGGACAGCCTGCCCGGATTCGTGGCGGCTACCGATTCCACCATGTAAATCCAAAAAAAAAAAAAAAAATTCATATAAGGCGAATCACCACATTTCTATATTGGTGACCTAACTCAAGGAAGGTGAACCATCACATTTCCATATGGACAACCTTACATATTCAATACAATGGATTTCTAAAACACCAATTTTTATATAAAGATAGATGCACCCATGACTATGGAAAACATGTGTAGTGGATGCAATGTTATAGCCTTATATCTCTTCTCAATGATTGCTTGCATTGTACACTTTTATCTAAGCAATATAATTACTAGGTTATTTTGCTTATATATTTTTGTAATCTAGTTTGATATACTTTTTTTTGAATTGCATGATTTCTTATTTAAAAAATGAGTTTTAGAATAGTTGTGTCATTCATGTCTGTGTTTTAGGTGTATGTCCATAAATTCAAGATCAAGATATTAAAATTTTGTGTATGATACATGATATCTATGACTAGCTCCCTTGTTATTTCAACTAATCTTAGGTGTGAACTAGAATGGACAATAACAAGATAATTTATCCTTTCAAGGAGATGTTTTGATAGAATCAAATGGAGGCAAGAGAAAGAAATCAAAAACATAGAATATTTTATTATTATTAATCAATCATAAATCTGTATATGTATTTGTACATACAGTGGAATCTCTTGGATATCTCAAGAGACCCTTGGTGCTTCACCTTCTTCTCTAACTCTTCAACTTCTCTCAACCTCTTATGAGGTGCAACAAATAAAGTGATAATTATTTATCACCCAAATAATGTAATAATGAGCTAACATCCCCACTTATTACATTATTTGGTATAGCAAATATTTGAATGTGTCTGTCATTGCAAAAAATGCATTTTTTACAAAATATTATCACCTCCATTAATGTTGAGAGTAATGAATTTTTGGTCTGGATCTAGTTTAGGATTTGGCTTTTGCTTTGGATCTAGCTTTGGATAATCTCCTTTAGGTCTACCTTTGGGCATGTCTCTAGCTCTACCTGTAGGTCTACTTCTGGGTCATTATATCTAGGTCTACTAGTAGGTTAGTATCTAAGCCTACCTCTGGGTTACTACCTCTAGGTATGTCTTTGGATCATCCACCAATCATTTAGAATATTTTATATGATGTTTATTGTAGGTTTTGTTACTATAGGATTTTTTAGCATAGCCCAAGTCAAATCTAGGAATTTTAATGTAGAAGTCATGCATCTCTTCTCCTAAATAATTCCTTTGAGAGTGATTATATCATTGTGGTAAAATCTCTCTGAGAGTGATTAGTACCTCTACAAATCTCACAAGGATGTAGATTCCAACACCTTTTTTTCACATGTCTAGATCATCCATAATGACTTAAACAATTTATTCTAAGAGTTCTAATCTCTATATAGGTTTCTCTTTTATAAATTTTATTTCACCATTTCCTATTGGACCATCATAACCAAGGCCTTCACTCTCTAGTCTTACATTTTATTTTGTAGCCTTTTTCATGACTTACCCATTCCTTTACAACCTTATGCCATTACAACCCATACTTTCATTAATTTTTAGACAATTTCTTCGATATGTATTTTAAAGCACCCAATTTCTTCATTACTACATCCTTTATTAATATGGCCTTTAGCATGGTCATAAACCTAGATTTGGGGATCCTTGTTACCAAATTAGAAGTTCACACTTGGACAAGGATTATTTCCTACATACTATCATTTTATTTGATCTTTTTGTTGGGGATCAAGTTTCACCAAGAGTGTTCTCATGGATGGACTATAAATGATATGTTTGATGTGTAGATTATACAAACACCTAAGTTTTGATTTGTATACAAATTTAGAAGAATATACCTCATAAGAGAAGATTCAAATGCAAATGAAAAGAAGATAATAATTTAATAAATAAGGGACTAGTCCTATATGCCATTCTTATTCCTTGTAAGAGCTACAGGGCCCTAAATAGGAGTCACGAGAAACTACAATAATAAAATATCTTTTTACTTTCAAGCAAGGGCACAAGGGAATGCACAAACAAGTTTGCCCTATATGCAAAACTATATGCAATTCTAGTTTTATTCCTAGATGAAATAAATAACCAAATGAATTCGAATGGTGTTCCCTTATTATTTCCATACTAAAAGGAAATGTTCTTCATAGTGTGTAGTTTAACAAATGAATTCTAATACTAAATTCTTTTATTTCCACTATTAATGAACTAATGCAACATAGATCAAGTAATATTTAAAAATTATGAAAGAATGAAATAGAAAAAAAAAGTACCCAAGAATCTATAAAGAACAAAATTAGAGCCTAGACACTAGTTCATAGGCTACACAAGTTCATTGCTTGCACACATAAAAAATTACAAAAGGAACTAGAAGGATATAGAGGATAGAATCACAACCTATACAATAGTTCATAGCCCACGTAAGTTTGTTGCTTGTACACCTATGAATTTACAAAATGTAGGGAAAAAATGGATGTGTTATTTTTTAGGAAGGGGTGCTTATCAAACTTAGTTGATACAAAAACTTATCAAACAAGTTTTAAAGATGTTAGGATGCCCCAAGGCTTGATTATTGGTTGTTATGGTTCTAAAAGTTACTATAATAATGAATAAAACTAGTTCATGGTCTATAAGGTGGGTTTATGACCTATACAAGTTGATGCCTTATGAGTTTTGTAACTTGAAAACCTATTTTAAAACTTGAAATAAATTTTTTAAAGACACAAGTAATAAGATGAAGGAATGGACAAGAATCAAAGATCAACTAAGTGAGTAACCAGATTAAGACTAGAAACAATCCTACACAAGTTCACAACTTGTAATTCCTGTAGGTGGTGAATTAGTTAGACTATATTATGAGGCTAAATTGTAGTCGAAGTTGGTTGGATAATGTTTCTAAAAGGATGAAGATTCCTAGATGTGTGGATATCACTTTTAACTCTTGCAATAGACCAAATGAAAGCTATTTTTCCAAGTTAATATAAAAAAGGTTAATCTTTCAATGGGAGTGGACAAGATATTACCAAAACCTGCATAAGAAAATGAGATTAATAACAAAAGAGTAAGAGAACTCAAAAATCCCTCCTATGATTAGAAGGATTTGATGTGAGGCATGCATGTAATGATCTAAGATGCTTAGAGATGAAAAAAGCACTTGAATAATAATAAAAAAGGCCCAAAAACCTACAAACAACATTGTTTGATTACTTAAGAAACTTGTTTGAGCTTTTTTGTTATGAAATCACTTGTTTGTTTTGAGAGGAAGGATATCCAATTTAAATAATTTTGGGACCCCTTGGAGATAAGATTTAAAATATACATGCTTAGGTGAGAAAAAATGATGTCCAACCAGGCAAAAACTGATTTACAAGATTTGGCCTATTCTAGATGGGTTGGCATGGGTTAAAATCAAGTTTAATTAGAAATATTTTGTGATGCCATAGTTTATTTGAATTGGAAAGTTGTCATCATGGCTAGAGACTAGCATTCACAAGTTCATAGTTTTCACAAGTTTGTGGTTACAATTTTCATGCTTGGTAGTAAATTTGTTGTTTGACCACTGGAGTAGAAAAATTTAAAAAATTTGTGATAGATTAAAATTTGTAGCCTTGAGGAGAAATTCATAGCTTTTGAATATATCTATGAGTTGTGAATTTATCTTGACCTTCCAAATTTAATTATGAAGTTTGAAAATTGCTTAGGCATATTATCAAAATTGCTTATGGTCAAATGAATAGTATGTGAACCTTTGGCTATTGATGTCTTTACTAAAAAGGTATGGTTCATCAAGAATATGAATCTTTGGTTCCACAATCTCTTGTTTACTAGGACTAGCTTTTTACCTTGATCATCTATAGATTCAAAGTAAAGACAAACAAAGGTAAAACTAAGCTAAACCCTACCTCCATGAATGTGCCAGAACGAGAAATGCAAAACATACCTATGGAGGTAAAAGAGGCCTTTAATGCCCCTAAAAAATAAGAACATATCTCAAAGGAACCTCTCCATATGCATCAATTGGGGCATGGACTTGTAGCTCAACCAAGAGCTAATCAAATCCATGGAGAAGAGGAAAATTTTGGGTCAAATATATTCTACCTTTTTTATGATTGGGCAGGCCAATTGGTGGCTAATATCTTGGATGAGTACCCCTATGAGGAGGTTGAGCCAACAAACAAGGGATACAAGCAAAGGACCTCTTCATCCATAAGGATGGAGAGGCAACAAAAGGCTCAACTGATAAATGGGGACCATACTTTGGTAGTTCCAATAGAAAGAAAAGGATTATTACTATCACCTACCTATTTTTGTTAAGAAGGTTTCTCTAAAGTCTTGCTTCGATATGGGTAAATATTGTTTACCCAAGAAACTAAAAAAAAATGGAAGAAAAAAAGATTTGAGTAGTTAATGGGGAGCCTCTTTTGACATTGTTTCCAATGGATAAGACCACCCACTTAATCCTTGTACATATGTATTATATGTGGTAGTCCCAACTTCAAGAGATTGTAAAAGATCTAATAGTTGTAGAAATGTGAAGATGTATATTGATTGCTAAATTTCTACCTTTGCTTCCACTTCAAAATACAAGTTCTATTCTTGAGTCCATGTACAATGGACTAAGGCACCTACTTATTTGGGTTCCTTATCTTTAGCAAGCTAAGGATTTCCTGTGAGTCATAAAAACTATAGTGATTTCTCACGACACCATTTTTTAGTAATATAAAGCGAGAATTGAAGCAACAACTAGGTACAAGTGAAGTCTTAGATCAAAAGGTCAAAGGATCAAAGGGCAAGTCTCATATACAAAATATTGTTTGAAGGTCAAAATATTATTAGTCCCTACTAGAGATGGGTGTCTCATGGTCAAAAAGGCTCCAGGTAAAAAATCCCAAGGTTTTGACGTTAAGTGGAGAGGATACTTTCGAAGAGAACCACGTGTGCTTGAATGTTAAAATTATTGTAGTGTATAATATTTTGGTAGTATCATCCTTTCCTACAAAAAAATATTGAATATGTTTTTGAAAAGACAACAACAACATTGAAGCTACAACAAAAGCAACCACTAAATTTCAAGCATTAAATAAATAAATCTTCTGCTCCTAGATAATGGAAATTTCAAAAACTGGGTATATTGCAATAATGATGGTAGTTTCTCATCCAAGGACTCATAACCATTTAACATTCATGATTCTAGATCCAAAGACCTTGAGGAGGCCAACAACTTAAATGAAGATATGACCAGACATCAGAAAGCATCAACCATATTGAAATCTTCGCATAATTTTTTGGAGTGAAACCCTCCTCTTTGTAATCTATAAATAGGAGTAGTTTTAGAGTTGTAAAATATTGACAAGTTTGCATTTGTAATTTTTGTAAGATTTCCTTTCATTTATTTCTACTCTTGGAAAAATTGAACCCTTGCTTTTGGCACAATCCTTGTAAAAATTATATATATATATATATATATATATATATATATATATATATATATATGGGGAGAGAGGGAGAGAGAGGTCTGCATCAATTTCTTACTAGCAATTTGTAGCTCTCATACTAACCCATTTTTGTATGTGTATGTGTTTATAGTTTTTACTTGAATCTTGGGTTTTATTTGCATATCTGTGTGTGGGAGACCTGTATTAATTTTTTGGGTAGGCATTTGCATTAATTTTTTGGATAGCCATCTATGGTTCCCATACTTTGACCCATCTCTTTAATGTGTTGATAACTCTATCTATGTTGAGGAGAGGAAGAAGTGTTTATTTCTTACACATAGCATTCATGCCTATTGTGTTTATTTCTTACACATAGCATTCAATCCTGTTGTACAGAGAGATCGTAGCGCATCATCAACCCCATAGCTTAGGTTTTCCTTTTGTTGAATTGTTTTTACTTTCATCTTTTGCATCACTTTTCCTCTTAGTTCAAGTGAATCTAAAATATAACATCATAACAACCAGCCAATGTTGTAAAAACTCTCAAAAATCCTTGATTGAGCCAAATCCCATGCCCTCGACTGAGGCCTGCTATGTCATCCTGCGGGAAGTGTGGTTGTTCTATTAAGACAATCAAAGAAGAAAATAAAAATTTTCAAATATTTTTCTGACTAAAATCTAAACAATAGATAGTTTTTAAATATTGATTCGGCCCCATCTTGAGGCAATAGGCTTAATTGCTTGATGTTAAATGTAGAGAGATCGGCAAACAGTAGGATTAAAAAAATCATTGACACTGTCATTCAAAAAATGAGATTTTATACGATTTAATCATGGCTATCATGACTCAGCCCACTAATTACTAAGGCTAGTAGTCATTGATATAATTTAATCATCCCATTTAAGTGCATCTTTGAATGGATTTATTCAAAGCTCTTCGTTGCAGTTAAGCATGCCACTTTACATTAAGTTTCATTAATTCGATGAAACATATAAGTACTATATGCTCTTGGAAGTAGACTCTGATTACTTTTAGGTTATAACTTATATATATGAGCTTTATTATTTTTTTTAATATACTTATTTATATTAAGATTTGGTAAATTAGAAGTTAAACACTACTCCAATGTCCCTTAAAAGTATAACCTTGACTTTATCGAATTAAAACTAAAATATTAACCGTTGGTTTTCGTTTCCTTCGTATTTATATCCATTTGTTACAAAATTTTGAAAGGCTTTACCAAGGCTCTTTGGTCTTGATGTACTTCAGCTCGAGCATATCTAATCATAACTTGGTGTGCTTTCCTTGTCACATATGCGTCCTTAAAGTCCGTCTCGCATTATTGAGATGATACCTAAAATTTGACAGCATATAGGTCGTATTTATTACATAAAGACTCAAATTACGGTCACATCGATCATTTTAACCATTAACAAGAATTGACATAGATTATTAAAGGAAATCATAATAATGTAACAGGTTTTGATTGAAGTGTGTGAATTGACGTTAACATGGAGATTTTGTTTAAAAAATATTAATATTAATAAAGTCAATGATGAATAGCAAGGTTAAGACAGTGTTTATGTAGTAATAAACTTATTAAAAAGGAAAATTAAAATATATGGACAATAAAAAACATAGATACGATAGAAAATTATAAAACTAAAATGTATATTAAATTCATTAATAGATATATTAGCAATATATTAGATCTTATTAGATCTTAGATATAGAATATTTATAGTATCTTATGTCTTGTTTATGTTTTGTAGCAATATATATATTAACTCTTAGATATAGAATATTTATAGTATCTTATTTTTCGTTTATGTTTTGTAGCAATATACTAACTCTTAAGATATAGAATATTTATAGTATCTTATGTATTGTTTATGTTTTTGTAATTTAGTGTAGTTTGTTTATATATATTTTTTGTATGATTTTATTTTTGGTATTTTTATAGTTTTTTAATAGAATTTATGATTGTTCTAGGTATGTAATCTTTTTGGATATGGTTTTTTTCTTAGCTAACTTTACTATAGATAGTTTTCAAAGAATTTATGGAAAAAACCTCAAGAGATATAAGCTCTAGAGATTCTCACTATATCTACTCGAAATAGTATTTTTTTTTTAATAGACTTTTGTAGCCAAAATACGTCTCTAGCTATGTTGACATATCAGTAGAATATGAAACACAAAAGGACAAGTCATATGCCTATAATTTTGATAAAAAAGTGGCTTTTTTAATTCATAGAAGGTGAATCACCGCATTTTCATATTGGTGTCCTAATTCATGGAAGGTGAACCATCACATTTCCATATGGGTGACATTACATATTCAATATAATGTATTTGTAAGACACCATATTTTATATAAAGATAGATGCTCCTAGATTCTCCTACAACTGTAAAAAACATGAGTAACGGATGCAATGTTATAGCCTCATATCTCTTCTTACTAATTAATTGTATTGTACTCTATTACCCAAGTAATACAATCGCTATGCTATTTTGATTATATATTTTTATGATCTACTTTGATATACCTTTTCTTTTTAATCACACACTTTCTTATTTAAATTTTTGAGTTTTAGAATAGCAAAAAAAGAGTTTCAGAATAGTGGTATCATTGGTGTCTATATTTTGAGTGTATGTCCATAAACTCAACATCAAGGATTAGAAATTTTGTGTATTCGACATGAGACTTGTGACTAGCTCCCTTGTTATTCCAAATGATTTTAGGTGAGAACTAGAATGGATAATAACAAGAAATTTGATCTTTTCAAGGAGATTTTGTGATGGAATAAAGAAAAATTAGGAGAAATAAATAAAAAACATAGAATATTTTTCATTATTAATGCATTTATACATGTATTTATACATACAATGGAGTCTCTTTGATATCTCAAGAGACCCTTGGTGGTTCACCTTCTTCTCTAACTCTTCAAATTTACAACAAATAATGTGTTAATTATTTATCACCCAAATAATGTAATAATGAGGTAACATACTCTCTTATTAAATTATTAAGTATAGAAAATATTTAAACATGTCAGTCGTCATTGAAAATGAATGTTTTACAAAAAGTTACTACCCCCATTAATATCGAGGGTAATGAAATTTTGGTCTAGGTCTAGTTTGAAATTTGGTTTTTTCTCTAACTCTAGCTTTTGGTAATATCCTCTAGGTCTACCTTTGGGTCTACCTCTAGATATTCCTTTGGGTCATTACATCTAGGTTTGTCTATAGGTCAACCTATAAGCATACCTTTAGGTCAATACCTCTAAGTATTCCTTTGGGTCATCCACCACTCATTTAGAATAATTCACTTGATGTTTACTATAGGATTTTTTATCGTAGACGTTTTGAGCATAGACTAAGTCAAATATAGAAATTTTGATGCATGCTTCTCTTCTCCTAAAGAATACCAAGGTTACATTTCTCCATGGTAAAACCATCACTTTGGTATCTCTCAATCACAAAAATTTATTTTATCCTTGTTATTTTATGAGGAAAAAACCTTTTATTATAAAATTCATTTAACATTTCTTCCATTCTATCCCACTCTATCACATTTATCCATCCATGATCAATATAATTTTTTTGGGTGATTATATCATCGTGTCAATAATCTCTTTGAGAGTTATTAGTACCTCCACTAATCTCACAAGCATGTAGATTGCAACACCTAGTTATCTCATGTCTAGATAATCCACAATGAGTCCAGCAATTTATTCTAGGAGTTTCAATATTTGCATAGGTTTATATTTTTACAAATCTAGTCTCACCATTTCCTATTGGACTATCATAACCAAGGCCTTCACTCTTTGGACTTACATTTTTTTTTGTAGCATTTTTCATGACTTATCCATTCCTTCACATCCTTATGCCATTTGAACCTATTATTTTTAATAATTTTGAGCCAATTTCTTCAATGTGCATTTCCAAGCACTCAATTTTTTCATCACTATATGCTTCCTTGATATGACCGTTTCTATGGTCATAAACCTACATTTGAGGATCCTTGCTACCAAATTGGAAGTTCACACTCAAACAATGATTCTTGCCTACATTATTTCATTTTATTTGAGTTTATTGGTGGACATCAGGGTTAACCAAGAGTGTTTTTATGGATGCACTATAAATACTATATTTGATGTGTGAATTATACAAACACCTATGTTTTGGTTTGTCTAAAAAATTAGAAGAATATGCCTTGTAAGAGATTATTAAAAACCAAATGCAAATAAGACAATAGTTTAATAAACAATGGCCTAGTCCTATATGCCTTTTTTATTCTTTTCAAGAGCTATAGGGACCCAAACAAGAGTCAAAAGAAACTAAAATAATAAAATATATCTTTACTTTCAAGCAAGGGTACAAGGGAATACAAAAATAAGTTTAGCCTATACAAAACTATATGCAATTATAGTTTGATTCTTAGGTGAAAGAAATAACTAGATGCATATAAAATATATTCCCTTATTATTTTTAGCTTGAAATATTTTTTTCATAGTATACAAATTAAAAAATGAATCCTAGTACTAAATTCTTTTATTTCCACTATTAATGAACTAATGCAACAAATATCAAACAATGTTTAAAACATGTGCTAGAATTAAGTAGGAAAAAAAGGTACCCAAGAGACTATAAAAGATAAAATTATAGCTTGGACACTAGTTCATAGCCTACACATGTTTGTTTACAACAGGAATTAGGATTTTGTAGAGGATTTAATAACAACCTAGATACTAGTTCATAGCCTATATAATTTTACCGCCAACACACTTGTGAATTTGCAAAAAGAACTGGAAAAAATAGTTGTGTTAGTTTTTAGGGGGGATAATTAAAGCTTGGGAAGAAGTAGTCTTCCTCATTTTTAGGTCAATCCTTTTAAAATAAAATTAGTTGATACAAAAACTTATCAAACAAGTCGTAAAGATGTTAGGATGCCCCAAGGCTTTATTAGTAGTTGTTATAGTTCTAAATGTTTCCAAAAGAATGAATAGAATTGGTTTGTAGTCTATAGGGTGGGTTTACAGCCTAAACAAGTTCATGCCTTGTGAGTTTTGTAACTTGTGAACCTATTTAAAGCTTGAAACAATGGTTTTAAAGACTTGAGTTTTAGTGCTTAAGATGAAGGAATGGGCAAGAATCAATGATCAAATAAATGGGTATTTGGATGAAGGCTAGAAAATATCAGATGCAAGTTCACAACCTATAATTCCTATAGGTGGTAAATTAGTTGGATTGTATTGTGAGGATAATTTGTAGTCAAGTTTAGTTGTATAATACTTCCAAAAGGACGAAGGTTCCTATATATTTGGGTATCACCTGTAACTCCTACCATGAACTAAATAAAATCTATTTTTCCAAGTCAATGTAAAAATATTAATCTTTCAACGTGAGTGGACAAGAGATTATAAAAATATGCGTAAGAAAATAATATTAATAACAAAAGAGCAAGAGAACTTAAATAACTTCCTCCTTATTTTCTTAGAAGAAGTTGGTGTGAAGCATGCATGTAATGATCTAAGATTCTTGGAGATGAAAATGCACTTGAAGAAGAATAGAAAAGGCTCCAAAACCTACAAACAATATTCTTTGATTGCTTGATAAAATTGTCAAAGCTTTTTTGTTAAGAAATCATTTTTTTGCTTTAATAGGGAGGTGCCCAATTTATAAAATTTTGAGGTCTCTTGGAGGTTAAAATATACATGTAGGTTTTTTAGTGAGAAAAACCAATGTCCAACTAGATAAAAAGTGGATTTACAAGATTTGGCCTATTCTAGATGGGTTGGCATGGGCTATAAGCAAGTTTAACTAGAAATATTTTATGGTGTCATAGTTGATTTGAATTGAAAAGTTGACATCATGGCTAGAGACTAGTGATGGTTCAAGAAAGATTCTATTTTGATGGTATGAGGACAATTTCATAGCCTTGAAAAGTTTACGGCAACAAAATTCATGCTTGGCAATAATTTTTCATTTGATTGTTGGAGCATAAAAAATTAAAACTTTTATGACTGATTGAAATTTATAGCCTTGAGGTCAAATTCACAGCCTACCAATTTATCTTGAGCTTATAAATTTAATGATGAAGATTGAAAATAGCTGACATAATATCTAAATTGCTTAGGGTCCTAAAATGTGATTGTGTGAGCAAAATTTGGTATATGTATATATCCCTCTTTGGAGGTATTTATAACTCAATAAATGTATCAAAAGTACATATAGTTGGCACCAATTTTATAAAAGAAGTAGTCTTAAGGTGTTTTATTTTCAGTGTAAAGGGAACTATGAAATTTTGAAAGAAACATTTTTAAAGGTTTAAAGTAGTTATTCAAGTAAGAAAGGGTAAATGAAAGTCATTTTTACCGCGCACTTTTAAAAATCAAAGCTCTGAGCATTTATTTTCCCCATTTTTTGATGTCTCAATAGTAGTGACTTGTGCATCATATGGTTGCAGTTTGATGGGTAGGAGATCATCTAGGAGCATGTTTATAGGTATTGTCAAAACTTGACCTATTTTTTATTATTTTTGCTTAAAATTTATTTTAAAAATTTGGACAGTGAATTCATGCCTTTGTAGAAGTCAAAGGTAATTTAGAAATATGGAGAATTATCTGTGAAGGAGGTTTGAACTTCTTTCTAGAAACATGTGATAGTTTTAATGAAAATCTATATAGGAAGGCTGCAATGACTTGGAAGGGGGTTGGGTTTATATTAAGGATTGGTATTTATATTTTCCATTACTTTAACTGTTGAACAAATAAGGCTAAATATCAATGGAGGATTGATCAATATTTTCTAAAAAGTAGTAGTTAATAATTTGTAACACTTTGCTACAATTTTACTATATATATATATATATATAATATCCCTCTTTGGAGGCATTTATAACTCAATAAATCTATCAAAAGTACATATAGTTGACCCCAATTTTATAAAAGTAGTAGTCTTGAGGTGTTTTCTTTTCAGTGTAAAGGGAACTATGAAATTATGAAAGAAACATTTTCAAAGGTTTAGAGTGGTTATTCAAGTAAGAAGAGGTAAATGAAATTCATTTTTACCATGCACTTTTGAAAATCAAAGCTCTGAGCATTGATTTTCCCCCTTTTTTGATGTCTCAATAGTAGTGACTTGTGCATCAGATGGATGCAGTTTGATGGGTAGGAGATCATCTAGGAGCATGTTTATAAGTATTGTCAAAAATTGACTTGTTTTTATTATTTTTGCTTAAAATTTATTTTAAAAATTTGGACGGTGAATTCATGCCTTTGTAGAAGTTAAAGGTAATTCAGAAATATGGAGAATTATCTATGAAGGAGGTTTTAACTTCTTTCTATAAACATGTGATAGTTTTAATGCAAATCTATATAGGAAGGTTGCAATGACTTGGAAGGGGGGTTGGGTTTATATTAAGGATTGGTCTTTATATTTTCTATTACTTTAATTGTTGAACAAACAAGGCTAAATATCAATGGAAGATTAATCAAAATTTTCCAAAAATAAGTAGTTAATGATTTGTAACACTTTGCTACAATTTTAGTATCTTAGTCTACTTCGGTATTGCTAAGGTTTTGTAATGATGGTTGAAATATCCTTTATGTAAATATAGTTTAGGGGCCCTACCAAAAATCCACCCTTATAATATTATTTACCTAATAAAACAAATCATATATAGCCTATAGACCTTCTTGTCATTATTTTGTAGGTAGGATGTAAATTCATTTAGCATGGGATAATTTTTCTAGACTACAAAATTTTCTAGAGGGGAAAAATTCATCAAGTGGAAAATTCACCAATGGGTGGTGAATTTTCTCAAGGCCTATAAATTCGTATGATGTTAGAGTAGAATAGACTGATAAGGTTTTTTGGATGTAGTTGGGTATTTTAGAGCATTGATAGTAGACTCTCAAAAGTATTTTGGAGAAGATGACTCCTATTGATAGGGTCATATTAGATGTATTGAGACTTGGGTATCTAATGATGATATCCAAGGTTGAGTTCAATCATGCTCTTCTCATAGTGCTAGCTAAGAAGTGGCACTTTGAGTATAGTATATTCCTCTTTTTGGTGAGTGAGATGTACCTATTTAGGAGCTACCCATAAGGATGAGTATGAATAAGAGGTTCACTCTTTAGATATTATGAAGATCCTAAGCTACAATTGGTTTAGTATGGGTTTTATATTAATAGGATGCTCAATGGTGGATGGGTTGATATATTAGTTACTCTACTAAGTACTATTATTTTTGGTTTGTTACTTGAAGATGTGAGTGGTCATATACTAATGTGGGCATGTGATTTTAGGGATGAGGGACCAATAGGTTAGATATGCCTAGGGTCCTTTCATTTTATCTCATATCTATACATTTTTACACAAGATTTTTTTTATAGGAGTCAAGAGCCTAATTTGTTGCAATCTCCTTCAAGTTTGGTTTTGGGAATATATTACTATCCAATTCTCTTTTGGTTTGCTTGGGAAGATCATAGATGTAGGGGCCACAATATTTTACAGATGGGCCATTTATTTTAAGATCCATCATTATCCTTCTAGAGGAATATTCATGATGTCCAATCTAGCCATAAATGACTTGGAGTTAGATCAAATTGTATTGAGGTCATGGAGACAACATCCTAGATGGATAGAGGATGCTTTTGAGTTGTCCAATTTTCAATGAGTTTAATGGCTTATTGACCCTAGTGAGGGTAGGACCCTAGTGAGGATAGGGAGTTGTATAGACCATACCAATTTTGAGGTATTTATGTCTTTAATAGGATCTCCCACTAATGGGAGATTTTTGGTACTAATGAGTTGAGCATGACGAGGGTGATGTGGGTAGTAGACCTGATGCTACCTTTTTTTTTTTTTAGAAGAGGATGTTGATAACCCTCTAGTGGTGGATCTAGGTGTTGATGATATAGGGGCTAAAATTCCATATAGGCAATGGTATAAAGGTATTCAACCTCAAAATTTGATTCTAGCTCCACCTAAACAAGGGAACTAGTCATTTATTAGGAAGCATGCCAAAGAGTTTCAGAGGAAATAATAGGAGATAAATTTGAGTGTCCTTAATATTTGACCATTGAGATATGTGGCTCCATATTTAGGAGGTAATCCAAGAGTGGTCTTATGTAGGATTGTATATGATATGGACAAGTCAGAGAGATCCAATTTGTAGTAAAATATGGGGATTATGGCAACAAAGATAGCTCTTATATAAGGTGAGCATGGCCAGACAATGTTATGGGTCTCACTGTTTGGAATAAAGTGTTGGAAATTTTGAGTAGTTTTGTTGTCATTGATGTCAAGAGAGTATTGTTTAAATTTCATCATCATTAAGGACATCAAGTGGTTTTTCCAAAAGCAAGAAGGTCTTGAAAAGGAATAGGATATAATATTTATTTTTAATATTATATGCCTAAAAAGGCCCAAAGGATGAAGACCCAAGGAAGGAGAAGCAAGTTTAAATTAAATAATAATATTATATTATTATAATATTTCGGGCCAAATAACAAGGTGAAGAAAAACAAGGTTCAAGTTGAAAAGACCCATGAGCAGTTTACAAAAGATTTAATTTAAATTAAAATATTTTAATCCTTGATTAAAATTTTAATTTAAATTAATAATGGGTGCAAGGGTTTTAAATTTAATATTTAAAATCTAATTCGAATTTAAAAATTTGAAATTGGTCGACATGTAAAAGACAAGAAGCATGTGCATTTATATAGGAAATAATTCTCATTTCCTAAGTCCTTGAATATACACCTTCGAATGAAAATGAAATCGTGTGCTGCATTACTTGGAGGAAGAGAAATTCACATTTCAAAGTGTTGGAGGCAGACGAAGGAATAAGGGCATCGACGTGGATAGAGAAATCCACTCGATGGTGGTAGCGCAGGAGGAAGTTGAGAAAGTGCTAGGGATTTGTAAGGAAGGGATCGTGGGTTCGATCCATATGATTGACATTTTTTCTAGAGGAGAGAAGCCTTTGTTTTGTTTGGCATGTTTTTTGAGAGGTGGCATATA
The DNA here is from genome assembly GCA_028583015.1 of Wollemia nobilis. Taxonomy (NCBI): domain Eukaryota; kingdom Viridiplantae; phylum Streptophyta; class Pinopsida; order Araucariales; family Araucariaceae; genus Wollemia; species Wollemia nobilis. The sequence continues at coordinate 5,659,991 of JAQPPZ010001423.1, forward strand.
GAGGGGAACGTGCGCCTAAGGTTTCATGTGGGCACGTAGCCCACTTGGTAGCCTAGCTTTGGGCTAGGGTGTTGGAGAGGCTACGTCATGTGTTCAAATTTTGTCGAAGATATTTTGGTGGGCAGAATAGTTGAAAGGTATGCTATACACATTTTTATTTCTCCAAAGGTTTTGAAATTCGGAAATTGCTTAGAGGGTTTCGTAAGCTGGAAGCTATAAGGTTTTTGAGGGAGTTATAAGGTAAAGTAAATTAAAATATTTTATTTTAATTTTTTGGTGATTGAAATTTATTTTATAAAGTTGGAGTGATAAGGTGTATAAAGGAAATTGTTGTGTATTTTGTTATAATAAATATGTTGACTTATATTGTGTAAGTTTGGAGATTATAAGGTGTACTAAGAGATTTGATATTTTTGTATGGTAAAATAATTATTGGAAAAATTATTTTGTGGAGATCTTGAGATAGGTTGTGGCTACCTAACCTTAGTATTGGCAAAGAAAATTTGATTGTGGTTAAGACAGGTTTTGAAGACATATCTCCATCAAAACAAAAGGTATGGGTACATCTTCCTTGTGAGTGAAATATTGTTGGATTGGATGTTGTGAATGCTAAGTTGGAGTGAAAAGGATTGTTTGATAAGCATTGTTGAGTTTGGTTTTGAGATATCCAATATTGATTGATGAGTTTTTTGGAATGAAAGTTGATGCTAGAAACCTTGTTTGATAAGCATTGTTGGAAATGTTGAGTGAGTGTTCATATGCATGATTAGGGTTTGTGAAAGATCATGAGTATCATTGTTATGTGAAGTTGAGTACAATATTGAACTAGGGTTTGTGAAAGAACTTGAGTATCATTGTTATGTGAGTTTAGAATCATCTTGAGTCAAGGTTGTCCATTGTGTGAGTTGTTGGAAGTATAGTGAAACACTTGTTAGTTTATAGCAAGTTGATTGAGCATTGTTGTAAGTGTGAAGCATATTGAGTCTCTAACCATTCTCTATATGTTTCTATGGTAAAACAAGAGAGATTGAAAGTGATTGAGCATTGTTGTGAGTGTGAAGCATATTGAGTCTCTAACCATTCTCTATATATTTCTATAAGTTAAACAAGATTATATGTGAAACTTGTTTGTGTGATTGAAGAGGTTTTTGTGATAGATTGAGTTGATTTGAGTAAGCTTTTGTGGAAGCTTACAATGCAGATTTGAGGTAAGTCTTGGTGAAGACTTATTGAGCAGATTGAGCAAGTTCTAGAGAGGACTTGTGGATATATTTGAGGTAAGTCTTTGAGAAGACTTGAGAGCAGAGTTGATTGATTGATTTGTTCAAACCTTGAGTTAAGGTTTAGGGAAGATCTAGCAGAGTTGATTAGTGATTGGATCAAGCTTTGTGTTAAGGCTTGAGGATATATTTGAGGATAGAGTTTGGTGCAAATTTGAGGATAGGTTTATGCTAGACCAGAGATAAATATTGAGAAAATTTGTGCTAGATCGAAGGACTATGTTTAGTGCATATTTGAGATAGATATTGAGAAGATTTGTGCTAGATCAAAGGACTATGTTTAGTGCAGATTTGAGATAGATATTGAGCAGATTTGTGCTAGATCGAAGGACTATGTTTAGTGCAGATTTGAGATAGATATTGAGCAAATTTGTGCTAGATCAAAGGATTATGTTTAGTACAGATTTGATAGAGCTAAGATCAAGCTTTGGAGGTGATAGAGTAGAGGATAGTAGTCTCCAGTGGATAGAGATCCATTAGCCAGGGTAGTGAGGATAGAGGTATTTTGAGTGAGGATAGGAGTCTTCAATGGAGAGAGATCCACAAGCCAGTGCAGTGGAGGTAGTAGTCTTCTAGAGGATCACCAACCAAAGCAGAGGAGAAGGAGTTCTCCTATGGATAGAGTTCCACAAATCAGCTTAGGGGATTGGTGTCTCCTATGGATAGGCATCCACAAACTTGATTAGGGGATTGGTGTCTCCTTTGGACAGAGGTCCATAAACATTGTAATAGGGAAGGATTCCCAAGAGATTTGTTGAGAAAATTTTAGTGAAATATTTTCTCTATGGACGTAGCCCACATTGGGTGAACCACGTTAAATTGGTGTCTCTATTGTGTGTGGTGATTTATGCATTGCTTTGATTATTATTATTGATATTGCCATTGATATATTGGATAATATTGTTTGAGAAAAGAAAAGTAAAAAGTGGTCTTATACTGTTCACCCCCCTCTCAGTATAAGCTTGTGTTCTTCAATTGGTATCAGAGTGGGTTCCTTCGAAAGAGTTTAATAACTTGAAGGAAAATCTCTCAAGAACATAAATGGATTCTCAGAATGGATCTTCAAGGAATTCAACACCATTGTTCGATGGGAATAATTATGTACTTTGGAGTATGAGAATGAAGATTCACCTAATGGCACTTGGAAATGAAATATGGGAAGTAGTTGAGAATGGATACATACCACCAACTACTCCACCTACAGATAAATATGGTAAGCTCCTACATCTGAATAATTCAAAGGCAATGAATGGAATTTTAAAGGGTTTGCATGAAACAGAGTTTATAAAGGTTATGCATTGCAAATCAACAAAGGAAATTTGGGATAAGTTGAAAGGTATATATGAGGGAGACAAAAAGGTCAAAAGAGCAAAGTTGCAAAATTACAAGAGAACATTTGAAGACCTAAATATGAAGGATGAGGAAAACATTGTTGCATATCTACTTCATGTAGATGAGGTTGTTAACTCCATGCAAGGACTTGGGCTTAAGGTTGAAGAAATAGATGTTTGTGATAAGATTTTAAGGTCACTCCCAAAAAGGTATAGTGAAAATATTTCAGCTATAGAAGAGTCAAAAGATATTGAACTTTTGACAAGGGATGAGTTACATGGAATTCTCACAACTTTTGAGATGAGAATAAAAGAGGAACCTATTCCCCAGAAAGAAGCAACCTTCAAAGCTACTAAGAAGACAAAGGGTAAGAAGTCAGATTCAAGCAATGAGTCATCCAATGATGAAGAAGAAAATTATGGCAGAAGGAACAAAGACTCAAGAAAATATAAAGGTACAAAATTAGTTAGATGTTTCAATTGTGGAAAATATGGTCACTATGCATCTGATTATCCAGAGGCTAGAAATAGCAATGATGAAGAAAAATAGGATCATAAGAACAAGGAAACAGGAAAACATAGGTACCAAAATAAAAGTAGGGATGGACAAGGCAAGCAAGGAAAGAAGTTTTTCCAAAGGCATAAGAAGATTTTTTATGCAGACAAGGCAAGTAAGAGTTCAAGTGATAGTGATGGAAGCTCCTCAAGTAATGATGAAGATGAAATTCTATTTCTAGTAGAAGAAAAATAAGTGGTTAGAAATAGGTTACCAATGATTCTCAAGTGTTTTAGATGTGGTAACTTTGGTCATCTTGAAGATAGTTGTACAAGGAATGGATTCTATTTTAGTGAAGATGAATATGAAGATGCTAGTGAAGGTCCAGAAGAAGAAAGTCTACTTTTGGCAATAGAAGAAGAAGGACATGCTCCTATGGAAGATGAATCAGAAAGGAATGAAGATGATCCTAAAGGTAAACAAATAGAGGAAGAATCAGAGAAAGGAGAAGTTGATCTTGAGGGTGAGCTTATTTCTACCCTTGATGCATTAAGGAAGGTAAGAAAGCAGAACTCAAAACTCAAGCTTCAATTTCAAGAATGTGATGAAGAGAAAGGAAAGCTTATAGAAGATCTAACCAACTCAATAGCTAAGGCAAGGATATTTAAAGAGAAGTTAGATGCAAAGGTTTTAGAATGTGAAAGGTTAGAGCATGAGGTAGCTTCACTAAGGAAGGAAGTAAAAGAGTCTAAAGACAAGCTACACAGGTTTGGGAGAAGCTCAAAGAACTTGGATAAGATTATCAAGGTACAAAGATCTTCATCAAACAAGATAGGACTTGGCTTTGAACAGGTACAAAGAGAACAAGGAGAGGAGTCAATCTCAAGCTCCAAGGAAGAAGAAGCTTCAGAAGAAGAGAGTGTAAGAGAGAGTGAGACTTATGAGGAAGAGTTGAACAATAGAAAGTTCAACAAGGAAAGGAACAATGCACAAAGAAGGAACAGATGGAATAGGAAACAACACAGGGTAAAAGAGACTAAGAGACCAATGGGGTCAAGGCAAGGTAGTTTCAATGGATGATGCTTCTCATGTCACAGGTTTGGGCACAAGGCTACATAGTGCAAGACACATGAAAGACAGGAATATGGGAATTTTAGAAACAAGCATCTCTTTCAAGGGTATTGTCACTCTTGTAATCAGTTTGGTCATAAGGCAGTTAATTGCAGGGTTCATAATAGGAATGGATATGGCTTCACCAGGAGGAACTACAAGATATTTGCACCTTCAAGGAATCACAACATTAAGTGCTATAAGTGCAATAATGTTGGGCACATAGCTAAGTGGTGTAGAGCAGAACTTCCAGAGACAAGCAAGAACATGAATAGTCAGAGGAATCAAAAGGATCAATTGAGGAAGAAGGTGGACAAAGGTAAAGATCAATGTATGCTGGGAGTAGAGATACTCCCACCCCAAAATTAACCACCTCAAGAGAGGAGGTGGGGGAGGGGCTAAGCTAAGAGTCTCATTCTTAGCCCCAAGCCCCAAAGGTGGCCCTTTGCCATTGATGACAAAGGGGGAGAGATTTGAGTTAGGGGGAGAGCATTCAATCAGGGGAGCAGTTTCTTAGGGGGAGCAACTTTTGAAAAAAAGAAAAAGGAATGGTAAAAAAAAGGGGTTGCCATCAATGACAAAGGGGGAGATTGTTGGAAATTTTGAGTAGTTTTGTTGTCATTGATGTCAAGAGAGTATTGTTTAAATTTCGTCATCATTAAGGACATCAAGTGGTTTTTCCAAAAGCAAGAAGGTCTTGAAAAGGAATAGGATATAATATTTATTTTTAATATTATATGCCTAAAAAGGCCCAAAGGATGAAGACCCAAGGAAGGAGAAGCAAGTTTAAATTAAATAATAATATTATATTATTATAATATTTCGGGCCAAATAACAAGGTGAAGAAAAACAAGGTTCAAGTTGAAAAGACCCATGAGCAGTTTACAAAAGATTTAATTTAAATTAAAATATTTTAATCCTTGATTAAAATTTTAATTTAAATTAATAATGGGTGCAAAGGTTTTAAATTTAATATTTAAAATCTAATTCGAATTTAAAAATTCGAAATTGGCCGACGTGTAAAAGACAAGAAGCATGTGTATTTATATAGGAAATAATTCTCATTTCCTAAGTCCTTGAATATACACCTTCGAATGAAAATGAAATCATGCACTGCATTACTTGGAGGAAGAGAAATTCGCATTTCGAAGTGTTGGAGGCAGACGAAGGAATAAGGGCAGCAATGTGGATAGAGAAATCCACCGATGGTGGTAGCATAGGTGGCAGTTGAGAAAGTGCTAGGGCTTTGTAAGGAAGGGATCACGGGTTCGATCCACGCGATTGACATTTTTGCTAGAGGAGAGAAGCCTTTGTTTCGTTTGGCATGTTTTTCGAGAGGCAACATATAGAGGGGAACGTGCGCCTAAGGTTTCATGTGGGCACGTAGCCCACTTGGTAGCCTAGCTTTGGGCTAGGGTGTTGGAGAGGCTACGTCGTGTGTTCAAATTTCATTGAAGACATTTTTGTGGGCAGAATAGTTGAAAGGTATGCTATACACATTTTTATTTCTCCAAAGGTTTTGAAATTTGAAAATTGCTTAGAGGGTTTCGTAAGCTAAAAGCTATAAGGTTTTTGAGGGAGTTATAAGGTAAAGTAAATTAAAATATTTTATTTTGATTTTTTTGGTGATTGAAATTTATTTTATAAAGTTGGAGTGATAAGGTGTATAAAGGAAATTGTTGTGTATTTTGTTATAATAAATATGTTGACTTATATTGTGTAAGTTTGGAGATTATAAGGTGTACTAAGAGATTTGATATTTTTGTATGGTAAAATAATTATTGGGAAAATTATTTTGTGGAGATCTTGAGATAGGTTGTGGCTACCTAACCCTAGTATTGGCAAAGAAAATTTGATTGTGGTTAAGACAGGTTTTGAAGATATATCTCCATCAAAACAAAAGGTATGGGCACATCTTCCTTGTGAGTGAAATATTGTTGGATTGGATGTTGTGAATGCTAAGTTGGAGTGAAAAGGATTGTTTGATAAGCATTGTTGAGTTTGGTTTTGAGATATCCAATATTGATTGATGAGGTTTTTTGGAATGAAAGTTGATGCTAGAAACCTTGTTTGATAAGCATTGTTGGAAATGTTGAGTGAGATTTCATATGCATGATTAGGGTTTGTGAAAGATCATGAGTATCATTGTTATGTGAAGTTGAGTACAATATTGAACTAGGGTTTGTGAAAGAATGTGAGTATTGTGAGTGTGAAGCATATTGAGTCTCTAACCATTCTCTATATGTTTCTATGGTAAAACAAGAGAGATTGAAAGTGATTGAGCATTATTGTGAGTGTGAAGCATATTGAGTCTCTAACCATTCTCTATATGTTTCTGTGGTAAAACAAGAGATATTGAAAGTGATTGAGCATTGTTGTGAGTGTGAAGCATATTGAGTCTCTAACCATTCTCTATATGTTTCTATAAGTTAAACAAGATTATGTGTGAAACTTGTTTGTGTGATTGAAGAGGTTTTTGTGATAGATTGAGTTGAGTTGAGTAAGCTTTTGTGGAAGCTTACAATGCAGATTTGAGGTAAGTCTTGGTGAAGACTTATTGAGCAGATTGAGCAAGTTCTAGTGAGAACTTGTTAAGTAGATTTGAGGTAAGTCTTGGTGAAGACTTGAGAGCAGATTGAGCAAGTTCTTGAGAGGACTTGTGGATAGATTTGAGGTAAGTATTTGAGAAGACTTGAGAGCAGAGTTGATTGATTGATTTGTTCAAACCTTGAGTTAAGGTTTGGGGTAGATCTAGCAGAGTTGATTAGTGATTGGATCAAGCTTTGTGTTAAGGCTTGAGGATATATTTGAGGATAAAGTTTGGTGTAGATTTGAGGATAGGTTTATGCTAGACCAGAGACAGAGATTGAGCAGATTTATGCTAGATCAAAGGACTATGTTTAGTGTATATTTGAGACAGAGATTGAGAAGATTTATGCTAGACCAAAGGACTATGTTTAGTGTAAATTTGAGATAGATATTGAGCATATTTATGCTAGATCAAAGGACTATGTTTAGTGTATATTTGAGATAGATATTGAGCATATTTATGCTAGACCAAAGGACTATGTTTAGTGTAGATTTGATAGATCTGAGATCAAGCTTTGGAGGTGATAGAGCAGAGGATAGTAGTCTCCAATGGATAGAGATCCATTAGCCAAGGTAGTGAGGACAGAGGTATTCTAAGTGAGGACAGGAGTCTTCAATGGAGAGAGATCCACAAGCCAATGTAGTGGAGGTAGTAGTCTTCTAGAGGATCACCAGCTAGAGCAAAGGAGAAGGAGTTCTCCTATGGATAGAGTTCCATAAATCAGCTTAGGGGATTGGTGTCTCCTATGGATAGGCATCCAAGAACTTGATTAGGGGATTGGTGTCTCCTTTGGATAGAGGTCCATAAACATTGTAATAGGGAAGGATTCCCAAGAGATTTGTTGAGAAAATTTTAGTGAAATATTTTCTCCGTGGATGTAGCCCACATTGGGTGAACCATGTTAAATTGGTGTCTCTATTGTGTGTGGTGATTTGTGCATTGCTTTGATTACTGTTGTTGATATTGCCATTGATACATTGGATAATATTGTTTGAGAAAAGAAAAGTAAAAAGTGGTCTTATACTGTTCACCCCCCCTCTCAGTATAAGCTTGTGTTCTTCATAAAGAGGGATATGGTTAGAGCTAATATGATTTAGGTTATTATGGAGATGGAGATTGTTATCATAGAGTTAGGTTATGGTATTATTCAATTGAAAGCTTAGAGGGATGCAATAGTTGCTTATGTTATAACAATAGAGGAAAAAGTGACACAAATTCCTCGAGAGAGATGATGATAGGGAATAAACTATAGGTCTAGACATAATGACTATGCTATATCATTTAGCTATAGTGAGAGATAATTTGGAGGTAAAGAAAGTACAAAATGCCTAGTATAGTGTTTTATATTGTTAGATTGTTTTGAAAGAGCAAAGGTATACCTCCCCACCTCATTTTTATTCTAGGTATTATTCTAGGTCATATTCTACTATTTAGTCTTCACAATGGTCAATGCATGGGCTTGATCATAAAATAAGGTCAACAAGTTGATTTTGCAAGTTTTGATGATATTTTATAGGCTATTATGGCTATTTTTGGAGAATGAATGCACCAATTTTGTGATTGTAGTGCACTAGTCTTTATGATTTTGCATATGGCTAAGCATACTAATTTTTCTATGCGGTAGCCAAACTATTCAATATTTGTACACACACATGTGTGTGTGTGTGTTTTAATATATATATATATATATATATATATATATATATATATATATATATATATATAGAGAGAGAGAGAGAGAGAGATGAGGCTTTTCCTTGATTATTTACTTTTTCCATATGATGTCTTGATAATATGATTATGTGTTGTAATTATTTTATTATGAAAATTTTGATCACTTAAACAAAACTTTGTTTTGATTTATGGTAGATATGATACAAGAGAGACTTATAATTTTCTTAAACAAGTTTTTTAGATGACACTAATAATTTTATTTAAGATAATACTTTTATGGTATTTTCAAGGCCTTTATTTACCTACACCTACATGGTTTAAATAAATATTATATTGATATATTCCTAGACCTTGTGGATCTAAAGTACTTTAATCATGATATGTACCCAAACCTCAAGTCTTTCAAGGAATTTAAACATACCTAAACCATATAGGTCTCAAGGAATTTAATCTTGATGTGTGCTAGACCTTGTGGGTCTGAAGGACTTTAATATTGATGTTTACCTAGACCTTGTGTGTCTAAAGGACTTTAAACATTGAAGTGTGCCTATACCTTGTGGGTTTGAATAACTTTAAATATGATATGTGCCTAGACCTCATGGGTTTGAAGTATTTTAAACATTGATATATGCCTAGACCATGGAGGTCTAAAGAACTTTAATCTATATGTGTGCCTAGACCATGTAGGTCTGAAGTACTTTAATCTTGATGTGTTTCTAAACCTCATGGGTTTGAAGGACTTTAAACATTGATATGTTATTATATATGTCCATTATTAAAAAAATTAGTGATAGGAGGTCTTGTGATGTAAGTAGATATGTAATTTGTTCATAAGAAATATTTAAATTTAGATAATATTTGATAGAAGTATGTTTTTTCTAGGAGTGAAATAATAAAGAGAAAAGATCATTTATCAAGGCATTTTCCCAATTGTCAAAGGAGAAAAATCATTTAGTTTTCTAACTTGGTGTGTCTATAAAGTTCTTTGGATTCACAAAGTAAAGTAACCAAGTAACCACTATCCTTTAAATTTTAGTAACACAAAGTAATGAAGGTCTACATTCTGGTTTACAAATTCAAGGTCAAACTTGTTTAGGGCCATTACCTAGTTAATAGTGCAATCCAAAAGGTAGGGTTCCAACATGGGGTATCTTAGAGGGTCTACTTGAGCTATCATAATGGTATATTTATTGAGCATTTACCATATTAATTTTTGAGAGGCAAAAACTATTGCTAGATAGAGTTTTTACAAATACATATAGTGTGTTTCATAACCTACCAAGGTTCTATTGATATAGTATATTTATGTTTCTTTATGTTGGTCATCCTATTGGGCCAACATTGATCCTAGGGAGTGCATAGTTGTAGTAATGTACAACAACATATATTTGATGGGGTTTGGTGGGACAAGGTTTGGAGGATATAAAAGGTATATTTTGATGGTATCAAAAGACTTTTGACACTTATCATCTAATATGAACTCTATACATTTTCTTAATAACTTAGTAAAAGGTTTGCATTTATCAACAAGTTGAGATATAAAAATCCTAATAGCTTGTAACTTGCCTTGAAGACTACCTAGATCTATTAGTGTCTTACATGTAGGTATGATTTTAATGGTAGAAGTATTTTCTAGCTCACCTTCAACTCCTTTGCAGAAAATAATGAACCCTAGCAATTTTTTAGATGTGACTCCAAAGACACATTTAGAGGGTTTAAGATAAACCTTATATTGTCTTAAATGATCATAATTTTATCTTAACTCTTGAACATGATTTTTTTGTTTTAGGGAATTTTTAAGGAGATCATCGACATAATATTCTATAGTGTCATGCATCATGTCATAAACAATATATGTCATAACATGTTGGTAAGTTGTACCAATGCTCATTAGGCCAAAAGGGATGACCTATCATCAAAATATCCTCCATGGAGTAGTAAAATATGTATTGGTTTGGTCTTTTAGCCTATACTAATCTAATTATATCTAGAAAATCCATCCTTAATGGATAATATTATGAATTTAGTAGATAAATTGACATTCATGTTGATATTAGGGAGAGGGAACTTGTCTTTGAGACATGACTTATTAATATATCTAAAATTAGTTTAAACATGAATGATGCATTCTTTTCTAGATATTAGATCCAGATTTAGCAATGCTAGTATCCAAACCTAGGGGTCCATGGTCAGATGAATATTATTACCTAAATCACGTAATTATATGAGTCCTTTGGTTGGGATCAAGGGTTCACCAAGAGTATTTTATTGATTTAATCTAAATCCTATGTTTTTATGATTTTATTATGCAAGCACCTATGTTTTGAGATCTAGGAAAATAAAATACATCTAAATGCAATAAGCTGTAGAGACAATGTAATTTAGAAAAAATAATAATTCAAAAAACAAGAATTAATATTTTGTACTTTTCTCAATTCCTTGCAAGAACTATGAAATATATACCAGACATTATATGAAACTAAAAGACAATTTATTTTGTCTATTCAAGTAAGGGTGTAAGAGGGAATGCATACATAAAATTCTAGCCTATATGCAATTTTATTTGAATCTTAATGATTATGCTTGAGATAAGCAAATTTAATGAATTAATAGGTCTTTATACTAGTTCCTTAGTTTTGTATTCCTTTAAATGAATTACCACAACTAAAAAAATAACTACAACTAATAGGAATTGTTGTGGCTGATCCACAACACACCCCAAAATTGGGGACACACCTTTTCGTTTTGATATCCAGGTGTTGGCATTTCATTTTTAGTGTCTAATCCTTCGTTTTGTCGTAGGTTTTGCAATTGTTGTCGGTTCTTGTTGGAAGTATTTTCTTGTCGACGATATTTTGTTGTCGACAACCTTTTCTTGTCGATGATATTTTGTTGTCGACAACCTTTTCTTGTCGAAGATATTTTGTTGTCGACAACCTTTTCTTATCGACGATATTTTATTGTCGACGATATTTTATTGTCGACAACTTTTTCTTGTCGACGATATTTTATGGTCGACAGCTTTTATTTGTTCATTTTCGTTGACAAAATTTTATCATCATTGTTGTTGTTGATTTTTATGATTAATTTTGTGTTAACTTTTATGTGAAAGTTAAAATGAAAAGTAAAAAAATAAAAAATAAAAAATAAAATAATAAAAAGGAAGGTAAAGTTCCATATATATAAAGCCTTTACTTTTTGGTTTCAATGAAAGTATTAAAAGGAACTTTGCTTTGTTTTTAATAAGGGTGATGCACGCTTTAGGCAAAGACAAGTTATAAGGAGGTTTATTTTTTAAAAGTAATTTTTTCTTAACTGTGTTGTTTGTCTAAAGTGTAGGTCAGTGAAATGAAGGAACCACGGAGCCGATATACCATCTCGGCAACCTTGCGAAGAGGCTCTCGAAAACTCACTACAGTGGACACAGGATGATGGAAGTGAACGCATCCACAGAGTTCAGAGAGAACTGCAATCACCACAGTCACCAAATGTTCATCGAGGGGCACTTCTAAGATGATCGCGAATGAGAGAATATCGACGATGTCCAAGCTGGCGGTGGAGAGCCAGGCAATCGCAGTCATGTTCAGCGAGCGTTGATCGACAGATGAGCATGACGTGGGACCCGATGTTTGGACACATAGACCAACAAGGCCAGCACACCATTGATGCCATTGGGTGGACCGGGTCATGTAAGGTTTTTGTTGCACTTAAATAACCATGAGAGTCGTTGCATGGGTGGATCATCACAGTGTAGTGAACGATGAGCCCATGATGAGGGGCCACGTAGTAAGAGGGAGAATTTGGCCGTGGTATTTGCAGGAGTAAGCGACATCGGACGTTATGGAAGAACTGTCAGTAGCCCTCTGCAAATCTAGCAAATTCATCGATGAGCGTGGAGATCATGGAGCATGCAGGTTCAAATCAAATAGATAAAAAATGCACACATTCACTTACTCGTGCCATGGCAGTAAAGTGTTAACAAAACGGCTAGACAGCAAATTGCCAGATTCGAACGTTAGTCATGGTTTTCAGAGGAGTTCGAAAATAGAAAGGCTAGCACGACATTGATGGAGCGACAGTGTTCGCAGGGGACGCGTGATTTCGCAGAAAGGTAACAGAGACGACATTATCACCGCGAGCGGGTATTTCGGAAGGTTCTCGAGACAGGTTTCATAAATAAAGCGAAGGAAGTCGCGGATGGCATGAAAAGACAGGTTGAAATATTTTACGTCACAGGGATGCGCTAGTTTACTGGCCGAGATTATCCATCGCTGGGGTTAATGGTTTTAGACAGGAAAATCTTAGTCATGGCCCGAGAGGATGTTGTCTGTCACATAAAGATTACATTTTATTGCCGTAGAGAAGATGTGTTCATAGATGTGGTGGTTGTCCACTTAGATTACCCCTTCACTGTCATAGATAGCGTGTTTTCGGGACACGAGGGTTTAAATAATTCAAACCTACACAAAGGTTTGTCATGGAAATTAGTGGTTATAAATGATAGGCTCTGCGTCTACAGCAGGATAGGAGGAGATGTATGAGGCTTTGTGCCAATCTTGCAAGACGCATTGGACGATGGATGATGAAGCCCATACGAAGACCATCGGATCGGGATCAAATCAAACACGACGACAGCAGGGATAAAACATAGGCAGACCTTTTGTTCTTATTATATGACAAAGAACTTCACGTTTTTATTATGAAGAACAAAATGAAGACAAAGGTGAAAAGGCGAAAGGCCGGGAAATGAAATGAAGAGGCATTCCGAAATAAAGAAGGCAAGCGAAGAGCCAAGGGGGGAAAACAAAACGGAGGAAAATGGAAACGAAGGGCTACGAAGGTGAAGAGCTTTCCTGCAATTTTAAATACTCCATCGAAATGTTGTAACAGGGGGACGGGAAATTTTGGGCATGGCCAGATGGCCGCATTTGTAAAACTTGGATTTTAATTTGAATGTTAAAGCTTCTCTTCAGAAATTTCAGGCCTTGTTAGCAAGAAAGAATGAGAAATTTTCTGCATGCTCCATTTTAATTGTTTTATGTTTCTCCTTCCAAATTTCAGATTTGTATGTGAAATTTATGCCATTGTTTTTGGGTTATTTCATGTGAATGTCTGCAATCTGGGAACTATTTTAAACCCTAGGAGCCAGCACCTAGTTTACTTTGATTGTGTGTTTTGCAGGTCAAATAGGCTAGGTTGCATGTACGAAACTCTCACGTATTCGGTTTTGCAGGATGGGGTGCTATCAAACTGAAGGAGCTTTTGCATTGCTGCATTTTCAGCAATTATTTTGATGCAAATTCTTAATTTTCTGTTTTCAAAAAAATTAATTTCAGAACTTTTCCTTATTTTCAGGCATTAAAATAAACATTAAAAAATTTCAAAATCTAAAAATAATTTCACCATTGCGTAGGTTATAGTTCAGACTTCCAATACGCACTTTGAAATTTCATTTTCGGACTTGTTTAGTATTTTTAAAAATTCATCGAAGTTGCTGTTTTGTTGCAGATTTTAAAAATCCGAAAATAGAAAATTTCCATTTTAAGGTCAAATTTCATTTTTCCAGCTTTGTTTTGCACTCATGAGCCTATGATGACATTCCCTTCATGGAAATTCCAATTTCATTGAAGGAGTTATGTTTTATGGCATTTTCACAAATTTCCATTTTTGGGCCTAAAATTACCCCCTCTTCTTAAAAATTCTAATTTTACGAAAGAGGGGCAATTTGAGTATTACATTGAAGGTTTTTTCCTTAAAGCACTTAATTGTTCATCTTGATGAAAATTTGATTTCATTTAAGAGGGATAAGTTAAAGTGACATTTTGAAGCTACATGTGAAGATTCCATTCATCATTGAGGATTTAATGCAAGATAAAATCTATTTTAAAACCATCAAGATAAAAGGAATTAAAGCACTACATCGTGGTCATATGAGGGCCAACTCATACTTGATTTATTTTGGTTCAATGAACAATCACTAAAGTTTCATGGTAAAATAAACCAACATTGCCCCTTGTTTACAGTTACTTGCAATCACTAAGGTGTTCCAAGCATTTAAATTGAATATCTTTATTTGAGATTACTAATGCACATATGCAAATGCTAATATAACGGAAACCTTGGAGAAGTTGTTTGTTTAACTTCTTTGCAAGAGAGGATTTGGAATCCAAATCCTAAGGGAGAGTGTACTTTCACAATTGGGTGAAAATACCACTCAACAGGAATAAAACAATAACTTTAAATAAATGCTAAAATGAAAACTAAAATGAAACTATCTAAAATCTTGTTGAAGATAAGTTTGTAACCTAGTCCTAGGTTAACCTTCTAGATAAGCTTTTTACCCATAAATAAATTCTCCACATGTGATAAGTTTACTTCCATCTAACCTACAAATATATAGAAAAATATGAAAAGGAAAAAATAATAGAGGTGTTAGTTTTTAGGCACTTCCTTGTTTACAGTAAAGCCCCCTATCCTTTATATACAATTGATTTTGAACATTTGGAAGAAGTTAAATTGCATGAAAGAAAAACACAACTACTAAAAAACCAAATTGAATTAGTTGAGAGAGTTTTAGGATGTCCTTAGGCTTGAATAATAACTATTTTAATGTTGGAATTTCATTTATTAACTAAAATAAAATAATTTGGAGTTTGTAGGGCAAGTCATAGCTTGTAATAGGTTCACTACCTATATAGCCTATAACTTGCAAATTTGATTTTGAGATTGAAATTAAAGAGTTTTAAAATGAACATTTTATAGATTAACCAATAAAATGTTAGGCAATCCAAAAAAGAGAAGAATTTCAAGAAAAAATCTATTTAGAAAATATACAAGTTGCCAATCCTATTGGCTATAAATTTGTAGTATGTTGTTATAGAGGCCAAGTCAAGGCATAATCTATTTTATTCTACTTATAAAAGGTGATGAAGAACTTCATATTATACCTATGAATCCTATAATGCAACTAAAGTGAGTATGATGAATCTAATGAAAAGAGAATTGACATTTTAAATTAGTTAGAAAGGAAAAAATAATATCCTACAAAATGGGTAAGAGGAATGTAGATGTGATATGATAGATCAACGAAAAGGTTTAATATAGAATCATATATCTTGAAAATAAGAGAAGCAAGAGAAGTTTCCCCTTTCTACTATGATAAATTATCTTATACATGCAGTTTTGTATGATGCTCGGAGGTGAAAATATGCTTCTAAAGGAGGCCCAAAAAAGCTTCAAAATCTATAAAAGAAAAATGTGGGAGCTTTGCTATCCAAAATTCACTCGAAATAAAATTCACATGAATTTTGTATCATATCCACTTATTATCTTGTGCATGCATTTATTTGTCAAGAAATTGTAGAACTATATGCCTAATTTATATTTTTTGGGGGACTGAGGAGAAGAGAGGAAGATAAGGTTACCAAATTTGCATGTAGGAGTTGAATGAAGAAAAAGCTATGTACATATGGCAAAAATATTGTGTTGAATATGTGGTATGCTTTGATCAAGTTGGCATTGGAATAAAGTCAACCAAATTAGAAAGAATTAAGTGGGCATGAATCCAATCCAATTTAGAAAACCATTGGAATTAATAGGCACAAACACAACCATTTATCAGGAAAACTTTTAAGAAGTTAGGAGATGGTAGTGAGAGAGAGATTTGAGAGTCCTTAATGTTTCTCCATTAAGATCTAGATCCCCACCTCAAGAAGATGATCTAGAAGTAGGTCCCAACAAGATTACCTATGATATGGATGACTATGATATATTTTCTATGTACGTGAATATATATTCTATGGAGATCAAAAAAACTAGTTTATAGGGTGAGTAAGATCGATAGTGTTACAAGCCTCATAGTTTATAGTAGAGAGATATGTAGCCGCATACCAAGTGGCTCAGGTGACTTTAGAGAGAGATATTGCTAGGGCAAAGAGATTCTAGGATAGCTTAATTATCTTCTCAAAGGGATGTAGCATTGTCTCAGGCTACAATAGTAGAGTTATGAGTGGTATAGGTGTTAGCATTATTGAGTTGTCATTGATGTCAAAGTTCAACTTAGTTGTGTGGCGTGCTTGGTAAAATTATTCAAGGCAGTGTGATGTGTGTATGCACCTTGTAAATTATATCATATGCATTTGTTATAAGTGTATAAAATATTACCTTTATTAAGTAAATAAAGGAGAAGTTTCAAATTTAAAATAAATATTTAACATTAATATTTAAATATTAATGTAAATATTGAAAAAGCCAAAGGTGGATATATTTAAATTATAGATTTAAATATAAATATTAAATTGAGTGGATCGACCACTTAGGATGCCAAATCAAGGAAGAGAAAAGGTTTATAGAAATTGACGCAGGAGCATCCGGTGGCAGCAGAGCAATCTTGCATCAACAAAAAAAAAAAATTAAGTGTTTTGCTTTGATGTCGCGATATCGCGACAGAGAAAAGTGTCGCGATATCGCGACATGTCACGTTTTCATGGCTCAGGAAAGAGAGAGAAGGCACGACGCAAAAATTTCATGATTTTACGACATGTCATGAAATTGCGACCGAGATATTAGATCAAAGGCGTAATAAATCACGACCAAAGCAGGGGAAGGGGAGGTGCCCAAAGGAAATGTCATGATTTTGCGACATGTCATGAAATCACGATCGAAACAAGAGAGAGAGGGCATCCGAAGAAAAATGTCATGAAATCATGACATGTCACAAAATTGTGATCGAAAGAAATCAGGAAGAGCCAAAGGAGAAAATGTCACGATTTCACATGTAGCGAAATCGCAACCGAAAGGAAACAGGAAGGGACGAAGGAGAAAATGTCGTGATTTCATGACATGTCACGAAATAACGATCGAAGGAGCATAAAGAAGGCAAGGAAGGAAACTATCGCGATATCGTGACATGTCACGTTTTCACGACCCGAAGTAGAGGATGAAATCGAAAGGCAAAGCTGTCGCGATATCGCGACATGTCACAATTTTGTGACCCAAAAAAGGGAGAAAGAGCAGAGAGCAAAAATGTCACGATATCGCGACATGTCATGATTTCACGACCCGAGAAGCAAAGAGAAAGCAGAGACCAAAGATGTCGCAATATCGCGACATGTCACGATTTCGTGACTCGAAGAGACGAGGAGGAAGCAGAGAGCAAGACGTCGTGATATCGTGACATGTCACAATTTCGTGACTGAAAGAAAGAAAGAAGAGCTGGAAATAAAAATGTCACAATATTGCGACATGTCGCGACATCGCGACCCGAAGAAGAAGACAGCGAGAAAAAAAACTATCGCGATATCGCTACATGTCATGACATTGCAACCCGAAGGAGAAGAAGACAATGAGAAATAAAACTGTGGTGATATCATGACATGCGCGATTCATGACCCGGAGGAAAAAAAGGCAGCGAGGAAGAAAAATGTCACGATATCGCGACATGTCACGATATCGCGACATACTATTGGTTCTCAATTTGAAAAGGCATGCATTCCTAGATGATGTTTCTCGAGGCAGTCCAGGCTGCATTTAGGCATGATTTCTTGCCCGATAAGCTTGTTGAGCATGGCGGCCACTCAAAGGCTGCATCCAAAAGTTAAAGACGTTTAGACGGCTCATCAATGCGCATTTCTACGGCTAATTCAATGACAGTTGCCAGTTGAAGAAAATGATGTGAAGATTCAGTCACGAAGGCAGAGGGAGGATGTATTCTTCTAGGTGGGTCATTAATGGCCTAGAGGGTCGGGACCTCAAAAGAAACACAGACATTGCTATAAAAGCAGGTGGTGAATCTAAATAGAAGCGGGGATGAAGGACTGGAAGAAACTACGCCTGTGGGCTAGTATTGTAATTTCTTTGAAGTTTAATGAATGAGAACTGATTGATTTCCTGTGTCCCCATCAAGTGGTATCAGAACGGGAGTTCCTGAGTGTGTGAGTAGATCGTCGAAAGTGAGGCAGCTTGCACAAGGATCTGTGGAAGGGTTGTGAGAAGAGAGTGAAGCAGAATGCCTCCATGAAGAAACCATGGTGGTGGAAGAAATATGGTGCCAGTAGAATATTTCAAAGCTTTGCAGAGGCAAGTTCAGGCCCTGCAAGAGGAGCTACGCAGAGGGCTTAAGCCCAGAGGAGAAGAAGGAAGTGAAGATGAAGTGGAATAATAGGACCAGTTTGAGGAAGAAGAAGAGGCAGTAGATCCTACACAAGCCAGGTAGAAGAGGCAGAGGCAGTTCATCCCAGCTGACTATGATATGGATCTGCTAAATAAAATGCAAGGTTTGAAGCAATCAACCAAGTCTATTAAAGAATACATAGAGGAGTTTTATAAAATTGTAATAAGAATAGACCATTCAGAGGCCAACAAGGAGAAGGTAGCCCATTATATTAATGGGTTACGAGCAAGTATTCAAGAGGAGTTGAGTCTAGTCAGAATTACCACCATAGAGGATGCTTACCAGTTTGCCTTGAGGGTTGAAGAGAAACTAAATAGAAGGTTTGAGAGCAAGCAAAGAGGAAGAGGTTGTGGTGGAAGAATTGGTGGAAGGACCAGTGGCAAAAAATATAAGGATCAGAAGAAGGCTGGTGAGACCAGTAATACCTAAGAGCAGAAGGAAGGAATCACCTACCAACCTCGTAATCAGAATAATGGTTATCTGAGAGGGAGAGGTAGATCTGGACTTGGGTTTGGAAGAGGAGGATTTCATGGAACCTGTTTCCACTATGGCGAAGAAGGACATCAAGCATTTGAGTGTCCACAACATCGAGAAAGGACGAATAAGAGACTTGAGGGTCCTGCCAGAGCTACTGTAGCAGATGAAGGTGCTAAATCAGAACATTCTAAGGAGACAAAAAAGGGAGAAGTTATGGTCATAAGGAGGACCCTGTTGAATGAGGATAAAGGAACGGACCAGAGGAGGAGCCTGTTTCGCACAAGGTGCAGAAGTTCGGGTAAGGTCTGTAACATTATTATAGATAATGGTAGTACCGATAACTTGGTCTCGAAAGAAATGGTTGCTAAGTTACAGTTAAAAAAGAGGACACCCGCATCCATATCGGATTGCATGGTTACAGAAGGACCATAGGGCTTTGGTTAGTGAGCAATGCTCAGTGAAATTCAATATTGGGAATTATTGTGATGAGGTCCTATGTGACATCCTGCCTATGGATGCTTGCCATTTGTTGTTGGGAAGGCCATGGCAGTTTGATCGATGTGTAGTGCATGATGGTCATGCCAACACCTACTTAGTGATGAAGAATGGAGTGTGCCATAAGTTGAAGCCCTTGAAGGAGGCGGAAGAAAAGGTATGCAGCAGCACTAGAATCTATTTAGTTGAAGGAGGAATATTTTTGGATAGTTTAAAGCATGAGCATTTGTGCTATGCATTAGTTCCTAGAGCTAGGAAGGAAGAATGCAAGGATACCCCTGTAGAAGTCTTAGGACTATTAGAAGAATTTCCAGACATTGTATCTAATAATGTGCCTGAGGGTTTACCACCAGTGAGGAAGATCAGTCACCATATAGATTTGGTACTAGGATCTAGTTTACCCAATAAGGCAGCCCATAGAATGACTCCTATAGAAACTAAATAGTTGAACAGACAAGTTCAAGAGTTTCATGAGAAGGGATTGATTCAGGAAAGCTTAAGTCCATGTGCAGTACCTATAGTATTAGCACCAAAGAAAGATGGAGATTGGAGGATGTGTATCGACTCTCAAGCCATTAACAAGATCACCATAAAGTACAGGTTTTCATTGCCAAGGATGGATGACATTATGGACTGTTTGAGTGGAGCCAAGTACTTCACCAAGATTGATCTGAAGAGTGGTTATCATTAGATTCATGTCAGATAAGGATATGAGTGGAAGATAGCCTTCAAGACCAAAGAAGGTTTGTATGAATGGTTGGTCATGCCATTTGGGCTAACCAATGCACCAAGCACATTCATGCGACTGATGAATGAGGTATTGAAAGAATTTTTAGGCAAATTTATCATTGTATATTTGGATGATATTTTAATATTTAGCAAAACCTTGGAAGAACATCTAATACATATCAGAAGGGTTTTTGAGAAGCTGCGGGATGAGTAGTTGTTAATTAATCTAAAGAAATGTAATTTCATGAAGGAGTTAGTGTACCTAGGATTTGTCATCTTAGCCGAAGGTCTAAAAATAGACCCAAAAAAAGTAAGAGCCATCATTGAATGGCCTACCCTGAGAAGCACGACTGAGGTAAGATCATTTCATGGTCTAGCAAGTTTTTACAAAAAAATCATTAGGAATTTTAGCAGTATTTTTGCACCCCTTACAAAAACAATGAGAGGGGATGAAAAAGAATTTAAGTGGACCTTAGGGGTAGATAAGAGCTTTGATATGTTGAAGAAGAAGGTTACAAAGCAACCTATTTTGGCACTTCCATATTTTAATAAGGTATTTCAGGTAGACTGTGATGCTAGTGGTAGTGCCATAGGAGCTGTTATGAGTCAAGAAGGTAAACCTGTTGCTTACTTTAGTGAGAAACTCAATGATGCTAGAAAAAAGTATTCAGTTTATGATCAAGAGTTTTATGCTATAGTTCAGGCTTTAAAGAAGTGGCGACACTACTTGTTGCTAAAATAGTTTGTTCTATATACTGATCATCAAGCCTTACAATATATTAATAGCCAAGGGAAGCTAAATAAGAGGCACCTGAAGTGGGTTGAGTTTCTATAGAGTTACACCTTTGTGTTGAAGCACAGGAGCGGAAGGTCAAACAGAGTTGTAGATGCCTTAAGTAGAAGGCAGTATTTGTTGATATAAATGAAGGTGGAAGTGGTAGGATTTGATGAACTGAAGGGTTTGTACCCTAAAGATCCTGATTTTGCAGAAGCCTAGAAGGCTTGCTTGGAACCTATTACTTTGGACAGGACCAAGTGGTTGGATTTTCTGATCCAAGATGGAATGTTGTTTAGAGGAGGTCAATTATGCATTCCACGGAGTTCAATGAGGGAGAATCTAATAAAGGAAAAGCATAGTGGGGGACTAGCTGGACATTTTGGTCGAGATAAGACCATTGCCCTTGTTAGTGAAAACTACCATTGGCCACAGTTGCAGCAAGATGTGACTAAATTTGTGCAGGGTTGTAGAGTATATTATATGGCTAAAGGAGTGAGATAGAATACATGATTGTATCAGCCATTACCTGTACCAGAGAGACCATGGGAGGACATCAGTATGTATTTTGTTTTTGGCCTACCAAGGACACAATGAGGGAGTGACTCCATTTTTGTTGTGGTTGATAGGTTTTCGAAGATGGCTCATTTTATTCCATTTCAAAAAATGAGTGATGTAGTTCATGTTGCAGATTTTTTTTTCAAGGATATGGTACGCCTTCATGGTCTACCCAAGATTATAGTATCTGAGAGAGATACCAAATTTATGGGTTATTTTTGGAGGACTTTGTGGAAGTAGCTAAAAACAGATTTGAAGTTCAGTTTTGCATACCATCCGTAGACTGATAGACAGATAGAGGTTGTGAACAGAAGTTTGGGTAATCTTCTAAGATGCCTAGTAGGAGATCAGCCCAAAGGATGGGATTTTATTTTGCCACAGGCAGAATTTGCTTACAACAATTCCATCAATAGAAGTACTGGTAAATCCCCATTCTAGATTGTGTATGGGAACAACCCAAGGAATGCTTCTAAGTTGAGAATGATGGGTAAAGGAGAAAAGAGTAGTGCTGAGGCTGAATATTTTGTAGAGCACATAAAGAGTTTACATGAAGAGGTAAAACAACATATCAGTAAGATGAATACTCAGTACAAGGCCAAAGTCGATCAGAAGTGACGTTTCAAGGAGTTTCAAGTGGGCGATGAGGTCATGGTTCACTTGAGAAAGGAAATGTTTCCTAGAAAAACCTACAACAAGCTAAAGATGAAGAGGTTTGGACCATGTAGGATCATAGGTAAAAGAGATTCAGGAAATGCCTACGAAGTGGAACTACCAAACGAGCTGGATATATCACCTATTTTTAATATTTTAGACTTGGTAGAATACCATGAAGGAGGTAGTAGTGAGACACCAAGAACAGATTTGTGGGGTATTCCAACATCTACTCCAGCAATAGACGAGATCGAGGAAATACTAGACACTCAAGCAGGCAGAAGTACCAGGAATAGGCAGTATTCTAAATATCTGGTCAAGTGGAAGGGCAAGCCTATTGAAGATGCAACTTGGTTGTCAAAGGTAGAGGTCGACCACCTGGGTCTTCCTCCAATAGTACAGAAGTGAAGGACACTTCTCAATCCACCCCAGGTGTCTGATGCAAGAGCATCCGGTGGCAGCAGAGCAATCTTGCATCAACAAAAAAAATAAAAAATAAAAAATTTTAAGTGTTTTGCGTTGATGTCACGATATCACGACAGAGAAAAGTGTCGTGATATCATGACATGTCGTGTTTTTACGGATCAGGAAGGAGAGAGAAGGTGCGGTGCAAAAATGTCATGATTTTGCGACGTCATGAAATCATGATCGAAACAGTAGAGCGAAGGCGTAAGAAGAAAATGTCATAAAATTGTGATCGAAGCAGGGGAAGGGGAGGTGCCCGAAGGAAATGTCACGATTTCGTGACATGTCACAAAATCACGACCAAAACAAGAGAGAGAGGGCATCTGAAGAAAAATGTCACGAAATCACGACATGTCACGAAATCATGACCGAAAGAAATCAGGAAGAGCTAGAGGAGAAAATGTCATGATTTTGCGACATGTCGTGATTTCACGACATGTCATGAAATCATGACCGAAAGGAAACAGGAAGGGACGAAGGAGAAAATGTCACGATTTTGCGACATGTCACGAAATCGTGACATGTCACGAAATTGCGACCAAAGGAGCAGAAAGAAGGCAAGGAAGGAAACTATCGTGATATCACGACATGTCATGTTTTCACGACCTGAAGCAGAGGGTGAAAGTGGAAGGCAAAGCTATCGTGATATCACGACATGTCATGATTTCATGACCCGAAATAGGGATAAAGAGTAGAGAGCAAAAATGTCGTGATATCGTGACATGTCATGATTTCATGACCTAAGAAGCGAAGAGAAAGCAGAGAGCAAAGATGTCGTGATATCGCGACATGTCACGATTTTGTGACCCGAAGAGGCGAGGAGGAAGCAGAGAGCAAGACGTCGTGATATCGTGACATGTCGTGATTTCATGACCGAAAGAAAGAAATAAGAGCCGAAAAGGAAGATGTCGTGATATCACAACATGTAGCGACATCACGACCTGATGAAGAAGAAGACAACGAGAAAGAAAATTGTCGTGATATCGCGACCCGAAGGAGAAGAAGACAGCAATAAAGAAAACTATCGTGACATGCGCGATATCGCGACCTGAAGGAAAAGAAGGCAGTGAGGAAGAAAAATGTCGTGATATCATGACATGTCATGATATCATGACATACTACTGGTTCTCAGTTTGAAAAGGCATGCATTCCTATACGATATTTCCTGATGCGGTCCAGGCTGCATTTAGGCATGATTTCTTGCCCATTAAGCTTGCTAAGCATGGCGGCCACTCGAAGGCTGCGCCCAAAAGTCAGAGACATTTAGATGGCTCATCAATGCACATTTTTATGGCTAATCCGATGGTAGTTGCCAATTGAGGAAAAGGATGTGAATATTCAGTCATGAAGGCAGAGGGAGGATGTATTCTTCCAGGTGGGTCATTAATGGCCTAGAGGGTCGAGACCTCGAAATAAATGTAGACATTGCTATAGAAGCAGGTGGTGAATCTGGATAGAAGCGGGGATGAAGTACTGGAAGAAACTACACCTGCGGGCTAGCATTGTTATTTCTTTGAAGTTTAATGAATGAGAACTGATTGATTTCTTGTGTCCCCATCAAAAATATAAGACAAAGTTCATTTTCATAATTATCTTTTTGATCAAATATCTTTAATACATCCGAGTAATGAAAATGAGGGAAAGGATGAAGTGGAGGTATTAAATATTAGTAGTGATCATACATAGATGAGCATGATGATAAGTGTGAAGGTTGAAGAGTTTCTTGTAGATCCCATCGGACGGTGAGAGGAAGTAGTGGTGGTGCAAATGAGATATTGTTTCAATAAGTGGTGAAGAGATTATTTCAAAAAGTGATAGTAAGGTTTGCAAGGCATGTGGGTAGCTTTAAGGAGCACCAATACTCATTGAAACAGATAGAGTGTCATATTGAATTCAATCATTTTACAGCAAAAACAACCGATTCAAACAATAAATATCGACATTAAATAAGGAATATGGTGGATATTCACATTAACATGACGATGCTTTGATTGTAGGGTCCGTTGGTTATAATTGCAAGGGAAATCGGAGGATATTTTAGGAGATGCAGGTTCAAATATATCCAATCATTAAAAATTGGACATTTTTCCTACCAAAATTAATACAATGGACAAAAAGTGAATCGAGAGCACAAATGATCGCACACACATCAAGAACACAGTAAGAAATCATTACATAAAATCCACATTAGGAGAAGAGCGAACATTATCAAAACTAAAATTAACATGAGGGAGAAGTGTCAACGTAGAATAAAGGAGAAGTGTGGAGTCTAACTTCGCTAATTCAAGATATCTAATTGAAGGTGACACTCGAGTGCATAGTTTATTGAAGAGCATATCTGTAAATAGTGTTGGTTTCACACAATAACTAGCTGGTTATCATAGTACATCAACTATTTGGAGATTTAATTGATAGTTAGAAGGAGCGCATGTAGGATATATAAGAAAACCACATTGAGAGGATAGTAAATCCTTGCAAGGTAGCCAAAGCACCAGTCTCAAAAATCATCTACTACTGATAGAGGAGAATAAAACGTAAATAAAATTTAGCATGCAGTTCAAATTGAGTGCAAGTTGACTAAGCCACTACAAGGGTTTCAAGTAAAGGATATTCAGAGAGTAAACCCAATAGGGTCCTTTCTCTGGTGACATTTATGAGCTCAAGAACAAGGGAAATATGGGTGTTGTCGTAGAAGTTTTCTTTCTGAATATGTGGTACAACAAGCAACTGTTTGAAATGGAGTGAGGCTTAAACAAAGCAAAGGTGATATTCAAAACTATGTGGTAGCAGATGAACTCATGGCAACATTGATAGATATAATTTGTATGATTTGATAGAGGATCAGTGCTAGAAGGATTTTAGTCCATACAAAGGATTTGTGGAGCTGAACTATACAAATGATATGCTTACCATTTTGAATGTCTTGGAAGAATTTAAAGAGTGAAAGCAAGGTATTAGCATCTCCAATTCAACATGCAAGTAAGTTATCTAGTGCTAAGGCTACCTTTAATTTGTGATAAATGTGAGACATGTGGAAGAAATAGACTTAATGAATGTGAAGGACATTTTGGCCATTTGAAGCTTCCAACACTAGTATATCATCCTCTATTTGTTGATCAAGGTTGGTGCCTTCATATTTGAGGTTGGTGCCTCAAGGATATTGGTGTCTCTTGTGGGCTAGTGTCCATGAACTTGTAACAAGGAGATTGGTTTCTCCTGTGGGGGTTGTGCCCACAAACTTGTAACAAGGAGATATGTGTCTCCTGTGGGTTGGTTCCCATGAACTTGTAACAAGGAGATTAGTGTCTCATGTGGATTGGTGCCCATAAACTTGTAATAAGGATATTTGTGTCTCCTTTGGGTTGGTTCCCACAAACTTGTGCAAGGGGATCGATGTCTCTTGTGGGTTGGTGCCCATGAACTTGTAACAAGAATATTGGTGTCTCCTGTGGGTTGGTTCCCACGAACTTGTAACAAGGATATTGGTGTCTCTTGTGGGTTGATGCCCATGAACTTGTAACAATAATATTGGTGTCTCATGTGGGTTGATGCCCATGAACTTGTAGAAGGATATTTGTGCCTACTATGGGTTGGTGCCAAAAAAATTTATTGAAGAAAATCAAGAAATATTTTATCGTGGTTTTCTCTTAAAAGGGTTTTTTCACGTAAAACTCTTATCTCTTAAGTGTATGGATTTTGTCTATTGATTTGAAAAGTTTTATCTTATACTATTCACCTCCATATTAGTATAAGCGCGTGTTTATTCAATTGGTATTAGAGCGGGTTCCTTCGTGAAAGCCTAATCACTTGAAGAAATATCTTACAGGAACACACATGACTTACCAAGAAGGTTTTTCATCAATTAGGGTTCCATTTTTCAATGGGACTAACTATGCTTTCTGGAGTGTGAGGATGTGAACCTATTTTATGGAACATGGATACGATATATGGTAATCCATCATGGATGGGTTCACACCAACTAAAACCCCTCCCACGGATAAATATGGCAAGAAACCATTTGTAAACAATGCTAAGGCAATAAATGCAATGTTAAGTGGGTTATGTCAATCAAATTTTGTGAATTTTAGGCAATGCACCATGACAAAAGAATTATGGGACAAGTTATAAATAACATATGAAGGAGACAACAAGGTTAAAATGGCAAAAAATTAAACCTACAGGAGGAATTTCAAAGACTTAAACATAAAATATGAGGAAGATATTACCAAAAATCTACTCCACATTGATGAAATTGCCAACACCATTCGTGGAATTGGAGAAAATATTGATGACTCTAAGATTGTTTAGAAAATATTAAGGTCACTTCCCATGAGGTTTGATGCAAAGATCTCAACGATTGAAGAAATGAAGGATATTAAAACCTTAGACATGGATGAGCTACACATAATTCTCACATCCTATGAGATGAGGATTTAAAAATATCAAACATCCAAATGGAAGGCCACATTTAAAGCTTCAAAGAAGACAATGTGCCTAGTATAATATTATATATTTTTAGATTGTTTTGAAAGAGCAAAGGTATACCTCCCCACCTCATTTTTATTCTAGGTCATCGTCTACTATTCAGTCTTCACAATGGTCAATGCATGGACTTGATCATAAAATAAGGTCAAAAAGTTGATTTTGCAAGTTTTGATGATATTTTGTAGTCTATTATGGCTATTTTTAAAGAATGAGTGCACCAATTTTGTGATTGTAGTGCACTAGTCTTTATGATTTTGTATATGGCTAAGCATACTAGTTTTTCTATGTGTTAGCCAAACTATTCAAAATTTGTACACACACGTGTGTGTGTTTATATATATATATATATAGAGAGAGAGAGAGAGAGAGATGAGGCTTTTCCTTGATTATTTCCTTTTTTGCATATGATGTCTTGATAATGTAATTATGTGTTTTAATTATTTTATTATGAAAAATTTTATTACTTAAACAAAACTTTATTTTGATTTATGGTAGATATAATACAAGAGAGACTTATAATTCTCTTAAACAATTTTTTTATGATACTAATAATTTTATCTAAGATAATACTTTTATGGTATTTTCAAGGCCTTTATTTACCTACACCTACATGGTTTAAATGAATTTTATATTGATATATTCCTAGACCTTGTGGATCTAAAGGACTTTAATCATGATATGTACCCAAACCTCAAGTCTTTCAAGAAATTTAAACATACCTTATTCTTCTTTTTTTGTGGAAAACATCCCAAAAGGGATGCCACTTTCGGGTAAGACCCAAGGAGGCAGGGGTATCCATTCCGCCAAAAATGCCCAGGACTCGGACCTGGCCTACCACCTTTGACATACTCAAGGAGCAAACAAACACACAAAACCAATTTAAAAATAAGTAAATAACAACAAAAATAATAAAATAAAATAAAAAACATGCTCCTTGAGTGTGTCAAAAACAAAAGCACAACCAAACACGCACAATAAGATAAAAGAAACCACAACACAAACCACATAGAAAAACACAAGAACCACATAACAAAACACAAACAAGACAAAAACAACATAACACTACAAAGACATAACCCAAAAAAAAACATGAAAAATAAACACAACCAAAACCTAAAAATTAAAAAATAAAATAAAAATAAAAATAAAAAACAACCAACAACAGACAATAAACAAAAACAAAAAACATAGAAAACACTCACACATAAAAACACGAAATAACACAAACAAAGAGAAACCCAAGAACAAGAACGAAAAAAACACAAGAACAATAACAAAAAACATAAAAAAAAAAAAAAAACAACAAAAACACAAGAACAAAAAAAACAACACAAAGAACACAAAAACAAAACAAAACAAAAGAACCCACCCACCTTAAAAAACTAAACAAAAAAAAAAAAAGAAAAAAAAAAAAATTGAACAAAACAATGACCTATCTAGACCAGAAGACTATTAAGGCAAGAATCAACAGAGGAAACAAAATAAAGAATAGAATGAGCTAGGGAACTAAAAAAAACTGAATGAACCAAAGAGAAGCAAAAAAAAAAACAAGAAGAAACTAGGTACCTTCAGAACTGGAGCCATCCAAAGAAATGATAGAAAGAAGAGCTTCCCTAATTTGAGAAGCCCACCATATAGGAGGGTGGCCATAACAAGTAAGATCACCTTTGTCCAAAGCCCAATTAGCTAAAGCATCAACACTCTTGTTTTGATCTCTCGACCACATGATTGTAATCAACTTTCAAAAATCCCATCTGGATTAACCGAATCTTCTCAATAATTCTTTTTATTCTCCAATCCACCTTATGATTCTTAGAAGGAGTCTTCAAGAGATTAATCATAAGTTGAGAGTCGACTCAACTAACACCTTTTCCCATCCAACCTTAGTAGCCTCCTCGAAGGCCTCCGAGGATACCATACCCCTCAAGCAAGGTTATTGGAAAGAATACCCAAATTCTTAGCAAAAGTAAAAACCAGGGAGCCATCCGAAAGTCTACCAATTCCTCCCACACTGGCTTTTCCAGGGTTCCCTCTAGAGGCTCCATCAGTATTGACTTTTCCAAAATCCTTAGGAGGAGGTTGCCAATTTCTAGTCCTATCCATCTTACTAATACTCACATTCCCTTTAAGTTGGTTGCCCTTAGAAGATTTAATCTTCAATATTTGCATCACTTGATCCCATCTTTGGTGGGAGTTTTGGGGGTGATTAAGGAGTTGATGGACTGATTCAACTAAGTTGGCTATGGTCTTTTGCCAAATATAGTGAATATCCTTCCTATCTTGATTAAAAATTTGGTTGTTCCTTTCATTCCAAATATTCCAAAGAAGAATGGTAGAACCCATCCAAACTAACTCCCTAATAAAATGATCAACACCCTCTTGATTAGGCCAATCCCTCCAAAGCTGTTCAAAAGTAAAAAAATTGGACCACTGTAAGCCAAGTAAAGTGGCCATTCTCCTCCATAGCTCAGAGGCTAAAGTACACTCAATAAAAATATGGTTGATATTTTCTACATTCTCTTCACACATTTCACATCTAAAAGGGCCATGAAAACCACGCTTCATAAGTTGCTCACCAAGTAAGCACCCTACGATGCAATAAAAGCCAATTAAAGAACCTCACCTTAGGCCGGAGCTTTTGAGCCCACAATCGAGAAAATATGTCAGAAGAATGGTTGGGATTATTATGGCATAAGGTCAAATAACCTTGAGCAACCGAATACTCACCCTTAGTAGTGTTGTTCCATCCAAAACAATATTTTTCATGGGACCAAGAGAGGGATCTCATATGAAGGATGCCTTGGATATCTTGTCTTTGCCTTTCTGGGATTTGAATAGGCCAGTCCT
Organism: Wollemia nobilis; assembly: GCA_028583015.1. Classification (NCBI taxonomy): domain Eukaryota; kingdom Viridiplantae; phylum Streptophyta; class Pinopsida; order Araucariales; family Araucariaceae; genus Wollemia; species Wollemia nobilis. Next base: position 5,690,125 of record JAQPPZ010001423.1, read on the forward strand.
CAATAGGGATCCAATATCTACCAACCTTTGAATTACCAAGTATGGTACCGATAGTAATTAGCCACCTTTATCCAATTAGCTCGGTGAAGCTCCTCCATCCAAGGCCTCCAATCGGGAAACTGAGTTATCAAAGGCTTGTGACCATCCCAAGAATCTGTCCAAAAATTTGCATGTTGACCATTATGAATGATCCAAAATAATTTTTTCTTTATCAAATCCTCACCAGCCTTAAGAACTGCTAAAATGGGAGAACCTTTGGTAGGAAGTTGATAGCGAACAAGGTCTTCAGGACTTTTGTTCTCAGGATATTTAGCACGAAGATTATTGGCCCAAAGAGCATTGGGGTTATGCAACATCCTCCAATATAATTTAGCAGCTAAAGCTTTGTTGTTATTAATTGAAGACCGGAATCCTAACCCCCCTTCACTCTTAGGAAGACATAAAGTATCCCATTTCACCAAGGCCCATTTTCTTTTCTCCTTAGTACCACTCCAAAGGAAACGATGACTCGATTTGATCCAATTCTCGAAGAACAACCTTTGGGATATTCAAAATGGAAGAAACATAAATAGGAATAGCTTGAAGGACTGATTTTACCAAGGTGATTCTACCCCCGTAAGAAAGCCACTTGTTGGTCCACTTTCCAATTTTCTTCTTGACTTTGTCCAACAACCAATTCCAATATTTATTTTTCTGCCTTTGAATATTTATGGGAATACCTAAATAAGTGATTGGAAGAGAGGTCTTCTTATATCTTAATTTATCCAAGACCATGGATTCCTGTCTAGCAGAGCAAGTGAAAGAAAATAACTTTAGATTTGTCTTCATTGATCAACCGCCCAAGTAGCCTTAGAAAAATAGCTAATGATTTGCTTAATATTAGAAGCTTCCTTAACTCGTAGCTTTACCTAAAAGAGTAGAGTCATCCACAAATTGAAGATGAGAGATAGGTCTAGCTCCATGAGCAATGGTAACTCCCTCAAGGGTTTTGTTTTCCCTCTTTTTGGTTATAGTCCTACCCAAGCATTCAGCAAGAATGATGAATAAATAAGGGGATAGCGGGTCACCTTGCCTAATACCTCTGGAAGCCGGGAAAGACCGAGAAGGCCTGCCATTGATAAGAACTAAGTAGGAAACTGAAGAGATACATCCCATAATCCAATCCATCCAATCCTTAGAGAAACCAAATTGCCTCAAAACTTTGATAAGGAAGTGCCAATCCACTCTGTCATAAGCTTTGGATAAGTCTAACCGAATGAACATGGAAGGAGAATTTTGCATATCCATGGAATGGATGGCTTCCCGAGCAAGAACTATCTCATCTACTATTTGACGTCCTTCCACATAACCCCCTTGCTCTGGGGAAATAATCTTATGCAAAAGAGGCTTCAACCTTTCTCGCCATGATTTTAGTAATGATTTTGAGAAGAACATTACATAAAGCAATAGGTCTAAAAGCTGAGATATGATCAACCTCTTGAGCTTTTGGAACAAGAGTAATATAAGTTTTATTGATAACCTTCAAAATTTCTTTGGCTTTCCTGGCTTCTTCCACCACCTCTAATAAATCAACATGAAGGATATCCCATAACTCTTGGTAGAACTCAATGGGAAAACCATCAGGACCCGGGGTTTTCCCTTTTTGCATTTTAAAAACTACTTGTTGAAGCTCATTGATAGTAACAGGAGCAAGTCAAAATAGAGTTCTCCTCATAAGTGATAAGAGAAGGGATTGCTTGAAGAACATTTTGTTGTGAAGCCGAGTCAAGAGGAGTAGCAACAAAAATATTGGAAAAGTAATCAACAACAATAGAGTTCATGCCATCCCAAGTATAAACAACATCTCCATAATCTGATTTTAAGGAAGAAATAAAGTTGTGAGATCTTCGAGCTAGAAGAGATTTGTGGAAGAAATTTGTGTTTCGATCTCCTTCTTTGAGCCATTGAATTCTAGATTTTTGCTTCCATAAGATTTCTTCTCTTTTTTCCCATTCCTCTAACCGAGTTGTGAGTTTAATTTCATCTCGCACTTCTCTTCTCTCGTGAGGCCATCTAAATGGATTTTCTTATTCAAATTTTCAAGATGAGCAATAACTTCATGTTTTTTTTTATGAACATCCCCAAACTCTTTCCAGCTCCAAGTCTTGATTTTGGATTTAATGTATTGCAGTCTTTTGGCAAAATAGAACATCTTAGTCCCATGCCTAGGTTTACCTTCCTTCCACCATTGTTGCACACGAGGTCTCAAGGAAATGTCTCTAAGCCACATTAATTGAAAACGAAAAGGAGAGAAACTCACATTGGTTTTCCACATTTCCACCATGACTGGCCAATGATCCGAACCAACATTATTAAGAGTCTTCACTTTAGGAATGTGACCATGGATTAAGAAATTTTCAGAGAGCAAAAACCTATCCAATCTCTCCATTATACAAGCTAAGCCTTGCCTTCTGTTAGACCAAGTCATAAGGCCATTATCTCTTTGGATATCCACAAGATGGAGGTTTGCAATATATTCGCTCATGAGGTCATTGCTTTTGTCCAAATTTCTATTTCCCCCCTTTTCTCATCCAGAGAGAGGATGGTATTGAAATCTCCTCCGATCAAGATCCAAGATTTAGGAAAATGAGAGATAATATGAGTAATATCCTTCCACTGTCTTCTTTTTTCCTCCAAAGAAGTCAGAGCATAAACAAGCATGCAAAGCATAATCTGGATGGAATGTCTACTTTGAATAGCTATAGCCAACAAACCCCAACTCGCCAACCATATGGTGAATAACTACCTCTTTTGGGTCCCAAAGACAAGCAATGCCACCCGAAGTCCCTTGGGAACCGAGGGAAACCACTTTTCCAACTGGCCAAATTTTACCGACAATTAAGTCCATATCCTCCATTGACATCTTTGTTTCTTGAAGGAAAACAAGATGTGGATGATTTATCTCGAATCATTCTTCTAATTTCATTTTGTTTTGAAAGACTCCCTTTGAGTCCTCTAATATTCCAAGTGATGATCTTCATTAATACCAGGGCTAAAAAAGTTGGGAAGGGCATTAATCTTACCTTCCTCTACAAGCTTTTCACCTTCTTTTACCATATGATATTGATTGGTCTTGCGACCTACTTTTTTATTAGAATCCATCTTCAATTTTTTTTCCCTGTTTCTTGACTTATTCCAATTGAATCTGAGATGGCTTCTAACCTTGAAGAATGCTCGTACACAACCAAAATTTTACTAGATGGTTCAACGGAGTCTATATTGGGACCTCCATTATTTGAAGTTTTGACATTTGAAATATTGTTTTTCTTGTGTAAATTTTCTCCTTTTTTTTTCTGTTGAAAACCTTTGATTTGTTGGTTTGTCTTCGAGTTCTTCCCTTCATATTTAAATTGTGTTTCTAAGATTTTAGTTTCCATTATTTCCTCTTCCTCACTTGGGACATCATTTGTGGAAAGGATTTCAAACATATTAGCAGATGACTTTGATTGATCCTTCATAACCGGTTTTTTTCGAGTGTTCTTCTTCTTAGGTATTTGGAAACCTCGCTGAGTTTATATCTTCTTTCTTTTGATCAAGAATTTTATTTGGGCAAGCACTGGCCAAATGACCATATTCATGGCAAATTCTACAACTGAAAAGGAATGTTCTCATAGTCCACTACTTGCTCCCAAGTGTCTTCCCCAAATTGTAATGTGATATTTTTAGGTAGGGGTTTGTCAAAATCCATTAAAACACAAATCCGAGCATAAATAATATGTTCAAAATTTTGAGTACAATCAGCAGTCATCATAAAAGTTCCTAAAGAGTTTCCAATTGAAGAAAAAATAGTAGGATTCCAAAATTCAATAGGGAGGCCAAAGAGTCTAACCCACACGGGAGCTATAGAAGGCATCTCTTCTTCGACTTTAAATTTAGTATGCCAGGGCTTCATGAAAAGCCCCGCCCTTCCAAAAAACCAAGGACCCCCTTGAAAAGTTTTCTCTCTATCTTCATTATTAGCAAATAAAACAAGAAAATAACCATTTGGATAAATAGAGATTTGTAACTCACCTTTAGTTTTCCAGCTTTTTGCAGCCCATACTTTGAAAGTAGATAGACTCGGATGAAAACCCACGAACCGACAAATTAGTCCTCTTTTTTCCAAATCTTCAATGCCAGTCTGAATGTTACCCATATCAAGCTTAACAATAGGAGTTCCATCAGCTGCTTTAAGACATCCTGACTCCATTTTCCTGGGATCAATCTTAGGCATTCTTAGAGGTTTATGGGAAGCCCTAATATTGATATTAGCATTGGGCTGAGGCTGTCCACCATGAAGGGCATCCCTAAAATTCATTTTTGGGACCGAGTCTTCGAAATTCTTACCCTTGACAGGGGTTTTCACAGTAGAATTATTTTGTGGGTGCACCTTAGCACCAGATTCACTTGAGATATGAGCCATTTTTTGATCAACTGCTTGAAACTTGTTTCGTGATCTCTTTAATCCTTGCCCTAGACGTCGTGGAAAGGTATGGTTTTCACTTTTCTTTTGTGCAACAAATTGGAAGCCGTTGTCACTCAAGTTCACAGTATGATCTATTGAAAGACAAATTTCTAACCCATCTTGTATCCCCTGCAACATTTCCTGCTAAAATATTGAGCATAAACCACAAAAATATTGGCCGCTAGGGCCCGAAGGCCCTAAAAACCAACCTCTGGAGCCGCTTGCACTCAACCCAGATGAAACCCTCGCATAGCCGCTTGCCAAATATCTCGTTCACACATAGGGATGCGCTAGGATCTGTGTTGCTCCAAATGATATGAAAATTGGTGGAGACGTTCTAGGGTTTTTCAGGCATCTACCCTCAAAATTTCAGCTCAATCCGAGTCCGGATGAGTGAGATATGGCCGAAACGAGTTCGGTAGTTTGGGCAGTCCTACGAAAAACGTCTAATCAATTTCAAATAATTTTTTTTCCATATAGAAACATCAATTCAGAATTTAAACATACCTAAACCATATAGGTCTTTAGGAATTTAATCTTGATGTGTGCTAGACCTTGTGGGTCTGAAGGACTTTAATCTTGATGTTTACCTAGACCTTGTGTGTCTAAAGGACTTTAAACATTGAAGTGTGCCTATACATTGTGGTTTTGAAGGACTTTAAATATGATATGTGCCTAGACATCATGGTTTTGAAGTATTTTAAACATTTATATGTGCCAAGACCATGGAGTTCTAAAGAACTTTAATCTAGATGTGTGCCTAGACCATGTAGGTCTGAAGGACTTTAATCTTGATGTGTTTCTAAACCTCATGGGTTTGAAGGACTTTAAACATTGATATGTTGTTATATATGTCCATTATTAAGAAATTTAGTGATAGGAGGTCTTGTGATGTAAGTAGATATGTAATTTGTTCATAAGAAATATTTAAATTTAGATAATATTTGATAGAAGTATGTTTTTTCTAGGAGTGAAATAATAAAGAGAAAAGATCATTTATCAAGGCATTTTCCCATTTGTCAAAGGAGAAAAATCATTTAGTTTTCTAACTTGGTGTGTCTATAAAGTTCTTTGGATTTACAAAGTAAAGTAACCAAGTAACCACTATCCTTTAAATTTTAGTAACATAAAGTAATGAAGGTCTACATTCTGGTTTACAAATTCAAGGTCAAACTTGTTTAGGGTCATTACCTAGTTAATAGTGCAATCCAAAAGGTAGGGTTCCAACATGGGGTATCTTAGAGGGTCTACTTGAGCTATCATAATGGTATTTTTATTGAGAATTTACCATATTAATTTTTGAGAGGCAAAAACTATTGCTATATAGAGTTTTTACAAAAATATATAGTGTGTTTCATAACCTACCAAGGTTCTATTGATATAGTATATTTCTCTTTATTTATGTTGGTCATCCTATTGGGCCAACATTGATCCTAGGGATTGCATAGTTGTAGTAATGTACAACAACATAGATTTGAGGGGGTTTGGTGGGAAAAGGTTTGGAGGATATAAAAGGTATATTTTTATGGTATCAAAAGACTTTTGACACTCATCATCTAATATGAACTCTATACATTTTCTTAACAACTTAGTAAAAGATTTGCATTTATCAACAAGTTGAGATATAAAAATCCTAATAGCTTGTAACTTGCCTTGAAGACTACCTAACTCTATTAGTGTCTTACATGTAGGTATGATTTTAATGGTAGAAGTATTTTCTATCTCACCTTCAACTCCTTGGAAAAGAATAATGAACCCTAGCAATTTTTTGGATGTGACTCCAAAGACACATTTAGAGGGTTTAAGATAAACTTTATATTGTCTTAAATGATCATAATTTTATCTTAACTCTTGAACATGATTTTCTTATTTTAGGTAATTTCTAAGGAGATCATCAACATAATATTCTATAGTGTCATGCATCATGTCATAAAAAATATATTTCATAGCATGTTGGTAAGTTGTAAAATATAATCAAAATATCCTCCATGGAGTGGTAAAATATGTATTGGTTTGATATTCTAGCCTATCCTAATCTAATTATATCTAGAAAATCCATCCTTAATGGATAACATTATGAATTTAGTAGATAAATTGACATTCATGTTTATATTAGGAAGAGGGAACTTGTCTTTGAGACATGACTTATTAATATATCTAAAATTAGTTTAAACATGAATGGTGTCTTCTTTTCTAGGGATTAGATCTAGATTTAGGGATGCTAGTATCCAAACCTAGGGGTCCACAGTCAGATGAAGATTATTACCTAAATCACATAATTATATGAGTCCTTTGGTTGGGATCAAGGGTTCACTAAGAGTATTTTATTGATTTAATCTAAATCCTATGTTTTTATGAGTTTATTATGCAAACACCTATGTTTTGATATCTAGGAAAAGAAAATACATATAAATGCAATAAGGTGTAGATACAATGTAATTTAGAAAAAATAATAATGCAGAAAACAAGAATTAATCTTTTGTATTTTTCTCAATTCCTTGCAAGAACTATGAAATATATACCAGACATTATATGAAACTAAAAGGAAATTTATTCTGTCTATTCAAGTAAGGGTGTAATAGGGAATGCATACATAAAATTCTGCCTATATGCAAGATATATGCAATTTTATTTGATGTTTAATTATTATGCTTGAGATAAGAAAATTTAATGAATTAATAGGTCTTGATACTAGTTCCTTAGTTTTGTCTTCCTTTAAATGAATTACCACAACTAAAAAAAGAACTACAACTAATAGGAAGAAAACAATAACTTTAAATAAATGCTAAAATGAAAACTAAAATTAAACTATCTAAAATCTTGTTGAAGATAAGTTTGTAACCTAATCCTAGGTTAACCCTCTATATAATTTTTTTACCCATAAATAAATTCTCCACATGTGATAATTTTACTTCCATATAACCTACAAATATATATAAAAATATGAAAAGGAAAAAATAATAGAGGTGTTAGTTTTTAGGTGCTTCGTTGTTTGCATTCAAGCCCCCTATCCTTTAAATACAATTGATTTTGAACATTTGGAAGAAGTTAAATTGCATGAAAGAAAAACACAACTACTAAAAAACCAAATTGAATTAGTTGAGAGAGTTTTAGGATATCCTTAGGCTTGAATAATAACTATTTTAATGTTGGAATTTCATTTATTAACTAAAATAAAATAATTTGGAGTTTGTAGGGCAAGTCGTAGCTTCTAATAGGTTCACTACCTATATAGCCTATAACTTGCAAATTTGATTTTGAGATTGAAATTAAAGAGTTTTAAAATGAAAATTTTATAGATTAACTAATAAAATGTTAGGCCATCCAAAAAAGAGAAGAATTTCAAGAAAAAATTTATTTACAAAATATACAACTTGCCAATCCTATTGGCTATGAATTTGTAGCATGTTGTTATAGAGGCCAAGTCAAGGCAGAATCTGTTTTATTCTACTTCTAAAATGTGATGAAGAAATTCATATTATACCTATGAATCCTATAATGCAACTAAAGTGAGTATGATGAATCTAATGAAAAGAGAATTGACATTTTAAATTAGTTAGAAAAGAAAAAATAATATCCTACAAAAGGGGTAAGAGGAATGTAGATGTGATATGATAGATCAACGAAAATGTTAAATCTATAATCATAGATCTTGAAAATAAGTGAATCAAGAGAAGGTTCCCCTTTCTACTATGATAAATTATCTTATACATGCAGTTTTGTATGATGCTCATAGGTGAAAAGATTCTTCTAAAGGAGGCCCCAAAAAGCTTCAAAATCTATAAAAGAAAAATGTGGGAGCTTTGCTATCCAAAAGTCACTCGAAATCAAATTCACATGCATTTTGTATCATATCCACTTATTATATTGTGCATGCACTTATTTGTCAAGAAATTTGAGAACGATATGCCTAATTTATATATTTTAGGGGCTGAGGAGAAGAGAGGAAGATAAGGTTACCAAATTTGCATGTAGGAGTTGAATGAAGAAAAAACTATGTACATATGCCAAAAATATTGTGTTGAATATGTGGCATGCTTTGATCAAGTTGGCATTGGAATAAATTCAACCAAATTAGAAAGAATTAAGTGTGCATGAATCCAATCCAATTTCGAAAACCATTGGAATTAATAGGCACAATCACAACCATTTATCAGGAAAAAGTTTAAGTTAGGAGATGGTAGTGAGAGAGATACTTGAGAGTCCTTAATGTTTCTCCATTAAGATCTAGACCCCCACCTCAAGAAGGTGATCTATAAGTAGGTCCAAACAATATTACCTGGGATATGGATGAGTATGAGATATTTTCTATGTACGTGAAGATAGATTCTATGGAGATCAAAATAACTAGTTTATAGGGTGAGCAAGATCAATAGTATTACAGGCCTCACAGTTTATAGTAGAGAGAGATGTAGCCACATCCCAAGTGGCTCGGGTGACTTTAGAGAGAGATATTTCTAGGGCAAAGAGATTCTAGGATAGCTTAATTGACTTCTCAAAGGGATGTAGCATTGTCTCAGGCTACAATAGTAGAGTTATGAGTGGTATAGGTGTTAGCATTATTCAGTTGTCATTGATGTTAAAGGTTGACTTAGTTGTGTGGTGTGCTTGGTAAAATTATTCAAGGTAGTGTGATGTGTGTATGCACCTTGTAAATTATATCATATGCATTTATTATAAGTGTATAAAATATTACCTTTATTAAGTAAATAAAGGAGAAGTTTCAAATTTAAAATAAATATTTAACATTAATATTTAAATATTAATGTAAATATTGAAAAAGCCAAAGGTGTATATATTTAAATTATAGATTTAAATATAAATATTAAATTGATTGGATCGACCACTTAGGGTGCCAAATAAAGGAAGAGAAAAGGTTTATAGAAATCTAAGGCAAAGTTCATTTTCACAATTATATTTTTGATCAAAGATCTTTAATACATCCGAGCAATGATAAGGAGGGAAAGGATGAAGTGGAGGTATTAAATATTAGTAGTGATCATACATAGATGAGCATGATGATAAGTGTGAATGTTGAAGAGTTTCCTGTAGATCCCATCGGATGGTGAGAGGAAGTAGCGGTGGTGCAAAGGAGATATCGTTTCAAAGAGATCATTTCAAAAAGTGATAGTAAGGTTTGCAAGGCATGTGGGTAGCTTGAAGGAGCACCAATACTCATTGAAACAGATAGAGTGTCATATTGAATTCAATCATTGTACAACAAAAAAAATTGATTCAAACAAGAAATATCGTCGTCAAACAAGGAATATGGTGGATATTTGCGTTAACATGATGATGCTTTGATTGTAGGGTCCGTTGGTTATAATTGCAAGGGAAATCGGAGGACAGTTTAGGAGATGCAGGTTCAAATATATCCAATCATTAAAAATTGGGTAATTTTCTTACCAAAAGTAATACAGTGGATAAAGAGTGAACTGAAAGCACAAATTATCGCACACACATCAAGAACACAGTAAGAAATCATTACATAAAATCCACATTAGGAGAAGAGCGAACATTATCAAAACTAAAATTAACATGAGGGAGAAGCGTCAACGTAGAATAAAGGAGAAGTGTGGAGTCTAACTTCACTAATTCAAGATATCTAATTGAAGGTGACACTCGAGTGCATAGTTTATTGAAGAGCATATTTGTAAATAGTGTTGGTTTCACACAATAACTAGCTGCTTGTCATAGTACGTTAACTATTTGGAGATTTAATTGATAGTTATAAGGATCGCATGTAGGAGATATAAGAAAACCACATTGAGAGGATAGTAAATCCTTGCGAGGTAGCCAAAGCACCAGTCTCAAAAATCATCTACTACTGATAGAGGAGAATACAACGTAAGTAAAATTTGGTATGCAATTCAAATTGAGTGCAAATTGACTAAGCCACTACAAGGGTTTCAAGGAAAGGATATTCAAAGAGTAAAGCCAATAGGATCCTTTCTCTGGTGACATTTACGAGCTCAATAAAAAGGGAAATATGGGTGTTGTCATAGAAGTTTTCTTTTTGAATATGTGGTACAACAAGCAACTGTTTGAAGTGGAGTGACGTTTAAACAAAGCAAAGGTGATGTTCAAAAATATGTGATAGCATATGAACTCATGGCAACATTGATAGATAAAAATTTGTATGATTTGATAGAGAAGCAGTACTGGAAGGATTTTAGTCCATACAAAGGATTTGTGGAGCTTAACAATACAAATGATATGCTTACTATTCTGAATGTCTTGGAAGAATTTAAAGAGTGAAAGCAAGGTATTAGCATCTCCAATTCAACACGCAAGTAAGTTATCTAGTGCTAAGGATACCTTTAATTTGTGATAAATATGAGGTATCTTGAAGCAATAGAATTAATGAATGTGAAGGGCATTTTTTCCATTTGAAGCTTCCAACACTAGTATATCATCCTATATTTGTTGATCAAGGTTGGTGCCTTCATATTTGAGTTTGGTATCTCAACGAGATTGGTGTCTCCTACGGGGGTTGTGCCCACAAACTTGTAACAAGGTTGTAACAATAAGATTAGTGTCTCCTATGGATTGATGCCCATAAACTTGTAATAAGGATATTGGTGTCTCCTTTGGGTTGGTGCCCACAAACTTGTGCAAGGGTATTGGTGTCTCTTATGGGTTGGTTTCCATGAAATTGTAACAAGAATATTGGTGTCTCTTGTGGGTTGGTTCCCACAAACTTGTAACAAGGAGATTGGTGTCTCTTGTGGGTTGATGCCCATGAACTTGTAACAAGAATATTGGTGTCTCTTGTGGGTTGATGCCCATGAACTTGTAGAAGGATATTGGTACCTACTATGGGTTGGTACCCACAAGTTTTATTGAAGAAATTGAAGAAATATTTTATCATTTTTTTCTCTTGAAAGGGTTTTTTCACGTAAAACTCTTATCTCTTAAGTGTATGGATTTTATCCATTGATTTATTATTTCATTCTTATTATTGTAGTTATTGTTTGGAAGGAAAAGTTTTATCTTATACTATTCACCCCCATATCAGTATAAGCGCATGTTTCTTCAATTGATATCAGAGCGGGTTTCTTCGTGAAAGCCTAATCACTTGAAGAAATATCTTACAGGAACACACATGGCTTACAAGAAGGTTTTTCATCAAGTAGGGTTCCATTTTTCAATGGGACTAACTATGCTTTTTGGAGTGTGAGGATACGAACCTATTTTATGGAACATGGATACGATATATGGTAATCCATCGTGGATGGGTTCACACCAACTAAAACCCCTCCCATGGATAAATATGGCAAGAAACCATTTGTAAACAATGCTAAGGCAATAAATGTAATGTTAAGTGGGTTATGTGAATCAAAGTTTGTGAATTTTATGCAATGCACCATGACAAAATAATTATGGGACAAGTTATAAAGAACATATGAAGGAGAAAACAAGATTAAAATGACAAAAATTTAAACCCACAGGAGGAAGTTTAAAGACTTAAAAATGAAATATGAGGAAGATATTACCAAACCTCTGCTCCACATTGATGAAATAGACACCATTCATGGAATTGGAGAAAATATTGATGACTCTAAGATTGTTTAGAAAATATTAAGGTCACTTCCCATGAGGTTTGATGCAAAGATCTCAACGATTGAAGAAATGAAGGATCTTAAAACCTTAGGGATGGATGAGTTACACAGAATTATCACATCCTATGAGATGAGGATTTAAAAATATCAAACATCCAAATGGGAGGCCACGTTTAAAGCTTCAAAGAAGACAAAGTGCCTAGTATAGTGTTATATATTGTCAGATTTTTTTGAAAGAGCAAAGGTATACCTCGCCACCTCATTTTTATTCTAGGTCTTATTCTAGGTCATAGTCTATTATTCAGTCTTCACAATGGTCAATGCATGGGCTTGATCATAAAATAAGGTCAAAAAGTTGATTTTGTAAGTTTTGATGATATTTTGTAGGCTATTATGGCTATTTTTAGAGAATGAGTGCACCAATTTTGTGATTTTAGTGCACTAGTCTTTATGATTTTGTATATGGCTAAGCATACTAGTTTTTCTATGTGTTAGCCAAACTATTCAATATTTGTACACACACATGTGTGTGTGTGTGTTTATATATATATATATATATATATATATATATATATATATATATACATAGAGAGAGAGAGAGAGAGATGAGACTTCTCCTTGATTATTTACTTTTTGCATATGATGTCTTGATAATGTGATGATGTGTTGTAATTATTTTATTATGAAAAGTTTAATCACTTAAACAAAACTTTGTTTTTATTTATGGTAGATCTAATATAAGAGAGACTTATAATTTTCTTAAACAATTTTTTTATATGACACTAATAATTTTATTTAAGATAATACTTTTATGGTATTTTCAAGGCCTTTATTTACCTACAACTACATGGTTTAAATGAATTTTATATTGATATATTCCTAGACCTTGTGGATCTAAAGGACTTTAATCATGATATGTACCCAAACCTCAAGTCTTTCAAGGAATTTAAACATACCTAAACCATATAGTTCTAGAGGAATTTAATCTTGATGTGTGCTAGAACTTGTGGGTCTGAAGGACTTTAATCTTGATGTTTACCTAGACCTTGTGTGTCTAAAGGACTTTAAACATTGAAGTGTGCCTATACCTTGTGGGTTTGAAGGACTTTAAATATTATATGTGCCTAGACCTCATGGGTTTGAAGTATTTTAAACATTGATATGTGCCTAGACCATGGAGGTCTAAAGAAATTTAATCTAGATATGTGCCTAGACCATGTAGGTTTGAAGGACTTTAATCTTGATGTGTTTCTAAACCTCATGGGTTTGAAGGACTTTAAACATTGATATGTCGTTATATATGTCCATTATTGATAAATTTAGTGATAGGAGGTCTTGTGATGTAAGTAGATATGTAATTTTTTCACAAGAAATATTTAAATTTAGATAATATTTGATAGAAGTATGTTTTTGCTAGGAGTGAAATAATAAAGTGAAAAGATCATTTATCAAGGCATTTTCCCAATTGTCAAAGGAGCAAAATCATTTAGTTTTCTAACTTGGTGTGTCTATAAATTTCTTTGGATTTACAAAGTAAAGTAACCAAGTAACCACTATCCTTTAAATTTTAATAACACAAAGTAATGAAGGTCTACATTATGGTTTACAAATTCAAGGTCAAATTTGTTTAGGGCCATTACCTAGTTAATAGTGCAATCCAAAAGGTAGGGTTCCAACATGGGGTATCTTATACAGTCTACTTGAGCTATCATAATGGTATTTTTATTGAGCATTTACCATCTTAATTTTTGAGAGGCAAAAACTATTGCTAGATAGAGTTTTTACAAAAACATATAGTGTGTTTCATAACCTACCAAGGTTCTATTGATATAGTGTATTTCTCTTTCTTTATGTTGGTCATCCTATTGGGCCAACATTGATCCTAGGGAGTGCATAGTTGTAGTAATGTACAACAACATATATTTGAGGGGGCTTGGTGGAAAACTGTTTGGAGGATATAAAAGGTATATTTTGATGGTATCAAAAGACTTTTGACACTCATCATCTAATATGAATTCTATACATTTTCTTAACAACTTAGTAAAATATTTGCATTTATCAACAAGTTGAGATATAAAAATCCTAATAGCTTGTAACTTGCCTTGAATAATACCTATCTCTATTAGTGTCTTACATGTAGGTATTATTTTAATGGTAGAAGTATTTTCTAGCTCACCTTCAACTCCTTGGCAGAAAATAATGAACCCTAGCAATTTTTTGGATGTGACTCCAAAGACACATTTAGAGGGTTTAAGATAAACCTTATATTGTCTTAAATGATCATAATTTTATCTTACTCTTGAACAAGATTTTCTTTTTTAAGGTAATTTCTAAGGAGATCATCGACATAATATTCTATAGTGTCATGCATCATGTTATAAAAAATATATGTCATAGCATGTTGGTAAGTTGTACCAATGCTCATTAGGCCAAAAGGCATGAACTATCATCAAAATATCCTCCATGGAGTGGTAAAATATGTATTGGTTTGGTCTTCTAGCCTATCCTAATCTAATTATATCTAGAAAATCCATCCTTAATGGATAACATTATGAATTTAATAGATAAATTGGCATTCATGTTTATATTAGGGAGAGGGGACTTGTCTTTGAGACATGACTTATTAATATATCTAAAATTAGTTTAAACATGAATGGTGCCTTCTTTTCTAGGGATTAGATCTATATTTAGGGATGCTAGTATCCAAACCTAGGGTTCCATAGTAAGATGAAGATTATTACCAAAATCACATAATTATATGAGTCCTTTGGTTGGGATCAAGGGTTCACCAAGAGTATTTTATTGATTTAATCTAAATCCTATGTTTTTATGAGTTTATTATGCAAGAACATATTTTTTGAGATCTAGGAAAAGAAAATACATCTAAATGCAATAAGGTGTAGAGACAATGTAATTTAGAAAAAAATAATAATGCAAAAAACAAGAATTAATATTTTATACTTTTCTCAATTCCTTGCAAGAACTATGAAATATATACCAGACATTATATGAAACTAAAAGGAAATTTATTTTATCTATTCAAGTAAGGGTGTAATAGGGAATGCATACATAAAATTATAGCCTATATGCAAGCTATATGCAATTTTATTTGATGCTTAATTATTATGCTTGAGATAAGCAAATTTAATGAATTAATAGGTCTTGATACTAGTTCCTTAGTTTTGTATTCCTTTAAATGAATTACCACAACTAAAAAAAGAACTACAACTAATAGGAAGAAAACAATAACTTTAAATAAATGCTAAAATGAAAACTAAAATGAAACTATCTAAAATCTTGTTGAAGATAAGTTTGTAACCTAATCCTAGGTTAACCCTCTAGATAAGATTTTTACCCATAAATAAATTCTCCACATGTGATAAGTTTACTTCCATATAATCTACAAATATATAGAAAAATATGAAAAGGAAAAAATAATAGAGGTGTTAGTTTTTAGGTAATTCCTTGTTTGCAGTCAAGCCCCCTATCCTTTATATACAATTGATTTTGAACATTTGGAAGAATTTAAATTGCATGAAAGAAAAATACAACTAAAAAACCAAATTGAATTAGTTGAGAGAGTTTTAGGATGTCCTTAGGCTTGAATAATAACTATTTTAATGTTGGAATTTCATTTATTAACTAAAATAAAATAATTTGGAGTTTGTAGGGCAAGTCATAGCTTGTAATAGGTTCACTACCTATATAGCCTATAACTTGCAAATTTGATTTTGAGATTGAAATTAAAGAGTTTTAAAATGAAAATTTTATAGATTAACTAATAAAATGTTAGGCAATCCAAAAAAGAGAAGAATTTCAAGAAAAAATCTATTTAGAAAATATACAACTTGCCAATCCTATTGGCTATGAATTTGTAGTATGTTGTTATAGAGGCCAAGTCAAGGCATAATCTATTTTATTCTACTTCTAAAATGTGATGAATAACTTCATATTATACCTATGAATCCTATAATGCAACTAAAGTGAGTATGATGAATCTAATGAAAAGAGAATTGGCATTTTAAATTAGTTAGAAAAGAAAAAATAATATCCTACAAAAGGGGTAAGAGGAATGTAGATGTGATATGATAGATCAACTAAAAGGTTTAATATAGAATCATAGATCTTGAAAATAAGAGAAGCAAGAGAAGGTTCCCCTTTCTACTATGATAAATTATCTTATACATGCAGTTTTGTATGATGCTCGGAGGTGAAAATATGCTTCTAAAGGAGGCCCAAAAAAGCTTCAAAATCTATAAAAGAAAAATGTGGGAGCTTTGCTATCCAAAATTCACTCGAAATAAAATTCACATGAATTTTGTATCATATCCACTTATTATCTTGTGCATGCACTTATTTGTTAAGAAATTTGAGAATGATATGCCTAATTTATATATTTTAGGGGCTGAGGAGAAGAGAGGAAGATAAGGTTACCAAATTTGCATGTAGGAGTTGAATGAAGAAAAAACTATGTACATATGCCAAAAATATTGTGTTGAATATGTGGCATGCTTTGATCAAGTTGGCATTGGAATAAAGTCAACCAAATTAGAAATAATTAAGTGTGCATGAATCCAATCCAATTTAGAAAACCATTGGAATTAATAGGCATAAACACAATCATTTATCATGAAAATTTTTAAGAAGTTAGGAGATGGTAGTGAGAGAGATATTTTAGAGTCCTTAATGTTTCTCCATTAAGATCTAGACACGCACATCAAGACTGTGATCTAGAAGTAGGTCCCAACAATATTACCTAGGAGATGTATGAGTATGAGATGTTTGCTATGTACGTGAAGATAGATTCTATGGAGATCAAAACAACTAGTTTATAGGGTGAACAAGATCGATAGTGTTATAGGCCTCACAGTTTATAATAGAGAGAGATGTAGCTGCATCCCAAGTGGATCAGGTGATTTTAGAGAGAGATATTGCTAGGGCAAAGAGATTCTAGGATAGCTTAATTGTCTTCTCAAAGAGATGTAGCATTGTCTTAGGCTACAATAGTAGAGTTATGAGTGGTATAGGTGTTAGCATTATTGAGTTGTCATTGATGTCAAATGTCGACTTAGTTGTGTGGTGTGCTTGGTAAAATTATTCAAGGCAGTGTGATGTGTGTATGCACCTTGTAAACTATATCATATGCATTTATTATAAGTGTATAAAATATGACCTTTATTAAGTAAATAAAGGAGAAGTTTCAAATTTAAAATAAATATTTAACATTAATATTTGAATATTAATGTAAATATTGAAAAATCCAAAGGTTGAAGAGTTTCCTGTAGATCCCATCGGATGGTGAGAGGAAGTAGCGGTGGTGCAAAGGAGATATCATTTCAATAAGTGGCGAAGAGATCATTTCAAAAAGTGATAGTGAGGTTTGCAAGGCATGTGGGTAGCTTGAAGGAGCACCAATACTCATTGAAACATATAGAGTGTCATATTGAAGTCAATCATTGTACAACAAAAATAGTCGATTCAAACAAGAAAGATCGACATCAAACAAGGAATATGGTGGAGATTCACATTAACATGGTGATGCTTTGATTGTAGGGTATGTTGGTTATAATTGCAAGGGAAATCAGAAGATAGTTTAGGAGATGCATGTTCAAATATATCCAATCATTAAGAATTGGGAATTTTTCTTACCAAAAGTAACAGTGGATAAAAAGTGAACTGGGAGCACAAATGATCGCACACACATCAAGAACATAGTAAGAAATAATTACACAAAATCCACATTAGGAGAAGAGCGAACATTATCAAAACTAAAATGAACATGAGGGAGAAGTGCCAACATAGAATAAAGGAGAAGTGTGGAGTCTAACTTCGCTAATGCAAGATATCTAATTGAATGTGACACTCGAGTGCATAGTTCATTGAAGAACATATCTATAAATAGTGTTGGTTTTGCACAATAACTAGCTACTTGTCACAGTATGTCAACTATTTGGAGACGTCATTTATAGTTAGAAGGAGTGCATGTAGGAGATATAAGAAAACCACATTGAGAGGATAGTAAATCCTTGTGAGGTAGCTGGAGCACCAATATCAAACAGCGTCTACTACTGATAGAGGAGAATACAATGCAAGTAAAATTTAGCATGCAGTTCAAATTGAGTGCAAGTTGACTAAGCCACTACAAGGGTTTCAAGCAAAGGATATTGAGAGAGTAAATCCAATAGGGTCCTTTCGTTGGTGACATTTACGAGCTCAAGAGCAAGGGAAATATGGTTGTTGTCACAAAATTTTTCATTTTGAATATGTGGTACAACAAGCAACTTTTTAAAGTGGATTAAGGTTAAAAAAAAGCAAAGGTGATGTTCAAAACTATGTGATAGTAGATGAACTCATGGCAACATTGATAGATACAAATTTGTATGATTTGATAGAGGAGCAGTGCTGGAAGGATTTTAGCCCATACAAAGGATTTGTGGAGCTTAACTATACAAATGATATGCTTACCATTATGAATGTCTTGGAATAATTTAAAGAGTGAAAGCAAGGTATTAGCATCTCCAATTCAACACGCAAGTAAGTTATCTAGTGCTAAGGCTACATTTAATTTGTGATAAATATGAGGTATGTGGAAGCAATAGAATTAATGAATGTGAAGGGCTTTTTATCCATTTGAAGCTTCCAACACTAGTATATCATCCTCTATTTGTTGATCAAGGTTGGTGCCTTCATATTTGAGGTTGGTGCCTCAAGGAGATTGGTGTCTCCTGTGGGTTGGTTTCCATGAACTTGTAACAAGGAGATTGGTGTCTCCTGTGGGGTTTGTGCCCACAAAATTGTAACAAGGAGATATGTGTCTCCTGTGGGTTGGTTCCCATGAACTTGTAACAAGGAGATTAGTGTCTCCTATGGTTTTGTGCCCATAAAATTGTAATAAAGAGATTGGTTTCTCCTTTGGGTTGGTTCCCACAAACTTGTGCAAGGGGATTTATGTCTCTTGTGGGTTTGTGCCCACAAACTTGTAACAAGAATATTGGTTTCTCCTGTGGGTTGGTGCACACGAACTTGTAACAAGGAGATTGGTGTCTCTTGTGGGTTTATGCCCATGAACTTGTAACAAGAATATTGGTGTCTCATGTGGGTTGATGCCCACAAACTTGTAGAAGGATATTGGTGCTTACTATGGGTTGATGCCCACAAATTTTATTGAATAAATTGAAGAAATATTTTATCGTGGTTTTCTCTTGAAAGAGTTTTTTCATGTAAAAATATTATCTCTTAAGTGTATGGATTTTGTCCATTGATTTATTATTTCATTCTTATTATTGTAGTTATTGTTTGGAAGGAACAATTTTATCTTATACTGTTCACCCCCATATCAGTATAAGTGCATGTTTCTTTAATTGGTATCAGAGCGGGTTACTTTGTGAAAGCCTAATCACTTGAAGAAAGATCTTACAGGAATACACATGGCTTACCAAGAAGGTTTTTCATAAAGTAGGGTTCCATTTTTTGATGGGACTAACTATGCTTTCTAGAGTGTGAGGATGCAAACCTATTTTATGGAACATGGATATGATATATGGTAATCTATCGTGGATGGGTTCACACAACCTAAAATCCCTCCCATGGATAAATATGGTAAGAAACCATTTGTAAACAATGCTAAGGCAATAAATGCAATGTTAAGTGGGTTATGTGAATCAAATTTTATGAATTTCATGCAATGCACCACGATAAAAGAATTATGGGACAAGTTATAAAGAACATATGAAGGATACAACAAGGTTAAAATGGAAAACATTTAAACCCACAGGAGGAAGTTCAAAGACTTAAAAATAAAATATGAGGAAGATATTACCAAAACTCTACTCCACATTGATGAAATTTTCAACACCATTCATAGAATTGGAGAAAATATTGATGACTCTAATATTGTTTAGAAAATATTAAGGTCACTTCCTATGAGGTTTGATGCAAATATCTCAATGATTGAAGAAATGAAGAATCTTAAAACATTAGGCATGGATGAGCTACACAGAATTCTCACATCCTATGAGATGAGTATTTAAAAAGATCGAACATACAAATGGGAGGCCACGTTTAAAGCTTCAAAGAATACAAAGAATAAGGAACTAGAGTCAAGTGGAGAATCGAGTAGTGGAGAAGAAGCTAACTTTGTGTTGAGTGGTGTTTTCACCCAATTGTGAAAGCACACTCTCCGATAGGATTCGGGTTCCAAATCCCCTATTGCAAAGAAGTTAAAAAAACAACTTCTCCAAGTTTCTTGTTATATTAGCATTTGCCTATGTGCATCAAATAAAGATATTCAATTTAAATGCTTGGAACACCTTAGTGATTGCAAGTAACTGTAAACAAGGGGCACTTGTTGGTTTATTTTTACTATGAAAATTAAATGATTGTTCATTGAACCCTTATAAAACAAATGTGAGTTGGCCCTCATATGACCACGATGTAATGCTTTAATTCCTTTTATCTTGATGGTTTTAAGATAGATTTTATCTTGCATTAAATCCTCAATGATGAATAGGATCTCCAAATGTAGCTTCAAAATGTCACTTTAACTTATCCCTCTTAAATGAAAACAAATTTTCATCAAGATGAACAATTAAGTGCTTTAAGGAAAAGACCTTCAATGTAGTACTCAAATTACCCCTCTTTCGTAAAATTGGAATTTTTATGAAGAAAGGGTAATTTTAGGCCCAAAATGGAAATTTGTGAAAATGCCGTAAAACATAACCCCTTCAATGAAATTGGAATTTCCATGAAGGGAATGTCATCATAGGCTCATGAATGCAAAACAAAACTGGAAAAATGAAATTTGACTTTAAAATGGAAAATTTCTATTTTCGGAATTTTAAAATCTGTAGCAAAACAGAAACTTCGATGAATTTTTAAAAATACTAAACAAGTCCGAAAATGAAATTTCAAAGTGCGTATTTGAAGTCTGAATTATAATCTCCGCAATGGTGAAATCATTTTTAGATTTTGAAATTTTTTTAATGTTTATTTTAATGTCTGAAAATAGGAAAAAAATTCTGAAATTAAAATTTTTTGGAAACAGAAAATTAAAGTTTGCATCAAAATAATTGCTGAAAACACAGCAATGCAAAAGCTCCTTCAGTTTGATAGCACCCCGTCCTGCAAAACCGAATACGTGAGAGTTTCGTACATGCAACCTAGCTTATTTGACCTGGCAAAATAAACACAATCAAAGTAAACTAGGTGCTGGCTCCTAGGGTTCTAAATAATTTCCAGATTGCAGACATTCACATGAAATAACCCAAAATAATGGCATCAATTTCACATACAAGTCTGAAATCCGAAAGGAGAAAAATGGAACAATTAAAATGAAGCATGCAGAAAATTTCTCATTCTTTCTTGCTAACAAGGCCTGAAATTTCTGAAGAAAAGCTTTCACATTCAAATTAAAATCCCTGTTTTACAAATGTGGCCATGCCCAAAGTTCCCATTTGGCCACGCCACCATTTCCGTTCCCCTTCTTGCATGCATTTGTTTGGGGTTTTAAAATTTTACTCCCAACCCTTCGTTTCAGATTTCCAAAACCCTTTTGTTTCTCCTTCATTCCAGTCGAAAACGGTCTGTATTCTCTTCATTTTTCCATGCTGGTTTTTCACTTCATATGGTCATGTTTTGTTCACGTTCAGTAATTGAAACTCATTATTATGTTAGTATATCTTGAGAATGCTTTTCATATCTTATGTAACGCCCCACAGGCCTTATGATGAAGGCTTCCACCTCGTTTTAATATTCACTTGACGTGACATATATCTTATATAATATCTTTTATTCATTAAGACCAAGACACCATGGGCTACGAATAAAAACCCTTGATCCAGACTTCAGTTTTCGGAATCGGCCATCGCTATATGAGGCTGTTGTTCTCTTCTATTCTCAGCCTTCGCTTCTCTGTGTCTAGTTGTCTAATAATTCCTACTGTATTTGGGCGTTACTTCTCATCATTTATTTAGAAAAGGTCACGGTTGAAATACTTGCCAAAATCCTCCGGTTCGTCCGCTATCCATTATTTTTGGTTGAAAATCAAATGCATTCCGTGAGCCATCATGACCATCATATGGAGATTCACCATACTATTTTAAAACTAGTTATCGTTTTCTACACGTGGAGGCCAAAACCTTCCCATCCGATGACTAACTTGTTCGATATGAGCTGTCGTGGATGAATATGCCTCGTCGTTCATTTCGACACCCGGAGACCCATGAAATCCAAACATCGCACGGAGCATTCCACTACTACAAAATTTTTATAATTGCCACTCTGCAATATGGCGTGGTCTGCCAAAATTTTCGTCCGTGTGTATCACCGAACGCCGAACACCTCGTTACTGATCGAGCTTGGTACTGCATTGATTGATGCCTGCCACATAGACCCACTGTCACCTTTGATGTTACTCCGACTGTGATGCGCCATGACCATACGACCAATCCGCTGTATTGTTTCAGATGGCGCTGTGTTGCGATGCGAGCCCTTGTAATCTCCATTGGCTTTTTGACTTCGTCGAATAAAATAGCCGCCCATAGCCTTTGTCTATGCTTTTATAATGTCGTTGGTCTTTCTATCCATAGCGCCCTGTGACGTCTCGTGATGACTGCTATCTGCCGTGATATTCGAATTGTCTTGCTACCAGAGTGTCACATCGCAGGTTTCGGGTATATATTTCCATTAACACGTCCATGGCCGAGCGTCTCCTGTTCTTCACTGCGAGACCTGCGCATTAGACAAAGTTAAAATACTTTCATTAAAATCAAAAGCAAAGGCTTTATATATATATATGAAATTTTACCTTCCTTTTTATTATTATTATTTTTTTTATTATTTATTTTTTTACTTTTCATTTTAAACTTTCACATAAAAGTTAACACAAAATTAATCGTAAAAATCACCAACAACAATGACGATAAAAAATTGTCAACCAAAATGAACAAGAAAAAGTTGTCGACAATAAAATATCGTCGACAAGAAAAAGTCATCGACAAGAAAATATTGTCGACAAGAAAAAGTTGTCGACAATAAAATATCGTCGACAAGAAAAATTTGTCGACAATAAAATATCGTCGACAAGAAAATACTGCCAACAAGAACCGACAACAATTGCAAAACCTACGACAAAACGAAGGATTAGACACTAAAAATGAAATGCCAACACCCGGATATCAAAACGAAAAGGTGGGTCCCCAATTTTGGGGTGTGTTGTGGATCACCCACAACAAATGGCGACTCTGTTGTCAAATGCTCCTGAGCATTTTGGTGAGAACCCAACCTAAAATATACAAGCTTATATAAACTCAAAAACATGCATTAGCACATAAGCAATATAACAAATGCCCAAAGATCAGAAGTACATGAATCATCAGAATCATCAAGTATTAGCTCAGTGTGTGCAATGAATTTCTTTCCCTATCATTTGAAATTGATCCACACTCCATTATCAGTTTTGCATGAATGCATATATGAGACTGTGAATGATTTGTGTAACCTAATAAATATGCTTGGAGATTTTGCTTTTTAAAAAAAAAAAAACATAGACCTTCTAGTATCATACACAAACATTCAAGATTGCCAAACCCTCTTAGGACCAACTATATGAATTGCTTTATTATATATCCCAAAGTTGGTTATGAGTCCCTACTATCTTGAACCCATGTGCAAGTGAAAGTGAAATCAGAACTTTGGGGAATCAGACTCCCAACCAACCGAGATGAGAGTTTAACCCTATCCTTACTATTCTGATTTAGAATTCATTACCTCACTTTGAGCAAAATAATTTAACCAATTATGAAAGAAATGGTCATGCTAGTCTAACCCTTTGGACAATCAGTGGTCTTGTTTTTTAGACAAGACATGTTGCCATGCATGGGCATACTTAACCCCACAATCCAAAACTTATCTTCATTTCTTTGGACCTTGGGGATGACTACCCATCCTTTGCTAGAGGACAAGTAGTACGATCCTTCCAATCCAATATAAAGATGAGATGGGAAAAATTTATTTTTTACTTCTTGGACCTTAGGGATGACTACCCATCCTTGCTAGGGACAAGTAGTACGATCCTTCCAATCCAAAATTTAGATGTAAATGGAAAATATTAATTTTATTGCTTAGACCTTGGGGATGACTACCCATCCTTTGCAGAGGACAAGTAGTACGATCCTTACAATCCAAGATTTATTATGAAATGAGACATAGGAGCTTTGGGGAATCGGATTCTCAACCTAAGCGAGATGAGAATTTAACCCTATCCTTACTACTCTGATTTTAGGCTTTAAGCTCTATGGAAGTGGTCAAAACCACTGTTTTAAGGATCATGCTGCATAAATAGGATAGACATGAAATACTTCTTTCGCCCAACCTTTCCTTCCAAGTTAGGTTTTGATCATTTTGCTCAAGATCCTTTTTAATGTATGAGACGTGCTTGGTTCTAGATATCTCAAGACTCAGTTTCCAACCTTAGGATTCTCTTCTTATTTATGTGATAGCATAACCTTAAGAGGATTTGACACACTTTAATGATTTGTATTTGAAATGCATTTGCAACTAAGATGGCATGTATTGCAAAGTGAGATGGAACATGAATGCATTATCTCTTGAATTGCAAATGAAAATGATTTGTCATGCAAAACTGACTCTTTCATGCATCACAAAATCAAACAATATTATTAAACTGTTTGTGTTACTTGTGGAGCTTTTACAAGACAATTCCAATGTTTCATATTCTCCCGATCTAGAACATAAGTTAGCATCTCAAGGCAACTTTTTCATCATCATTTTTTTTTTTTTATATAGACAAACAAAACATGTCAAATAAATACACAACTTTAAATTCAAATCCAAATAGCAATCCCAAAAATGAAAATTTGAAAACACAAACCAAAAACCAAAAACCAAAATTTATATACAAATGTACACTATAATACAAGATGATGCAAAGCTTAGCTTATCACTTTCCTGGATCCCACACATGATTAGAACATTTCAACAAAAATATGACATAATATGCATGCCAAATGTTGTGGGAATCCACCCAAGACCAGACCAAACAATGCAACAAATTTCCACTTGCCATGCTCACCATACCAATTTGATTTAGTTCCAATAATACTCCCATAGGTGAGCATCAAATTACTAGAATGATTAGACAATAAATGATTTTCAATTTTATCATGTCTATTCTTTAAAATGTAAACTTCATAATTCCCTCCTTGATTTAGAATTAGGCTATCCTTTTCAAATATGCAATTTTGTAAGTAGTAGCCTATTTCTACAAATTTCAAAGCCAAATCATTTTCCAAATTTGTAGGCCAATCAAATTTGTGTAACAATTTACAAGCATCTAAGATATTTACTAAATTAGGATCATTAAAAGTTTTTATCCTAGATTCAATTAGTAATTGTTGATGAATTTTATTTAACAATTCAAGTGCATCAACTTCTTTTCCATTCATTAAAACCATGTTCTTAAAGGTGTGATTAAAAATTATACCTTGTTTTTCATTTACCTTTAGTGACATTTCATCATTCAAATTATTTAAATTCAAAATATGGTCATCCTTTTCAATCCTCAAACACTCTTGGTCAAAGTGTATGTCAAGTAATCTACTTTGATGATCACTTATTTGAGTTGCTTCCAATTGATCCATCTCTTTATCATTTGGTTCTAATTCTTTGTTCACTATCCATGGTATCTCTTCATTTGAATCCTCCAAATCATCATGTAAACTTGCATCCACACTTTCAATGAATTTATATTTTGTCCCCTTTTCAAATCTTGCGAATATGAGATCTTCGTATGATGTAGAAGGCTCACCATCCTGCATGTCAAGTGAAATATGAGTTTCATCTATAGGGATGTGAGAAAAGAATGCATTACCATACCTTCCCCAACCATTGTAAAAATCGTCATCCAAATCTGTGAGATGAAACTCCATGATATTTGTGACATGATCTTTTGATTCATTCATAGATTCTCTTCTTTCTTTGTTCTTGGCAATAGGATCATTATAATCTTCCAAAATTTGATGAGATTTGAAACCCTCTTCCAAAACATCCTCAAATTGTACAGGAGTTGTAATATCTTCCTTTGAGTAGGCAATTATGTTGTCCTGTATATCAATTGGCACAAAAGTTTCATTAGTAGCTTTGGAAAGAGTGAAGTCTTCCCACTTCTTCCAAGCATCATAATAATCATCTTTCAAAATCAAGTGGTGACGTTCAACTATTTCTTCAACATCTTCCAATTCATCAATGTGTTTCTCATCAAATTCATCTTCACCTTCCTTAGATGGTTCAATTATTTCCAAAAGTGGGTTATTTCTTGAATTCAAATTTATAAGGCTATCATTGTCCAAATTAGTAACCCATGATTCATTATCATAATTTGGAGGGTGAAGAATTTCTTGATCTTTAATTTTACACATTTCATCAATAGTATCTTCCAAGAACAAGTGGTGAAATTCTATCATATCTTCAAATTTATTTATTGATTTTCTTTCCATTTCTCTTTCAACCACTTCATTCAATTCTATGGTGGGTTCCATCCATTCACATATATCAAACATTGTTGAATTTAGAACCCCTTCATCTAGATAATCATGTATCTCTACATGATCCTCACTAGTGGATGTTGTCTTAGCAATTTGCACCTCCTCTTGGACTACATCTAAGGTGGTCATAAAATTTGGGTATTCAAATTCATCCCCTTGATCATTTACCTTAGATATCATTGGAGTGGAGGGTGCTATGTTTGATGGTTGGTGTAGGTTGGCATCAAAAGAACAATCTCTCATGTGAATATGTTGTGCCTTTTCTTCTTCAAGACCTTGTCGTTCTATCTCTTCTAAGATCTCATGGATTCTCTCTAGGGACAAACCACTCAGTTTTTCCTCAATGAGTGAAGCAAGTGTGGGGTGTATGGCTCCTAGGTATACTTCCATGGCTTCTTCTTCCAATGTGTTAAAATTTTCCCACATTTGGGAGTGCAACTCACGAAATATTTCATTGAATTGACTCAAGGATTCATTAGACTCTTTACATATGGAGGTAAACTGATTTTTCAATATTTCTAAGTCAGCATGATTACCAAAATGATTAAGATAGGCTGCTTCTAGTTGTATCCAAGAAGTCCTAACCTCCATGGGTAGTTGGCTATACCAAAAGAATGGTCTATCATCCAAAATGTATGCAAATAACTTACAAGCCACCTCCTCATAGAAAATCTGGAATTGACATAATGCATTCTTGTAGACATGCAGCTTTTGCAAGTATCCTAGTGGTACCTCTTGATTAAAACACCGTAAAAAATCCAATAACATTTTAGGAACATGATATGGTACCATAGGTATAGACAAACCCTTATAATGATCCTCTATTATTAATACCATTCTCTCTCTTAGAGATGTTATTTCAGCTCTCGGGGATACCCTTTGCTCCTCAAGTGTTGCCATTAGTGAACTTAAAATGTAATTTTAGAACCAAATCTGTTGAATATTCAACCTGCAATATAAAACAGAAATCAAGTTAGCATCAACTAAGAGATGTATTCATTAAAATCAAATGAAAAGTAATTGCATGAGACCAAAATTCTAAAAAATTAAATCAAATCACTTTATTTTTGTATGAACAATCCAAATGTGTTGTAAAGCTCTTAAGCAATTTTAAGCATTTAAAATCATGATGAAATAAACCGTTTCATGCCCTCCTTCTAGCGCCAATCTGTTGAGTGGTGTTTTCACCCAATTGTGAAAGCACACTCTCCGATAGGATTCGGGTTCCAAATCCCCTCTTGCAAAGAAGTTAAACAAACAACTTCTCCAAGGTTCTTGTTATATTAGCATTTGCCTATGTGCATCAAATAAAGATATTCAATTAAAATGCTTGGAACACCTTAGTGATTGCAAGTAACTGTAAACAAGGGGCACTGTTGGTTTATTTTTACTATGAAAATTTAATGATTGTTCATTGAACCCTTATAAAGTAAATGTGAGTTGGCCCTCATATGACCACGATGTAATGCTTTAATTCCTTTTATCTTGATGGTTTTAAGATAGATTTTATCTTGCATTAAATCCTCAATGATGAATAGGGTCTCCAAATGTAGCTTCAAAATGTCACTTTAACTTATCCCTCTTAAATGAAATCAGATTTTCATCAAGATGAACAATTAAGTGCTTTAAGGAAAAGACCTTCAATGTAGTACTCAAATTACCCCTCTTTCGTAAAATTGGAATTTTTATGAAGAAAGGGTAATTTTAGGCCCAAAATGGAAATTTGTGAAAATGCCATAAAACATAACCCCTTCAATGAAATTGGAATTTCCATGAAGGGAATGTCATCATAGGCTCATGAATGCAAAACAAAAACTGGAAAAATGAAATTTGACTTTAAAATGGAAAATTTCTATTTTCGGAATTTTAAAATCTGTAGCAAAACAACAACTTCGATGAATTTTTAAAAATACTAAACAAGTCCGAAAATGAAATTTCAAAGTGCGTATTTGAAGTCTGAATTATAATCTCCGCAATGGTGAAATCATTTTTAGATTTTGAAATTTTTTTAATGTTTATTTTAATGTCTGAAAATAGGAAAAAAATTCTGAAATTAAAATTTTTGGAAACAGAAAATTAAAGTTTGCATCAAAATAATTGCTGAAAACACAGCAATGCAAAAGCTCCTTCAGTTTGATAGCACCCCGTCCTGCAAAACCGAATACGTGAGAGTTTCGTACATGCAACCTAGCTTATTTGACCTGCAAAATAAACACAATCAAAGTAAACTAGGTGTTGGCTCCTAGGGTTCTAAATAATTTCCAGATTGCAGACATTCACATGAAATAACCCAAAATAATGGCATCAATTTCACATACAAATCTGAAATCTGAAAGGAGAAAAATGGAACAATTAAAATAAAGCATGCAGAAAATTTCTCATTCTTTCTTGCTAACAAGGCCTGAAATTTCTGAAGAGAAGCTTTCACATTCAAATTAAAATCCCTGTTTTACAAATGTGGCCATGCCCAAAGTTCCCATTTGGCCACGCCACCATTTCCGTTCCCCTCTCTTGCATGCATTTGTTTGGGGTTTTAAAATTTTACTCCCAACCCTTCGTTTCAGATTTCCAAAACCCTTTTGTTTCTCCTTCATTCCAGTCGAAAACGGTCTGTATTCTCTTCATTTTTCCATGCTGGTTTTTCACTTCATATGGTCATGTTTTGTTCACGTTCGTAACTGAAACTCATTATTATGTTAGTATATCTTGAGAATGCTTTTCATATCTTATGTAACGCCCCACAGGCCTTATGATGAAGGCTTCCACCTCGTTTTAATATTCACTTGACGTGACATATATCTTATATAATATCTTTTATTCATTAAGACCAAGACACCATGGGCTACGAATAAAAACCCTTGATCCAGACTTCAGTTTTCGGAATCGGCCATCGCTATATGAGGCTGTTGTTCTCTTCTATTCTCAGCCTTCGCTTCTCTGTGTCTAGTTGTCTAATAATTCCTACTGTATTTGGGCGTTACTTCTCATCATTTATTTAGAAAAGGTCACGGTTGAAATACTTGCCAAAATCCTCCGGTTCGTCCGCTATCCATTATTTTTGGTTGAAAATCAAATGCATTCCGTGAGCCATCATGACCATCATATGGAGATTCACCATACTATTTTAAAACTAGTTATCGTTTTCTACACGTGGAGGCCAAAACCTTCCCATCCGATGACTAACTTGTTCGATATGAGCTGTCGTGGACGAATATGCCTCGTCATTCATTTCGACACCCGGAGACCCATGAAATCCAAACATCGCACGGAGCATTCCACTACTACAAAATTTTTATAATTGCCACTCTGCAATATGGCGTGGTCCGTGTGTATCACCGAACGCCGAACACCTCGTTACTGATCGAGCTTGGTACTGCATTGATTGATGCCTACCACATAGACCCACTGTCACCTTTGATGTTACTCCAACTGTGATGCGCCATGACCATACGACCAATCCGCTGTATTGTTTCAGATGGCGCTGTGTTGCGATGCGAGCCCTTGTAATCTCCATTGGCTTTTTGACTTCGTCGAATAAAATAGCCGCCCATAGCCTTTGTCTATGCTTTTATAATGTCGCTGGTCTTTCTATCCATAGCGCCCTGCCATGATATTCGAATTGTCTTGCTACTAGAGTGTCACATTGCAGGTTTCAGGTATATATTTCCATTAACACGTCCATGGCCGAGCGTCTCCTGTTCTTCACTGCGAGACCTGCGCATTAGACAAAGTTAAAATACTTTCATTAAAATCAAAAGCAAAGGCTTTATATATATATATGAAATTTTACCTTCCTTTTTATTATTATTATTATTTTTTATTATTTATTTTTTTACTTTTCATTTTAAACTTTCACATAAAAGTTAACACAAAATTAATCGTAAAAATCACCAACAACAATGACGATAAAAAATTGTCAACCAAAATGAACAAGAAAAAGTTGTCGACAATAAAATATCGTCGACAAGAAAAAGTCATCGACAAGAAAATATTGTCGACAAGAAAAAGTTGTCGACAATAAAATATCGTCGACAAGAAAAAATTTTCGACAATAAAATATCGTCCACAAGAAAATACTGCCAACAAGAACCGACAACAATTGCAAAACCTACGACAAAACGAAGGATTAGACACTAAAAATGAAATGCCAACACCCGGATATCAAAACGAAAAGGTGGGTCCCCAATTTTGGGGTGTGTTGTGGATCACCCACAACACTTTGTATGAAGAAATAAGAAGGTATCACGAAAACACAAAGGTAAGCATATTGAAATGTTTTAATTGTGGTAAAATTGGTCACTATGCAGCTCAATGCCCACAAGTTGAAAGTAGTGGCAGTGAAGAAGAAGAGGAATACAAGAGAAAGAATGAAAGAAAATTTTATCATGAAAATAAAAAGAGGCATGGTCAAAGCAAGCATGAGAAGAAGATCTATCAAAGGCACAAGAAGAGTTTTTATGTTGAAGAAGCAAGCAGTTCTTCCAATAGCAGTAATGAAAGTCTCTTTAATAGTGAAAAACAAGAAATCCTATTTATGGCTATGGAGGTAAAAGAAGATACCTTTGTTGTTGAAAAACAAGAAGAATAAAAAGACGCGGAAAGTGAAGAGGAAGGTATAATTGACATAGAAGAGGAACTTGTTTTTACTCTTGAAGAGTTGAAGAGGATTAGAAATAACTCAAGATTGAAGACTCAAGTAGAAGAGGATGAGAAGACAAAGGCAAAAATTTCACAAGATCTCACCGAATTAAAAGTGAAAATTGAAGATGTAAAGCGAATTGAAGAAGGTATGGCTAAGAAGTTAAAGACAAAAAAACTGGAATGTGCAAAAATGGAGCATGAGGTTGTCTCTTTGAGGAAGGAAGTTAAAAAATCTAATGATAAATTGCAACAAAATATTAGTTTTGATAAAAGCATAGAAATATTGGATGATATTATCAAAGCACAAAGATCTTTAGTTTTAAAAACTAGACTTGGTTTTGAAGAAAGTCAAAATAAAAAATGGATTCAAGATCAAAAGGAATAGAGGCATCAAAAAAAATAATTAAATAAGAGCCTAAGACCTATGCTAATGTGTTGAGAAGTGGAAGCATCAAGAAGGAATAAAAAAAACATCATCATGGACCAAGGACCATCATAGAAACAACAATGAGAGAACCATGTGGTCATATCCTCCAAGGCAATAAAACAGGTTTCAATATCTTTTCTGGGGTTATTACTTTTCATGTCACCAATTTGGTCATAAAGCTATACATTGCAAGGTCCATGCTAAAAATGATTTTGGATTTACCAAGAGGGATTTAAATTCACTTTCACCTCTCATGGACTACAAAATCATTTGTTACAAATGTGATAATTTTGGGCATACAACTAAATGGTATAAAACGGTGTTCCCTAAACTTATGAAATCTAGTAAGAAGGAGGATGGACAAACTGTTCAAAAGGATATGCCCTCCAAAGTTTGGAAAAAGAAACTAAAACAAGAAAATTAGCATAGTAAGTTGGGAGTAATTTCACTCCCATCTCATCATTGAATATCTCAAGAAGAGTAGGTAGTAAGGGGGCATTGTCAAGTGTCTTATCCTTTATCCTCGATAAGCCTTTATCATTGATGTCAAAGGGGTAGAAGTGTGTAATTTTAGTAAGGGGGAGCAGCTTGTAATATTTTTGCAATAAATGATAGTTTCTTTGCAGGGTTGCCATCAATGACAAAGGGGGAGATTGTTAGAATTATTGAGTTGTCATTGATGTCAAAGGAAGACTTGGTTGCATGGCATTCTTGGGTAAATTATTCAATACAGTGTGATGTGTGTATGCACCTTACAAATTATATCATATGCATTTATTATAAGTGTATAAAATCTGACCTTTATTAACTAAATAAAGAAGAAGTTTCAAATTTAAAATAAATATTTAACATTAATATTTAAATTTTAATGTAAATATTGAAAAATTCAAAGTGGATATATAGATTTATATATTAATATTAAATTGAGTGGACCAACCACTTAGGGCACCAAAAGCAAGGAAGAGAAAGTATTTATATAAATATAAGGTAAACTTCATTTTTGCAAAGTCCTCTATACTTATCTTCTGGAGAAGTTTCCCAAAGGAAATGTGTTTCCTCAGGACCAACAGACAGAGAACACGAAAGAGGATACATCCTCCACTCCTATATCCAAGGTTCACGGTGCTAAAAGGAAGAAGGTGGATGCTGGAAACCAGGATGTTGATTTCTTGCCAAGAAATAAGGGTAAAGTTGAGGCTACCCCAATGAGGATTTCTCAACACCTCAAGAATAAGGAATTCCAAAATCAAGGAAATATGCAGGGTGCGGTCGAAGTTGATCCTGGCAATCCTGCAGAGAAGATCCTCCAATAATATATTTTCAAGACCACCACTAGCACAATTTTTTATCTGGAGAGCACCATGGATGCAATTTCAGGGGCAATTACCCAAATGAAGGAACATAGGAATGCCCTGAACCTTTTGTTCTTCTATGACAATTTCATAGAGGATACTCCTATCAAGTCTGCTGTTGAAGGCAAACCAGAGGTCAAGGATGATGAAGTCATGGAAATTGCAAAGGATGTATTCAAGGATATCCCCAAGGATGCTCCAAAGGATGTCAAAAAGGATGACATCAAAGACTCTGTAACTACCTAAATGGCTGCTCTTTTGTGGTCTTTATTTTTTGTCCGGTCTAGGCTTTCCCTAGTTTCCTGCTGGTTTTTTTATGTTTTCCTTTAATTTTTAAGTTTTTTAAGGATTCTTCGTAGTTTTTTTAGGATTGTGCATCCTTTCCTTTAGTTTTTATACTACAGTATTTTGACACCTTTCAAATGCCCATATCAATACAATTTTAAACTTATAAAAAAAATTATGCTTTTGATCGAATATCTTCGATACATTCGAGCAATGGTAGTGAGGAAAAGGATCAAGAGATATTAAATTTTGGCAATTATTAGACATAGATTATTGTGGTGATAAGTGTGAAAGTTGAAGAGTTTCCTATGGATCCCATCAGACAATGAGAGGAAGTAAAAACGGTGCAAAGGAGAGATCATTTCAAGTAGTGGTGGAGAGATCATTTCAAGAAGTAGAAGTGAGTTTACAAGGTGTATGGACAGCTTGAAGGAGCACCAGTACTCATTGAAAAAAGTAGAGTGTCTTGAATTTAAGTCAATCACTGTACAATGAACACAGTCAAGTCAAACAAGAAATAACGATGTCAAAAAAAGAATCTAGTGGAAATTCATGTTAACATTATGATTCTTTGATCGCAAGATCCATCGGTTACAATCACAAGGGGATTCAGAGTGTAGTTGAGGATATGCAGGTTCAAATATCAATATATCTAGTCATTAAAAATTAGGCATTGTTCTTACCAAAAGTAGTACAATGGATAAAAAGTGAATCATGAGCATAGATGATCGCACACACATCAAGAACACAGTGAAAAATAATTACAAAAAATCCACATCAAGAGAAGAACAAGCATTATCAAAACTACAATGAACATGAGGGATAAGCATCAATGTAGAATAAAGGAGAAGTGTGGAGTCTGACTTTGGTAATTCAAGATATCTAATTGATGGTGACACTCGAGCGCATAGTTTATTAAAGAGCATATATGCAAAAAGTGTTGGTTTCATACAGTAACTAGCCGCTTGTTACAGTACATCAACTATTTGGAGATATCATTGATAGTTAGGAGTGAGCATAGAAGTGAAAACTGTATTGAGAGGATAGTAAATTATTGTGAGGTAGTTGGAGCACCAATCTCAAACATAATATATTACTAGTAGAGGAGAATACAACACAATTCAAATTTAGTATGTTATTCAAAATTGAGTGCAAGTTGACTAAGCCATTGACGCCAACGAGGTTGTTTCTTCGATGACATTTATGAGCTCAAGAACAAGGGAAATATGGGTGTTGTCATAGAAGTTTTCTTTCTGAACGTGTGGCAGAGCAAGCATATTTTTGAAGTGGAGTGAGGTTTAAACAAAGTGAAGGTGATGTTCAAAACTGCGTGATAGTATATGAATGCATAGTAGCATTGAGAGATACATATTTCTATGATTTTATAGAGGAGTGCTAGAAGGATTTTGGCCCATACAAATTATTTGTGGAGCTTAAATATACAAATGATATGCTTACCATTTTGAATATCTTGGAAGAATTTAAAGAGTGAAAGCAAGGTATTAGCATCTCCAATTCAACACATAAGTTAGTTATCTAGTGCTAAGGCTACCTTTAATTTGTGATAAATGTGAGGCATGTGGAAGTAATAGACTTAATGAATGTGAAGGAAATTTTGGCCATTTGAAGCTTCCAACACCAGTATATCATCCTCTATTTTTGATCAAGGTTGGTTCCTTCAAATTTGAGGTTGATTTCTCAAGGAAATTAGTCTCTCGTATGGGTTGGTACCCACAAAATTGTAACAAGGAGATTGGTGTCTCTTGTGGGTTGGTGCCCATAAACTTGTAACAAGGAGATTGGTGTCTCCTATGGGTTGGTTCCCATGAACTTGTAACAAGGAGATTGGTGTCTCCTATGGATTGGTGCCCTTAAAATTGTAACAAGGATATTGGTTTCTCTTGTGGGTTGGTGCTTATGAACTTGTACAAGGAAAATGGTGTCTCCTATGGGTTGGTGTCCATGAACTTGTGAAAAGGATATTGGTGTCTCTTGTGGGTTGGTACCCACAAACTTGTACAAGGCGATTGGTGTCTCCTGTGGGTTGGTGCCCACGAATTTTATTGAAGAAATATAAGCAATATTTTGTCATGGTTTTCTCCCAAAAGGGTGTTTCCACGTAAAACTCTTGTCTCTTATGTGTATGGATTTTGTGCATTGATTTATTATTGCATTCATATTATTGCAGTTATTGTTTGGAAGGAAATTTTTTATCTTATACTGTTCACCCCCCTCTCAGTATAAGCGTGTGTTTCATCAATAGGTTACTTGGGATAGGGATGATGCCAAAGTATTTTTTAGAGGTATTACATTATTTGGTACCTTGCAATATTAATGCAAATACTTTGTAAATAGTTTAGTCTAGGGTGTGTTTAATAGTATGTGTCATGTTATTAAGTGTGAGTTATGTGTCATGTAAAAAAATTTGGAGTTATGTGTGTGAGGTTTCATTTTCGTAAGTGTATGTTATGTGGGTGAAGTGTCATGCCTAGATGTGAGGAGTTATGAGCAATCATCAAAGACATTATATTTATGTAAATATGTGAGATTTATTATTATGTATTTAATAAATGTGAAGACTTATATCTCCCATGAGTATGAGGAGATGAAGAGTTTATGTAATTGTAAAGGTCAAGAGTCATGTAAATATGAAGAGTCTCATGTATGTATATATTGAATATAAAACTCTATAATATGCAATTGAATAAGCATTGCATTTATGCATTGTTTAAAATCAATTTTTTATAATATTTCAATAATATTGTTATTGCTATTGTGTGAGATTTACATTTGATAAATTATGATATCTTGTGGAATTATCCTATGGATAAATAGAATTGTATTGCTAATAGTGGTATCAGATCTACCTTGTGTGTGCTTAGAGAAAGCCATGTTGAGCGTATGGTGAAGAAAATAGTAGAAAGAGAGAACAAGGTGATAATGTTGGAGAAAGAATATTTGCAATAGCATATAGTGTTAGAGAAAGAACAAGGTGATAGTACTATAGAGAGAACACATGAGAGTATAGTGAACAAGTCTAGAGATAGTAGGATGCAACAAGAATTGGACGAGCAAGAAAACTTAAAAATATATGTATGGTTAACAATGGGAACACAAAAAGAGAATACCTAAATCTTCAACAATGTTTGAGGAGAGTTAATGTTTGTATCGTTCCAATTTTTTGGCATCCTAACCTTCAAGCTAAAGGATCCGTGCCCGGAAGGAGGATGGGAAAAGGATGGGACAATACCTCGGATTGAGAGGCCCTTTGAAGGTCCCGCCTCTCGGGGGAGGGGTATTAAGGTGATTTTTCGACGGATGGTGGGGTTCACCAGGAAACGTTTAGTGGCAGTTTCCACGCCTAGGTTGGGAATGAGTTGAATGTGTTTAATTTTAGCTTTAAACATCCAAGTCCTAGGTTTGGCCAGATGAATCTAAGTTTTTTTATTATGAAAATGTAAGTTAAATGAAGACATAAAATAGATTTAAACAAAAAAAATAGAGAATAATTAAGTGAAGAAATCCATACCTGGTTTTGGATGTCTGATGGAGGTTTTGATTTTTGAAGCAATCAAGATCGTCTGGAATTTGAGAGGATTATCTCCGATCTGACAGGATCGTCTAAGATCTGACGAATTCGTCAGACGAATTTGTCAGAGACATGCAATCAGAGAAATAGATACAAAATACAGAAAATGTAGCTATGCCAACAGAGGGCAATGATGTGGAATGACAGTAATAATGTTAAAATGATAATAATAAACAAAAACACGAGTGCATTACAATGATTTAATGACAATTTATGATTTTATTATGCATTAAAACTATATGGGTGAACTCCAGGATGCAAAATAATAATAAGTTTAACTAATGCAAATCAAAACAA
The DNA here is from genome assembly GCA_028583015.1 of Wollemia nobilis. Classification (NCBI taxonomy): domain Eukaryota; kingdom Viridiplantae; phylum Streptophyta; class Pinopsida; order Araucariales; family Araucariaceae; genus Wollemia; species Wollemia nobilis. Next base: position 5,727,322 of record JAQPPZ010001423.1, read on the forward strand.
TAAAAAATGGAGAAAGAATGCAAACTCAGGGCACTGACTGCCCCCAATGTTGACTGTAGTTCCTGCAAGAAAATTCAAAAAGAGACAAAGGCAAACAATGGTCTAGGATATTCTAATGCATGTAAAACTCGAAGTGCAGAAAAATTCAGCCAGGGGGATGTCAAGGGGGGTCCTAAGGTTTAAATAGGATTAGGAGGGAGGTTAGGAGGTTGGAGATCATCCTAATCTGGAAGATCTCCAACGGGGGAGGTCTCTAACGATGCAGACACGCTTCTGCCCAGATTAGAGACTCCGTTGAAATAGAAGCTAATTATGAAAAATCAGTTTTGGGATGAAATCAGCTGGACGTTCTGCTCCAGACGAAATCGTCCGATCTAAGGTGATATCATCTGATCGGAGACGATATCGTCCAACGGACGAAACAAACTCTAAAAATGGCATAGAAAATGAGGAAACGGGTAGCAGGCGGTTTGGGAGCGATTTTGGGGTTAAAATTTGAATTTGAATTATTACTAAGGTAATTTTAATTATTTGCTAAGGTTTACTGCGTCAATTTTAGGGTGCTACATTTTGCCCCCTCTTTAGCAAATTTTTCGAAGAAAATGCGTTAAAGATGAGTTCTTCTTGATTTACGAGAAAGCAAAAATTATTCCCATTTTTAGGCGACGATTCTTGGTCGAATCATATGACAACTTACTATGGTGCCCCCTCCATGTTTTTACCCAAATCGAACGTTTGAGGTAAAAACGCGGAAAAGCAAAATTTTTAAAATGTTGTTAAGTGTTTTTGAATAAAATTAAGAAAAATAGGGAAAAACCCTAATTCATTGTTACTGTTCATTTTCATTTTCTGGTTTTTGGAGCTCTGCAAACAAAATGGTCAAGACAGCGCACAGATCGATAGAGGTCCGACGCGGGCTACGGGTAAGGGTCTAACTTAGTTTAGAATGCTTTAATTTTGATTTTTTATGCTTTTTAGATTAATTTTAAATGATTTTTGAGCATCACGGCCATTTTTGGGCCGTCAACGTCGTCGAGACGAAATCGTCTCGATTTCGTCGAAATCATCTCGATATCGCCAATTTTTTCCAGGGGCGAAATCGATGAAATGGGGACGATTTCGTCAAATAAGGGACGATTTCGGCTTGCAAAATCGGAGATGAATTTGCTCAAATTGAACTCGTGTTACTTGCATTTTTAATCACTGTTTTATTAATGATTTTTATTGTTTTGTTGTTTATGTTGCAGAGAGGATTATTAAAGAGCAGAGAATGGAAATACGGTGGGCTGAGGGATGACTTGGCTACTCTATCTCAGGCAGAGCGAGATCAGTTGGCTCAAGTCGGCTTCCAGAATGTGGAAGATATGCCATAGGTTTCTACAGATATGGGGCTATTGACAGCCCTAGTAGAGATGTGGTATTCGGGTTCTTCCTATTTTTGGTTATCGACAACAGAGATGACTCCCACACTAGAGGATGTATGGAGGATTTTGAGGATCCCCATACAAGGATGGCTAATAACTCCCATGGCCAATTAGGGCCACGCGATGATGCAACTATGCAGATATCCAAGATTCGCCCTAGAGAAGGGCGAAGTGAACATCGAGTCGCTATGCCAGATGCCTGGGGCATCTAGATTGACACAAGTTTTGGTTGGGGTTATAGGTGGTCTGCTGCTATGCCATCAGAGTGGATGCAGAGTACCATGGCTACTGACGTATGTGGTCTATGACATGAGAGACCACGAATATAGGTTTGCTTGGGGGAGCTTTGTACTATGCTGATTGTATAGGATCCTACATGGGGTCGTATACAAGGGTGATCGATGTCTAGTTATGACATCACTACTGTAGGTTTGGTGCTGGGAGCACATCATGGTGTAGAGGTCGGTAGGGCTCCCATTGAAAGGTTTTGATGGGGAGAGGCCCCGAGCTTTCTATCGGTGGCTCTGGAGAGGGTCACAGCGACGGATAGATCTGCTAATGTCCTGAAGACTACTTGACGACCTTGTCTTCGACTAGATCACCTGGAGGCCTTGGAGAGATCATCTAGGGTGGGCCAAGGATGAACAGGAGCTGGCTCACATTAGGTGAACCTGTTGGCTAAGGATGGAGAGGGAAGATGTGGAGCTCCATTGCTACGACCAAGTTTTGAGGTAGTTCGATCTACAGCAGGGGATCCCATCTCTTAGAGACTACAAGTTTTCTCGGACCGTCTAGGATAACACTACAGTTAGCGGGGCTCCATATATGTAGTGCTTTTGGATTCAAGACATAGATGATGCCCCATTTTAGCCAGTGGATGGGTATGATGCTGGGGTAGCCGACGACTATGATTCCTGGTACACAGGCATCCACCCTCCTCGGATGACGAGGGCTCAGGGTCTGATTCATGCAGTTGTGCATCAAATGGGGAGGTGGCACTAGGCAACCATGGAGGTGGCACAGGGTCATGGTGGGAGAGAGCAGAGGAGGCCACAGGATTAGCAGAGGCCGTGATAGCAGGAGAGGAGGGAGAAGAGACCCCCTTCTCCATGGAGAGAAAGGCCACCATCACTCGATAAGGGCAAGGGTGTCGAGGTAGGAAAGAGTAGCGAGATGGCTACTCTCCGAGTAGAGACTATTCATCTCCAGGCTCAGGTGCAGTCCTTGTAGGATGAGGCTACACGACACCGAGAGGAGGTCACACAACTCAGAGATGAGGTAGCATGCCTCAAGGCATGGAGTAGAGGGGCAAGCACTTGGGACTTAGCATGGGCTATTGCCCAGATCACATTCTATCAGATGTTATACCACCATATGGTACCAGAGGGGCAAATGTTACCACTTTCGGACCATATTGTGAAGCCTGTCATGATGAGGTCATCGAGGACATCATCACGATCAGAGTCCAGGACTCATAGCACCACACGGACTACAATGGGGCCACCTCATCCACCTTAGGGCAAGGGAAGAGATTAGGCTGAGAGCTTGAGGGGTTCTCGAGGCTAGCTGCTATAGATTGCACTACACAGATTGATACATAGTGCTTATTATTATTGATAGAGGATTGAGTATGTCGAGGTACAGATTATGGCATACCGATCCAGTTTTGAGATGATGTAGATATTGTTGATATATATATAGATGAGATATTTTTGATCATATGACTTGTCTTATGTGTTTATATGATGCTTTAATGTTTTGGTGTGATTGATTTGATGATTCATGTGATTATGTCATTTGGAAATATTATGGTTTGAATGTCATGCTTTTAAAATTTAAATGAAATAATCTGATGTAAACAATTGATGGTTGTGATGTGATAATTTGATAAAAATAAAAGGGGACTTTTAACAATAATTTCAAAGGACATTGTCGCTATTATAGACCATTTCATGGAGTCGCCACTCACTCGGTCGTCAAGCTAATCCTAGTATAGAAATATTGCTAAAAGTAAAAGAGTGCTTAAGAGACTGTCTTAAGACTTTGTTGTGATGATGCAAATGATGATGATGATGATGATTTGTTTTCAGATTTCCATGAAAATATTATGCATAAAATATTTTAAAATGATTTTGCTAGGCATAAATTTCTAAGTGTGATAAATTTTTTGGATAATTCCCTAGGAATTATGCCATCATTGCAAAATTGAAGTTTGACATAATGACATGAAAGAGAATAAGTGTTTGTTTGTTTTAAAGCATAATTGTGTAACATAATGATTTAAGTCATATGTTTTTATGATTTTAAATAAATGGAAAATAAAATTGGTACAATGGTTTGCGCTAGGCATAGAATATTTAGGTATAGACTTATACCATCATCGTGAAATCCAAAGAAGAAAATAATATAATAGTTTTATTGCATGGTTGATTTTTAATTTTTGAAAATAGTTAGAAAATATGAAGATGAGGACTTGCGCTAGGCATAAAATTCCAATTTTGGTTTTGGAACTATACCATCGTCGCAAAAGTCAAAAGTTATATATAAATGTAACTTGATTGCATGTTTTTCAAAATGATTTTTATTTTTGATAATGCATGTAGTTGTATTTATACTAAACAACTGTTCTTCAAAGAAGAAAATGAATTTATTCCAAACAATTTGCAAAAATATTTCAAATAATCTTAAAGACAAAAGTTAGATTTATAAGGAATCCCATGTGCATATGTGAGTTCATTACCAATCTTGATTTATCATAATGATACACAAAATCTCTTAAATACAAATGTGTGTGCAATTGTATTGTTCATTTACCAGTTTTGAGCAAGATAATTTGATACAAGTGATTTGAATGAACCAAATAAGTGTTCATTAACCATGATTTAGATGCATATAACCATACCAGACTACTATGTAGGTTGGGTTATTAAGAGCTAGCTAATCCATAAGCAGACATAGGTCTATACAAAATAAGGTCGCTAATGTGACAGACATATCACCACGCTAAGAGTTACCCAAGGCCAAGCGGGTTGGGCACAAACCAACTGTTATGGGGCTTACCTCACAGTTTTTGAATAATTTGAGAATTCTAGGGATTCAAGCTCATCAACCCTTCTTTTCTTTTCAATGGGTAGGGAAAAGGAATTTTTTTTTTTTGCTTTTGCTTTTCTCTTTTGCTCTTTTTTTTTTTCTTTTTCTTTCTTTTTTTGTACTTTTGTATTTTGGCTTGATATTTGAGATAACGCTGAAATAACTTTTTTCTTTTTATCTTTTTCTTGAACTTTTCTTTTCTTCCTATGCTAGGGATACTTGCTCGAATTAGCTGTAGAGCAAGGGATTTTTATTCCGGGTAGGGGTGAGCTTGTCCTTTTGCCAATTATCAAAGATTCTAGACCATGTGCATGATAGGATAGCAGGGGAAACTTTTTGCTCAAGAAACCACTTCTACTATGTAGCATAGCATGGACATTACAAATATAATCATTTTATTGTGGAAGGATGTGCTTGGTTTAAGTAAATAACAAGATCAATTCTCTATGCTCAAACTTTATTTAATTAAATTTTGTGGACTTTGATATAAGAGAGATTAGTAATCATGCCAGATAAAATCAAGATATTTATTTTTGTGTTTGTGATAGTGAGGGATTCCAAATAAATGCTAATTTATCCAAAATAACTTAAAAATATAACTGCAATACTTGAAGAAGAAATATACACAACAAATATTTTTGAGGAGTTTGATGATCTTGACTCTCTCTTCTTTATTTTTTTGGTTTCAAGAGAGTCAATAATATTGTTGTTTTTACTTTTTATTATTTTTGTTTGTTTTTGTTTAAAAAGTTATATATATATTTTTAAAATGAGACAACATGCAAAATATGTACAAATGATGAAATGACCAAATTTTATGCATAATATCGCTTAAGATGCATAATATTCATAGGTTCTTTTAAATATTTACCATCTAAGGTAGCTAATTTGTATGCTCCTGATTCAAATTTAGTAGTGATAATATATGGTCCAAGCCAGTTGGGCTCAAATTTACCTTTAAGGTCTTTAGTTGCATTAGTATTTTTTTTATTTTCTTTTAAAACAAGGTCGTCGATCTCAAAGGATCGATGATGAACTTTCTTGGCATATGATCTTTTAAGCTTATTTGGTAGGCACGAAGATGCTCCAAAGCATTTATGTGCTTTTCATCTAGGATTTCCAGCTGTCTGAGTCTTCCAGCTCGATTTTCATCTCCTACTTCGGTATCTTGAAGTAGTAGAGCCAAAGAAGGAACTTCTAATTCAAATGGAAAAACAACTTCAGCGCCATAAACCAAGACAAAAGGTGAAGTTCCAGTGGGAGTTCGAACACTAGTTCGATATGCCCACAAAGCTGGATATAATTGAATGTGCCAGTCGTGGCCAGATTTATTGACCAATATTTTAAGAATTTTGATTAAGGTTTTGTTAGATGCTTCTGCTTGACCATTACCCTAAGGATAATAGGGAGTGGACCAGCGATGTTGAATCTTATATTTTTGGCATAATTTCTTAACATCTTTATTTTTTAAACAAGTTCCATTGTCTGAGATGAGATTTGCAAGAATTTCAAACCTACAAATGATTTGATTAAAAATAAATTTAGAGACTTGTGTTCCAGTGCAGGAAGCTCAAGGCATATCTTCAACCCACTTCATGAAATACTCAGTGGCGGTTGTGATGAATTTGTGTCCATCAGATGACACAGGATTAATTTTACCAATAATGTCTAAGCCCCATTTTGAAAAGGGCCAAGGAGATGAAATAACTTGTAGCTCTTGTGCAAGCGCATGGACAAGGTCAGCATGTTTCTGGCACTTGTCGCAATGGCGCACATAATCATGTGCATCATTTTCCATGGTAGGCCAAAAGTATCCTATCCTAAGGTGCTTTTTAGCAATGACACTACCGCTGAAGTGTCCTCCATAAGATCCATCATGGGCTTCACTTAAAGCTGATTTGGATTCTTCTAAATTCAAACATCTCAATAGGATACCTTCAAAAGATCTCCTATATAAAGTATTTCCAATTATTACAAATCGACTTGCTCGTCTACGTAATAACCGACGTTGGTTTCTATTAGAATTGGCAGGGAAAGTCCCATTTTGAAGAAAATCAAATATATTCGTATACCAAGGTTCAGGAGTAGTTTCATTGATTAGAAACACATCCAAAGGTTCTAAACATGACTTATTTGAAGCGGGTTCCTAGAGTCGACGAATAATGATGGTGGCAAATTTGTCATCTAACTCCAAGGGCAGAAGCGATGCAGCTGCGGCCATAGCATCAGCTGCACGGTTGCTAGTTTGTGAAATAGCTTCCAAGGTAACTTTATCAAATAGAGATATTAATTGTAAAACATATGCTTTATAGGCACAATTTATCATCTCTGGTCTGATAAAATTCATTAATTTGATTTATGACAAGTTGAGAATCACCAAAAACTAGCAGGTGTTTAATTTTTAGCACCAAGGCAGCTCGTAATCCAAGGATTAGAGCTTCATATTCAACAGTATTATTGGTGCAAGCAAATGTTAATTTGAAGGACAAAGGTATAATGTGTTTTTATGGAGATATTAAAATAATACCTACACCAGCCCCACTCATCCATCGGGCTCCATCAAAGTATAAGGACCATTGTTCAATATGGTATGCCTCTAATTGAAGGCATTCATCAGGAAACTCAATGATGAGGGGATGGGTAGACTCTAAGGGTGCAGCAGCTAATTGATCTGCTATGATTTGACCCTTAATAGACTTTTGTCCTATGAACGTGAGTTCAAAATCACTTAGAGCAAGAACCCACTTGGCTGTGCGACCCGATAAATAAGGTCGACTCATGAGATATCGCAAGGGATCATATTTAGCAATGACATATGTTTTTTGACTGAGCATATAATGTCATAGTTTCTATGTAGAGAATACGACTACTAGACATAATTTTTCTAATGTTGTGTAGTGGATTTCATAACTGATGAGGGTTCTGCTAATGTAATAATTAGCACGTTCATCAAGCTCCCAAGGCAGAATCTAAAGCTGAAATATATAGGAGAAAATGATGATCAGATTTAGGCGATGAAAGCATAGGTGGGTTAAGGAGGTATTGTTTGAGAAGTTCAAAAGCTTCCTTACATTCGTCGTCCCAATTAAAAGGGACATATTTCTTAAGGAGCTTAAGAAACAGACCGGTTTTGTCTGCCAGCTTATCGATGAAGCGACGGATGGATTGAATCTTACCTTGTAAACTTCGTAACTCAGATATATTGGTAGGTGCGGGCATATCAATGATAGCCACAATCTTGAGAGGGTCGATTTCGATACCACGTAAAGAAACTAAAACCCCTAATAGTTTACCGGACTTGACTCCGAATATACATTTGGTTGGATTTAATCGAATAAGATATTCTCTTAACCAATTAAATACTTTTCTCAAATCATCTAAATGATCATCTTCATTAATAGAGCGAGCTATAATATCATCTACATAATCATGTAGGATATCATGCATCATATCATGAAAGATATAAGTCACAGCTCATTGATATGTTGCACCTGCATTCTTTAAACCAAATGGCATCACTTTCCAACAAAAGGTACCCCAAGGGGTAATAAAGGCTATTTTAGCCTGATATTTAGGAGCTATCCTAATCTGGTTATAGCCAAAAAATCCATCCATTAGGGACGTCATTCCACTCCTAGTAGTAAATTCAATGATTTGATCCATGTTTGGAAGAGGAAAATCATCTTTAGGGCATGTGACGTTAATATCTCTAAAGTCTATGCAAACCCTAACTTTGGTAGCTTCTTTCTTGGTGACTGGAACTACATTCGAGATCCATTCAGCATAATCAATAGCTTGTATAAAAACAACATTTAGGAGTTTTTCTAACTCCCCTTTGACTAGCAAGGCCACTTTGGGATGCATTTTTCTAAGTTTCTGTTTAACTGGTTTAGCATCCGGATGGACTACTAGATGATGCATGACTACGGAAGGGTCCAGGACCGGCATGTCTTCATATGTCCAAGCAAAGACATCTTCATAATCTTTAAGAAATGCAATGTATTCATTTTGTTTTTCTTGAATTAATTCTGATCCAATATTGATTATGTGAGGATTATCCTCAGTTCCAATGTTAACTTTAATGATGTTTTCTACTTCCATGTGTAGATCTCTTTCAAAATTAGGTGGGGTGGGTGAGACACCAAATTTGTGTAATTATTTTAAGGTTAAGTTGGATAATTCATCGTGAGGAGTGGTGGCCTCAAGCTGGGCTATAGTTGGTATAGAACCATCAAAATAAAAACCATTGTGTAACAACTCTTCAACGGAGACATCATGGAAAATATCTCCTTCCAACTCATCATCGGATTCAGCAATCAATTTAGGGTAAGCTATGGATAGCATATTGTATGTAAAGGGATTATTCTTTGGACACAAAGAATCTTGTTTATCTAGATAATCTTGATAACATATGAGTTGATCATTACCTTCAAAAGGGAAGGGTTGACCCTTACTAGGAAACAAGCCCACACCACATCGGGCGGGCCATGGTTCTACCTCGATAGGTTCTTTCATACCATTTTGGAAAGGTCCCAAGCCTTTCCCTTTATATCCCATTTTAAGCATTATAGGTTTAGCTTTAATATATTCATTAGCAAAATAACATCGAGCATATCCATCACAATGCGTCTTGATGTTTCGGGGTATTCTTCCCCAATCATATCATTTATAAATAAAAGCACAACTCCCGACTTGGTAAGTACTTCCCATAGGTTGTGGGAGGCCCAAATTACAAGTAGATGGTGGCAAGTTATTTAAAAGAAGTGAATCTTGCATAAAAGCATTTGTTTTTTTTTATATTAAAATTTTAGATAAATCTAGTAAAAATTCATCAGAAAGAGCATAAGATGTAGAAGGATCATTCCCTATATCTTTAGATGTGGAAGGTATGATAGATGTAGATAATGTGGAGGTTTTAATAAATGGGTCTATAGGTTTTGAAATTATAGGGATGGAACATGAAGGATTGGTTGTGGATTTAAGATCCTGTTGAGGTTCTAGTGTGGTTTGTTCAGAAGATGGTTGAGGTAAATGTATAGGTGTAGTTGATGGGGTAGATGATGTTATGGGTGTGTGTTTCACACGTTTGGATGAAAAATAAGAATTAGGATGTGTGGATGACAGAGCGGGGCAAAATTTCACTCCAACAAGTTCTGCCAAAGCACACATATCAAAGGGTCTAGGGTCACCATGGATAGTGACCAACTGATTTTTAAATTCAAATTTAACACACTGATGTAAAGTGGAGGGAACCACTCGCATCGCATTGATCCAAGGGTGACCCAAAAGTATATTGTATGATGTTGGGAAATGTACAATAAACACGATTGTATCTAGGGTTCGAGGACCAACTTGCAAGGGTATAGTAATGACTCCACATGTTTCTTGTGTCTCGTCATTGAAATCTTTGATAATCATATCCATTTTTTTCATTTCATCACTTCTAAAGCCAAATATTTGGTAGAAGTCAAAAGTGCATATGTTTAGAGATGAACCATTATCAATCAAGACTCGTTTAACAACCACATCTCCAATTAGGGCAGTAATATATAAGGGGTTATCCTTATGTAAACTATGTTGTGGGATGTCTTTATCCCGAAAGTCAATACAATCGACTTCTCGAGTGATGATAGTATTGGACATGGCTTCAGGTTGAATATTTTGTGAAGAACACAAGCTTATACTGAGAGGGGGGGTGAATAGTATAAGACCTCTTTTTACTTTTTCCTTTATACTCCAAAATAGTAAAGCAATATACCCAAAGCAATATCAAAGCAATGCACAATATCATCCACAAAGTGACACCAATTTTAACGTGGTTCACCCAGAATGGCTGGGCTACGTCCACAAAACTTTTCTCTAAAAGTTATCTCAAATTTCTTTGGAAATCCTTCCCAATTACAATGTTTATGAGCCTCGGCCCAAAGGATATACCTTCCCCCAATCAGAATTTATGAGCCTCTGCTCAAAGGAGATACCTTCCCCCAATCAGAATTTATGAGCCTCTGCTCAAAGGAGATACCTTCCCCCAATCAGAATTTATGAGCCTCTGCTCAAAGGAGATACCTTCCCCTCTGCTCTAGAAATGATCCCTTAGAAGATCAATTGCCTCTACCTCTTGCCAGACACGTGGAACTCCTTTCCACCGAAGACCTCCTATCCTCAATGCTTAGCCTAAGAGACCTATGCCTTCTATGATCATGTCCACAGCAGCTCAGCAACCTATACCAAACGCAGTCAGTCGGTCTAGTACAAGGCTTCCTCTATCTGTCATATCTATTCAAATCTTGAACAAATCAATCCTCTGCATACAAGCCTTCTCAAAGACTTGCCAAATTTATCCTCAGGTTCTTCTCATAGAACCAATGCACCTCTGTCCTCAAGTTCTCTGATAGAACTATCAAACTCAGCTCACAAGTAATCTGCTAGGACCTATCCAAATCTGCTCACAAGTCCCCACCGAAAATTTTCCAAAACTACTCACAAGTCCCCACTGGAACCTGTCCAAAACTGCTGACAAGTCCCCACTGGAACCTGTCCAAAAACTCAGCAAGCTCACCAAGAAAAAATTTCTTAGTAGGAAATCACAAAGTGAATTGTTAGAGACCCAATGTGATTTTTCAAACTCATAGAAGCATAAATAGAATTGTTAGAGACTCAATATGTTCTATACTCAAATCCCAAACTCAAAACTCAACTCAAATCAACTCAACTCAATCTCAAACTCAAATCTGAAAACTCAACTCAATATTTGAAATGGATAGGATAGAATGTTTTCTTTCAAGAACATGAAACCCCAACAATTGCCAACTATGCAAAGAATCACATAACAATGATACTCATGTTATTTTCACCATCAATTAGGGTTTCAACAATAATGCTCATCAAACAAGGTTTAGTCAACCAACACCATTCAACTCAACATCAACCTTGAAGCATTCAACAAATCATCACAAGAAAAGGAAACAAGTAGAAATCCTTTTCCCTCCAAAGATATTTGAACAAAACAGCCACCAACACAATATCACCAAATGCAAAGAATAACTTGCTCAAATCAACTCAATGGAGTAAGCCCAATATCATGAATCAAGTAAAGCAAATAAATTGATCAAACAACCTCTATGGAAGCAACTCAACCATCAAACTCAAAACAGCCAACCAAGGGTTCCACCAACTCAATGCAAGTAGCTAGACTCACAAATATAAACCCTAGTGCACAAAGCTTCCACTATCTCAAACCAAAAATTATGCATTCACCAAAAACTCTCCTTAAGGATAACAATGCATAAGTAGTCTTCAACAAACCAAAAAATAGGATTTACACCTAGCCAAAGGATACCTAGTAGAATACCTTTTCACTCCAACCTTATTTCAAAAAACATACACCAATCATACTCATAAGAAGAATGTGCCCATACCTTATTGGAGTAGAAGATAATTGAACCTTCAAGCTGTCACCATACACAACTCTCAAACTTCCAACCAAGTTAGGGTTAGAATAAAAAGAAATGAGCAATAATATAAACTTCCTTTATTACACCTTTTAGCTCCACTTCTTCAAACATAACCACCATAACATGCCAATAAATCAACAATCACAGACTCACACCTTATACCTACATTTTTAATTTTAGCATAGCAAAGAATAATCTTAAAAATGCATGCAAGGAAATATGCCCTTATTTCTCCTAAGCTTTTATTCAATGCTAATCACAAAATCCAGAACTCATAAAATTTAATCACACCTTATAAATCGCTGTCCAAAAAACTTTGAATTTTGTGGCATAAAGACATTTTAATAAAAATGTGTGTTACTCTAACAAAGCACCCCCGCGAGACTCAAAACGGTGACCTCCGCCAATGCAGCGCCCAACAGCAGCCTTCGCTGCCACTAGCCCATGCGGCCTACGAAGTTCACAAGTGAACTTCCCTCCACTTCACCCTAAAAAAAAACTCCGAAAGACTTTTCAACCACACATGCTTCTAAGTCTTCCTTCGATCACAGCGAATACAGAGCACAAACACCGCAAATTGCATTCGGGGAATTTTGAATTCATTAGCCTTCCAACCTTAGGAGTTGGAGAATAAATAGTCTCTTCGAAGACACCTTGACGTCGGCGAAAATAAAGACCATTTCAAAATTAATCAAAAGTCTTTTCAAAAAGGGTTTAAAAACCCTTAAATAATTTTGATAAATTAAAAATACTTTCTCCCTTAATTAATTAAATAATTAATTAATTAAAACCTTGAAGGGTTTTAAATAATAATTAAATAAATAATAAATAGAACCTCCATTGGTTTTAATAAAAACCATTGCCAATGGAATCTCTCCGAATTCTCTTAAAAATATTCTCTTGGAATCTTCCACCTTTGAAGCCAACACATCCTCTTAACATTAATGCCATTTCCTTTTGACATCAATGACAACTCATAGACAAGAAGCTAGGATCTCAAACCCAAAATTGCCAACAATCTCCCCCTTTGTCATTGATGGCAAACCATGCTTCTCAACAACATAGAAACTCAACATAAATAGCTCCCCCTGTCTTGAGGCTCTCCACCTTACTCAAATCTCTCCCCCTTTGTCATCAATGGCAAAGGGTCACCTTTGGGGCTCGGGACTAAGAATGAGCCTCTTAGATTAGTCCCTCCCCCACCTCCTGATGAGGTGATTAATTCTTGGGTGGGAGTAAAACTCCCATTAGGCACTGATCATCATCAGCATCTATAACTTCCTTTTTGGGCCTTCTCTTGAACTCTTTGTCCATATTCCTATTCCTATCACTATTCTTGTTCTTGTTCTCATCCCTATTCTTGTCCATGCCTGGATCCTTGGACCTAATCATGCCACTGTTCCTGTTCCTGTATTCTGTAATTTCAGCTCTACACTTTCTGATTATGTGACCTTCATTGTTGCACTTGAACCACTTGATGATGTTGTTTCTCTGAGGTAAACCTGATCTTTGAATCCACCAGTTCTAACCAAACCTGTTCTGACCAAACCTGTTCCTATTATTTGCCTTGCAGTAAACTACCTTGTTCCCAAACTATTGACAAGAGTAGCAATACCCTTGAAAGTAACTAGCACTTCTGAAACTGTCATTTACCTCCTTCACTTGAGCCATGCAATGTGAAGCCATGTGACCAAACCTGTGACAAGCAAAACATCTGCCTTGAAACTTTCCTTTAATTGACCTCTTAGGTTCTGAAAACTTCTTCTTCTCATTCTGAATTCTATTTTTTGTTTTTGTGCATCTATCATTCAAGGACTCCTTTTCTGAAATAATTTCCTCATCAAAACTCTCTTCCTTTTGGAGTCTCTTACTAGACTCTCCAACTTGTTCCTTGTGTGGCTTAACAAAACCAAGGTCTGTTTTATCTGTTGTCTTTCTTTGACCTTTGATGAGTGACTTAACCTTTTTGGAGCTATCTTGAAACTTGTAAAGCTTATCCTTGTACTCTTTAGTTTCCTCTTTCAAAGAAGCCATTTTCTGTTCTAACTCACTATACTCAAGAAACTTAGACTCTAACTCATCCTTGAGTTCTTGTATCTTAGCCATAGAGAAGTCAAGACTTTCTATAAGATCATCTCTCTCCATACAACATTCTTCTAACTTATCCTTGAGTCTAGCATTCTTCTTTATTTCCTTTTTCAAAGCACTAAGAGCACTAATAAGTTCACCTTCAAGATCTACTTCACCTTCCTCTATATCTTCCTCTATTTGTTTTCTTTTTGAATCATCAAAGCCTTTTTCAGATTTCTTATCACTAGAGGTGCTACCCTTTTCAAAAGCCATACATGCATCTTCCTTATAGTTTTCTGAAGCATCCTCATACATACTAGAAACCAAATAATTATTTGTGCAATCATCCTCAAGGTGACCAAAATTTCCACATCTAAGACATTTCATGATAATGAATCTATGTTTCGGTTCTTCCTCTTTTTTTGATATGAACAACATCTCATTTTCATTATCACTTGAAGAACTTTCACTATCACTACTAGAACACTTACTTGCTTTGTCTAGGTAGAAACTCTTCTTGTGCTTGTGATAATACCTCTTTCCTTGATTGCTATGCTCATCTTTGTTTTTCCTGTGATGCTTGTGCTTTTAGAATCCTTGCTCTTAGAATCCTGTTTATCTTCATCACTTTCATTCTTGGGAACAGTACAGTCAGTAGCATAATGACCAAACTTTCCACAATTGAAACATCTTATATTTTTCATACTTTTGTGCTTTCTAGAGAAATTGCCTTTCTTTTTGTAATATACCTCTTCATCACTATAAGACTCATCACTATCTTGAAGCTTTTTACCCTTGGAATTCTTGGTAGCCTTGAAAGTTGCCTCTTTCTTGACATCAACCTTCACTTGAGTTCTCAACTCAAATGCTGCAAGTATACTATGGAGATCATCCTTTTTCAACTTATCCAAATCTTTAGCTTCCTCAATAGCAGAAATCTTTTCACTAAATCCATTAGGAAGAGATCTTAAAATCTTATCATAAACATCATTTTCAGCAAGCTCAAGACCTAAGTCTTTCATGGAGTTAACAACCTCATCCATACGAATCATGTAGTCACTAATATTTTCATCATCATTCATCTTGAGTTGTTCAAACATACCTTTGAAGTATCTCAACTTGGCCTTTCTGACATTTGTATCACCTGTATGAACCACCTTCAACTATTTCCACATTTCACTAGTTGTCTTGCAGTGAATCACTTTGGTGAGATCTACTTTCTATAAGCCTTTTAGGATTGCATTCATTGCTTTTGAATTGCTATGATGTAGGAGCCTTTCTTCTTTAGTATTAGGACCATGTTCAGGAATAGTGTACTCATCTTAAATCACTTCCCAAACCTCATTCCCAAGTGCCATTAGATGAAACTTCATCCTTGCACTCCAAAGACCAAAATCTGACCCATCAAGAATAGGTGTTGCATTGCCACTTGAATGATCCATAGTGTTCTTTACTAGCTTTTCCTTCAAGTTGTTAAACTTTCTGAAGGCACCTACTTTGATACCAATTGAAGAACACAAGCTTATACTAAGAGGGGGGTGAACAATATAAGACCTCTTTTTACTTTTTCCTTTATACTTCAAAATAGTAAAGCAATATACCCAAAGCAATATCAAAGCAATGCACAATATCATCCACAAAGTGACACCAATTTTAACGTGGTTCACCCAGAATGGTTGGGCTACGTCCACAAAACTTTTCTCTAAAAATTATCTCAAAGTTCTTTGGGAATCCTTCCCAATTACAATGTTTATGAGCCTTGGCCCAAAGGAGATACCTTCCCCCAATCAAAATTTATGAGCCTCTGCTCAAAGGAGATACCTTCCCCTAATCAAAATTTATGAGCCTCTGCTCAAAGGAGATACCTTCCCCCAATCAAAATTTATGAGCCTCTGCTCAAAGGATATACCTTCCCCTCTGCTCTAGAAATGATCCCTCAGAAGATCAACTGCCTCTACCTCTTGCCAACACATGGAACTCCTTTCCACCGAAGACCTCATGTCCTCAATGCTTAGCCTAAGAGACCTCTGCCTTCTATGATCACGTCCACAGCAGCTCAACAACCTATACCAAACATAGTCAGTTGGTCTAGTACAAGTCTTCCTCTGTCTATTAGATCTGTCCAACTCTTGAACAAATCAATCCTTTGCATACAAGCCTTCTCAAAGACTTGCCAAATCTATCCTTAGGTTCTTCTCATAGAACCAATGCACCTCTATCCTCAAGTTCTCTGATAGAACTATCAAACTTAGCTCACAAGTCCTCTGCTAGGACCTGTCCAAATCTACTCACAAGTCCCCATCGAAACCTGTCCAAAACTGCTCATAAGTCCCCACCGGAACCTATCCAAAAACTGCTCACAAGTCCCCATTGGAACCTGTCCAAAAACTTAGCAAGCTCACCAAGAAAAACTTTCTTAGTAGGAAATCACAAAGTGAATTGTTAGAGACCCAATGTGATTTTTCAAACTCATAGAAGCATAAAGAGAATTTTTAGAGACTCAATATGTTCTATACTCAAATCCCAATCTCAAAACTCAACTAAATCAACTCAGCTCAATCTCAATCTCAAATCTGAAAACTCAACTCAATATCTGAAATGGATAAGATAGAATGTTTTCTTTCAAGAATATGAAACCCCAACAATTGCCAACTATGCAAAGAATCACATAACAATGATACTCATGTTATTTTCACCATCAATTAGGGTTTCAACAACAATGCTCATCAAACAAGGTTTAGTCAACCAACACCATTCAACTCAACATCAACCTTGAAGCATTCAACCAATCATCACAAGAAAATAAAACAAGTATAAATCCTTTTCCCTCCAAAGATATTTGAACAAAATAGCCACCAACACAATATCACCAAATGCAAAGAATAACTTGCTCAAATCAACTCAATGGAGTAAGCCCAATATCATGAATCAAGTAAAGCAATAACTTGATCAAACAACCTCTATGGAAGCAACTCAACCATCAAACTCAAAACAACCAACCAAGGGTTCCACCAACTCAATGCAAGTAGCTAGACTCACAAATATAAACCCTAGTGCACAAAGCTTCCACTATCTCAAACCAGAAATTATGCATTCACCAAAAACTCTCCTTAAGGATAACAATGCATAAGTAGTCTTCAACAAACCAGAAAATAGGATTTACACCTAGCCAAAGGATACCTAGTAGAATACCTTTTCACTCCAACCTTATTTCAGAAAACATACACCATTCATACTCATAAGAATAATGTGCCCATACCTTATTGGAGTAGAAGATAATTGAATCTTCAAGCTGTCACCACACACAACTCTCAAACTTCCAACCAAGTTAGGGTTAGAATAAAAAAAAAATGAGCAATAATATAAACTTCCTTTATTACACCTTTTAGCTCCACTTCTTTAAACACAACCACCATAAAATGCCAATAAATCAACAATCATAGACTCACACCTTGTACCTCCATTTTTAATTTTAGCATAGCAAAGAATAACCTTAAAAATACATCCAAAGAAATATGCCCTTATTTCTCCTAATCTTTTATTCAATGCTAATCACAAAAGCCAAAACTCATAAAATTTAATCACACCTTATAAATCTCTATCCAAGAAACTCCGAATTTTGCAGCATAAAGATGTTTTTATAAAAATGTGTGTTACTCTAACAAAGCACCCCCGCGAGACTCGAAACGACGACCTCCGCCAATGCAGCGCCCAACAGTAGCCTTCGCTGCCACTAGCTCACATGGCTATGAAGTTCACAAGTGAACTTCCCTCCACTTCACCCTCGAAAAAAAACTCCCGAAGACTTTTCAACCGCACGTGCTTCTAAGTTTTCCTTCGAACAGAGCACAAACACCACAAATTGCATTTGGGGAATTTTGAATTCATTAGCCTTCCAACCTTAGGAGTTGGAGAATAAATAGTCTCTTCGAAGACACCTTGACGTCGACGGAAATAAATACCATTTCGAAATTAATCAAAAGTCTTTTCAAAAAGGGTTTAAAAACCCTTAAATAATTTTAATAAATTAAAAATAATTTCTCCCTTAATTAATTAAATAATTAATTAATTAAAACCTTGAAGGGTTTTAAATAATAATTAAATAAATAATAAAGAGAACCTCCATTGGTTTTAATAAAAACCATTGCCAATGGAATCTCTCCGGATTCTCTTAAAAATATTCTCTTGGAATATTCCACCTTTGAAGCCAACACATCCTCTTAACATTAATGCCATTTCCTTTTGACATCAATGACAACTCATAGACAAGAAGCTAGGATCTCAAACCCAAAATTGCCAACATTTTGAGGTACCATCATTTGGCTTAATGTGAGCATTAATTCATCCCTATGGATAGGATAAGATCTTAAAAAGTCCAAAAGGGAAATTCTAGCTGTAGTATTGGATAATTGTTCATTAATATTGTGAGGCTTAGGTTGAACATTAGACATATGATTCCATTTATTGGTATTTTTCAAAACAAATGGAGCTAATCCATCATTCTGAGTTTGGTCCTGTTGAGAATTTTGAGCCTATTGTCTGGTAACAACTTCGATGGTACCTACAATGTTATATTGAAGATGCTGAACTGGTCTTGGTTGAGCGTTTATGGCTTGTTCATTAGGAAGGAACTAATTAGAAGAGGGTCGAGTAGTAACTCTTCTAGGAAATGGTTCTTCTAGAACCATAGCATCTATGATAGGTTGAATAGGGTCTGATTCGTTTTTAGAACTATTCGATTGATTTGAGGTGATATCTATTTCACTTTCAGTATCTGATTCTACATCACTAGGATTGGGAGTTTGAATATTATGTAGGGGTCGGGTCGTGACCATGGATAAAGTTGTGCCAAATATTTGAGGATCCTGAACAGATAATTGTCCGCTAATAGTCCCTACATATCGGGTAGGAGGGGGAACATTATGATGTTCGATTTGATTGGCCACTTCTTTACCATTTTTTGGTAAAAGATGTTGAAATATATCTAATGATTGATTAGCATTTTGATTCTGATTTTGGGGAATGGTCTTTTGAGCGTTATTAGGAGAATTTTGTTTAGGTTGGAAGGCTTGCACCTCCATTTCATTATTATCAATCAGATCTTGTATTTTATGTTTCAATCTTTTGCAAGAGTTTATAGCATGTCCAGGTCCTCTATGAAAATTAAAATGTAAATCAGCTTTGTATCCGGGTATAGTTGGATCAGGTTCCCGGATAGCTGGTAATTGAATCAAACCTTGTGCTAGTAATTGAGGTAAAATAGTTGATAATGGTTGATTGAGTCTAGTAAATTCTCGAGGAGGTTTATCAAGAGGTTTTAATATAAATTTTTATGTTGTCTTCGTTGTATTGATATTAGCAACGTTTCTACTATCAGTGACTCCGTCACCTACAACTTGTTTGTTTTTATATTGATTTTTGGATGTTTTCTCATCATCTTTCTTTTTGAGGTGACCTCTCCTAATGAGAGCATCTTCCACTCTTTGAGCTAAGTCTATAGCTTGATCGAAGGTGGTTAAGGTAGTAGTTGATAATTCATAGGATATTTTTTCTTGCAAATTATTGATAAAAATATCCAAAATTTCCCTATAAGGTGGCACAAAGTGTAGTTTTCTTGTCAACTGCCTCCATCTAGCTAAGAAATAAAAAAAAAATCATCTTTGTCTTGTTTTAAGTTGTACAAATATTTAATGGTGACGTGCCTCTCGATGTAGGCACTAAATTGATGGACAAAAGATTCAGTTGTTTCTTCAAAATTTCTCAAAGAATGAGTGGGCAATTGATAGTACCACTCTAATGCCATTCCTCCTAAAATTTTTGGGAACATTTTTAGTAATAGCAAGTCATCATGTGATATATCATGACATGCTATCCTAAACATGCGAAGATGCTCTATGGGATCTTTAGTTCCTTTATATATAGGCAGGACGGGCATGGGAAAGTGTTTAGGGTATGGTTGTGCTACAACTATGGGATCCAAAGGTTGACTACACATCTCTCGATAATTGTACGAGGGACGATAGGGATCTATCTGGTCCATACGCAAAGCTAACTGTTTCACCATGGCTTCCATATTACTGGTTTGCCCACCATATTGGTTCGGTAGGGTATTAATATGGGATTTGTGAGCATATGATGGAGGGACATGAAGATTAGAGGCTATATTGCTATTGTGTAAATTGTTGGTAGGAAGGGTGTTATGAAGAAGTTTTGAAGTTGTATTATGTTGTATCCCAGATTTTTGAAAATTGGTGTTTGGCTTCATTTTAGGTTTTTGTCGATTTGAAGCATATTGATCAATAGTTTGGCAAAATAAAGCAGTGAATGAAGGTTTCTTTTGTGTGGGAATGATTTTAGGCTCAATAAAAGGTTCCTTAGGGGGGTTGGGTAACCTGTTGTTTTTGCATGTTCTGAATCATAGTGACCATATCTCTATTGGATGGGCCAGCCTTATCACTTTCTTGATCAACAAAGGACAAGGGATTAGTGTGTATGCTAAACATATCTTCCATGGCTGCTTGAGTGTCACTAATTTGTCCTCTATCAATATGAACTGCCATATTAAGAGCACCAATGTTATTATTGAAAAATTTCCAGAAATGATCTAAGTTATCAAAAGCAATAGTTCCATCTGGAGCCATTCTAGGGGATGAGGATCCTTCCTCTTTAAGATTTTCTTGTTGTTCATTTTCTTTAGCCAGCTCATCTTCTAGTTGTTCTAGAGTTTCTCCTTTCGGAATTGAATCCTCAGGAAGGACATTTGGGTTTTTTGTTTTGTCTCCTAACCAATCTTCTTCTTTTTCTTTAGTTTGTTTACCATTCCTAAGTCTAGGCATTGTGCTTAAATTTAGATTTCAGAATATATATATATACTTGTTATATATATATATATATATATATATATATATATATATATATATATATATATATATATATATATATATATATATATATATATATATATGCAACAAGCTTAAGAGGTATATATTTTAATTATATACCTACTATTGTAAAAAAATAAAATGTTTGGTTTTGTTATGTTTTTGGTTTTTCTTGTTTTTTTTCAGTTTTGTTTTGTTTTGTTTTTGTAACAATATTATAAAGATAACAAACATCACACTAAATGCAAGAAATAATAATAATGAAAGCAATGATCTAGTTTTCTATAAACAATTTATAAATATCATTAATGGGCTCGAGTTCTTTAGGAGTCATGAAGTGTTCTTTTTCAAATTGAAAATTTTCTTTCAAGAATTTGACAAAAAGTGCTATAGTGATATTATCTGTCTCAGATTCTGGTTGGTAGAAACAAATTTTGTGGTAATACTCTCGATATAACACAGCTCTAGGAACTCTATTCCATCTTTCCCTATCTGTAAGAATGACCTCTTGATCTTCTACATGACCTAGGAATTGGTGTATAACAGCTCTATTCTTGAGGTATTCCTCAAAGGTGAACAATTCTAAAGACACAAGAGCTCTCCTATAAGCTAACCACCTATGGCAGGCTCTCTGAAGTTCATGATAAAAAATGAGTTTATTAGGATCCAGGATCCTATCTAGGGCAAACCTCTTGATTTGTTTAAGTTGTATTGATCTAGATGAAATGATACCTAGCCTCCTATCAAGTTCTTTCCACAAAAGTTGGTTTCTATCTGTTTCAGGCACACTAAGCACAGAATTAAATTCTATGGCTGCTAATTGGTTTTCAACATTTATAGTGACAGCTAGTCTTTTCTTAGGAGCTACCATCTATACATGATATGCAACTTAGTATTTTTCTAATGATTTTAAATGCATCTATGTTTTTTTTTTTGTTTTCAAAAGGTTTTAGTTTCACATCGGGTTCACCAAAATGTATCATTCCAAATTTTTCGCATCCTTACCTTTAGGCTAAAGGATCCGTGCCCGGAAGGAGGATGGGAAAAGGATGGGACAATACCTCAGAATGTGAAGTTACTGCCTCTTGGGGGAGGGGTATTAAGGTGATTTTTTGACGGATGGTGGGGTTCACTAGGAAAAATTTAGTGGCGGTTTCCACGCCTAGGTTGGGAATGAGTTTAATGTGTTCAATTTTAGCTTTAAACATCCAAGTCCTAGGTTTGGCCAGATGAATCTAAGTTGTTCTATTATGAAAATGCAAGTTAAATGAAGACATAAAATATATTTAAACAGAAAACACAAAGAATAATTAAGTGAAGAAATCCATACCTGGTTTCGGATGTCTTATGGAGGTTCTAATTTTTGAAGCAGTCAAGATCGTCTAGAATTTGATAGGATCGTCTCCAATCTGACAGGATCATCTGAGATCTGATGAATTCATCAGATGAATTTGTCAGAGACCTGCAATCAGAGAAATAGATACAAAATATAGAAAATGTAGCTATGCCAACAGAGGGCAATGATGTGGAATGACAGTAATAATTTTAAAATGATAATAATAAACAAAAACACGAGTGCATTACAATGATTTAATGACAATTTATGATTTTATTATGCATTAAAACTATATGGGTGAACTCCGGGATGCAAAATAATAATAAGTTTAACTAATGCAAATCAAAACAGTAAAAAATGGAGAAAGAATGCAAACTCAGGGCACTGATTGCCCCCAATGTTGACTGCAGTTGAAATCATCTCGGATTGGTATGAAATCATCTCGAATTGGACAGGATTGTCTGCGACGATCTGAGCTTGCTCCGGTTGAAGAATAACAAAGTTCCTGCAAGAAAATTTGAAAAGAGACAAAGGCAAACAATGGTCTAGGATATTCTAATGCATGTAAAACTTGAAGTGCAGAAAAATTCAGCCAGGGGGATGTCAAGGGGGGTCCTAACGTTTAAATAGGCTTAGGAGGGAGGTTAGGAGGTTGGATATCATCATAATCTGGAATATCTCCAATGAGGGAGGTCTCTAACGGTGCAGACACGCTTCTACCCAGATTAGAGACGTCGTTGAAACAAAAGCTAATTATGAAAAATCAGTTTTGGGACGAAATCGGCTGGACGTTATGCTCCAGATGAAATCGTCCGATCTGAGGTGATATCGTCTGATCGGAGACGATATCATCCAATGGATGAAACCAACTCTAAAAATGGCATGGAAAACGAGGAAACGGTTAGCAGGCGGTTTGGGAGCGGTTTTGGGGTTAAATTTTGAATTTGAATTATTACTAAGGTAATTTTAATTATTTGATAAGGTTTACTACGTCAATTTTAGGGTGCTACAATGTTGTAGATAATACAAAGGCTAGTTAAAATTGTAGAATGAGAAGTAATTGAAATACTCTCAAAAATTGCAATGAACCTATATACCAAAATGTGAATGTGTAGACTATAGTAAAATATTTTCAAGGACAAAATTATAAAAATATATATTAAATTGTTGGTGTTGAAGCAACAAATTTGAAGGAGAGTGAATATTTTTAGAAAGCATATTAAATGACATGAATATTGAGCGTAGTTAGTGTAATAGTCGACATATATGCGGAACGTAGCAAACATTATAGTGGGAAACATTTTATAGTGAAAATGAATGGTGCCAACAAAGAGGAGAATGCTCTAGTGAACAAAAATAGGAGAATAAAATATAATGGAGAGCCAACATTGAATCAACTAGAAATAAGTTAGAGGTGAAATGCATTGTCTAGATGCTATCCACATAGGAGGAGCTAGGGTTTGCAAAGGTTAAGTTATTAACCTTTGTTTTATTTAAAAGCATTTGGTAAATTTTAAAAGGAAGAGTATAATGATTACATTGAAGGAAATTATAATTAAAGTGAAGCATGTAAAGTTGAAAGGAAGGAGAAATTAATATTATTGTTAGGGGTTATAAGAAAAAATTAAAGAGAATAAATATGTGAATAAGAAATATTATTTAGTGGTGAAAGAATTATAATTACAATAGTTATAAGAAGAAGAAAACATTAATTGAAGGATAAAGATTGAAGGGAAAATTTAAAATATAAAAAAAGAATATAAAATAAAAATTTGAAAATGAAGACATTAATTGAAAGAAGAAAGAGAAGAAAATTAAATATTGAAGAAGACTAAAAATTTGAAGAAAAAATATTAAAAGGATGAAATATTGAAGGAAGAAAGAAATTGAAAATTGAATTGAAGGGAAAATTGAAGAAATAAATTCATGATTGAAGAAAATAATTGAATTGAAGAAGAAGAATGAAACATTTGATTGTGAAGAAATTAAATGGAGGAATATTAAATTGAAGAAAGAAGAAGAATATTGAAGTTGAAGATTATCGAAGAGAATAAAAAATGATGAAAATATGTGATTATTATCTAAAAAATCATTGAAGAGAATTGTTATTGAAGAATGATTAAGAATTTGGAGAATAATTGTTTAATAAAATTTGGATATGTGAGGATTTCAACATTAAAGAAAATTAATTCCATTGATGTTGAAATTAGGTTTTAAAGAAAGTGAAAAATAGGTTGAAGACACAACCAAATAATTTTTTTATCAAAAACAGAAACTAAATATTGGTAAGAGATAAATATTTAAGGAAATATGGTATTGGTATGCAATTATTTAAAATATTTCAAGATAAATTATCAGATACCATCCAAGAGTAATTAAGTTTAAAATATTTAAACCTTGATTTGAACATGGAATAACTAAGGTATCATAGAAATTGCCAAACAATGATATCACATAGAACCAACCAATATGGATAAGAAAAATGTTCTTCATGTATAATCCAAGTACAAATAAATTCATGATAAAGGACATCATAAAGGTTCTTTGTGGTACTTATAAAACCATGACAATAAATGAAGGTTTTGATCTTGTTCAAGGAATGGATATGGCATATGATAAAATAGACTTGAATATAGACAAAGAATGTACACAAGGCATATGTATTGGTTCAAAATGTGTTTGTAGAAAGTCTTAAAATAATAAATAGTGATAAGCCATTATGAGACATAAAAATAGAAAAGATAATAAATTTGATATAATCCATGAGTCGTATTATTGTGATGACTTGCACCAAAGTATGATAAATGCAAGTGATAACTCAGAGGAATAGATTCAATACCTAATACCTAAACTTTATTGATTATAAGAACTAGAACAAGATAAAAAAAATCAAGAAGATGAAAACACTTGAAGAAAAAAACTTCATACCAAATAATGTAATACAAGGGGTGTTTGAGGTATTACAATATTTTATACTAGAAATATTAATGCAAGGATCTTGTAAATAGTTTAGTCTAGGTTGTGTTTAATATTTGAGTTTATAGTATGTGTCATGTTGTTAAGTGTGAGTTATGTGTCATGTAAATAAGTGTGGAGTTATGTATGTGAGGTGTCATGTTAGTAAGTGTGAGTTATGTGAGTGAAGTGTTAGTTTTATAAGTGAGGCATTATGAGCAATCATAAGAGACTTTATCTTTATTTAAAGTTACTATAATGCATTTGCAAAATGTGAACAGTTACATTTGTCATGAGTATGAGGAAATGAAGAGTTTATGTAAGGGTAAAGGTCAAGAGTCATGTGAATATAAAGAGTTTCATATATGTATATATTAAATATAAAGGTCTACAATATGTAATCAAATAATCATTGCATTTATGCATTGCTTAAAGTAAATTATTAATAATATTTTAGTGAGATTGTTATTTTTATTGTGTGAGATTTGCATTTGAGATATTGTGAGATCCTATGAAATTATCCTATGGAGAAATAGCATTGGGCTAATAATAGGTGCTACAGAGGTCCGAGGTGTAGACCAATTGGTTTGACCAAACCCCGTAAGGGGGTGGAGGTCCAAGGTTCAAATCTTGGGCCTCACCAAACTGAACACTTGTCCCTTTCCTAGTGCTTTAGTGGCGTAAAATATTTAAAATGATTGTGTCATGGTGGTTATAGGGATGGACTACTTGAAGAACTATGTGGTGGCTTTCGATGAAGATAACATAAAATACTCTGGTGGCCATAAAACATGGATTCATAGAAACTACTAATTCCACCATGTAAATTCAAAAAAAAATAATAGGTGCTACAATTCCAAACATGCTAGGTATGTTAGTTAATTTAGCTATAGTCATGGATGATTTGGAGGTGGAATAAGTTAGGATTTTCCATTATAAGGCATTATATAATTAAAGCATTCTCCAAGAGTAGATATAATGTTCCCCACCTTGTGCATCTTCTAGGTATCATTCTAGGTCATGATATACTATGATGGCTTCTCAACAATCAGTGCATGGGTCATCTTGTGATACAAGGTATTAGAGTTAAGATATTGTAGGCATTTTGGCTAGTTTTGGAGGCTGAGTGCATCAATTTTGTGATTGTGATGCACTAGTCCTCATTATTTGTATATGGCAAACCTACCAATTTTATCATTATGGTATGTTGAACCATTTGAGTGATGCATATGATTTGATATATATATGAGACCATTATTATTTGATGATTTACTATTTTGTGTGTGATATCTTGATCATGTGACATTTTTAAAGTTACTTTAAAAGCTTATGTATAATGGTTTACTTTTATTTTGATAGTTATGATGCTATGATTCTATGCAAGTTTTTTAAATGATATTTTAAAAGCTTATTGTTGTCGTACACAAGTTTTTTAAATGACATTAATCATATACCTTGAGATAAGGCTTCTTATGGAATTTTAAGGCTTTTATTTTTCTAGATTGAAATGGTCTAGAGAACTTGTTATTGTAGTGTTATCGAAATGACTTGTGGTCATTATGTCCAAAGGACTTGGTTAGCATTGCTTGAAAGACTTGGATAGAATTGACTTAAGGACATGGTGAGAATTTCTTGGAGGACTTAGTTACCATTACCTAGAGGAGTTAGATAACATTACCTAGAGGACTTAGATTTTCTTGGAGGTCTTTGATAACATTGTTTGGAGTAATTAGATAACATTTATATATGATATAGATAGAATTTATTAGAGGACATAGATAACATTTAGATTTGAATTTATGGACAATTTATGTCTAGTTAGACCTTGTGGACCTAAAGGACACTTATGTGTGATAGTATTGCCTGAAGGACTTTATATATGCAATGTGCCTATATCTTGTCGGTTCAAAGGTCTTTTTGATTGAATGTATCACACTTAAGTCTTGCTAGGGCTCAAAATAATTATCATTGCTAATGTTACTAGGCTTAGCTAGGGTTTTATGGTAGATGATCCCTACTTAGAAATAGGAGGTATGTGATTTTCTTGCAAGATCTCAAATAATTTTAATAATTGGTTAATAAAAGTTATATGTTAAAGTACTTTTCCAATAATTAAAGGGATGAAAAATCCCTAGTCATACTACTAGATACTTTTCCAATGCTCTATGTAATTGTAAAGCAATGTAACTATGGGTAGATTTTCTACACCCACTATTTTGTTCAAATCAAGGAAAAGAGAAAAAGAAAAAGGGGGGGTTATTTTGAAAGGCAGCCAAGAGAAAGGTCAGACAGGAGAAATGGGTTGCATCTGGGCCCTTCATTGTCCCAAT
Organism: Wollemia nobilis; assembly: GCA_028583015.1. Taxonomy (NCBI): domain Eukaryota; kingdom Viridiplantae; phylum Streptophyta; class Pinopsida; order Araucariales; family Araucariaceae; genus Wollemia; species Wollemia nobilis. The sequence continues at coordinate 5,754,862 of JAQPPZ010001423.1, forward strand.
ATCCCTTTAGGAATATGATAAGTTAAATATATCCATGACAAAATAATGGGCTACAATTCCCATCATAGGCACTCCCAAAATCCCATCCAAAGGAAAAAGGAATTGGATGGATGATCGAGAGAATGTCAAAGAGGAAGTGAGTCCTGAATTGCTGCCCAGGTAATTGGATAATAGAGACAAAAAATTGGGAGGTAGATTTAGGAAGAGGTAGACCCAAAGTCCCATCCGAGGTTTGTTCGGTCACAGTGAAGGTGGAAAGAGTGGAAAGAAGAAGATGTGCAAGGGTTCCCATTTCCCCATCCTAGAGGAATATAGTCTAGATGTAGGAAGGGAGGCTAACCAAGGTGTGCATCCAATCCAAACCTCTATCCCATCCAACAATAAATGCATGAATCCTAGCTATGAAGAGAGTTCTTCAAATTCAAACTTCCTCTTCCCACCAAGCTTATTTGATCATTGAATCCAAGGGTGCAGTATATGAGGAAATTTAATGGTTGATCAGATCAAGTACATAAGGTGGTAGTTGAGGAATTGATGTAGAGTGGCTACCTCAGATCATCGAGAAGTATTTAGAAGCAGTGGTGGCATCAAATGCATTGATTAGTAGGGAAGGCCCAGGTAGGGTATGTCAGTAATTCCCATTTGGATGCAGTGAAGAATGTTTTATCTATGTCAGAGCAATCGTAGAGGAGATCACTCAAACAAGTTGAATACTGACATCCTGATCCACCATTAATGTTGTATTAATTTGATTTTCAAAAATCCCGCCCTTGGAAGGGGGCTATATATACATGTTTGTAATGTATGTTTTAGTGTCAACTCTCCAGTCATTACAACCTCCATGTATAGTTTGATGCATACAACAATACAAGTGGATTATTATCTGGCCTTCAATTGTTTTCATGTATGTATGATTTTACTCTACTGATTATTTTTGCTATAGTTAAGTGAATGAACTAGCTTTAATTTTGCTATCTGGATTTCATGCTACTAGTTCCTTAATTTTGGAATTCTTGGTAGAGTAATGTGCGTAATTGGTTAATGAAATTAGTGGCTGGTCTATTAGGTAGTCCATGAATGTTGTTCATGTTTTAAGACTTATCAGGCATGTATCTTGATGTGATTGGATCTGCACCACTTTATGTTCTAGATTTATGTTTTCTTTAGATCTCTTCTCTTTCCCTTTTCCTAAACATTTAGTTAGAACTTCCAAGGAGCTGACCTTCTCTGGAGATTGACCCTAAGATCTCTGGTCTTGGGGCCATTCAAAGTTGGTCGAGGTCTATGGGTGCACAATCCTTACCATTAGACAAAATTTTAACCAATAATTTTTGGCATGCTCGGTGGGACTCCTTCCCACATTTTGGATAATTATAAGGGATTGGTGATACCTCGATTTCTCTAGATTCCCTTGTTACTTGGTGACTCCATTAAAAGACATACCCAGAAATCCATATCAGCCCTATAGTTTTTTCATGATTACAAGACATAGGGCCAGTATTTCAAAAGAACCCATTGAATTCTAGAAGTTATCCTCCATAAAAAAACAACCTGAGTTGATTATTGAGGCCTCTGGTCCCACTGAAGAACAAGACAAGATCATATTGATACTCAATTGGTACCCGTACCTCAAATATCCACTTCGCATTAAACAACAATGGCCCAAAATCAAAACCTAAGAGTTCCCAACTAGAATCATACAGGACCTCTTAACCTGGCTGATCAACATGCTATTCCACAAGTAGCCTTGAAATCCCTTCCAACCTATGATGGTACAGGAAAAATAGCATATGAACATGTTCAAGATGTAGCATCATTGGTTGTTGTGCATAATATTCAAGATGAGGATGTGATGGTCAAATTATTGGTCATTTATCTGAAAGGAAAATTGCTTTATTGGTATAGAACTCTACCTAGTGGAAGTATAAACTCTTGGAATGCTCTAGCATCAAAATTAATAGAAGATTTTAATGAGCAAGTAGATCCCTTTTCTCTGCTCACTCAATTCATAGTAATACAGAGGCATCCACAAGAAGATATTATGGATTTCAATATCAGGTTTAGTCGTACTTGGAAAAGAGTCCCTGATGGTCTTAGACCAACTCATGAGCAAGCTATCTATTATTATCTAAGAGCATTCAGTTCAGATTTAGGACTAATGATAAGGTAGTCAAATGTCCTTGCTTTTCCTTAAGATCTTTCAAGAAGTTGCAAAAGCAAAAAAAATCCTTATTGCTATAGGAAGATTGCCTCCCAAGCTCGTGATGCCTATTTTCCCAAAATTCCTTAATAGTCAACCACACCCAACTATCCCGGTGCCTACTTATACAACATTACCACCTCCCATGGGCTTCTCTCAATGGCCCAACATACCAGTAGTACCAGTACTACATGCACCTCCTATGATACCTACTCTCCCTGCTCCACCTATAGTACCTGCATTACCCACCCTGGATTCACAAGTAGCTACCTTGCGTGAGCTACAGGATTTTATGAAAAATCTATCTAATGAGGTTACTATGATGAAAAGGAGGGAAGTCAAAAGGAACTTCCAACCAAGAAGATTCCCATATGTCACAAAATATCAATCTACTCCCACTAATAGGCCACCAAAGAGAACTAATACAATCCTCATTAATGATGGATGTGAACCTTCGACTTCTTTATCTGATTCAGACTATTGGTGTTCTACCTATAATGATCCTCATGGGGAAAATACATATATGATGCATCAACATTACATGCAAATAATGGTTGTTGAGAGAGCAAAAATAATTCAAAAGGGATAAATCAACATGGTTGGAACTAATGAACATAATTTTATGGTGCCATCAGTAGAACAAGTCTCGATCTTGATGAGATCCAGAAAGAAGCCACTACAAGTAAATCTTGAAGAACTCAACCTCATGAAAATTGCTACTGATGATTCAAGAGAAAAGAAAGCTGAAAATAGTGCTCCTCAAAAGGTTCCCTATAAAAAACCTCCACAACAAGAAAAGGAAGATCCCAAGCCTAGTGAACCTCAATAAAAAGCAATAGAGATTCAAACTGAGGCTAGAGATAAGCTCAAATATCCATCCTTGACAAAGTGTCAATGGATTGAAGCCACCCATGAGTATAGAAGTAAATTTGAAACTCCTTCAAAAGAGAAATATAGGCAATCCAAAATCCCTACCTTCAATATTATAGAAGAATTAAAGAAGACCCCCTCAAAATCCAGTATGTATGATGCATTACTCATCCCTAGATAGATTGACCTACTCCAAGCTTCCCTAAAAATGGTCAAAGACCAAAGCAAAGTCCAACCAAAATAGAATTTGGTTCAAAATAGCTCTATTATGGGGGGCAAAAATAATAGACCTTCACCATTTTACCTCTCTTTAGAAATGGAAGGATGGGTTGTGCATAATTGCATGATAGATTCAGGTGCTACTACTACAGTTATGCCTAAAGTAGTGTGTGATGTCATGGGAATGGAATACACTAGAAGTTGTCCTAGTGTGTTGCAGTTGGATGGTACTCTAGTAAAAATTATAGGGGTCATCAAGGATGTGCCTATCATTCTTCATAGATTACCTCAGGTCATTGTTATACAAGAGATTGTGGTAGTAGACCTGGAACCATACTTTGGGATGTGCCTTTCTAGGGAATTCACTACCAAATTGGGGGGATACCTTTCTCTTGACTATTCTCATATGGAAATCCTATGTAAAGGGAGAAGGGTGAAAATCCACTCAGAAAAACTATCTCCCTTTCATATAGAAAGAATAGAGGAAGTGGACCAACAAGAAGCCATAATAAATGTTATTATTGAGGAAGGAGATCTCATAGAAGAAGTCTTAGAAGAACTGCAAACGGAAGATCAATTTTCCATGAAAAATGTCAATGCAATAATGGAAATAGGGGTTGGTACTTATACAATTGAAAAACTAGAAGTAAAAAGGTTGGAAGCCTAGGAAGAATCTTCATCTCCATCTCATCAATTATGGAAATTATATTTTGATGGAGCAAGATGCAAAAATGGTGCAAGAGTCGGGATAGTCTTGATTTCCCCTAAAGGAACCCAAAAGGTTTTCTCATATAGATTAACATGGAGTTGCACTAATAATGCAGTAGAATATGAGGCCCTCTGTTTGGGACTAAAAAAGGTAGAAAAGTTGGGCATCAAGCAACTCCAAATATTTGGGATTCTGAATTGGTGATCAATCAAATCACTAAAAAATGTATTAGCAAGCAACATTACTTAAAAGCCTACAGGAATAGGGTATGGGACCTGTTAGAGTCATTTGAAGCATTGAATATTAAAGCAATCCCTAGGGATCAAAATAGACATGCTGATATTTTAGCTTCTATAGGAGCAAACTTCTATCCTGGTCTCAAATACCATTCACAAAGCAAAATCAGTTAGGTTGGTGTATAGACCATCCATCCCTGATAAGGACACTTTTTGGCAAGTATTTGAAAATGATGAATAGATAGTGGACTTTCTAATTCATGAAATGAATTGTTTAGTTGATGGGTCCTCCAAAACTGAAGATGAAAAATAAGAGGAAGGGTTTATCCAACTCAAAAATAACCACATTCCAAAAGGACTGATCACCTTGGAAAGCCTCTTTGATAACAATGATTGACCAAAAGTTCATATGATGAAAGTTGACTCTAAAGGATATAAGGAAGTCCAAATCTTAGAAGGAAAGGGTCTGAAGATAGGGGTAGATTGCTCAAATGAGGAAGTCCACCAGATTCAGGAATTATGTAAGAGATATGATGATATTATTGCATGGACATATGATGACCTCAAAGTATACAGTAAGGATGTAATTCAACATACTATTGAATTGGAGCCTGATGCAAAGCCCTTTCAAAAAAAATAGAGACCAATGAACCCAAAAATAGAAGCTCTGATGAAACAAGAGTTATTGAAATTGTTGAATGCCAAGATAATATATCCCATTAAGCATTCTACTTGGGTAGCTAACCTAGTTCTAGTCAGAAAGAAGAATGGAGATATTAGACTCTGCATAGATTTTCACAACCTAAATAAAGTCTCTCTAAAGGACCACTATCCTCTACCACAGATAGATCAAATATTACATATAGTGGTAGGAGAAGAACAATTCTCATTACTGGATGACTTTTCAGGATTCAATCAAGTTTGGGTCAAAGATGAAGATCAACATAAGATAACATTCACTACTAAATGGGGAACATTTGCATATCAAAGGATGCCATTTGGCTTATCTAATGTTGGTGCAACATTTCAAAGAGCAATGGATCTAGAGTTTGGTGAACTGGTCAATAAAGTAATTGTTATCTACTTAGATGACATGACTATCTTTTCTCATAAAAGGTAGGATCATGTGAAGCATCTTCAACAAATCTTTGAGAAGTGTAGAGAATTTGGAATATCATTAAATCCAAGGAAATCAATCTTTGTGGTACAAGAAGGTAAACTCTTGGGACATGTTGTGTCAAAATTAGGGCTTGCTATAGACCCGGATAGGGTCAATGCTATTTTAGAATTGCCAATACCCATGAACAAGAAGGCACTTCAGTATTTCTTTGGGTAGATCAACTTTGTGTGAAAGTTTGTGTCTGAATTTGCATAGATAGTCAAGCCTATGACTCAAATGCTAAAGAACAATGTTGAATTCAAATGGATGGATGATTAAAAAGATGCTTTTAGGAATATTAAGGAAGCCATTTCATGAGCTCCAGTTCTCATCAACCTCGATTATTCTAAAGACTTCATTTTATATGCTTTTGGAGCAGAAGAAAGTTATGCAACAGTGCTAATGCAGAAAGGGGGATGATGGTGATGAGAGACCAATCACTTTTCTTAGCCAAACTCTACATGATCATGAAGAAAGATACAATTTTATAGAAATACAAGTGTATGTTGTTATGAAATCTCTCAAGAAATTTAGGTATTTTATCTCACAAAGAAAAATAGTAGTGTATGTGGTACACCCAGATGTCAGGAGTTTTGTGATCCAAGGAGAATGGGGTGACCGAAGGGCTGGTTGGACAACAAATATTCAAGAATTTGATGTGGAAATTTGACCAACAAAGTTGGTTAGGGGGTGAGCACTTTGTCAACATTTGGTGGAAGCAGTAGTCACAGATTCCAACCTATCTATAGAAGCAGTAGATAATCTAGAATCAACACAAATAGAAGAGTCATCTGACTCATGGATCATCCATTTGACTTCTTACTTTAACTATGGCAAGTGCCTGGAAGGATTGACAACATCTCAAAGATGTAGATACAAGATGCAAGCTAGAAAATATACACTAGTCAATAACAATCTCTATCAAAAAAACTTTGATGGTGTGTTGTTGCATTGCATATCTCAAGAAAAGGCAAGGGAGTTACTGGAAGAATTTCACTCTAGATTCTCAGGAGGCCATTATTCAGTACAAACCACAACAACCAAAATATTGAGGGTAGGATTTTATTGGCCTTCCATATTCTCAGATGCATTCAAGTTGGTTAGAAAGTGTGACAAGTGTCAAATATTTACTGGAAAGGAGAAGCACTATGCCATGCCTTTAAAGCCGATAATAGTAGAAGAACCTTTTCAATAGTGGGGGCTAGATTTTATTGGTGTTATAAACCCAAATTCATCAGTCGATCATAAATATATTCTTACAATAACAGACTACTTCACTAAGTGGACTGAAGTTGAAGCAACCAAACAAGTTGACCAATAGATAGTCATTGACTTCCTAGAAATATTGATCACCAGATTTGGAGTCCCAGCTACTATTATCTCAGAAAATGGCTCTTCTTTCATAGGAGCCAAAATAATGGACTTTGCTAGAAAATATGGGATATATTAGAATGCAACTTCAAACTACTATCCACAAGGCAATGGCTTAGCGGAATCCTCAAATAAGAATTTATTGAGAATTATTAAAAGAAGCATTGAGCACAATCCTAGAAGTTGGCACCTTTTGCTAAATCAAGCATTATGGGTGGATAGGATAACTCCAAAGAAGTCCCTGAGAACATCCCCTTACTCTCTAGTATATGGCAAAGAGGTTATCCTTCCTATCAATCTTGAACTCCCAACATTAAAGTTCCTACAACAAATAGATGATGAAGAGTTCCCATCGATTGAAAGGAGACTAGTGCAACTGATGCAGCTGGAAGAGGAATGAGAAAAAGCGTTTGATAATGTAACTCAACATCAAAGTCTAGTCAAACAATGGTTTGATAAGAAAGCTAAATCAAAATAATTTTCCAAAGGTGATCTTGTACTTAAATGGGATGTAAATCTAGCTAAACCAGGGGCTCATGATAAGTTTGATTCATTCTGGATCGGGCCATATCTCATTGAGGAATGTAAAACCTCAAATGCATACCAATTACGGGATTTGGAGGGCAAGTTGATGCCAATCCCAATGAATGGACAACACCTAAAACACTATGCTTGATCTGCACTAAGAAGTTGTATATGTATGTATATATTTCCTTTGTTTTATCTTGTACAAAAGTAGAGTGCATTTTTCATGTTTGTTGTATAGCAAAGAGTCCTAAGCCTTTCGGGTTCCCTAAGAAGTTTCTCCAAGCATGATATTTAAATTCAGAAGTGGATGGGAAAATGGGAAGCATCTAATTAAGAGAAGGATCCTGAAACCCCATCTCAAGCAAGGATGGAGAAGTGGGATCAGTATGAATAAAAAGTGGAACCCAAAATATCATCCGATCAAGAGAAGAAAAAGGAATTATGGCCTACAACTGTCAACTCCTCCATTCATCAGAAGAATTGATGATCAAATTGGAAAGAGTGCCCAACAAGCATAATTGCATGCGTACAAATGGCCGATGCTCCATCTCGATAAAATCAAAGAGGAAGATCATGGGCACGTACATCAAGTGGCCTTAATGTGCATAACGACCAGAAAAGGGTATGGTCATCCAGCTGGCACCTATTGAAGAGGTGCATTTATAGAAAATGTGGTAGAAGCACATTCCTCAGATGAATTTAAGCATGTGTAATAAATTAAAGAAGAATGAAGTCTAAAGCAAGATCGGCCTAGGAAAATAGTAATCCAACTATTTCTAAAAGGAAATGTGCTCACCTAAATCATTTCATTGGCCCAAGGTCCGCAATCCAAGAAATGTTGGTGAAGGAAATCTGACAAGACTCTGCACATCAATTGGATTTACCTCGAAGAAAGTGAGATTCTATGCAATAGCTTTGATCACCAATCTCATCGGTCCTACATTCTGATGTTATAAGAAGGCGATGCTGGTAGAAGCTCCAGGATGATGTAGTGTCTACTGAGTATTATTCATGCTCTTTAGAAGAAGGCTGGTTGATAAGTTGATAGGCTCTGAGTATTCTAAATCTTATAATTCTTGGTGAGTAAGAATAGAGCTGAGCAAAATGACCAAGGCAAAGCCAAAGAAGAGGTTAGAAGACTCATTTGAGGGAATCATGGATACATGCATCACTATGAAGGCCAAAGCAAAGTTATCTCGAATGGGAGTGGAGCAAAAGGCAAAGTCAATAAACTCCAGTATCACTAGGGTAGCTCCATGGAACACGCAATTGGTGATGTTCCTACCAATTATTATGCATTCTTATCTCGAGCTAGTGGACATTGTAGAAAAATTCTATGATGCTAGTATGGGGATAGTCAGAGGACAAGATGGACACCCTCTATTTTAGATAACTACTCAGAATGTAAGAAAAGCATTTATGACTCCTGGAGCCCTCTCTCGAAGATGTATCCATTAAACACCTCAGAGTCATTAAGGAGAAGTCCCAAAGAGAAAATCTTGCAGAGGAGGGCCCAAAAACTTGGATGAAAGAAGTCTTAAGCTTGAGAAGCTTACCAGAGGACTATTTAGAAAGGACCTAGCAATTAGCACAATTCAAGGAAGATGTTCAGCCAGTCTTGAGCATGATAGCTATAGTGCAAGGTGTTGAAATGGATAAAATAGTACTTTCAGAGCAGATAGCTTTGGTGCATATTGTATTGAGGGCTCACAGGTCAATAAAGCTAGATTGGGCTAAATTTTTGGCTAAGAACATGAGGAAGCAATTGGAAGAATATCAATCTAAGAAAAGTATGAAATTTCATTTCCCTTCTTACTTGGCCTGGTTATTTCTTTTCTTTATGCCTAGAACAACACATTTTGTGCAAATTGCAAAGGTTGATCCTTGCCTAGTCATTGACTGGACGCATTCCCTTAGGAGAATCCAGTCCTATCTAGAGTTTAACAAGAGTTTCCTTGGTCCAGCTTTGGCCTATGTTTATGGTAGTTGTCCTCATCTATCTGAAAGGGTTATCCAATTTTTAAGGACAAAATTTCTTGAAGTAGGAGATTGGTATTTTCTAGCAGAAGGAACATGCATAAGATTGTATGGCTTCTCTAGTTTCCCTTTTCTTCTTCCTTATTATGTCACAGATTGGATATTTGGGCTTGAAGTCTATAGGTAAGCCATTGTAGTAGAAGATAAGCATGGTCAAGGGGCGAAGAAGAAAATAATTTTTTAGTTTCCTATAGTGTATAATCCCATCAGTAATCCCTTCAGAGACCAGGCTACATATCTAAAATTGGATAATAAGTTGCATGCTTTAGGATTGGAAATAATGCCTCCTCGATGGCATTATGATCCTGATGGTGTCATTAAGAAGAAGGTTGCCAATAATGTCAAACCTCGACCATTTGAACATCAGGAGAATGAGGTAAATTTAGGTGTTCTAAAATTCAAAAATCTCTTGGAGGATCGGTTGGTTCCATTTACCAAGTTTGAATTCCATAAGCACCCACCATGGAGGTCCTCATATCCATACAAGAGGGTGTTTGACCCTAAAAGGAACCCTGATCAGAGAATAACAACCACTTTCTTTGAGCGAGTTGAGTAGCAAAAGGGTTGGGATGATGATGAGAAGGTGGAGCAATGGTGGATAATGAAGTGTGAGAAAGATGATCTCAGAGAAATCCTCCCGGGAGTGGCAGATGTTAAATTTCACATAGAATTTATGGCTCACATTGATCAGTGGTGGGAGAGAAAGGATGATAATATTTTCCTAGAAGTGTTAAAGAAATCTGATCCTGTGGAGCCTGTTGTAGGAGGAAGCAGTGATGATCAGGAAGGAGATCAGGAGCTGGAGGGCCCAAATTCTCAAGAAGAATCCGGTGATGTGGCCCATGGAGCGCAAGTTGAACCAGAAGTCTCTTCCTCCCAGAAACCACAAAGCAGTAGGAGAACGAGGTCGAGTAAAACCCTTCAAGAGACTTGTCATTCATCTGGGTCCTCTCCTCAGAGATCAGTGTAGAGTGGAAAGAAAAGGACCCACTCAAGTCTAGTTATTTTGAAGGAGCAAGAGCTAGGGCACAAGCATCAACGACTACAATCTAAGGTGGTGCAAGTGAAGAAATCAAGAGCGCTGACACATCATTCTAAGGCAAGTCTAAATATTGTGGAGCCTGAAGAAGAACAAGTTCCTTTATAGGTACAACTCAACACCCCTTCTCCAAATCAAGATCCTCCTAGCAATCCATTGAATCATCCTCCCATTTTTAATGATTTTCCCCTATATGTTTAAGGATTACCAGATGCAAGGCCTATAGCAGAGAAATATTTCCCTGAGCCTTCATCATCACCTTCTCCATTTTTTGGTCCATCATCTGATCTTCCTCCCAATCCATCAGAAGCATCCATCCCTATATCCTTGTCCAATCCATCAGTTACTCCTATATTCTCTATCACCCCTCCACCTCCTTCACAAATATTACCCCAACAATTTCCCCCTTCATCAATGTCAGTCATTACCAAAACTATGAGTCAGTCAACTGGTGCAAACCAGGAATAGGCATTGGCAACACTTCCTATATCCCCATTGTCCTCTATGATGTCTTTTCCACTTCCATCTCAAGAAATGGAAGAAGAAGAACAAAAAATTTTCAAGGTTGTGTGTGGTAAGAGATAATAAAAAGATATGGGTAGAGGAGCAGCTTTAGCAGGAGCACCAAAGCCAGGAAGAGGCCACCATGATGGTTTTACATGAGCTTGACCTGATTGAGGGAAGACAACACAAGGTGATTACCAAACCCAAAGTTAAGAAAGTAAAAGCGAACATGAAATATGATGACTAGGAATTTGAGCACCTCACCAGGAACATTGATGATATCCCCTCTATTGAAGTGTTGAAAGCATCACATGTGAACTCTGATACTTTGTACCTCAAAGTAAAGAATGTTGAAAAGAAGATGAAAGCAGCAGAGAAAAGGAGGAGAACTTTGAGGCTCAGTATCACCGGGTACAATGAGAAATGAAGACCATTCTCTTCTTTGACCTTTCTCTCTTTGTCTTCATCTACCCCCATATCTTGGTAATTTATTCAATTATATAGAAAATTTCCATGGAGTGGGTGAGCACGTAGGCTATCATGCAATCAACCAACTAATACCTCCGCTCCATATACCAAATGGAGGTTTCAAAATTCTTTTATTTATTTAATTAAAAGGAAGAATACTTCCTAACGAAACCATAGTATATATATTTTTAATATTTATGTACACATATATAAATAATAAATAATTTTATTTAGTTTATTATTACCTTTATATTTTCATATTTATTATTTATTCATTTATTAAACAAATGAATTAAAATCTAACAATATACCTTTAACCAAACACATATTTTTCTGCAACTTTTCTTCTTTTATATGCAATTGTATGACAATGAGAAGCTATCACCTACATGTTAAAAATAGATCCCATGCAACATGACACTTTCCTTGTTGGATTATTTTAAATTCAAAAAAATGCAAGTAATATTTACTTTCAATCACATACAATCATACATGCATAATACACCTACATGTTAAACCATTGGCGATTGTTTTGTTTCTAGGACTTTTTCACCCTTTCCAAAGCGAATATCCCACTACGGTGATAATTCACACCACCATAATTTCCCATTTTATTTCTTGTGGACCTGTACCTACAAAATAGAGACCATCAGTAGTACCATATCCAAGAATGATAAAGCATAATAATAATAATAAGAGATGCTCAATATATGCAAATAGAAACATCATGAAATATATTTTTGGGAGGGTTGTGACACTACTCTTATATGTTGATGATCATCCATGCAATTGGAACCTTAATTTATGATGTAAAACTCCTTACTTCCCATCGCATAAATCAAACCCCTTAGATTAAAATACCTCATTATTAATCATATACACCATTTAAAATTTTAATCTTTGATATTTTATAGCTAAACATGTCATCAATATTTAATATTCTACATAATAATTTCAACATATCATGTTTGATAAACAACTTTAGTTCATTTAAATATAAAATATGAATATTAATACATCGTAAAATTATTTAACATCTGAACACTAAAATATAATATATTTTTATTTGTATACATATCATAACATTTGGTGTTTTATATTTTATTAACATTCCATAAGCATTTGATGAAGAAAATAGTATGATTAATAAATCATACAAGTATTTAAAATTGGGATATAATACATGAGTACAACTATTAGGTATGACCAATTGCATCATACAAGTACTTTAATGATACAACCATACAATGGTAGTAACTAGATAGGCCTTATTAAAAACATAAATTTGTAGCTAGGGAACTCAATAAATGATGATTTTTAATAATATCTAACACATGGAATACTATTATGTGATGATAGGAATTTCATCAAGAGCATTTTATCAAGATAATAACATGATCAATATGCCATTTAAGTATTTCAAATATACAATATATCGTTATAACTATTTGGTATAACCAGTTTCTTCATATAAGTACTTTAATGGTCTAAACATACAATGATAGTAGCTATGTGGATTCTCTTGAAAATACCTATTCATTGTAATGGAACTCAATAAACAATGATTATCAATAATATTTAATGCATGGAATACTATTACATGGTGATAAGAATTCTATGCAAATTGTATAATATAATAACTAAGAGTAATATAATTCTTTTAAAATGAGTATCATATAATAGATATTTCACTACTCCAAAAAGGGTCTTTAAGGATTATTTTTAACTACCATTAAATACATTTAAGTGCATTTATTCAGTCTTCATTCATTTAAAAAATTTACATCATACGATGGTGGTTAAAACCTACTTCAAAAAATTACCCTCGTAGGGTCTGTTAGGGCAATTAAAAACCGCCTCTAAAATCGTCCTCATAGGGTCTAAGAGGGTGATTTAAAACCACTCTCTTAGATGACCCCTAAGAGGGAGCTTTAAATCTAGCCTCTTAAACTTCCCTCTTAGGGGTTGTCTAAGAGGACCTTTTAGGGTCTAAGAGGGTGGTTTAGAACCATCCTCTTACATGGTCCTGTCAACTAAAAAAAAATTAAAATTTCAGATGAAATATTAATGTAATTTGTGTTTCAACCTTTATGCTCTGAATCAAGGGTATGGTAAGACACCTACTTTTGTCTTAACAGGAGTTTTGACCACACTCTTGTTTACTAGGATCTCTAACTAAAACCATGCTAAGAACCAGCTTGGTTTTTACAGCATAACATATGGTAGGCAGTTATTCATTCGAGCTACCAAGACTACATTACATAATACTAAATAAAATTTCTGAAAAAATCTTCCTACTAGAAAATATCTAACTTTCAAATCATGAATTGTCCCAGACACTGAATTTGAAAGATCATAAATTTTCAAATCAGCTCCTCTGCCCATTTCAAGCAGGCATAAATAACAGATTAAGTTTCCTTTCTTCTTTGGAATGCAGAGAAATCCTCCCTCTGCTCCCTAAGAATAATTATTCAAAGCATTTTCTTACTTGCATCCATCCTTTGAGCTTTTAACATTATGATCTCCAGCCATCCCAAAATCTGCAAAGTAACAGCACACAATATCTGATGGTATTCTTTCCATCATTGTGCTCTGGAAGCAGTGTACTGTATTGCCCATAGTCAGAGGGAAAAAAATGATAGCATGGACAGCAAACCCCAAAATCCTAAATTCTCCAGGTGATTTTGAGAATTTAGGACCATGATGTTAAAGGTGAAACCTTTTCCCATGATAACCTTAGGATCCTCCACTAGGAGGACACCACATAATGGCCTTTCTCTGTCCAGACAGGACAAACACTACTAGCACTATCCAAATTTCAAATATAAAAAGTTTAAAAATCTTCATATGTCCAAATCATCGTCAGGATCTTCATCTGAATTAGGAGCCTCATCATCTGAATCTCACACGTAATGTATCTCCCCTCTCCTCACTTCCTTTGAAGTAATGGATGTAGCCATGTCTGAATCACTGGTGACTGGTTGAGAATCTGAAAGAGGTGAAGCTCCCCATTCAAAGCTTCCTTTTCTGCCATCATAGATATGTATTTCCTTGCCATTTCCTGAATGAAACACAAGTCATCAATACAAACAACCTCCCACAAAAAAAAGGAACACAAGTAACTATAACATAATGCATTCCATTTGTAAGAAAATGTTCTCTAGGCTAAAAAAAGAAAGAAACTATATTACCATACACAAGTGACAAGAATACATCAATTGGACTCAAAAGCAAAGCCAAATACAATAGAGAGGAAAACGGCTGAACTTCGTCTACAGAGCAACTAAAGGCTCAAAACAATAGACAATTTCCTATTACACCAATTACCAGTAAAATCGCATGTATCTCTCATCTTACCTTGGTGTTCAAATGGAAGTATAACCTTTGCCCGGTCTTCCCGTTCTTTTTCGGTCAAGCTAAGATTGAATTGGACCTACCACATTGTTTACACCTAATTTAATTTCACTGAAAAATTATTGACTGTATAATTGAAGAAGAAACCTTGCATAAAATAGTGAATAATAAGCAAACTATATGTCTCAGTTTTCAGTCTATAGCTGCACGGCTTCTTCCAAAATACCATGGATAGCATTGATAACAATGAACAAACTTAACATGAGGTAAGCAAGATCATATTAAGTACCTTGCATAGACTGAATAAAATATAACTAAAGGAATTACCGCACCACTTTGAAATCTTAATAACATGAAATAATGCATACTCCTAAAAGGGGCATGGTACAAGCACACACTTAACCTAAGACAAATTACTACTTCCTCTAACAACCAACTTTCCATGTGAAATAGGAGAAAACTTCACATCTGCCTAATTGAGCATGAATTCTTCAATCTGCAACAGACGGACAACTCAGCGACTGCATCGATATTGAAATTAAAGATATGAACCACTAAACTAAAAAGCTTACCTATTCTTGAACTCTCCCATTTTGATGTTTCATCCATAAATGAAACCTTCCCCTTTTCAAGTTTTCTTCTAATGCAACCAACTTGTCAGGATGACTTTTCGAATTAGACAAATTTATGGATAGAGAAACAACTGGTTCTAAAAAATCTACCATGGTGGATATATACTCAAGAGCCACTAAGGTTCTCTGGTCATGCAAGTTAGAGTGAATCAAACACAAGAAAGATAAAATTCTATCTACATGCCAAGTGAAAAAGGACATAAGAAATCCAGTGCCATTTCATTAAAACATGGCCTTGATCTGTACGCCATACTTCTTCTGTATAATGACAATGATCATGATCAATTACAAAAACAAAAATTTTATAAAAAACTCAATATTTTCTCATCTTTAATTTTAGGACACGTTTCATACCAGTCACAACATGGGTTAGTTTCTGTTATTAGCCATTAAGGTGACTGAGGGATTTTCAATGAATCATTATAGGGACATTAGATAATTGATTTAGTGTCCTTGTATTAGGATATTGTTTTTATTGAACTAAGTAGAGGCAAATAATTTAAGGTAGCATGAGGATGTAATATAAGCACTCAGTCCTTAGCTGTCAGCAGATTGAATTCATACTTATAGGATTCATTTCAGGAGATACTTATAGGAAAAAAATTGGCATGATATTTGTCATCATTGGATATATATTTATCTCAAATGCATTATTTGTCATGTTTATTTTCTTCAAATCTCATGGCATATACTTATTGTGATGAAAAATAACTATAGTTATAACAATACAGAAACTGGTACTGTAAGGTTGGTTTGTCTGGTACAAGCCACGCTATGTGCATTCAATAATCCATGAATAAGAAAAAATGTGTTTGCTTTGTCAAAGCCAAGGTTTATGCATATAGTACATAATCAAAATGTAATTCTAAAAAATTTGATTAAGCTCAACTGGACAACCAATTTATATTGGTTTTGGGATAAATGCACTGTTTCACCCAGATAAGCTTCCTACTCATCTTAACCTGGTATGTATGTCAAAACAATGGAGAAATAAAGGAAACAGAAACAAACCATGGCATCGCAGGTTATTTATAAGGCTTGCTACCAATGGCAATGATAGATGTCTCATCATGATGCTTACCTGCACAGTATAGCAGTAACTTTCAACATACAAATACAAGATCAAATAAGACATACTCAATTAGCTAGTCTTTCATATGTGGATAAAGCAGGAATTGTATGTGCATGAACACACAAATATTATTTAAAATAATAAATTATAAAAACTAAAAGATATTTAAAGTTGAAGAAATTGACTAATGTTTTGAATTTTTACAAAGTAATAGATTGTAGGATGTTCTACTTTTTAATCTTGAATACTAAATATTTATCTTTCTTTCTAAACAGGCCCTTGTCCTGCCACCACTTTGCTAAACAAGCAGGTATTCAAAATATCAGGATATAGATCCAATACATGAAATATACCCAAAGTTAATAAAAGCCCTCAGCTGACCATATTTTTTTAGTCTTTAAACATTTCTTCAAAGGAACAATTCTTTAGCTAGCATGATTCACATATGCTTTTAAATACGTAGAAAACACAAATCAAGTTCAAAGGCACACCATAAAAAGGAGTTAAAAAAAAGTAGACCTTGTTTAAAGGCAGCCGCTCAATTTCCATAAAGTTACGGGATACATCTAATTTTGAATTTCTAGCTAGAAGAATCAAATGTAATGCCAACTGTAAGGTAAGCCTGCAAGGCACTAAAGGCTCTTCTTTCAGCATAATCCCATATATTCACCATGTCAGCAGCCATAGGGCATGTTACTAAGATTTCTAAAGGAATACACATCCTAACTCCATAGCTTAGTTTTCCCAAGAAGAAGGAAGGTTTAATGGAGGGATATAGGGGTACACATCAAATGGTGTCCCCAATAGAGCCTGATGTCAAACTTTGCAATGATAAAGTGTCAAATGGAAACACTGGTCAAGCTAGGATTGGGGGGTATAATTTGCGATACATGGGGCAATGTCATGCAGTAGTTCTTCAAAAGGAATGGCAATGCATCTAACAACGCAGCTAAGTCCCTAGCAAACAGAAAAGCCATGTAGAATGTCTTGCAGACCTCATCTGAATTCCTTATTGTAAAAGTGGATTCCAAAATTCATGATTGAAAAGCCTAATAACTTTCCCTAACATTATCTGAGTAATTGGTGTCTCAATCAGATTATAGAGGATATTCATTTAATTCCATTCAAGTCAAAGAAGATAATGTTCAATCATGTTAAGAGGTCAACAAATAAAGTTGTCTTCAAGATTGCAGATATTATCATGTCATAATATGAGTATAGTCTAGCTATGAGTTCATTTGATTGATTTCAATATTTAGGTTTAACCCTAATGACCCATATATTGAGATCATAAAGGTACCTAAAGGGAAGACATCGATCACAAGTCTCAACACCCCTTTTCTACCCTAGGGATATTAAAAGGGGATTAATATTTCCAAGACAAATGTTCTCACCCCTTGGATTGAGTGTGCAGGTGTTAATGGACCCCAAATATGGGAAGGTTGGACATGTATAGAATTTGGTAAGGTTATAATAACCTACAATCAGACTTTGGGATTGATGTGGATATCTCTAAGAGTGAGGATGTGGTAAAAGTGAGTCTTTTATTCTTCTATCTATAGAAGGAATTTGACACGTTTATGATTTTATTTTCCAGGTAGATGGGATAATACTAGACATAAAAGAAAAAAAATTAAAATATATATGAACTAACATTCAAATGATATTTCCCTCTAAAGGTTAGTATGTATTATAGACAATTTTAGTGTGGTTGAAAATCCAAAGAGAGATGTTAAGTATTGTGGAAGCTACTTGACATATAGGGTGATTGGGGGAGTTTTGGACTTGTATTTCTTTGTTGGCCCTTCTCCACTCTCTATTGTTCAGCAGTACACAATACTTCATCTAATTTTCTAACTTCATCAAGAGTATCATAGGAATCAAGCATCTATTGCCAACCCCTTTTGGTATCTACATTGATGAGGTAGAGGACTTCCTTTGAAAACAAACTCACATGGATGATGGATGCACACTACATGACATGTTGATGATCTTTTTGATGATGTAGCTATCCTATCACACTCCTAAATACTTAGATACAAGTTGTCACTCTTGCTCTATTTTGCCAGCTCAAAAAGGTCATGCTAGCCTTAGTAAAACTAAGGTCATGGTCTCTAATACCTCCAAGTAATTTCTCTAAACATTTTGGTTTATCTACAAAGGAGAGTCCATAAAGATCATGACAACTTATACCTATATGAGCTTTTGCTATATGACACTTATTTCAATATGAAGCAACCTGCCCAGTCACATTTTATAAAGGATAAGCTTTGATGTTTGTTTTGAAACATTAAGGATTTTAAATGCATTTTCATAATATCCCTTCTAACATACACCTCTTTCACAACACAATAAAACCTACTACCCTTATGGTTCAGAGTTAGGGACCCCATCTTGGGGCTAGTAAATTGGATTTGGAATAAGGATTTTTGAACTCCCATACTGCAACATATGATACGATGCAAAAGGATAGTTCTAAAGAGCATCAGTCAAGCTGAATTTGAAGCCCATATCCTTCATCTAGAAAGTATCTTCATGTTTATATTTTACTTGCATAGGCTTCTAGATACTGGAGACTCTACCTTTGGTAACGAAAGAGATTCTGACTGAGCTCTATGCTAGTTGATTGACTCCCAAGGCATGTCAAGCATTCACTCTACATTTACTCAATCATTAGGCTGCTTCTTCAATCCATCAATATTCCTTTGATTGCCTTCCTCCCTTTGCTATGAGTTACATTTCCCAATTCATAAACAATCCTTTGACAACTGGAAAACAACAAAAAGAGAGTTTTGAGATATGTCCTGGGTACAATCAATTTTGGTGTTTGACATAGCACAAGTAGTAACTTTCAAATTGTTGGAATCATGGATGTTGATTAGGCAAAAATATATTGTCAATAGGGGCTCTAGGATTATAAGGCCTACTGAATCATTTCTCACTCTTAAATAAACCAATGTTGAACCATAATAATTGAGTTATCTATTACATTTGTTAAAACAACTTCCCCTCTCAACCTTTTTTGGTGTAGTGACCTTTTGGTAATAACCACTTGTATCAATAACAATTTGCTTACATGATGTCAAACTAGAATGTATTAGATAATATATTTGGAAATATTTTAATAAACAACAAACACAATGATGAGGTTCTAAGGATTTCAAATCCTCCATGTGGAGGCATGTTGACCTAGATTTGATTCTCTTCCAAAAGAGGGTAAAAATTTTATTTATCAACACTTTGAAAACCCTTTGTATCTCAAAATAGATTATGACATAACCAAATCCAATACCCAGCACATTAACAATTAGACCCAATATGACTTGATAAACAAATCTAAATAATATTCAAAGCTATAATACCAGTTAGAAAGCTTAAAGCACCTATAATTGAGTAATCCCCAATCAACAAAAATATCTTGTCCACAATTTTAGATGCCCTTCACCATAAAAACTCAATCATATCACTTTCTGCAAAGTCAACCCGAATGCAAAGAGTGTCAAATAATAATGACCATCAAACTAGAATATATTAGATAATATATTTGGCAATATTTTTAAACAACAAACACAATGATGAGGTTCTGAGGATTTCAAATACTCCATTTGGAAGTATTCTAATCTGGATTTGATTCTCTTCCAAAAGAGGGCAAAATTTTGATTTTTCAACACTTTGAAAACCCTCTATATATCAAAATAGATTATGACATAACCAAGTACAATACCCAATACATTAAAAATTAGACCCAATATGACTTTATAAATTAATATAAATAGTATTGAAAGTTGTAGTACTAGTAAGGAATTTTAAAGCACCTATAATCGAATCATCCCGATTAGCAAAAATATCTTGTCCATAGGTTTAGATGCCCTTCAACATCAAACTTCATCATATCGCTTTCTAAAAATTCAGCACAGATGCATAAAACATCAAATAATAATGACCATCAAACTACAATGTATTAGATAATATATTTGGAAACATTTTAATAAACATCAAACACAATAATGAGGTTTTGAGTATTTCAAATCCTCCATGTGGAGGTATGCTGACCTAGATTTGATTCTCTTCCAAAAGAGGGTAAAAAGTTGATTTGTCAACACTTTGAAAACCCTCTATATCTCAAAATAGATTATGACAACCAAATCCAATACCCAACACATTAACAATTAGACCCGATATGACTTGATAAATGAATCTAAATAATATTCAAAGCTATAACACCATTCAAAATCTTAAATCACTTTTAATTGAGTAATCCCAGTTAGCAAAAATGTCTTAGGGCTAAGAGGGTAGTTTGGGCTAAGAGGGTGGTTTGGGCTAAGTTGGCTATATGCCTTCATCTACTCAAGGCATCTACGACTTTGTTTTCTTTACCTTTTATATATTCAATTTCATATTAAACTAGGAACTCAATCCACCTTATCTATCTAGAATTAAGCATAGGTTGAACGAAGATGTACTTCATATTTTGATGATTTTTCCTAAGCTCAAATGGTTTCCCTAGCAGCTAGTTTCATCAAATCTTGAGATCATGTATTACTATTACAAATTCCAAGTCATGTGTGGCATAGTTCACCTCATATTTTTTGAATTATTTTTACTCACACACCACTATTTATTCATCTTGGGATAAGACCCCACCTAACCCTTCCAACGATGCATTAGTACATATTGATAAATTCCCTTATGGATCTAGAATTTTTAGGATAGGTGTTGTAGTGAGTTTCTATTTAAGCAATTTAAAATTTGCTTCCTACTTATCCATCCATTTAAAAATCCGTTCCTTTCCTCTGAAGATTGATTATTAGGTAGGAAATCTTAGAGTAATATTTAAAAAAATTCTATAATAGCCTATGATACCCATAAAAGTTTGTAATTTAGATATATTGGTGGGTGGTGACTAACTCAAAATGATCTCAATATTCCTAGCATCTACTGCAATTCCCTCTGTAGATATGATGTGTTTGAGATATTGTACCTTAAGGAAATAAAAGTCACATTTTGATAAGCTACCATAAAGTTTATTTTCCCTTTACAACTCAAGCACTATCCTCAAGTGCTTATCATTATCCTCCTTACTCTTGGAATACATCATAATATCATATAGAAAGATAATTACAAATCGATCTAACTACTTCATGAATACACTGTTCATAAGGTTCATAAAAACCACTGACATATTGGTTAACCCAAACGATAGCACCGTGAACTCATAGTGCCCATATAGAGTCTTGAAGGTAGTTTTATGAGTATCTTCCTCACATAACCTTAATTGGTGATATCCTAATTTCAAGTAAATTTTAGAAAATAAGGTTTCCCCTTTCAATTGATCAAACATATCGTCAATTCTAGGTAAGGGGTATCTGTTCTTGATGGTCATTTTATTCAATATTCTGTATTTGATGCACAATCTAAGTGATCCATATTTATTTTTAACAAAGAGGACGGGTGCACCCCATGGAGACACACTAGGTTTTATCAACCCCTTCTCTAAAAATCCTTGAAGTTGTACTTTCAACTCCTACATTTCTATAGGATTCATCCTATAGAAAGTTCTATGTTTAGGTTCAAATCCTAGTAGCAATTTGATGGTGAAATCAAATTCTCATTTTGGAAGATGACCAAGAAAATATTTAGAGAAAAAATCACTAAAATCCTACAAGATTGGGTGTTTTACAAACACCTCCTCCTTTTTATCCTTATTGACCTCATTTAGCCTAATAATGAAACCCATTCCTATTTTTTACATTATCTCCTTCAATTATATAGCTAATATTAATTGGGGTCAAAAGGACCCTTGCTCATTGATAATTAATTGTCTTTGCTTATCTTTATTAGTATAGTCAATCCATATATCATGGAAATTGATCACAACTTCACAGGCCTTCAACCAATCCATCCCTAAAATAATATCAAAGGTATGGAGGGGAGCTACATACAAGTGCCATTCTATGGAGCCATTGGGTAGGGTGATTTGAATGTTAGGAAAACATTGATCCATGGAGTAGGTTTGTCTAGAACCATACTCTACAATTCACCCTTTTTTCAAAAATCTGGGTCTTTTCAGCATATCCCTGATTATACAAGATGAAAAAATATTTGTTGCTCCACTATCTATCAAAATTTTAATATCTTGATTAAAAATCATACATTTTAGGAGAAGTGGAGTAGCCTATCCATATATATTCTAGTGACCCATGCTTGCATAAATCTTATGATTGGGATATTTTGGTCGTTTGGTGGGTCCTACTCTATGTGGATATTTGTTGGTATAATGAGGACCTCCATAGGTATAACATCTTATCTTGGAAATATGGTTTCGTGCCTTGTCCTTCTTACAACCCCCATATCTAGAGTAAGATTTATCAACAA
The DNA here is from genome assembly GCA_028583015.1 of Wollemia nobilis. Taxonomy (NCBI): domain Eukaryota; kingdom Viridiplantae; phylum Streptophyta; class Pinopsida; order Araucariales; family Araucariaceae; genus Wollemia; species Wollemia nobilis. The sequence goes on from JAQPPZ010001423.1 coordinate 5,777,635, forward strand.
TGATTTCCAGTATCAACTTATGCTAATCTATTTTATTCCATAGTAACCTTAATATGGACTCTAACTATGTTATTTTCCTTTGTAGTTTTTGGAGTAGGGGTACCTCATAGGTCATGCCCTCATCAAGGTATTTTATAGATTTCTCTACCATCCCAAAAGTTTGAAAAGATCCCCATCTCCCTCTTCTCACTCCTCATACCATTATCTCTAGCTATACAAGTGACTTAAGTTAGGTACAATTCCATGTACCTCCATCTACTTAGTTTTATCCTTCAAATAAACTAACAACCAATATTAGTAGTCATTCAAGAGTATCACCAATCACACTTACTTCACATAAGGTGCCCTACTAAGAGTATTATCAATTTATCAATTGATGACATGTTTACTCCATGTAAAATACCATCCCCATGGGAATATTACTTTCTTCCTAAGATGCACATCAAACTTGGTCATAACTAGGTTCTCTCTCTATGAAATCTTCTAGTCTTACGACCATGCTTTGATACCAACTGTAACAACCCAAAATCTAATAATCTCAAGAGAGGAAAAATTTTCTCTATATTTTTACACAAGTAAGGTTCACCAAAGATATTTTATATAGATTCAATGAAAGCTTTATAGCATATTTTGAGCTTCAGATGTTGTAGCATCCCTCAAGTGGACAGGAGTGGTCAATTATCTTGCATTGACTCTAGGGATTCACCTTGTACACTTCCCATACAACTTAAATGATACCTCTACATGGTCTTCCCATTTCCTTACCTTCCTTTGAAGGAAATTTTGACCATGGCGTAGGATTAATCCTATCTCATTTAGTTGAGAAGGGAATACCAATTCCACTACTAGTATTATTCGATTTCCACTAGTACATAGGCATAAAGCTTCTTATATTTTTACCCACTACACCATCTATAAAACTATTGTGCTCTTTTAAACTCTCCTCCTAATAGTTTAATTGAGGTAACTATCATCCATGTGACATCTCTCACCTATATGCTTGTTGGTTGGAGAATATGTCTAACAAAAAGGTTTGTGCACTCACAAACCTTAACCACCATTGAATGATTGTGTAGCTGTGAAAACTGTAGCAGTCAAAATTTGGAGGAGGCCATTTCCTTGAAGTTCCAGATAACTATTCCTAACTTTTTATGAAGAAAAAAGTGCTGAAAGAGAACAAAGGAGCTAAAGCTAGAACTTACAGTGGTGTATATTAAGCCACATCAAGACACATGCATATTAAGGGATTTTATGACCATACTAAGAAAATACCTAACAGACTAGCCAATTCAATTACCACCCATAAAATAATTAGTCACATTGTTCTATATCTAATCAAACTACAAATTCTAGAACTAATAAATAAACATGAGCACAAATTTGGAATTTCGAGTAAGTCCCATGAGAATCCAATAGGCCTAAACTAGAAGTAATTATCAAACATACATGCTCTACAAATGGAATAAACCAAAATCCATAATACAATCCCTTTGTATTGACATGTAAAAATATCTTCATTATACATGAATTGTAAAAGCCTAAGAGCCAACCAGTTTTCCTTTTACATTGTATATATATATTTTTTATAATGTTAATCAAATCATGATTTCCTTAGAAGTGGATCGTTGTTGTTTCAAATAATCTGCCAGCTTGTCAGACTTGCTTGGAGGTATGGTCACCCCAACTACCAAAATGTGGTTGATTGATGTGACCTAGATTTGTATCATCTTGAGTTGTACCCTAATTTCTAGCTGTATTTGGTCCCTTTATTTCTTGTTTTCCCAACCACCCTATATTCTACCTGATGGTTTGCACCGTTAAGATCTTCTTACATAGAATCATACCCAATAAGAATTATGGGAGAGATAATTCCTTTATTGTTGGAGAGTAATTGTCAGGTCCATTGTGCACCTATGGGATGCCTCCTCATCACTCAAATGGCTTTTGGTTATGTACCGATCTCCTGATGCCTTTACTTCCTAATTGGATATCTCCTCTCTTGTGTTATATATTTATAAGCCTAACGATTCCCAACTGGGTAAAATTATTTTTGTATCTTCAACACTTAGATTGTTTTCTCCTCCTATGTGCATTGGGCTTGTAAGTGCTAATCAGGTTCTGATTGGGTATAAATATTTTGAAATTTTTCTAACTTAGCCACTTGTCCATATTACTCCTTTTGTTAGCTTTCAAAATTTGGATGGGGAATTTGGACACCGTCAAGTTCTATCCAGACATAAATATTCTTATGGCTTATGGACTTGGCCATTTATCTAACCAGGTATTTGGGGTGTTGTTGGATTTTGGTCAAGCATAATTGTTTCAACATATTCTATATTTAGTCACTTTCCTGCCCTAGTGAAGGTTGGGCTTTTGGTACCTTGTTAGGTTCTAGCTAGGTACAATTGTTCTAGTATTTTCTAAACATGGTTGTTGAAAATTTTGGGTATGTTGCCTAGCTTCATGTTTGTGAGTTGTCATTGATGTCAAAAGGAGTTTGTGTTGATGTCAAGAGGAATTTGTGCTGATGTCAAAAAGAATTTGGTACCAAAAATATATTGAAAGTTCCATTATGTTTGTTTAAGAGTTTTTATTAAAACCATGGTGATAAGGTTAAAGGTTTTTATTAAAACCATCTGGACTCATTAAAATTTTTTATTAAAATCATCTTGGCTTAATGAAAAGGTTTTGCTCCTTGAAAAAACCTTAAAAGTCCATTTTGATTATTAATAAATAAATTAACTCAAACCTTTGAAAAGGTTTTAAGTTAAGTTTATTATTAATAAAATAATAATTATTAATTTAATAATTATTATTGAAGGGGTTTCTAAACCCTTAGCGACACTCATGTAAAAGACTTACCTCACCGACGTCAATTTGCATGGGATGAAAAATGTAATTTTTGAAAAGAGCGTCGACGTCAATTTGCATTGGATGAAATACTATTAAAGGGAATTATTTCATAAGGTTTTAAGCACCTTCGATTTGTGCGATTACCTTCGAATTTGTATTGCTCTGTGACCTTCGATTTTGGATTACTCTATGATTTTTGAGTTTTTTATTGCTCTGTGTTTAAGTTCTGATTTTGTATGCCTATGAGGAAGACAAATCTATGTGTCTTTAATCTCTGCGAGCAAAGGGAAGGTAAAACGAAGAGTGGCACTTGAGAGTTTTTTTGGGCACTTGTGCTCCAACAAAGAAGGTAGTGGAGTGAAGGTGCTCGCTAGGCAGATGTGTTGAGATCGATTTGCGTTGAGCGTGTTTCATTTTTGGTCATGAATTATTGTGCACATGGTACATCAGTTTCTTTGGGCCACAAGTTTGGAGGACGAAGCACTTTGATTATTATGTTGGTGTCTCCACACTTCTCCTAAGGTTGGAGAATTGATTTTTGGCCAAGGTAAATCTTTTGTTGATAATGTGGAATATTTGATTTGAATTGGCAATTATTGTTGGTAATTGGATGGAGGTATAAGGTTAAATAGAAATATTGCTTTGCATTGTTATTATTGATGCTTAATGTTTATATGGTAAATGTATTTAGAAGTAAATGTATTTTAGGAGTTATAAGGGTTTAAGGAATAATTGTGCTTAATGTCATATTTGGATTAGAAATAATTTGGAGTTATTGAGTGGATATTCTCTTGTAATTATTTTTGAGGTTGAAGTTATTTTGTGATATATTAAATAGGAGTTATAAGGTGTAAAATAATATTGTTGATATGTATATTTGTGAGTTTTGATTATTGATGAGTTGGAGTGATAAGGTGTTATTAGAACTCTTATCATTGTGCATTATTCCATTGTTGCTAACTCTAATTTGTGGCAAATTGAGAGTTAGTATTGTGATAGATTTTGAGTTCTCCTTCTTCATCAAAGTAAAGGTATGGGAACATTCTTCCATGGTTATTATTGATTGATGGTTTTCTAAAAATAAGTTTGGAGTGAAAAGGATTAAATTAAGTTTTCTTATTTGGAGTGGATATTATTTTTTGAAAGTGGAAGTATTGATTATGCATTATGAGATCATGATGAGTTTATGAGTTATTGCATAATTTTGGTTTATGAGAGTGGAAGCATTTGAAGTTTGTTTTAGGGTTTTTGAGTGAGAAGCTTATGCCATTGTTATAAGTTGTTGAAACCCTAATTGAGTTGTTTGGTTGTTGAGAGTTTGGTTTTGATATTGCTTCCATTGAGATTGAGTTGATCAAGTTATGCTTTACTTGATACATGAGTTGGGCTTGCTCCTTTGAGATTTGATTTTATCAAGTTGTACTTTGCTTGATAAAATTTATTGTGTGGTTAATTTGAGCATTCACATTTGAAAGAAGTTGGAAATATCTTGAACCCCTTTTTGATGCTTAGAGAGAGATTGCTTTGAGTTCTTGAAAACTAACTTGGATAGGGTTTGATAACAAGTTATGGTTCTATGTTGGAGGAGTTGATTCCTTGATATTGCATTATTGGCAATTTTTGGGTTGTGGTTCAAGATATTGTGAAAGTATACTACTTCTATGAGATTGATTTGAGTTGATATTGAAAGTTGAAGGATAGAACGTATTGAGTCTCTAACAATTCTATTTATGCTTTTATGAGATTGATTTGAGTTGAGATTGAGAGTTGAAGGATAAAACATATTGAGTCTCTAACAATTCTCTTTATGCTTCTATGAGATTGATTTGAGTTGAGATTGAAAGTTGAAGGATAGAACATATTGAGTCTCTAAAAATTCTCTTTATGCTTCTATGATATTGATTTGATATGATTGGATGAAACACATTGGGTCTCTAACAATTATCTTTGTGTGTTCACATTGGGCAAGTTTCTTGGTAAACTTGCTTGAGCTGATTTGGGCAAGTTCTTGGTGAGCTTGCTAGGACTGATTTGGACAGGTTTTTGTGGAGAACTTATGGACTGATTTGGATAGGTTATTGTGGAGAACTTGTGGACTGATTTGGACAGGTTCTTGTGGAGAACGTGTGGATTGATTTGGACAGGTTCTTATTGAAGAACTTGTGGACAGATTTGATGAAGTCTTGGTGAATACTTGTAAGTAGTTGTGATTGATTTGTTCAAGATTTTGGCTTAAGCTTGGGACATATCTAATAGATATTTGAGAGCAAATTTGTGCTGGACTAGAGGATTGAGTTTGGTGCATATTTGTGACAGATTTTGAGAGGAATTATGTTGGACCGACTGACTATGTTTAGTACAGGTGTTGATGAGTAGCTGTGGAGGTGATCAATGAGGATATAAGTCTCTAGAGCCAGAGCAAGGAGGATAGGATGTCTTCTATGGAAAGGAGTTCCACCTGCTAGTGGTAGAAGAGGCAATGATCTTCTGAAGTATCATTTACAAATATTTGGGGGATAGGACATCTCCTTTGGGTAGGATGCTCATAAATACTTCTTTGGGGGATAGGACATCTCCTTTGGGAAGGAGGCTCATAAATATTTGATTAGGGTAAGGATTATCCTTTGGACAGGAAGTCCATAAACATTGTAATTGGGAAGGATTCCCAAAGGATTTGATTGAGAAAAATTAGTGAAATATTTTCTCTGTGGAGTAGCCCACCTTGGGCAAACCACGTTATATCGGTGTCTTAATTGTGTGATGAATTGTACACTAGTTTGATTACTACTTTGATTTTGCTATTGGTTCATTGCATTGCTTTCTGAAGTAAAAGGAAAAAGTTAAAAAGTGGTCTTATATTGCTCACCCCCCCTCTCAGTATAAGCTTGTGTTATTCAATGGCCATTTTGCTCTTATTTTCTTCTTTCGGTACTGGGATGGATATTTGATTTTTTACAAGGCTCTAACTATCTGTAATTGTTCTAACACTCTTCATACCTGGTCATTTTCTTGATTTTGCTTATGTTAGATTTCAACCAATAAATAAAGGATTGGTGTTATCCTGGATCTTGATTAGGTGCATACCCTCCAACACCTTTGAAAGATAGAAAATTTGGGCTAAAGTTAATCCTTTGACAATAGCACCAAGCCTACATCACTAAGTACTTTATCCAAGTGAAATAATTCTAGAAGTTTCATGCCTTTGTCAATTCCTACCTTAATCATCTTCTAATGTACCAATTGATATCAAAGATTTTTTAGGTTGTAGCTACAGTAAGTTGAGGCTCCATATTTTGTTTCAAACTTAGGCCAGGCACTATTTCTACAATGAACTCAAGACCAACCCTCTTTATCCTCTTCATTTGCTTTGATTTATTTTTGGTAGGGTTTCTAGGTTGGAAAATGTTTTGGTAATATCTAGTTTTATTTACAAAAAGAAAACCTAGCATATAGTTGCTAATAGCTAGATGTGGATCGGTACAAAAAATACCCATATTCTTGGCAACTCACAAGGGATTTTTTATTTACAAAAATAATGAATCTAGAAGGCCAAAATTTTCTTAGACTTAACACTTTCAAAAGGAAAGGGAAGGAAAGAGGTAGCTAGAAGAAAAGCTGGAAAAAATGCAATCAATCGAGGCTGCAAGAAAAGGGGAGGCGAAGGATGATGGCATGGAAGTAACATGGTTATACATCACAAAGAAAAAGAAAATAAGGGGGATAACAAGGGGAATTAGTAAGTAAATTTGGAAAACTAGAATAAGATGACATGAGATGAAAGAGGAGGCAATGAGAAATAGCAGAAGCAACAAAACATAAGCCACTAACCAAAAAGGTTGTTGAAAACAAACAACAAGGGAAAATAGAGGAAGGGGAAGGATGCAAAAAAGTAAAAATACAAATGGGAAGAAAATATCAGGGCTATCACATAACCACTTCAAACTGGATATCTCAATCCATGGAAAATAAAGGGGATAACAAGGGGAAATAGCAAGTAAAACTAGAAAACTAGAACAAGATGACATGAGATGAAAGATGAGGAAACGGGAAATAGCAAAAGCAACAAAATAGAATCCACTAACAAAAAAGGTTGTTGACAATAAACAATAAGGTAAAATAGAGGAAGGGGAAGGATGCAAAAAATTAAAAATACAAATGGGAAGGAAATATTAGGGCTATCACATACCACCTCAAACTGGATATCCCAATCCATGGGACACCCCCACAGATTGCATTCCCATAAACATACCCCACTATAGCCCAATGAAATTCCAAGAGCAAATAGAATGCCATAGACATTTATCCATTCTACTATTTCTCTTCTTTCTAATGCAATCCAAAAAGAAACTTCTTCTCTTGTTGTCATTCACCATAGGATAACTCAACTCTAGCCATGCTCTAAGAATCATATTTCTTGAACATTTTTGCAACTATGCATGGGGGCTAATTTATAGAAAATTTACCCAATTTTTGGATAGATTTAGCATGTGTCGAATTTCATGGAGGTGCAATTGGTTCATGAGTTTGGATCCTTTTCCTAGGTATTTTCTTTATGAGTAATATCATGTTCATACAGGTATGGCGTATTATTTGTTTTACACGAGTCCCAAATTTTTCTCCATGTGATCTTAGATTTCCAAGGATAGCATGTAAACCCATTTGTACTTGATGGGCATTATCCATTGGGCTACAAGGTCATAATAACAAAAAATGAAAAAGAAAAACAGGGAAAAAAAATAAAAATAAAATGAGGATGTAGAAGAGGAAGTCTTAAAATTCCAAGACGCAACCTAGGGAACCTTCTTATGCTCTTCAGTTCATAGCTTTTTGTACCCTAGAAAACTAGCAATTCATTTTTGGAGTGCTCTTCCTATAAGTCATGAGAAGACATACCACTATCGTATATTTTAGTTACTTGTCAATTATTTAAACAAATATTTTGAGTACCTGGTATGCCTGGGAAATAAATGCTATAGGTCATCCTGTGAACCTACAATATTTAGACCATATGATGCTAAACCTAAGTTGTTATTCATGATAATTATGGTACTATCTATGGCCACTCTTAGATGTCATGAGATACCATTTGGTTCCAGTATTTTACCTTGGAACCAGTAGATGTAGGTCATAACCAATCAACAAAGGATGGGTTCTAATTCAATTATATTTGGTGCTTAAGTTATTTGGGTAAGGTTTTTGGTGTTGTCTCCCACTTGAGCTCATATTATTTTAGGTATATACCCTATTTAGATTTCTTATCCAACCACTCAAGTTGTCATGCATTTATTTCTAGGAGGTTGGGAAATTGATAGTTGACTCTCCAAAGAGTGCTATGGTAGAAAATGTGTCATGTGGCCTGGGATGGAGTGCCCAAGCTGATTGCTCCTTGTCCAACCTAGAATCATCTCAAAACTTTATTTTCTAAGGAGGAGCTCCTCAAAATAGTTTGTGGAATAGTTTTGACCTTCCTCCTCTTTCCTCAATTTCATGGGCCAAGAATAATGGCCTCCTAATTTCCATAAAACTCTAATAACTCATGGGAAAGTCTGGTAGTTGTGAAGGCATTTGTTCCTAAGTATCCATTTTCTATGCTGGTCGAAGTAAATTTGTGGTACTAGTATTATGCTCATTAGAAAATGCTACTTGGCATGCATCGTCCTCTATGAGAGTCCAAATATTTATGAATACTTCCTATTCTATCAAGGGTTTATTTTTGTAGAGATTGATAGAGAGGATGTTCCCCATAGGCTGGGTAAGACATGATGTATATTATTTAGGGGATAGAATTGGGAATGTTTCCAACAAGGTTTGATAGAAAGAAGAGACATCCCTGGGAGGCAGCTTTCCCACTTGAATTAACATATTTTTAGCTCGTCTAGCCTTGTTGTAAATCTATGGGAATCTCCTCTCTCTTGATTGTTATAGAATGAGGATTATATCTGAGTATAAGGTATGAGTATAAAATAGGTATGCTTGATTAGGGGATGGCTAAAATTCATATGGTATCCTTTTCCATGTTCTCTTGAACTAGATATTAAAGTCAACAATAATCTCTTGAGGATCATGTTTGATGAACGAGAACTAGTTGAGTAGAATAAAAGGATCTCCTACATCATCAAAAGTGTCAATGAGTGCTCCTACCAAATCATCCCATGTACAAATACTTCCATCCTCTAATAATTTGTACCATAGTAGGACCCTTCCTTTGAGAGAGATAATGAGGAGTCTGAGCATTACATATTTGTGCATGATATTATGAATCATTTCTAGGGAAGCAACATCCTGGAAATGTTCAAATATAGTGTTGCCTATCCCATAAAAATTATCAAAGTCATGAAGGAAGCCATGGTAATATCATGAAGATTTTGGATATTTAGAGGGCCTACAAAATTTTAATAGGGACATTTGAACTGAGCCATTTATGCAGCTACAAATTTGATGCTTTAGAAGATTTGAAATCATTAAATGAGCATCACTTCTCTACTAGTGAAATTAAGGCTACTCATAAAACCTTGAGTTTTATAAGAGATAAATATTTGAGAAGGATGCAGAAGGACAACCAACCATGAATATCAATCCAATATTCAACAGAGTCACCAAGAGAATAGGATATGAATATCACAAGTAGAATATTGCCAAGTTCTACTTATATTTAAATGCAACTGATCATAAGATTCAGGTTCAATCTATGTTAGCATATACTAATGTATTTCATTTCTTGGCAAAAGTATCGCTCGTAGGCGATCTCTAATTCGTTGATTAACCAACTAGTTGGTTAATCAACTGCTTTGTATTCTTTATATTCAAATTAATGAGAATGGATCAAGTGCTTCGCCGAAATCTTCATGGCATCAGAGCTACGGATAGAACGGCTGGCAGGACCCTGACTCGGACAGCTGCAGACAGAACAGGAGACAGGCGACTAAGACCGAAGACAGACCTTGACGGACCAAGCAGATCGAAGACAGGAGACAACGCAGACAGTGTGACAGACCCTGACAAACTCTAACGGATCGGGCAGACCGACGACAGGAGACAACGCAAGATAGAAGCACGTGGTTCGTGGCTCGGGGACGGATCGGCGGCAGGGAGGCAAAAGGACGGGGGCGGGGTGGTTTCCCGAAGGCAACCGAAAGCATTAAGCGCTTTCGACATGTTTTAAACCCCCCCATATTGGCCGCACAGGCCATGTGGGATTTTGTTTTCTTCCCTATTTCTATCACCCGCGCATTTACAATACCAACAGCATGCATCCTCCTTCTCGTCGGGCTCTCTGGCTCAGGCGGTAAGTCAGGTTCTTGCTTGGCGGAAGGTTCCCGGTTCCAATCCCTTCGGGAATTTTTTTTGACGCCCTTCCTGTTCCTGTGACGGCGGAACGCGACGTTGACGCACTGAATGGACCTGTGACGGCGGACAACATAGTTGACGGCTGTGATTTGATGCTCCACATGATACAGTGACGACAGACAGCACAGTTGACATTGGTAGAATGCGGTTGACACTGGCAGAATGCAGTTGACGCCTGTCCATGATTTTTTGACGGCTGCAATCCTGGTTTGACGACTGCATACCTTGTTATTAGGTATTTTTTTCCACTTTCTTGTCTCATTTGCAACTTGAAAAGGGGGAAATCCATATAGACCTTTACAAAATTGTCAGACAAAGGGGGGAAATCAAGCTATTTGGCAGACAAAATTTTGCTAGAGTAAAATAGGTGCTAAAATTTGTGGGCATTTATGATTGTTATTTTTTTGCATTTAAATATTCTGTTTTCTTGCATTATCAATCATAAATTACAATTATAAGACCCCAAATTTATACCCTATTTGTGCAATTTATTGCATAGTAGCGTTCGGTATTTGAGATACCTCTGGTCCACACTTACAGGTAATGCTATCGTGCTTTGGACTATTGTATTCGCCGCCTAATATAGCTGCAACAACGACGTCTGAGCTTGTTCTCTATAAATCGTCGGGGAGAAATAAGGCAAACTAGTTTTTTTATTTCTCATTTCATACCCACATCGTGATTGTTGTTAGGCGTAAATCCTGACGAAAGCTCTTTCTTCCAAAGTGTTTAGGGGAAGTTACGCCCCATGCATGCGGAATAAAACTTTCTATGGTAGGTGTCATTAACAACACGATGCCCTTTCAGTATCGCCTATGCTCAATATATTGTGCTTCTCATATGTACTTATAGTCTCCCTCTCGTAAGGGCGAGTACATATTGAGTAGTATATTGTTCCTATATACCTATAGTTTCCCTCACGTAAGGGCGGGTGTATATTGAATGGTTACAATATAACGATCTGGCAGGTATAAAGAAAGGGAGACCAATTGGTGATATAAGGAACCTTCATAATGGCCACAATTCATAAGTATCTCTCAGATTCCCAATTGTTGAAAGGTCCTAACTTTGTTCCATGGAAGACAAATATGAGAGCCATACTTCAGTTGGAAGATTTATGGGATGTAGTGACTGGCACTGAAAAACATCCTCAATCAACAGGCACAGATCAAGATGACTGGGATAAGAAAGACTAGAAGAGTCTTGTATTTATCTTGCTTGCTGCCACAGATGAGGTGCAGCCTCATATTTGTGATGCAAAAACTAGTAAGATAGCCTGGGATGCTTTGCTCACAGTATTTGAAGGGAAGAATCAATCCACTATTCTTCATCTTCAAACACAACTACATAATCTCAGTATGAGTTCTGGAGAAACAGTTGACATATTCCTATGCAGAGTGGCAGATTTGAAAGCAAAACTGAATGCTATGGGAAAACCTGTGGATGATGATGTCTTGAATTCTGTTATCTTGAGAGCATTACCAAGTTCCTACAAAATGTTGATCACCTCTCTCAATGTTTCTGGTAGACAAGTCTCTTTTGTGGAACTCGGTAAACTTGCTTCAGACTGAGGAGGCAACTCAGGTCCAGAAAGATGACATGCCAGATAATGCTCTCTCCACACAATAGAGTGGTAAACAACAAGGCCAGTTTCAAAAAGGAGGTGCTTCTTCCAAAGGAAAAGGAAAGCAATCTCAGCAAAAAGATACAAAATATTGCAAAATTTGTGATATGAATAACCATGACACCAACCGATGTTGGTTCAAAAACAAGCAGCCAAATGAAAGAGGTTCCCAAAAGAAGGGCAAGCACAAGAAAAAATACCATAAGCATAAGCAATCTAAAGGCCATGTTGCTTATGCTGAATCCAACTCAGATTCACATTCTCCTGAGTCCGATTTAGACTCTGACTCTGAACGAGCACACAAGGTGCTCATGACTCATACTTCGTCTTCCCAGATAGATGCAGTATGGTATATTGATTCAGGAGCTAGCAAACATATGACTGGGGATAAATCCTGGTTTGATACGTTTGTGGAAAAAGAGGGTAAGCCAGTCACAATTGCTGACAATCAGGTATATCAAGTGAAAGGCGAAGGGGATATTTCTGTGTCTCTTCCTGATGGTAATTGTCAAATTGAAAAAGTTCTCTATGTTCCAGGCTTAGCCAATAATCTGCTTTCAGTCACACAAATGTTGGATAGAAACATGGAAGTCATGTTTCGAGTTGTCAATGGCCAGAAGAGATGTTTTATCACGCACAGTGGTAGACATGTAGCCACTGGATCTTACCAACATGGCTTGTTTGTTCTCGATGCTATATCCTCTTCCCATGTTGCTTTGGCTGCAACTACAAAAGAGGCCACCTCTCTCTGGCATCGACGTTATGGGCATCTCAGTTCTGGATATTTGCTTGAATTACACAAATATGAGATGGTGATAGGTCTTTCGTCCCTCTCATCTATCTTACCGGTTTGCTCGGATTGCTTAGCAGGGAAGCAACATCAAGTGCCTTTTGAAGCCAGCTCCTCTCGAGTCGCAAAACCTTTAGAGTCGGTACATACCAATCTGTGTGGACCTATGCCAATTAGCTATGGTGGGAAAAAGTATTTTCAACTATTCGTTGATGATTACTCATGGAGGATGTGGGTTTTCTTTCTTCAGTTGAAATCAGAAGGGTTTCTCTACTTTCAACAGTTCAAGAAACTTGTTGAGAAGGAGTTGAGATGTTTGATCAAAACCCTCCACTCAGATCGAGGGGGGGAATACACCTCTGATGAGTTTTCAGAGTTTCTTAAAAAACATGGGATCAAAAGACAACTGACTACAGCCTATACACCTCACAGAATGGAGTTGCAGAAAGAAGAAATCGTTCCATTATGGAAATGGCTCGATGTATGCTAAAAGGAGCACACCTTGAGGATCAGTATTGGGCAGAAGCAGTGAATACAACATCATATCTTCTAAATAGAGCACCCACTAGAGCTCTACAAGGGAAGACTCCACAAGAAGCATGGAGTGGTAGGAAACCTTCCATTGCTCATCTGAAGGTGTTTGGATGTAAAGCATTCATGCACATTCCAAAAGAAAAAAGGAGAAAGCTGGATGAGAAAACCTTGCAGTGTATCTTTCTTGGGTATGATGAGTACTCAAAAGGTTATCGATTGATTGATCCTAAGACCAAGAAGACACATGTAAGTAGAGATGTTATATTTGATGAAGCTCTCACATCAAAAGACACATCCACAACTGTATACCTAGATGAAGAAGAACCTAAGAAAGAGGTTGAACTTCCACAACAAAAATAGAAAGTTCCAAAATGGTATACTAGTACTTTGAGAGATGCTAAGTTGAAATCTCTTCCAGATCTATCTCTTGATAGGCCATGTACTCGCAGTATGACTCAACAGATGAAAGAAGAAGAATCTACTTCAGAGGTTGATGAACTTTGTCAACACTTTGATGATTTGTCAGTGGGTACAAAAAATGATACAGAGGAAGATAAGGATGGAGAAAAAATTTATATGTCTACATTGAATACAAACGAACCCACAATGGTTCAATCTGCACTTGATGAACCACAGTGGAAAGAGGCCATGGATGTAGAACATCAATCTCTCCTTAAAAATAATACTTGGAAGCTAGTCGATCTTCCAAAAGGGAAGAAACCCATAGGCTGCAAATGGGTGTTCAAGGTAAAGTATAAGGCAGATGGATCTATTGATAAGCATAAAGCCCGGCTTGTTGCAAAGGGATATGCTCAAAAAGAAGGCATAGATTATGAAGAGACTTTTGCCCCTACTGCAAAAATGACTACCATTCGTATACTTTGTGCTATGGGAGCTCAGTTTGGGTGGAAATTACATCAGATGGATGTTAAAAGTGCCTTCTTAAATGGTGACTTACAAGAAGAAGTGTATATGACTCAACCAGAAGGATTTGTGAAAAAGGGAAAAGAACAAAAAGTATGCAAATTGATTAAATCCTTGTATGGGTTAAAACAAGCTCCTCGAGCTTGGTATATCAAGATAGACAGTCACCTTGTGCAGCATGGATTCGAAAGAAGTCCTTCAGATGCAAATATCTATATCAAAAGAAATGGTGCTGATATAGTGATTCTTGTACTTTATGTAGACGATCTGATCATCACAGGAAGCTCAGAAAGTATGATTGGCTTAGTGAAAAATGACTTGAAGCAATCATTTGAAATGACAGATCTAGGACTTCTGCACTATTGTCTTGGTTTAGAGTTTACTCAAGAACAGTTTCATATTCGAGTAACACAAAAGAAATATGCCAAGACTTTAGTAGAAAAATATCGGATGACTAATTGTAAGTCCAAAGCCACTCCAATGGAGCAAGGACTTAAGTTATCTCGATATGATAAGTCACCTCAAGTAGATGGAACTCGCTATCGCCGATTGATTGGGAGTCTCCTATATCCGACAAATACCAGACTAGATCTCGATTTTCTTGTGGGATATCTTTCACGATTCATGCAAGAGCCTAAGATGAGTCACTGGAAAGCAACAAAAAGAGTTCTTCATTATGTTTGTGGTAGTTCAAATTATGGTCTGGAATATAGAAAGAATAATAGTTTTTTCTTACTTGGATACACAGACTCATATTATTCTGGATCTCTTGATGATCGTAAATCCACTTATGGATATGTTTTTCATCTCGGGTCTGGACCAATCTCATGGCACGATAAGAAACAGACATGTGGTTGCTCTATCTTCAACGAAGCGAGAATATCATGTAGCCGATGAAGCGATCTGCGAGATAATGTGGTTAAGTCGCATTCTTACAAACATGGGCCTTCCAAAGAATCTTCCACTTCATTTGCTTTGCGACAATCAAGGTGTTTTGAATCTTGTCAAAAATCCAAATTTTCATGAACGTACCAAACATGTTGATACCAGATGTCATTTTATTCGAGATGAAGTTCCAAAGCACCATATACAACTTCAATACATTTCCACTGATGAGCAGGTTGCAGATATCTTTACCAAAGCACTTGGACGTATCAAATATGAGAAATTTCGAGATACGATTGGAATTTGCCAATAATGTAATACGGGGGGATGTTAGCATATACTAATGTATTTCATTTCTTGGCAAAAGTATCGCTCGTAGGCGATCTCTAATTCGTTGATTAACCAACTAGTTGGTTAATCAACTGCTTTGTATTCTTTATATTCAAATTAATGAGAATGGATCAAGTGCTTCGCCAAAATCTTCAATCTATAGGGGAGTCACCAGGTTATAGATATTATGGACCAAATAAAGTATCACCAAGTTCTATATAGGTTTTAAAGTCAATTGGTCATATGATATAGATCTCTATATCTGAGCAAAGTCGCCAAGTAAATTTGATGAGATTTGATAATAAAGAACATCATCGATCCTATACTATCCAAATACAGGATCCTAGATTCCCACTAAATGTGCCAAAAAAATTTGGTCAATGAATATGTCTATTGAAAATGTTTGTGCACGCACAAACCTTGACCAACATTGAACAAATTGGGAGCTATGAAAACTACAACAACCAATTTCTAGAGGAGACTAGTTCCTTGAAGTCCCAACTAAATATTTCTAAATGTGGGGGATAAAAAGGGTGCTAAAAGAAAAAAAAGTAGCTAAATATAGAACTTATAGTGTTTTATATTAAGCTGCATCAAGACACATGCATAGTAAGGGATTTTATGACCAAACTAAGAAAATTACTAACAAACTAGCTAGTTCAATTACCACCCTTTAAACCAATTAGTCACAATGTTCTGTATCTAATCAAACTACAAATTCCATAACCAATAAATGAACATGAGCACAAATTCAGAATTTAGAGTAAGTCCCATGAGCATCCAATAGGCCTAAATTAGAAATAATAAGTTATCATACACACATGCTCTTCAAATGGAATAAACCAGAAGCCAAACAACTATACCTTTATATTGGCATGTAAAAATCTCGTCATTATATATGAATTGTAAAAGCCTAAGAGCCGATCAATTTTCATTTTACATCCTTGTATATATAGATATTTTACAATGCTATTGTTATCAAATAATGATTGCCTCAAAAGTAGATCAATGTTGCCTTAGAGAATATGCTAGCCTATCAAATTTGCTTGGAGGTATGGTCACCCCAACTACCAAAATATGGTTGATCGATGTGTCTTGGATCTACATCATCTTGAGTCGTGCCTTGATTTTTGGTTGCATTTGGTCCCTTGATTTCTTTTCTACCCAGCCACCCTATCATTCACCTAATAATTTGTGTCATTAATATCTTCTAACATAGAATCCTATACAATAAGCATTGTAGGATAGAGAACCCCTTTCTTATTTGAGAGCAACTATCAGATTCACTACACACCTATGGGATGCCTTATCATCACTCAAATGGCTTCCAACCATGTATCTATATTCCAAAAAATTTATCTCCTAAATGTATATATCCTCTCTCATGTCAGATCTTTAGAAGCTTGGCAGTTCCTAGTCGAGTAAAATTCTTTCAGTGCCTTTAGCACTTAGCTTGTTTTCTCTTCTTGCATATGTCGAGCATCTAAGCACTGACTAGATTTTGTATAGGTATGAATCTTTCGATATTCTCTAGACTTAGCCACTTCTCCATCATAATCCTTATGTAAAATTTGAACTCTAGACAAGGAATTTTGACCTTGTTGAGTTTCGATTGGGCACATGTTCTAGTGCCTTATGGACTTGGCCATTTCTCTTACCAAGAATTTGGGGTACTACCAGGTTTTGGTTAGGTATAATTATTCTGGCATCTTCTAGACTTAGTTACATTCTTGTCCTGGTGAAGGATAGGATTTTGGGACCCCACCAAGTTTTGGTTGGGTACAATTATTTTGTTATTTCCTAGAGTTGGCCATTTTGATTTTATTTTCTTCTTCCAACACTAATATGGATCTTTCATATTTTACTAGGCTCTAAATATCTATAATTTTTTGGACAACCTCCAAACTTGGCCATTTTATTGATTTTGTTTTTGTTAGTTTTCAGATAGCAAATGGAGGATTGGTGCTATATTGGGTATAGATCAGGTGCATGCCCTTCGATACCTTTGAGAGATAGCCAATTTGGGTAGAAGTTAATCCTATAGTAATAGCACCATGCATACATGACTAAGTACTTTGTCTAGGCACAATCATTTTAGAAGGCTCATGTCTTTGTCAATTCTTGCCTTAATCATATTTCAATGTACTAGTTGATATCAGTGAGCTTTTAGGTTGTAGTTGTAGCAAGCTGAGCCTCCATATTTTGTTTCAAAATTTGATCAGGAACTAGTGCTATAGCGATCTCAAGACTAACCCTCTTCATCCTTGTCCTTTTATTTGCTTCATTTTCAATAAGGATTCTGGGATGGTAAATTTTTTGGCAATCTCTGGTTTTATTTGCAAAAAGCAAACCTAATATATAGCTACTAATAGCTAGACATGGGTTGGTATAAAAAATACCCATAATACCCAAAACCCAACAATCAATTAAGGTTTCCAGTGACTATCACACTGAATGATATCTCTCATAGTTTCTCCTACATTCAATCAAGTACCTATGACTATCATCCGCATGACATCTCTCACATGGATACCTCATAGTCCATCGGGGTTCCATCACACAAATCTAGTTATAATGGGATCTAGGCTTATCCTATATTTTTGCTTTATTTTCATGATCTATTATCAATGTTCCTATTGTAACCCTAAGGGATTGCTACACCACAATTCCCTTAGTTTTGGTACCATCCTTTAGGGTCTAGCTAGGTTGGTTTCCTATGGATAATCCCTCCTAAGGAAGAACCCCAAACCCCAAAGTAACTAAGTTCAAGCTCCTCTCTTTCTTTTGTATATTACATTTACATAAACCTTACTCTATTGCAAGTGTAAAATAAATACTTAACATTCATATTACTCTACCAAAGCATAGTACTTCGATTGCAAGCATAACATTATTAAGTATACAATTCAATTTTCTCTTCATATACATTTCATAGCAACTCAAAAAATCAGCTAGATACCTACATGCATATAATAATTCAAAAGCAAGACCTATAAACCCTTAAAGGAAAAACCTAACCTCAAAAATTCCATTTTCAATGCATAAATATTACCATACAACTAAATGAGTTACAAAACCATTACATAAGAATTCCCATAATTCTTATGTCCCAAAAAATATAAAACATTTGTAATTCTCTTTACAAAATAGAGAGAGAACCCCATAATTCTCTTGAATGAGTTCTACCCTCATTCTTCTATTAATAGATACTTAAGAACCCCCTTTAAGTATCTTCCCAAACAAAATAATAAAGGGACCCCCATAAGTCCCAATCTATCCATTGGACATCATGCCCAATCTTCCATCTTTCAAGGATATTTTCATGAACTCATAAAGAAATAATAAACCATCCACTAATATTTACTTACTTTCCTATAGTATAATAATTGCTACTCTTCATTCAAAAATTACAACATTGATATTTCCTCTATATCATCATACCAAACCAACTTCCTAATAAAGATACATATAATACATATATCTTGCTTCCTTTCTATTGATAACAAAACTAAATCAATAATACAATTTACTTATAAACCAACTATATTTATAAGTTCTTTATAATAGATTGTTTTCCAATAGAAAGCATCATTTATAACTTAAGTATTTCAAGGGTAACTTTCAAAATCTACAAATGAAAGTATAATATTTTTCAATCAACTTATAGTCTTCAAACCCAAAAGATAATCCTATCTTTATAAAACAATAATTCATTTCATCTTTATAAAATAAAGATACATTAAAATTTCCAATAAACTTATAAAGTAATAAATCCATTTCCAAACCACAATATTTCCCCAACTATAAGTAGGCTTTATCAAAATAAAATTACTAAGAGACCTTTATAACACAATCCTATTTTTCATTGCAATTTCATTTAAAGCTAAATATTTAAACAATCGTAATAAAGTGAGGGTGCATCTTATAAACCAAAGGAGACCCCTACTTAATTATACATACATTTTCCTTTTCTTTAAAGGACCTTTATATCACTATTTAAAACATTCAAAAGAACTTATAATACAAGGTATACATTCTTCTATATCCACTACCCAAACGTTAAGCAAGTTGGTCACATATCCAAAGCCTTGGATTGGTCAATACTACAACTTTGGCTATACATTAACCCTTTAAGTTCTAAGTTTTAAACAATGATAATTATTGCTATCCACTTATGCTATGGCAAGGGTTAATAATATGAGCAAAACAAAGACATTATTCCCTATACCCAAGCATAAATCTCATTAGGCTCTTTATATAGTTAAATCAATCCATGATTTGTATAGCTACGGTAAAACCAAGGTACACATCATGTTGTTCAAACTCATATTTCCCATACCAAGACACTAAATCCATATAGGTGGATGCTATTATCATAGGTTTACTAGATATATCATCACAAATTTCATACATTACGCAGAGGGCCCACACTCCATGATAGCCTCAATTATCAACATAGGTAAAGGGTGTGGGGTCTAGAATTTTCGTTGGCAATATATGCACATAGTTTCCTTGTTAGATACCTTCTACCAAGGTTGAGTGTGTTGATGCTTTACATTTTTAAGGGAAGTCACATTAAAAATTTCAAATTTATTATAGGTATAGCATTCCTAAATACAACAATGTATCCAGACCCATTACTAAATACAATTATTAAATACAATTATAGCAAAAGAGGGATGATTGTTTTATCAAATTACCTTATGATTCTCTCACCATAGGTCTTCTATCTTATATGTAAGCAAAACCAACTATTGCACTAAATCAAATCATTCATTATTGATTCTTGTTTATAAATCAAAGCAACTTCTTCAATCAAATATATATGACATAGAGTACCTTATTTGTAGATGAAGATACAAAATTGGAGAAGACCAAACTAGAACAAGTAGGCAAGGTTCCTTGTGCTCTATCAATTCTTCAATCCTTCCTCTATGTTTCTCAATATTCAAAAGAACCCCTCAATAACTTCTTTTGATGAAAAAATATCCCTTTCAAATTCTTGCCAAGGGGTTTTTGAAGAAATCAGTACAGGATTCGCTCCTAGAATGAACTCCACAACTACTCATGTGAAATCTAATTATGTTTTGATTTTAAATTTGTTTAATAAAACGTCATTCCAATACTTGCAAATTTTCAAAATACTATTTTCATTCACTATTATTAATAAATCCTTGTTATTAATAATATATTGAAAATCCATTTTAAAATCCAAAGATACGAAATATTAATAGGAAAGATTCATTAATATAATTTTCATAGGTAAATTACTATTTGCAATAATGAGATATTAATCATTTATCACTACTTCCATTCCTTAAAATTAAACACCAAACATGCTAGGTTACTTTATATCAATCTAAAGTAATTCAAACCTCATGAAGATTTAGGAATGATAACAAGCACTCAGATGCAGGAATGACAAATACAAAATGCAAAAGATATGAATTAGGTCTACATATGACTATCAAGTATTGTAAAAAGTAAACCATTCTATCCATCATTTCTCTTTTCTTTGTGGAACGCTTTGCTCTTGGTTTTTAGCCGGTTTCCCACCCATGAGGTTACCTATTCCTAAAAATACACAAATCCATTAGCAACATCATATCCTTCAATAAAACAAATAACTAATCAACATTTAGTCATTTAATATATCATTAAAACAATATATAAGTTCATAAGTCCAACATATGAAAAATGTTATCCAAGGGAGGGTCATGAAAAGTTTGATATGAAGTAAGAACCTATGGTGCATATTTAATGAGGATAAAGTAGTTATTTTTTATGCTGAAATGTGGTACAAAAAGGTACAATAGGCTCTAGGTTTATATTCCTTGTTGCTTGAACTAGAGTTGCTTTTTCATATAAAACAGGACGGTTACCATATCAAGGTATCATCAAAGTTACATGAATTTTTTGGAAAATTTAATAATATTGAAGTGAGTCACTTGGAATTAGAGATTTCAGCTCTTAAACTATCTAAGTTTGATGAAGTTATCAACTTTCTTATGAGATTAAAGGATTTGAGGGTTGATATTTCATATTCTAATGAAAAATGAAAGATAATATATGCTATGTTAAGATTGTCCTTGGTAATATCTCACCCTCCTTTTAGTTTTTGAACATCATGGTTCGTATGATTTTAATATTTTTGGAATCTCAAAAGTCTTTTACTTGTGAGAAGCTTTTCTCTCCTTGTTTACTTTTAGGTTTTAAAGCAAAATCATATTTGAAATCCATAGATATAGTTTTTATGCAAAGGAAATCAAAACTAAGGAGTCTAAGACCCAAGGTCCTAGGGGATAGCCTAAGTATTCAAATAAAATGAAGACTGCCTATGGAAACTCTAATAGGGAGGTAAATCCAACTAGAATTTTCTTGTTGAAGTTGTAAAGAATTGAAGTTAAGTTCTTGAAGTAAGGTGAATGTCTTCCAAACGATGAGGAAGTTTTGAAAGGATCTACCTCAATTGTAGAGATTCACTAGAGCATCCATTATAGGGGTAATATATTATTGTAACTAATGTATTCTCTCCTTGGACCCTTAGTTTAGATTATGGGAGTGTTGAAATTATAAATTTGGTTATGGCCATGAGCCAACATCATGTGATGTATTGGATAGGTCTAAGGGAATTTCATTGTACAATGTATTTATTGTTTTGTAATATTTATTATGTAATCTTAATGGGCTTTGGTTAAACTTGTTATGGCTAAAGATAATTTACTAATTGTAACTAACCTAAGGCCCACCTATTATGTCAGCTTAGGTTAAGCTTTATGATGTAAGTGGGTATTTCTATTGCTACATATACACTATCACACTCATTTATTATTAGAGTATTATGTAAAAATGTATATAAATATAGTGATTATTTATGGTTCTCATGGGTACCCACAAATGTCTTATTTCATCCTTCTTTTTCATTCTATGTAAAATATTTGAGTTTGGTTTGCTTCAACTCATCAAGTTTTATCAAAGGAGTATAGTATCCCTAAAGGTTATCGCAAATTATTTATTTCATATTGTGTCATATTACTTTATTTTTACTCTTATTGATTTAAATTGATATTTGTGCACATGTTATAGTCTTTACTTTCATATTTTACAGTAGTTAGGATATAATATTATATTTTATATGACTTATACCAAAACTATCATCTTATACTTGTCTTATACTAATATCTTCCCCCTAGGATATAATTATCTATTAAATTTCAACCTAATACTTCCCTTAAAACTTAGAGTTTTACTTCATTCAGCTTAATGCTAATATTTCCCATGATTATGAGGTTTGATGTAGTCCTATAAACTTTTGTATGACTAATACCAAAACTATCACCTTATAATTATCTTATACTTAGATCCTCCTTCTAGGATATAAATATCTATTAAAATTCAACTTAATATTTCCCTTAAAGCTTAGAGTTTTTCTTCATTTAGATTAGTGCTAATTTTTCCCTTTCTTATGATTTTTAATATCTTCATATCTCTTAAAAATTTGACTAAAATAAGATACTCCTCTCTATCGTACTACTAAAGAGGGGACTATCAAGTAGATAAACTATAAGGGACTTATTGATTAATTATGAATGTGAGATTAAAATGTAATATAAATAATGGGAAGAATATGAACATACTAAAATCTAAATTAAAATGATGTGAGATACACCATTAATTTAGCTATGATAGAAATTTATATTTATGGAATATCAAAGATGTTGAAATGGATAACTACTTATTGGGGACATTGACAAGGACAAAGTGACAAGTGAAATTAGAAAAGGATGTTATTTTGGATGAAATATGTAACATTGTTATTCAATAGATAGGTTAGGATGGACATGGTCTACCTTTGGATATCTTGTAAATATTGAAGGTAAAAATATTATAAATTTTTCTCTTAAACCAAACAATGTTAAGAATACCATGGCATGCACTTAGTGTCATGATTTGACCAAGATATGGTGAAGTATATTTTAACTTGTTTATTATTATGGAGGTCATGGGTAGGTGTAAAGGTCAATACTTATGTATTTTATCTAGAAAATTATGTAATATATAATTCCTTGAGTAGAACATACCAAAAGGGTTGTTAGTGCTAACTCTAATATACATAACTTGAATAACATAATTTTTTAGTAAGATGAATTCTATGAAGCACATGAAAGAGATTGTGTCCATTTGTTGGAAATATGAGCAATTTTTGTTGTCATTGATGTCAAAAGGAAATACAAGGCAAGGTTCTCTCCAAAGGAATTAGAATCATGAGTTCAAAATAATAAATTATTTTGAAGGAAGATTATATTTAAAAAGGCCCAAAGGACATTTAAATATTTAATTATAATATTTAAATTCATTCTGAATTTAAAATAATTATAATTAAATTATTATTTTTGAAATACAAAGCATTGTCCTTGAAAAGATAAAGTGAGTAAGTTTTAATAATATTAAAGGAGGCAAAGGTTAAATAATTTTAATTAAAATATTTTAACCTTTTGGTTAAAATTTTAATTCAAATTATTATTGGCACCAAAATTCTTTTTGAAAAATGGTGGTAAATCAAAACAAGGGCCGAGGTCTTCACATTTACCATATTGCATATAAAGAGGGGGTAAATTATTTCCCTAATGTTGATTATGCATTCCAATTTTAAGTTGAGCAAACACATTTTTGTGTGAGCGCTTCGAGGGAGGAATCTTTGTATGATTAAGAAAGGATAGAGAAGTGTGTGTTGAAATCAAAGTGGGTGTAAAAACCCTACACAACGTGCTGGGTAGCACAGAAGGTAGGCAAGGCAGTGATAAGACTTTCATGGAGGCTAGGTCATGGGTTTAAGCCACACGATCATGTTTTGCAAGGAATAAATTAAAGTTTTACATTTGACGTGTTTGGTGTGGGAGACAAGGGTAAAATGGACATCATTTGCCCTTGGTCTCAACCAGGCACGTAGCCTAGGTGGTAAGCCTAGCATTCATTAGGGCGTAGCTCTGGCAGTGATTTTTTAGGTTTGAATTCGTGTGGAGGCAGTTGTGTGGTGCGCAAACATTTTGGTGCAAGTTCAAAGGTATGAAAAAATAATTTAAGTTTTGCAAGGCCTATGTTATAATAAAGGGTGTTTATAGGCATACATATTATTAAGAGGGCAATGTTTGAAGTAGGGACGTATAAGGACTAAAATAGTTTATTTTAATTCTTTGATGCCTTGGAAATTATTTAGAGAGTGGAGTTAAAAGGTGAAAAAGGAATTTTATTTTGATCTTGCTTTATAAATGAGATAAATATTTTGTCAATACCTTGGGATATTTTGAAGTGGTGATTATTTTTCTTTTAATGCATTAAGATCTAGAGGGAGTGATAAGGTGTATTTGTGACATCTAACCTTTGTGATTGGCAAAAGAGTGGTTATAATTGAGATGGATTTTTAAGGATAATTCTTAATCAAACAAAAGGTATGGACACATCTTCCTTGTGAGTGATTGTTGGATATTGTGAATGCTAAGTTGGAGAGAAAAGGATTGGTTGATAAGCATTGTTGATTTTGGTTTTGTGGAATGAAATTTGATACTAGAAACTTTGTTTGATAAGTATTGTTGGAAATATTGAGTGAGTTTTCATATGCTTGAACTAGGGTTTGTGAAGGAACATGAGTATCATTGTTATGTGAAGTTGTGAACTATCTTTAAACTAGGGTTTGTGTAAGATCATGAGTATCATTGCTATGTGAGATTGTTTGATAAGAATTTTTGACTAAACTTTCATTGAGTTATTTTTTGAGTTGAGTAAGCTTTTGTGGAAGCTTACAATATAGATTTGAGGGTAAGTCTTGGTGAAGACTTGTTGAACAAATTGGATAAGTTCTATTGAGTACTTGTCGAGCATAATTGAGGTAAGTCTTGGTAAATACTTGTTGAGTAGACTGGACAAGTTCTGGAGAGGACTTGTGGACAAATTAGTGTGAGCTTTTGTGGAATCTTACAAGACAAATTTGAGATAAGTCTTTGATAAGACTTGTGAGCAGAATTTATTGATTTATTTGTTCATACCTTGAGTTAATGTTTGGGGTAGATCTATCAGAGTTGATTTGTGATTGAGTCAAGCTTTGTGTTAAGGATTGAGGATAGATTTTGGTGCAAATTTGAGGATAGGTTTGTGCCAAACTAGAGATAGATATTGAGTAGATTTGTACTAGACTAAAGGACTATATTTAGTGCATATTAGAGGACATAGATTGAGAAGATTTGTGCTAGACCAAAGGATCATGTTAGTGCAGATTTGAAACAAAGCTGAGAGCTAGCTTTGGAGGTGATAGAGTATAGAGAATGATAGTCTCTAGTGGATAGAGTTCCATTAGCCAGGGTAGTGAGTACAAGTCTTCTGAGTGAGGATAGGAATCTTTAGTGGATAGAGATCCATAAGCCAGTGTAGTGGAGGTAATAGTTCTTCTAGAAGACCATCAACCAGACCATAGGATAAGGGGTTCTCCTATGGATAAATATCCACAAAATTTATTAGGGTATTGGTGTCTCCTTTGGACAGAGGTCCATAAACATTGTAATAGGGAAAGGATTCCCAAAATAATTATTTGAGAAAAGTTTATAAGGAATATTTTCTCCGTGTAGTAGCTCACATTGGGTAAACCACATTAAATCATGTCTCTCATGTGTGTGGATGCTTTGTGTGATGTTTACTACTTTAATATTGTTGATGTTATCATATATATTGAAAATAAAAAAGTTTTATCATATACTGTTCACCCCCCCTATCAGTATAAACACATGTTATTCACCATTCTTCTAGTTGGTTAGGTTGGATCCATCGTATAATCATATTATTTACTTATTGGATATTTTTTGAAATATTAAGGATAAATCAAAAGCAACTTGGATCACACAAGTCTTGAAAACACATTCCTAAAAATAAAATTACTAGTGACAATTTGGTTTAGTAGAGTATTGGAGTAAATTATTGGTCATTATTTAATGCTTGATGTGTTCCTTTTCTTATAACTATATAACTTATGTTTCTATTGCTATGGAAAATAGGAACTAAAGAAATTATATTCCTTGTATATATAACCTTTATAATTCCTGTGTTTTGTGTGATGTATGTTATGCCTATGTTATACTTGCTTTACCTATATCATTGATGCAGCAAAATTATTTTAGTTGTGACCATATATTTATGGTACAATATCACAATCATATTAATGAATATGTGTGTGTACTTTTTTTAGAATATTTTATTTTAGTGATATTGGTGTTAGAGATCAATTACATTAATTAAATAAAATAAAAAATAGTAGAGTGATACATAGTCCATGCTATAATTATGTAGTCAAAGATATGGTGTGTGTCTAACCTACTAGAAAGTAAACATTTCATGACCCTATTATTTGAACATGATAATTATAATTATCAATTGAGAATTATTCTAGAATATAACTTTTGGCAAATATATTCATTTGACCAAAATTTAAAAACTAACATACATTTATTTTTTATTTTATATATGGATAGTTTCAAATAATAATTAAAGAAATTAATATGTGTATTTTTTGAATAGTTTGAAAATCTAGGGGCACATTGGGGGTCACCCTCCCTATCAGTTGAATTTGGGTCTTTGCTAGGAAAGCCCAATACCTTTTGCCATTGTGGTATTTCTATTGGTACAATTAATAATGATAGTTTCTTTGATGAAATTATCATACTTTATTTTTAATATGAAAACTAAACATATGATATGTAGTTGTTTACATAGTTAATTGAGAGAAAATAAATTTAGAAAAATAAATGTTAAATGTAATTTTTTATAAAAGTATTTGGTTATAGGGATTTTAAACACTCTCATTATGTTGGTATAAAATAAAATCATATTACATTGGGACTATGTCATAATACTATTTTATGAATCATCATAATGATAAAAAATAAATAAAATCATGAGATATCATTACAAAATGTTCATCACAATAATGAAATTATATTTGTTTATTCTAAAAGTAATGTTGTATTTATGTTTGTATCTCATTTAATGGTATTAATTTAATGTTTTAATAAAATTTATATTGTTAGCAATATAGTGATATTACTTAGAGGTTAATGAATTCTAGGATCAATAAATCAATCACATATTATCAATATCAATATAAAGCCACATATCAAATGAACATCACACTCAAATATTTATTGATAAAACTCAATGAATACATAAAGAAAATATTATTTCTTTGGACCCTATGTTAACACTATTTTTATATTTCTCATATGATTATGTAATGACCCCTTTCCAACATGGGGACCCCTTTATAATGTTATTTTGTAATAATTTATAATGATATGTTGCAAGTAAGGCACCTAGACAAGTGAGGCCATTTCATGTAACTGTTATTAAGAATTTAATCGATGTTTAGTAGAAAATTTTAGCTTGAGTGGCATTTTGCATGTAAGCCAACTCTTGAGCATTAGGTTAGGGTTGCATGAAGTGTATCTTTAAAATACATGGATCCATGAATGAATGTATATTTTTGTACATTAATGAAATTATTGAAAGAGCTTACCCCTCGAAGAGGCCTATGATTATAAGTTGTTTTGTGAGATTGCTTTAATTCTGTATTTACATTATGTATTGCAATATACTATTATTTCATAAAATTATGTTTTGATTACAATATTTATGTGAATGATTTTATTTTTAATAGAAGGTTCCTAACAAGTGGTATCATAGTGCTTTCTAGGGCATAGTTTCACTATGATTGTGATATTTCTTGTCCATCCATTATGACTATTAGGAATAACTTTTTGTGTTTTCTGTTTTTTGCTTGTCATTTTACTAAAAAAAAAAAAATAACAAGAATAAGAACATAATAATTTTGTTTTTGTAATAGTTTATTAGGTTAGAAAATATATATTGTGGGTTTTAAAATATCATGGAGGAGCTATAGTTATTGGCTAAGATAGATTGACCATAAAGCATCTAGTGAAGTGAGGGTGATTAGGCTCCAATACCCAGGCCTTAGACAACACCCATCTATGGAATTGAGATCCCATGTATCTTTGAGTATATCTGGAGACCACTAGGATTAGGAGAAACCTTTAGCCCTAGGAATATTTTTTTGCCATGTATTATCCATAGTATATTAGACACAACATATAAAAATATCACCTTCCCATACTATTAGAGAGGTAGGTAGTGTGCTCAAGGGTATGCATGGAATATTCCTTGAGTAGTGGCCTAAAATATTGGTCTAAGAACTATCATTCATAACTATGTTATAATAGAAGGACTATGGGTATTACATGCACCTTGGCTTAGCATACCATAGTTCAGTTAAAAAATTTAAACTACAAAAAACTTCTTGTTCTATCGAATGTTTAACATGGAACCAAAAATCCTACCACAAAATTTGAGCATACAAAGGAGAATTCCCTATCATAAATATACTACATGAAATTGATGAAAGAGTTGGATAACATAATAGAAATAGTCAAAGTTAGTCTTCATCAAGACAAAGTATACCAGTGTCAATATCATTTAGGTATCACTTTAGTTTGAGAACACTAACAATCAGGTCAAAGTTGTTAGTTGTTAGTACCAGTTTTCTATGATAGTCAAAATTATAGAAAGTAGATATTGAAACGATCTCTCCAGCCACAGCAACAACACCGACAAGAGGAGCAGGCGGGAGCGGAGGCAGGAATGGAGCAAAGCGGGAGCAGAGGCAGGTGCAATTTTTGCAAACATGTTTTTCATTCTGTTGGAGGTGGGAAACAGGGTTTCCAAACCCCTGGAAGCTGTGAGGCTCAAGGAGGGAACAAGCAAGGTTCTAAAGCAACTGAGGAAGGGCAGGTGAACGATGACAAGGACACTAAGTATTTTAAAAAATTAGAGGGACATGAACCCCCCGATATTATTTCTGAAAAGGAGGCCTACATAAATAATTTCGAGGGCAACAAGTCTTTTGCACGAGGCCCTTAAAGGTGGCAATAGGGTTTCCTTACATTATTTACCACCTCTCACTCCCAATGGGCAGAAGGTATCCGTGCCTGAAAGCGTAATGGCAGATTTCATATCGATGGAAAAGTTTTCTCTGGTCGGAAAATTCATAAGGGGTAGGCCAGATATTGAAACAATTCGATGATGGGCAACCTTGAAGTGGAAGACTTCCAGACACATGGAGATTATTGCATTATCAAGGGGGTTTTTGCGGTACGCCTTAACAATAGTGAAGATTCTAGTCGTATTCTAACAGGAGGACCTTGGTTCTTGGGCCGAAGAAGTCTTTTTCTTAGGAGATGGGCTGAGGATTTTGACCCGAAAAGCAGAGCATAAACTTTGCCCCCATTTGGGTTCGTCTCCCAAATCTCCCATTTCATTGGTGGCATGAGTATTTTCTTCAGGGTATTGCCAAGACCATAGGGTAATTGGTGGCCATTGATAATCCAACCCTTGCACGCACCAGAATGACGCATGCTAGGATTTGTGTAAATGCAAACCTAGAATCTGAGCTTCCTACTCATGTGGAGTTAGAATATGGAAATATAACAAGATTACAGGTCATCGAATATGAAAATAGACCGGCATTTTGCTCTGACTGTAATATTCAAGGCCATATCAAAGGACAATGCTCTTTTTTGAGAATCCAGCAAACCCTTCCTAGGAATAATGATTCCAAGCGGCAGTCTTTCAGAAATAATGGCAAATACACGAGTAATGTACAGGGTTAAAGATCCAAATGTTGAAAAGGCAAAGGCCTCTGGTTTAGGACAAATGGAGAATGAGGCTAAGCTTCACATGGACAATGGTAAGGACAAGCAAATTGCTACATCACAATCTGACCAACAAAAGGTATGCTCTCCTTTCGAGAATCTAAATAAATTTAACATTTTGGCTGAAAACCAAATAATTACAGAGGAAAATCAGAATGAAGGGTCTAATGTTGAGGATATAATTCTTGGTCTCCCTACTTACCTTGACTCCTCAACCAAATTTGGACCTTCCAATCCTCCTCCTGTTGGCCATAAAGAATGCCCTAATGATGAGTCCTTTTCTGCCCGAGAAAGAGAAAAAGTGCTTTCAGAGTTAATCAGCCCTTCCAAGCGACATTTTTCACCTTTGTCTTTGTCCCAATCCGGAGAAGGGGTTTCCGATCATCGTTATCCAACGAGTCACCCAAACCAAATTTAGCCCGAAACAGGACTAGAAGCTCAATGAAATCCCCCATGATTGATTGTGGAGGTGAGAAAAAAAAGGGAAGAAAGTCAAATGCCCAGCAATGGAAAGAAGAGGTCCAAGATGAGATAGCTAATGGAATTCAGAATACTCTGTTTCCACCAACTGGAAATCTTCCCTTTGAAGAAAACAAAATTCTTAAGCCCCCTCAAGTCCAAGGCATGGGAAGAGGAAAAAAACTTTAAAAGTTCCAAATGAAGATCATATCCTGGAATGTAAGGGGGTTCAATGGCCTTCCTAAACAGCGGTTAGTCAAATATTTAAGAAGAGATTTTGATCCCACTATTCTTATTTTGAAAGAAACTAAAGTCGATGAAGTTTTGTCTAGAAAAATTGCCCTCAATATCTGGAAAAATGGAGAAGCAATTTTTTGCAAAGCCAATGGAACCTCAGGTGGTCTTCTTTGTATTTGGAATCCAGGGAAGGTGGAAGGAAAGGTTATTCAATTGGGGGAAAGGGTAATGAGCATTATTTTTAAGGATAAGGTTAATGACCTTTCTTGGATATTAACAAATGTGTACGCCCCTAATTCTATATCTGGGAGAGCTGATCTATGGAATTTACTCAGTCATTTCAAGGAAGCTTTTCAGGATATCCCATGGATAGTGGCGGGGGACTTTAATACCCCTCTTTACCCCTCTGATAAAAAAGGGGGAGTAGGAATTCTAGCAAGAAGTATGGAGGACTTTCAAGATTTCATCAACAACAACAATTTATTGGATGTCAAATTAAAAAATGCTAAATTTACTTGGAGCAATAGGAGGTCTGGAAATCAACTTATAATGGAAAAGCTTGATAGGTTTTTTTTGTCACAAGAAGCAATACAATATTTTGGGGATGCAAATCTGTTGTCCTTGCCTCGCATTGGGTCTGACCACAACCCGATTTTACTTGAAATTGAAGAGACTCCAAAATTCAAAAGGCCTTTTAGGTTTGAATCTATGTGGATGCACCACCCTGATCTCAGAGACAAAATTTCTCAGTGGTGGCAGCATTCTTGTCGAAGCGAGGCCTTCATTCGGATTAGCACAGAAACTTAAAGTGGTGAAAGAAAATCTAAGGATCCGGAATAAGGAAATTTTTGGAAATATTTTTGAAAACAAGAAAGCCATCTCTGAAAGGTTATCAACCATTGAGAAAAAACTTGAAGAGGGATTGCCAGACCCTTCCCTACAGGCGGATGAAAAGAAATCCCTTGTTGAGTACCATAATGTTCTAGCTCGCGAGGAGACTTTTTGGCGGCAAAAGTCTAGAGCTACCTGGCTAAAAGAAGGTGATGCCAATACAAGATTTTTTCATGCATATACCTTAAGGAACAGAAGCCACAATATAATTAAAGAACTTGTTAGAGATGATGGATCACTCCTTTCTAGTCCTAATGAAATCAGAAATGAAGCAGTTTCCTATTTTCGGAATCTTTTAGGAGAAGAACATTTCAGTTCTGCCTTAGCTTCAGAATCAATGCTTTACCATATTCCTCATTTAATTTTTGATGACTTGAATGGGGAGTTAATTAAGCCTTTCACGGATGAAGAAATCAAAGAGGCCCTCTTCTCAATGAACCTTGATAAAGCTCCAGGTCCAGACGGGTTTTCACCTCATTTTTTTCAGGCTTTTTGGGATATTGTAGGTTTTGATGTATGTGCTACTATCAAGGAATTTCAGTCCACAAAGCATATTCCGAGAAGTTTTAACTCCACTTTTATTGCTTTAATCCCAAATATTCCTACTCCTAGATCTATGATGGATTTTAGACCTATTAGCCTTTGTAATGTTGTTTATAAAATTTTGACCAAGGCAATTGCAAATAGAATGAGGAAGATCCTTCCTGTGTTTATTGATGTTTGTCAAGGCGCTTTAGTCCCTGGAAGGTCTATCCTTGATGGTGTCATAACAATACATGAAGCCCTCCATTCGGTAGTACAGACTAAAAAACCTTCTTTTTCTCTCAAGATGGATATGAACAGGGCTTATGACCGCATAAACTGGAGTTTTGTTTCTGCCATTCTTCAGAAATTTGGTTTTCATCATGAATGGATCAAGCTTTTGGAAGGATGTTTTATGAAACCTTGGTTTTCGATCCTTGTTAATGGTGCTCCTGCTGGATACTTTCAAAGTAAAAGGGGCCTAAGGCAAGGTGACCCTATCTCTCCCATGTTGTTTATCATTGTGGTGAAGCCCTTGGGAGGACAATCAAAGCTGCCTATAATATTGGTCTTATTTCGAGAATTAAAGCATCATCACAAACACATGCAGTTACACATGAACAGTTTGTGGATGATACTTTGTTGTTAACTCTTACATCAGTTTTTGAGGCTAAGGTCATAAAACATATTCTAGAGCTATATGAGGATGCTGCGGGGCAAAAGGTAAATTTTTCAAAGAGTAAAATTTATTTCTTTAACACTCCCATTCGGAGGCGATTAAGATTGCTAGGATTCTTGGATGCTCGGTGTCTACTCTTCCATCCACATACCTAGGCCTTCCTTTATTTACGAGCAGAGCTACCGATTCCATGTGGACTAATGTAATTGAAAGAATTCGAGAGGAAGTCGGTCTGGATGGAAAGGGAATTTGTTATCTCAAGTTGGCAAGGCAGTTCTCACCAAGTTTTCCATTCAAAGCATCCCTGTCTACTTTCTCTCTATTTTTAAAGCTCCTACAAGTGTCTACACTAAAATTGAACAGATCCAGAAGAGGTTCCTATGGACTGGTTCTGAATCTAAGTAGCGCTTTCACTTGGTGTCCTGGGATAGGGTTTGCAAACCAAGGGAGTTTGGAGGTATTGGGCTAAGGAGAATACAACATTTAAACATGGCCCTCCTGGCCAAACAAGCATGGCGTCTTTTGACAAATGCAAATGCGAGAATGGATTACTATAATCGGAAGAAAGTATTTGCAAGAAATTGAATTCTTAAGTTATTCCTTTCCTCCCGGGGGATCAATTTTTTGGAAATCAATCCTTCAAACTAAAAACTTGCTAAGCAAAGGGCTACGTTGGAAACTGGGAAATGGAAGAAACATTGATTTTTGGGACCACAAATGGTTAAAGGACTATCCCCTCTCTGCAGACCCCATCATTTCAACACTTAGAGCTTGGACAATTGAAGTTTTTGGTACCAAAGTTGCATATTTTATTACTTTGTCAAACAATAGAAGGGTATGGAAGCCAATAATGAATAATGATCTACCAGGGGCATCAATAATACTTGAGAATGAATTAAAACAGTCTTTACTCCCTTCGGAATTCTTGAGGACCAACTTATCTAGGAAGCTTCAGACAATGGGGAATTTTCTGTCAAGACTGCTTATCTGATGCTTATTGATAATGATGAACCTACTTTCCCTCACTTGGAAGTTTGGCCCAAAAGCATTATTCCGAAGGTTGGGTTTTTTGCATGGTGGCCATCCAAAATAAGATCCTCACCATGGATAACTTAATAAAAAGAGGTGTGATTGTTGTTAATAGGTGTTATCTTTGTATGTCTGAGTGGGAGTCTATTGATCATTTGTTTCTGTATTGTAATTTTTCTGTCTCAATCTTGTTAGGTCTGTTACAAGTGTTTCATATTTATTGGGTCCATCCTCAGTCCATTTTTGACTTATTTTTCTAGTGGCCTTCCCCCTTTTTGAATAGGCATCTTAGGTATATGTGGAAGATCTGCCTTCATCACTACTTGTGGTAGATATGGTTGGAAAGGAATCGTCGGGCCTTCTTGGATAAGGTTTCTCAGTCATCCTCTGTCCTGTCAAAAATTTTAGCATATGCTAATGAGAATGCTTGTTTAGTGCCTGCAGCATCTAGACCTCCAAATCCTTTTGAAGCTTCATTAGGCCAGTCATTAAACTTACCTCTCATTGATGGCCTCAATCATCCTCAATTCTGTCCTAGAACCATGATCACATGGACCCCACCCCCCAGGGGTGGATTAAGTTAAATTTTGATTGGGCATATAGGGGCAACCCGGTGAAGTCAGGGCTGGCGGCTTACTTAGAGACCACAAGGGTGAGGTTCTTGTAGCTTTTGCTGAACATCTTGGAGCTCAAAATAACAATGTTGTTGAATCAAGGACGGTTTGGAGGAGCCTAAAGGTGGCGAGAGAATTATCCAGGGAAACTGTTGGTGGAAGGTGATTCTCTTATTATTATAAATCTTCTAAAGAACACTAAGAGAGCTCCTTGGAGATTTTATGACTACATACATGAAGCAAGGGCTCTAATTCATGACCGACCTGAGGCCATAATTTTGCATACCTTCCGGGAAGCAAACATGGCAGCTGATAGGCTGGCAAATGAAGGCATTGTAGCAGCAAATTTGATCACGTGGACTGAAAATCTTC
Source organism: Wollemia nobilis (assembly GCA_028583015.1). NCBI lineage: Eukaryota > Viridiplantae > Streptophyta > Pinopsida > Araucariales > Araucariaceae > Wollemia > Wollemia nobilis. Next base: position 5,812,490 of record JAQPPZ010001423.1, read on the forward strand.
CTCATGCAGTCTCAATGGTGATAGATAATGAAAAACTTTAGATTGGAAGGCTCAAAGTGGATCAATGACAGAAAATGGGGGCATTTAAAAAAAAAAAAATTTGAACCTTATAATGGATTTTGTCATATTTGTTTTTTTTGTTCATGTGACTAGTGTTTTTTGCAGCTGGTGGGGCACTGATATAGGTTTTTTATCTACAAATTCATGCATGGGAAACATCTACTTTGGCCTCAAGTATTTCCCAAGGTGTGTTTGGATTCGATGTCACAAAAAGGCCCTAGCAAGAAATAACAAAGTGTTGGAGATCCCTAACAATGAGGCACCAGACCCCACCATAATAGTCTTGGAGAAGATGACAATTTCATCAGCCTCCAACAGTATCAACCAGTTGAAGAGTCTGTCTGGCCTCATCAGTGCAGCTGTTGATTTGTGTGATTCCCTAAATCTTCTATTTTATAGCCAACAGTTCCAGGGGCACAAGGAGTCGAAGGCAAAATCTAAATATGATGGCAAGAACGATGATAAGAAGTTAGATGAGGACTACAAGGAAGACTGCTTGGCCTCTTGGCTGTCCATTCTATGGGATGTTTTTTTTGACCATATTCTATTATTTTTATATGGGCACAAGCTACTCTACATGGTGCTTGCATGATTAGTTTTTGTCTTTGTTAGTTCTTTTTTGCGTCCTTCTTTTCTGATGGCCATAATATTAGGCTTCCATAGTTTAGTTTGGTTGTATTCTAATGGAAGAGTAGGTCTTGGCCATTTTTGTTGTCAGTTTAAACTTTTAGGGCTTGGCCTTTGTCCAGTTGGTCAGTGGACCCTATTTTGTAAAATGGTTTTGGGTCAACCAGTTAAAACCCGGTGTTAATTATAATATTCTCTTACTTACCAAAAAAAAAAAAAATTATAGAAAGTAGAGAATTATCAATGACAAATTTAGAATAGATAATTATCAATGTAGGGAACCATAGTGTTAGTGCCTAAATAATATTAGTAACAAATAGTGTAGAGACTATGTTAGTAACAAGAACTAAAGAGACAATTTCATAAGAGGTTGGCTGACAAAAAAACTATTTTATGAACCAAACCCTAGGAGGAAAACTGAAAATACCATCAACCTTGTTAACAAAAAAAAAAATATATATATATATATATATATATATATATATATATATATATATATATATATATATATAAAGTTTCCAAAACCAATTTGTGGTATATAGCTTATTGTGATTGTATTTTCAAGATGATCATTTTGATATATAGCACCCAAGCAATATTTTTAGCTCCATACTAAAAGTAGTAACTCCTGGAACCATACCTCTATTTTTAATAAATCAGTGGTAGTGGTTCAAATCACACAAAAATGGCTAGTGGTACTCAAGGAAACCATAAGGAGGTAGAACAAGTCAAATTTTTGGAGCAAATACAAACCACACTTAATACCCTTCTCAATGATAGTAATATAATGAGAGATTAAGTAAAATGTTTGAGATCTGACTACTTAATACCCAAAGCCACATTTGAATAACACTTCCTAGATATCAAAAAAAAATTAAAGGATGGGAAAATGGTGTTTGAGTATCATGACACTGACCACTATGGTTGAGGAAAATGAATCCATAGGGATAGTGAAGGCTATCACACTCTTTTTTACCATTATACTCCCTTTAATATGCCTAATTTAGACTTTCCTAAGTTCACTCATTTTTTCCTAGTGAGTATGAGAACTTCACAAGATAATTAACCAAATTGAGACAACCATCTATAGTTTGTGACTATGAGACCCAATTTGAGAAACTAGCTAACAAGTCCAAGGGATTGAATAAAATATTTTTTTGAGTTATTTTATTAGTGACTTGAAATATGATCTCAAGGCTGAGGTTAAGATGTTCAAACCATAAATTATGATGCAGGCCATATGATTAGCATAGTTGGCTGAAGAAATATTTTTAGCTCAAATAAGGACACCTAAATTTCTATAGGCCAAACCCTCCTTTCCTTCCAAGTTCACACCCAATACTAAAAATAAAGTGACCCCCTACAAGTGCTTGTCTATCGAAGAGATGGATGATTGATGTGCATAAGGTTTATGTTATAATTATAATGAATAATATTCACAAGGGCATAAATGCATCCAAAAGAAGTTATTTTTGCTAGATGTAGAGGAGTTAGCAAGTAGTGAACAACTTGATGATGAAGAACAACCATCCAAGGAACCACATAAATATGAGGGTGAAACACAAGAAGAGCCACAACAAAAACATTTTTTCCATGCCCTTGTAAGGATTACTACCCCATAAAAAATAAAAGTAGTAGGATTTTTCAAAGGCCAATGTCTTACAATTCTCATTGATTTAGGAAGCACACATAACTTTATTCATCTCACATCATGAAGCAAGCCAATTATTACATACATGCATGTATCTCCTTTGAGGTTATGGTGGTACATGTCAAAGCTTTGCCTTGTAAAGGTAATTGCCACATTATTAAGTTGAAGATAGGGGATTATGATCTCAAAATGGATATGCTTTCTCTTCAACTAGGGGGATGTGATATTGTGCTAGGAGCTCAATGGTTAGGTACTTTGGGAACCATCACCTGAAACTATGTAGAGTTATGGGTGCAGTTTTTACATAATGATGGGACCTACACTCTTCGTGGTTCACAAGCAAGATATCCTTAGATTATCAATTCAAACCATATGCAGAAATTGTTAAAAAAATCTCCTCATGGGTAATTACTTAGATATTTGTTGTACAATTTCCCACTTCAATAGAGGACAAAATACCAACAAATTTACAACTCATCAAATTAGGCATGAAATTTTTACAAAATTGATAGAATTACCACCCTATCGCTGCATGATCATGCAATCCCATTGGTTCCCGATAATGTATAATATAACATCAGACCATACCAATAACCCCATGCACTTTAGAAAAAATAGAGAAATTAATACAAGAATTGTTAAAAGCCAAAGTCATTTGACCTAATAACAATCCTTATGCTTTTCTAGTCTTATTGGGTTGCAAGAAAGATGGTTCCTGGTTGTTATGTATAGATTTTTGTGACATAAATAATATCACCATTAAGGATAAATTTCCTATTCTTATGGTATATGAATTATTGGATGAGTTGCATGGTGCTATATTTTTCTCCAAGTTAGATATTTTCTTGAGTTACCAAAAGATATGGCTTAAGGATGATAATATTTCCAAAACACTATTCTACACTCATGAGGACCATTATGAATTTTTGGTTATGCCATTTGGCTTGAGCAATGCCCCTTCCACATTTAAAAGCCTCATAAGCAACATTTTCTATCTATTCCTTCATAAATTCATAATAGTTTTCTTTGATGATATTCTAGTTTATAGTCATTATTGGGAGGAACATCTCCATGTGGATTAGACTCTGTAGCTTTGGATCAATATCAAATTTATGCTAAGATGTCCAAATGTTCTTTTGGGTTTACCAAAGTAGAGTTTTTGGGATACATTATCAAAAAATATAGAGTTAAATTTGACCTTAAGAAGATTCAAGCCATTCAATATTGGTCAAAGCCTCACACTCTTAAGATCCTTCATGGATTTTTGGGACTCATGGGCTATTACCACAAATTTATTCATAACTATGGAAAATCATTGCTCCTTTAATAGTCATTTTAAAAAATAATTCTTTTCATTATGGTCTGAGGAATTGAACTAGGGTTTCAGAGGCTAGGGCATAAACCTAGATATTTTTTTATTGTAAAAAACACCATTAGAGAGGATCAATATTGTTGGATGATATTTCAATAGCAAGGATCATGGACTACAATTGGGGTTATAGGTACTTCCACACTAGATCCTACAAAAAAAGGAATCTCATATCGGGATAAGCTATGTGGAACCCAAGATAGCTTTAGTGAATATATAACACAGGAAAGGACAATCATAAATTCCATGGGGAAGTGAAAAAAGAAGGATTATTTACCTAGAAGGGTAAATAGATGTTTACCACAGGTAAAATAAATACTATTATTGGAAATAACATAGGATTGTTTAGCTGAGGATATAGTTTATAAGATGAAACGTAACCTATTAGGTAAATTCATGGGTTTTAGACCATTTATGCACTTCCTCCACACATGGAGAAGGAAACAATGTCATCTGGAATAATAATATGAGATTCTAACTCTCCCAAATAGGTATTTTTCTATAGAGTTCACATCAATGGTAGACTAACAAAAAGTATTTGAGGGAGAGTCATATCATCACAGGGAAATGACACTATTCTTGCAACCATGGTGTAGTACCCTAAAATTGGCGCAGTGAAATCTTAATAATTACATTTACTCTAGTAAATAATTTAAATTCAAATTTTAACCTCCCAAACCGCCCGTTAACCGTTGCTTAATCCGTTTCCCCCTTTCCCGTGCCATTTTTAGAGGTTTTTTTGACCGTTTGACGATATCGTCGCCGATCAAACGATATCGCCCCAGATATGACGATTTTGTCTGGGCTAGGACGTCCAGACGATCTTGTCCCTAAACTGATTTTTCATAATTAGCTTCTGTTCCAACGGGTCTCTAATTCGGGCAGAAGCATGTCTGCGTCGTTAGAGACCCTCCCCCATTGGAGATCTCCCAAATAGGGATGATCTCCAACCTCCTAACCTCCCTCCTAAGCCTATTTAATCCTAAGCCCTCCCCTTAGCACCCCCCTGGCTGAAATTCTCTGTAACTTGACTTCATACACGTTAAAACATCCTAAATTGATATTTGCATTAGTTCTATACCAATTTTGTTGTAGGTACCTTAGTGTTTTTCAGTCGGAGCAAGCTTACATCGTCGTGGACGATCCTGTTCAGATCGGAGGCGATCTTGTCGAATCAGAGATGATTTCATACCAATGCGAGATGATTTCGACTGCAGTCAACATTGAGGCAATCAGTGCCTAAAGTTTGCATTTCTTCATCTTTCAATCTGCTGTTTTATGTTGTAATTAGCTAGTTTATTCAGTATTTTATGCTATTCTGCATTTTGGAGTTCACCCATCTAGATCAAATGCATAATTAAGTCATAATTGTGATTAAATTAGCATAATGCATTCATGTTTCTATTTTGAAGTTTTAGTTTGATATTATTGCTGTCATTTTACACTGTTTCCCTCTGTTAGAATAGTTGCATTTTTTATGTTTTGCACCTATTTCTCTGTTTGTAGGTCTCTGATAAATTCATCTAACAAATTCGTCAGATCTCAGACGATCTTGTCTGATCTCAGACGATCCTGTCAAATCAGAGGCGATCCTGACTGCTTCAAGAATCAGAATCTTCATCAGACATCCGGATCAGGTATTTTTCTTTTAATATTCTTTAATTTCTCTATTTTCTATCTTAATTCTATTTTTTGTATTCATTTAATCTGCATCTTCATATAGAATAGCTTAGACGCATTTTGGCCAAACCTAGGACTTGAATGCTTAAGGCTAAAACAAACACATAAAACACATTCCCAACCTAGGCGTGGAAACTGCCATTAAATTTTTCCTGGTGAACCCACCATCCATCGAAAAATCACCATTATACACCTCCCCCGAGAGGCGGGACCTTCGCAAGGCCTCTCAGTCCGAGGTACCATGCCATCCTTTTCACATCCCCCTTTCGAGCACGGATCCTATAGCCTGAAGGTAAGGGTGTGAAAAATTTGGAGCGATACATTTTGGTGAACCCGACGTGAATGCATTTTAAACCTTTTGAAAAAAAAAAAAATAAAAAATAAAACAACTAAAACATAGATGCATTTCAAATAATTTAAAATTAATAAGTTGCATATCATGTTTAGATGGTAGCTCCTAAGAAAATATTAGCAGTTACTATAAATGTTGAAAACCAATTGGCAGCCATAGAAATCAATTTTGTGCTTAGTGTGCCTGAAACAGATAGAAATCAACTCTTGTGGGATGAACTTGATAGAAGACTTAGTGTCATTTCATCTAGGTCAACAAAACTTAAACAAATCAAGAGGCTAGTCCTAGATAGAATCCTGGATCCTCATCAACTAGTCTTTTATCATGAACTTCAGAGATCCTGCCATAGATGGTTAGCTTATAGGAGAGCTCTTGTATCTTAAAAATTGTTCACCTTCGAGGAATACCTCGAGAACGCAGCCATTGTACACCAGTTCCTAGGTCATGTAGAAGACCAAGAGGTTGTTCTTACGGATAGGGAAATATGGAATAGAGTTCCTCGAGTGGTGTTATATCGAGAGTATTGCCACGAGCTTTACTTCTATCAACTAGCATCTGAGATAGATAATATCACTATAGCTCTTTTCATTAAATTTTTGAAGGAAAACTTTCAATTTGAAGAACACTTCATGACTCCTGAAGAACTCGAGCCCATTAATGATATTTATAAATTTTTTATAGAAAACTAGATTATTACTTTCAGTATTATTTCTTGCATTTATTGTGTTATTTATCTTTACAATATTATTTCAAAAACAAAGAAAAACTAAAAAACATAGAAAAAACCAAAAACATTTCATTTTAAATATTGTAGTAGGTATATAATTAATATATACCTCTTAAGCTTGTTGCAATATATATATATATATATATATATATATATATATATATATATATATATATATATATATTTGCTGAAATCTAAAATTAAGGCACAATGCCTAAACTTAGGAATGGTAAAAAAACTGAAGGAGAAGAAGAAGATTGGTTACAAGATAAAACTAGAGACCCAAATGTCCTTCTTGAAGATCCAATTTTGGAAGGAGAAACTCTAGATCACCCAGAAGATGACTTAGGTGAAGATAATGAACAAGAAGAAAGTGTTAAAGAGGATGGACCCTCATCCCCTAGAGTAGCTCCGAATGGAACTATTGCTTTTGACAACGTAGATCATTTCCGAAAATTTCTCAATGATAACATTGGCGCTCTTAATGTGGCAGTTCGTATTGATAAAGGGCAAATTAGTGACACTCAAGCAGCCATGGAACATATGTTTGATGTGCGCACTAATCCCTTGTCTTTCATTGATCAAGAAAGTGATAAGGCTGGACCATCCAATACAGATATGGTCACTATGATTCAAAACATGTCAAAACAACAGGTTACCCGACCTCCTAAGGAACCTGTTATTCAACCTAAAATCATTCCCACACAAAATAAAACTTCCTTCACTACTTTACTTCGCCAAACTATTGATCAATATGCTTCAAGTAAACAAAAACCTAAAATGAAGCCAAACACCAATTTTCAACAATCTGGAATACATCATAATACAACTTCAAAATTCCTTCATAACACCTTTCCTACCAACAATTTACACAATAGCAACATAGCATCTAATCTTCATGTCCCTCCATCATATGCTCACAAAACCCATATCAATGCCCTACCGAACCAATATGGTGGGCAAACTAGTAATCTGGAAGCCATGGTGAAACAGTTAGCTTCGCGTATGGACCGAGATAGATCCTTATCATCCCTCGTACAATTATCAAGGGATATGTAGTCAACCTTTGGATCCCATAGTTGTAGCACAACCGTACCCTAAGCATTTTCCCATGCCTATCCTGCCTATATATAAAGGAACCGAAGATCCCATAGAGCATCTTCGCATGTTTAGGATAGCATGTCATGATATATCACATGATGACTTGCTATTACTAAAAATGTTCCCAAAAAGTTTAGGTGGAATGGCATTAGAGTGGTACTATCAATTGCCCACTCATTCCTTGAGAAATTTTGAAGAAACAGCTGAATCTTTTGTCCATCAATTTAGTGCCTACATCGAGAGGCATGTAACCATTAAAGATTTATACAACTTAAAACAAGACAAGGATGAATGTTTTGCCAATTTCTTAGCTAGATGGAGGCAATTGATAGGAAAACTGCACTTTGTGCTACCTTATAGGGAAATGTTGGACATTTTTATCAATAATTTGCAAGAACAAATATCTTATGAGCTATCAATTGCTACTTTAACTACCTTCGATCAAGCTATAGATTTAGCTCGAAGAGTAGAAGATGCCCTCATTAGGAGAGGCCAACTTAGGAAGAAGGATGATGAGAAAACATCCAAAAATCAATATAAAAACAAACAAGTTGTTGGTGACGGAGTCACTGACAATAGAAATGTTGCTAATATCAATGCAACGAAAACAACAAAAAAATTTATATTGAAACCTCCTGATAAACCTCCTCGAGAATTTACTAGATTGAATCAACCCTTATCAACTATTTTACCTCAATTACTCGAAAGAGGTTTGATCCAATTACTAGCCATCCGGGAACCTGATCCAACTATACCCGGATATAGAGCTGACTTACACTGTGATTTCCATAGAGGACCTGGACACTCTACCAACGCTTGTAAAAGGTTGAAACATAAAATACAGGATCTGATTGATAATAATGAAATGGAGGTGCAAGCCTTCCAACCTAAACAAAATGCTCCTAATAATACTCAAAAGACCATTCCCCAAAATCAAAATCAAAATGCTAATCAATCATTAGACATATTTCAACACCCTTTACCAAGACATGGTAAAGAGGTGGCCAATCAAATCGAACATCATAATGTTCCTCCTCCTACCCGATATGTAGGAACCATTAGTGGACATTTACTTAATCCTGATCCTCAAATATTTGACACAACTTTCTCCATGGTTACGACCAGGCCCCTACATAATATTCAAACTCTTGATTCTAGTGATGTAGAATCAGATATTGAAAGTGAACTAGACATCACTTCAAACCAATCGAATAGTTCTGAAAATGAATCAGATCCTATTCAACCCATCATAGATGCTATGGTTCCAGAAGAACCATTTCCTAGAAGAGTTACTACTCGACCTTCTTCTAATCAATTCCTCCCTAATGAACAAGCCATAAACGCTCTACCGAGACCAGTTCAGCGTCCTCAATATAACATTGTAGGTACCATTGGAGTCATTACCCGACAACAGGCTCAAAATTCTCAACAAGAACCAAACCAGAATGATGGATCAGCTCCATTCGTTTTGAAAAATCCCAATAAAGGGAGTCATGCTTCCAATGTTCAACCTAAACCCCCTTACAATATTAATGAGCAATTATCCAATACTACAACCAGAATTTCCCTTTTGGATTTATTAAGATCTTCTCCCACCCATAGGGATGAGTTGATGCTTACATTAAGCCAAATGATGGTACCTCAAAACATTCAACCTGAAGCCATGGCCAATACTATCATCACTCGAGAGGTTGATTGTATTGAATTTCGGGATAAAGATATCCCACAACACAGTTTACATAAGGATAACCCCTTATACATTACTGCCATAATTGGAGATGTAGCTGTCAAACGAGTCTTGATTGATAATGGTTCATCTCTAAACATTTGCACTTTTGACTTCTACCAATGATTTGGCTTTAGAAGTGATGAAATGAAGAAAATTGACATGATTATCAAAGCTTTCAATGATGAAACACAAGAAACGTGTGGAGTTATTACCATCCCATTGCAATTTGGTCCTAGAACTCTAGATACCACCGTGTTTATTGTACATTGCCCCTCATCTACAATATACTCTTGGGTCGTCCTTGGATCAATGCAATGCGGGCTGTCCCATCAACTTTACACCAATGTGTTAAATTCAAATTTAAAAATTAGTTGGTCACTATCCATGGTGACCCTAGACCCTTTGATATGTGTGCTTTGGCAGAACCTGTTGGAGTGCAATTTTGCCCTGCTCTATCATCCACACATCCTACTTCTTATTTTTCATCTAAAACTGTGAAACACACACCCATAACTTCACCTATTTCCCCTCCACTAATTTCATCCTCCTATATAGATCAACAATCTTCTAAACAAATCACTCTAGAACCTCAAAAAGATCTTAAATCTACAACCAATCCTTCATGTTCTACCCCTATAATTTCAAAACGTATAGACACATCTATCATCCCTAATGATCCTTCTACATCTTATGCTCTTTTTGATGAACTTTTACCAGATTTATCCACAACCTTAATATCAGAAAAAACAAATGCTTTCATGCAAGATTCAATTCTTTTAAATAACTTGCCGCCATCTCCTCATACTTTGGGCCTCCCACAACCTATGGGAAGTACTTACCAAGTTGGGAGTTGTGCCTTCATTTATAAAGGATATGACTAGGGAAGAATCCCTCGAAATATCAAAACTCATCATGAGGGATATCCTCATTGTTATTTTACCAATGAATATATTAAAGCTAAACCCATAATGCTTAAAATGGGATATAAAGGGAAAGGCTTGGGACCTTTCCAAAATGGCATGAAAGAACCTTTCGAGGTAGAACCATGGCCTACCCGCTGTGGTGTGGGCCTATTTCCTAGTAAGGGTCAACCCTTTCCTTTTGAAGATGATGATCACCTCATATGTTATCAAGATTATTTGGATAGGCATGTTGATTTGCCTCTAAAAAATCAGCCGTTTACATGTAACATGCTATCCATAGCTTACCCTAAAATGATTGCTGACCCCGATGAAGAGTTGGAAGGAGATATCTTCCATGATGTCTCCGTTGAAGATATGTTACACAATGGATTTTATTTTGATGGTTCTATACCAACTATAGCCCAACTTGAGACCACTAATCCTCAAGATGAATTATCCAAATTAACCTTACAAGAATTACAAGAATTGGGCGTTTCACCCGCCCCACCTAACTTTGAAAGAGATCTACACATGGAGGTAGAAAACATCATTAAAATTAACATTGGAACTAAGGATAATCCTCACATAATCAATATTGGATCAGAATTAAGTCAAGAAAAACAAGAGCAATACATTGCATTTCTTAAAGAGTATCTTATTCGATTAAATCTAGAAAAATGCATATTCGAAGTTAAGTCCGATAAACTATTAGGGGTTTTAGTTTCTTTACGTGGTATCGAAATCGACCCTCTCAAGATTGCGGCTATCACTGATATGCCCGCACCTACTAATATATCTGAGTTACGAAGTTTACAAGGTAAGCTTCAAGCCATCCGTCGCTTCATCGATAAGCTGGTGGACAAAACTGGTCCCTTTCTTAAGCTCCTTAAGAAGGATGTCCCTTTTAATTGGGACGATGAATGTAGAGAAGCTTTTGAACTTCTCAAACAATACCTCCTTAATCCACCTGTGCTTTCACCGCCTAAACCTGATCGCCCATTTCTCCTATATATTTCAGCTTCAGATTCTGCCTTAGGAGCTATGTTATCTCAGCTTGATGATGAAAAGAGAGAACGGGCTAATTATTATATTAGCCAAACCTTCATCAGTTATGAAACCCGATATACAGCATTAGAAAAACTATGTCTACCAGTCATTTTTTCTAGGCAAAAATTATGGCATTATATGCTTAGTCAAAAAACTTATGTCATTGCTAAATATGATCCCTTAAGGTATCTCATGAGTCGACCTTATTTATCGGGTCGCACAGCCAAGTGGGTTCTTGCTCTAAGCGAGTTTGATCTCACATTCATAGGACAGAAGTCTGTTAAGGGTCAAATCATAGCAGATCAATTAGTTGTTGCACCCTTAGAGTCTACCCATCCCCTCATCATTGAGTTTCCTGATGAATGCCTTCAATTAGAGGCAGACCATATTGAACAATGGTCCTTATACTTTGATGGAGCCCGATGCATGAGTGGGGCTGGTGCGGGTATTATTTTAATATCCTCACAAAAACATCTTATTCCTCTCGTCCTTCAAATTAACATTTGCTTGCACCAACAATACTGCTGAATATGAAGCTCTAATCCTTGGATTACGAGCTGCCTTGGCGCTAAAAATTAAACATCTGTTAGTTTTTGGTGATTCTCAACTGGTTATAAACCAAATTAATGAAGTTTATCAGACCAGAGATGATAAATTGCACCCATATAAAGCCTATGTTTTACAACTAATGTCTCTATTTGATCAAGTTACCTTGGAAGCTATTCCTCAAACTTGCAACCGTGCGACTAATGCTATGGTCGTAGCTGCATCTCTTCTACCCTTGGAGTTAGATGATGAATATGCCACTATCATTATTCGTCGACTCCAAGAACCCGCTTCAAATAAGTCATGCTTAGAACCTTTGGATGTGTTTCTAATCAATGAAACTACTCCTGAACCTTGGTATACGGATATATTTGATTTTCTCCAAAATGGGACTTTCCCTGCCAATTCTAATAGAAACCAGCGTCGGTTATTACGTAGAAGAGCAAGTCGATTTGTAATAATTGGAAATACTTTATATAGGAGATCTTTTGAAGGTATCCTATTAAGATGTTTGAATTCAGAAGAATCCAAATCAGCCTTGAGTGAAGCCCACGATGGATCTTGTGGAGGACACTTTAGTGGTAGTGTCATTGCTAAAAAGCTCCTTAGGATAGGATACTTTTGGCCTACCATGGAGAACGATGCACATGATTATGTGCGCCATTGTGACAAGTGTCAAAAACATGCTGACCTTGTCCATGCGCTCGCACAAGAACTGTAGACTATTTCATCTCCTTGGCCCTTTTCAAAATGGGGTTTAGATATTATTGGAAAAATCAATCCTGTGTCATCTGATGGACACAAATTCATCATAACCGCCACTGAGTATTTCACGAAGTGGGTTTAAGCTATGCCTTTAGCTTCCTGCACTGGCACCTAAGTCTCTAAATTTATTTTTAATCAAATCATTTGTAGGTTCGAAATTCTTGCAAATCTCATCTCCGACAATGGAACTTGTTTCAAAAATAAAGATGTTAAAAAATTATGCCAAAAATATAAGATTCAACATCGCTGGTCCACTCCCTATTATCCTCAAGGTAATGGTCAAGCAGAAGCATCTAACAAAACCTTAATCAAAATTCTCAAAATATTGGTCAATAAATCTGGCCGTGACTGGCACATTCAGTTATATCCAGCCTTGTGGGCCTATCGAACTAGTGTTCGAACTCCCACTAGAACTTCACCTTTTGTTTTGGTTTATGGTGCTGAAGCCGTTTTTCCCTTTGAATTAGAAGTTCCTTCTTTGGCTCTACTACTTCAAGATACCGAAGTAGGAGATGAATATCGAACTGGCAGACTCAGTCAGCTGGAACTCCTAGATGAAAAATGCATCAATGCTTTGGAGCATCTCCGTGCCTACCAAAACAAGCTTAAAAGATCATATGCTAAAAAAGTTCATCATCGATCCTTTGAGATCGGTGACCTTGTTTTAAAAGAAAATAAAAAAAATACTAATGCAACTAAGGACCTTAAAGGTAAATTTGAGCCCAACTGGCTTGGACCATACATTATCACTGCTAAATTTGAATCGGGAGCATACAAATTATCTACCTTAGATGGTAAAGAACTTAAAGAACCCATGAATATTTTGCATCTTAAACGTTACTATGTATAAATTTGGTCATTTCATCCTTGTATATATTTGTTTAAAATATTTCAAAATCACTATCTTGTATTTCTTTCAATTTATAAATTCAAAAACACCAAAAACATTCATAATCATCAAAATCTTCAAAACTATTTGTTGTATTTATTTATGGCACTTGTTAATTTTGTGTTCAAAAACAAAAATAATAAAAATAAAAACAGCAATATTCTTGACTCTTTCGAAACCAAAACAACATAAAGAAGAAAGAGAGAGTCAACATTCTCAAACCTTCTCAAAAAGTATTTATATATATTTTCTTACAATTATTGCAGTTATATGTTTCAAATTATTTTGGATAAATTAGCATTTATTTGGAATCCCTCACTTTCACACTCACAAAAATAAATATCTTGATTTTATCTGGCATGATTACTAATCTCTCTTATATCAAAGTCCACAAAATTCAATTAAATAAAGTTTGAGCACAGAGAATTGATCTTGTTATTTACTTAAACCAAGCACATCTTTTCACAATAAAATGATTATATTTGTAATTTCCATGCTTTGCTACATAGTAGAAGTGGTTTCTTGAGCGAAAAGTTTCCCCTGCTATCCTATCATGCACATGGTCTAGAATCTTTGAGAATTGGCAAAAGGACAAGCTCACCCCTACCTAGAATAAAAATCCCTTGCTCTACAGCTAATCTGAGCAAGTATCCCTAGTATAGAACAAAAGGAAAGTTCAAAAGAAAAAGAGAAAAAGAACAAAAAATATTATTTTTATATCATTACAGCAATGTTTCAAGCATTATCTCAAAAATCAACAAAAATACAAAAAGAAAAGAATACAAAAGAAAAGCAAAAGAAAGAAAAAAGCAAAAGCAATAAAATCCCTTTCCCTACCCTTTGAAAAGAAAAGAAGGGTTGATGAGCTTGAATCCTTGGAATTCTCAATTATTTGAAAACTGTGAGGTAAGCCCCATAACAGGTGGTTTGTGCCCAACCTGCTTGGCCTTGGGTAACTCCTAGCATGGCGATATGTCTGTCACATTAGCGACCTTCTTTTGTACAGACCTATGTCTGCTTATGGATTAGCTAGCTCTTGATAATCCGACTTACATAGTAGTCTAGTATGGTTATATGCATCTACATCATGGTTAATGAACACTTATTTGGTTCATTCAAATCACTTGTATCATAGTACCTTGCTCAAACTGGTAAATGAACATAGCAATTGCACACACATTTTATATTTGAGAGATTTTGTGTATCATTATGATAAATCAAGATTGGAAATGAATTCACATATGCACATGGGATTCCTTATAAATCTAACTTTTGTCTTCAAAGTACTTTGAAATATTTTTTGCAAATTGTTTGGAATAAATTCATTTTCTTCTTTAAAGTACAGTTGTTTAGTATAAAGACAACTACATGCATACTAGAAAACATCAAATTTTCTTTCAAAACCATACAATCAAAACATACATATATATTGTCGACTTTCGCGACGATGGTATAGTTCTAAAACCAAAATTGGAATTTTATGCTTAGCGCAAGTCTTCCTCTTCATATTTTCTATTTATCAAAAATCAATCATGCAATAAAACTATCTCTTTTTGGATTTCACGATGATGGTATAAGTCTATACCTACATATTCTATGCCTAGCGCAAACCATTGTACCAATTTTTATCCCCCATTTATTTAAAAATCATGAAAACCATATGACTTAAATCATTCTATTATACAATTATGTTTTCTAAACAAAAAAGCATGCACATTATCACTATTTCATGTCATTATGTCAACCTTCAATTTTGCAATGATGGTATAATTCCTAGGGAATTATCCAAAAAAATTTATCACACTTAGGAATTTATGCCTAGCAAAAATCATTTTAACATTATTTCATGCATATTATTTTTATGAAAATCTGAAAACAAACCATCATCATCATCATTTGCACCATTGCACCAAAGTCTTAAGACAATCTCTTAAGCACTCTTTTACTTTTTAACAATATTTCTATATTGGGATTAGCTTGACGACCGAGTGAGCGGCGACTCCATGAAATGGTCTATAATAGCGACAATGTCCTTTGAAATTATTGTTAGAAGTCTCTTTTTCTTTTTTATCACATCACATCACAAACAACCAATTGTTACATCAGATTATTTCATTTAAATTTTACAGCATGACATTCAAACCATAATATTTCCAACGACATAATTACATGAATCATCAAATCAATCAATCAAAACATTAAAAGCATCATAAAAATACATAAGACACAAGTCATATGATCAAAAACATATCTCATCTCATATATCTGTCAACAATATATACATCATCTCAAAACTGGATTGGTATGCCACAATTTGTACCTCGACATACTCAATCCTCTATCAAAAAATAATAAATGCTATCATATCAATCTATACAATGTCGTGCAGTAGTCTAGCCTCGAGAACCCCTCGAGCTCTCAGCCTCATCTCCTCCCCCGCCCTGAGGTGGACGAGGTGGCCCCATCGCAGTATGAGTGGTACTGTGAGTCCTAGTCATCGATCGGGACGAAGTCCTAGACGACCCGATCCTGATCGGATCTGCGATGTTAGCTGGCAGTGGTAATCTATCCTCCTCTGGCACCATATGATAGTATAAGGTCTGATAGAAAGTGATTTGGGCAATAGCCCGTGTCAGCTCCCTAGTGCTCGCCCCTCCGCCCCTCGCTCTGAGGCATGCAATCTCATCTCTAAGCTGTGTAACCTCAGCTCGGTGTCGTGCAACCTCCTCCTGGAGGGTCTACACCTGTGCCTGGAGATGGATCATCTCCGCTCGAAGAGTCGTTGTCTTGCTACTCTCCCCAGTGTCGACACCCTTGCCCTTGTCGGGCGATGGTGGCCTCTCTCTCTGTGGAGAAGGGGGTCTCTCCACCCTCCTCTCCCTTTGCCGTGGCCTCTCCTGTGCCTGTGGTCCCCTCAACTCTCTCCCTCTGTGACCCTGGGCCGCCTCCATAGCCACCTGGCACTGCCTCCCTATCTGACGCACAACTACGTGTATCAGACCCTGAGCCCTCGTCATTCGAGGAGGGCGGATGCCTGCGTACCAGGCATCGTAGCCATCGGCTACCCTTGCATCGTCCCCATCCACTAGCTGAATGGGGGCATCGTTCGAGTCCTAACTCCAGAAGCGCTGCATGTCTGGAGCCCCGCTCACTGTGGTGTTATCCCGGACAGTTCGAGAAAACTCGTAATCCCTGAGAGATGGGATCCCCTGCTGTAGACCAAACTATCGCAAAACTTGGTCATAGCGGTGGAGCTCCACCTCTCCCCTCTCCATCCATAGCCAGCAGACTCGCCTGATGCCAGCCAACTCCTGTCCATCCTTGGCCCACCCTGGGTGCTCTCGCCATGGCCTCTAGGTGATCTGGTCTAGGACAAGGTCATCCAGTAGTCTCCGGGACATCGGTAGGTCAATACGCTGTTGTGACCCTCTTCGGAGCCACTAGTAGAAAACTCGGGGCCTCTCCCCGTCAATCCCTATCAAAGGAAGCCCTATCGGCCTTCGCACTGCAATGTGCTCCCAAGCACCAAACCTGTAGGAGCGATGTCATAACTAGACATCGATCGCCCTTATACACGACCCCATGCAGGATCCTGTACAACCGACATAGAACAAAGCTGCCCCAAGAAAATCTGTAACCATGGTCCCGCATGTCGCAGATCACATTTTCTAGCATCCATGGTACCCTACACCCGCTCTGGTGGCACAGCAGAAGTCCACCCACCACTCCGACCAAAACCTGTGTGAGTCTAGATGCCCCAGGCATCTGACGCAGTGCCTCGATGTTAACTCTGCCCTTCTTCAGGGCGAAGCTCGGGTCACCACACAACCGCATCATAGCATGGCCCTGATTGGCCGTAGGAGTGATCAACCATCCTTGTATGGGGATTCTCAGAATCCTCCATACATCCTCCAAAGTGGGAGTCATCTCCCCTGTCGGTAGCCGAAAAGAAGAACCCGGATACCACCTCTCTACCAGGGTTGTCAGTAGCCCCATGTCTGTAGACACTTGTGGCATTTCTGCCACATGCTATAAGCCGACCTGTGCCAGCTGATCCCGCTTTGCCTGTGTTAGAGTGGCCAAGTCATCTCTCAACCCCCCATATTTCCATTCTCTGCTCTTTAGCAATCCTCTCTGCAACATAAACAACAAAACAATAACAATCATTAATAAAAAATCATTAATTAAAAATGCAAGTAAACTCAGTTCAATTTCATCAACTGATGATATCGTCCACTATTGGACGATATCATCCCAAATTTGAGCACAATCGTCTCCGATATCGCAAGTCGAAATCGTCTCTAATTTGATGAAATCGTCCCCCTTTTGCCGATTTTTTCCTTAGATGAAATCGGCGAACTTGAGACGATTTCGTCGAAATTGGGACGATTTCGTCCCGATGACGTCGACGACCCAAAAATGGCCACAATGCTCAAAAATTAACCAAAATTCACCTAAAAAGCATGTAAATTCAAATTCAAGCATTCTAAGTTAAGTTTAGACTCTTACCCGTAGCCCACGTCGGACCTCTGTCGATCTGTGCGCCGTCTCCACCATTTTTGCTTGCAGAGCTCTAAAACAAAAAAAATGAACAATAAAAATGAATTAGGGTTTTACCCTATTTTTCTTAATTTTATTCAAAACACAATTAAAAACATTTTTCAAATTTTGCTTTTTCGCGTTTTTACCTCAAACGTTCGATTTGGGTAAAAACACGGAGGGGGCACCATAGTAAGCTGTCGTACGATTCGACCAAGAATTGTCGCCTAAAAATGGGAATAATTTTTGCTTTCTCGTAGATCGAGAAGAACTCATCTTTAACGCATTTTTTTTAGAAAATTCGCTAAAGAGGGGGCAAAATGTAGCACCCTAAAATTGGCGCAGTGAAATCTTAATAATTACATTTACCCTAGTAAATAATTTAAATTCAAATTTTAACCTCCCAAATCGCCCGTTAATTGTCGCTTAATCCGTTTCCCCCTTTCCTACGCCATTTTTAGAGGTTGTTTTGACCGTTTGATGATATCGTCGCCGATCAGACGATATCACCCTAGATCTGACGATTTCGTCTGGGCTAGGACGTCCAGACGATCTTGTCCCTAAACTAATTTTTCACAATTAGCTTCTATTCCAACGAGTCTCTAATCCGGGTAGAAGTGTGTCTGCATCATTAGAGACCCTCCCCCATTGGAGATCTCCCAAATAGGGATGATCTCCAACCTCCTAACCTCCCTCCTAAGCCTATTTAATCCTAAGCCCTCCCCTTAGCACCCCCCTAGCTGAAATTCTCTGTAACTTGACTTCATACACATTAAAACATCCTAAATTGATATTTGCATTAGTTCTATACCAATTTTGTTGTAGGTACCTTAGTGTTTTTCAGTCGGAGCAAGCTTACATCGTCGTCGACGATCCTGTTCAGATCGGAGGCGATCTTGTCGAATCAGAGACGATTTCATACCAATGCGAGATGATTTCGACTGCAGTCAACATTGAGGCAATCAGTGCCTAAAGTTTGCATTTCTTCATCTTTCAATCTATTGTTTTATGCTGTAATTAGCTAGTTTATTCAGTATTTTATGCTATTCTGCATTTTGGAGTTCACCCATCTAGATCAAATGCATAATTAAGTCATAATTGTGATTAAATTAGCATAATGCATTCATGTTTCTATTTTTAAGTTTCAGTTTGATATTATTGCTGTCATTTTACATTGTTTCCCTCTGTTAGAATAGTTGCATTTTTTGTGTTTTGCACCTATTTCTCTGTTTGTAGGTCTCTGATGAATTCATCTAACGAATTCGTCAGATCTCAGACGATCTTGTCTGATCTCAGACGATCCTGTCAAATCAGAGGCGATCCTGACTTCTTCAAGAATCAGAATCTTCATCAGACATCCGGATCAGGTATTTTTCTTTTAACATTCTTTAATTTCTCTATTTTCTATCTTAATTTTATTTTTTGTATTCATTTAATCTGCATCTTCATATAGAATAGCTTAGACGCATTTTGGCCAAACCTAGGACTTGAATGCTTAAGGCTAAAACAAACACATAAAACACATTCCCAACCTAGGCGTGGAAACTGCCATTAAATTTTTCCTGGTGAGCCCACCATCCGTCGAAAAATCACCAATATACACCTCCCCCGAGAGGTGGGACCTTCACAAGGCCTCTCAGTCCGAGGTATCGCACCATCCTTTTCACATCCCCCTTTTGGGCACGGATCCTATAGCCTGAAGGTAAGGGTGTGAAAAATTTGGAGCGATACACATGGCATATGGGATTTGATACAAGGGTGGAAATGAATGTAGTACCAATATGAATATGATTATTTTCCCTTCCCCTTGAATTTTGGAAAGAGGAGGTACTTGAGGCAGTAGGGAACTTACTAGGTAATTATTAGGTTAGATCAAGATAAATAGTTTTAGTAGGATCAATAACATTTGCTACGATTTGTGTAGAAATGGACCTTAGTAAACCTCTTTCAATAGATATAGATCTAAAAATAGGGAATTTGTTTTGGCATCAACAATTGGATTATGAGGTTATTCCATTCAAATATTATATGTTCCATGCTCATGGACATCTAGCTAGAATATGCCCAACAATTAAGGATCGTAAACTAGAACAAGAGAGGACAAAAGTAAATATTAATATGATAGGTCAATCTCTTTAGTAAAAGGTAAATCAAAAGAAAGGAAAAGGTATAACAGACTCTTAGAGCTGCCAAAAAGTAATCAGAAGGCCAAACAAAATAAATCAACAAAGTAATCATACGTAAGGAGAAAAAACAAGAATAAAAAAAAATAGATATGAGATATTCAAACAACTTGGAATATTGTAAATAGAAGGGAATTTTTAAATGGAAGGATTAGAGGAGGATAATCACCACGACATACTGATTGATCAAGAACAATACTCTAATAAAGTATCGGGGAACAAGAAAGGTAAAACCAAACACAACCTCTCTCATGGAAGACGATATTTAACTCATGAGGGAGACCATAGGAAGGGAAATAAAGCAGGGGATAGTCTTAACTAAGAAAATAGAGATGAAATATGGAACTAAGAACAAATATGACCCTACTTTAGGGATTCATAAAGTGGAGAAGAAATAAAAACCAAATCAATCTGTAGGGAGAAATTCAAATAAGGGAAAAATAGAGGAACAAGGAAGAAATTTGAACCATGATAGAAAGGTAAAATCGATGGTTGATTTCTTCTCTCCCAATAAAATATATTATCATAGATATGAGTCCAAATATAATTTTTTTATAGGAAACTAAAATGCAAGGATAATAATTACAAAAAATAAATAGAAGGATATGGAAAAAATGAGATATCCTTACTCAATTGGCATAGGGTAAAGCAAGGGGATTGACCACTATGTGGAATCACAAACTATTCCTAGTGATATGAAGGGCCTCCATGAGAGGGGTGTTGATGGTTCAGTTAAAAAATATGGAGAATGGATAAAACTATACTATAGTCAATTTCTAATTTTCTATGGACCATAGATAGTTAGATTACAAAGGGATCAATCGGTAACCATCCAAACTTTTAGAGACAACTACGTAGATGAAAAATGGATTGTGGAGGGATATTTTGATGCAAATATTAGAATAGAGGAACAAAAAATAGGTAGAGCCATGTTGGATGAAAAGGAGAGGTTCTTCTCAATAATAACATATCAAATGAATCTTATAGGTATCCCAACTTGGGATAGCTCCATTACCTAGATAAATAGAGGAAATAAAGGGGAGACAATCAAATCATACTTGGATCATTTATTCATGGGGGAGGAACTATACCTATATACCAAGCTTCATGTGATGATCATGGATAGGATTTCTTCAAACCATTTTCTAGTAAGCCTTACCATAGAAGAAGATAATCATAAATATGGAACTTTTAAATTTGAGCTATAGTGGCTGAAATATGAGGAGTTGGAGGACCACTTAAAGTAATGGTAGGAAGTAGGGAAATAAATATTTGGGACAGCCTAGTTCAAAATCCATAAACAACCAAAATATTTGAAGACCTAACTAAAGGAGTGGGGTAAAAACAAGAAGGAACTCACTAGAATACATGAGAATGAAATGAAGGATCAAAAGGAGAAAATTACTCAGGATATAAGCTAAGGAATTATTATGGAAGATATGTTGCAATGTGAGGCACAAATTATAAGGATAGAGAAGGCTTTGGAGGGACAAGAAGAAATTTATTTGAGGTAAAGATTTAGAGTTACATGGTTAATGTAGGGGGGTCAAAACATAACTTTCTTCCATAATACAACAACAATAGAATAGAATTATAGGTCTTACAGATATGATGGGTCAGGTAAAAACTAATGGAAGTGAAATTAAAACTATACCAAATTAGTACTTCTATACCCTATTCAGTAGCAATAAAAATTTTAATGCAGCATGGATGGAGAAGATACTAAAGGTAATTTCATAATTATTCAAAGCTTAACACAATAAATTATTAATGAAGGAAATTTCTTTGGAAGAAACATCACAAATCATATAAAAAATACAAATAGAAAATACCATAGGATTATATGGAGCAAACCATTACAAGACAAATATTACCCAAATATTACAAGCAAAATATTACCTAGGAGTGATTGAGAAAAACATCCCAAGACTCGAAGTGGAAGGAGAGGGTTTTATAGTATGGAGAACAATGAAAGTAGACCAAGAGTTAATAAATCCATATTGGCAGTTAGGGGATGGAAAGTGTAGATACCAAAACCTAGTCACTTGCAAAACCCTATCCACCCCTATAATCCTGCATAATAATTATGTGTCTAAAGTTTGACTTAGGCATATAATTCCTAAACATTATCCTATTTTCCAAATTTTGTAAAAATCTAGAAAATCCCCCTAGGATACCTTGTGTCTCCACCATCTAAGTGTCCTAGCCACCACTACCCCTCCCTTTGCCACATATCACACACCTCACTCCACTCTCACCTACCCACATGCCACATCTCTCCAATTAAGTGAGACATTGTTGGTGACTCGCTATAACTACCTATGATGGGTGGTTATCCAATCCTTGTTACTTGGTGGCCCAACTTACCACCTATCCTTTCCTCCTAAACCCTCAAAATCCTATAAAGTCATCATCCATTCACCACCTAAAATAGGAAAAAAATCATACCATCACTCTACAAAAATAGTAATATGATATCATCATCATTCATGGAGGTCAATTCTTCGAGGTCTCAGGTTGAACCCTTGTTGTTCTACAACTCAGTCACAAACATGATAAGGCATTTACATAGTCACAAATATGGCTTTTCATTTACACAAATGTAGTTCTTTATTTATCCAGCCTCAAATGCATCCCAACATTTGTTTAGGAGCACTTTCAGACAACGATAGACATAGGACATGTCAGGTAATCAACAAGGCATTTATGGTGTTTTACTATTTTTGTTTCCCACACATCATTTCAATATTTTGCAAGCATTAATGTTAGAATTTTTGTAGCTAATTTTATTCATATAAATAGGTTATACTAAGACTTTTTGTTTGTAAGCTTATGTGTATAGGAAATAGATTATGGAAGGTTGTTGCAACAAGGATGGTCCATGAGGATAGCTAAATCCCATCTACTAATCTGGTTGCAGTAGAGAAGATTTAAACATACCCACATCCATTTGAATTGAAAAAGGGAATTTATCTCCTTTTGATCATTTATATTTTTAAGAAGCAAGAAAATATTATAATTATACCCTTGCACACTCAGAGAAATTTATTGTAAAAAGGATATCAAGGCTTCCTTGTTTCTATACATAAGTCAATTCTTTTATTACATTTTCTTGTTTCAGCTTTATTACTTGGTGTTGCCTTATTTTTACCTACAAAATGATGATCACATATCATCACATCAAAAAAATAGTCAAATTGTCACTCCCATAACTATCACATAGAGGGGTAAGACTCCACATCATAAAATCAACCACCTAACCAATCATCAACATCACCAAACATCAATTATACTTCATCATACACACCTCCAATTTCATAAGCCATCCCATATCAGCCTAAGCCAATAGCCATTAGCTACCCCGTTCAACAAGATACATCCTCACAACTACATAGTATCTTACATATAGATATATCTAGTCATGAGCCACCAGTCACCCTTGAAGCCTCCACCTCCACACCTACTTCATCCACATCCATACCAACCCAAGTTATAGTTCATCTTACTAATCCCAACATTGGTGAGTATATTATTGATAATGTAAAAATAAACCCACCTACTATTGAGATTATCAGAGACTACGATCACCTATGCAACACGCATTTAGCTATAGGTATGGTATATAACATGGGTTTAGGTATAAATAGAATTAACTTTGTATATGGAAGAGTTAATTCTTTGTCCGATCCACTCCCTCCTGATGAGCCCAAACAACCATTTTGTGCCAATATAGAATATATGTCCAACCCAAATTTCCCAATGCAATACTTTTTCTAGGTTAATTGTTAGGGCTATGGTCTAGGATAACATGAATAGGGCATGCACAATATCATGGAACCTCACTATCGAGAGGTGCATGATCACTCTGGTCTAGGATATAGGCCATAATCATCCACTACCTCTTTTGAGCAAGCATTTAAATGAATCACAATAGATCTCAAAGAAGATGGTGAAGAGGATGAAGAGAGTGATGATAGTGAAGATGAGTACATAGACCCTAAGTTTGCATTTTATTTGTATGAGGTATTTCTAGAAATACGACCACATATTGCCATGATAAACAACATTTTTGATGATGACTCTGATGAATATTATTATGATGATTATGACATTCACTATGTTGCCTTTGATAGCACTAAAGAAGATTCGGTCCCCATTTCACCCTTTACTAATTATGATGATTTTTACATTCAAATATTTCCCAACTAACAACCCATATTCCACCTCTTCCTCCCATGTGAGTGACCTAACATATAATATGACCAACCCGATGCACTAGTTGACCTAGTAGATCCACCTTGGTGACCTTAGAGACATAATGATTATCCACAAATCCTAGGTCAGCTACTACCTCAAGAGCAGGAATGAGAAATCTCACCCTCCACAATGTAGCCACAACACATCCATCAAGTTAACATGATTTTTTTTGACATGTTTTCCCCACTCTATAATCCATATGATTTGGAAAAAGTATTTCCTATTGACATAATCTTTATTAACCTGGAATATATCTCATATCCACCATCCATAATTGAGTTCATCCTTTCTAAAGAATTTTGAAGAGCCTCTAATGCTTACATCCCTCAGCAATATTCACCTTCAAATGCCTTGTTTTCCAAATGGAGGTAGAAGAAGACCCATTAAAATCATTTGAAAATATGGAGGATGACATTCATCTCATCCCTACTCCACATCAGTTGGAATAAGGTTCACATATGCTTATTGAAGAAGCAATTGATGTGAACATCAGTCAAGACATGGATAATCCACAAATTATAAAATTGGCAAAAGGTCTATCCATAGAAGAAAAAGAGTGTCTAACACAATTATTAATAAATAAGAAGGATGTTTTCACATGGTCTTACAAATACATGCCTAAACATGACCCCAACTTGGTGGTCCATAATCTTACCTTAGCTTCGAAAGCAAAACTATTCAAACTAAATTTGAGAAATATTCATCGTACCATTACCCTCATGGTAAAAGAAGAACTTAAAAAATGATTAGATGTGGTTTTTATACAACCCACTGATTATATTGAATGGCTATCAAACATGGTACCCATTCACAAATTTAATGGGAGGATTTGCATATGCATGGATTTTCAATATCTAAACAAAGCATGTCCCAAAGATGAATTTCCTCTACCAAATATCAATAAACTTGTAGATTCTTGCACGAACCATGATATTATCTCCATAATAGATAGTTTCTCAGGATATAATAAATTCTAAATAAATCTTGATGACCAACACAAGACAACATTTACAACACCTTAGAGGAATTTTTGCTATAAAGTGATGTCATTCGGTCTCAAAATGTAGGAGCTACATATCAAAGCACAATGATGTATATATTCCATGATTATATGCATAATATCATTTAATATTATGTGTATGATTTAATATCAAAATATAAAACATGTCAAGACCATATCGATGTATTAGAAAAAGAGTTCAATCGATTACATGAACATATGGTGAGGTTAAATCCTAAGTGTGTATTCAAAGTTACATCAGGTAAAATATTAGGCTTTATTATATCCAAGCAAGGCATTGAAGTATATCCCAACAAGATCAATACCATCATGGAAGTGCCACCACCACTAAAACTTAAAGAGTTGCATAGTTTACAAAAAAAAATCCAATCAATTCGTTGCTTTATCATGAAACTCTCAAAAAAATGTAGGCATTTCAATCACCTACTACAAAAGGGGCTCACCTTTTGAGGGAATAAAACAATATCTATCCTCACCACCAGTATTAACGCTACCTTGCCAAGGAGTCCCATTCCATATTTATCTCTCTAAAACATATTTTGCATTAGGGATAATGCTTGCACAAAAGAATGAAAATCAAAGAGAGTAAACAATTCATTATATTAGTCAAACATTAGTGAGCTATTAAATAGGATACACATATGTGGAAAATTTATGTTTAGAAGTGGTTTTTGCCACTAAGGAACTTCTACATTATATACTAAGTCATACCACCTATGTCATAGCTCAAGAAAACCCCCTACGATACATAATTGCTCACACATACAACAATACTCATACCATAAAGTGGATAATTCTTCTAATGGAATTCAAGTTGAATTCACTAGTAAAAAATCCATTAAATATTAGGTAATAGCCAATCAACTCACAAAAGCTCTGCTTCTTGATGATAAACCTTTATTCATTGAGCTACAAGATGGTTTGATATTTAACATCACTGAATATGAGGAGCCAATAGATATCAAAGACAATATTGATATTACAATGTTCTTTGATGGTTCAAAGTGCAAAAAAGGATAAGGTGCTGGAGTCATGTTATACACACCAAAAGGGATGCCTATCCCTTCATCATTCAAACTTGATTTTCCATCCACAAATAATAATGTAGAGTATGCAACCCTAATTTTAGGACTTCAAGAAGTTGTTACTATGGGTGTTAAATGCATAAGAATATTTAGTGATTTCCAACTTATAGTATATCATGTAAAAGGAGCTTACCAATACAGACAACCAGTATTAAAAATTTACAATGAAATAGCAATAAAATTGCTAGCAAAATTTTATTGGTATGATATCAACAACTTGCCGCATTCAATTAATAGATTTGCAAATGCAATGGCTTCTCTAGGATCATTGACTCCAAATAACCCTTCTCGAGATATCCAACCACTAGTCATTAAAACAATATAAAAAATTACAATTGCAGGAGTGGAGTGTAAAGATGAAAAATATGTGAGATCTATTCATGCAAGGCCATATGAGCAATGGATTAGTCAAATAAAGAACTTTCTCAAGTTTGGTACTCTCACAACAGATTTATTATGAACTACTAAATGTATGTTCAAACAAAGAACAACTTGTTACACTCTTTTGGGAGATAAGTTGCATAAATATGGCTATGATGAGATTTTACTACGATGTTTAGAGCCCAAAAAGGTATAATGGACTATATCAGAAGCTCACGATGGCACTTGTGGTGGTAATTTTAGTGGAATGGCTATTTCAAAGTGTATCTTGTGCACTTGTTACTATTGGCTCACAATGGAAACTAACTATTGCAAGTACATAAAGAAATGCCAAAAATATCAATAGCATGCCAACTTAACTCATGTACAATCGCAGGCATTACAACCCATTCAAATTATTTGGATATTTTCAGAATGGGGTGTTTATTTAATTGAAAATATATCACCTACCTCTTTGGGACAACACAAATTTATCATCACAACCATAGAATATTCCACAAAGTGAATCGAGGTAATTTCGATGACTGATATGGTAGGAATAAGATTTTAGAGTTCATGCTCCAAAAAATTATCTATTTATCAAAACATTTAAAAATAAGGATGTTTGATCACTATGCAATAAATATAATATCCAACATAGTTTTTTAAATCCTTACTAGCCATAGACAAATGGACAAGCTAAGGTGACTAATAAGACATTAGTAGCCATTTTAAAGAAACTAGTCAAATAAAATCATAGAGATTGGCATACTCAAATTCCCCTGGAATTATGGGCTTATTGAACAAGAATTAGAATACCTATATCAGTAATTCCATTTTCATTGGTCTATGGTACCGAAGTAGTTATACCTCTTGAGCTCAAGATCCCCTCATTATGCATTTCATTACAAGAATTCATGGATGATAATACTACTCAAAAAGTATGTCTTGATCAATTCACACTCCTTTATGAAAGGTGATTTAATGCCTTATAACATCTATGAATATATCAAGACTATATCAAATGTGCTTATAACACAAAATTTCATCCACATGAATTCTAAGTAGGAGATCTTGTTCTTAAATAGAATCAATAGAATACCAATGCATTATCATACCTTCATGACAAATTTATGGCTAATTGGTTAGGCCTATATATCATCAAACAAAAGTTGGGTCCTATAACATATAGACTTGCTATTCTAGAAGGAAAAATTGATCCCGAACCATTGAATATCATTCACCTGAAAGCATTCTATACCTAATGGAATTTATACATATGTACATATACATGTCTAAAAAAACATACAAAATACAAAGTTTTGCTTGATAATTCATATTGTATTTCATCTATTCATCCATGCATCCATGAATCATAAAGCATTCATATCAGTTGTATGTTTAGTTCATATATCTTGCACATTATGTTATATTTTTGAGGATATCTGCAATGGGAGAGATCTATCATAGGTCATAATAAGATGTAGAAAATATAAAAGAAAGTAATTCTGCAATATGACTAAAATATACTATAAATAAAAAGTGGCAAAAATGCAATGCAATATGGAGGTGATGGTCACTCCATTAATATAATATAAAGAACTACATTGTACTCCATACAGGAGTTCTACCACTATCTACTACAATACACTTGATATGTTTGATATGTAGTTTCTCTCTAATTTATCACTATGAGGCCCTTTATATAGGAAGAGAGATTCCTTGGCCAACACTCTACCTAGATATACAAGGGGAAACCTTGCACATTACAACTTGTGCATTTATTACATTGCTTGAATTAAGTAGCTAACTTCTCCCTAAATTAATATCCTACTCTAACTATGTACCAAAGGCGGTACATTTACATGACCCAAATGATGTAATATACTCTAACTCTAACACCCTCTTGTATTACATTATTTGGGTATTGAATATTTCAATATTCAATATAGATCTGTCTTTAGATGTTCTTCAAATTGAGGTGGTCCTTTGTTTTCTTCTTTACTTCACATTGCATTATATGTCTTCTTGAATTGGTTCTTCTTCTTTTTCTTCTTTATTGGAGTTAGAACTGGAACTTGTATTATTATTCATTGCTTACTGTAATCTAATCAAGTAAATAGTTAGTGTCTTCATATGAAGTATAGAGAGCTATAGCAGAGGATTTTTTAGTATTTTGATGATGTTTGTCTGGTTTAGTGTTTATGGTTTCTTTGCTATTTATGTCTTCTTTGCTATGATCTCTTTTAGGACGTCTTTTATTCATTTTCCTCCATATCTTGTGATTATGTATTGATACTAGTGGAATTTTTGCTTCATGAGGAGTTAGTCTATCATCACAATAATATTTATTTGTATTTCTAGTTTGCTTCATGTGTTGAGTAAGTACAAACACAATTAATGATAGGTAAATCATCAAACATTCCTTGGATGTGAATATAAGTAATTTTTGTGAGTTCCACCATGCTTTGAAGAGGTTTTCATGAGGATAACCATTTAATGCTTTAAATCTACCCTCTTTTGCTTATTTAAGAAATAAGGAGAATATATCATTATTGCTAGTTGATATATTCTCATGTCCTTCAAGGGTATCTATCAAGTTTTGAGAATACAATTCCATTTCATGAAATAATTCTTTATTTTTTTTGAGAAATTTGAAAAAACTTGTATTAAAACAAAGAACATTTACAAGTTGGGATGAGACTTTTCCCAGCCTTAGTCAGAGAGAACACAAGATTACAACAGTAAAAGAAGATTTGCAATGGAGCCAAATCTCTTAAACCATTACCTAGCTAACAGGGGAGTCGGCGAATCTGACATTCAAGTGTGGAGAGACTCCTTCCCCATTGGCCTAAGGCACGATCCTACAAGTTTCAATGTTTGCACAATGTGAGATGTTGCCAGGGGGATCGGTTTGGTCTGTTGATGCAACTTGTCGCGAAATCGTGACACTTTTTCCTTCTTCTCCTTTGGCCGCGAAAATGCAACATGTCGCGATATCGCGACACTTTTCTCTTTTGGCCGCGAAAATGCAACATGTCGCGATATCGTGACACTTTTTCCTCTTTTGGCCGCGACGTTGCAACATGTCGCGATATCGCGACACTTTTTCCTCCTTTGGCCGTGACGATGCAACATGTCGCGATATCGCGACACTTTTTCTCTTTTGGCCGCGATGATGCAACATGTCGCGATATCGCGACACTTTTTCTCTTTGGCCGCGACGAAGCAACATGTCGCGATATCGTGACACTTTTTCCTCCATTGGCCGTGACAATGCAACATGTCGCGATATCGCGACACTTTTTCTCCTTTGGCCATGATGTTGCAACATGCCACGATATCGTGACACCTTTTCCTCCTTTGGCCGTGATGATGCAACATGTCGCGATATCGTGACACTTTTTCTCTTTTGGCCGCGATGATGCAACATGTCACGATATCGCGACACTTTTTCTCTTTTGGCCATGACGATGCAACATGTCGCGATATCGCGACACTTTTTCTCCTTTGGCCACGACGATGCAACATGTCGCGATATCGTGACATTTTTTCTCCTTTGGCCGTGATGATGCAACATGTCACGATATCGCGACACTTTTTCTCCTTTGGCCATGACGATGCAACATGTCGCGATATCACGACACTTTTTCTCTTTTGGCCGCGACGATGCAACATGTCACGATATCGTGACACTTTTTCTCCTTTGGCCATGACGATGCAACATGTCACGATATCATGACACTTTTTCTCCTTTGGCCACGACGATGCAACATGTCGCGATATCGTGACACTTTTTCTCCTTTGGCCGTGATGATGCAACATGTCGTGATATCGTGACACTTTTTCTCCTTTGGCCGTGACGATGCAACATGTCACGATATCGTGACACTTTTTCTCCTTTGGCCGCGACGATGCAACATGTCGTTTATGATGCAACATGTCGCGATATCGCGACACTTTTTCTCCTTTGGCCTCGACGATGCAACATGTCGCGATATCGTGACACCTTTTCTCCTTTGGCCACGATGATGCAACATGTCATGATATCGTGACACCTTTCCTCCTTTGGCCGTGATGATGCAACATGTCATGATATCATGACACTTCTTCTCTTCTGGCAGCGACGTTGCAACATGTCACGATATCGTGACACTTTCTCTCCTTCGGCCGTGACGATGCATCTTGTCATGATATCGTGACACCTTTTCCTCCTTTGGCCGTGACGTTGCAACATGTCGCGATATCGTGACACTTTTTCCTCCTTGCTTTCTCCCTTTGCTTTGGACCAAAAAATGCAACATGTCACGATATCGCGACACCTTTCTCCTTGTGGTGATTTGCTTTTTCTTTGATCTTTAGCTCATGGGCCTCTTCGGTCTTCTTGGAAAACATGCAAAAAAAGTTAGTTCTTCTAGTTGGTTCCTCTGGGCACCTTTACCTTAGGTGGCCCCTACTATTTTTAGGCTGTCTCGATCTACTACCACCATTCTTCCCCTTTGCCTCCCTCTTCGGAGGCCCATGGCTGCTTTGAACAAGGTTCAGGGACCTTTCAACACCCTGCCTAATCACCTCATCCTCAATAGCCATGTCACTGTGCCACTGAACCCCTACCTCCTTCTCAGCACCCATCTTAGCCAAGAAGTCTGCCACTTTATTTAGATCTCTACTCACATAAACTGGAATCACATCATCTAATTCCCTCCATAATTCCTTAATTTGAGTGACAAGAATCCTCAACCTCCATGTTTTCAAAGCAAAGTTCCTCATGCAATCTAGAGCTCCAACCATTATTTGAGAATCCGATTCTAGTATTATCCTCCTGTGGCCTTGTTTTACTGCCCAAATAGAAGCATATTTGATAGCTAAGGCTTCTGCTTCATTGTTTGTGGCTCTTCCCAAGCCTTGCAGTTCCCAATAGAGCACTGTTCCAACATGATTTCGGCAAACCACTCCAATTCCAGCTCTACCCGGATTGCCTTTTGCAGCTCCATCAGTATTAATTTTAATCCAACCTTCTGGGGGTGGTTTCCAACTAGCTCTATCCTGTCCCTCTTGCACTTCAACTTCCTTTTCCATTGCCCCAATAACAACCTGAGTTTCCTCTTTAGCATAGACTGCCATAGTTTTTGTGACTTTGCTCCAAATGACCTGCCAAACTCCATCTAAAGAAGAAAAAGTTTCTCTAAAAATTCTAGCATTTCTCTCCAACCACACTTGCCACCAAATAAAGTTTAATCCAAGCTCCCAACCAATACAAAGAGCTTTAGATTTAAATCTACCCCTCTTCCATATTTCCCAAATATTAATCCGATTCAAATCACCATTAACTTGAATTTTATAATATAAAAACCATCTCTCCCAAATCGGCGCGTGAATGGGCACTCAAACATCAAGTGATCAGTTGTTTCCTCACTCTTGTAGCATAAAACACATTGAGATGGACCAATGATTCCTTTACATCTGAGATTATCAAAAGTAAGAATTCCATTATGCATGAACCGCCAGGCAAAAAAGTTTACTTTCGGCCAACCCTTGGACCGCCAAATATTTCTCCAATCCTCAACCTGATATGTATGAGGAGGAGGCTCTGGAAGGATCTTATCATATCCGTCCTTCACTGTGTAGACACCAAGGCTCCCATAGCCCCAAGCTAATTCATCCTCCTCGTCTCTACCTGTGAGAAATATTTTTGCCAAGATTTTAGTCATGATGGGTGTCAAATCCGGAGGGATTGAAATTGGCCACTCATCCAACTTCTTAAACTGCTTAAACTTATAATCCCCCAACTGACTAGTGTTGAAATAACTTTCAATTTGGACCCATCCCTTGGTTTCTATGGCTATTTTTATTGGTTGCAATTCAAGAAATTCAACAATGATAGGTGGGTATTGATCCCATGAATCTGTCCAAAATCGTGCCTTCTCCCCTCTCCCCACTTTCCAAAATAATCTATCTTTTACTACCTGAGATCCTAACTTGAGAGCCTGCCACACTAAGGATCCATTACCATCCAAAGGGAAACGACCCACCTCATTTGGGTTTACATGTCCCAAATATTTACTAGTTAAGATTCTACTGAATAAAGAAGTTGGTTGGGAAATCCACCTCCAAGTAAAGCTTTCCAGCCAAAGCTTTATTATTTAACTTTGATCTTCTCAGTCCCAAACCTCCTTTTACCTTGGGCTGGCTTACTTTATCCCAACCAACTAAGGCCCATTTCCTCTCTCCTTTTACTCCTTCCCATAAAAATTTTCTAGCCATCTTGTCCAACTCTTTCCATATAGTATGTGGGGCAAGCAAGGATAGAAAATTTATAAATTGGCATGGCCTGAATGACCGACTGTAAAAAAGTTAATCTACCCCCATAGCTTAACCATTTGTGAGACCAATGATTAATTCTATCCTTGATACAATCCAAAATATTCCTCCAGATATCTATTTTTAGTTTTTTAAAATGCAAAGGGACCCCCAAGTATACCACTGGGAGATAAGTCCTTGTGAATCCCAAGATCTCTAAAACTCTATCCTGAAGCCTTTGATCAAGATTGAAAAAGACCACTTTGGATTTTTTATCATTGATGACTTGGTTTGTAGCCCTGAGGTAGACATTAAGTGTATCTCTAATCATTCTTGCTTCCCTGAAGCTGGCCACTCCCACCAATCCTGTGTCATCCACAAACTGTAGGTGAGTCAAAACTTCCTCACCCACCTTGATACCTGTTAGCAAACCTTGTTGTCTTCTCCTCAAGATAAGTCTACCCAATCCTTCAGCCAATATGAGAAAAATATAGGGAGAGCAAGGATCTCCTTGATGAAGGCCTCGAGTAGCTCCAAACGGTTGTGAGGGAAGACCCTTGATTAACACTGAGTATGTCGGAGTAGAAACACAACTCATGACCCATTCTATCCAATCCTGAGAGAAACCAAAGGCTGCCATCATCTTTGACAAGAAGCTCCACTCCACCCTATCATAAGCCTTTGACATATCTAATTTTATGAACATTCCTCTATTACCAGATGTTTGCATTGAATGGATTGCCTCCTGAGCTAGAACCACACCATCCAAGATCTGCCTACCCTCTACAAAACCCCCTTGCTCTGAGGAGATAATGTTATGTAGAAGAGGTTTTAGCCGCTCAGCCATTACCTTTGTGATTATTTTATATATGACATTGCATAAGGCAATAGGTCTATAATCTGAAATATGTACCCCCTCCTCCCCTTTTGGAATTAAGGTAATGAAAGTATGATTTAATGCTTTAAGCATTCTTTTACTACCTTTGGACTCCTCTATAACAACCATTACATCCTCCTCCAAGTTATCCCAAAAGGCCTAAAAAACTCAATTGGAAAGCCATCTGGACCTGGAGTTTTTTCGGTGCTCATTCCAAAGACTACATTCTTCAGTTCCTCTCTATCAATGGGTTTAAGTAGGGTCTGATTTTCTTCTTCAGAGATAACAGAGGGTATGACAACAATAACTTCTTTTTGAGCCTCTTCATCTTGCACCATACTTTCCTTAAATAGTTTAGAAAAATAATCCATTGAATGGAAATGCATACCTGGAAGTGTATCAAAGGAGTGTCCGTTCTCATCTTGAAGAGCTTCCATGTTGTTCATCTGTCTCCTAGCACAAGCAGTCCGATGGAAAAATTTGGTATTTTTATCACCTTCTAATAACCAAGTGGTTCTTGCTCTCTGTTTCCAGTAGGTCTCCTCTTGGTTGTCAATGTCCTCAACCGCTTTACGCAATGCATCATCCTCTTCTTTGAGCTGCTCTGTAATTGTTCCTTCCCTAAAGTGTTTTTGAACCTCATCCCATCCGGCCACCAATGGAGCTCTTTGGACCTCGGAAGTCTGTCTTGTTAGCTCGCCTCCATTGTTTCAGTTGAACTTTGACATAATGAAGTTGTTTGTGGAATCTAAACATTGTTGTCCCATATGTTGGGCGACCTTCTTCCCACCACTGTGGAATTTTCTTTCGAAGTTCCTCTTTTTGTAACCAAAAGTTTTCAAATTTAAATGGTTTGTGATGTTGCACTGTCTTGATCCCTCCTTCCAACAAAATGGGAAAGTGATCTGAAACTGGACCCTCCAAAATCTGAAATTTTATATTCCATTTTACAAATGCCTCCTCTGAAACCAAAAAATGGTCTAACTTCACCTTCCTGCTATGTGGCTCCCTCCTCTTATTAGTCCAAGTATAGTTGGTTCCAGGGCATTTAATATCCACCAAGTGTAATGCCTGGACTTGGGCAATCATAAGTCGATCCCCTGGGTCCAAAATTGGGGTTCCCCCTTCCCGATCTCTAGAGGATAATTTAGCATTAAAATCCCCAGAAATAATCCAGTCTAAATCTTCCCTTGAGACTCTCATGTTATGCACAACTTTCCATTGATGCATCCGACCATCTAGGTTTTGAGCCCCATAAAAATTTGTGATTAAAACATGTTCAGCTGTGACATTATTTCTAAAATGTGATGTGAGAACACCCCTCCAAGCTATATGTTCTATTGCAGTCCATTCAAGAGAGTTCCAAAGAGTAACTATCCCCCCTGAGGCACCTTGGGCAGCCACTTCCATATGACCAACACCCCTCCAAATTTTGTTAACTATTTTACACATAAGATCTAACGACATTTTTGTCTCCTGGATAAGCAAAAAATCTGTTTTACATTTTTCTAAGAGTCTTCGAACAACAGATTGATGGGTTCTACTATTTAAACCCCTAACATTCCATGATTGTATAATCATTGGTTACCTTGAGAGCAGTAAAAATCTATTGGCCTCACCGATCCTCCAGTGATCAGTTTGTCTCCTTGAACTGCTATCAATTCCTTATTTGATTTTCTACCCACTCCTTGAGAGTTGCTATTTTTTTATCTCTTTTCCACCTGAGTTATCCCTAAAGTTGGCCTTTCTCTATTCTTTTCTGCTATTCCCATGCTGACATCCTTAATTATTGGCTGCTCTTGGTTATGCACTATCAATGCCCCTGCACTCTCCCGACTGCGGTAACTCACTGTACTCAACTACCTGCTCTATGACAGGGGGAGATGAAAGAGGAGCTTGAACATGGATGTTATTATTTTCATTATTCCCATCCACTCCTTCCATGAATTGTTCTTCTTGGTCCATTAGTGTCTTAAATATCTCATACCTATTGGAGGGCTTGAGTTGGGTTTGCTCTTTACCATCATTTTTCTTTTGCCTTCTCCTTCTTTTGGGTTGTTCAAAACCATCTCTCTGTGCTTCTTTACCCCGAGAAATATTGGTTGGTTCTTTGTTTATTGTTGACTTACCCTCCTTAGGAAGATTTGACATTCCTAGAGGAGCCTCCATTTTTATGTTCATATTATTTGGGCAAGATCGGGCCAAATGCCCATGTTTGTGGCAAACTCTGCATCTGAAGGGCAATGCCTCATAATCCAACTGTTGAATCCAAGATAGTCCTGCAAGTTCAAGTTCCACCTCTGCCGGTAGAGGCTGGCTAAGATCCATTTCCACACATAATCTTGCATAAACAACTGTGTTTCCTTCTATTGTGTCTTTGGAAACACCCAAATGTCTTCCAAGGGAATTATCGATAATTTCCAATACCTGCTCACTCCAAAACTCCATTGGAAGTGCATACAAATGGATCCAAACCGGGACAACAGTGGGTTCAATTCGAGGATCAAATCCCACTCTCCAGGGTTGAACAAATAATCCTGTCGGACCATGATTCCTCTTTTCTGATTCGAAAGCCCTATTTCTATCGGCAAGTGAAGAAAAACTAACAATAAAATATCCATTGCTAATAAACCATAAAGAATACTCACCAAGAGGCTCCCAGTTTTTTCGGACCCAAGAATGCAAAAAATTTAGGGTAGGGCGAATACCCATGAATTTACAGATCAAATCATGATTGGCTCTATATAAAACTGTTTCTTCAACCATCCTTTGCTCAATGACAATCTTTGGCCTTGATTCTGACTGTGGCAAGCATCCATTAACTCGTTGAGATGTTGATCTATTTCCAGCAACCGTAAAGAGCATTTTTAATGCAATTTTTTGTGCTTCTTCAGTCTTTGATGGAGATTTATCCTTTAACAAATCTGCAAAAGAACTATGTCTCTCTAGAAGAGGATCCGGAGGTGTCCCCATTGGACCCTCCTGGGGCAGCAATCTTGTCTTCAAATCCACAATAACCAGAAATCTCTTCGGCTACCCAACTGATGCCCTAGTTTTTCCTTAGAACCCTAATCGCACCTGATGATTTTTTTCTCCAGCATTCAACACTAAAATAATTCTTTATTAATAAAGACATTTCTTATTATTTTATCCATATTTATTCTTGATAATTTTTGAGATAGTGTTTCTAGCTATTCCTTAAAATTGTAGATATGGATTTCATAGGAATATTTTACATGCTCTAAATTGAATCTTTGAAATAGTCTACTTTATGACTCCATAGTATGTGAATTTGATTTGATAAAACTCTTTGTAGAAATTATATTTTGTAGAAACCTGATGACTCCTAAATGGATTATGTACTTGATAAAATTTGATGAATGCTATTATCAAGTTTTATAGAATGCCTTATGACTCCCTAGTGTTTTTGGATATGCTATATGATCAATAAAGTACTTTTTGAGAATAGTAGTCAATTTTGAGTTGATTTTGTAATTTTCAGTAAATAGAAAAAAATAACTTCTATTACACCATTTTTTTTGGTAATTAAAATATTGTATTACTTAAACAGGTTTTAAGGATCCCAAAACCTTGATACAAAAATAGCTATGCTTGCTATGAGTAGAAAGGAGTAAGAACAAGGGATAATACCCTGAGCTAAAACTAGATAAATCCAAAACAGAGGATGCAACCTTAGACCTAAGGAAAAGGAAACAAAGGATGTAGCCTAAGAAGATAGTCTCGTAAAGTAAAAAGGAACAGGCTCCATGCAGGGTACCTGTTAGAACAGGGGATAAACATATTTTAAAAAAGGAAGAGGCACCTCACAAGGTAGCCAAAGAAGCAAAAAGTAAGGAAACGAGGAAATTATTCCTCAGCGGAGATCCTATCCTTGTTCTTGGTATCACCTTGACTAGCTTTCTTGGGCTCTTCTTTGATCGAAACCACCTCCTCAGCTTCAGACCCGCCATCGACTTCCTGGCCACTCTGCCCTCTAAAGAACAACTTCTAAAATAATGTTGATCATCAAGTTGACCATGGCATTCACCATGCCAGTCATGGAAGAAATAATGAATTCCTTTAGCTACCTCATCTCGTCAGCCTCTTCATCCTTAGTTTTGATGTCAATAATGTTACATTTTACTGCCAAATTTTGAAGGTGAGAAGATTTCCTCATGAGTCCCTTTGTTCTTTTGAAAATGATACTTTTCCTCACCTTTAGTTTCATGACAGCCTCAATGACCTTCCTATTTATTTTAGCAAAGGAAAGGTTGGCAGAGGACCCCGCTGGTTTGGCTAGACTAAGGACAATTGGGTTGCCTTTAGGATTTTTAGCCATAACATGTGTAAATTACCTTGAATACACCTTTATGAAGAGGAAGATCCTGTAATTTCTTATTCCTGCAAGAATTAATCGAGTAGTTGATGAAATTAATGAGAAACTAGGGAATGTTGAGGGGATTGATATTATGGAAATGATTCACAAAGACCAGATGATAAGTGTAGAGGGATTTTTTGGGGTTATCAATAGTGATGAACTCCAATACTGGTTTCATCACATCATTCCAGGGGTGTTCAAGTCACTCCTATAGATTCCCTATTTGGCACCTTTGAAAATATTTTTGTTATCCTTGAACTCCTTGAGTTCAAAATCCCAATTGTGCTTGTGTATTTAGATAGAGTGCCCTTTCGTATTCTTCCCAGTAATCATAGACAGAAGGTGGAGATCCATGTAGAATATCCTTCCTCGAACAGTGATAGAACTGTTCTCCCAGGTCTCCATAAAGGTTAAGGTAAGTTTGAGCTCCTCGCCAAAGAACATATGGAGGAAAGGGAAAAATAATAGTCTTTGAGAATTCTCTCAAAAATGGGGTCGTAGGTGAAATTATTGGGCTCGATGAAGTTCATGGTGACAAGGTAATGGGGGTTGGGGAAGGATTTGGGAGGAAGAGCAAGGGTGAGAGGATCAAAAGGTATACTATTCTAGTGAGGACGAAATATGATCAGGGAGATGATGGCTATGCAAGGAGGAGTAGTGGTGAATATAAGGATAGAAGATTAAAAAAATGCCACAAAAATTGAAGGTTGGCGTTAATGAACATAACAAAGCAATTTGAATTTGGCACTTGGGGATTGGAAGGCTCAAGCTTGTATTGGAAATGATTGCTCGAAAAGGGACTCTGATCAAGGAGATATGGAAGGTTTGGAATAATGATCATTGGATCTTGGGCATGATTGGTATTGGAGCCAAGAAGGGTGTTTTTGGAAAGTTCTCCTTTGCCACCATGATCTTCCAGGAAAGTATGCTCCAGGTCCTAGTACGTCTTCTCAATTTGACTGTTGTTGTTATTTATTTCCCTCTTGAGGTGCCACATCCTACTAACAATGTTGGTAATCAGATTTCCTTGGGCTACGATTCTATTTTGGGAGTGGAGATTACTCAGCCCTATGTTGGCATGGTACTAATGCCACATTAGACACTTGGAGTGGGTGCTTTCATGGAGTGTCCTCTTGTTGGAAATCACCATGTCGTCTAGGTACCTACATAGAGTTTACATGGAATGCCATAATTTGAAAAAGGTGTTAGCGTGCATTCCAAAGAAAATGGTTTGAACAAACGTGACCTTTTGGCGGTGAGTAATTTGGTTGGACAACTGGATTCCACTCCTCACATGGATATTAAGGAGTCTGCATTTCCTGCTCTTAGTTGGAATGTTCACAATACACATGGACATCCAACTTCTCTAAATGAAATTAGACATGTGATAAAGGATGAGGATCTTGGAGGACCATGTCCTCATGAGGAAGACCAATGTGATTATTCCTTGTAGGTTTTTCCTAGTCAACAATGGTATGAATTTCATCAGGAATGTTATCATTCCAGGTTAAGATGTTGGGTGTATGGACTCCGATGTTGGCTAGCCTATTTGTAGCTCTATTAAATTTTCTATAGGCATGTTGGAATATAACTTCCTGCATGTCAAGGATTAAATTCTTAGCTCCTTCAATTTATTCCCTAACTCTCCAAGATGGAATGCTATTATTTTTCTTGAGGTAGCTGATTATATTGAGAGAGTCTCCTTCGAAAATTAGTTTGTTGAGAAATTTCTTGGCTAGGGAAAGACCCCTCCACATGATCTTTTCCTCAGAAATATGGTTGGTCTAGTCCCTCAATCCCTCAATGAAGACAAGCATGACTTCTCCTTGGTGGTTTTTGAGGATGCCTCCTAATATTCCTTTCCCTGGGTTTCCTTTTGCAGCTACATCAAAATTTAGTTTGAACCTGTAGACACCTAAACATGTCATGTCGAGGGCGACTACTCATATGGACATGCTACAAGACCATATGGAGGATCTTGGATAGACTCCAAGATAGAGCAGTGGTTCTAACCACTCAATTTAGGCATTTTGGTCTAAGTATTCTGAACCGCAGCCCAAACCTACGATCTCCAATATAAATCATGGTTGACACCTACGGTCTACAGTCTAGACCACAACTGTGATCTACGGTATTAACTAAAGTTTAGTTAGGCCTTCTATCCAAGCCAAATCAGTTGGAATGGCTAAAATATATAGAAGGAGGCAGTTGAAGGATGAAATATTCCAGAGGCTTCTATCCCAACTATTCTAACCACCCTTATTGGTCTTGCCTTCTCCATGAGCCACCCCTAGCCCTATGGGCATGCTATAAATACCTCCTCCAAATGGGGAGAAAAGAGAGCAAGCATTGGATATTTGAGTAGTGAAGCCCTGGAAAATTATACACTCAAACTGATTATACTAAGAGATAGAGCTATTGCACTTAATCCCCGACCCTTTTTCCACCATTCATGATGAATTGCATTATGGATGCCCTAGGTGCTTAGGAGGATCAAGAAATATAAACCTAGGTAAACGAAGGCCCTTCACATTGAATTGACCGCAAAATTAGTCTGAGGACAACAAAGGTGACCCTTGAACATCAATTTGGACAAGGAGATTGAGCCCACTGCCCCTGATTTTTAGGGTAAACTTATCAGAGGTCAAACTACGTCTGTCAGCCACGATTCACAATGCAGACCGCTCACCAGAGCCACAATTTGCAATAGGTGACAAATCACCTTACTCTTTTCATTTCTATCTGGCTAGTTAGGTTAGATTAGCTATTTTGTTGATTTAATAGCATTTTAGAAGACTTCTGACCATAGAACTAGGCTAGATTCACATTTTATGCTTATGTTTTAATTAGGATTAAATATTTTCTTGATGCATGTTTATGCTTCATTTTCCATATTTGATGCATGCATAGTGTAGATGCTATTTTACTTTATGCTATTACATGAATCTTGATTCAATTTGCATAGTTTAGCAACTTTATTTATGCTTTCTTGATTATGCAAGTTAACAGTGTCATTATGCATTTTACCTAAAAGGGCCTCATCATGAGAGTCTATCTATATTTTTGAAATTCTTGTTGTTTCTTGACCGCAGGGAATAGTTCCAAAGGATAGATAAAGCATCCAATTCCTTCCTCAACATGAAAAAGAGGGTCATCGATACCCTAAAGTAGTTCGTGTCCCCCTGAGAGGCATTTTGATCACACCTACTGTATCGCTCCAAATTTTTCACACCCTTACCTTCAGGCTATAGGATCCGTGCCCGGAAGGGGGATGTGAAAAGGATGGCGCGGTACCTCGGACTGAGAGGCCTTGCGAAGGTCCCGCCTCTCGGGGGAGGTGTATATTGGTGATTTTTCGACGGATGGTGGGTTCACCAGGAAACATTTAATGGCAGTTTCCACGCCTAGGTTGGGAATGTGTTTTATGTGTTCGTTTTAGCCTTAAGCATCCATGTCCTAGGTTTGGCCAAAATGCGTCTAAGCTATTCTATATGAAGATGCAGATTAAATGAATACAAGAAAATAGAATTAAGACAAAAAATAGAGAAATTAAGGAATGTTAAAAGAAAATACCCTCCGGGGCCCCGAGGAGATTCCCTCTCCGGGGGGGGGGGGCCCCCCCCCGGGGGGGGGCCCCGACCGTCCGGTCCCAGGAGATTCGGAAGGCCCCCCAAGATCGTTTGAGATCTGACGAATTCGTCAGAGACCTGCAAACAGAGAAATAGGTGCAAAACACAGAAAATACAACTATGCTAACATAGGGAAACAGTGTAAATTGACAGTAACATTTTCAAACTGAAACTTGAAAATAGAAACATGAATGCATTATGCTAATTTAATCACAATTATGACTTAATTATGCATTTGATCTAGATGGGTGAACTCCAAAATGCAAGATAGCATAAAATATCGAATAAACTAGCTAATTACAACATAAAACAGCAGATTGAAAGATGAAGAAATGCAAACTTTAGGCACTGATTGCCTCAATGTTGACTGCAGTCGAAATCATCTCGCATTGGTACGAAATCGTCTCTGATTCGACAAGGATCGCCTCCGATCTGAACAAGATCGTCCGCGACGATGTAAGCTTGCTCCGGCTGAAAAACACTAAGGTACCTGCAACAAAAATTGTATAGAACTAATGCAAATAGAAATTTGGGATGTTTTAACATGTGTGAAGTCGAGTTACAGGGATTATCAGCCAGGGGGGTGCTAAGGGGAGGGCTTAGGATTAAATAGGCTTAGGAGGGAGGTTAGGAGGTTGGAGATCATCCCTATTTGGGAGATCTCCAACGGGGAGGGTCTCTAACGGTGCAGACACGCTTCTGCCCGGATTAGAGACCCGTTGGAACAGAAGCTAATTGTGAAAAATTAGTTTAGGGACAAGATCGTCTGGACGTCCTAGCCTAGACGAAATCGTCAGATCTGGGGCGATATCGTCTGATCGGCGACGATATCGTCAAACGGTCAAAACAACCTCTAAAAATGGCGCGGGAAAGGGGGAAACGGATTAAGCGGCGGTTAACGGGCGGTTTGGGAGGTTAAAATTTGAATTTGAATTATTTACTAGAGTAAATGTAATTATTAAGATTTCACTGCGCCAATTTTAGGGTGCTACATTTTGCCCCCTCTTTAGCGAATTTTTCGAAGAAAATGCGTTAAAGATGAGTTCTTCTCGATCTACGAGAAAGCAAAAATTATTCCCATTTTTAGGCGACGATTCTTGGTCGAATCGTACGACAACTTACTATGGTGCCCCCTCCGTGTTTTTACCCAAATCGAACGTTTGAGGTAAAAACGTGGAAAAGCAAAATTTGAAAAATGTTTTTAATTGTGTTTTGAATAAAAT
Source organism: Wollemia nobilis (assembly GCA_028583015.1). NCBI lineage: Eukaryota > Viridiplantae > Streptophyta > Pinopsida > Araucariales > Araucariaceae > Wollemia > Wollemia nobilis. Next base: position 5,855,787 of record JAQPPZ010001423.1, read on the forward strand.
TAAGAAAAATAGGGTAAAACCCTAATTCATTTTTACTGTTCATTGTTCTGGTTTTAGAGCTCTGCAAGCAAAAATGGTGGAGACGGTGCACAGATCGACAGAGGTCCGGCACGGGCTACGGGTAAGAGTCTAAACTTAGCTTAGAATGCTTGAATTTGAATTTACATGCTTTTTAGGTGAATTTTGATCAATTTTTGAGCATCGCGGCCGTTTTTGGGCCGTCGACGTCGTCGGGACGAAATCGTCCCGATTTCGACGAAATCGTCTCAAGTTCGCCGATTTCGCCTAAGGGCGAAATCGGCGAAAGGGGGACGATTTCATCAAATTAGGGACGATTTCGGCTTGCGAGATCGGAGACGATTGTGCTCAAATTTGGGACGATATCGTCCAATAGTGGACGATATCATCAGTTGTATAAAATTGAACTTATTTTAACTTGCATTTTTAATCACTTGAGTTTGTTATTAATGATTTGTTTTTTATTGTTGTTGTTTATGTTGCAGAGAGGATTGCTAAAGAGCAGGGAATGGAAATATGGAGGGTTGAGAGATGACTTGGCCGCTCTAACACAAGGCCGGCTTACAAGCATGTGGCAAAAATGCCACAAGTGTCTACGGACATGGGGCTACTGACAGCCCTGGCAGAGAGGTGGTATCCGGGTTCTTCTTGTTTTCGGCTACCGATAGGGGAGATGACTCCCACTTTGGAGGATGTATGGAGGATTCTGAGAATCCCCATACAAGGACGGTTGATCACTCCTACGGCCAATCAGGGCCATGCTATGATGCGGTTGTGTGGTGACCCGAGCTTCGCCCTGGAGAAGGGCGGAGTTAACATCGAGGCACTGCGTCAGATGCCTGGGGCATCTAGACTCACACAGGTTTTGGCTGGAGTGGTGGGTGGACTTCTGCTGTGCCACCAGAGCGGGTGCAGGGTACCATGGATGCTAGCAGATGTGATCTACGACATGCGGGACCATGGTTACAGATTTTCTTGGGGCAGCTTTGTGCTATGTCGGCTGTACAGGATCCTGCATGGGGTCGTGTACAAGGGCGGCCGATGTCTAGTTATGACATCGCTCCTACAGGTTTGGTGCTGGGAGCACATTGCAGTGCGGAGGCCGGTAGGGCTTCCTTTGATAGGGATTGATGGGGAGAGGCCCCGAGTTTTCTACTGGTGGCTCCGGAGAGGGTCACAACGGCGGATTGACCTACCGATGTCCCGAAGACTACTGGATGACCTTGTCCCGGACCAGATCACCTGGAGGCCATGGCGAGAGCACCCAGGGTGGGCCGAGGATGGACAGGAGCTGGCTCGCATCAAGCGAGTTTGTTGGCTGCGAATGGAGAGGGGAGAGGTGGAGCTCCACCGCTACGACCGAGTTTTGCGATAGTTCGGTCTACAGCAGGGGATCCCATCTCTCAGGGATTACGAGTTTTCTCGGACTGTCCGGGATAACACCATAGTGAGCGGGGCTCCAGACATGCAACGCTTCTGGAGTCAGGACTCGGACGATGCCCCCATTCAGCCAATGGATGGGGACGACGCAGGGGTAGCCGATGGCTATGATGCCTGGTACGTAGGCATCCGCCCTCCTCGGATGACGAGGGCTCAGGGTCCGATTCATGTAGTTGTGCGTCGGATAGGGAGGCAGCACCAGGTGGCTATGGAGGCGGCCCAGGGTCACAGTGGGAGAGAGCAGAGGAGGCCACAGGCATAGGAGAGGCCACGGCAGCGGGAGAGGAGGGCGGAGAGACCCCCTTCTCCATAGAGAGAGAGGCCACCATCGCCCGATAAGGGCAAGGGTGTCGACACTGGGGAGAGTAGCGAGACAATGACTCTCCGAGCGGAGACAATCCATCTCCAGGCACAGGTGCAGACCCTACAGGAGGAGGCTGCACGACATCGAGCTGAGGTTACACAGCTCAGAGACGAGATTGCATGCCTCAGGGCACGGGGCGGAGGGGCGAGCACTAGGGAGCTGGCATGGGCTATTGCCCAAATCACTTTCTATCAGACATTATACTACCAGATGGTGCCAGAGGAGGATAGACTACCACTTTCGGCTAACATCGCAGAGCCGATCAGGATCGGGTCGTCGAGGACTTCATCCCGATCGACGACTAGGACTCGCAGTACCACTCATACTACGATGGGGCCACCTCGTCCACCTCAGGGCGGGGGAGGAGATGAGGCTGAGAGCTCGAGGGGTTCTCGAGGCTAGACTACTGCACTACATTGTACAGATTGATATGATAGCATTTATTATTTTTTTGATAGAGGATTGAGTATGCCGAGGTACAGATTGTGGCATACCAATCCAGTTTTGAGATGATGTATATATATATGAGATGAGATATGTTTTTGATCATATGACTTGTGTCTTATGTACTTTTATGATGCTTTTAATGTTTTGATTGATTGATTTGATGATTCATGTAATTATGTCGTTGGAAATATTATGGTTTGAATGTCATGCTTTAAAATTTAAATGAAATAATCTGATGTAACAAATTGGTTGTTTGTGATGTAATGTGATAAAAGAGAAAAAGAGACTTCTAACAATAATTTCAAAGGACATTGTCGCTATTATAGACCATTTCATGGAGTCGCCGCTCACTCGGTCGTCAAGCTAATCCCAATATAGAAATATTGTTAAAAAGTAAAAGAGTGCTTAAGAGACTGTCTTAAGACTTTGGTGCAATGGTGCAAATGATGATGATGATGGTTTGTTTTCAGATTTTCATAAAAATAATATGCATGAAATAATGTTAAAATGATTTTTGCTAGGCATAAATTCCTAAGTGTGATAAATTTTTTGGATAATTCCCTAGGAATTATACCATCATTGCAAAATTGAAGGTTGACATAATGACATGAAATAGTGATAATGTGCATGCTTTTTGTTCAAAAACATAATTGTATAACATAATGATTTAAGTCATATGTTTTTCATGATTTTTAAATAAATGGGGGATAAAAATTGTTACAATGGTTTGCGCTAGGCATAGAATATGTAGGTATAGACTTATACCATCATCGCGAAATCCAAAAAGGAGATAGTTTTATTGCATAGTTGATTAATAAACAGAAAATATGAAGATGAGGACTTGCGCTAGGCATAAAATTCCAATTTTGGTTTTAGAACTATACCATCGTCGTGAAAGTCGATAATATATATATATATATATATATATATATTTTTTTTTTGTGTTTTGTTGTGTGTGTTTTTGATTGTATGGTTTGAAAGAAATTTTGATTTTTCTATTATGCATGTAGTTGTCTTTATACTAAACAACTGTACTTTTAAAGAAGAAAATGAATTATTCCAAACAATTTGCAAAAAATATTTCAAAGTATCTTGAAGACAAAAGTTAGATTTATAAGGAATCCCATGTGCATATGTGAGTTCATTTCCAATCTTGATTTATCATAATGATACACAAAATCTCTCAAATATAAAATGTGTGTGCAATTGCTATGTTCGTTTACCAGTTTTGAGCAAGATAATTTGATACAAGTGATTTGAATAAACCAAATAAGTGTTCATTAACCATGATGTAGATGCATATAACCATACTAGACTACTATGTAAGTCGGATTATCAAGAGCTAGCTAATCCATAAGCAGACATAGGTCTGTACAAAAGAAGGTCGCTAATGTGACAGTACATATCGCCACGCTAGGAGTTACCCAAGGCCAAGCAGGTTGGGCACAAACCACCTGTTATGGGGCTTACCTCACAGTTTTTGAATAATTGAGAATTCCAGGGATTCAAGCTCATCAACCCTTCTTTTCTTTTCAAAGGGTAGGGAAAGGGATTTTATTGCTTTTGCTTTTTGCTTTTCTTTTTGTATTTTTGCTTGATTTTTGAGATAATGCTTGAAACATTGTTGTAATGATATAAAATAACATTTTTTGTTCTTTTTCTCTTTTTCTTTTGAACTTTGCCTTTTCTTCCTATACTAGGGATACTTGCTCGGATTAGTCATAGAGCAAGGGATTTTTATTCTGGGTAGGGGTGAGCTTGTCCTTTTGCCAATTCTCAAAGATTCTAGACCATGTGCATGATAGGATAGCAGGGGAAACTTTTCGCTCAAGAAACCACTTCTACTATGTAGCAAAGCATGGAAATTACAAATATAATCATTTTATTGTGAAAAGATGTGCTTGGTTTAAGTAAATAACAAGATCAATTCTCTATGCTCAAACTTTATTTAATTGAATTTTGTGGACTTTGATATAAGAGAGATTAGTAATCATGCCAGATAAAATCAAGATATTTATTTTGTGAGTGTGAAAGTGAGGGATTCCAAATAAATGCTAATTTATCCAAAATAATTTGAAACATATAACTCCAACATTTGTAAGAAGATATATATAAATACTTTTTGAGAAGTTTTGAGAATGTTGACTCTCTCTTTCTTCTTTATATTGTTTTGGTTTCGAAAGAGTCAAGAATATTGTTGTTTTTATTTTTATTATTTTTGTTTTTGAACACAAAATTAACAAGTGCCATAAATAAATACAACAAATAGTTTTGAAGATTTTGATGATTATGAATGTTTTTGGTGTTTTTGAATTTATAAATTGAAAGAAATACAAGATAGTGATTTTGAATTATTTTAAACAAATATATACAAGGATGAAATGACCAAATTTATACATAGTAACGTTTAAGATGCAAAATATTCATGGGTTCTTTAAGTTCTTTACCATCTAAGGTAGATAATTTGTATGCTCCTGATTCAAATTTAGCAGTGATAATGTATGGTCCAAGCCAGTTGGGCTCAAACTTACCTTTAAGGTCCTTAGTTGCATTAGTATTTTTTTTATTTTCTTTTAAAACAAGGTCGCCGATCTCAAAGGATCGATGACGAACTTTTTTAGCATATGATCTTTTAAGCTTGTTTTGGTAGGCACGGAGATGCTCCAAAGCATTGATGCATTTTTCATCTAGGAGTTCCAGCTGACTGAGTCTCGCCAGCTCGATATTCATCTCCTACTTCGGTATCTTGAAGTAGTAGAGCCAAAGAAGGAACTTCTAATTCAAATGGAAAAATGGCTTCAACACCATAAACCAAAACGAAAGGTGAAGTTCTAGTGGGAGTTCGAACACTAGTTCGATAGGCCCACAAGGCTGGATATAACCGAATGTGCTAGCCACGGCCAGCTTTATTGACCAATATTTTGAGAATTTTGATTAAGGTTTTGTTAGATGCTTCTGCTTGACCATTACCCTGAGGATAATAGGGAGTGGACCAACGATGTTGAATCTTATATTTTTGGCATAATTTTTTAACATCTTTATTTTTGAAACAAGTTCCATTGTCAGAGATGAGATTTGCAAGAATTTCGAACCTACAAATGATTTGATTAAAAATAAATTTAGAGACTTGGGTGCCAGTGCAGGAAGCTAAAGGCATAGCTTCAACCCACTTCGTGAAATACTCAGTGGCGGTTATGATGAATTTGTGTCCATCAGATGACACAAGATTGATTTTGCCAATAATATCTAAACCCCATTTTGAAAAGGGCCAAGGAGATGAAATAGCCTGCAGTTCTTGTGCAGGCGCATGGACAAGGTCAGCATGTTTCTGGCACTTGTCGCAATGGCGCACATAATCATGTGCATCCTTCTCCATGGTAGGCCAAAAGTATCCTATCCGAAGGAGCTTTTTAGCAATGACACTACCACTAAAGTGTCCTCCACAAGATCCATCGTGGGCTTCACTCAAGGCTGATTTAGATTCTTCTAAATTCAAACATCTTAATAGGATACCTTCAAAAGATCTCCTATATAAAGTATTGCCAATTATTACAAATCGACTTGCTCGTCTACGTAATAACCGACGTTGGTTTCTATTAGAATTGGCAGGGAAAGTCCCATTTTGGAGAAAATCAAATATATCCGTATACCAAGGTTCAGGAGTAGTTTCGTTGATTAGAAACACATCCAAAGGTTCTAAGCATGACTTATTTGAAGCGGGTTCCTGGAGTCGACGAATAATGATAGTGGCATATTCGTCATCTAACTCCAAGGGCAGGAGAGATGCAACTGCGGCCATAGCATCACCGCACGGTTGCAAGTTCGAGGAATAGCTTCCAAGGTAACTTGATCAAATAGAGACATTAATTGTAAAACATAGGCCTTATATGGGCACAGTTTATCATCTCTCGGTCCGATAAACTTCATTAATTTGGTTTATAACCAGTTGAGAATCACCAAAAACTAACAGATGTTTAATTTTTAGCGCCAAGGCAGCTCGTAATCCAAGGATTAGAGCTTCATATTCAGCAAGTATTGTTGGTGCAAGCAAATGTTAATTTGAAGGACAGAGGAATAAGATGTTTTTGCGGGGATATTAAAATAATACCCGCACCAGCCCCACTCATGCATCGGGCTCCATCAAAGTATAAGGACCATTGTTCAATATGGTCTCCCTCTAATTGAAGGCATTCATCAGGAAACTCAATGATGAGGGGATGGGTAGACTCTAAGGGTGCAACAACTAATTGATCTGCTATGATTTGACCCTTAACAGACTTTTGTCCTATGAATGTGAGATCAAACTCGCTTAGAGCAAGAACCCACTTGGCCGTGCGACCCGATAAATAAGGTCGACTCATGAGATACCTTAAGGGATCATATTTAGCAATGACATAAGTTTTTTGACTAAGCATATAATGGCATAATTTTTGCGTAGCAAACATGACCACTAGACATAGTTTTTCTAATGTTGTATAGCGGGTTTCATAACTGATGAAGGTTCGGCTAATATAATAATTAGCCCGTTCTCTCTTTTCATCATCAAGCTGAGCTAACATAGCTCCTAAGGCAGAATCTGAAGCTAAAATATATAGGAGAAATGGGCGATCAGGTTTAGGCGGTGAAAGCACAGGTGGATTAAGGAGGTATTGTTTGAGAAGTTCAAAAGCTTCTCTACATTCGTCGTCCCAATTAAAAGGGACATCCTTCTTAAGGAGTTTAAGAAAGGGACCAGTTTTGTCCGCCAGCTTATCGATGAAGCGACGGATGGCTTGAAGCTTACCTTGTAAACTTCGTAACTCAGATATATTAGTAGGTGCGGGCATATCAGTGATAGCCGCAATCTTGAGAGGGTCGATTTCGATACCACGTAAAGAAACTAAAACCCCTAATAGTTTACCGGACTTAACTTCGAATATGCATTTTGCTGGATTTAATCGAATAAGATATTCTCGTAATCGATTAAAAACTTTTCTCAAATCATCTAAATGATTATCTTCATTAATAGAGCGAGCTATAATATCATCTACATAATCATGTAGGATATCATGCATCATATCATGAAAAATATAAGTCATAGCTCGTTGATAGGTTGCACCTGCGTTCTTTAAGCCAAATGGCATCACTTTCCAACAAAAAGTACCCCAGGGGGTAATAAAGGTTGTTTTAGCCTGATCTTCAAGAGCTATCCTGATCTCGATTATAACCGGAGAATCCATCCATTAAGGACATCATCCCACTCCCAGCAGTAAAGTCAATGATTTGATCCATATTTGGAAGAGGAAAATCATCTTTAGGGCATGCAACGTTAATATCTCTAAAATCTGTGCAAACCCTAACTTTGGTAGCTTCTTTCTTGGTGACCTGGAACTACATTTGAGATCCATTCAAGCATAATCAATAGCTTGTATAAAAACAACATTCAGGAGTTTTTCTAACTCCCCTTTGACTAGCAGAGCCACTTTGGGATGCATTTTTCTAAGTTTTTGTTTAACAGGTTTAGCATCCGGATGGACCACTAGATGATGCATGACTACAGAAGGGTCCAGACCTGGCATATCTTCATATGTCCAAGCGAAGACATCTTCATACTCTTTAAGGAATGCAATGTATTGCTCTTGTTTTTCTTGACTTAATTCTGATCCAATATTGATTATGTGAGGATTATCCTCAGCTCCAATGTTAATTTTAATGACGTTTTCTACCTCCATGTGTAGATCTCTTTCAAAGTTAGGTGGGGCGGGTGAAACGCCCAATTCTTGTAATTCTTGTAAGGTTAATTTGGATAATTCATCTTGAGGATTAGCGGTCTCAAGTTGGGCTATAGTTGGTATAGAACCATCAAAATAAAATCCATTGTGTAACATCTCTTCAACGGAGACATCATGGAAGATATCTCCTTCCAACTCTTCATCGGGGTCAGCAATCATTTCAGGGTAAGCTATGGATAGCATGTTACATGTAAATGGCTGATTTTTTAGAGGCAAATCATCACGCCTATCCAAATAATCTTGATAACATATGAGTTGATCATCATCTTCAAAAGGAAAGGGTTGACCCTTACTAGGAAATAGGCCCACACCACAGCAGGCAAGCCACGGTTCTACCTCGAAAGGTTCTTTCATGCCATTTTGGAAAGGTCCCAAGCCTTTCCCTTTATATCCCATTTTAAGCATTATGGGTTTAGCTTTAATATATTCATTGGTAAAATAACACCGAGCGTATCCCTCATGATGAGTTTTAATATTCCGAGGGATTCTTCCCTAGTCATATCCTTTATAAATGAAGGCACAACTCCCGACTTGGTAAGTACTTCCCATAGGTTGTGGGAGGCCCAAAGTACGAGGAGATGGCGGCAAGTTATTTAAAAGAATTGAATCTTGCATGAAAGCATTTGTTTTTTCTGATATTAAGGTTGTGGATAAATCCGGTAAAAGTTCATCAAAAAGAGCATAAGATGTAGAAGGATCATTCCCTATATCTTTAGATGTGGAAGGTATGATAGATGTTGATAATGTGGAAGTGTTAATAGATGGGTCTATAGGTTTTGAAATTATAGGGATAGAACATGAAGGATTGGTTGTAGATTGAAGATCTTTTTGAGGTTCTAGAGTGATTTGTTTAGAAGATTGTTGATCTATATAGGAGGATGAAATTAATGGAGGGGAAATAGGTGAAGCTATGGGTGTGTGTTTCACAGTTTTAGATGAAAAATAAGAATTAGGATGTGTGGATGACAAAGCAGGGCAAAATTGCACTCCAACAGGTTCTCCCAAAGCACACATATCAAAGGGTCTAGGGTCACCATGGATAGTGACCAACTGATTTTTAAATTCGAATTTAACACATTGGTGTAAAGTTGATGGGACAACCCGCATTGCATTGATCCAAGGAACGACCCAAGAGTATATTGTACGATGCGGGGCAATGTACAATAAACACGGTGGTATCTAGAGTTCTAGGACCAACTTGCAATGGGATGGTAATAACTCCACACGTTTCTTGTGTTTCGTCATTAAAAGCTTTGATAATCATATCAGTTTTCTTCATTTCATCACTTCTAAAGCCAAATATTTGGTAGAAGTCAAAAGTGCAAATGTTTAGAGATGAGCCATTATCAATCAAGACTCGTTTGACAGCTACATCTCCAATTATAGCAAGTAATATATAAGGGGATTATCCTTATGTAAACTGTGTTGTGGGATATCTTTATCCCGAAAGTCAATACAATCAACCTCTCGAGTAATGATAGTATTGGCCATAGCTTCAGGTTGAATGTTTTGAGGTACCATCATTTGGCTTAATGTAAGCATCAACTCATCCCTATGGGTGGGAGAAGATCTTAATAAATCCAAAAGGGAAATTTTGGCTGTAGTATTGGATAATTGCTCATTAATATTGTAAGGGGGTTTAGGTTGAACATGGGAAGCATGATTCCCTTTATTGGGATTTTTCAAAACAAATGGAACTGATCCATCATTCTGGTTTGGTTCTTGTTGAGAATTTTGAGCCTGTTGTCGGGTAACGACTCCAATGGTACCTACAATGTTATATTGAGGACGCTGAACTGGTCTCGGTCGAGCGTTTATGGCTTGTTCATTAGGGAGGAATTGATTAGAAGAAGGTCGAGTAGTAACTCTTCTAGGAAATGGTTCTTCTGGAACCATAGCATCTGTGATGGGTTGAATAGGATCTGATTCATTTTCAGAACTATTCGATTGGTTTGAAGTAATGTCTAGTTCACTTTCAGTATCTGATTCTACATCACTAGAATCAGGAGTTTGAATATTATGTAGGGGCCTGGTCGTAACCATGGAGAAAGTTGTGTCAAATATTTGAGGATCAGGATTAAGTAAATGTCCACTAATGGTTCCTACATATCGGGTAGGAGGAGGAACATTATGATGTTCAATTTGATTGGCCACCTCTTTACCATGTCTTGGTAAAGGGTGTTGAAATATGTCTAATGATTGATTAGCATTTTGATTTTGATTTTGGGGAATGGTCTTTTGAGTATTATTAGGAGCATTTTGTTTAGGTTGGAAGGCTTGCACCTCCATTTCATTATTATCAATCAGATCCTCGTATTTTATGTTTCAACCTTTTACAAGCGTTGGTAGAGTGTCCAGGTCCTCTATGGAAATCACAGTGTAAGTCACCTCTGTATCCGGGTATAGTTGGATCAGGTTCCCGGATAGCTGGTAATTGGATCAAACCTCTTTCGAGTAATTGAGGTAAAATAGTTGATAAGGGTTGATTCAATCTAGTAAATTCTCGAGGAGGTTTATCAGGAGGTTTCAATATAAATTTTTTTGTTGTCTTCGTTGCATTGATATTAGCAACATTTCTATTGTCAGTGACTCCGTCACCTACGACTTGTTTGTTTTTATATTGATTTCTGGATGTTTTCTCATCATCCTTCTTCCTAAGTTGGCCTCTCCTAATGAGGGCATCTTCTACTCTTCGAGCTAAATCTATAGCCTGATCGAAGGTAGTTAAAGTAGCAATTGATAGCTCATAAGATATTTGTTCTTGTAAATTATTGATAAAAATGTCCAACATTTCCCTATAAGGTAGCACAAAGTGCAGTTTTCCTATCAACTGCCTCCATCTAGCTAAGAAATCGGCAAAACATTCATCCTTGTCTTGTTTTAAGTTGTATAAATCTTTAATGGTTACATGCCTCTCGATGTAGGCACTAAATTGATGGACAAAAGATTCAGCTGTTTCTTCAAAGTTTCTCAAGGAATGAGTGGGCAATTGATAGTACCACTCTAATGCCATTCCACCTAAACTTTTTGGGAACATTTTTAGTAATAGCAAGTCATCATGTGATATATCATGACATGCTATCCTAAACATGCGAAGATGCTCTATGGGATCTTCGGTTCCTTTATATATAGGCAAGATGGGCATGGGAAAATGCTTAGGGTATGGTTGAGCTACAACTATGGGATCCAAAGGTTGACTACAGATCTCTCGATAATTGTACGAGGGACGATAAGGATCTATCTCGGTCCATACGCGAAGCTAACTGTTTCACCATGGCTTCCAGATTACTAGTTTGCCCACCATATTGGTTCGGTAGGGCATTGATATGGGATTTGTGAGCATATGATGGAGGGACATGAAGATTAGATGCTATGTTGCTATTGTGTAAATTGTTGGTAGGAAAGGTGTTATGAAGGAATTTTGAAGTTGTATTATGATGTATTCCGGATTGTTGAAAATTGGTGTTTGGCTTCGTTTTAGGTTTTTGTTTACTTGAAGCATATTGATCAATAGTTTGGCGAAGTAAAGTAGTGAAGGAAGTTTTCTTTTGTGTGGGAATGATTTTAGGTTGAATAACAAGTTCCTTAGGAGGACGGGTAACCTATTTTTTTGACATATTTTGAATCATAGTGACCATATCTGTATTGGATGGTCCAGCCTTATCACTTTCTTGATCAATGAAAGACAAGGGATTAGTGCGTACATCAAACGTATGTTCCATGGCTGCTTGAGTGTCACTAATTTTCCCTTTATCAATACGAACTGCCACATTAAGAGCGTCAATGTTATCATTGAGAAATTTCCAAAAATGATCTACGTTGTCAAAAGCAATAGTTCCATCTAGAGCTACTCTAGGGGATGAGGGTCCATCCTCTTTAACATTTTCTTCTTGTTCATTATCTTCACCTAAGTCATCTTCTGGGTGATCTAGAGTTTCTCCTTCCGGAATTGGATCTTCAAGAAGTACATTTGGGTCTCTAGTTTTATCTCCTAACCAATCTTCTTCTTCTCCTTCAGCTTGTTTACCATTCCTAAGTTTAGGCATTGTGCCTTAATTTTAGATTTCAGCAAATATATATATATATAATATATATATATATATATATATATATATATATATATGCAACAAGCTTAAGAGGTATATATTAATTATATACCTACTACAATATTTAAAATGAAATGTTTTTTGGTTTTTTGCTATGTTTTTTAGTTTTTCTTTGTTTTTTGAAATAATATTGTAAAGACAAACAACACAATAAATGCAAGAAATAATACTGAAAGTAATAATCTAGTTTTCTATAAACAATTTATAAATGTCATTAATGGGCTCGAGTTCTTCAGGAGTCATGAAGTGTTCTTCTTCAAATTGAAAGTTTTCCTTCAAAAATTTAATGAAAAGAGCTATAGTGATATTATCTGTCTCGGATGCTGGTTGATAGAAGTAAAGCTCGTGGCAATACTCTCGATATAACACAGCTCGAGGAACTCTATTCCATATTTCCCTATCCGTAAGAACAACCTCTTGGTCTTCTACACGACCTAGGAACTGGTGTACAATGGCTGCGTTCTCGAGGTATTCCTCGAAGGTGAACAATTCTGAAGATACAAGAGCTCTCCTATAAGCTAACCATCTATGGCAGGCTCTCTGAAGTTCATGATAAAAGACGAGTTGATGAGGATCCAGGATTCTATCTAGGACTAGCCTCTTGATTTGTTTAAGTTTTGTTGACCTAGATGAAATGACACTAAGTCTTCTATCAAGTTCGTCCCACAAGAGTTGATTTCTATCTGTTTCAGGCACACTAAGCACAAAATTGATTTCTATGGCTGCCAATTGGTTTTCAACATTTATAGTAACTGCTAATATTTTCTTAGGAGCTACCATCTAATATGCAACTTATTAATTTGAAATGATTTGAAATGCATCTATGTTTTAGTTGTTTTATTATTTTTTTGTTTTTTGTTTTCAAAAGGTTTTAAGTGCATTCACGTCGGGTTCACCAAAATGTATCGCTCCAAATTTTTCACACCCTTACCTTCAGGCTATAGGATCCGTGCCCGGAAGGGGGATGTGAAAAGGATGGCGCGGTACCTCGGACTGAGAGGCCTTGCGAAGGTCCCGCCTCTCGGGGAGGTGTATATTGGTGATTTTTCGACGGATGGTGGGTTCACCAGGAAACATTTAATGGCAGTTTCCACGCCTAGGTTGGGAATGTGTTTTATGTGTTCATTTTAGCCTTAAGCATCCATGTCCTAGGTTTGGCCAAAATGCGTCTAAGCTATTCTATATGAAGATGCAGATTAAATGAATACAAAAAATAGAATTAAGACAAAAAATAGAGAAATTAAGGAATGTTAAAAGAAAATACCTGATCCGGATGTCTGATGAAGATTCTGATTCTTGAAGCAGTCAGGATCGCCTCTGATTTGACAGATCGTCTGAGATCAGACAAGATCATCTGAGATCTGACGAATTCATCGTCGAGACCTCGCAAACAGAGAAATAGGTGCAAAACACAGAAAATACAACTATGCTAACATAGGGAAACAGTGTAAATTGACAGTAACATTATCAAACTGAAACTTGAAAATAGAAACATGAATGCATTATGCTAATTTAATCACAATTATGACTTAATTATGCATTTGATCTAGATGGGTGAACTCCAAAATGCAAGATAGCATAAAATATCGAATAAACTAGCTAATTACAGCATAAAACAACAGATTGAAAGATGAAGAAATGCAAACTTTAGGCACTGATTGCCTCAATGTTGACTGCAGTCGAAATCATCTCGCATTGGTACGAAATCATCTCTGATTCGACAGGATCGCCTCCGATCTGAACAGGATCGTCCGCGACGATGTAAGCTTGCTTCGGCTGAAAAACACTAAGGTACCTGCAACAAAAATTGTATAGAACTAATGCAAATAGAAATTTGGGATGTTTTAACATGTGTGAAGTCGAGTTACAGGGATTATCAGCCAGGGGGTGCTAAGGGGAGGGCTTAGGATTAAATAGGCTTAGGAGGGAGGTTAGGAGGTTGGAGATCATCCCTATTTGGGAGATCTCCAATGGGGGAGGGTCTCTAACGGTGCAGACACGCTTCTGCCCGGATTAGAGACCCGTTGGAACATAAGCTAATTGTGAAAAATTAGTTTAGGGACAAGATCGTCTGGACGTCCTAGCCCAGACGAAATCGTCAGATCTGGGGCGATATCGTCTGATCGACGACGATATCGTCAAACGGTCAAAACAACCTCTAAAAATGGCACGGGAAAGGGGGAAACGGATTAAGCGACGGTTAACAGGCGGTTTGGGAGGTTAAAATTTGAATTTGAATTATTTACTAGAGTAAATGTAATTATTAAGATTTCACTGCGCCAATTTTAGGGTGCTACACCTACCCTTGATATGGATTAAACACTATTGTAATTGATGTATCAAATGGGTATCCCTAAGAGGGACGAATATGTAATTTGAATCCATTGAAATTAATAAAGGATTCCTTGTATTCATGTTATTTCTTGTTATCAAATTATGCATGCCTATTTGTGTATTTTTCTTCAATTGCGATAGTTAGATCAAGTGTGAGCCATTTTGGTGGTTACAGATGATGATCACGATGGAACTTCACATTTTTAGACTGTGAGTGTTGACATTCCTATTTGTTTTATCTCAAGTGCTAATCGTAGCTAATAGTTACAGTTATTTTTTGACCCGTGGCTATCACCTATGGTTCACACTGCAACCCACAGACTAGAGCTATGGTTTATAGTAGAAGCAACAGACAGCAGAGAAACCACTTGGCATCAGATTAGGAGCTGAGGTAGGCTTTGTTTTCATTCTCTATTCTGCATTTTCTCCTCTGTATTTTTATAATAAGAAACAAATAGATGGCAAATTAGGTACATTAAATGAAAAGGATCAAAGAATAAGTCCTAATTTTCTTTTGCATTCTTTCCATTAGAAATGTGTTGCTAGGAATAGTGGACCTCTTATTGCAGTCCACCTTAGAATACATTGATCTTGATAAAATTGTGTGGTCGTTTGCATGCGTGAGGCCCAATTAGAGGCCATGTCATCATAATTGCATTGTCATAATGTCATGTAGGGCATAGCATGTATACCTTTGTGAATTTGAAATGTTCCTTCTTATGCATATCATGTAGGAATGATCATATGAATGATCTTTTATGCATTTATCTTTATGCAAAGTAAAACGAACCACACACACCACATTTCATTTTAAACATCAGTGGCGTTGGGCTCTCACATCCAACCCATTTGATTGAGACCAACAATGGATGTCATTACCACTTGGTTGGCTCATTTCAAATTTATATTATCAGGACCCGATCATTGCCAAGGCCAACCCAAGAACTGTCCTATCCATGCAAAATAGCATGCACTCATATTTGGAAGGGTGTATCACTACGCACGTTGTGCTGGGTGAGGGTTGGTAGTACCTATGCTACTTCGTTGAGTATGGACTTCATTACCATATTCATCTTGTGTGAGTATATAGGTGAAAGCAAATTAAACTGAGAATAAAATACAATGATTTTGCAAAACATGCGAGAGTTTCTCATACTAATACAACACATTTTGAAACAACATCAAACAGTTTAGGTATCATTTTAAAATTTAAAAATAAGATAAGCTTCATTGTATATCTTATTTTATAATAAAATATACATCTAGATTTTAGGTACACTATCATGGATACACGGGGTGGTTGGCAAATGCATAAGTCTAAAGCCAATGACCAAGCCCCAACTGATTCACAAATACATGTATCTAGTCCTCAACCACATGAGAAAACTGAACGACATTCAATGAGCAATAACGAAGAAAAATCAACACGAGGGGATCCCATTGAGTGTACCTCTAATAGACTAACATCAGTGCATTCTGTTAGACATATATTAGAGCATGGAGCTTCTCAGCATGAGGGTGCTCCACTCGAAAGCCATTACCGAGATCGCAGTGCACGTGTGTCCATGGGATCGGTCGAAGAGTATGTCATGTAGGGGACCAGATTAGTACCCATCCACACTAAGTCTATAGGGTGTACTATACCCCCACCTTCTGAGTATAGAATGAATAGAGATCCGCCCATTCAGGGGCAAGTAGACAGGATCCTTATTGAGTGCAACTCTACCCATACTCCCACATGTACTATAGCACACAAGATCACCATCGATATGTAGAAGGTGGGATCTAATGGAACACCATCCCATGAGAGATGGAGTTATAGATAGCTATACGGTCTAGGTAGTGTGCTAGAGTAGCTAGGATGTAAGCCTTTGGCTCCATCCACTCGTGCTCTAAGTGAGCATAGTAGGAGCACCATTAGAACTACTAGAGAGCATGGAGAGGCTTCTAAGTGCCCTCATGTCTTGCATCCACCATCCATGCATGGTGGCACGTAGCATAGGACACAACATGATGCTGATGTCATCTTCATAGACAGAAGCAAAAGAATAGCACATCAGTCCGATGGGTACAGAACCCACAAGGTCACTCGTACAGAGAAAGCATATCAAAGGCCTTCGACAGTTGACTAGGTTGAAATATCATATCGACTGGCCTCTGAGCAAAAATTCCAACTCCTCCAATATCAATTAGAGGATGCTCACATAGAGAGGTAGTGCATCAAATATTAATATCTTCAGGTGCAGAGGCTTACTAGACAAAGGTTGTATGAGTAGTGCTTGCGTGAGGAGCGCATCCTCATCCAAAAGGAGTGTGTAGATCAAGAAGATAGGTTGGCTAGGGCCAGCCTATATTCTCAAGATGAGCATAGAGATCAGGTGCATAGGAAGGCTTTTTTGCAAGTTGACATGCACCATGAGCACGTAAGCATTCACACTCATGTCACTTCCCATCACAGAGAGTGACTACCCTCGGTCGATATTTAGAGGCAGTAACATTATGAGGAACAAGATGGGAATAGATGCAACTAAGAATATCTCGAGAGTTCTTGAGCTGAGGAGGAGGAAGAGCAATACCCTCCACCTCAACAAAATAGTAATTTACCTCCAAGATCGCCTCTACGCCAACTTAGGGAGGAGGAATTTCTATCTTCTGAGGCTTACAAAGCTTTGGCTGAGAAGGTCAAGGCAATTAAGAAATAAGGTGTGGCTGCCCAAAATCCAACACTGAGGAAAATTCACAATGAACCTTTAGATCCCTCAGTGCCTACACCCTCATACCCTGAGCATTTTGAGATGCCCAATTTGGATAAATTCAAGGGTGATTAAGAGGCACAATAATATGTCACGAGCTTTCTGGATGCTTGCTTCCAGATAGAGAACAATGATGCACTATTGTTACGTATGTTTTTCACAACACTCTCTAGGCTGGCCTGAGAGTTGTTTAATCAACTAAAGAAACATAGCATAACAAATTTTGAGCAATTATCTAATGCCTTTCTTGAATGCTACTCCTTCTACATCAAGAAATAGGCCAAAATTTTTGATTTGGTTGTGCTAGCTCAGCGTGATGACGAGCCAATAGAATAGTATGGGAAGAGGTGGAGGAGATTAATGGTAAAGTTGTCATTCTAGATTCCTACCATAGAATTAACCTGAATGTTCACCAGGATTTGTACCAAACACATCTCACTACTATTGTAGCTATAACAGTATGCCACATTCGAAGAAGCTTTGGTGCAGACCAAGGTAATTGAGGAAATCAAGTTGCAAGAAGGCAACTTGAAGCTAAAAACCAGGAAAGAGGGATATAAGAAGAGTACCTCAAAGCAAAAGGGCAAGCAGGCCCATGTGAATCAGGTGGTACTAAATCTCCAAAATGAGGATAAGACGCAAAATAAACATAATTATCAAGCCCATACTCCTCCTACGCAATACGACCAACGTAAAAATAGCTACAAGGACAAGAACAAAGAGCAACACCCACCTCAGATATTTATGCCATTGACAAAATCAATGACATCAATTTTTCATCAGCTCTGCGAGGCCAAGGCAACAAGATTACCCCAAATCAATATGGTTTATCCAAATCAGCCCAAGCCCAAATACTATCAAGAAGAGTTGTTTTGTATATTTCATAGAGTGAAAGGCCATGACATCAAGGTGTGTTGGTCCTTCAAACACATTGTGCAAAATATTATAGAAAAAGGAGAGCTTGTAGTATCAGGAAATCCCCAGGTTCCAGACATCCAAAACATGGGAATTTTTAAAAATCCTTTACCAAACGATGAGGCACCCCGTAACCACGCTGGCCACATCAATCAAGTGCGAGTCGAACCACCTACCCAGGGGTTCATCAACATGGTCAATGTTTTTACCAGACATGGGAGGTATGAATAGTTGAATCAACCTCATGCTCCCATTCAAATACAAGCCATGCCCCAACAGTGGCAGGCATAAAATATTCCAGGCCCACCAATGAGATTGGTGGTGACCATTAGGAGCAGACTGGTTCAAAACCTACAGATGAATCCTAGGAAGTTGTCGATATATGAGCTTATACAACAGTCCCCTAGGCATAGGGATACTCTTATGGATATTCTGAGGTCCATCGAGATACATTACCAGGATGCAAAGGTGTTCATAAACTTTGTGGGGCACGTACAACAGTGCTAGGAATGAATGATCCAATTCTACGATCATGAAGTAAAAATGGTTTTTGTAAGCATGGCTGACCCGCCACTACATATCATTGCATGTTTTAACGACGTGTTATTCAAAAGGGTCTTGATTGACACTAGTTCATTGATCAATATAATCATGACTAAGGCACTGCATCATTTGAAATTGCCTAAATCACTCATCGTACCAACCACCTTTACATTGAGATCATTTAACGATGCACTATGCTCTACGGCTGGCACGATTGTCCTACCTATTTAGGTGGGACTAAAGATAATTATCGTAATGTGTCATGTGATAGAGGGTGCACTGTAGTATAACATCCTACTAGGGAGGCCTTGGATTCATGAAATGTGTTGTGTTCCCTCTATATTGCATCAATGTGTCAAGTATATACATGAGGGACAAGTTCACGTGGTTTCATCAGATGAAGAACCATTCAAGTTTATGAAATTAGTAGATTTTCCAGGGGGCTTCATGATCCCATAAATGCACTTGGACATATGGCCCACATTGCCGATAAGAATTCCAAGAGATAAACAGGTGGTGCATGTTCAACCATCGATATCTGTATCAAACAGATCTGAACATACCACTACAACTTCTCTAAGACAGAGTGCATCAGTAATGTGTTGGTATGACAAGAAATTAAAGGTGAAATTAGGCAAGAAAGAAGAAAAGAATGTGCCCAAACCAGTCGTCGTTGAGGCTGCCACTCCCATGGAGGTGGAGGAAGCCTAGTATCAAGTCAAGGAGTCACCTTAGCCTGCTTAGCCTACATTTTCAATAGGGTCATCCACACCATAGATAGCCAGCACAGGTTTAGGTGAATATCTTGTGCAAAATGTGACCTTTGGTCCTATTTTAGAGAGTGCATGAGACATGGGCCTACTGATAGCCCATCGATACCCAGTTGGCTCCATAGTACCATTGGTCAAGCCACCCAGCCAAACAAACTTCATCTATGCCAGGTTGGATCAAGTTCCAACGTGGGCACCCATGGAGGTGGATGATGACGAACAGTTCACGGTGAACGTTCGATACTAGTCCAACCCTAAGTACGCCATGTGCATTTTTGAGCTCTATCATTGGCATGGATACGACCTTGGTATTTTTGAACAAGGACGAATAAGCCCCATTGAACCACGTTATCAGTTGGAAACTGATAGGTTTATATTGGGATTACAGATTTAGGGACATGATGATTTACTCACTATATCATTGGATCATTTATACCTGGGTCTGGGGGATGATGTGGATTTTAATCTGTATCATCCTAACATGTCTAGCCTTCAGGGAAACAACCCAATGTTTTTAGTCATCACCATTGAGAGACCGAATATTAAACATGAAGAGTTCTTAGAGAAGAACCCCAGAGGCAACCTGGGTCATCAAAATTGTATCACAACCGATGATACCGGTATGCAGGGGCACAACCCCATCATTCTAGTTGATCTTGATTCAAGATATATTTATAGTGAAGATATAGAGGAGTCCACCTTTAAAATAAGTAGACCAAGTTATGATGCAGATGGTGAGTCCTCAAATTATGATCAATCCAAAAAGGAAATTGATCGAGCCTTCGTGGTTTTGGCATTTCTACACCATTTGCTACCTAGAGAGAAATTAGATGATATATAAGAGCATTTCATAGTCTATAGTGATTATGATGGAGTTCTCCTTCATTGTCTTGAGTCCCAAGAGTCATCTTGGGCAATTTTAGAAGCTCATGACGATACGTGCAGTGGCCATTTCAGTGGCCTGGCCATCGTTAAGCGCATCCTTTGAATGGGTTTTTATTGGCTGACTATGGAGAAGGATTGCAATGTGTATGTTAAGAAATGTGTCAAATGTCAGCATCATGCTAATCTTACACACCTACCATCACAAGCCTTACAGCCCATCCAAGCGGCTTGGCCATTTGCTCAATGGGGGTTTTATCTAATCGGTAAGATCTCACCTCTATCATCAAGTCAACATACATTCATAATTATGACTAGTGAGTATTTTATAAAGTGTGTGGAAGCCATTCCCTTAACAATTACGACTGGAGCTTGCATATCCGAGTTCATAATGGAGCACATCATAAGTCATTTTAGGGTACCATCTAAAATAGTTTTAGATATTGGAACTTTTTTTAAGAGCAAAAATGTGCGAGTTTTAACATCTAAGTACCGCATCAAACATAGTTTTGCATCTCCATATTATCCATAGGAAAATGGGCAAGCTGAGGCCTCAAACAATACTGTGGTAGCCATATTGAAAAAGATAGTGCAAGAACACCACAAGGATTGGCATATATAGTTTCCCCTTGCATTATGGGCTTATAGGAATAGCATTTGAACTCCCACTGGGGCAACTCCATTTTCACTAGTATATGGCACTGAGGCCATTATGCCCTTAGATTTGGAAATTCCAATGCTACACATCGCATTGAAAGAGTTCATTGATGATGACATCGCACGACAATCTCACTTAGATCAACTGACACTACTCGATGAATTTCGTGTGAATGCCCTTGAGCATCTCCATGTTTATCAAGAGTGACTCAAACGAGCTTACAATATCAAAGTCCACCAGAGAGAATTTGAAGTTGGGGATCTTGTGCTAAAAGAAAAAAAATAGAACTCAAATTTGCCACCTGATATGCGAGACAAATTTGTGGCTAATTGGCTAGGACCCTATATCATATCTAAAAATATTGGTCTAGGTACATATCACTTGACGTCGCTAGGGGGTTTTGAAGAGCCTGAACCTCTCAACATCATCCATCGTAAGGTGTTCTATTCTTAGAGAGTGTAACAGAAAAATCTCCAAAGGCATCTGTAAGCCCTTTTGTCAGTCAAAAGGCACCAAGGATTTCTAAAAATCGCTTGGTTAACCCAAAGGCTTCGATAGTTCCTATAACTACTCAGTCATCCCAAAAGGCTCCAAGATCTCATTCGAGTGATTTTATTATGTCAAAAAAAGCTCCAAAGGCATCTGTAAGATCTTTGGTCAGTCAAAAAGGCACCAAGGATTTCTAAAAATCACTTGGTCAACCCAAAGGCTTTGAGGGTTGCTTAAAGCCACTCGGTCATCCCAAAAAGGCACCAAGGATTTCTAAAAATCACTTGGTCAACCCAAAGGCTCCAAGAGTTACTGTAGCTTCTCGATCATCCTAAAAGGCTCCACGCCCTCTTGTTGAGATTTTGGTCAACTAAAAGGTTCCAAAGGCATCTGTAAGACCTTTGGTCAATCCAAAAAGCTCCAAGGATTTCTAAAAATCGCTTGGTCAACCCCAAAAATCTCCAAAGGCATATATACTCATTGTTTGGTCAAATATGAAAGCTCAAAAATGCAAAAAAAATTGAAAATATATAAAATTCCAAAAAAAAATTGGTAAAGCATAAAATCCAAAAAACATTTGCTTTTGCAGTTTACATTTTCATATATGCATTCACATCATCATATTGCATTTAGGCTTATGTCATCTGTTGCATTCCATAGTAGAGTGTAATGTGTCTATCAAAATCTTACAAATGATTGCACATTTGTGTTTCAATCATGCACCGTTGCATTTATCATAATTCATTGCATTCATACACAATACCTGTTGCGGAGAAATATGTATGTATATTAAGTTTTCCAGTCACTCAAACATACCTAGTGGGTTCTTCAGATATTATAGAAAGCTTGGTTTGTTGTTATAAACAAGGTCATTAGTTGGGATAGTGCTTCAACATATCAGAATACTGTCACTAAGCAAAACAATATAAAATCCTGCTAATACAAGAGATGATGAAAGTTACAAAAGCAATCTTAGGTATATAGAGAGATGGGTTTCACGACCTGCTTATCTTGTAAATAGTCGGTTTAGAAAGGTGAACTTTGGTAAAAGGACAAGAATTTCCCCTATAAATCCCAAAGTCACAAAGTTTAAATCCCAAGTTACAAAGTGTGAATTTCAAAATATAAAGTTCAAATCAAATGTAAAGTGACATAATGAATCCACTATAAAAATCCCTTACTCAAAGAAAACAGTAACACGTGGACGAACAGTGATTTTTATCACTACATATGAGCAAGTAATAAGGGTGAGAACTTGAATCCCTAGATTGTACACCTTTTGAAAGCCATAGAGTGATCCCCGATCATAGAAATGGGTTGGAAGAGTCTCACCTACAATCAGAGGGGTAGTTCTATTGGGTGATCCCCAAACGTAGCAATGGGTTGAAAGAGTCCCGCTTGCATTTGGAGGGATATCCCTGATCAATTTACAAGATGAGCTAGCTCTAGGTACCTAGGATTTTCTAGTTGTATAAGTCTAATCAAAGCTGAAATAAGGATGGTATGATCGTATGAGGAACCCTATCTCACATATGGGTTAAAAGAGTCTCGACTGACATACGGGGTATGCTTATGATCTATCTAAAAATACTCACATGCACACACAGGGACAACAAATAGTTGGGTCTATCATGGCAAAAGCCTTGTACAATTAGTATGTGATTTTTGGAGAAGTCTACTAGGGTGTTTGAGTCTCAAGAAAACCCCAAAAAAGTTCTCTAATAACAACAAAACACCAAATATCATTAGACATCAATACGAGTCATTCATTCATCAGAATACATTTTACAAAGCACAATCAAACATATAAGATAGATACCGCATGAATATCAAAAATTATATTTAAACGGCCACTGACTATATAGTGCAGCAAAGAAATATACAGAATGACATATTCATTCATTAGCATTATACCAATCCATTTCACTGCATTTCATATATGGGTGATTAATTGATTAAGTTCTTGTAATGATAATTATCAATTATTTTGCATGATTGTCATACATTTTGTGGTGTCACATTTTAAAATTGATATACACAATTTACATTCATTCCTTATGTTTTAAGTGATTAAAGAATACAATTTCATTCCAATTAGATTACGATTATGTACATAATGCATTACCATACATTACATAACATACCATAACTTCATAAAAATAAACGCATGCCCACAAAGCAAAAATAAATATGCATTCAAAATAAATACTGCATCCATTTGCATCCATCATAAATAACATATCTAAACATATAGATCACTGCATAACATCATCATCATAAATAAAATAGCTATCTAGTGCATGTCATCCATACATTGCATCATATAAACATAGCATCAACATAAGCATTGCATCATAAAATCAAAATTAAACATCAGATACACATAATGAGCCATAAATACCAAGTCATATATATATGTGTGTGTGTGTGTGCAAAAAGAGTACATATGAGGAGTATCAAAATGCTCACAAGCTACAAAGTATTTAGGTCCTCGACCTTACACTCAAAATGAATACAACATAGAAAAAGTATAGTCTGCATCTAGCAGAGCCCAGGTCTACACTACTCCCCCTGTACCAAATCTCTCATCACCTCCCTCAACATCATACTCTAGAGCCTGCTCTGCTACCTTCTTTGGCACCCATGGTAGGTCCTACTGTGGGTTTTTCCTACCTCCAAATCCTAAGGTGCCTAGCACATGAGAAACTGGTAACTGTAGTAGGCTAGTCCCCTGACTGGTGGCCCCTGAAATCTGCCCTGCATCTCTAGGACTAGCATGTGATGTCACCCCATGTGTGCTAGAGGACCTATGCATCCTCTTAGTCCTATGATTCTTGTGACCTGAGCTCGCCATAGACTGTCCTGAGGTACTAGACCTAGTCCACTGATACTATGAGGAGAAAGGATCCTCAGGACATGTAACCTGTGCATCTCAAGGTAACCGACTAGCTGATCAATGCAAGCAAGCTGAGCTGCATGCATCTCATTGGTCCTCAAGACCATACTGTGTAGTCAATCTACCTCAGCAATCAGATCTTGTACAACTATTTTTACTACTATTGGTGCTATCATAGGCCCCATAGTAGCCTGAGGAGGTGGCATACCCCCCTTGATACCCATAGGAGATCCATATTTACCTCTACTATAGTCTGTTGTGCCTACACTAACTCTAGAGAAATCTAAAATATCTAAGCTTGGGCCTCTACATCTATGGCCCATGTAGTCAGATCCTATATCTGATCTTACACCTTAGTCAGACACCTATCCCTATCAGATACCTTCACCTCCAGAGTGGTGATCATAGTATCTCACTCTAGATGTGTATGGAATCATCCTAGCTAACTTTGCAAGTCAGCCACCTGAGCTAAGAGTTGACCCTCTACACTATCAAGAGGGACCTCACCCTCCTTTGTATCCTCCTCATTGGGATCAACCTCAGGACCCTCCTTGATGGTAGCCATTATGCCCCAGTCACCCTCTATCCGCTAGCGCACCCTGTGCCCGTCAGGATCTTCCTCTGCCTCTGTTTGATCTGGCTCTCGATCTAGAGGCCTTGTGTTGTACCATCTAAACATGGACCACCATATTTAATACTCTGGAGTGGCCTAGTAGTCTCGACTCTAGTCTCATGGTAGTCATTAGCAACATCTCCTAGAGGCTTAGGAATGATCCACTGTAGATCGTGCTTTGTGACCAAGCATCGGTACCTGAGGGGGATATCTAGAATATCCTACACAAGCCCAAACTATTGTAGGACCCAAGAGTAGAACTGGTACTCTTGAATCTCAGCCTTACATTTGATCAACCATTTATCATGGTGTGCCTATCTCAGCCACTATCCCTCCTATAGCCATGTTGGGAAATCCATATAGGACCGCCACTAAACATCGTTTGAGCCAAGTGCCACAAACTAAGTGATATAGTGTTGGATGTCACCAGCATGGATCCTAATGTGGGTACCCTCCTCCTCACGAGGCCAACAAGAGGCATAACATTGAAGATCATCAACAATAGTAGTGATCTGTAGTGGAAGATCTATAGGACGCTTGATCCAGATGTGTTGCCATCCCTAGATCTGCAATAGAAGACTGGAGATGAGGCCCTTACAGCTATGCTTAGTAATTTGGTACAACTCCCTATGGAGCTGACATAGTAGGATGCTCCCCAAGCTAGAAGTATAGGCACCTTTGTAGAGCTCTACAACACCATATAGGAGGTGGATAGTAGGTTCTAGGGAATCCTTGCACCCGAGGAGTTTGGAAGAATAATCTATACAATGAGGTGCATGAAGAGGGCTTCCCATGTAGAGAAGACATCCTCATGGTACCACTCACCAATGTGCACGCCTCCATGGTCAATCGTGCCCTGAGCATCCTCGCTCTAGTCACCAAAGATAGTATCAAAAATAGCCTCCTTTACCCTGGAGGTAGAGGAGACGATGGCCTCACAATCAATGGGGATCCTAAAGATCCTGTAGATGTCCTCTAAAGTAACAGTTATCTTACCTGTAGGTAGGTGAAATATGTTGGTCCACACATTCTAGTGTCAGGCCAATGCAATCAGGTAGGATTGATCTACCTTAATAGTGGGCAGATCCATGATGTATCTGAACCTGACTGCTCGAAACCAATCCTGATCATCATAAAATAAAGCCTCATAGAGAGTCTTCAGAATATATAGCTCCCAGGCTCTAGAAGTCAATATCTAGAATAAAAAAAACATAATTTAAGACAAAATATAGCTAACTAGAGCTAAAAAAAAGAAGCAACAACAAACCGCAGCTGAAACCTACGGTTTCTAATTTGCAAATTGGAAACCACAACTGAAACCTGCGGTCCCCAATTTGCAAATTGGGAATCATAGCTGAAACCTGCGATTCCCAATTTGCAAATTGGGAATCATAACTAAAACCTGTGGTTCCCAATTTGCCAACTGGGAACCGTAGCTACCAGCTACGATTTAGGAGTGGCACCCATTTTGGGTACCCTCCTAGACCATTCAAACATAAAATTAAATTCCTAAAGCTAGCCTAGACTAGTGGGGTTCATTACCAGTAGTTTAGTGAGGTTCATTATTCGCATTACTTAATGTGGTTCATTTTACTGGTATTGAGTGCGAGTTCTTGGTTTCAAGTTATCTTGCCCACACCCTAGCCCTGACTAGTAGATGGCTGATCAAGATCTGCCATCGAGGTAGAGGAGTGTAATCAAGGTAGAGTGTGGTCGCATGTCAGATCAAGAAAGGTTTTCTCACTCTTAGAGCTCTCAAATTGCTAATGCTTGCTATAAAATAATGAAAAATTTCAAATGGGAATTCAATTTATAGGTTTTCCTAGTCTCGGTGAACCTCAGTTGACACCTACGGTTCCGAAACTAGGGTTTTCTGCTCGTAGGTCTGACATGCGGTTCCCAAAATTTGGAAATGTAAACCACAGATCGTACCTACAGTCCGTAAATAGCATTAAATGCACTCAAAACCCATCGTGGGAAGGACTAAGAGAGCAAATTAGTGACTTCCATTGGATAAAAATTCAAAATCAATGATTAAAATTGCAAATTTGGTGATGTTAAAAGCACCAGGACCAATCAAATACATGCAAAATTAAAAAAAAATCAAATAATTAAAAACCAAATGCACCTCGTATTCAGTGATTTATCCTATATACTTAGCGCTTGCAGCGAGTTGTGATCCATGCAATCTGAAAATATGAGTAAATCACCATAAGGATATTTGGGGTAATATTGTCATTCATTTTATGACATCTTTCAGCAAATCATCGACAAAAATGATTCAACACAAGTCTAATTGCATTTGTATCATTTTTATTCCTTAAGATGGCTATTTTAGCCTGACTGCTCCATGGGATAGAAATGTGCTAATACTACTAAGAGTTGCAATCATAAGCTGAACTAGGCCTAGCCAAGGCATTAAAAGGCTTGAATCTTAATTTGTTCTGAATCATTCATTATGGTCAAGTGATTTCGTCGCTTCATACATTATCATTACCCTCATCGACTCGTCGCTTGAGGGGGTAGTCATAATTTCATAATAATAATCAAATTTAGTAGAAGATATATGAGATCGTAGATCCCCTGATCTTGTCAAAATTGTGTTCATTCTTGCGAATCATTGTCAACAACTATCATAAGCTTCCCCCTTTGCTTGGGGAAAACAACAAATATGATAATTGGTTTGTAACTCTCATCATTTGGATTTATGGGTCAGAAGATACTCATACTTGGCATTGATGCTATCCAAACATTTGATGACGAGGACAAACTTGTCAAAATGTAAGCCTTTCACAAGTTGGAAGCAATGATTCCAAGATATACGTCCTTTTGTTGGACTTGGGGCATCTAATTTTGATCTGACCAATGATCATCATAGAACTTTAAACATCATTTTAGGATGTATATTTTTGTTCAGCGTTGTTCAATCTCACAACGCATATCAAAAGGGGTATATTTAGACACCTAAAATATGTCATGTCGAGGGCGACTACTCATATGGACATGCTACAAGACCATATGGAGGATCTTGGATAGACTCCAAGATAGAGCAATGGTTCTAACCACTCAATTTAGGCATTTTGGCCTAATCAGTCTGAACTGCAACTCAGACCTGTAGTCTCTAATCTAAACCATGGTTGACACCTATGGTCTGTAGCCTGGACCCTAACTATGACCTGTGGTCTTAACTGAATTTCAGTTAGGCCTTCCATCCGGGCCAAATCGGTTGGAACGACCAAAATATCTAGAATGATGTAGTTGAAGGATAAAATATTCTAGAGGCTTCCATCCCAACTGTCCTAACCACCCTTATTGGTCTTGGCTTCTCCATGAAGCCACCCCTAGCCCTAGGGGCATGCTATAAATACCCCCTCCAAATGGGGAGAAAAGAGATCAAGCATTGGATATTTGAGCAGCGAAGCCCTCGCGAATTGTACACTCAAACTGAGTATACTAAGAGATAGAGCTATTGCACTTAATCCCCGACCCTTTTGCCACCATTCATGATGAATTGCATTATGGATGCCCTAGGTGCTTAGGAGGATCATGAAATGCAAATTCGGGGAAATGAAGGCCTTTCACATCGAATTGATTGCCAAATAAGTCTAAGTACAATGAAGGCAACCCTTGAACATCAATTTGGACAAGGATATTGATCCCACTACCCCTAATTTTGAGGGTAAACTTATCAAAGGTCAAACCGTGACTGTCAATCATGGTTCATAGTGCAGACCGCTCACCAGAGGTGCGGTTTGCAACAGGTGATAGATCACCATACTCTTTTCATTTATGTTTAGATAGTTAGGTTAGATTAGCTATTTTTTTGATTTAATAGCATTTTAGAAGACTTATGACCGTAGAACTAGGCTAGATTCACATTTTATGCTTATGTTTTAATTAGTACTAAAATGTTTTCTTTATGCATGTTTATGCTTCATTTTCCATACTTGATTCATGCATAGTGTAGATGTTATTTTACTGTATGCTATTACATGAATCTTGATTCAATTTGCATAGTTTAGCAGCTTTCTTTATGCTTTCTTGATTATGCATGTTAACGGTGTCATTATGCATTTTACCTAAAAGGGCCTCATCATGAGAGGCTGCCTATATTTTTGACATTCTTGTTGTTTCTTGACCGCAGGGAATAGTTCCAAAGGAGAGATAAAGCATCCAATTCCTTCCTCAACACGAAGAAGAGGGTCATCGACACCCTAGAGTAGTTCGTGTCACCCTAAGGGGTATTTTGATCACACCTACCCTTGATAGGGATTAAACACTATTGTAATTGATGTATCAAATGGGTATCCCTAAGAGGGACGAATCTATAATTTGACTCCATTGAAATTAATAAAGGATTCCTTGTATTCACGTTATTTCTTGTTATCAAATTATGCATGCCTATTTGTGTATTTTTCTTCAATTGCGATAGTTAGATCGGGTTTGAACCTTTTTGGTGGTTACAGAACCAGCCTGTCGGAGGAGGAATCTATTTAGAATCAATTTTGTGGTTGATGGGAGGATTAAAATCCTCTAAGGATAGGCCAAGAGATCTTCCCAAATAAAGCTCAAACATGGAGGTCGGTTTGGGGGATGGGGGTATGAGGGAAGCATTTTATTTGGCATTGGCAAGGATTTTGCTAGATATTAGCTCCAGGATAGTTGAGCATTGGGGGAAGAATCTACGGTTTATTTCAAGATAGACTTGTCAAAGGAAATGGTGGAGGCAAGTTTTCTAGAAGAATTTGAGGTGAGGATCAATAAAAGGGGAGGGCCAATGGATGAAAAGGTCAATGATGGAGCATAGTTTGGCCCAAAGTATGTGGAAGGAATGGAATATGGAGTCAAGGATGGATGAGGAGAAGGGGCAGTGGAGGAAAATGTGAGAGAGGAATTCCTAGGTGTTGAGGCATAGTAAGCATATATTAGAAATGGTAATTCATTTCTTGTTCAAATTATCTATTATCAAAATTATCTCTTGGATAGTAATTCAGGTGAAGAATGACACTTTAGGAATGAGGGATTTGATCTAAACTAGGTTGAAAGGTAATAGGATATCCTCATTATCAAGGAGAAGAAGATAGACATATTTAACAGTAAAATTCTTACTCTCAAAAGGTTCCTGTAGACACCAAAACAACACCAATCCGATTAAGTGACCACAAACACTGATCGCATTAACATACATAGCTTTTAGGGCAGCCCTTAGAGGCCAAACAGTGGTCCTGACCACTCACACAACAGTTTAGAAGGTCAAAAAATGAGTAGAGCAAAGTTGGTCGCAAACTGCAAGCTTCAAATCCTAAACAAGCCTTCAATCTAAAGTGAGCCTTTAACAAAATGCAACCTTCAAACTTCAAGTCCTAAGCAAACTGCAACCTTCAAACTTCAAGTCCTAAGCAAACTACAAAACTTTAAGGCAAACCTAGCAAAAAGGGGAACCTTGGCCTTAGACGTCATGAAATCGCGACACCTTTGGCCTAGAGGGGAGCCTCGGCCAAAGGTGTCGCGATATCGCACATCGCGATATCGCGACACCTTTGGCCCCGAGGGGAACCTCGGCCAAAGGTGTCGCGATATCGCGCATCGCGATATCACGACACCTTTGGCCCCAAGGGGAGCCTCGGCCAAAGGTGTCACGATATCGCGACACCTTTGGCCCGAGGGGAGCCTCGGCCAAAGGTGTCGTGATATCGCGCGTTGCGATATCACGACACCTTTGGCCCCGAGGGGAGCCTCGACCAAAGGTGTCGTGATATCGCGACACCTTTGGCCCCGAGGGAACCTCGGCCAAAGGTGTCGCGATATCGCACGTCGTGATATCGCGACACCTTTGGCCCAGAGGGGAGCCTCGGCCAAAGGTGTCGCGATATCGCACGTCGCGATATCGTGACACCTTTGGCCCAGCAGGGGAACCTTGGCCGAAGTGTCACGATATCACGACGTCAAGATATCGTGACACTTTGGCAGCGAACACTTCTCCAGTCGAAGGCGGACTTTGATGTGGCCGCCACAGCCAAGGAATGACCGCCACGTGGCACCCCTACGTGCCCATTTTCAAAGAGACCCCGTGGGTCTATAGAACGGTGGATCCGACCAATCAGAGGTGACACGTCAGCATTCAAGACATTTAATCAGTCAAAGCAATTTAAAGCAGATTTTAACTAAGCGGCGGACTTCACCAACTGCAATAATGAGACGAACAGGTTCAACAACAAATCCAGTCCGAGGCCATGCCTCATAACTGCTGATGTAAGTTCCCGGCGACAATCTCAGTACGAGCCATGACTCATAATCATCTGACAAGGGTCAAATCTCAGCGGCGGACTTAGGGTTTGACATTAATGTTTAGAGGCAAAATTCCTCTATAAAAACTACCTTAAAGCATTTAAAAAAAGGAGGATCGACGAAGCATTTTGTAAACACAACGAAGTGCTGTTCATTTGAATACCCGACTGCATCAGTTTGAGTTCACCTTCTTCACATCCGGGATCTCTTGCAAAATAGAGGTTGGTGGGTGGTTCTCAGAAGCGTGAGTCTGACTCTCATACCCGACAGTGGATCACAAGAATCCATTAATTCGACGACAACACATAATCTTGGATTTTGGGCTAATTCCTGGTGGATTGGCGTCAAAATCGAATTTTAAAGGGGCGGCCCGCTTGGGCACCCCACGCACGTTCTTTGTTAATTTAGTGTATGTTGTTGCGAATATATTAGAACAATAGTTTACGTTTTGTGTTGTTAATACATGTTGTCTTCGAACATATTGACACAACAGTTTATGACTGTTTTAATATATGCTGTCTTAATACATGATGTTAATTTAGTATATGCCATTTTCGACTGTTTTAGAACAACATTTTACGTATGTTATTCTGTTAAAACATGCAGGTTACTTATATGCATTTTATCCTCTGTTTTAATGATTTTGGGTATATGTCTTTCATTAATCACGAAAAGTAAAACTCTCATTCTTGCGGCAGGTGCTACTAACAATTTATCGTTTTCTTGAATGCAGGATAAGCAATAGCAAGCAAAGATTTATCAACATAAGCGGCGGTAGTACTTTGGCCCGTCCATTTCAAATGTGGGCATGCGGATAGAAGCAATATTAATCTCGATTGTAACCGAGACAGACTAACACTCCTGGCCCCTGAAAATGTAGGAGATGTATTGTAACCGAACGGAATTAATTTAAAAGGGCTGTGCTCCTGCTTTTCCCCTTTATATTCGGTTCATTCAAAGTTCTGTTTCCATTACGTCTGAATACTGTTTTTCATTCCGAAATCTCATGCTTTCAGTGGCGATCACGGTGGGACCGTTCCCAAAATTTTTAAATCACAGAAACTAATCAGATTTGCTGTGTTTTAACAGGTACTTTTTTTTTTTTAAATCCGAAGGCCAGAAACAGCAAATCCGGTCAGAAAGAGGTAACGGTTTATAACTGTCTATGTCATTTTCTGTAATGGTTTAATTTTTTATTTTCACTTTTTTTTTTAATTATTAAAGAAAAGTAGAGGAATTTTTCATAAATTTTTCTTACTTTATTTAATTATTTATTTATTTATGTAATTATTTATTTAATAATTAATTTTTTTTTTTTTAAAAGAAAGGTAGAGAAATTTTTTATAAAATTTTTCTTGCTTTATTTATTTATTTAATTGCTTAAAAAAAAAAAAATTATTTTTTTATTTTTTTACTTGCTGTCTTCCGGTTTGCATAGGGAAAGTTTCTTTTTGTTGCTCGTTTCATTTTTATTAAATAAAAAAATGAACTCCACACACTGCACGCGGTAAATTTGAACCAAGGAGCTGGTCGTAAAACCCCAGCCCTTGAGCAAGACCAACGGTGGGTTCATCACCACCTTGGCTTAGCTTTGCATCCATTTCCCCGATTGTCACTGTTGTTAGACGTAAATCCTGACGAAAGCTGACCGAGTGTTGCTGGGGTGATTCCCATGCATGCGAGGATAAGTATTCTATGGTAGGTGTCATTAATAGGACAATCCCCCTTTTGTACCGCCTATGTTCCACGTACCATCTGCTCTCACGTACCTATAGTTTCCCTCTCGTAAGGGCGGGTATATAGAGAGGTTGGTATATCGGTCCGACAATGGTATATTGAAGGGGCAACCATTTATGGGAGTCATATGAGCCAACATTATGCATTTAAATGTTCTTCCAAAATTTGCAAAAACATAACAAAACATCAAAATGCACTAAACCAGTTTATGACACACTATCAAATTCTTAAAAGAGATAATCACGATTTTGTGTATGAGTGTGTTTATTTCTGATTAGTGTAGACCAAAAGACAAATCATCATAAAACAAGATAAAATCTGTTTAGAGAAGCACTACAATGGTGTACACCCGTAGCCAAGCCCAATCAAGGGCAAACGCTGCGGAAGGTGCACAAAGAGAGGGCGCTAGTCGCCTTCGCTTTAGCCCTAAGGATTTGGCCATACCGCCTTGGCGGTCTAGCCTACAAGAAATTTCGTATCAGACCCCATCAAAAAGAAATTATTGGGAGCCTCCTCATTGGGGTATGCCCATCCAACACAACCCCTTTTGGGAAGACGCTTTACACATAGATCCCAATGTAGGTATACAACCGCCTCTTGAGGCTAGATTTGAATGGCCACAGCGCGATGAAGCGCTAGAGAGGCATACTATCCATTTGGAGGGACAACATGGATATGGTGTCTCTTCTTTACCTCCCATCAGAACAGAAAAACAACATCCAAAGTGCAGGACTCTTTACACAAGGCAAGCTAACTCCGCCCGCCCCTTTCACACCCATGAAAGGGGGTACGAGGAAGATCATCGCATTCCTTAGGAACAACATACAACGCGGGAACCTTGTGTTTCTGTGCCTGCCAGATATCATGATCACACATCAAGGCTAGAGCCTCAAGCAAATGTCGCCTACCCCGACAAAGGGAAGCAACCCATTAAAATTTTAGACCATCAAGAT
Organism: Wollemia nobilis; assembly: GCA_028583015.1. Taxonomy (NCBI): domain Eukaryota; kingdom Viridiplantae; phylum Streptophyta; class Pinopsida; order Araucariales; family Araucariaceae; genus Wollemia; species Wollemia nobilis. The sequence goes on from JAQPPZ010001423.1 coordinate 5,889,764, forward strand.
CGAGGCAAACACATAGGCAAAACATTCAAGCCTCCTCAACAAAAGAGGGCAGACCCAGTTGACCCGGAGGTTGCCCCGACATGCCGCTCGCCAAGCTCGAATCACGCAGCTTGAGCAGGGTCATCAGGAGTTAGAGTACTTATACCGCTTGAATAAAGAGCGCATGCATTGCAAAGCGGATGAGTTGCGCTATAAGCTACCTGAGAGGGTGCCAACCCCTCGCACCCACACAGAAGAACAATATGAGAGGCACAATCCTTGGATGCAAGACAGGTCTTCGCGACCTTGTCAAGTTTTGCCTCCAAGACCTTATAGACCCAAGAGGGAGGCCACTCCTCAAAACAATGATGGGTACCCTCAGCGGGGACTCAATCAAGGTCATAGGTCTCGCCCAGAGACTCCTCAAGAAGTTTATGAAGAGTATGAACCAGACATAGAGCAGGCCAAAACGCCCCATCAAGGTGGGAGGGCTGCCGCTCGGCCACCCCCCCATAGGCCTCCAGTCTCCCATAACTCACCACGGGAGCAAACAAAAGAGGAAGAAATAAAATCTTCCGATGCATACAAAGCGCTATTAGAGCGTTTGGAGTCTATGGAGACAAAAGCTTCTGGGCATCAAAAGCCCACATTACATCAAATCCGTAGTCACCCAGTGCATCCCTCAGTGCCTACACCTCTTTAACCCGAACACTTCAAGTTTCCTCAATTGGCAGTTTTTAAAGGTGAAGAGGACGCACAAGAACATGTCACAAGGTTCCTAAGTCAATGCTTCGGCATCCAAGATAATGATGCATTGTTGCTTCGAACTTTCATAACCACATTCACAAGCCCTGCCTCGGATTGGTTCACATAATTACCCAAACATAGCATAAACAATCTCGATCAATTAGTAGATGCGTTTCTTGAACGTTTTGCTTTCAACACAAAGAAGAAGGCATCACTGAGTGATCTGGCCAGCCTCAGGCAATATGAGGAAGAAACAATGATAGCATACGAGAATCGCTGGAGGGCTTTGCTTTCTAGGTTACCCTACCATCCCCCTATGTCTGATCTTACGCAGATGTTTGCACGGAGTTGCTTAAAATCAATCTCTGGTCTATTGCTGCTGCAGCAATATGACAGCTTAGAAGAAGCTTTGGCGCAAGCCAGAGTTATAGAAGAGATTAAGATAGGCGAAGGCGCAATTGCCAAGCCTAAAAATAAAAAGTGGAATAAAACCACTAAGACTAGGAATATGCAATCACAACCTACTGTGATTAACCAAGTTGCGATAAATGCTCCCAAGCCTGTGCAAGAAATACAGTCCCAAAAGGCTAATTACCAGGCAGTGCCTCCTAGTTATGAAAAAGACAATAAGAAACAGGAGCAGAATCAGCAGCGTCGCCCTAGGCGACAATTCACCCCTTACATGGAGTCAAGGGACTCCCTATTTGATCGCTTGTCAGTGGCAAATTTAGTCACCTTGCCAGAAATCCAAACTATCGACCCTAACGCCCCCAAGCCTAAGGGATATAGATAGGAATTGTATTGTAGATTCCATAGGCGTAGGGGACATGATTTAAATGGATGCTGGAAATTCAAAGGCTTAATCCAAGATCTAATCGACAATAAAACATTGGCCGTGGACAACCCCATAGCGCCAAATAACCAACAAATGGGGGTATTCAAAGACCCTTTGCCTACCCACGAGGCACAGAAAAAACCTCTCCAGATTAACAAGGTGCGAGAGAATCTTCCCATGCAAGGATTTGTGGGAATGATTAGCATAGTGACAAGGAACAAAAAGTACCCAGCAGCTGCCCCCGTGGTAGCTACGAGGGAAGTTCCAATGACGTCGCAGCCTCAGCAATGCCCTGTGCAAGTACCTCCACCTAGACCCGAGGTTACAATACGGACCAAACTCACGCAAAGTTTGCGGACCACATCGGCTAGGCTATCCATTTATGAGTTTATTCAACAGTCAACACATCATAGGAAAGCTCTTATGGACATTTTAAAAGCCATCGAATTACAACCTCACGAAGCAAATTCTTTCAACAACTTCGTAGGACATGTGCAACGATGTACGGAGCCGGTCATCACCTTCAGAGAGGATGAAGTCAAAGCAATATTGAATGACAAGGTAGATCCACCCCTACACGTCATCACATGGGTTAACGGGATCCCGTACAAGAGAGTGCTGGTAGACACTGGCTCGTCCAGTAACATCATCACCACTACAGCACTAAAACATTTAAAGCTGCCAGCCTCTCATATCACAGCCTCCACGTACACACTGCGAGCTTTCAATGATGCAATATGCTCGACAGTCGGCACAGTCATTATACCTATCCAGGTAGGACAAAATACAATACCAACATTGTGCCATGTGTTGGAAGGCGAGATGGCTTACAATATACTCCTAGGGCGGCCTTGGATCAGGGACATGAAGTGTGTCCCTTCCATTGCTCACCAATGCTTAAAGTATGCTTTTGAAGGAGAAATACATGTAGTCCCGATGGACTTGGAACCCTTCAAGTATTGCAACGCAGTACAAATAATGCCTCAATCGACCCTCCCTTCAACGTATTTGGATTTCTAGTTAAATCCATCTAAACAGGGTCCAATACCGTAGGCACCACTGGTGACCAAATCACCAAAATCCCAGCCAGGTGAATCCTCATCATCTGCTCCTTCATTACCAATGCCACCTGTCATGGCTAAACAAAAGGACAAGGGAAAATAGATCATGGAAGAGACTCAACCCCTAGAAGAGGGTTTGCCCACAATATCAATGGTATCAATAGAGGAAACACCTAACACTATAGAAGTTGAGATTCCTAAACCACCAAACATGGAATGGACTCAGGAAGGACTAATGTTCCCTCCATCCCAAGAATCAACAATCACTATTGAAATGGCCAATACAGGCCTGGGAGAGTACTTAGTGCAGAATGTTGTGGCAATGCCTATAGTAGAATCAGTACAGGATATGGGGAGACCTCGCCTTCCCATAGGAATAGTTGTTCCTCTAGGTCACCCACCCAACCAGACAAATTTTGTGTATGGGGGCCTTGATCATGGTCTTGAACCATGCACGCAATATGAAACAGACAATGAGCCTTTTGTTGAAAACATCAACTATCTATCAAACCTAGATTTTGCCCTAAAATATCTCAGCCAATGTAATTGGCATGGATACGGGCTAGGCAGATATGAGCAAGGGATGCGGGTCCTTTGCCAACCAAGATATCAGATGCCATATGATAAGTCAGGAGTAGGGTTCCACCATCCCCTGCCCTTAGAAATCTTGGTAGAAAATATGCAAGGCCTAGAAATAGGCAACAAGGGGGGATTGGCACCCGATCTCTATTCCAACCCAAATACAGACTTCACATTGGGAGATTACCTCCCATGGTCAACACACACCCTTGGCAACAGCATTAATCCCTCTCCTTTGCTCGAGAGAGGTGAAAGTTCAGACACTAATCCTCACAGAGAACATCAACGATGTCTAGACATCTTTTTGAAACTATTCCCCTTAGAGGTTCCAGTTGAGTCAGTAGAGTGTCAAGAGAGTCAGGTCCCTCCACCCAAAGTGGAACAACCGCAATGGGACTAGATTAACTTACTGGAACAAGGAGAACCCTCAATGTCACAAATAGTTGCTGAAGTGAATGAACATTTTCAGATCTCCGACAATGACTCAGAAGATGAGATTGAGATGGACTATCTCAGACATGCGCGACGACATCACCGCCATTTAACTCATGAATATCTAATGGGACAGATGGGCATAATATTAGGACATGAATGGTGGGTAGACCCAGTAGGGTGGGACCTGATCTTGGATCCATGGCTCCAAATTCATGATGAACACCGTCCACCTCGAGACCCTATCATGACAACAGTGCCAAGGGAAGACCCTGTCCTCCTATCAGCACATAGGGCCGATCCATTCGTGCCCATTCCCTTAGAACCAGATCCAAAGTATAGGGGGCATCCAGAAGATTCAAGCTATCATACCCATGGTAATGGAGACACAATTCATTCCATCTACATGATCTCCATTGATTTGATCGCACCCATCCGCAATCCGACCGATCCAGTACGGTCATTGCATCTCAACATAGATGCCATCGACTGGGGTCGCGTCAATTCACCTTTGTCACCATCAGAGTACTGGCCTTTCGGTGAAATACCTCATTTTACCCCAAGGACAACTCAAGATATTTTTTAGGCTGAAGAGGAACCCGAGGTTCCCAACGTAGATCTAAACTCAGCTGATGACATCCATTTGATCCCGACTCCACATCAATTGGAGGACGAATCCCACATGTCAGTAGAGGAAATTACTGATGTAGATATCGACACAGATCCAATGAATCCATAGATTCTTAAGCTGGGGGTAAGTCTTTCCCCCGAAGAGCAAGCCAACTACATTGCCCTTCTCAAAGAGAAGAAGGAGGTTTTTGCATGGTCGTACAAGGATATGCCAGGACTAGACCCTCAACTAGTCACGCATAATTTAACGCTTGATCCGACAATCAAGCCTGTAAAGTAAAAACTACGTAAGATGCACCCAACAGTGGCCTTGATGGTCAAAGATGAATTGCAAAAGCTGTTGGATGCACAGTTTTTCATCTGTGTGGATTATCCGCCATGGTTGTCCAACATGGTTCTGTTGAGTGTTAATTTGTCATATTACAAATAATAACACGCAACTTAGAGTCTCGAACAAAAGACTCTTTCTTGCAAAGAAATAATTTATTTTATTTTCCTTCCTTTTATTATTTCTCCAAGCTTCTTTGTGAAACAACTTTTACGTATATAAAAATGAATTTCAATTTAATACATACAACCGATATATCCAGAATAACTCAAATCCTGCATATAGCCGTTAACAAGGGGCCTTTGTTGATTCTCAATGAACTTTATAATCTTGACTTGTTTGATTAATCAAAAATAAACAAAAATCCTTTTGATGTTCTAATATTCACAATTTATTCTAAGGTTAACCTGTTCGTTTTATCTCTATTCAATAGTTCTGTTATTTCAATGTTAGTCTCTGACATGAAATTAAGCATATCAAGGAATAAAACAGAAACTGTTATTTTTGAATCAGACTGGAAAATAATGAAGGATATTAAAATGGTTCACGATCTCCTCCCTGCAAAATCCCAAGTTAAGAGATGAAGTCCCCAAAACAACCCAACCGATCAGATCTGTACTAACACACAATCTAATCAGATCAGATGCAAGACTCTAAGGAAAAGAATATAATTGCATCATTCTACCATTCACCTATCGTAACCCATCCCATGGCGTAAACGAAATAGATACAAGACAAAATGATGCAACGGAAATATTGACAGTAAAACAATAGTTTTGGCTTCGATCTCCTTTTGATTTTACACACAAAAGTCGTGTTACCAAAGAAAAATCCTTTATTTCAATAAGTAATGCTTTTTTGTTATAGTCTCCAGCCCCGTATCCATCTACATTTCTGCTATTTAACCTTTCTGTCGCGCGTTCTCGGCTGTTCCATGACGCTTCGTTTCGACTCCCGGGACCCTTCGCTTCAATTCCCGCCTTTTGGTATTCTAACCTTTGCGTGCATTCGTAACGCTCGATCTCTCGCGCCAAGAATCGTTGTTATGAAATGTTACTCTGGTTCTGTCATTTTCGCCACGTGTATTGCGTCTCATGCACCTTTCATAACGCTTTCCCATGGAAATCTTCCATTTCCTAGCCGCGATAACGTGACATGTCACGAAATCGCGACATGTCGCGATATCGCGACATGTTCTTGGTCCGTACGCCCGCAGTAGCTCGTTGTAGCGATATCGCTACCGACTTTGCTTTGCCTTCTTTTCAAAAAGTGGTAGCGATATCGCTACCACTTTGGTTCCGAGCCTTCCTTCGATGAAGTGGTAGCGATATCGCTACCACTTTGGTTCCGAGCCTTCCTTCGATGAAGTGGTAGCGATATCGCTACCACTTTGGTCTCGAGCCTTTGTTTCGCAAAGTGGTAGCGATATCGCTACCACCTTGCTTTCACGCCTTTGCTTTGTAAAGTGGTAGCGATATCGCTACCACTCTTCTTTCACGCCTTTGCTTCACGAAGTGGTAGCGATTCGCTACCACTTTTCTTTCGAGCCTTTGCTTCACGAAGTGGTAGCGATTCGCTACCACTTTTCTTTCGAGCCTCCGCTTCACGAAAAAGTAGTGAAATGATTACCACTTTCAACCTTGTGCTTCCTCTCGACAACTTGTAGCGAAATCGCTACCATTCTCAACTTTCCGTACGCTTCCAAAAAATGCGTCGCGATTTCAATTTTTCGCAGCGATGGAGAGACAGGTCGCGATTTCGCGACATGTCGCGATATCGACATGTCGCGATTTCGTGACCCTTTCAACACTTAGGCATTTTTCTTCTTTTCTTCATTTTTAGCATCCGGGTCTTTGAGATCTTCCCTAAAACCTGCAAAAACAAAGGTGGGTCCCCACTTTTGGGGTGTGTTGTGGATGAACCACAACAAATGGCGACTCTACTGTCAAATGCTCTTGAGCATTTTAGTAAGAACCCAACCTAACACAAATCACAAATTTGAAAACATGGGTTAGCCCATAATCAATATAACTAATGCCCAAAATCAGAAGTACATGAATTATCGGAATCATCAAGTACTAGCTCGGTGTGTGCAATGAATTCCTTTCCTTATCATTTGAATTTGATCCACATTCCATCATCGGTTTTGCATGAATGCATATGCGAAATTGTGAATGATTTGTGTATCCTACTCGAATATGCCATGAGAAAATGCATAGTCACTCTTGTAGTATTATGTGCAAACATTCAAGACTGCCAAACCCTCTTAGGATCCACTAGTGAACGGTTCATTATATCCCAAAGTTGGTTATGAGTCCCTACTATCTTGAACCCATGTGCAAGTGGATGTGAAATCAGAACTTTGGGGAATCCGACTCCCAACCAACCGAGATGAGAGTTTAACCCTATCCTTACTATTCTGATTTAGAATTCTTTACCTCACTTTGAGCAAAATAACTAAACCAATTATGGAAGAAATGGTCATGCTAGTCTAACCCTCTAGACAATCAATGGTCTTATTTTTTAGGCAAGACATGATGCCATGCATGGGCCTATCTAACCCCATAATCCAAAACTTATCTTCATTTCTTTGGACCTTGGGGATGACTACCCATCCCTTGCAGAGGACAAGTAGTACGATCCTTACAATCCAATATAAGGATGAGATGGGAAAAATTTATTTATTTTACTTCTTGGACCTTGGGGATGACTACCCATCCTGGTTAGGGACAAATAGTACGATCCTTACAACCCAAGATTTTAAATGTAAATGGAAAATATTAATCTTGTTACTTAGACCTTGGGGATGACTACCCATCCTTTGCAGAGGACAAATAGTACGATCCTTACAATCTAAGACTTAATACGAAATGAAACATAAGAGCTTTGGGGAATCGGATTCTCAACCAACCGAGATGAGAATTTATGCCCTATCCTTACTACTCCATGTGGGTCCAATCAAAGCTTTGGGGAATTAGATTCTCAACCAACCGAGATGAGAATTTAACCCTATCCTTACTACTCCGATTTTAGGCTTTAAGCTCTATGGAAGTGGTCAAAACCACTATTTTTAGGATCATGTTGCATAATAGGATAGACATGAAAACCATTTTCGCCCAACCTTTTCCTCCAAGTTAGGTTTTGATCATTTTGCTCAAGATCCCTTTTAATGTATGAAACGTGCTTGGTCCTAGATACTTCAAGACTCCGCTTCCAACCTTAGGATTTACTTAGATTTATGTTATAACATAACCCTAAGAGGATTCAACATACTCAAATGAATTGCACCTAAGATGCATATGCCACTACGGTGAAATGTATGAAAAGTGAGATGGAACATGAATGCATTATTTCTTGAATTGCAAATGAGATGATTTGTCATGCAAAACCGACTTTTTCATGCATCACAAGCTTCAAATGATCTAAATTAACTGTTTGTATTACATGTGGAGCTTTTACAACATGATTCCAATGTTTCATATTCTCCCAATCTTAGGCATGCGTTCAACATCAAGCTTTTATTCCCCTTTTTTTTTTTTTTTTTAAGGCAATGAAAAGGAAATCAAAGGAACACCACCGCCTAAATGTCCAACCTGCAAGCACAATAGGTGGAAACAAAACTACCCACGTTAATTGTTAGAACAAATCAAAATTGCAAAGCAATACAGAAGGCCCTCCTTCTAGCGCCAAAATGTTGAGTGTTAATTTGTCATATTACAAATAATAACACGCAACTTAGAGTCTCGAACAAAAGACTCTTTCTTGCAAAGAAATAATTTATTTTATTTTCCTTCCTTTTATTATTTCTCCAAGCTTCTTTGTGAAACAACTTTTACGTATATAAAAATGAATTTCAATTTAATACATACAACCGATATATCCCAGTAATAACTCAAATCCTGCGAGATAGCTGTTAACAAGGGGCCTTTGTTGATTCTCAATGAACTTTATAATCTTGACTTGTTTGATTAATCAAAAATAAACAAAAATCCTTTTGATGTTCTAATATTCACAATTTATTCTAAGGTTAACCTGTTCATTTTATCTCTATTCAATAGTTCTGTTATTTCAATGTTAGTCTCTGACATGAAATTAAGCATATCAAGGAATAAAACAGAAACTGTTATTTTTGAATCAGCTGGAAAATAATGAAGGATATTAAAATGGTTCACGATCTCCTCCCTGCAAAATCCCAAGTTAAGAGATGAAGTCCCCAAAACAACCCAACCGATCAGATCTGTACTAACACACAATCTAATCAGATCAGATGCAAGACTCTAAGGAAAAGAATATAACTGCATCATTCTACCATTCACCTATCGTAACCCATCCCATGGCGTAAACGAAATAGATACAAGACAAAATGATGCAACGGAAAGATTGATAGTAAAACAATAGTTTTGGCTTCGATCTCCTTTTGATTTTACACACAAAAGTCGTGTTACCAAAGAAAAATCCTTTATTTCAATAAGTAATGCTTTTTTGTTACAGTCTCCAGCCCCGTATCCATCTACATTTCTGCTATTTAACCTTTCTGTCGTGCGTTCTCTACTGTTCCATGACGCTTCGTTTCGACTCCCGGGACCCTTCGCTTCAATTCCTGCCTTTTGGTATTCTAACCTTTGCGTGCATTCGTAACGCTCGATCTCTGCGGCCAGTAACTGTTGTTATGAAACGTTACTCTGGTTCTGTCATTTTCGCCACGTGTCCTGCGTCTCCTGCACCTTTCGTAACGCTTTCCCATGGAAATCCCGACAGAATTTGCATTTGGCCTCCTCTGTTTCCTAGCCGCGATAACGCGACATGTCGCGAAATCGTGACATGTCACGATATCGCGACATGTTCTTGGTCCGTACGCCCCCGTAGCTCGTTGTAGCGATATCGCTACCGACTTTGCTTTGCCTTCTTTTCAAAAAGTGGTAGCGATATCGCTACCACTTTGGTTCCGAGCCTTCCTTCGATGAAGTGGTAGCGATATCGCTACCACTTTGGTTCCGAGCCTTCCTTCGATGAAGTGGTAGCGATATCGCTACCACTTTGGTCTCGAGCCTTTGTTTCGCAAAGTGGTAGCGATATCGCTACCACCTTGCTTTCACGCCTTTGCTTTGTAAAGTGGTAGCGATATCGCTACCACTCTTCTTTCACGCCTTTGCTTCACGAAGTGGTAGCGATTCGCTACCACTTTTCTTTCGAGCCTCCGCTTCACGAAGTGGTAGCGATTCGCTACCACTTTTCTTTCGAGCCTCCGCTTCACGAAAAAGTAGTGAAATGATTACCACTTTCAACCTTGTGCTTCCTCTCGGCAACTTGTAGCGAAATCGCTACCATTCTCAACTTTCCGTATGCTTCCAAAAAACGCGTCGCGATTTCAATTTTTCGCAGCGATGGAGAGACAGGTCACGATTTTGCGACATGTCGCGATTTCGCGACATGTCGCGATTTCGCGACCCTTTCAACACTTAGGCATTTTTCTTCTTTTCTTCATTTTTAGCATCCGGGTCTTTGAGATCTTCCCTAAAACCTGCAAAAACAAAGGTGGGTCCCCACTTTTGGGGTGTGTTGTGGATGAACCACAACAGGTTCCTGTCAAGAAGCCCGATGGGAGGATTCACATATGCACCGATTTTCAAGATCTAAACAAAGTGAGTCCTAAGGATGATTTCCCCTTACCGAGCATCGATGCATTGGTAGACGCTACAGCAGGTCATGAAATGCTCTCCCTCATGGATGGTTTCTCGGGATACAATCAGATTCGTATCAATCCTGAAGACCAACTAAAAATAGCGTTCACAATGCCTTGGGGGACATTTTGTTATAAGGTCATGCCTTTTGGCCTTAAAAATGCTGGTGCCACCTACCAACGTGCCATGACATATATCTTCCATTATTACATGCACAAAACTTTGGAAGATTACATAGATGATTTGTTAGCCAAATCTCTTTTGCGCTCAAATCATATCGCTGACTTAAGCCATATCTCTTGGGTTTCATAGTCTCAAAGTGAGGAATCGAGGTAGACCCAAAGAAATTCAAGGCAATCCTTGAAATGGTTCCTCCAACTAAAATAAAGCAGCTCAGAAGTCTTTAGGGCAATGTCACATCGATTAAACGCTTTATAGCGTAATTATCTGACAAGTGTCGACCCATGAACAAATTATTGCACAAGGGAGTTACATTTCATTGGGATGATGAGTGCCAGTCAGCATTTGATGAGATCAAACAATACTTGGCTTCGCCACCAGTTTTGGCACCACCTAGACCAGGAGTGCCGTTCTACTTATACATCTCAGCTACTGAGGTGGCACTGGGCGCCATGCTAGCCTAGAAGAATGAACTTCACAAAGAACGGGCTACATACTATCTTAGCCGCACCCTGGTTAGTTATGAACTTAACTATGCATATGTTGAGAAACTCTACTTGGCAGTGGTGTTTGCTACCAAAAATCTATGCCACTACATGCTAAGAAACACTACGTATGTTGTGTCTAAGGAGAATCCATTGCGATACATGATGAGTCGTACTTATCATAGTAGTCACACGGCAAAATGGATCATGTTGTTGACAGAATTTGACATAGAGTTTATTGGACAAAAATCTATCAAAGGACAAGTCATAGCCGATCAACTAGCAGAGGCTCCTCTTGAAGAAGATCAGCCTCTGGTCATAGAACTACCCGATGATGGGGTCTTCCATGTCTCAGAATCGCTATATTCTGATGAGCCTGAGTCACAGGCCGACATAACCTTATTCTTTGATGGTTCTAAATGTGAGCAAGATGGTGGCGTGGGAATTGTATTCTTCACACTGTAGGGTGCCCCAATGCCCCTGTCATTTAAATTAAACTTTCCATGCACCAACACTAACACAGAGTATGAAGCCTTTCTCCTAGGTATTTAGACAGCAATCACCATGAACATCAAATGACTGAATATCTTTGGTGATTCGCTGTTAATAGTCAATCAAGTCAAAGGGGTATATCAATGTAAATGCCTAGTTCTGAAGGCTTATAAAGCCCTTATGGACAAATTCCTGGAAAAACTTGAGTGGTATGACATCGAGGCCCTCCCTCGATCATCGAATCGTTTTGCGGACACAATGGCATCCTTGGGGTCACTAATTCCGTAGGACCTTTTCGATGATATGACAACCATTCAATTCAAAACCTTATCACAATCCGTGATGGAGCGTGCAAGCTCAGACTTGACGCCAGGAATCCACATGATCTAGATTGAACCATCCTCGGATAAGTTCTCTCGAATCTGAGATCATCTGAAATGCGCCAACTGGGGGTCCTTGTTCTCCCCTACTCCCATTAATAGCAACACAACGCTATTCTTGCAGGTTCTATCCCATTCAACGTTTTCTAGGGAGGAAATTCAAGAGAGATTGGCTGTCCATACTGTCGAGGTTTCTGATCAATAGGACTGGTATTTACCCATCAGATACTATCTCAAGTTAGGTAATCTCCCCCTTGGATTGACTCATGCCACAAAATGAGCACTCATGCAGAAAGCGGCTAAGTATGTCCTGATAGGAGACATTTTGTATCGTCGCAGCTATGAAGGAATCCTCCTTCATTGCTTGGACCAACAAGAGTCCACTTGGGTAGTTACCCAAGTGCACGATGGTACATGTGGTGGCCACTTCAGTGGTATGGCTATCGCAAAGTGCATTCTTTGCATGGGCTATTATTGGCCATCTTTAGAGCGAGATTGTTGCACCTATGTCAAGAAGTGCGTGAAGTGTCAACATCATGCCAATTTGATGCACGTAACTTCTCAGGCCTTGCAAACAGTCCAGTCTGATTGGCCGTTCTCATAGTGGGGCTTCGATCTAATTGGAAATATCTCCCCTACATCGTCAGGCCGTCACATGTTTATCATAATGGCCACAGAGTATTTTACCAAGTGGGTGGAGGCAATTTCACTTACCTCTACGATAGGACCCCGCATTGTGGAGTTCATTTTGCATAACATCATATGTCATTTTGGTATTCCATCCAGAATAGTCTCGGATAATGGAACGCATTTCAAGAACAAAGACGTGCATGCTTTGACCACAAAGTACAAAATTTAGCACAGCTTTTTGACACTCTATTATCCGCAGGCGAATGGGCAAGCAGAGGCGTCAAACAAAATGCTAGTTGCCATCCTTAAAAATACCATCACAGATAGTCATAAGGATTGGCACATTCAAATCCCACTTGCCCTATGGGCCTATCGCACTAGCATTCGGACACCCATTAGGGCCACTCCATTTTCACTTGTGTATGGCTCCGAGGCAGTCATGCCTCTCGAGTTGGAGATTCCTTCCCTGCGCATATCAATGCAGGAGTTCATTGACGATGACACTGCGTGGCAGGCCCGATTAGACCAACTTACGTTGCTTGACGAACGATGCGTTAATGCTCTCAAGCACTTACGTATCTACCAAGAGCGGCTTAAGAAAGCTTACAACATGAAAGTTTAACTAAGGGACTTTCGGGTTGGTGATTTGGTTTTGAAGGAAAACCAACAGAACTCTAATTTGCCATCCCACCTAAGGGACAAGTTTGCGGCAAATTGGTTAGGTCCATATGTCATTGATAACAAAATAGGACCCGAGACGTACCGACTAGCTTCTCTTGATGGTATCAAGGAAACAGAACCCTTGAATATCAGTCATTTGCGACCATTTCATATCTAAGAGAGCCAAAACCCAAAAGGGCTCCAAAGATTCTTGCAATCACTTGGTCAATCCCCAAATGCTCCAAGGATTCTTGCAATCGCTTGGTCAAAAACCCAAATGCTCCAAGGATTCTTGCAATCGCTTGGTCAATCCCCAAAGGCTCCAAGGATTCTTGCAATCGCTTGGTCAAAACCCAAAAATGCTCCAAGGATTCTTGCAATCGCTTGGTCAATCCCCAAATGCTCCAAGGATTCTTGCAATCGCTTGGTCAATCCCCAAATGCTCCAAGGATTCTTGCAATCGCTTGGTCAATCCCCAAATGCTCCAAGGATTCTTGCAATCGCTTGGTCAAAACCCAAAAATGCTCCAAGGATTCTTGCAATCGCTTGGTCAAAACCCAAAAATGCTCCAAGGATTCTTGCAATCGCTTGGTCAATCCCCAAATGCTCCAAGGATTCTTGCAATCACTTGGTCAATCCCCAAATGCTCCAAGGATTCTTGCAATCACTTGGTCAATCCCCAAATGCTCCAAGGATTCTTACAATCGCTTGGTCAATCCCAAAATGCTCCAAGGATTTCCATAATCGCTTGGTAAAAAATAAAAAAAAATCAAAAACAACAAAAATCATCAAAAACAACAAAAATTTGCATCTCATTTCCAGGCATACTCAAATTCATCAATAAGAGAGTCCTTCTCACACTTCATCTTCATATTCACAAAAATCAATCCATCAAAAATACCAAAATACATAGCTGCATTAAAGCATTGCACCCATACATTGCATATTTATGGTCCTACAGGTCGAGGGCACCATAGGCTGTAATAAATCCGCTAGTCCATCTTGTTCCACACTGTTCCATTTTCCAAAAAACAACAAAAACACCATGCATTGCTTTTACCACACTAGAGTTAGTGGTCTTCTAATGTATCAAGGGTTTTTCAGGATTCAGTCATCATTTTTCTCTTTAGCCATGTAATGTATCAAGTCAAGCAGATTTTACGAAGGTAGAGTTATACTTGAAATACGCCTTGTTACGTAACATCCCAACACAAATTAAAACACATAAAAATTCCCAAGTTGTGTGAATGAACGATGAAACCTGCACAGTAATCCAGGTCATCATAAGCGAAACGGTTATCTTGCTCATCCCCCTATGCGAATGACCCTTAGAATGCTGAGAGTTAGCAAAAGGACAAGCATCCTCCCTACCCAATTCCCTAAGAATCTCAAAGTTCTCAATAGTTGCAAAACATAAAAAATTTGCAAACGTCAAAACTCCAAAAATTTGACATACTACAGTGCACACATCAAAAGGCACAAACAATAATGATTATCGTCACTCCATATCCCCAATCCCTTGCTCAGAAGAAAAAAAAATCAAAATAAACAGTGATTATTATCACTATAAGGAGCAAGTATCCCAATACAATTGAAGAAAAGAAGGGAGTTGAACTTGAATCCCTGGAACTCTCAGCATTCTAACGGGTCATGAGGCAAGCCTCAGTACCGGTTTGGTTGATAGCCTATAGGTCACTGGCGGTAAACTTCTCGCATGATGATATATATATCACATTAACTTGTGTACAGATCAATATTTGCATGTGGATGAGCTAGCTTATGGTATCCTGGATGACACCGCAGATTAATCTAACTACATACAACAAAGGAATTAGTGGAACTAATTAGGTGATCCTCAGTATAGATTCGGTTGAAAGCCCATCTGGCACTAGCGGTATCCTGACAAATACCACGTAAAAGAACTCAATTGCACACACAAGGATGTGAAATAGCTTGGTCAAAAACAAGTCTGATTCATACCTTGTTCAAAAGTCTTGTACGATACGGTACAGTCATGGCTAGTAAGTTAAAACCTTCTGAATCTCAGAAAACCTTGGCTACATTTCTAAACCAACTGCACCACTTCTTCATCCTTACAAAACCATCAGAAAATACAAAAACACCAGAAAAACCACATGTATACATACAAAGTCATGTATCACAACAATCGCCTCAAAACATAATAGAATCTTCAACAGTCTATGGTGCCATAGCCAAACATCACAAAGTCCATCCATCCATTTCATCTCTGCATATCACATACATTTGCATTCATTACAACATATGCATCCATCAATATAAAGTAGCATGCATCCATCAACATCAATCATTGTGCATAAAATCATGACATACACAAATCAATAAAATCAAAGCAACAAAAACATCACAAAAATGCAACACAAAAACATAAGCAATAAGCATTGCTGGACACAAGTGCTCTTGCACTTAACCTCTTGGCATATAAAATTGATGTCGGGGCTCAAATTGTCACCCTCCTACTTCCCCAAGAAGGCTACCATAGCTGGACCGCTCCACGGGAAGATGGGTTCTTGATGATTTCACCCCATTATGGCATCACCAAAAGGGTTAACACCCACCAAAAATAGGTCCAAATGTCGAGAAACTGCACATGCGTAAATGGTAAAACATCTAAAGGCACCCTAACCTAAGTCATCTTGGGTCAAGCGACTCGTCGCTTTTCTCACGAAGGTCATTCCCTCATCGATTCATCGCTTGAGGGGGTAGTCACACTTAGTCACCAATCAACAAGCACACACCCAATCAAGGCAATGACATGCATTCAAAGAATCATTGACAAAGAAAATCATGCTCCTGCTTGGGGCAGTAAAGAAGCAATCATTAAGTTGATCAAATACTTGGCATTCATGAAGCATGAGCACAAGGTTTCCCTTATGGACAAAAGGTTACGCCCTTTGCCTAATCATGACTGATCAATGTCCAAGCTCAAGTCACACCTCACCAAAATAGGTTAACACTTGAAATCAAATTCCTTAGCTCGTCAGAAGCAAGGATTCAAGAATGTATGCCCTTTCCATACTTGGGGCATCAAAAGTTGGTTAGGTTACCAAGAAACCCTAATCATTAGTGCTTTGGTCGTATATTTTTGCTCAGCGCTGCGCCACCCGCAGCGCTTCCCAAAAATGGGCATCTGTAGACACCAAAACAGCACCAATCTGATTAAGTGACCACAAACACTGATCGCATTAACATACACAGCTTTTAGGGCAGCCCTCAGAGGCCAAACAGTGGTCCTGACCACTCACACAACAGTTTAGAAGGTCAGAAAATGAGCAGAGCAAAGTTGGTCGCAAACTGCAAGCTTCAAATCCTAAACAAGCCTTCAATCTAAAGTGAGCCTTTAACAAACTACAACCTTCAAACTTCAAGTCCTAAGCAAACTGCAACCTTCAAACTTCAAGTCCTAAGCAAACTGCAAAACTTTAAGGCAAACCTAGCAAAAATGGGAACCTTGGCCTTAGACGTCGCGAAATCGCGACATCACAATTTCGCACGTCGCGAAATCGCGACACCTTTGGCCCAGAGGGGAGCCTCGGCCAAAGGTGTCGTGATATCGTTCGTCGCGATATCACGCGTCGTGATATCATGACACCTTTGGCCCCGAGGGGAACCTCGGCCAAAGGTGTTGTGATATCGCGACACCTTTGGCCCAGAGGGGAGCCTCCAAAGGTGTCGCGATATCGCGCGTCGCGATATCGCGACACCTTTGGTCCCGAGGGGAGCCTCGGCCAAAGGTGTCGCGATATCGCCCGTCGTGATATCGTGACACCTTTGGCCTCGAGGGGAGCCTCGGCCAAAGGGGAGTCAATAATGGATGAGGAGAAGGGACAGTGCAGGAAAATGTGAGAGAGGAATTCCTAGGTGTTGAGGCATAGTAAGCATATATTAGAAATGGTAATTCATTTCTTGTAAAAATTATCTATTATCAAAATTATCTCTTGGATAGTAATTCAGGTGAAGAATGACACTTTAGGAATGAGGGATTTGATCTAAACTAGGTTGAAAGGTAATAGGATATCCTCTTTATCAAGGAGAAGAAGATAGACATATTTAACAGTAAAATTCTTACTCTCAAAAGGTTCCCAAATGAAATTATCAATGGATATAGTGGGGAGAATGATGGTAGAATGCAGGAGGGAATTCAAACTTGATAATTCGATAGGGAGGGCAGTTCACCTAATGGTTTTCCATCTAGAAATGTTGTTCTAGATAAAAAATAAATCAAAGACTTTTTACTATCTTGGAATCTATGAAAGCTTGAAGTTTATATAACATAGGATCTTCAATCAGGGGATTTTTGGAAATTTATTTGTTAGTCCAAAAATCTATTCGGCTGCCATCCCCTAGTTTCCATATTAGACCTTTCTTTAGGAGAAACCTAGTACCGATTATAGAATTACAGAAGGTGGATCCTCTAGTAGGAGTATTATCACCTAAGAAATTAATACCTTGCAAATATTTCCTTTTGACAATGGAGGTCCATTCATTCTTAGTATCAAACATCAAATGCCAAGCTTGTTTGGATATCAAAGCTATGTTAAGGGATTGAATTCTTCTAAGCCAAATGCCTCCTCTATCCTTAGGTCTACACACTTTGTCCCAGGAAACAAGATGCAACCTATGCTTGTTTTCAATTCCTGACCATAGATTTTTTTTTTTAGATCTGTTCTATTCTGTGGTAAACTACAACTAGGGATTTGAAAAGAGATAGGAAATACATAGGGATGCTTTGAAGGGAGGCTGACGTAAGGGTGCTCTTGGTATCTTGGGATAGTAGATTACCCTTCCACCTTGCAAGTTTATTTTGGATCCTTTCTATCACATTGTTCCACATAGAGGCTATGGGTTGACCACAAAATAGGGGAAGGCCTAAATAAGTGGTTGGGAGATCAGCTATAGAGCATTCAAGAATCCTAGCAATATTGAGTTGTATTTGATAGGTGTGTTAAGGAAATAAATTTTTCTCTTGTTGAAGTTCACTTTTTACCTAGCAGTTGCTTCATAAAGTTGAAGGATGAATTTGATAACCTGCACTTCAAAGATAGAAGCATTAGTAGACAATATAGTGTCATCCATGAATTGTTGGTGTGAAATAGGATTGGTCTAGGAGGAAGCTTTGATTCTAGATAGGAGGCCTATTTTGCAAGCTTCTTGGATGGTCCTTCCCAGGGCTTCAACTATGATGATGAATAAAAGAGGTGAGATAGGATCCCCTTGCATTAGTCCTTTGCTACTCTGAAAGTACCCTACTATGGATCCATTGATGAGGATTGAGAACCATGATGAGGATATGCAATCTTTAATTAGCTTTATCCACTCAGAATGGAAATCAAATTTAATCAAGATGACCATAAGGAAGTCCTAGTTAACTCTGTCATATACTTTATTCATGTCGAGTTTGAGAAAAAAGATAGACTTTTTAGTTTTTGAGGTATAGTAAAGATCTTCATGGATGGAGATGACACCATCTAGGATTGATATTCCTTGGACATAGCCTCCTTGGCAAGGATCAATGATGTTGGATAGGATAATTTTTATCCTATTAGCCATGATTTTAGTTAGAATATTATAGGTAAAATTACATAGGCTAATGGGTTTGAAGTTAGACAAAGATTTTGCAATGGGGTTTATAAGGATAAGAGTGATATAAGTAGAATTGAAACCTCATAGAATTATTTTGGAAGACTAAAATTATTTTGTGGCTAAATATACATCAAGAAAAACAATGTCCTAGAAGGTTTGAAATAAATGGGGGGAAAAACCATTAGGTCTAGGAGCTTTATTAGGTTGCATGAAGAAAAGGGCCGATTGGATTTCTTCATCTTGGAAGGGGGCAATTTATGTTGATATTAACATTGTCAGGAATATAGGGGAATATGGTGGAGCATATATGCTTGAGCAAAGGTAGAACAAAAGTTGTCATCCTCAATGAGAGATCTAAAAAATGAAACTATCTCATCTCTAATTTCCTCTAAATTTGTGGTAGAAGTACCATCACTTTTCACCAGTTCTTTGATACGGTTGTTGCTTCTGTTATTGAGGGTAGACACATGAAAGAATTTAGTGTTTGAGTCTTCTTATTTGAGCCAAAGAGCTCTATATTTCTACCTCCAAAAATATTCTTCATAGGCAAGGACATTGTGGAATTTAGTAAGGATTTGCTTTTCTTCTATTCTGGTCTACTCATCAATGAACCCATTCTGAATTTTGATTTCTATATTTTCAAGTCTATATTTGAGTGATTGCTTGTTGGCAAAGAGGTTGTTGAAGACTTCTCTATTCCATATTTTTAGGTCTTCTTTGAGAATTTTGAGCTTTTGGGTAAGTTTATAGGAAGGACATCTCTAAAAATCTTATTTCCAGTAATGTGAAACCCTATGCCTCATATCTGGATGATGTATCCACATGGCCTCAAATCTGAAAGGTCTTCTATAAGGGTTTGGTTTTTCAATTTTGAGCATGAGAGGATTGTGATCTCATCCTATTTTAAGAAGAGGATGAATACACGCATTTCCAAAAACTTAAATTGTTTCCTGGGAAATAAAAAACCTATCTAGCTTAAATTGAATATTTTGATTTCCCACTCTTCTATTGCTCTAGGTGAATTTAGCTTTTTTGAGTTTTATGTCCATAAGATTTTGGCGTTGATGAAATCATTGAAATCATCCATGCTTTTGACCGGGATCTCAGTTCCTCCTTTTATCTGAAGGATAGATGAGGGTATTGAAGTCCCCTTCTAAAATCCAGGGGATATTTTGGAAAGTTCCTTTTATTTTTCTAAGGGCATCCCCAAGTTGAGCTCTTCCAGATTTAGTATTTGGAGAATACACATTAGTGAGGATCCAGGATAAATTCTTACTGCTATCATGAAAATGTACACTTAAGAGTCTGTCACAAGAATGAAGTAATCTGCCATTGAATTTTTTCTTATCCCATTAGAAAATGAGGCCTCCAGAGGATCCTCTAGCATGGCTAGAAATTGCACCTACTTTTTTCTAGATCATGTTGGCTATGGTCAAGGAGCTATTGACATCTATTTTAGTTTCCTGCATAATGAATATTGAGGGCTTGATGTCCCTCCTCATTGACTTCACAAGTATTTGTTTAGAAGGCTTATTTAGGCCTCTCAAATTCCATGAGAGTATATTCATTTATAATATTTGGATGATTTTATGCCTCCCCGTACTTGAGGTTGAGGGGGTTTGGAACTTTTGTTGTCCTATTTGGATTGAGTAGTAATTATGGGGAAAAGGGTTTTCTAGATACCATTGGCAATATTGTCTGCAAGACCTCTCTTCCAATGTTTATCTTTGGAGATCCTCTTTTTTTTGCTCCCAAGGTAAATGGGGGATTTTATGGTGCTTTTGGTTTGCTTAGGGCTAAATTTGTAAGGAATTATTTAATCCAGTCTGGGGCTTGGAGGCCTGCCACTACTTTGATTTAGGAGGGGGGATATCAAATATGCCTCTAAATTTTTAGGAATGTTTACAATACTTTCATCATGAGGGCTGTGAGAGGGTCCTAACTTTGAGGGAGAATTAATAAAACTCAATTCAATGTTCAGATCAGGGGGAAAGGGTTGATCTAATTTTTAGGGGGAAATTTGAGTATCTTGAGGAGTGGGATTTGGGATAGGACACCATTTTTGAGACAGGTTTGGAGTGGCTTTTTAAGCTTCCTGAGGATGAGGATTTGAAACACAAGATATCATATTTTCCTCTAATATTTTATCAGAATAACCTAAGATGTTGAATCTATTGGAGATAGCAAGAGGGGAACTTACTTTTTGTTTATTTGGATTAATTTGTGTTGTAGACATTTTCTTGCCTTTGTGAGAGTGTATGCCTCCTTGATATTTTACTAATATTTTTTGCTGGTAAGGTCCTTTTCCTGATTGTACTTGGTTCTACCATTTCTTTTGTGGTTTTGGGTAGCCACCAAAAGGGGGGGTTTTGATCTGATCTGCAGGGGCCCCATGGGTACAAGGAACATATTATTCTTATTACTGTTCCTTATCCTTTATGAACTGAGCTTTAAGGTTAGGGCATTGAATCCTGAGATGTCCTTGGATATGACATTCAGAATAGAAGGTCAACTCATTTTTGTACTCTAGGGGTTGCTTCCTATAATAGGGTTTGTGCATCAGGTTGACATAGATAGGAAGCACAGACGCTAGGTTAGTTTTGACATAGATCATAGAAAAATTCATGTGTTTGAAAGCTCGGGTGATAGGGTATATAGCAACAATATCTCCTATGACTTTTACAATAGCTATGAGAATATCCTCATACCAAATTTGAAAGGGAAGGTTTGGAATGCAAACCCAAATGGGGGCATAGTTGATATCCTAGGTTTTAGGATTGAAGTCCATGTCCCATTTCTATAGGAATAAGCTCTTGTGATCGAGGAACCAAGGTCCACCGATAAGGATGCGGCTGGTGTCTTATTTATTGCTTAGTTTGATTGCAAAGAATACCTTGGAAAGTGCTACTAGCTCCATATCTCTTAGGGTCTTCCATTTAGTAAAGGCCCATCTATGAATGGTTTCCATGTCAGGCCTTCCCTTGCAAAACTTTCCTACAAGGGCAAACCTTTCCATTAAGATATAGTTATCAACTATGCTGTCAGGGATGAGGATGTTTTGCCCTTCAAGAAAAATGGTTGTTGAAGAAAACTCACGAGGACCACTTCCTCTCTCAGATAAGATATTTGCATAGGATCCCTTTGTAGGATCATTAGTGGGAATATTTGAGCATTGGGGAGGGGGCCCAATGTCGGGTGGTTCTTCCTCCAAAAAAATTTCAAGTTGTTCATGATATTTGGCTGCTTCTAGCCGTTCATCCTCTGCATAACCTTTGTCATTTTTTTGCCATCCTGGTCCTTGCTCTCATCTTGTTCTCCTGCCTAGCTTCCATCCTTTCCTGCAACAAAAGTTTGAAAACCAAATTTTCCACCTTCACTGCTCTTCTCTTTGCTCTGCTCCATCGTTTATATATTCTAATTTATTCATCCTTATACAACACCTTATTACTCCTATTGAACTTAAGCACTTTCTATTTTTATGAGGTCCTAATGATTAGATTTATTTTGTCCATTTAATGTGGTTTTGAGACAAGCATACCAATTAATTTCCAACTCTTGATATTCCTTAATGAACCTCCTTTTATAGCCTTTGATATTTGATATTTAATGTTTCTAAATTATAATAATTTATTTGTAGTATTCCTTATAACTTCTTAATTTGGAATATTAGAAAACAATAATATTTGCAATAATAGATATTTAATTTCCAAGTTGAAATTGTTCCTTCTACTTTATTATTTGCAAATATAAATATTCTTGAAATATTCTTGCTTAAAATATTAATAATGCTTAAACGGATGATTGCAATAGTAAATATAATGTTCCCTTATAACTCCAATGTAACTTTAGTTTATAGCAAGCAATAAGTAATATCATATTTACCTTACTAATCCCTTTGGATTATCTTCCTTTGACGTTGTGAGGTGGCTGATTGAAACCTTCTGGTATGTGGCACTCATGGGTAGTAAATATCTTATTTGACCAATGTCAATTTCTCCCTTGAGTAGCGCTTCTCTCCTTTATGAATGACATTAATTTTCTCCTTAATGAATGCTTGGCTTGTTTCGAATATCCTTTGAAATGGAACGCTGGTATGGTTGGTCTATGATAGCCACTTTAATGTAGGCTTAAACCTTTGAATGGTGCACATTATTGAAATAGCCTCCTCACTATGATCGTGCTTTGCACCATTTAATGCTTGACTTCCCTTTGACCTTGTTTGTCTTCTTATCCAAAATGGGTGCCTTAAATAGGATTGTTTCCTTGCAGATTGTATACAAGTGTCTCTTGAGTGTTACTAAATAGATGTTGATATTCCAATGTACCTTTATGCAATTATGATTTTTGTGGTAACCTCCTAAAGGTTTGTAACTCCTTTTTAGATGAGTGTTGGATTATTCATGAATGTTGGGATGCTTAGAACTCTTGTGCCAAGTGGCACTTAATGCTTGTCCATGTAAGCATTTCTTCTAACCCTCGAAGTATGAGCATTGTAACCGTATATTTACCTATATCTTTGTATTCTTTGTTATCTTGCTATGTTTCTTGTAATGCAAGTGTTTTATCTTATCCTTTTGCACGTTGTCATAATGAGGCTAATGGGTGGCTCTAGTTGTAATTCTCCATGGTTCTATGGTGCTACTAATGGAGTTCCTATGATAGCTTCTTGTGCTTCTTTTTTGTGGTTGTTCTTTCCAAGTAATGGACTTAGGTATAGTAATTTTGCCTTTATATCTTGATGCTCATAGTATGTTGTTTATGTATCCTTTGTAACAACCAATTGATGGTTTTGTTTTGTAGCTTTTGTAACAAACCCTTGTGCTTAACTCGATAGTGCTATCTAACGTATATGATCCCCTTCTGTATGCCATCCTTTCTACACATAAGTTAAAATGATAATAGCCTATTGTAATAGCTTCATATTGTAGGTGACATGCTTGCTTCTAGGAATGGATTGGATGTGGAGAAATGGTGTTTCTAAAAACTTTGATTTTTATGAAGTATGAGCTCTTCAGTGGTTCTTTCCTCTTACCCATACTCTACCCTATAACTTGCTGAATATGATGGTTGTGTTGCTACTTATAAATATAAATGCTTTTATCCTTTTGAAGGAACAAAAGAGTTGCTTTGTAATAGTTATATTTGCACCAATATGAAGGACCATTTTTAAATTATTTTTATTTTTATTTTGATGAGGCAGATCCTTTCTTCCTTGGATATTTTAATGAGAATTAATCCAAGCTAATACTGCCTTTAAAGTAGGATTTCTGAACTTTACACTTAAATGAAATCCTTATATTTTACTTGAATATTGAGACTCACCAAGTCTCAATTTTAGTCTTCTTTAAAGGACTTTAATGATGGCTTTCTTCTCCATATTTTGACTTGTATTGGTGGCTTCGTTTGGCCATGAAATGTTGCAGATTTTATGCTAGTTTTGTACCTTTAACAACACAAACTAATTGATAGTAACTAGTTAAAGATCAACTAGTATAGTGCTTAATTAATAATGCA
Source organism: Wollemia nobilis (assembly GCA_028583015.1). NCBI lineage: Eukaryota > Viridiplantae > Streptophyta > Pinopsida > Araucariales > Araucariaceae > Wollemia > Wollemia nobilis. The sequence goes on from JAQPPZ010001423.1 coordinate 5,913,999, forward strand.
CTTTTAATGGTAACAATAATCTCACCTTGTTGTTCCTGTAAATAAAATCTCAAAATGAATTCTAATACACTTAATAATCTTTGTAACTTTTTTAATAGTAATTTGTAAATAACCCTTAATGAATATTCTGTAATTTTCACTACAATAAATATTGTGACATGTAGTATTCTTGCTTTCTAGATAGATAATAGATAGATGGTAATTTTATTTCTTTCAAAAAATATCCAAATCCTATTTAATATGAAAATTGAAGTGAAATTTACAACATCGCCTTAAGGGCACTTTATTGCAATGTAAAGCAGTTTGAAAGCATTCAAAGGGAAAAGAGCATAAACATGTAATCTATGAAATGAAGCAAAGTGTGTAATAAAGAGGGTGGATTTCTCCTTCTATTCATTCATTCATAGCTTCAAAAATGATTACAATACATCCCCTCGAGGGCTTTTACAAATGTGATACATCTCAACATTACAATATGCAAGGGATCTAATCCCTTGAAAGGGACTTAAAGCGATGTTCTATGGTGTGAATCTCGCGTTCCCACAATTGAGAGCTATCCTTGGGCTTATTCTTCTTGCCTCCTTAGCTCCTCCCTTCTATCTAGAATACCTGCACCTACACACAAGGGATTGAAAAGGGGTTAATAGCACATATGTTATAGAATAAAAGCATTGAAAACATAGAAAAAGGAGTTAATCTAGCAACATCAAAACTAATCTATAACACATGGAAATTATTCTAAATGATATATAAATGAAATATAATCTAATATAAATGCTTTTGGAGAGATTTGAACACAATATTCAAGGTAAAAGTATGCAGAAATAGTGACCGTCCCTGATAGGGACACCTAAACCTGCAACATTGGGGACCTCAAATCTGCCATCAAATCTGCTCCAAACTTCACCAAATTTGGACCAGGGGTTCATCTAAGCATTCCTAAGGGGTCTATGGAGGAATTTTACCCAAATTCCATGCTATTTTCTGACCATCCCTAGGTGTGACACCTACTGACTACTGATCGTCCCCAGGTGGGACGGTTACAAATATGGCCTATTTTTGTCACCAATGCTATTGGGATTTGGTCCAAAATTGGTTTAGGGGTGTTGTCGATAGATGGGGCCAAATTTACCTTCAATTTGGCTGGTTTGGAATTGCTTGGATAGGTTTCTATTGCCCCTAAAAGTGCCTTCAAATGAAGAGGGTTTCAAGGTCAAATGGGGGTAAAGTTTGGTTTGCAAAAGGTGAGGATGGAATTGGGCAGCACTTCATTGCTCAAATGCTTCAACTCTCCTCTTTGAAAATGGGTGAATGCACCTCTTTTTATAGCCCAAAAGGGCATCTAGGGCAAAGGGGCAAGTCTTTCCATGCGAGGCAGGTGCCGCCACTTGTCCAATTTGTTGACATGCATAGGTGAGGGAAGGTTGCCCATTTGGGGCTCCCAATATTCTAGTCCCTGACTCTAATGGTAGGTCCCCAATCAATTTGGGGTGATTGGACATGGAAATGGTAGTCTTTGATTGCCATTTCATGCATCCCTTGACTTTTTCAAGGGTCTATTTAGGGACCATCCCACCCAGGGATGGTTATGGATGGTCGTCCCTGGGTGGGACGGTCACCAACTGTGACCATCCCTTGGTGGGACGGTCACAAGGAGGTGCCCCAAAACTGCCCTAAACTACTAGGAAGCCTCCAAAATATGTTTTGGAGCCTTATGCAAGCCTAGAGGGGTGCCCAATGGGGCCATATGATGTCGATAAGAGTGGCATATGTGATGCACTGGTAGTCTTATCCGATTTACATGATTTAGGTGTCTATAGATGCCCCTTTTTGGGATGCGCTATGTGCAACAAAGCGTTGAGCAAAAATAGATCACTAAATCATCAAATGATTAAGGTTTTTCATTAACCTAATCAAATTTGGATGCCTCCATTGTGGAAAGAGCATACATTCTTGGAATCCTTGCTATTGACATAGTCGAAGGATCAATTTTGGGTATACCTTTCAACCGTGTTGTAGTAACAGTCTTATGGGGCTTAGGGTATACTAGGTCTTGGTGCCTTGTATTCTTGTAAACCTTTACATGGGTCAATTCCCGAGGTTTCAAGGAGGTCAAGCCTATTTGTTTGTTTCTTATGCTGATTCTTTGCCCCAGCATGGGCTTGAAAATTTATCTTTAGCCAAGATTCTTTTGAATGCATGGAATTTACACTTCTGAGTGTTTTAATGTTGATTCGATTTTTGAATTCATTATTATGACTACCCCCTCAAGAGATGATTCGATGAGGGCATGACCAATGATAAAGCGATGAGTCACTTGACACATATGACTTAATTGGGGTAACTCTCTATTTTGCCCATGGTACTATATACCTGTTTGAAGGGGATTTTTGACTATTTTGATGAATATTTCTGGAAGCAAAAGGCTAAAATTTTCATTCCCATGGAGTGGTCCAGCCATGGAGGCCTTCTTGGGGAGTAAAATAGAGACTTTTAATGCATCCAAAAATATTATAGGTTCAATCTTGATCCCTCCTAATTTGGTGACCATTCTGCCTTGTTTTTGGTGGGTTTTTGACCCTTTTTTGATATTTTTAAGATTTTTTAATGCAATTTTTTTGTGACCATCCTAGGGGGGATGAGTACAGTATTTATGACCATCCCAGGGTGGGATAGCCAGCCAAATATGTGCTCATCCCACCTAGGGGCGATCGACTTATTTTGGAGCTATATAAGCCCAAAATGGGGCATATGAGCTCATTTTTTTCATTTTGCTTGGAGAAGTTGGAGAGGAGAGAGGTAGGAGAGTGATATTATGAAGTGGAGAACTATAAAAATATCAACCTACAACATGATCCAGCCAGATATGCAATAGGTGGAGCCGATGCGAAACGGGTATGAACCACATGTCTTTCTCTGCCCTATTTTATTGTGTTTTTATGATTTCTGCTGCAATTTTCATACTACACCTATGATAATGGTTAAGAAACCCTAGGAGTAGTGAAATGTATGAAATTGAGCTTTTATTTATGTTTTAGATGCAAAAAATTAGGGTTAAATGCCAAATTTTTAGTGATTTTTAGGGTTTTTAGGGTAATTTTAGGGGTCAAATTGACCCTATTTTACCCATTTTTGGGGACCGTCCCTATAAGGGATGGTCACTGGTGGCCATCCCTGGGTGGGATGGCTACCAAATTGGGGGCCGTCCCTAGGTGGGACGGCCAAAAACTAGGCCAAAAAGGGCCTATTTTTAGGTATTTTTTTGGTATTTGTAAGGTTATTTTATGCATTTTTAGGGCATTTTTGACACCCTATTTTACATGAGCAGATAGTTAGGAGTCGGTACAGAGTTCTGAATCTCTTTTAGGTCACTAGAGACCATTTTACTACTACATACTGGTGATGGCTCGATGCCATTGGCCTAAAACATGTTACGCGATTAGATCCCATGGTGGGCGACCACGCCTATCTGACTACACTGATAGATCTATGGGACCCTCATACTAATACTTTCCATTTAGCTATGGGGGAGATGATAGTGACATTAGAGGATGTATATCAGATACTATGTATTCTGATAGAGGGGCACCCGATAGTGTCCTCTCCTATAGAGCGATGAGAGGTCATAGTGTGGAGGTACTTTGAGGCACGTTGGGAGGATGCAATGGTTGATCTTCTCAATGGAGGGATATTAGTGGCTTCATGGTATCAGGATGGTGTGCTTGGTATTAAGCATACCCTATTGATGACCTTGATCAGCAACATGTTGCTGCCTAAATCTTCAGGTGCTAGGTTCCCATGGAACCTACTAGAGCTGGTGTTCACTCTTGTGGATTGTATAGAGGATGAGCCCATAGTGATGGCTTGGGGTCCTACTTTATTAGCATAGCTATATGATGAGTTATATGAGATCCACTCTCATGGGTAGAAGGGTTTGGGCTATATTTCTACTATAGGTTTGGGCTTGGTAGCATATTATTATGGAGAGACCATGGGGACTACCATGGACCACTCGAGCAGAGCTACCAGATAGGGATATTGGCTATGGAGAGCTATGGAAGAGGTCACGTGAGGTAGGCTAGAGCCGATGACATATTAGGGAGGTTGAGCACTATGTAGAGGCTTTTGCATGGCTTAGGGTGGTAGACATCGAGTGGAGGCCCTACAAGGATTGTCCTGACTAGAGGGAGGCTGAGACATAGCTACATCGAGTTTAGTGAGGTAGATGGTTGATAGGCCGACATGGGATAGAGTGAGAGTACTTCTCTTATGATCATGTGCTATGATAGTTTGGGCTATGCCAGGGGTTACCTAGGGAGCCGATGGTCTACCATCATCATAGGGATGAGAAGACTCTAGCATGGCCGGTTGTAGAGGCACTAGGAGAGGAGTCAGATCTTGAGGTGGTAGTTTCTGATTTAGATGATGTAGGCACTATAGAGGAGTATGATGCATGGTGGGTCATACGATAGTGGTGAGGGGAGGGACCACTAGGTAGGGATGTAGCTGCTAGGGCAGTGGATGTAGCTAGGGGTGCTCCAGATGAGGAGGGTTTTGGTGAGTCTCTAGATGATGAGGAGGTAGACATAGGTGAGTGATTTGTGTATCAGTGTGTGTCAGTGGATAGGGTGGAGTTGATTGATGTACAAGATCTAGTAGGATTTGATGAGGATGACCTTGGAGATCAGGATATGTAGGCATAGTTAGTAGCATGAGATGCTATGATTATAGAGCTATGGAGTGATCAAGATTTACTATAGGCATAGGTGTAGAGTGCATAGCTTGAGATGGAGAGGTAGGTAGTATTGATAGCTATGCTTTAGGTGTAGGTTCATGGATAGGGTCCTAGCCATGGGGAGTCTAGTAGTGGTGAGTTAGCCATGATGCGAGAGGAGATGGTACATCTCCAAGGTTTGGTGGTGACCTATCAGACTTAGTGTCGAGAGGAGCACACCTACATGGATATGATGGAGGATGAGATAGTTCACCTTAAGGGGCGCATACTAGATCGATCATTAGATATTGGATCATAATGTAGCCAGAGGAGTGACACATGGCAGTCATCTACATGGGTGAGAGCTTCGAGCTCTGCATGGAGGATGGAGGTGTCTATAGGTAGCAAGTCAGGGGGAGTAGGTTTGGGAGCTCACGATGGAATCACACTAAGGGTAGAGGAGAGAGTCGAGGTACCGGTCCTGCATGACCATGGCTAGCAGACTCTGATGGTGCTTTTTGGACTTTTTGGGTTGTGAAGTCTGATGACTCACTTTTATTGTAGCCTATGGGTAGTTTATGGACTATGATGTAGCTTTTGGATTTTACATATGGACATATATATGTATGACTTTGCTTTGATCATTATGTCATATTTTACTGCTTTGTGATATGTATGCTTATTCTATGCTTTATGATGCTTTTGATAAATGTCTACCATGGATGCATGTATTTATCAGATGATGTGAGTTGATGATATGTAGATGTGTAAGATTTCTCTATATGCTTTTGTAAATTAAAATATATGCATAAAATAGTCAGTGGTCATCTAAATATTATTGCTAATATTTACATGGTATCTATCCTATTTCATGAACATCACTTAAGAAACAAAAGTTTATAAGGAAAAAATGTGTATGATTTGATGTAATGATTTATGTGATTTAATTTTGTATGATGGATTTATGATGACTATTTGATGCATTATATGCTAGCACCATAGACTGTACAAAATGTATCTTTGTTATTTTCATGTTATTCTAACATTTTATGTAATGGATTTGGGAATTTTAACAAATATGTGACAACATGATGTAAAATGGAATGGATAATGTAATATGATATGATATTATTTGATAGTTTTGAAGAGACTCAAACACTCTAGTTACCTAATCAAAAGTCATATAATAACTATGCAAGATCCTTTGAAAAAGTATGCACCTACTAAGATAACCAAGATAATCAACATCCCTGTGTGTGCATGTGAGTTCATTACCATGATAACGCATAAGGTTGCCCTAGTGCAAATGGGATTCACTCAGCCCATAGGTACTAGAGATCATTCTGCGAGTCTCATTATCCTGAGTTTTGTACTTAGTTGGATTAGACTACTAGGTAATCTAGGTTACAACAAGCTAGCTCATCCACATTCAAACATTGGTCTATACCTAAGCAAGTTGCTTAAGTGACAGACATATCATCATGCGGGAGGCTACCACCATTGACAAGTAGGCTATCCACCAAACCTGTAATGAGGATCACCTTATGGTTCTCTAATGCTGAGAATTCCAAGGATTCAAGTTCAAGACTCCCTTATTTTCTTTTAACTTTGACTTTCTCAAGGGAGTTGCTCATTTTGATTTGGTGAGCAAGGGATTTTTGTAGTGGTGAGAACCACTATTTCTTTTTGCTTTTTCTAGAGTGATAATAATCACTATTTCTTTTTGCATATTTTTGAAGTGATAATAATCACTATTTTGATTTTTCTCTTTGGGATACTTGCCCCAGTGTAGGGCAAGGGATTTTAGGTAAGGAGGAACTTGTCCTTTTGTCAATTCTCAGCATCTTTGAACCATTCGCACAAGGGGATGAGCAAGATAACCTTTTCGCTTGAAAGTAACCTAGACCACTTTTATAGTTTTCATATTTCCTTGTGCTAGACTTGGATTTATTAATGTGAAAATGTGTTGGGATTTTGATGTATACCAAGCATTATCCAAGTAGGATTCTACCTTCTAAAAATCATGATAGCTTTCTACAAAATCTGAGAAGACAACTAGATATGGTTGAGTGACCAAAAACTTTAACTATGTTTTACTAACAATGGCTAAGTGACGGGAAACAGACATATAATATGGAATGTGAATGTAAATGGTATATGTAATGTAAATAGGTGGTAATATTGACTCATAATAACAATTATTTTAATATATGCCTAGTGTACAGACCTGGTGCTAGACATGTATGATCAATTTGGAATGATGCATAATGCAATGATGAGTATGCCTAATGCAATTTAGATGAAGTGCAATGAAGCAATATTTTTGTATTTTGATGATTTTAATGATATTTTTGTATTTTTATATATATGTATATACAGGTTGACCAATGGGCTTAATGAATGCCATTGGGGCTTTTGGGTGACCAAAGGGCTTATAGATGCCTTTGGAGCATTTTGGGATGACCTAGACAATCGTAGACTACCTAGGAACATTTTAGTTTGACCTAGATGGTCATAGACCACCTAGGGATATTTTATGGGGACCAAAGGGCTTATAGATGCCTTTGGGGATTTTTGGATTGACCTAGATGATCGTAGATAGTCTAGGAATTTTTTTTGACCTAGATAATCATTGACCACCTAGGAGCATTTTAGGTGACCTAGACGGTCATTGGCACTAAGGAAATGCCATAGACTACCTAGGGGTATTTGGTTGTGACCAAAGGGCTTATAGATACCTTTGGAGCATTTAAGATTGACCTAGATGATCATAGATAGTCTAGGAACATTTTTATTTGACCTAGATGGTCATTGACCCCTAGGAGCATTTTAGGTGACCTAGACGGTCATAGACACTAAGGAAATGCCATAGACTACCTAGGGGTATTTGGTTGTGACCAAAGGGCTTATAGATGCCTTTGGAGCATTTAGGGTTGACCTAGATGATCGTAGATAGTCTAGGAGTATTTTTATTTGACCTAGATGGTCATAGACCACCTAGGAGCATTTTAGGTGACCTAGACGGTCATCGACACTAAGGAAGTGTCATAGACTACCTAGGGAAATTTGGTTGTGACCAAAGGGCTTATAGATGCCTTTGGAGAATTTAAGGTTGACCTAGATGATCATAGATAGTCTAGGAGCATTTTTATTTGACCTAGATGGTCATAGACCACCTAGGAGCATTTTAGGTGACCTAGATGGTCATCGACACTAAGGAAATGTCATAGACTACCTAGGGGTATTTGGTTGTGACCAAAGGGCTTATAGATGCCTTTGGAGCATTTAAGGTTGACCTAGATGATCGTAGATAGTCTAGGAGCATTTTTATTTGACCTAGATGGTCATAGACCACCTAGGAGCATTTTAGGTGACCTAGATGGTCATCAACACTAAGGAAATGCCATAGACTACCTAGGGGTATTTGGTTGTGACCAAAGGGCTTATAGATGCCTTTGGAGCATTTAGGGTTGACCTAGATGATCGTAGATAGTCTAGGAGATTTTTATTTGACCTAGATGGTCATAGACCCCTAGGAGCATTTTAGGTGACCTAGACGGTCATCGACACTAAGGAAGTGTCATAGACTACCTAGGGGTATTTTATTGGTGCTCTAAGCATGAAATGGCTACAAATGACTAACATTCATCGGTTCAGGCTCTTCACTTACTTCGATGGATGCTAGGCGATAAGTTCTAGGTCCAATCTGGCTTGTAATGATGAATGGACCTAACCAGTTTGCTACAAATTTGTCCCACAAATTGGAGGGCAAATTTGAGTTTTGTTGGTTCTCTTTTAGAACTAAATCACCAACTTGAAAATCTCTCTAGTGTACTTTCAAGTTGTAAGCTCTCTTAAGACATTCCTGATAAACACGTAGATGCTCGAGGGCATTTACACGTCGTTCATCAAGTAACGTTAACTGATCTAAATGAGCTTGCCTAGCTGTATCATCATCGATGAATTCCTGCATGGAAATGCACAGCGACGGAATCTCTAACTCTAGAGGCATGATGGCTTCAACACCATACACTAGTGAAAATGGAGTTGCCCCAATGGGCATCCGAATGCTAGTGCGATAGGCCCAAAGGGCAAGAGGTAATTGATTATGCCAATATTTATGATTTTCCTTGATGGTTTTCTTCAAGATGGCTACTACTATTTTATTTGATGCCTCTGCTTGCCCATTGGCCTATGGATAATAGGGCATGGAAAAGCTATGCTTTATGTTATACTTTGTTGTTAATGCACGCACATCCTTATTTTTGAAGGGTGTTCCATTATCCGATATTATTTTGGATGGAATACCAAAATGACATATGATATTATGTAGCATGAACTCCACAATGCGAGGTCCAGTCATAGTGGTAAGGGGAATTGCTTCCACCCATTTTGTGAAGTACTCGGTTGCCATTATGATAAATGTGTGATGGCCCAAAGAGGTAGGTGAGATTTTCCCAATTAAATCAAACCCCCATTGTGCAAATGGCCAGACCGATTGAATCGGTTGTAAGGCCTGTGAAGGTACGTGTGTCAAATTTGCATGATGTTGACACTTCATGCACTTCTTTACATAAGCGCAACAATATTGCTCTAAAGTTGGCCAATAATAGCCCATGCGAAGAATGCGCTTGGTGATGGCCATGCCGCTAAAGTGACCACCACATGTACCATCGTGTGCTTGGGAAATGGCCCAAGCCGACTCCTGTGAGTCTAAGCAATGAAGGAGGATACCTTCATAACTTCGATGATACATTATGTCTCCTAATAAGACATATTTTGCCACCTTTTGTTTAAATGCTCACTTTGTGGCATGCGACAATCCAGGTGGAATATTTCCTAGTTTAAGATAATATTTAATCTGTGTGGCCCAATATTGCCTTGAAGAAGCCTCAATATTATGAATCGTGCAATCCTTTTGATGTTCATCTCGTGTGAATGCTGATTGAGAATGAACTTGAAGATATAGCATTATGCTAGTATCAAAATAATTATGAGGGAACAGAGTCCCCCATTGGGCGTTATTCAAATAATTGTGTAGTTGAGAGAACCTTTCATGTGAAGGCTCAATCTGAATCATGTGAACATCTGGTGTGGCATTATGCTCATCACGCTCAGTCATAGATTGTGCTAGCATTTTTACTTGAATAGTCATGATATCATCTGAAGGGTTTTGTGGGATTAGCGACCCTAAGGAAGCCATTGTATCCGCAAAATGATTAGATGAGCGAGGGAGTGCCTCTATATCATACCATTCAAATTTTTCCAGAAGTTTGTCCACTAGGGCTTTGTAGGCTTGCAATATGGGACACCTACACTGGAATATCCCTTTAACCTGGTTAACTATGAGCAAGGAATCACCAAAAATGTTTAACTTTGTAATTTTCATGGCGATTGTCATCTGAAGACCAATGATGAGGGCTTCATACTCGACATTGTTGTTGGTACATGGGAAATCAATTTTAAATGAAAGAGGTATTGGAGCCCCTTGTGGTGTGAAAAACATGATACCTACGCCACCCCCTTGCTCGCATTTAGACCCATCGAAGAATAGAGTTATGTCCACCTATGACTCAGGCTCTACAGAATCAGGTGATTCTGAGATATGAAACACTCCATCATCGGGAAGATCTACATTCAGAGGCTGGTCATCTTGGAGAGGAGCCTCTGCTAGTTGATCGGCTATGACCTATCCTTTGATTGATTTTTGTCCAATGAACTCTAGGTCAAATTCCATCAACAACATTATCCATTTCGTCATGCGACTATTGTGATATGTTCGACTCATCATATATCGCAATGGATTTTCCTTAGATATGACATACGTGGTATGATTGAGCATGTAATGGCATAGCTTTTTAGTGGCAAAGACCACTGCTAAGCATAGCTTCTCAACGTATGCATACTTGATTTCATAGCTGACCAATGTGTGGCTAATGTAATATGTAGCCTGTTCTTTATGAAATTCATTCTTTTGGGACAACATGGTGCCCAATGCCAACTCAGTAGCTGAGATGTATAAATAGAATGACACTCCTAGTCATGGAGGAGCCAATACGGGTGGTGAAGCCAGGTATTTCTTAATATCATCAAAGGCATTTTGACATTCTTCATCCCAATGAAATGAGACCCCCTTGTGTAGCAACCTATTCATGGGTCGACACTTATCCGATAATTGTGCTATGAAGCATTTTATGGATGCGACCTTTCCTTGCAAGTTGCATAGCTGCTTAATGGTTGTGGGGGAGGCATTTCTAATATTGCCTTGACCTTGTTTGGATCTACCTCTATGCCTCACTTGGAGACTATGAATCCCAAAATTTTACCAGATGTGACATCGAAGACACACTTTTTGGGATTAAGCCTAACATTGTGCTCAATGAGGTGATCTAGAACCTTACATAATACATCGATATGCTCATGATGCAATAAATATTTTGCCAATAAGTCATCCATGTAATCTTCCAAAATCTTATGCATGTAGTCATGGAAGATATACGTCATGGCTCATTGATAGGTGGCGCCAGTATTCTTAAGGCCAAAAGGCATGACCTTATAACAGAATGTCCCCCAAGGTATTGTAAATGCCATTTTGATTTGGTCTTCTAGATTAATACAGATTTGATTATATCCAGAGAAACCATCCATGAGGGATAGCATTTCATGTCCTATTGTAGCATCTACCAATGCATCAATGTTTGGTAAGGGAAATTCATCCTTAGGACTCGCTTTGTTGAGATCTCTAAAGTCAGTGCAAATGTGAATCCTCCCATCAGGCTTCTTGATGGGAACCATGTTTGAAACCCATGGTGGATAGTCTACTGAGATGATGAAATCAACATCCAACAACTTTTGTAATTCATATTTCACCATTAAGGCTACTATTGGGTGCATCTTGCACAACTTTTGCTTGACTGGTTTTATCTTTGGGTCCAATGTAAGATTATGCATGACTAGATTTGGGTCCAGTCCTGGCATGTCTTTATAAGACCAAGAAAAAGCATTCATCCTTTCTTTCAATGCTCGTGTGAAATCATCTTGTTCAACTAGGGATAGACCTTCCCCTAGTTTGATAATGTGAGGATTATCGGGATCTGTACCGATATCCTTGTCAATTGTTGGCTCAATTGACATATGAGACCCATATTCCAACTGATGTGGAGTGGGAATCAAATGAATGTCATCAGTTGGGTTTGCTTCATCCATAGGAAATTCAGGATCAACCTCGGCTTGAAAAACATTTTGAGTAGTTCTTGGAGAAAATTGAAATGGTTGTAACATTTCCTCGCAAGGCCAATACTCTGATGGTGATGGGGTAGAATCTCCTCGATCAAATTCAATTGCCTCAATGTCGAGATGCAATGACTTTGATGGGTTATTCGGATCTAGCAATGGTGTAGTTAAATCTATGGAAATCATGTTGATGGATACATGATCTCCCATTCTAGGGTGAGTGGGTCTAGAGACCTGATGTAGTCTCATAACTCATGGGGGTGGCTCTAGTGGAAGTGGAATAAATGGTGGTGGCCTATGTGGAAGAGGATGAGCTTGCTCTTCACATGGTAAGAGCTGGCATCAAATGGGGCCTTGGATGGGGAATAACATACGAAGATAATATTCATCCTCATCATCCAAGGGGAACACTCTCTCATGTTCATCATCTGAGCTAGGATAGTTTATTGGTGTGATGCCATAGTCATCTTCATCATCACTCATCCATTCATGAGGAGGACCTTGATCCTCTTCCTCACTATCAGATTTCAAGGTATGTGAGCTTTCCCCCACTTCATGGGGTTGGGCAACATCACTTGATAGTCCTTGATCTATCATATCTATGGGGAAATGATCCCCCAAGGAATGGATGTGATTCGGATTGGCATATGGATCGCGTGCAAGCTTATCCTGATAACCTAGACATAGGTGTTCTAGACTATCTGTGAGGACGTCCAATGGTACTGGCTTATTGTGTCCCAACCCAGATCTATCATAAGGTAACTGATATTGGGGCTGACATGGGACACGAGTACCCTGCTCATATAGGCCTAAACCAAAACCATGCCAATTACAGTGATCTAAGTACCACAATGCATAATCTGGATTCGACAAATAGTTTACATCCTCCAAAAAAGGTTCATCATCTTCTACTTTCGAAGGAATTGGTAGAGCTCCATACTCTAAACCTCCATATAAAAAATTAGTTTGATTGGGAGGTAGACCAAGAGGTACAATGCTACCTATGGGAAGATGAGGTCGCCCCATATCTTGCATTGTCTCTACAGATGGAACCATTGTGACATTTCTCACTAGATATTCTCCTATCCCTGTACTAGACATATGCACTGTGGTCTGGGATGGCGAAGGTGAATGAGATGGGAGTGAGGTTTGAGGTGACTCAATGTTAACCTCTGGAAGTGATTCCTCATTGACTACACAAGGGACCTCTTCCATGGATATGGTGGAAACTAAAGGTGGGCTCTCATCAATGGGCCTTTTTGACATGTTCCTCGATGGAGGATCTGATGATGTCGAAGGCATATCTGTGGCTATCGATGATGAGGATGGGATGGATGAAGATGTAGATGGTGGAATGGAAGGTGATGATGGAATGGGTAGACCCTGAATAGGTGTATTCAGTTAAAAGTCTACATGAGTCAAAGGTAATGTCGACTCTGGCATCTGCTGCACCATATTGTAGTATTTGAAGGGCTCTAGATCGATAGAGACTACATGGACTTGCCCTTCATGAGTGTATTTAAGACATTGATGCGCAATGGATGGGACACACTTCATATCCCGTATCCATGGTCTACCTAGAAAAATGTTGTATGCCATCTCACCTTCCAGCACATGACACAATGTCGGTATAGTCTTGCGCCCCACTTGGATGGGTAAGACTATGGTACCAACAATAGAACATATTGTGTCATTGAATGCGTGAAGAGTGTAAGTTGATGCAACAACATGAGATGCTAGCAATTTTAAATGTTTCAATGTTGTGGTTGTAATGATATTGCTCGAGGAACCGGTGTCTATGAGCACTCTTTTGTATGGTACCTCATTTACACATGCGATGATGTGCAAAGGAGGATCTACCATGTCATTGGCTATTCCCTTAAGCTCATGCTCATGAAATGTTATTACTGGTTCCTTGCACTATTGCACATGACCCACAAAATCAATGAAGGAGTTAGACTCTTGTGGTTGCAACTCTATTGACTTTAGAATGTCCATCAAAGCATCCTGATGTGGAGGTGATTGTTGGATTAGCTCATAGATGGACAATCATGCTGATGTTGTCCTCAAGATTTGTGCAAGCTTGTTCTTTATTGTTAACGTTGGCCTAGATGGAAGGCCCTGTACTACAGGTGGTGTAGTTTACGACGTAGTGGGAACATCACTTGAAGCTGTAGCTGGTGCAACTTGGCTTGGATATCTTCTATTCCTGGTCACAATACTCACCATCCCAACATACCCTTGGATAGGGGGTGTTGTCTTCACCTCATTCATCGGTTTAGCAGGCACTGCCTATACCTCATGAGTTGGTAATGGGTCTTTGTATATACCCATCTGCTGATTGGTAGGGGCTAGTGGAGCATCGACTTGAAGCTCATTCCTCTCAATCATATCTTGTACTAGGTGTTTAAAACCATAGCACGTTGGTAAATCATGGCCACCTTGCTGATGAAATTTGCAATATTGATCCTCTCGGTGTCCCATAGGCTTGGTGATGAGGCCTGGAAATGCCTCAATCATAACATGTTTTGTACACTAAAAATTCCTATAAAATCTTATGTTTTATCTAATATGTTAGTTAAGTTGATTCAATATGCCGTATATTACCCATTTTGCATGATCAATGTATTTGAAATATTATATGCTGATTTTATAGCTTTTTGCATAATTTTGTGTTCTTTTTGCCATGATTTGCTACAATGGGATATGCTTAGAATAATAGTAGCATTTCACTAATCATATTTTGATTTGTCTCAAGCATTTACTTCACCTAAATCTGGCAACAATGCAAGCAAACTGGTCTTTCCCATGTAAATTCTAGCCAGCTGTCCATAAATAGCAAGGAATGGAATTCACATGAGGAAAGGGATGAAGATCATTATAATTTGATCTTAGGAGATAACCCACCTGAGAGATGTAGAAGAAATCACTAGAAAAGCATACATTTGTTCATTCCGAAGTATCTTCGAAATGAACAGATATCTTCAAAATGAAGGAACACAGTATCTTCGGAATGAGTGGATCTTCAAAATGAAGAATGCAACGTCTTCAGAATGAGAAGATATTTAGAATGAAGCATGCATTATCTTTAGAATGAGCGATCTTCAGAATGAGAATGCAGTATCTTCAGAATGAGCGATCTTCGAAATGAGAACTGCATTGTCTTCGAAATGAAGCCACTTATCTTCGAAATGAAGAACAGAATGTGTTTTTGACCTATTGACCAATTTATGAAGCCGAAAAAGGGAAATAAAGGTTGGAAAAAGTAAAGAGATATATCTTCCATCTATCTTTGTCGTCATTGCCAACCAAAGCCATCATTAAGGGAAAGATCAAGTTTTAGTCCTCTTCTAGGATAAAACCAGAATTTGTTGCAGCATTGTAGGATTAGATCTTTTGAGATATTATTTGTTTGTAATCAGATCATAGGATAGCTATAAATATTTCTCCCATTCAAGTTGAGCCTAGGAGTAGTAGTAGAGAGAGTGGAGATAGAAGATAGAGTAAAGAAGCTAGCAGAAAATACAAAGTATAACTAGAAATTGACTATTACAGTCCTGTAACAGTTTTTCAGCAGAATTCTTGTAATCATGTATTTTGATCAATAAAGTGCACCAGTTCTATTTCAAAATGCTTGTAAATGAGTGTGATTAAGATTTAGAAAAATAGAGAGACTTACACCTTCTTTTGGACAAAGATGCTGGCCACTTCCAGACCTAGGAGGAGGACTAACAAAGCAGGTTTTTATTCTAATTTTGCTGCAGCAGAATGAGTTGTAGAACTTGTTATTTCAATTACTTGTAAATAGTTGAAAATATTTGTAGTCTTAGTTTATTTATGCTTAGATTAATCTTGTGCTTAATGTTTTAGTTGCAATCTTACTTTCAGCAAAGCTTCCACTTTATTTTTAGACTATTATTTCCAAAATTTACTGTTTTTCAGCAATTTCCTACATTTTATGTTTTGCTGTCAAAATCTAAACAGAAGATTGACAACCTTCTGTTACAAAATTTTGATAGTTTTTATTTCCACATTAGATCTAGACTTTCATTACTGCAAAAGTAATTAGATTTCTTTTTTGCAATTAGGATTAGACTTTCAATTCTGCAATATAATTAGGTCTCATTCTGTAATTGTAATTAGGACTTCATTTCTACAGTTAATAATTAGTTTCCAATTTTGCAACTTAGATTAAGATTTAATTTATGCAATTTAGAGAGAGAAATGTTCCAAAACCCCCCACACAACTGGTTCCACCAATAAGACTTGTTGCCCTAGATTGACCTAAGTTATAGCTGTTTCACTTCTTTTCCCGTAGATAGCCTTGTACACTGCCCTGGATTGACAGATTCATTGAGAATTAATGATGGTATAATGACTACGCATAATTTTGGTGCCATTGCCAGGGAATAGTGTTGTTAGAAGAAAACAAATAGTCCAATAGCTGTAATCAGACTAAACTGTGAACATTCAGGTTAAAATCTGAATATAACAGCAAAGTAAGATAACAACTATTGACTTAATTTATGTCATTTAGGAGTAAACATGAATGAGTAAGTCTAGGGGAAAAGGTGGAGACCCCAAAGGATCCCTGCATTGTCCCATTAAGGAGATCTTCACGCCTAAGGGGTGAATCACCTATGTTTGAACTACCTGAAATATTGAAAGAAAAATCACCAGTCTCACCATCGAGTAGAACATTTTGAGAAAGGAAAATCACCAAATTTATCATCATTTGAATATCTTAAGGAAGATAATTCATCGGACTCATCATCAAAAAAGTGCTTGGACCTCTTGAGAGAACAATTTGGATAGCTTTAACTTCTCCTAGGAAACAAGAAACTATGGCAGAGGGAGGCAATGTAGATGGCCAGCATGGCTATGTTCATAATGAAGGGGATGATCAGGATATACTCCAACTGTCTAGAACATTTGAATATCCTATTCATCTGAATCCAACACAAAACTCTCCCATGAAGACCATTTCACCTTCAGTACTTCCAACCTTTCGAGGTGTTGTATTTGAAGATCCTGACCAATTTTTGTTTGAATTCAAGGTAGTGTGTTAGACCTATGATTATATAAATGACAATAAAAAACTTAAGGTTTTTCTCTCAACTCTCAAGGATTCAGCATTACGCTGGTTCATGAGCTTAGAGCCAAATTCCATAAGAACCTGGGATCAAATGGAGACTATCTTTTTAGACAAATATCAGGAATACTGCCATGTAAGGAATAGAAAAGATGAGTTATTTAGAATCAAGCAGGAAGATGATGAGACCTTGGAAGATTATCTTGATAGGTTCTCCTTTGTTCAAAGGAGATGTGGACTAGTAGAACCATAATTATGTAAAACCATATTTTTGAGAGGATTACAAGATGAATCCAGAGAAGTTCTGGATTTGATGGGAAAAGGGGATGTAACCACTCTCAGAAATGAGGAAATTATGGATCTTTATAGGAATTACTCTCACACTAAATAGAGAAGAAGAAAAAGCCACACAAATGGCACTGATGTAAAGGACTTGATAGAGGAACTTGCAAATTTCAAAACTGATATCCTAGTGCATCTAAACACTACTTTAGGGGAAATCTCTGCAAAAGCTAAAAACATAGAACCTTTGGCAATTTATTGCCCAAGATGTAGAAGTAAACATGCTTTGCAGGAATGTCCTTTGAATAAAAAATCTATCTCATCCATTTGTAGTATTTGTTCAAAAAGGCATTCAACTGATCAATGCCACCTGCTACCACAACTCAAAATTGTGTTAGAAAACCAGACTGAGGAACTCAACTATATTGGACCAAAACAAGGGGGAAATTTCTCTCAATACAAAAATCCCCCTCGTTTTCCTACAAATTAGGGGCATAATCTTGGTACTATGCCTTGGGGACAATCATAACCACCCCAACGTCCTTGGAATTATCCTCAATGGACAAATTCCCAAGAATGGCCACAAGAAAATTGGAGTAACCCAACCTAGAATCCAAATCAAAACAACCCCTCATGGAATCAAAACAATCCATCCTGGAATCAAAATCAGACTAATCCACATTGGATGCAAAACCAACCACAGTGGAGTCAACAATACCAGTCCTATCCAAGGCAACAAAGGAATCAAGGTCAAACTCAACATTTGTTGCCTACACCTAATCAAAATTTTCAAGAAAAACAATAGCAAACACAGCAAGTGAAACAACCTCAATTTCCAGCTTAGCTAGTCACTAATCCAAATAGTGTAAGACAGATACCTCCTGTCTATGTGGCTGAAGCTAAATAAAATATTGAAATTAATGTTCTTGATTGTAGTGACATCCAACTCCATTCAGGGAAAGTTGTACCTGAACCAATTTTAATGGAAATCAAAGATAATGAAAAGCAAGAATCATCAGAACTAGAGAGAATCCAACCAACAATAGAAACAAAAAAATTGGAACCAACAATAGAAAAAGAGACACAAGCAGAAAAATTACCATCAAGGATAATTCCATATCCTGAAAGACTTAATGCAATACCAGAAAATTCTGAGTCAGAATTGGTCAAAGAACTCAAAAACTTGACTATCTCATTGCCCTTATTGCAAGCCATTAAGGAAATACCAAAAATTAATAGTACTATCCAAAATTTGTGCATTAAAAGAGTAGGAAGAAAGAAGAAAGCATTCCCCAAGACTGTACAGGTTGAAGGGAAGATAGCTGATCTCTTATCTAGAAAACTACTACCTCCAAAGTATAGTGATCTAGGAAGCCCAGTTATCACAGTCACCATAGGTTCAGTACCAATATCAAATGTTTTAGTGGATCTAGGAGCTACAATAAATGTCATGACTAAAGATACAATGGAACAATTACAGCTCAAACATCTCAGCCCCACATTTACAGTTTTAGAAATGGTTGATAGGTCAATTGCAAAAACTGAAGGAATCATTGAAGATGTTCCTATAGAAGTTTCTTCTTGGGAATTCCCTATAGATTTTCTGGTTTTACAACCAAGAAATTCAGCACATGGATATCCCATTATTTTTGGAAGACCTTGGCTTGCAACTGCAGCAACCTTCATAGACTGCAGATCTGGAAATATGACTATTTCAAATGGTATTGATCTAAAACAGATTTCTTTATATCCTCCTGCAAAACCATCTAGCAAATTTTTAGGTCAGTTATGGTTTTCTGACTCAGATGAGGAACCAGAAGAGGTCATTTCTACACTGGATACCTTAGTAGTAAGAGAACACATAGAAGACCTTAGTGACATAAAAAACTTAGAAAATGAAACAATCCTGATGAATGTTCTGCATGAACAAGGTTTAGAAGGGGAAGCAACAAATATCCAACAATTGATAAGTAATGAGGAGAATCAAAAATTTGAAGATGAATCATCTGTGCTATCATAGGGAAACTCTGTTTCACTACCACATGGATGGCACCATCATCTAATTTTTCCTTCTCACTATTCCATACAAGATATGCTTCCCTCAAGCAACAATAAAATAGAAACTACTTCTTTTCTCCCATCTCAGCAATGTCCTCTTAATCCCTTAATCACCAAGTATGAAGGAGTGAATTCAGTCCTTCTAAATACAAAACAAATAGAAGTCCAACCAGGCAAATTTCTAAACATCTACAACCAGCTTACTAGGGAAGAGGAAGAAAAATTGATAGTTGTTTTGCGGAAGCATGTTCATGCTTTTGCTTGGAACTACAAAGATATGTCGGAGTTCATCCCGATATATGTACCCATAGAATCTATACTGAAGAAGTCAAGCTAGTCAGACAACCTCAAATAAGATTGAATCCTACCTTAAGAGATATTGTGAAAGAAGAAATTGAAAAACTCCTGGAAGTAGGATTCATTTACCCAATTTTTGATAGCCAATGGGTTTCTCCATTTTTAATAGTTCCTAAGAAAAATGGAAAAATGAGAGTATGTGTAGACTATAGAGAATTGAATAAGGTGACATACAAAGACCATTTTCCATTACCTTTCATAGATCAAGTGTTAGATACTCTTGCTGGAAAAAGATACTTTTGTTTTCTTGATGGATTTAGTGGATATAATCAAATTTAGATTGCACCTGAAGATCAAGAAAAGACAACTTTTACATGTCCATGGGGAAAATTTGCCTATAGGGTTTTACCTTTTGGTTTGTGTAATGCCCTAGCAACTTTTCAGTGAGCAGTCCTAGCAATTTTTGTTGATCTGACCACCAAAAGTGTTGAAATTTACATGGATGATTTCACAGTATGTGGACAAACTTTTGATTTTACATTGGAAAGTCTTGACAAAGTCTTAACTCATTGTGAAACATACCACTTATCCTTAAATCCAGATAAATGCTTCATGATGATGAAGGAAGGGATAGTTCTTGGTCATCACATCTCTCCTGAAGGGATCCAAGTTGATCCAAAGAAGGTTGAAATTATCAAGAATCTCCTTCCTCCTAAAACTCAGACTAATGTCAAAAGATTCCTAGGACACATTGGTTTTTACTACAGGTTTATTCCCAACTTTAGTACAATAGCCAATCCTATGTTTGCCTTATTGACTAAAGATTCTGAATTCTCCTGGACTGCAAAGTGTCAGGAAGCATTTGAAGCTCTGAAAGAGAAATTGATAACTCCACCTGTGCTCAGAGGACCTAATTGGACATTACCATTTCACATTCAGATTGATGCCTCCAATACAACAATTGGAGCAAAATTAGGACAAATTGATAATGGTGAACATTATACCATCTACAACATTAGCAAGAACTTGACAAGAGCAGAGAAAAATTATACAACTGAGAAGGAATTCCTAGCAGTAATTTATGCCATCAACAAATTCAGGCATTATATCACAGGTTATCAAATATTTATTCACATAGATCATACAGCCATTAAGTATTTGATGAATAAACCTATGGTAAGTGCAATAATTATTCGTTGGTTACTGTTGCTACAAGAATTTGATATCACCATAATCAACAAACCAGGAAAAGCTAATGTTGTGGTATATTTCTTGTCCAGGTTGTAGAACACATATGAAGGGGAATTAGTTTATGACACTTTTCCTGATGAAAAATTATTTGCTATATCAGTCCAATCACCTTGGTTTGCAGATATAGCCAATTATTTGGTCACAGGGAAATTTCCTCCACATTTTACTTCAAAATAGAAAAAACAATTGATCAAACAGAGTTCTTCTTTCGAATGGATTAAGGGTATGCTTTTTAAGTGCAGTCCTGACCATGTTTTACGTAGGTGCATCCGAAAGGATGAAGTGTATGATATCCTTAGAGCTTGTCATGATGAATCCTTAGGTGGACACTATTCTGTAAAAAGCATAGTTAAGAAAATCCTAGGGACAGGATATTATTTGCCATCTCTTCACAAGGATGTGAAAAAGTACATCAGGCATTGTGATGCATGCCAAAGAATGGGGAAGCCCACTCATACAAATGAGATGCCACTACAGCCTCAAATGGTTTTAGAACCATTTGAGAGGTGGGGGCTTGATTTTGTAGGACCTATTGATCCACCTTCTCAAGGAAAGGTGCATATTCTAGTATGCACTGTTTACCTAACAAAGTGGGTAGAGGTGCATGCTTTCAAACATGCTCGTGAAGAGAAGGTCGCTGATTTCTTGTATACTTAGATTTTTTAGAGATTTGGAGCTCCACGGTCTATCACCACAGACCAAGGACCCCAATTTGCATCCAAAGTCATAAAAGCATTTACAAAATTATATGAAATCAAACATAAGAAATCATCACCTTACCACCCACAAGCAAATGGCCAGGTTGAAGTAACAAACAGGGAACTAGAACACATCTTGACAAAAATAGTAGCTTTTCATAGGAGAAATTGGCTAGATAAATTACCTGAAGCAGTTTGGGCCTACAATACTACTTGGAAGTCCACTACTAGATTCACACCTTATGAACTAGTCTTTGGTAAAAAGCCTCTCTTACCTATTGAATTTGAGCTACTAAAATTGTGCACAACACTAGAAATTGGAATTGAATTGTCACAGGCACAGAAAAATAGGATTCTATAGCTGAATGCATTGGATGAACTTAGATTGGATGCTCTGCACCAAACTAAGATAATTCAGGAGCAGAGGAAGCTGTGGCATGACAGTCACATTCAACAGAGGAAACTTCAACAAGGAGATTGGGCTTTACTATTTGATTCTCAATATGAAGACTTCCCTGGAAAATTGAGAACTAGATGGTTCGGACCTTACTAGATTAAAGAGGTATTTAAAAACAGAGCAGCTCGTTTATCCCCTATTGATGGGTCACGAAGAAAGTTGGTAGTGAATGGACATTGCCTTAGGGTATACCATACACCTCTGACTAAAGAAGAATTCTTGCAGCAACTTGATAGTTTGGATACACAGTAGGTGGAAGATATTCCTTCTTCCACTTCAAAACAATCAACATGATCAGTGGATTTCAAGAAAAACAAAAAATACAAAAAAATCAAAAAAATAGAAAACAAAAAGATGAATAAATTTTGAGTATGAATTCCTTCATGGGCATGGTTTCAGGGGAAATCATGAAATTCCTTCATGGGCATAGTCAGGATCAAGAAAAAAAAAAGAGAGAAAAGGAGAGGTAAAAATAAAATAAAAAAGGGGGAAAATCAAGAAAAAAAAAAAGAGAAAAGGAGAGGTAAAAAAAAAAAAAAAAAAAAGGCAAAAAATCAAGAAAAAAAAAAGAGATAAAAATGAATAACTCAGCAGTGAAAACCTTTTCTTAAGGCACTACTGAGTTGGTGTGCATGAAAACCAGTTTTCTGGCATGCATAACCTTGAGAAATTTCTGAACCATCATTGTACAAATTCACCTAGTGCACTTGTTTTGAAATGTTGTAGAAAATCTCAACAGAATATCAACAAAAGCAGTCATTCTTCAAAAACTGGCATTAACTGTTTTATCAGGTATATATTTCTTACATTTCTTCATTATAAAATGATTGGTATATAGTATGTGACAATTAATCATTAGCATAAAAGGTATTCATAAGAGTTTGCATACTTAAAAACATGTTTTGAGAATGAAAATATTGATTTTTGCCTAATCTTCAAAACAAGAATGCCAAAAATAGTGCCTGCTATATTATCTTCAGAATGAAATTGTCTTCAGAATGACAGCAAAATGAATGTTGCACTTTGTCTTCAGAAAGAAATTTGTTTTCAGAATGAAACTTAGTCTTCAGAATGACGACTTGCTGCATCATCTTCGAAATGAAGATCTGTCTTCGAAATGAAGATCTGTCTTTAGAATGAATATCTATCTTCAGAATGAGGGTCTGTCTTTGGAATGACGATTTACCTTCACAATACAGCCTGATCTTCAAAATGAGGATTGATCTTCGGAATAAGGATTGATCTTTGAAATGAAGATCTGTCTTTGAAATGAAAATTTTGCAAAGAAGATTTGTCTTCGGAATGAAGACCTATCTTCGAAATGAGGTCCTAATATTCGAAATGAGGATTTGTCTTCAGAATGAAAACTTGTCTTTGAAATGAGGTCATAATATTCAGAATGAAATTTTGTTTGCGTAATAAGTTATAATCTTCGGAAAGAGCATTTCCACGTGGCATTAAAGAAAATAAGGTACGACAAAATTAAGATTTTTTAGTTGCATATGACGAAGGGACACATGTCAATCAGTACATGGTTTGTTTTTGCACTCATTGGAAATACGGAGAACGTGACCAACCATATGCCACCAGTTTTTAATGTCAATTAACATGCACATGAGAATATGCAAAACTAATGAGGTGGACCTGACGACAAGGACATCTATGCAATTATCAACAAACAGGTGTACAGTGCAAAAGTAGAAATGTGTGCCATCTTTCTTTTCGAAGACGTGTTGTGAAGTACAATGCACAGGATACGGTTCATTTCGAAGAAGAAGATGAGAAACAGGGCAACAAAGGTTTCAAATCTAAGACTGCAAATTTGCAATAGAAAATAGCCAAAGATCCAGCAGTAGAACAACAACCACAGTATATGATTTTTAAATAGAGAAAAATGGGGCAAAAGATCAGAACAAAGCCTGCAGATACCACTTACCTCCGAGAAAATCCGACAGTTGTGCAAATTTTTGAAGACGGAGGGTTTATGACATTTTTGGATAAATTCAATGGGTCTTCTGAAGATTTAGCTGGCATGTTTGCCCATACATTCAGAAACAACCGAGCACATGTTAACGGCATGTCTATTGAGGTAAGCCCTAAAATTTTAAGTCAGATTATAGAGCTACCATTAGAAGGGATTTCAATTACTAGATCTGGCAAAAACACATTGGTAAATGTAATTAATCAGTTTGTAGAAGAAAATGATAGAAAACCAGAGTACTTAACCCATAACACATGCAAAGGGTTAAAAAGGGCCAGCCTACAGGAACCCTAGGATGAAGTAGCCACCTGGGTAATTAAGTTTTTAACCTATGAAGGGCAGTATGTGCTATTGTCAGGGCATCATCTATGAATTTTGAACCATCTCAAACATGGTGGACAACAACTAGAAGTTAGGGTAAATCTTCCCCTATATCTGTATCAAGAGTTAAAGAACATGGCAAAAAGATATCAGGAGGGTAAAGGAAGCCTTCGCCATCATGGCCTCATCAAATTAGTTTGCCAACACCATTTTAGAGGAAACCCTAGGAGTTTTGATAGGTTTTACTCTACCCTAAATGATGTCATTTTTGGTGATGAAAGTGAGGAATAAGAAGAACCAAATACTGCTGATGTTGCTGCAGAAGAGGAAATAGCTACTGTAGAAAATGTTGCTGATGTTGCTGCAGAAGAGGAAATAGCTACTGTAGAAAATGTTGCAGAAGATGCTATAGAAGAAATTGCAGAAGGTGCCCCTGAAGCTATTACAGAACTACACCCCACAACGAAGCAGAAAACCTTGCTCCTGAACCCTCAACTTCACGAGCTAAGAGACAAAAGAGAAGAGGATCTGGAACTAGCAGTAGAGCAGAAAAACAAAAGAAAGTTCGGTTTGTTGAAGCTGTAACTAATTTTTTAGAACAGAGAAGTGAAAAAAGGGAAATAGAGGCATCTGAAACTGACCCCATGACCCCTGCTATCACCATAAAATAGAGTAAAAAGAAGAAGTTTGCATCTGGAACTAGGAGGGCTACAAGAATCCATTTGAAAGAAACTACAGAACAGGTCATGGAGGAAGAAGATAGACCAAGAAGCCCATATGTCACAGAGATACAACCAGCATCTGAAAACTTTCCAGAATTTCATAAATAGATAGCTGAGGTAGAAACTGAGCAGGATGGTTTGGAGGAGGCTACAGTTCAATAGGCTATAGATATGGTAGATATCTTTATAGACAGTCTCACAGAGCCTCCTGAACAAGAACAAACTATTGCAGAAGAAGAGGAAATATTGGTTGAGCAGCCAACTACAACTGATTTGTCTACATCAGCTTCTGAAGCAGAAACAAAAGTGGAAGACATCACAGAGCAGCTGAGGGCAGCAAGAAGTGTTGTCAAAACACAGACCAAATGGATCACAGAGAAAGAAAGCATCATTGAGATGCAAGAAAGAAAAATTGCAGAGCTTTAGCAGGAAGTAGCAGAACTGAGAAAATTGTTGTCACAATCTAAAAAATAGCTAGCTATATCCCATGATGAAGATAATTTGGCTCAATTGCTTCTGGGTTTATCAAGAGCAGATGACTCTATTGAAGCAGACATGGGAGTTCATCCTGAAATAACACTCCTTCATTATGAAGAAGTGCCTGTTCATTATGAAGTAGCACCATCTTATTCTAAAGCATTACCTTCTTGTTCTGAAGATGCTTCAGAAATGATGAGGAATATTACAAAGGATGTTGAAAATGAGCCACCAACACAAGAACAGTCCCAACAACAAGAAAATGTTCAAGTAAGTACTCCTACTGAGGTCCCTGCATTTCAACTTGTTACACTTCCAGTAGAGACAACAGATAAGGGGGTACAAGTAGAAATATTATCTGATAACAACTCCATAGAAATAGCAAATAAGGGGGTGCAAGTAGAGTTATTAACAGATGAACATCCAATGGAAGTGGCAGAAAAAGGAGTTCAGATAAATATGTTGCCTAGGATCCCCCTTGTAGTAAGACCACCTAATACTGTGTCTCTAGAGCAGTACAATGCAGACATAGCTAGCTGGATGCTTAGATATGAACAACTTGCCAATAAAACTAAAAAATTCAAATTGGAAGCAAAACAGCTAGAAGCCAAGGACACATAAATTTAGGCATTGAAAGAAAAGGTGTCTGACTTATGCAAAATTGTTGAATTTTTAGTCCAATTTAGATGACCAGCCAGGTTTTACAGCCTTATTTTGAAGGAAAAATACCTCAGATGGCATGTCATGAGGATTACTTCAAATCTTCCATATAAATTGGACACTATTGAAGATTTTTTGGAAGCATATTTTAACAGTCCTTTTGAGCAGAAAAATCTCCTGTGTGAACTGTTTTTACACAGTTTCTTCATTCTAGAGGAAGTTGACTCTCATCCTCAAATCTACATTGGAGATGTTCAGTTGAGAGAATTTATGTCTACTTTGCAAAATCAGCTTTATTGGGATCAAGAGAAAAGGCAGAATAAAGTGATTGAAACAAGGGTTGAGTTGTTAGTCAGAGCAATCTAGCCAAATCACCTAGTTATCACCCAGTAGAACTTTTCAATGATGAACAAGGATGATATAAAGAGAATGTACTTGAATAATTTAAGGGACTGTGTGGCCAGATTTAACAATTTCTATGATCACAATTTCTTCCCAACATTGTCAGTATGCAGAGACAGATGTAATGAACTTTCCATGTCTTTGAGGAAAATAGAACCTATCTCCCCCATCGATTTAGAATGGTCCAAAAGAAGAGCAGAAGGTGTAGTCTAGCTGATTCAGATCATGCAACATAACTGGATAGGTCTCAGGTTCAGGCCTCCAACCATCATTACTCCAGTTCTATTCTACTTTGAGGAAGATGCCTAGCCTGATGAACAATTTGAATATTGGATCAGAAACATTCAAGAAAACAGGGGGTATTACATAGGCAAGACATTATTCTACAGGTCATGGAATCTAAACATGGACATATGTGATTCCATAGCCCAACAGAATGCATGAGGGCATGCATTAATATAAGTTGGGGGCAAAATGATGAGGCCTAGAAATGCCTCAATCATAACATGTTTTGTACACTAAAAATGCCTATAAACTCTTATGTTTTATCTGATATGTTAGTTAAGTTGATTCAATATGTTGTATATTACCCATTTTGCATGATCAATGTATTTGAAATATTATATGCTGATTTTACAGCTTTTTGCATAGTTTTGTGTTCTTTTTGCCATGATTTGCTACAATGGGATATGCTTAGAATAATAGCAGCATTTCACTAATCATATTTTTATTTGTCTCAAGCATTTACTTCACCTAAATCTGGCAACAATGCAAGCAAACTATTGCTATGCAGCAAAAACTGGTCTTTCCCATGTAAATTCCAGCCAGCTGTCCATAAATAGCAAGGCATGGAATTCACATGAGGAAAGGGATGAAGAACATTAGAATTTGATCTTAGAAGATAACCCACCTGAGAGATGCAGAAGAAATCACTGGAAAAGCATACATTTGTTCATTCTGAAGTATCTTCAAAATGAACAGATATCTTCGAAATGAAGGAACACAGTATCTTCGGAGTGAACGGATCTTCGAAATGAAGAATGCAGTGTCTTCAAAATAAGAGAATATTTAGAATGAAGCATGTAGTATCTTCGAAATGAGCGATCTTCAGAATGATAATGCAGTATCTTCAGAATGAGCGATCTTCGAAATGAGAACCGCATTGTCTTCAAAATGAAGCCACTTATCTTCGAAATGAAGAGCAGAATGTTTTTTTGACCTGTTGACCAATTTTTGAAGCCAGAAAAAGGGAAATAAAGGTTGGAAAAATTAAAGAGAAATATCTTCCATATTTCTTTGCCGTCATTGCCGACCAAAGCCATCATTAAGGGAAATATCAAGTTTTAGTCCTCTTCTAGGATAAAACCAGAATTTGTTGTAGCATTGTAGGATTAGATATTTTGAGATATTCTTTGTTTGTAATCAGATCATAGGATAGCTATAAATATTTCTCCCGTTCAGGTTGATCCTAGTAAGTAGAAACGGAGGTAGAAAATAGAGTAAAGAAGCTAGCAAAAAATACAGAGTATAACTAGAAATTGACTGTTACAGTCCTGTAACAGTTTTTTAGCAGAATTCTTGTAATCATGTATTTTGATCAATAAAGTGCACCAGTTCTATTTCAAAATGCTTGTAAATGAGTGTGATTAAGATTTATAAAAAGAGAGAGACTTACACCTTCTTCTGGACAAAGAGGTTGGCCACTTCTAGACCTAGGAGGAGGACTAACAAAGCAGGTTTTTATTCTGATTTTGCTGCAGTGAGAATGAGTTGTAGAACTTGTTATTTCAATTGCTTGTAAATAGTTGACAATATTTGCAGTATTAGTTTATTTATGCTTAGATTAATATTGTGCTTAAAGTTTTAGTTGCAATCTTACTTTCAACAAAGCTTCCACTTTATTTTTAGACTGTTATTTCTAGAATTTACTATTTTTCAGCAATTTCCTGCATTTTATGTTTTGCTGTCAAAATCTGAACAGAATATTGACAACCTTCTGTTATAGAATTTTGATAGTTTTTATTTCCACATTAGATCTAGACTTTTATTACTGCAAAAGTAATTAGATTTCCTTTCTGCAATTAGGATCAGACTTTCAATTCTACAACTGTTAATTCTGCAATATAATTAGGTCTCATTCTGCAATTGTAATTAGGACTTCATTTCTATAGTTAATGATTAGTTTCCAATTCTGCAACTTAGATTAAGATTAAATTCATGCAATTTAGAGTTAGGAATGTTCTAAAACCCCCCCCACAACCAGTTCCACCAATAATACCTGTTTCTCTAGATTGACCTAAGTTATAGCTGTTTTACTTCTTCTCCCGTAGATAGCCTTGTACACTGCCCTGGATTGATAGATTCATTGAGAATTAATGATGGTATAACGACTACGCATCACTTGGGTTTACCTACATCTAGATCGATGGGTTTGATATCTAGTAGATTAATCATTTTTGCAACCCACAATCGATCGAATAGAGAATCCATAGATTCAGTGAAGGGAGTAAATTGTCGCTTAGGGCAACACTATTGGTTTTGTCCCTGATTTGCTTGACCATTAATATTATAGTTCACAGGAGGAGGTTGGGATTGATAGTTTACCTTTTGAGGAGGTGTCACTTGTGTAGACCCAGGGACATTTATGGCCACTTGATTGACCGTTTTTGGCTTTGCAGGTGTCAAGCTATTTTTAGAATTCTTTGTCCACTCCTTATGAGGTTTTGTTATTTCTCCCTCTTGGATTTTTATTTCCTCTATATTTCTAGCCTATGCTAGAGCTTCTTCCAAGGTAGGGTATTGTTGTAATTGCAATGTCAAAGATATGGGTTTTAAGCAACTCTTTGAAAAAAATTGAGTTAACTTAGTAATTGGTAATAGATAAGGTAGCTTAGACAAAAGCGTTCACCACCTATTTCCAT
The DNA here is from genome assembly GCA_028583015.1 of Wollemia nobilis. Classification (NCBI taxonomy): domain Eukaryota; kingdom Viridiplantae; phylum Streptophyta; class Pinopsida; order Araucariales; family Araucariaceae; genus Wollemia; species Wollemia nobilis. The sequence goes on from JAQPPZ010001423.1 coordinate 5,943,565, forward strand.
AATCAGTAATTGACTCATCCTCAATTTGTTTCAACCCCATGAGGTCTATTAATGTCACCTTTCTTTTGGTGTTAAAGGTGAAACATTCCAAAAATGTATCAGCGAATTGTTAAAATGTGTAGACGCTATGTTTTGGAAGTTGGTTGAACCACTCAATGGTATGACTAGAGAGGGTACATAGAAAATTTTTTAGGAGCAATGTGTCATTGTCCTATATGTTAAAGCACAAATTTAGAAATTTAGTAACGTGCTCTTGATCATCTTCTTCCCCCTTGAATCTATCAAATTTGGGTATTTTGAAATGCTCAAGATAAATCAGGGAAGGAATAGATGGGTGTAATGGTTGGTTCTTTAGCTAATGAAAAGTAGGCTTTTGAAGCCCATTTCCATCTGTCCTACCCTCTATAGTTTCTAAGCATGCAAGAAAATCTTGATACGCGTCTAAAGATTTGATTTCCTCTTCCTTGTTTTGAACTCGTAGAGGTGGACAAGGGATATTAAGCATAGGTTGGGGTGGTTGATTGACATCAGCCACGCCTCCATAAGGTGCTTATATATAATCCTAATTTTGTTCCAAATCATTGTAGGCCCCATAAGGTGTTTCTGGTATGGGCCTACAAGGAGGAACAAACACCTCTTTAAGGTGATCTATGTTTGGCCTATCATATATATTTTTTTTAGGCCTAGGATGTCTAGGAGGTAACATTGGATTAGTTCTAAGAGACCTATCTTTTTGGACATTTGGTTACCTTAGGTGAGCCTCCTGTCTACGCGTATTTGGAGTAGAAGCTCAATTATGTAAAGTTTCTTGAATTTGTCATTCAAGTATTTCTTTCTCTAGTTGTTGCCGCTGGTTTAAAAGATCTAGGCAATGCTAATCAGACCTAAGTTGATTAAAATTGGCCTGGAGGTCAACATACTTCTTTACCAACTGATTGATCTGATCATCTATATTGGGTCTAAGTTCCTTAGAACTATTACTATGATATCTATCTTGTTCAAAGGGGTTCGTGAGATCTATTTTAGCCTTCCCTCGATTGAGGTAGGTTGCATTGAATTGAGGCTCATCCTTAAATAGATCTTCTTGATAATATACTAGTGTAGAGGCACAATGTGCTTGCATTAACACATTTTTATGAGGATAATCTAGATGCTACTCAGGTATTCCCTTGTAAACAAGGAAAGGTAAGGCAGAATGATATCAACTATGGTAATGAGTATTACCATCATCGTGATCATGGCACCGTGGGGAAGGGTATTTTGTAATCATAAGATGATAATTCAACCCTACCTTAGGTGATAAGTCATATTCCTGTGTAGCAGTGTGAGGAGTAGACTGAGCAGGCACACAAATGTGTGGGATTGCTCTATTGGGAAGCGCTCCATTGCATAGTGACTCTTCTCAAAATAAAGCATTAGAAATATCTATATTAGGGAAATAATTCCCTAAGAGGGGGTTGTTTCCTGTAGGGGTACCCCGTGTAGGAGTCCCTTGTTGGCTAGGTCCCTTTCTTGCTATTCTAGGAGTAACCATCCATTCATCTATTACTCGATGATTAGGGATATGACTTCCTAAGTTGAGACCATTTCTTGTGGGGGTGCCCCATGTAGGGTTCCCTTGTTGGCTAGGTCTCCTATCAGCATCTCTAGGGCCAAGAAGAGTAGGTGGTCTCTAAGGAGGTATGTGTAGACACCTAAAATGCATCATGTCAAGGCGACTACTCATATGGGACATGCTAGAAGACCATATGGAAGACCTTTGGATAGATCCAAGGTATAGCAGTGGTTTTTACCACTCATTTGGGGCATCTTTGCCTAGTCAGTGCTAGCCACTGCTGACACCCATGGTTAGCAGTGCTCACCATGCATGTCAGCCACGGTCAACACTCAGAGTCAGTTGGCCTTCATCCGACCCAAAGTTGGTTGCAATGGCCAATTGGTTGTATATTGGAGCGGTTTGAGTGAGGAAGGTTCTGGATCCTTCCATCCAACTGGCTCAACTGCCCAATCTTGATCTTGGCTTCATGAGGAAGCCACCCCTAGCCCTTGGCAAATGCTATAAGATCCCCCTCTAAATTGGGGATAAGTCTGGATGAAGTGTGATCAATTGAGCAGTGAAGCCCTATCGAATTGCATACTCACTTGCATACATTGAGAGGGACACTTTTGCTACCCAATTGGAGATCGAATCGCTATGGAAGCCCTAGGAGCCTAGGAGAGCCAAGAAATGCAAATCCATGCAATCGATGCACAATTCGGATAATTCAACCACCAAACCTATCAGAGGACACAGAGGCGACCCTTGACCATCAATTTGGCAAGGAGGATCGGAGAGGAAGCCCTAATTCTGAGGGCAAGTCTACTCAGAGCTCCATCATGGCTATCAGCCACGGTGCACAATGTTGACCGCACATCAGACCCATGGTGAGCAAATGGCTATAGATCCCCTTGTATTCTTTCTTGTAGATTATTTTATTAGATCACATTATGCTTAGTATAGGTTTAATTGACATTTTAGAGACATATGACCGATGGAATTAAGCATTAAAAGTAGATTTACCTTCATTAAGTCAATTTGGTAATTAGTGCAATTGTGGGTTATTTCATGCGTTCATGTTTTCTATTTGATAAACTAACCCAATAGATAGATAGTATTTGCTTTCTTATACATGTTTGATGACAACATTTCATGATTAATATAGGTTTACCATGTTTTATCTATTTTCTTGATTACATGCTTGTTATGACATCTTCTTGTGAAATATCCTTTTAAAGCCTCATCAAGAGAGGCCTCCTTTGTTTTTAATGTTTCTTGTTGTTTCTTGAATGCAGGATTAACAAGATCATGCCATTCAACGCAGAAAATGCCTCTAAGCATGGAGAAGAAGGTCATCGACACCTTGGAGCAGTTTGTGACTATTTAGAGAGCCTGAGTATTGTGCCTACCCCATTGGGGCTTTCGAATTGTATCAATTGTATCAACATTTGGGTGACCCTAAGAGGGGCATGATTGTAACCGAGATTCATTTCCAATATTAATAGAAGAAACATCCATTTTCTTGTTATATGCAATCTTGTCTATCATTTCATGCTTTGATGTTGATTCCAATTGATGTATTAGTTAGGTGCATGCTTTTTGGATAGGTCAGAAGGCGATCACGGTGGAACTCCACAAATTTTGCCATGTTTTACTATGGTTCAGTTTTTCATGATAGGTGCTCACCACGGTTGACAACCATGGTCAAAAAGTTGGCCCATGGTTGACAGTCGTGGTCTATAGTGGCAACCGCACATCAGAGCCATGGTTAGCAGCTGACACAACAGATAGCAGGGAGTTAAAGCTATATCAGATGAGGACCTGAGGTAGGTCCTATTCTCAACTTCTGTCTCTGTTTTCACTGCCTATGTTTTTCCAGAATGCGTAAAATGAAATTTAATTAGGACACCTTAAAGAAAAAAGGAAAATGAATTAGGTCCTAGGATTTTGTTTTGTTACGCTTTAGCTAGGCACTGCTAGGAACAACGGACCTCTGAGTGCAGTCCGCCCTAGACTCCAGCATGCTAGAATATTTCATGTGGTGGTTTTGCATGCTTGAGGCCTAATCAAAGGCCATTTATCATCGTAACTTGCATTGTCAAAAGGTCATGTAGGATGTAGCATGCATACTTCTTGGATATAAAACATTCTTTTTATGCATATCATGTAGGAAATGATCATGTGAGTGTTGTATTATGCATATTTCCTTTTATGCAATCTAAAAAGAACCACACACACCACATTCCAAAGTAAACGCTAGTGAGTTGGAAGTCACATCCAACCACTAGTAGGGTTTCAATGACGGTGGAGGTGATTTCCATCCGTTGGCCCAAATCCCACGTACCCTATGTTCTAGACCAATACCAGATCCAAGAACCTTTCGTAGCCTAGAAAATTTGCATATACTCCTCTTCGGAGGGTATGACGCTGACTAGGTGAAAATGGGTGAGGATCTGGGAGGACCTGTGCTCCTTGACCGTGTGTGGGCTTCATTACCACACATTATAGGTTGGATTACATGACTTGGAGTTCATAGCCAAGTTGTCGAGCTGCGAGTATATAGGTGAAAGCCAATTAAACTGATATTATCATCCAACAAGCTTTCAAACATGATAAGAGTTTCTAATACTGACACAACAAATCATGAAACAACATCAAACAGTTTAGGGCTCACATTTAAAATTTAATTCGAGATAATCACCATTGTATACCTTGTTTGCATAATAAAAGATAAATCTAGACACTAGGTACACCATGGTGGAGACACGAGGAGGTCAGAAAAGGCTTAATCCTGATGCCATTGACCAAGCCCCACTAAATTCACAACAAAATGTGTCGAACCCTCACCCACATGCGCTTCTCGAACGTCGTTCGATGAGCATCAGAGGAGACAATTCGACACGAGGGGACACCATTGAGCATACCCCCGATAGAGGAGCTTTTGTGCACTCTTCTAGACATAGGATAGAGCATGGAGCCTCTCAACATGAGGGTGCTCCACTCGGAGGCCATTACCGAGATCATAGTGCACGTGCATCCATGGGATCGATCGATGAGTATGTCATACAAGGGGCCAAGTTGGTACCCCTACGTACTAGGTCTACAGGAGGTTCCATACCTCCAAATTTAGAGTATAGAAGAGATCAAGATCCACCCATTCAGGGGCATGCAGATAGGCCCAATTTTGAGCATAGGTCTATTCACACTCCCACACGTAGTGAACCTCGCAAGATCACTATCGACATATCCAAGGTGGGAGCCAATGGTATGCCACCGCATGAGCCATGGTGATCCAAATAGTTGGATGGTTTAGGTAGCATCCTCGAGCAGTTAGGCTACAAGCCTTCAGCTCCGCCCACTCATGCTCCGAGTGAGCATAGCGAGAGCATTATTAGGACTACCAGAGAACATGGGGAGGCTTCCAAGCACCCTCATGGTTCGCATCCACCATCCATGCATGGTGGCACACAACACAAGACTCAACATGATGCCAATGTCATCTTCATGGACAAAGGCAAAAGTATAGTGAATCCATCAGATGGGTACAAAACCCATAAGGTCGCTCACACGGAGCACACATACTAGAGGCCTCTTACGATCCGATCACATTGATAGATCGCATAGACTGGTATCCGAGCAGAGATGACAACTCCTCCAAGATCAATTGGAGGATGCTCGCATAGAGAGGTAGCACATTGAAGATGAGAATATTCAGTCACAAAGGCTCATTAGACAAAGATTATATGAGTAGCGTATGCGTGAGGAACGCATCCTTACCCAAAAGGAGCATGTGGAACAAGAGGATAGGCTAGCCAGGGCTGGTTTATTCACTCACGCTGAGCACGGATAGCACATTCATAGGAGGGCTTTTTCACAAGCCGACGTGCATCAGGAGTGCAGAGACGCTCACACTCATGTCAATGCCCAACAAAGAGAACGACCACCACCATTCGAAGATCAGAGGCAAAGACAATATGAGGAAGAAGAGGGAGATGGAGCCGATCAAGGATATCTTAAAAGCTCCCAGGTTGAGGAGGAGGAAGATCAACATCCTCCACCTCAATAGAGGAAGAATGTACCTCCAAGACCGCCCCCATGTCAGCTTAGGGAGGAGGACTTTCTATCCTCGCAGGCCTATAAGGCCTTAGCAAAGAAAGTGAAAGCAATCAAGAGGCAAGGCATGACTTTTCAAAAGCTGACATTGAGCAAGATTCATAACGAGCCTTTGGACCCCTTGGTGCCTACTCCAGCATATCCTGAGCATTTTGACATGCCCAGGCTAGATAAATTCAAAGGTGACGAAGATGTGCAAGAGCATGTCACAAGATTTTTGGACATATGCTTCCAGATTGCAAGAAATGATGCCTTGCTTTTGCATACATTCATCACAACCCTCTCAGGCCCAACTCAGGAGTGGTTTAATCAGCTAAAGAAGCATAGTATCACCAGTTTTGAGCAACTGGTTGATGCCTTTCTTGAACACTTTTCTTTTGGCATCAAGAAGTAAGCTAACCTTTTTGATCTGGCTATGCTAGCTCAGCGTGATGATGAGCCAATCCTAGAATATGAAAAGAGGTGGAGGAGATTAATGGTAAAGTTGCCATTCCCCATTCCTGCTACAGAATTGACCCGGATGTTCATGAAGAGTTGTGCCAAGCACATCTCATTATTATTGCAACTGCAACAGTACCAGACATTCGAGGAAGCTTTGGTGCAAGCCAAAGTAATTGAGGATATCAAGTTGCAAGAGGGCAACTTGAAGCTCAAAAATAGGAAGGAGGGGCACAAGAAGAGCTCCACGAAACATCAGGGCAAGTAGGCCCATGTCAATCAGGTGGTGTTAAACCTCCAAAGAGAGGATAAGGGGCAACAAAAGTAGAACTATCAGGCCCAACCTCCTCCTACGCAATACGAGTAGCGCAAGAATAATTATAGGGAAAAAATAAGGAACAACACCCACCTCACCAATTCACGCCTTTGAAGGAATCATTGACATCGATATTCCATCAATTATGCGAGGCTAAGGCAATCAGGTTGCCCGAGATTAAGCTAGTCGATCCTAACCAGCCCAAGCCAAAGGGGTATCAGGATGATCTATTTTGCATCTTCCATCACATGAAGGGCCACGACATCGAAGTGTGTTGGTCCTTCAAACATATTATGCAAAACATGATCGATAAAGGTGAGCTTATAGTGTCGAATAATCCATAGGCACCCAACAACCAAAACATGGGGATTTATAAAAATCCATTGCCAAACCATGAGGCACCATGCAACAATGTTGGCCAGGTCAACCAAGTGCACGTCGAACCACCTACCCAGGGGTTCGTAGGCATGGTTAATGTTGTTACTAGACATGGGAGGTATGAGCAGCCAAATCAACCTCATGCTCCCATCAGGATACAAGCTACGCCAAATCAACGACCAGTTCAGAATATTCCAGGCCCACCAACTAGACCGGTGGTGACCATACGAAGTAGGTTGGTTCAAAACCTACAGACAACTCCTATGAAGTTGTCTATTTATGAGCTGATACAGTAGTCCCCTAAGCATAGGGAGACTCTCATGGACATTCTGAGGTCCATCGAGGTGCAATCCTAGGATGCTCAAGCATTCACCAATTTTGTGGGACACGTACAATAGTGCCAGGAACCTATGATCCAATTCTATGATCATGAAATCAGGACAGTTCCTACAGATACGGCTGACCCACCATTACATATCATCGCATGTGTTAATCACATGCCATTCAAGAGGGTCTTGATCGACACTAGTTCATTGATCAATATTATAACGACCAAGGTGTTAAGTCCTTTAAAGCTGCCCAAGTCACATATTGTGCCCACCGCATTCACATTGAGAGCATTTAACGATGCTATGCTCGACGGTTGGCACAATCATCCTACCTATTCAGGTGGGCCTAAAGACCATCCCCATGATGTGTCACGTGATCGAAGGTGCCATGCAATATAACATCCTTCTTGGGAGGCCTTGGATTCGAGAAATGCATTGCATTCCCTCTATACTACATCAATGTGTAAAATACATTCATGAGGGACGGGTTCACGTGGTGCCATCAGATGAAGAGCCCTTCAAATTCATGAACCTAGCTGATTTTCCAGGGGGTTTCATACTCCCATCAACGCACCTGGATGTCCAGCCAACATCATCGGTTAAGAATCCAGGAGGCAAACAAAAAGTGCGTGCTCAACCATCGACATCTGTATCGCACAGATCCGAGCACACTACAACAACTTCTTTGAAACCGACTGCATCAACAATGCTTCGGGATGAAAAGAAGCTAAAGGTAAAAATGGGCGAAAAGGAAAAGAAGCATGTGCCCGAACCAGTCGCCAATGAGGCTCCCACTCCCATGGAAGTGGAAGAAGCCCAAGACAAAGCCAAGGAGGTACCTCAGCCTGCCTCGCCTGCATCATTAGCAGGGTCATCCGCACCACGGGTGACTATTCATCTGGCCAACACAGGGTTAGGTGAATATATTGTGTAGAATGTCACCTTTGGACCAATCCTAGAGACTACACAAGAGATGGGCCGACCCCATGCTCATCATTTTTTAGTTGGATCAGTAGTGCCATTGGGAGAGCCACCCAATCAAACGAACTTCATCTACGCTGGGCTGGATCAACTTCCTACTCGAACGCCCATGGATGAAGATGATGACGAACCATTCATAGTGAATGTTCATTACCTATCCAACCCTAAATATTCCATGCACATTTTTGAATTATATCATTGGCATGGGTATGGCCTTGGTATTTTTGAGCAAGGACGTAGGACTCCACTTGAGCCGCATTATCAATTGGCAACTGATAGGTTCAGGCTAGGGTTGCAAATATGAGGACAAGATGATTTGCTTGCAACATCTTTAGACCACCTGTACCTTAGTTTGGGGGGTGAAGTAGATTTCAATCCTTATCACCCTATTCCTTCCACTTTTAGAGGGATAACTGGATGGTGTCTTACATCACCATAGAACCACCTAAGACATATCATGAGGATATCTTGGTGGGCAGTGAGTCCTCACCCGATGATCAGTTGGGGGATGAGGCCGAGCCGATTTATGAGGTAGTATCATATTTACGATGTTTATACCTAATTTTATCGAATAATGATGATAGTGATCAGGAGATAGCCTATATGGGGCCACATTTTCCAGAACATCCCATTCTAGTGGGGGCAAATGAAGGATTGTATTATGATAGTGACGATGAGGATGAAATGGAGAGAGCCTATCTAGGACCTCCCTACCTACGTCATCATAATGCACCTTATACGATTGAGGATATGCATAGAGAGATCAATCTCAACCCTCACCTTAGGGGAAGACCATCAAACTTCGATGTGATCTATCACATGGTGTTTCCTGACCCACCTATGTACATGGAGCTCATTGAGCTAAATGATCCAATCTTGCAATCAGTGCATAGAGAGGACCTAATCATCCATAGCTAGCATAGAGAGGACCCATTTGTGCCCATGCTACTAGAGCCAGATCTTGGGTATGGGAGCTGCATCGATGATGTAGATGTTTGTCCATGTGGTCCTGGAGATCAATTCCATTCCATAAATATGGTCTCCATTGATTTGACCACTCCACTTCACAATCTAGCAGATCCATCCAAACCATTGCATCTAAATGTAGATGCTATCGATTGGGATCATGCTGACTCACTTGTTGAGCCTAAAGATTTCTTCCCTAATGAAGAAATGCTACAACCATTTCATTTTGTGCTAGGGTATGTTTATGATGTCTATCATGCTGAGGATACTTCCAATGTGGAACCTATAAACCCAATAGATGACATCCACTTGATCCCTATGCCTCATCAACTTGAGGAGGGATCACACATGTCAGTAGAGGAAACCTTCGATGTGGATATTAGTAATGATCCCACCAATCCAAGGAAGGTCAAATTTGGAGAGAGTCTCACTCCCGATGAGCATGCCACCCTCATCCCTCTACTGAAAGAGAGACCTAATATTTTTGCTTGGACTTACAAAGATATGCCAAGTCTAGACCCAAAATTGGTTACCCATAACCTTTCGCTAGATTTGTCAAAGAAGCCAGTCAAGCAGAAGCTTAGAAATATGCATCCAATAGTAGCCTTAATGGTGAAAGATGAATTGCAAAAGTTGTTGGACGTAGAGTTTGTCATCTCCATCGACTATCTAGAATGGGTATCCAATATGGTGCTTATAGAAAAACCTGATGGAAGGATCCATATTTGTATGGATTTTAGAGACCTAAATAAGGCAACACCAAAGGATTCATTTATGTTGTTGAATATTGATGCTCTTGTAGACACAACCATAGGTCATGAGATGCTCTCCTTAATGGACAATTTTTTTGGTTACAATCAAATTTGGATTAAGCCCGAAGACCAGCATAAAACCATGTTTATAACGCCATGGGGGACATTTTACTATAAAGTTATGCCATTTGGCCTTAAAAATACTGGTGCCACATATCAATGGGCTATGACATATATTTTTCATGACTATATGCATAAGATCCTAGAGGATTATATTGATGACTTGTTGGCCAAGTCATTTAAGGGAGGTCTTAAGGAAGGTCTTCGATCACCTGATAGAGCATAATGTCAGGTTGAATCCTAAGAAGTGCGTATTTGGTGTAACTTTAGGAAAGATCTTAGGATTCATCATTTCAAAATGAGGCATCGAAGTTGACCCAACAAAGGTCAAGGCTATTCTAGAGATGCATCCTCCCTCAAACATTAAAGAATTAAGAAGCCTTTAGGGCAAAGTAGCATCCATAAAGTGATTTATCGCTCAATTATCGGATAAATGTTGACCCATGAATTGATTGCTACATAAGGGGGTCCCATTCAACTAGTACAAGGACTATCGAGTAGCCTTTTCTAAAATTAAGAAATACTTGGTGCATTGTAGCACCCTAAAATTGGCGCAGTTAAACCCTTAGTAAAAAGATAAAATTTGAATTTTAACCCCGAAACCACTCGTTAACCGCTCACCCCATTTTTTATGCCATTTTTAGGAGTTGTTTTGACCGTTGGACGATATCGTCATCGATCAGACGAAATCGTCCCAGATCGGACGAATTCGTCTGGAATAGAACGTCCAGACGATTTCGTCCCAAAACCAAATTTTCATAATTAGCTTCTATTTTAACAACCTCTCCAACTTGGGCAGAAGCGTGTCTGCATAGTTGGAGATTCCTCCGCTGAGGATCTCCCAGATTGGGATGATCCCCAACCTCCTAACCTCCCCCTAATCCTATATAAACTGGGATTTTCTTAGTTTATCCCCCTGGTTGGCTGATCCCATGATTCCCTGATTGATTTTCCCTACCATTTAGTTTTGCTGTGTCAAGACGTCCTATCCACCATTGTTTGCACTCGTAGTTTTAAGTTTTCATTGCAGGTTTTCACTGTGCTTCAGTTGGAGAAAGCTCGGATCGTCGCAGGCGATTCCAGATGATTTCGGATGATCCTGTCGTAGATCGATGATGATATCGTACGATTGGAGGTGATCTCGACTGTAGTTCAGATTGGGGGCAACCAGAGCCCTGAGTTTGCATTCCTCATTTGTCTTCTTTATTTTACTATGCATTAGTTTGATTTATTTTCATTCTGCATCCTGGAGTTCACCTCATTTAGCATAAATGCATGATAAAGTTAAAATAAGTTATTAAAACAATGCATTTCCTTTAATTTGCTATCTAGATTTATCGGTTAGGCATTTATACTATCATTTCTATCATTTTGCATTATTCTAGCAGTAGCATTTTCATTTTTTGGTGTCTATTTTTGTGATTGCAGGTTTCTAATGAATTCGTCTGACGAATTCGTCAGATCGACGATGATCTTGTCTGATCTCAGATGATCGCCTATGATCTGAGATGATTCTATACAATTGCAGATGATCCTATCATATTCGGGATGATCTGGACTCCTACAAGCTTCAGAATCTTCATCAGACATCCGAAATCAGGTGCATTCTTTCTCATTTCGTATAATCTTTACATTTAGGATTCATTCCTACTTTTTGTATTCATATAAATCAACATTTTCATATAGAATAGCTTAGATTCATTCTGGCCAACCTAGGATTATGAATGATTAAAGTACAAAATGAACACATCAAACCCATTCTCAACCTAGGCATGGAAACTGCCACTCAAAGTTTCCTGGTGAACCCACCATCCATCAAAAATTCACCCTTATACCCCTCCCCCGAGAGGCGCGACCTTCAAAGGGCCTCTCAGTTCGAGGTATTGTCCCATCCTTCTCGCATCCCCCTTCTGGGCGTGGATCCTATAGCCTGAAGGTAAGGATGCAAAAAATTTGGAGCAGTACATTTTGGTGAACCCGACGTGAAACTAAAACCTTTTGAAAACAATCCAAAAAAAAAAATTATTATTAAGTAACATCTAGAATCATCAGACAAACAATTAAAGTTGCATATCATATTTAGATGGTAGATTATAATAAAAGATGAGTTGTCACCATTAATGTTGAAAATCAATTAACAACCATAGAGATTACGTATGTGCTTAGAGTACCTCAAACGAATAGAGTCCAACCTTTATGGGATGAACTTGATAGGAGATTGGATATTATTTCATCTAGATCAACCGAACTTAGGCAAATCAAGAGGTTTGTCCTAGATAGAATCCTGGATCCTGATCAAGTAACCTTATATCATGAACTTCAGAGAGCTTGCCATAGGTGGTTAGCTAATAAAAGAGCACTTGTGTCTTCCGAATTGTACACCTTTGAAGAATACCTTGAGAATGCGAGTTGTAGTACATAAGTTTCTATCTCGTATAGAGGATCAAGAAGTCATTCTTACGGATAGAAAAATATGGAATAGAGTTCCTAGAGCTGTGTTATATCGAGAGTATTGCCATGAAATTTATCTCTACAAGTTCGAGTATGAAGCAGATCATATTACTATAGCACACTTTGTCAAATTTTTGAAAAACCATTTCCAATTTGAAGAGGAGCATTTCATGACTCCTGATGAACTTGATCCTATCAATGATATCCATAAATTATTTATAGAAAACTAAGTTATTCTTTTATTATTGTTATTCCTTTTGCAACTAGAATGCTATTTGTTATCTTTATAATAATATTATAAAACACAAAAACAATATAAAAACGAAACAAAAAATCAAAACATTTCCTTTTTATAGTAGGTATATAATTAAAATATATACCTCTCAAACCTATCACATATATATATATATATATATATTTTCTGAAATCTAAGTTTAAGCACAATGCCTAGACTTAGGAATGGAAAACAAACTGAAGAAGAAGAAGATTGGTTAGGAAAACCATTAAATAACCTGGATGTCCTTCCTGAAGATCAAGTTCAGGAAGAAGAAATCCTAGATCAGCAAGAAGAAGAGCTTGTTGTAAGAAATGAACAAGAAGAAACTAATAGAGAGGAAGGATCCTCATCCCCTAAAATGTCTTCGGGAGGAGCTGTTACTTTTGAAAACATGGAACAATTCTGGAAGTTCCTTAATACTAATATTGGTGTGCTTAATAGAGCAGTCTATATGGACAAGGATCGAATTAGTGACACTCAAGCAACTCTAGAAGACGTATTTCACACATGCACTAATCCCTTGTCCTTTATCGATCAAGAAAGTGATCAAGCTGGACCATCCAATTTGGATATGGCAGCTATAATCCAGAACATGCAACAACAACAGGTTACCCAACCATCTAAAGTGCCTGTTAGCAAGCCTAGGGTCATTCCTGCACAAAAGAAACCCTCATTTACTGCTCTATTTTGCCAAGCCATTGAGCAATATACCTCAAATCAGCAAAAACCCAAAACAAAACCAAACACCAATTACCAACAATCTGGGATACAACATAATACTACTACAAATCCTCTTCATAATACTCTTCCTACCAATGCTTTGCATAATAGCAATATAGCATCTAATCCTTATGTCACACCGTCATACACTCATAAATCCCATGCTTATGTCCCACCGAACCAATATGGTGGACAAACTAGTAATCTTGAAACCGTGGTGAAACAGTTAGTTTCCCGCATGGACCAGATAGATCCCTACCGTCCCTCGTACAATTATCGAGAGATGTGTAGTCAACCTCTAGATCCTATAGTTGTAGCACAACCGTATCCTAAACATTTTCCTATGCCTGTCTTGCCCATATATAAAGGAACCGAAGATCCCATAGAGCATCTTCGTATGTTTAGGATAGCATGTCATGATATATCGCATGATGACTTATTATTGCTAAAAATGTTCCCAAAAAGTTTAGGAGGAATGGCATTAGAGTGGTATTATCAATTACCCACTAATTCTTTGAGGAACTTTGAAGAGACTGCTGAGTCTTTTGTGCATCAATTTAGTGCCTACATCGAAAGGCATGTGACCATTAAAGACTTGTACAACTTAAAACAAGACAAAGATGAATGTTTTGCCGATTTCCTAGCTAGGTGGAGACAGTTGATAGGAAAATTGCACTTTGTGTTACCTTATAGGGAGATGTTGGACATCTTTATTAATAATTTACAAGACCAACTATCTTATGAATTGTCAACTGCTACCTTGACCACCTTTGATCAGGCTATAGACTTAGCCCGAAGAGTGGAAGATGCTCTCATTAGGAGAGGTCAGCTTAAAAAGAAAGATGATGAGAAAACATCCAGAAATCAATATAAAAATAAACAAGTTGTGGGTGATGGAGTCACTGATAGTAGAAATATTGCTACTGTTAATGCTGCGAAGACAACGGAGAAGTTTATACTGAAACCTCCCGATAAACCTCCTCGAGAATTTACTAGGTTAAATCAACCTTTATCAACCATTCTCCCGCAATTATTAGAACGAGGTTTGATTCAATTACCAACTATCCAGGAACCTGATCCAACTATACCCGGATACAGAGCTGATTTACACTGTGACTTCCATAGAGGACCTGGACACACTACCAACTCTTGTAAAATATTAAAACATAAAATACAGGACCTGATTGATAACAATGAGATGGAGGTGCAAGCCTTTCAACCTAAGCAAAATCCTCCTAATAATACTCAAAAGAACATTCCTCAAAACCAGAATCAGAATGCCAATCAGTCATTGGACATATTTCAACATCCTTTACCAAAGCATGGCAAGGAAGTGGCTAATCAAATTGAACATCATAATGTTCCCCCTCCTACCCGATATGTAGGAACTATTAGTGGGCATTTACCTGCTCATGAGCTGGAAATATTTGACACAACCTTATCCATGGTTACAACTAGGCCTCTATACAATATCCAGACACCTAATCTCAGTGATACAGAATATGAGACTGAGAGTGATATGGAAATCACATCAAATCAATCGAATAGCTCTGAAGATGAGTCAGAACCTATTCTCCCTATCACAAGTCATATGGTTCCAGAAGAACCATTTCCAAGAAGAGTCACTACTAGACCATCATCTCACCAATTACTTTCTAATGAGCAAGCCATAAATGCTAGACCAAGACCCATTCATCATTCGTAGAATAATATTGTGGGTACCATCGGAGCTGTTACTAGACAACAGGCTCAAAACTCTCAACATGATCAAATGCACAATGATGGATCAACTCCATTTGTTTTGAAAGTTCCTAATAAATGGAATCAGGCACCTAATGTGCAACCTAAACCTCCTTATAATATTAATGAGCAACTATCAAACATTACAACTAGAATTTCCCTTTTGGACCTTTTAAGATCCTCTCCTACACATAGAGATGAATTAATGCTCACATTAAGCCAGATGATGGTACCACAAGACATTCAACCTGAAGCCATGGCTAATACTATAATAACTCGTGAAGTTGATTGTATTGACTTTCGGGATAGAGACATACCTCAACATAGTTTACATAAGGATAACCCCTTATATATTACTGCCTTAATTGGAGATGTAGCTAGTTAAACGAGTCTTGATTGATAATGGTTCATCTTTAAACATCTGCACTTTTGACTTCTACCAAATATTTGGGTTTAGAAGTGATGAAATGAAAAGAAGCTGATATGATCATAAAAGCCTTCAATGACGAAACACAAGAAACGTGTGGAGTTATTACCATTCCATTGCAGGTTGGTCCGAGAACCTTGGATACGACCGTGTTTATTGTACATTGCCCTGCATCGTACAATATACTCTTGGGTCACCCTTGGATCAATGCAATGCGAGCCGTTCCCTCAACTTTACATCAATGTGTTAAATTCGAATTTAAGAATCAGTTGGTTACCATCCATGGTGATCCTAGACCCTTTGATATGTGTGCTTTGGCAGAACCTGTTGGAGTTCAATTTTGCCCTACTTTATCATCCACACATCCTAATTCTCATTATCCATCTAAACATGTGAAACACACACCCACAATGCCATCTACTCCTTCTACATCAGTTCCACCCCTTCATACAGCTCAAACATCCTCTAAACAAACTACATTAGGACCTCAAAAAAATCCTAATCCCACAACCAAGGCTTCTTGTTTTACTCCTATCACTTCTATCCCTATAATAGACTCATCCATCGAAATCTCTACAACATCTACATCCACCAAAGGCATAGTTTTCGCATCAGAAGATGTAGGAAATGTTCCTTCTACCTCTTATGCTCTTACTGACGAGCTCTTACCCGATTTATCTAAAATTCTTATATCAGAGCAAACGAATGCTGCTATGCAAGATTCCCTTATCTTAAATAATTTTCCACCATCTCCTCATACCTTGGGTCTCCCACAGCCTATGGGAAGTATTTACCAAGTCGGGAGTTGCGCTTTTATTTATAAGGGATATGACTGGGGTAGAATACCCAGAGACAACAAGACTCATTACGATGGATATGCTCGATGTTATTTTACTAATGAGTATATTAAAGCCAAATCTATAATGCTTAAATTGGGATATAAAGGGAAAGGTTTGGGACCTTTCCAAAATGGCATGAAAGAACCCTTTGAGGTAGAACCATGGCCTGCCCGATGTGGTGTGGGCCTATTTCCTAGTAAAGGTCAGCCCTTCCCATTTGAGGATGATGACCATCTCATATGTTACCAAGATTATTTAGATCAACGTGATGCTTTGCATTTAATGAATAAGCCACTTACATGTAATATGCTATCTATAGCCTACCCTGAGATGATCGCCGAATCCGACGATGAGTTGGAGGGAGATATCTTCCATGATGTCTCCGTTGAGGAATTATTACATCATGAATTTTATTTTGATGGCTCTATACCTAGTATAGCCCAGCTTGAGGCCACGACTCCTCAAGATGAATTATCCAAACTAACCTTGGAAGAATTACAAGAATTGGGCGTTTCACCCGCCCCACCTAATTTTGAGAAAAATCTACACATGGAAGTAGAAAATGTCATAAAAATTAACATTGGAACTGAGGGTAATCCTCACATAATCAACATTGGATCAGAATTGAGTCAAGAAAAATAGGATAAATATATTGCATTTCTTAAAGAATATGAAGATGTCTTTGCTTGGACATATGAAGATATGCCAAGATTAGACCCTTCTGTAGTTATGCATCACCTAGTAGTCCATCCGGATGCTAAACCTGTTAAACAAAAACTTAGAAAAATGCATCCTAAAGTGGCCTTACTAGTCAAAGGGGAGTTAGAAAAACTCTTAAATGTTATTTTTATACAAGCCATTGATTATGTTGAATGGATCTCGAATGTAGTTCCAGTAACTAAGAAAGAAGCTACTAAGGTTAGGGTTTGCATAGACTTTAGAGATATTAATGTTGCATGCCCTAAAGATGATTTTCCTCTTCCCAATATGGATCAGATCATTGATTTTACTACTGGGAGTGGAATGATATCCTTAATGGATGGATTTTCTGGTTATAATCAGATCAGGATAGCTCCTGAAGATCAGGCTAAAACAACCTTTATTACCCCTTGGGGAACCTTTTGTTGGAAAGTGATGCCATTCGGTTTAAAGAATGCAGGTGCAACCTATCAACGAGCCATGACTTATATCTTTCATGATATGATGCATGATATACTACATGATTATGTAGATGACATTATAGCTCGTTCTACTTAAGAAGATGACCATTTAGATGATTTGAGAAAAGTATTTAATCGGTTAAGGGAATATCTTATCCGATTGAATCCAGCTAAATGTATATTCGGAGTTAAGTCCGGTAAATTATTGGGGGTTATAGTTTCTTTACGTGGCATCAAAATTGACCCTCTCAAGATTGTGGCTATCACTGATATGCCCGCACCCACAAATATATCAGAATTACGAAGTTTACAAGGTAAGCTTCAAGCTATCCGTCGCTTCATCGATAAGTTGGCGGATAAAACCGGACCCTTTCTTAAGCTTCTTAAGAAGGATGTCTTTTTCCATTGGGACTACGAATGTCAGCAAGCATTTGAACTCCTCAAACAATATCTTCTTAACCCACCTGTGCTTTCGCCACCTAGACCTGATCGCCCATTTATCTTGTATATTTATGCTTCAGATCTTGCCTTAGGAGCTATGTTAGCTCAACTTGATGATGAGAAGAAAGAACGTGCTAATTATTATATCAGTAGAACATTAATCAGTTATGAAACCCATTACACAACATTAGAGAAGTTATGTCTAGCGATCATATTTTCTACATAAAAATTATGCCATTATATGCTCAGTCAGAAAACCTATGTTATTGCTAAATCCGATCCTTTGCGGTATCTCATGAGTCGACCGTACTTATCTGGTCGCACAACAAAGTGGGTTCTTGCCCTAAGCGAGTTTGAACTCATGTTTATAGGACAAAAATCTGTTAAGGGTCAAATCATAGCAGATCAATTAGCTGTTGCACCCTTAGAGTCTACCCATCCCCTCATCATTGAGTTTCTTGATGAATGCCTTAAACTAGAGGCAGATCATTCAGAGCAATGGTCCTTATACTTTGACGGAGCCCGATGCATGAATGGGGCTGGTGCAGGTATTATTTTAATATCTCCATAGAAACATCTTATCCCTCTATCCTTTAAATTAACATTTTCTTGTACTAATAACACTGCTGAGTATGAGGCTCTAATCCTTGGATTACGAGCTGCCTTGGCACTAAAAATTAAAAATCTATTAGTTTTCGATGATTCTCAACTTGTCATAAATCAAATTAATGATGTTTATCAGACCAGAGATGATAAATTGTGCCCATATAAAGCATATGTATTACAATTATTATCTTTATTTGATCAAGTTACCTTGGAAGCTATTCCTCGAACTAGCAATCGTGCGGCTGACGCTATGGCTGCAGCTGCATCTCTTTTACCCCTGGAGTTAGAGGATGAATATGCTACCATCATTATTCATCGACTCTAGGAACCCACTTCAAATAAATCATGCTTAGAACCTTTGGATGTGTTTCTAATCAACGAAACTACTCCTGAACTTTGGTACACTGATATATTCAATTTTCTTCAAAATGGGACCTTCCCTGAAGGTTTTAACAGAAACCAGCGTCGGTTATTACGTAGACGAGCAAGTCGCTTCGTCATAATTGGCAATACGTTATATAGGAGATCTTTCGAAGGTATCCTACTGAGATGTTTGAATCTAGAAGAATCTAGATCAGCTTTGAGTGAAGCCCACGATGGATCTTGTGGGGGACACTTCAGTGGTAGCGCCATTGCTAAGAAGCTCCTTAGGATAGGATATTTTTGGCCTACCATGGAGAATGATGCACATGATTATGTGTGCCATTGCGACAAGTGCCAGAAACATGCTGACCTTGTCCATGCGCCTGCACAAGAGCTACAGGCTATTTCATCTCCTTGGCCCTTTTCAAAATGGGGCTTAGACATCATTGGAAAAATCAACCCTGTGTCATCCGATGGACACAAATTCATCATAACCGCCATCGAGTATTTCATGAAGTGGGTTGAAGCTATGCCCTTAGCTTCTTGCACTGGAACCCAAGTTTCCAAATTTATTTTTAATCAAATTATTTGTAGGTTCGGAATTCCTGCAAATCTCATCTCAGATAATGGAACTTGTTTCAAAAATAAAGATGTCAAAAAATTATGTCAAAAATATAAAATTCAACATCGTTGGTCCACTCCCTATTATCCTCAGGGTAATGGCCAAGTAGAAGCATCTAATAAAACATTAATTAAAATCCTCAAAATACTGGTCAATAAATCTGGCCGAGATTGGCACATTCAACTATATCCTGCTTTGTGGGCTTATCGAACTAGCGTTCGTACCCCCACAGGCACTTCACCTTTTGTTTTGGTTTATGGCACTGAAGCAGTTTTTCCCTTTGAATTAGAAGTTCCTTCTTTGGCTCTGCTACTTCAAGATACTGAAGTAGGAGATGAATATCGTGCTGGCAGATTTAGTCAGTTGGAACTCCTAGATGAGAAGCGCATCAATGCTTTGGAACATCTTCGAGCCTATCAGAACAAGCTCAAGCGAGCATACCTCAAGAAAGTTCATCATCGATCCTTTGAGATCGGTGACCTTGTCTTGAAAGAAAATCAAAAAAATACTAATGCAACTAAAGATCTTAAAGGTAAATTTGAGCCCAACTGGCTTGGACCGTATATCATCACTGCTAAATTTGGCTCGGGAGCATACAGATTAGCTACCTTAGATGGTAAAGATCTTAAAGAACCTATGAACATTATGCATCTTAAACGCTATTATGCATAAAATCTGGTCATTTCATCATTGTATATATTGTTATTTTGCATATTGTTTCATTTTAGTCATTCATATAAAAATTTCAAAAACAATCACATTGTGTATCTTTTCAATTCATAAATTAAAATAAAAAACATAACAAAATCGAAATCATCAAAATCTTCAAAAACATCTTTTATTTTCACACCTGTTAATTCTTGAAGTATTGCAGTCATATTTTCAATTATTTTGGATAAATTAGCATTTATTTGGAATCCCGCACTTTCACACTCACATGAATAAATATCTTGATTTTATTTGGTATGATTATGAATCTCTCTTATATCAAAGTCCACAGTTGAATTAAATAAAGTTTTGAGCATAGAGAATTGATCTTGTTATTTACTTGAACCAAGTATATCTTTTCACATTAAAATGATTTCATTGCAAATTCAATATGATGCTACATAGTAGAAGTGGTTTCTTGAGCGAAAAGTTTCCCCTGCTATCCTATCATGCACATGGTCTAGAATCTTTGAGAATTGACAAAAGGACAAGCTCACCCCTGCCCAGAATAAAAATCCCTTGCTCTACGACCAATCCGAGCAAGTATCCCTAGTATAGGAAGAAAAAGAAAAGTCAAAGAAAATGAGAAAAAGAAAAATATTATTTTGTACCATCGCAACAATATTTCAGCATTATCTCAGTTCCAAGCAAAAATACAAAAAAAAAAAGAAAAGAGAAAAAGAGAAAAGAAAAAGCAAAAAGCAATAAAATCCCTTTCCCTACCCCTTGAAAAAGAAAAGAAGGGTGAATGAGCTTGAATCCCTGGAATTTTCAATTATTCGAAAAGCGTGAGGTAAGCCCCATAACAGGTGGTTTGTGCCCAACCCGCTTGGCCTTGGGTAATTCCTAGCATGGTGATATGTCTGTCACATTAGCGACCTTCTTTTGTATAGACCTATGTCTGCTTATGGATTAGCTAGCTCTTGATAACCCGACTTACATAGTAGTCTGGTACGGTTACATGCATATAAATCATGGTCAACGAACATTCATTTGGTTAATTCAAATTACTTGTATCAAATTATCTTGCTCAAAATTGGTAAATGAACAATACAATTGCACACACATTTGTATTTGAGAGATTTTGTATCATTATGATAAATCAAGATCGGCAATGAACTCACATATGCACATGAGGGTTCCTTATAAATCTATATTTTGTCTTTGAGATAATTTAAAATATTTTTGCAACTCTTTTTGGAATAATTTCATCTTCTTATTTAAGAACATTTGTTTCGTATACAAACAATTACATACATTGTTTTCAAAAATCCAAAAATTCTTTCAACAACATATTCAAAAATCCAGCAATAAAGTCACGTTTATATATTTTTTCTGTTTATCTCAAAATCAAAAATCAATTATGCAATAAAATTATTTTTTTGGATTTCGCGATGATGGTATAAGTCTATACCTATAATTCTATGCCTAGCGCAAACCATTGTTCTAATTTTATTTCCCATTCATTATAATTTATAAAAACATATGGCTTACATCATTATGTCACACAATTGTGCTTTAAAAAGAACGAACACATTTTTCTATTTCATTTCATTATGTCAACATTCCATTTTGCAACCATGGTATAATTCCTAAGGAATTGTTCAAAACTTTATCACACTTAGGAATTTTATGCCTAGCAAAAATCATATTTTTAATATTTCATGCATAATATTTTTATGAAAATCTGAAAACAAATCATCACCATCATCATTTTCATCATCACAACACAAAGTCTTAAGACAGTCTCTTAAGCACTCTTTTACTTTTAACAATATTTCTATACTTGGGATTAGCTTGACGACCTAGCGAGCGGCGACTCCATGAAATGGTCTATAACAACGACAATGTCCTTTGAAATTATTGTTAGAAGTCCCTTTATTTTCATCAAATCACACCACAAAACAACCAATTTGTTTACATCAGATTATTTCATTTAAATTTTACAGCATGACATAAAATTATACTATTTCCAAACGACATAATTACATGAATAATCAATCAACAAATCCAAAATTGAAGCATCATAAAACATGTGGACAAGTCATATCACAAAAATATCATATATATATATATATATCAAAATATATGTACATCATATCAAAACTGGATTGGTATGCCACAATCTATACCCTGGCATACTCAATCCTCTCAAAAATATACAATCCAGTCTATGCCGCTAGTCTCGAGAAGCCCTCGAGCTCTCAGCCTCATCTCCTCTCCCACCCTGAGGTGGAGGAGGTGGCCCCATCAGAGTTCATCCTGTGTCATGGGTCCTCGACGTCGATCATGAGGATGTCCTCGATGACCCCATCCTGATCGGCTCCGCAATGCCGGCTGGCAGCTGTAACCTCTGGCCCTCTAGAACCAGCTGGAAGTATGCT
Organism: Wollemia nobilis; assembly: GCA_028583015.1. Classification (NCBI taxonomy): domain Eukaryota; kingdom Viridiplantae; phylum Streptophyta; class Pinopsida; order Araucariales; family Araucariaceae; genus Wollemia; species Wollemia nobilis. Next base: position 5,966,233 of record JAQPPZ010001423.1, read on the forward strand.
CCCTGATAGAATGCGGTCTGAGCAACCGACCATGCCAGCTCCAGAATGCTCGCCCCTCCACTTCGAGCCTTGAGCCATGTAGCCTCATCCTATAGAGTCTACACCTGAGCTCGTAGGTGAGCATTCTCATCCCAGAGAGCCGCCATCTCGTTGCTCTCCCCCACCTCGATACCCTTGCCCTTATCGGGTGATGTTGGCCTATCCCTCTGCTAAGAAGGGAGTCCCTCCTCTCTCCTCTCTACCTGCTATGGTCTCTCTAGAGCCTGTGGCACTCTCTAGCATCTCTCCTAAGGAGACCATCATTGCTCCCTCCCCCATGACCCCTCGCTGCATCGATAGCAACCTGGCACCACCTCCCCATCCATCGCACCATGGCATGCATCGGACCCTATGCCCTCATCATCCAAGGAGGGTGGATGCCTATATACCAAGCATCATACCCATCTATGACCCCAGCATCATCCCCATCCACTAGCTGAATGGGGGCATCATCCGCATCCTAACTCTAGAATCGTTGCATATCTGGAGCCCCGCTCAGTGTAGTACTATCCCAGACAATCCGAGAGTACTCGTAATCCCTGAGAGAAGGGATCCCCTGTTGTAGACCGAACTACCACAAAACTTGGTCATAGCGATGGAGCTCTACCTCTCCCTACTCCATCCTCAGCCAGAAGACTCGCCTGATGCGAGCCAACTCCTGTCCATCCTCTCCCCACCCTGGATGCTCTCTCCATGGCCTCTAGGTGATCTGGTCTAGGATGAGGTCATCTAGCAACCTCCGAGACATCGACAGATCTATCCACCATTGTGACCCTCTCTGGAGCCACCAATAGAAAACTTGGGGTCTCTCCCGATCAACCCCTGTCAGTGGAAGCCCTACCGGCCTCCGCACCGCAATGTGCTCCCAGCACCAAACCTGTAGCAACGATGTCAAAACTAGACATCGACCTCCCTTGTATACGACCCCGTGCAGGATCCTATACAAGCGGCATAGCACAAAGCTGCCCCAAGCAAATCTATAGTCGTGGTCTCTCATATCGTAGACCACATCTGAGAGTAGCCAGGGTAACCTGCATCCACTCTGGTGGCATAGTAGTAGGCCACCCACCACCCCTACCAAAACTCGAGTCAATCGAGATGCCCCAGGCATCTATCGTAATGTCTCGATGTTCACCCCGCCCTTCTCCAGGGCGAAGCTAGGATCTCTGCATAGTCGCATCATGGCATGGCCCTGATTGGCCGTAGGAGTCATAAATCGCCCTTGTATGGGGATCCTCAAGATCCTCCATACATCCTCTAGAGTGGGAGCCATCTCCCCTATCGATAACCAAAAATAGGATGACCCCGGATACCACCTCTCTGCTAGGGCTATCAGTAGCCCCATGTCTATCGGTATTTGTGGCATCTCTACCACATGTTGTAGTCCGACCTCTGCTAGTCGGTCTCGCTCCGCCTGGTCGAGCATGGCTACGTCATCTCTGAGTCCCCCGTATTTCCACTCCCAACTTTTTAGTAATCCCCTCTACAAAATAAACAATCAAACAATAAAAATCATCAATAGATAATCATTAAAATCAGTTAAATCAATTTAATCTTCTAAAAACAATGATGATATCATCCACCATTGGATGATATCATCCTAAATTAGGTCAAATCATCCTTGGTAGGATGAAATCATCTCTGATTTCGCAACTTGGGGATCACCCCTTGTTGGATGGGATCGCCCCTATTTCGTCGATTTTGCCCCTAGACGAAATCGGTGATCTAGGGATGATTTCGATGAAATTGGGACGATTTCATCCCGACGTCGTCGACGGCCTAAAAATGGCCGCGATGCCCCAAAATAATCAAAATTTAAATAAAAAATTACACAAATCAAATTAAAAACATAATTCACTAGGTTTAGATCCTTACCCGCAACCCGTGCCGGACCTCTGTCGATCTGTGCGTTGTTTCTACCATTTTGCTTGCAGAGCTCTAAAAACAGTGAAAATAAATAGTAAAAATGAATTAGGGTTTTACCCTATTTTTCTTAATTTTATTTAAAAACAACAACATTTTTTTAAATTTTGCTTTTTCGCGCTTTTACCTCAAACGTTCGATTTGGGTAAAAACATGGAGGGGGCACCATAGTAAGCAGTTGTACGATTCGACCTAGAATCGTCATCTAGAAAATTGAGTAAATTTTTGCTTTCTCGTAAAATGGGAAGAACTCGTCTTTAACGCATTTTCTTCGAAAAATTTGCTAAAGAGGGGGCAAAATGTAGCACCCTAAAATTGGCGCAGTTAAACCCTTAGTAAAAAGATAAAATTTGAATTTTAACCCTGAAACCGCTCGTTAACCGCTCACCCCATTTTTCATGCCATTTTTAGGAGTTGTTTTGACCATTGGACGATATCGTCGCCGATCAGACGAAATCATCCCAGATCGGACGAATTCATCTGGAACAGAACGTCCAGACGATTTCATCCCAAAACCAAATTTTCATAATTAGCTTCTATTTTAATAGCCTCTCCAACTTGGGTAGAAGCGTGTCTGCATAGTTGGAGATTCCTCCACTGAGGATCTCCCAGATTGGGATGATCCCCAACCTCCTAACCTCCCCCTAATCCTATATAAACTAGGATTTTCTCAGTTTATCCCCCTGGTTGGCTGATCCCATGATTCCCTGATTGATTTTCCCTACCATTTAGTTTTGTTGTGTCAAGACGTCCTATCCACCATTGTTTGCACTCGTAGTTTTAAGTTTTCATTGCAGGTTTTCACTGTGCTTCAGTTGGAGAAAGCTCGGATCGTCGCAGGCGATTCCAGATGATTTCGGATGATCCTATCATAGATCGGTGATGATCTCATACGATTGGAGGTGATCTCGACTATAGTTCAGATTGGGGGCAACTAGAGCCCTGAGTTTGCATTCCTCATTTGTCTTCTTTATTTTACTATGCATTAGTTTGATTTATTTTCATTCTGCATCCTGGAGTTCACCTCATTCAACATAAATGCATGATAAAGTTAAAATAAGTTATTAAAACAATGCATTTCCTTTAATTTGCTATCTAGATTTATCAGTTAGGCATTTATACTATCATTTCTATCATTTTGCATTATTCTAGCAGTAGCATTTTCGTTTTTTGGTGTCTATTTCTATGATTGCAGGTTTCTAATGAATTCGTCTGATGAATTCATCAGATCGACGATGATCTTGTCTGATCTCAGATGATCGCCTATGATCTGAGATGATTCTATACAATTGTAGATGATCCTATCATATTCGAGATGATCTGGACTCCTACAAGCTTCAGAATCTTCATCAGACATCCGGAATCAGGTGCATTCTTTCTCATTTCATATAATCTTTACATTTAGGATTCATTCCTACTTTCTGTATTCATATAAATCAACATTTTCATATAGAATAGCTTAGATTCATTCTGGCCAACCTAGGATTATGAATGATCGAGTATAAAATGAACACACCAAAACCATTCTCAACCTAGGCATGGAAAATGCCACTCAAAGTTTCCTGGTGAACCCACCATCCATCAAAAATTCACCCTTATACCCCTCCCCCGAGAGGCGTGACCTTCAAAGGGCCTCTCAGTCCGAGGTATTGTCCCATCCTTCTCGCATCCCCCTTTCGGGCGTGGATCCTATAGCCTGAAGGTAAGGATGCACAAAAATTTGGGGCGATACATGATGCCACTAGTGCTAGCTCCACCAAGGCTAGATGTGCCATTTTTGCTATATATATCGACAACCAACTTTGCATTAGGGACCATGTTAGCCCAAAAGAATGTGCAAGGCAAAGAGCAAGCCATATATTATATTAGCTAAACCTTGGTGAGTTATGAGCTAGGATATGCATATGTGGAGAAGCTGTGTTTAGCAGTAGTGTTCGCTACAAAGAAATTACGGCACTATATGCTAAGTCATACGACATATGTAATATCAAAACAAAATCCTTTGTAGTATATGATGAGCAAGACATATCATAATACACGTAGTGCAAAGTGGATCATGCTACTGATAGAATTCGACTTGGAATTCATAAGCCAAAATTCCATTAAGGGACAAGTCATAGTTGATCAGTTGGCTGAGGCACCACTGTCAAATAGTAGGCCTCTTACCATTGAGCTTTCGGATGATGTGGTCTTCGTCGTATCCGAAGCTCCCGAACCTGAAGAACCAAAAAATAATGCTGATATGACCTTGTTCTTTGATGGTTCGAAGTGTGAGCAAGGGGGTGGTGCAAGAATAGTGTTTTTCATATTGCAAGGAGCTCCAATGCCCTTGTCATTCAAATTAGACTTTCCTTGCACCAACAAAAATGCTGAATACGAAGCCCTACTTCTAGGCCTCCACATAGCCATCGCCATGAACATTAAAAGATTAAACATCTTTGGTGACTCCTTGCTCATAGTCAACCAAGTTAAGGGACTCTTTCAATGTCGATGTCCCATGTTAAAAGCTTATAAAGATCTTGTTGTTACATATTTGGCTAAGTTGGAATGGTATGACATCGAGGCAATCCCTCATTCATCAAATAGGTTCGTAGACACCATGGCATCTTTGGGATCCTTAATCCCTCAGAATCCATCTACTGATTTTACTACCATTCATGTTAAAATGCTCTCGCATCCTGCAATGGAGCACGAAGCCTTTGATAATAAAGAGTCAATCAACATGATTAGCATGGAACCAAAAGCTGAATGGTTCTGCAGAGCTGAAGACTTTCTGAAGAAGGCACCCTAGGGGTCATTAACCTCTCAGAGTCCGACGGGGAGTGGTACTACCATTCACCACAAGGTTGTTTCCTAGTCTGCATTTGCACATGTAGATATGCAAGGGGAGCAAGTCATCTTGGCAATCGAAGTTGAGGCTTACTAGAGCTGGATGTCACAAATCCAAGACTTCTTAAAACTTGGTTTGATCCCAGAGGGATTGTCACATGCTGCAAAATGCACATTCAAGAAGAAAGTGACTAAATATGTCTTGCTAGGAGATATTTTGTACCGAAGAGGCTACGATGGAGTTCTCCTTCATTGTCTAGAGCCCCAAGAGGCATCTTGGGTGATTTCACAAGCTCATGATGGTACATGTGATGGCCATTTCAGTGGCATGGCCATCATCAAGCGCATCCTTAGAATGGGTTACTATTGGCCCACTATGGAGAAGGATTGCAATGTGTATGTCAAGAAATGCATCAAATATCAACATCATGCTAATCTTACGCACTTGCCATCATAGGCCTTACAGCCCATCCAAGAGGCTTGGCCATTTTCTCAATGGGGATTAGATCTCATCGGTAAGATCTCTCCTCCATCATCGAGCCGACATAATTTAATTATTATGGCTACTGAGTACTTTACAAAATGGGTGGAAGCAATACCCTTAACAACGATGATTGGAGCTCGCATAGCAGAGTTTATACTCGAGCATATCATATGTCATTTTGGGATTCCATCCAAGATAATTTTGGATAATGGAACATCATTTAAGAACAAAACTGTGAGAGCTTTGACATCTAAGTATAGAATCAAACATAGTTTTGTGACTCCATATTATCTGCAAGCAAACGGGTAAGCTGAGGCCTCAAACAAGATAGTGGTGGCTATCTTGAAAAATATGGTCCAAGAAAACCACAAATATTGGCATATCCAACTGCCCCTTGCATTATGGGCTTATAGGACTAGCATTCAGATACCCACTGGGGCAACTCCATTTTCACTAGTATATGGCATTGAGGCCATTATGCCCTTAGAGTTGGAAATTCCAATGATGTGCATCACATTGAAAGAGTTCATCGATGATGACACCGCATGACAAGCTCACCTAGATCAATTGACGCTACTTGATGAACATCGCGTGAATGCCCTAGAGCATCTCCACATTTATCAAGAGTGATTAAAATGAGCTTATAATAACAAAGTCCATCAGAGAGACTTTGAAGTTGGGGATCTTGTGCTGAAAGAGAACCAACAGAACTCTAATTTATTACCTGATATGCGAGACAAATTCATGGCTAATTGGCTAGGACCCTATATCATATCTAAAAATATTGGTCTAGGTACCTATCACCTAACATCGCTAGGGGGTGTTGAAGAGCCTGAACCTCTCAACATCATCCATATTAAGGCATTCTATGCTTGAGAGCATAGCAAAAAAAGCACCAAGGGTTCCAAAAACCACTTGGTCATGTCAATTAAAGGCCTCGAGGGTTTGCTTAAAACCACTCGATCAATCCCAAAAGGCCCCAAGGGTTTCTCAAAACCTTGGTACTCAGATAAGGTTTAAATTTTAAAAGGTTTCTTAAAACTCTCGATCATCCCAAAAGGCTCCAAGGGTTCCTAAGAACCGCTTGGTCATCCCTAAAAGCTCCAAAGGTGCTCATAATCCCTTTGGTCAACCCAAAAGCCCCAAGGGTTTTCTGAAAAATCACTTGGTCAATTTAAAGGCTCCAAAGGCATTTTACACCTTTGGTCACTCCTAAAGGCTCCAAAGGCATGTACTCATCATTTGGTCAAATATAAAGGCTCAAAATCCATAAAAATTTAAAAAGCAATAAAATCCAAAAAAAAAAATTGGTAAAGCATAAAATCCAAAAACATTTTTCATTTGCATTATTGCATTTTCATTTACACATGCATTCACTTCATTACATTGCATGTAGGCATTCTTCATCCATTGCATTCCATAGTAGAATGGATTGTGTTTGTTAGTCTTACAAATGATGCCATGTTTGTGTTTCAATCATGCACCTCTGCATTTATCATAATCCATCATTCATGTGAGTAATTGTGTTTTTCAACACAACCCATAATGTTGCTATGAAGAATATACTAGGGTTTTTCGGTCATTCAACCATACCTAGAGGTCTTCTCAAGAGTTGATAGAAAGCTTGCTTTGCTTTTGTAGTTGAGGTCTAGTTAGTATAGCCCTTAGCATATCAGAATCCTATCACTAATCAACAAATTAAACAATCCTAATAAGGACTAGGGGAAGATGAAAGCCATGAAGCAGGACCAGGTATCCTGAGGTGAAAAGAGTTATTCTTGCTTATCCCCCTATGCGGACGGTATGGGAAATGTTGGTAATTGGCAAAAGGACAAGTTCATTCCCTACCCAGAATCCCTTGCTTACGTTAAAATGAGCAATATCCTAGAGTGATATCCCACATCAATCCTCAATATTGATACCCTAGATCGATATCATAGATCGACATCCCAGATTGATATCCCATATTGATATCATAGATCGATATCCTAAAATCGATATCCCAAAAATAGTTTCCCAAAGTAAAATCCCCAAAGGAAGTTTCTGAAGAAAATTATCAAATGTAAAATTCCAAAAAGTCAAGTCAAATGAAGACAAATTGTACAAAGGAAGAAAAATCAGTATCAAATCCCTTGCTCAAGAAAAAGAAAAGAAAGTACAAAATAAACAGTGATTATTGTCACTAAAGTACAAAAATAAATAGTGATTTTTATCACTTTATATGAGCAAGTATCCCAAAAAATTGAAGAAAAGAAGGGAGTGAACTTGAATCCATGGAATTGCTAGCACTACTATACCTTATGCATGATGATATGTCTGATGCATTAGCACCTCGCTTATGTACAGACCAATGTTTGAATGTGGAAGAGCTAGCTTCAGGTGTCCTGTATCGCCTAGTGGTCTAGTCCAACTAAAATCTAAACCTAGGATTGGATAAACATTTGTGGACCCCCAATCTTAGCAATGGGCTGAAAGAATCCTACTTGACATCGGGGTATGCTTATGCTTTATCTTAATATATTCATTTGCACACACAGGGATAATGAATAGTTAGGGCCTATCCTAGCAAAAGCCTTACATTTTAGAAGTCTAGTTTGGTCAGTATACAACTTTTGATAAGTCTACTAGGGTGTTTGAGTCTCATGGAAAACCTCAAAAATTTCTCTAATAGCAAAAAATACCAAAGATCACAAACCATCAAAAATAAAAGTCATTCAATCATCAAATTGCAAAGTATCGAATCCGTGATACATCATTACATTGAGCACAAAGTTTTCAAGATATAGGATAGATACCGGATGGATATCAGAAATGATATTTAGACGACCACTGACTATATTGTGCATATATTTCAAAATTGCAAAAGGAATATAGAGTGACATATTATATCATTCGCATCATACCACTTCATATCATTGCATTTCATATATGGGTGATTAATTGATTAAATTCTTGTAATGAGGATTTTCAATTACATTCATGATTTTTACACATTCTGTGGTGTCATCCATTAGATTTTTAAACACATATCGCATTCATTCCTTATGTTTTAAGTGATTAAAGCATACAAGTTCATTTACATTAGATTACCATCATGTAAATAATGCATTACATACATTACACCAACATATCATGACATCATCATAAATTAAATGCATACAATAAAGCAAAATTAAATATGCATTTAAAAGTAAACATCGCATCCATATGCATCCATCATAAATAGCACATCTAAGCATCTAGATCACTACATATCATCATCATCATAAATTAAATAGCTATCTAGTGCATGTCATCCATACATCACATCATATAAGCATAGCATCAATATGAACATCTGCATCCATGTGCATAACATAAACATAAAATAAAAAATAAACAAGTACACATAATGAGCCAAAATGATCAATCTCATATATATATATATGTGTGTGTCAAAAAGAGTACATAGAGGTACATCAAAATGCCCATAGGCTACAACTGTGTAGGTCCTCGACCTTACACTCAAAAATAGTACAACAAAGTATATCTAAGATCTATACTAAGGGCCTACACCCCTAGCCTATGAGTCACCACCATCACCCCTACCATCCCTATGGCTCCTCTACAAGCTGGCTCCATGAGTGCTAGAAGACCTATGTGTCCTCTCGGTCCTATGAGTCCTACGGTTGGAGCTGGCAGTAGACTGCCCTATCTCTCTAGTCTGGGATCAGCTTCGGTGGGTCCTTGTAGTGTGTGTATCCTCTAGAACCTCCCCACCTATCAACCTGATGTGGCCCTCTAGCTGGGAGATCTAAGATCCACATGATGTATCCCACTCATTACCCTCCTCCATGAGGGAATGAAGCCTCTTGATCTCTACCATGGGGTCATGACCTACTGGTAGTAAAGAATATGGTGTGGTCAGAGGTCTCATGATGGCCTAGGAGGATGAAGGATCTCCCCTCTCTACCCTAAGTAGGTCCCTCTTAGTAGTAGCTACACTCAGTCATGCCTATGCTAGATCGTGCTCACTAGTGAGATCCTGGACCTATGTCTCTACCATTGTAGCCCATGCTATGAGAGTTATCCTCTCCTCCTAACCCTACTATAGCTACCTCTCACTATGAGATAGCTTCACCTCTAGAGTGGTGATAGACGTATCTCACTATAAAATTTGAGTACGTAGCCTACCCACCTGACTCTACAAATTAGCTACCTACGCCCACAGCTACCCAATCTCACTATTTAGCATTGCCTCACCCTCCTCGAGACCCTCCTCCTCTACATCCACCTAGGGGCCTCCCCTATTGTACCCTAGTCACCCTCTATCCTCTATCGAGTGTGGCACCCATGGGGATCCACCTCTATGCCATCAGCACCCTCTACAACAAATCCACTAGCTAGGTGATCGAGAGGTCCCCTCCCATGCCACTAAATGTCGACCCACCATCCATCATAATCAGGAGTAGTACCTGCATCCCTCTAGCCTGACTCTTAGAAATCATCATCCTCCTCTCCCAGAGGAGTAACCTGAGGCCAGGTGAGGTCCCTCTCTAGGACCAGGCATCTATAGATAGAAGGCATGTCTAGGACATCCTACCGAATCTTGAACTACCATAGGATGTGATAAAAGTAGTGGTACTCACACCACTCGACCTTGCGATCGATGATCCATCTATCCCTACATGCCCGACGTAGGTATCTAGCTACCTCGATCCATGCTGGGTAGTCCATGTAAGGGCACCACTCGATATCCCTAGAGTGAAGCTGGGTGAACCGATCAATGTAGTGCGTCAAGTCTCCTGCGTGAGACCTACTCCTAAATCCCTCCTACTCCCAGGGCCAGCAGGTGGTATAACACTGGCAAGCATCTACAATGGTGGTAATCTCTAGGGGCAGCTCCATAGGGTGCTCTATCCAGATGTGCTACCAACCCCATATCTACAATAGGAGGCTGCAACCAATACCCACTCTACTCCGATGGGTGATCTGATATAACTCATGATACAACTATGCCAGCAGAGCGCTCCCCTAGGATAGGATAACTGGCTCCTCCATCGAGCTGGTCATGATAGGTCGAACACAAGCTAAGAGGTTCTAGGGGAACCTCACACCTGAAGAATCAGGTAGGGCTATCCGAATAACCAAGTGCATGAACACAACCTCCCACCATGAGAAAATGTTGGCCTCATACCACTCTCCGACATGGATGCCACCATGGTCGATGCGGCCCTGTGCCTCCATGCTTCGATCTCTGAAGACAACATCAAAGATAACTCTCCTCACTATAAATGGGGAGGCGATGATAGGCTCACCATCGATAGGTAACCAAAATATGTGGTACACATCCTCTAATGTGACCATCATTTCACCTATGGGTAGGTGAAACGTGTTGGTCCATGCATCCCAACGATGGGCCAAAGTAGTCAGATAGGCTTGGTCTACTCGGATGGGAGGGAGATCCAGGATGTATCCGAAGCCGACAGTACCAAACCACACCCACTCTGCAACAGTCAATAGAGGGCATAGAGTGCGAAGGAGATCGGTCTCCCTCACTCTATTAGTCAAATACTGAATAAAAGAAATAAAAAAGAAAGAAAAAAAATAATTAAAATCACTCTAAAATTGACAAAAAAATTATAAAATCTCCTAAAAATGCAATAATATGCACACATATGAGCAAAATTTTCAAATAACATTAAAGGAGTGCTTCAAAGCAACAAAAAGTGGCATTAATTGCCCATCAAAACTCAAAAAACACAAAAAAATTGAATTTTTTTTCTAAATTTGGGCATCGCGGGTCATAGCCGTGGTCGACCCAATGGTCAAAAATTTGACCATTGGGATTTGAACCCCACCATGGTTGATAGTCATGGCCCCCAATCTGCCAATTGGGGACTGTGGCTGCCACCCATGGCTAGCGAGCGAAACCCTAAATGGGTTCGCTCCTACCGAAAAGCACCCCAAAAACTAAAATTAAACCCCCCAACTAACTAACCTATGCTAAATCCTAATCTACAGTGAGGTTCATTGCCTACGGTTTAGTGTGGTTCAATTACCGATTAATTAATGAGGTTAATTTTAAACCCGGTAATCACAAGCGAGGTCTCGGTTTATGAGTTACCTTTGAGCCCCTAGCTCTCCCGTTGGTCGATGCCTCTGCTGGGTCAGCCATAGGTGTGAAGTCTAGGTAATCCGGTTTGGTTTTAGCAGCATTCCGGGTTAAGTTTTATGGTTTTACCTCCAGAGCTCTCAGGTTAGCTATTGAAGTCAGGTGAAAATGACCAATTTTCAAAGAGAAGGCCCTTTTTATAATTTTTCCTATTTAGGTCGGGTCGCGGCTGACACCCGCGGTCCCCGAGTTAGGGTTTTTTGACCACATGTCCTAGCCACGATGAGCAAAATTACCCATAGTTCAGAGCCGCGGTTAGAAAATTACATATAATACCCTTAATTTACCTTGAGGAAAGTTGCTAAATGACAATTTAAACACTCCAAATAAGTGAACCAAGCACAATGACACCAAAAAATGTCATCATAAGGCAAAAATAAAATAACTGGCTGAGATTATAAAGTACATTCAACCGAGGTCATCGCCATGGAAATCCTTTCTTTGAGCGCCGCACCTCCCAGCCAATAAAACATTCAATTCAAAATTCATCAAAATTAACAAAAAAATCAAAAAAATCAAAAGCCAAATGCACCTCGTATTCAGTTATTTACCCTATACACTTGGCGGTTGCAGTGATTTGCGATCCATGCAATCCGACAAGATGAGTAAATTACCATAAGGACATTTGGGGTAAATTCATCATTGTAGAATTGCTATGCTTCATTTCAATCCCTAAGAAGGCCTACACAACTGGACTGCTCCAGGGGAATGAAGTATTCATCGTAATTCTCCTATGATATTTTTAGCAGATCATCGACAATATGATTCAATATATGCCTAATTGGACTTGCTTTCATTTTGATTCCCTAAGAAGGCCTTATGGCTGGACCGCTCCATGGGATAGAAATAAGCAATTACTATTAATAGTTGTAATCATAGCTGATTAGGCCTTGCCAAGAATTTCAAATGCTAAATCCTAATTTGTTCAAAGATCATTCATAGTGGTCAAGTGACCTCGTCGCTTCATTCATTGTCATTACCCTCATCGACTCATCGCTTGAGGGGGTAGTCATAATATTAAATCATAATCAAAGTCAATAGAAGATCCCTTGATCGTAGATCCCTAGATCTTGTCAAAATTGTGTTCATCTTACGAATCATTGCCAAAGACTATCATAAGCTTACCCTTTTGCTTGGGAAAATAGCATATATGATAGTTTGTTTGTAGCTCTCCTCCTTTTGGTTATATAGGCCTAACTCCTATTGTAGCACCAAAGCTACCCGAATGCCTGGTGACGAGTGCAAACCCTTTCAAAATTAAGCCTTCTACCGAGTTAGAAGCAATGATTCTAGGATGCGCATCCTTTTGTTGGACTTGGGGCATCTAATGTTGATCAGACAAATGATCATCATGCAACCTACGACATCATTTTAGGAGGTCTAGTTTTGCTCAGCGTTGTTCGATCTCACAATGCATCTCAAAAGGGGCATCTGTAGACACCTAAAATGCATCATGTCGAGGTGACTACTCATATGGGACATGCTAGAAGACCATATGGAAGACCTTTGGATAGATCCAAGGTATAGCAGTGGTTTTTACCACTCATTTGGGGTATCTTTGCCTAGTCAGTGCTAGCCACTACTGACACCCATGGTTAGTAGTGCTCACCACGCATGTCAACCGCGGTCAGCACTCAGAGTCAGTTGGCCTTCATCCGACCCAAAGTTGGTTGCAATGGCCAATTGGTTGTAGATTGGAGCGGTTTGAGTGAGGAAGGTTCTAGATCCTTCCATCCAATAGACTCAACTGCCCAATATTGATCTTGGCTTCATGAGGAAGCCACCCCTAGCCCTTGGCAAATGCTATAAGATCCCCCTCCGAATTGGGGATAAGTCTGGATGAAGTGTGATCAATTGAGTAGTGAAGCCCTATCGAATTGCATACTCACTTGCATACATTGAGAGGGACACTTTTGCTACCCAATTGGAGATCAAATCGCTATGGAAGCCCTAGGAGCCTAGGAGAGCCAAGAAACACAAATCCATGCAATCGGTGCACAATTCAGATAATTCAACCACCAAACCTATCAGAGGACACAGAGGTGACCCTTGACCATCAATTTGGCAAGGAGGATCGGAGAGGAAGCCCTAATTCTGAGGGCAAGTCTACTCAGAGCTCCGCCATGGTTGTCAGTCATGGTGCATAGTGTTGACCGCACATCAGACCCACGGTGAGCAAATGGCTATGGATCCCCTTGTATTATTTCTTGTAGATTATTTTATTAGATCACATTATGCTTAGTATAGGTTTAATTGACATTTTAGAGACATATGACCGGTGGAATTAAGCATTAAACGTAGATTTACCTTCATTATGTCAATTTGGTAATTAGTGCAATTGTGGGTTATTTCATGCTTTCATGTCTTTTATTTGATAAACTAACCCAATAGATAGATAGTATTTGCTTTCTTATACATGTTTGATGACAACATTTCATGATTAATATAGGTTTATCATGTTTTATCTATTTTCTTGATTACATGCTTGTTATGACATTTTCTTGTGAAATATCCTTTTAAAGCCTCATCAAGAGAGGCCTCCTTTGTTTTTAATGTTTCTTGTTGTTTCTTGAATGCAGGATTAACAAGATCGTGCCATTCAACACAACAAATACCTCTAAGCATGGAGAAGAAGGTCATCGACACCTTGGAGCAGTTTGTGACTATTTAGAGAGCCTGAGTATTGTGCCTACCCCATTGGGGCTTTCGAATTGTATCAATTGTATCAACATTTGGGTGACCCTAAGAGGGGCATGATTGTAACCGAGATTCATTTCCAATATTAATAGAAGAAACATCCATTTTCTTGTTATATGCAATCTTGTCTATCATTTCATGCTTTGATGTTGATTCCAATTGATGTATTAGTTAGGTGCATGCTTTTTGGATAGGTCAGTATGACCATGTTCTTGGGATCTAGGCGAAGATGTTGTATGTATTATTCCCTACTCCCTACAACTTCCACCCTTAAACGGGCTTTGCTATGGGTATGTACCATAGCTATGTGCTCTAGAATGCTATATGATTGTCTCCTTTACAATTTTTATGAATTTGAAACAAACAAACAATAGAAACACACAAGTATAGAAGTGATTATCTCTTTTAAATATTTTAAATGTGAATCCCTAAACTGTTTGTTGTGTTTCAAGATGTGTTGCTTTGTAAAGAAAATACTTGGCGTGTTTGATATTTTTTTGGATGATATACTCAAATTTTAAAGTATTTCACCTATATACTCATAGCTCGACAATCGATATGGTGATAAATTCCATATTATTCTGGTCACGTAAACCAATCGGTAGTATGGTGATGAATTCCATACTTGATCAGGGAGCATAGGTCCTGTCGATCCTCACCCAACACCCCATGCATAGTGATACACCCCTCAAAAGAGGAATGTGTGCTATTTTGCATGGTTAGGACATATCTTGGAGTCAGTATTGGCCAGTAAGTCGGGTCCCAATGATACTCTTTTAGACAAGCCAATCAAGTGGTAATTACATCCACTGTTGTCACTGATGTTAAAATAACTCATGGTGTGTGGGGTTCCTTTTAAATATTGAAATAAAACAATACAACATACAATGATGATTCACTAATATGCATGAAAGTACATTTTAATTTCAGATTTGTTAGTAGCAAAAGGAAACCATTGAAATTGACAATCTATATGCACTTAACCTTCTTTTGGTTAAGTTTCAAGCAGGCAAACTAGACAAAAAGCATGTAATCTACTGTTCTTTTCCCTGTTTTATCTGATTTAATTAATGAAAAATTTTAGAAAGAGGATATCTAACCTTTCTATGCATAGAGAAGACAAGAAAATGTGAAATTTGACTAATTTGAACAACATATATGCAAATTGAAGGTTGGGAAAGGTGTCATTTTTAACCTAGAACTTGTTGTTTCTACAATTTTTTGCAGAAAATATTTGGTTTTGTGACCGTCCCTAGTAGGTACGGTTAGCATTTTTGGGGCCATCCCACCTAGTGACACCTAGCTGGCCATCCCACCCAGTGACACCTAGCAACAAAGGGGTCGTTTCTGCTCCAAACGGTCAAAACCTGCAACCTGCAAAATAGAAAATGGAGGTCAAAATTGACACATTCAAATGGGAGACAAAAAAATATCAAATACCATGATCTCCACTGAAGAAGCAAAATTTACATCACCTTAAGGGCACTTTATTGCAATGTAAAGCAATTTGAAAGCATTCAAAGGGAAAAGAGCATAAACATGTAATCTATCAAATGAAACAAAGTATGTAATAAAGAGGTGGATTTATCCTTCTATTCATTCATTTATAGCTTCAAACATGATTACAATACATCCCCTCGAGGGATTTTATAAATGTGATACATCTCAACATTACAATTGTATCGCTCCAAATTTTTCACACCCTTACCTTCAGGCTATAGGATCCGTGCCCGGAAGGGGGATGTGAAAAGGATGGTGCGGTACCTCAGACTGAGAGGCCTTGCGAAGGTCCCGCCTCTCGGGGGAGGTGTATTATGGTGATTTTTGACGGATGGTGGGTTCACCAGGAAACGTTTGAATGGCAGTTTCCACGCCTAGGTTGGGAATGTGTTTAATGTGTTCAGTTTTAGCTTTAAACATTCGGGTCCTAGGTTTGGCCAAATGAATCTAAGTTGATCTATTATGAAAATGCAGACTAGATGAAATACAACAGACAAATATGAACAGAAACAGAGAGAAAGAGCTAAATTACAGAGCCATACCTGATCCGGATGTCTGATGAAGGTTCTGATTCTTGAAGCAGACAGGATCATCTAGAATTTGACGAAATCATCTCCGACCTGCAGGATCGTCTGAGATCTGACGAATTCGTCAGAGACCTGCAAACAGAGAAATAGACACCAAATACAAAAAATGCAGAAATGCTAATAAAGGATAATGATGTAAAATGACAATAAGGATGTTAACAAATAATCCCAAATAGAAATGCAAGTGAGTTGCAATACTTTAATAGCTAATCATGACTTTATTATGCAATTAAGCTATATGGGTGAACTCCAAGATGCAGAATAGCAAAAAATAATAAATAAACTAGCTAGTTGCAGAATAAAATAGCAGATGAAAAGAGAAAAATGCAAACTCTGGGCACTGATTGCCCCCAATGATGATTGCAGTCGAAATCGTCTCTAATTTGACAGGATCATCTCCGATCTGAACAAGATCGTCTACGACGATGTAAGCTTGCTTCGGCTGAAAAATGACAAGGTTCCTGCAAGAAAATTGGATGCAACAAATGTAGATGGTAATACAGATTATTCTAATGCGTGTGAAGGTCGATTTACAGGAAAATTCAGCCAGGGGAATGCCAAGGGGAGGGCCTAAGTTTAAATAGGCTTAGGAGGGAGGTTAGGAGGTTGGAGATCATCCCAATTTGGGAGATCTCCAACGGGGAGGGTCTCTAACGGCGCAGACATGCTTCTGCCCGGATTAGAGACGTCGTTGGAACAGAGGCTAATTGTGAAAAATCAGTTTTGGGACAAGATCGTCTGGACGTCCTAGCCCAGACGAAATCGTCCGATCTGAGGCGATATCGTCTGATCGGCGACGATATCGTCAAACGGTCAAAACAAACTCTAAAAATGGTGCGAGAAACGAGGAAACGGATTAAGCGGCGGTTTGGGAGCGGTTTTGGAGGTTAAAATTTGAATTTGAATATTTACTAGAGTAATTGTAATTATTAAGGTTTTACTGCGCCAATTTTAGGGTGCTACATTTTGCCCCCTCTTTAGCGAATTTTTCGAAGAAAATGCGTTAAATATGAGTTCTTCTCGATCTACGAGAAAGCAAAAATTATTCCCATTTTTAGGCGACGATTCTTGGTCGAATCGTACGACGACTTACTATGGTGCCCCCTCCGTGTTTTTACCCAAATCGAACGTTTGAGGTAAAAACACGGAAAAGCAAAATTTTTTAAAAATGTTTAAGTGTTTTGAATAAAATTAAGAAAAATAGGGTAAAACCCTAATTCATTTGTTACTGTTCATTTTTATAGTTTTTTGGTTTTTAGAGCTCTGGAGACAAAAATGGTCGAGACAGCGCACAGATCGACAGAGGTCCGATGCGGGCTACGGGTAAGGGTCTAAACTGAATTTAGAATGCTTTACTTTAGAATTTAATGCTTTTTAGACTAGATTTGCTTGATTTTTGAGCATCGCGGCCGTTTTTGGGCCGTCGACGTCGTCGAGACGAAATCGTCGATTTTTTCTAAGAGCGAAATCGGCGATAGGGGGACGATTTCGTCCAATAAGGGACGATTCCCTCATGCGAAATCAGAGACGAATTTGCTCAAATTTGGGACGATATCGTCCAATTGTGGACGATATCATCATTTATAAAATTGAACTTATTTTAACTTGCATTTTTTTATGAATGTTTGATTAATGATTGTTATTGTTGATTTTGTTTATGTTGCAGAGAGGATTATCGAAGAGCAGAGAATGGAAATATGGCGGGTTGAGGGATGACTTGGCCGCCCTATCTTAGGTAGAGCGAGATCAGCTGGCACAGGTCGGCTTGCGGCACGTGGCAGACATGCCACAAGTTTCTACAGATATGGGGCTATTGACAACCCTAGCAGAGAGGTGGTATCCGGGTTCTTCCTATTTTTGGTTACCGACAAGGGAGATGACTCCCACATTGGAGGATGTATGGAGGATTTTGAGGATCCCCATACAAGGACGACTGATCACTCCCATGGCCAATCAGGGCCACGTGATGATGCGATTGTGTGGCGATCCGAGCTTCGCCCTAGAGAAGGGCGAAGTGAATATCGAGTCATTGCGTCAGATGCCTGGGGCATCTAGACTCACATGGGTTTTGGCTGGGGTGGTAGGTGGACTTCTATTGTGCCACCAGAGCGGATGCAGGATACCATGGCTACTGATAGATGTGGTCTACGACATGAGAGACCATGGATACAGGTTTGCTTGGGGGAGCTTTGTACTCTACAGATTGTACAAGATCCTGCATGGGGTCGTGTACAAGGGCGGTCGATGTCTGGTTATGACATCGCTACTACAAGTTTGGTGCTAGGAGCACATCACGGTGCGGAGGCCGGTAGGGCTTCCACTAATAGGGATTGACGGGGAGAGGCCTCGAGTTTTCTACTGGTGGCTCCAGAGAGGGGCACAGTGGTGGATAGATCTGCCAGCATCTCGGAGACTACTAGACGACCTCGTCTTCGACCAGATCACCTGGAGGCCTTGGAGAGATCATCCAGGGTGGGCCGAGGATGGACAGGAGCTAGCTCGCATCAGGCGAGTCTACTAGCTGAGGATGGAGAGGGGAGAGGTGGAGCTCCATCGGTACGACCGAGTTTTGAGGCAGTTCGGTCTATAGCAGGGGATCCCATCTCTCAAAGACTACGAGTTTTCCTAGATTGTCTGGGATAACACTATAGCTAGCGGGGCTCCAGATATGCAGTGATTCTGGAGTCGGGACGCAGATGATGCCCCCATTCAGCCAATGGATGGGGATGACGTTGGGGTAGCCGACGGCTACGATGCCTGGTACACAAGCATCCGCCCTCCTCGGATGACGAGGGCTCAGGGTCCGATTCATGCAGTTGTGCATCGGATGGGGAGGTGGCGCCAGGAGGCCATTGAGGTGGCATAGGGTCACAGTGAGAGAGAGCAGAGGAGACCAGAAGCGCAACGAGAGGCCACGACAGTGGGAGAGGAGGGAGGAGAGACCCCCTTCTCCACAGAGAGAGAGGCCACCATCGCCCGATAAGGGCAAGGGTGTTGACACTAGGGAGAGCAGCGAGACAGTGACTCTCCGAGTGGAGACAGTCTGTCTCTAGGCACAGGTGCAGACATTGCAGGATGAGGCTGCATGCCACCGAGCTGAGGTTACATAGCTCAGAGATGAGATTGCACGCCTTAGAGCACGGGGCGGAGGAGCGAGCACTCAAGATTTAGCATGCGCTATGGCCCAGATTGCCTTCTATCAGGCTCTATATCACCAGGCGGTGCCAGTAGAGGAGAGGGTGCCATTACCAGCTCATATTGTAGAGCCTATCGTGATGGGGTCATCTAGGACATCATCACGATCAGCATCTAGGACTCATGGTACCACACGGACTATGATGGGGCCACCTCCTCCACCTCAGGGCGGGGGAGGAGATGAGGCTGAGAGCTCGAGGGGTTCTCGAGACACGACACAGAGGATATATGATTGAGAGGATTGAGTATGCCAAGATGTAGATTGTGGCATACCAATCTAGGTTTGAGATGATGTACATATATTTGATATATATATAGATGAGATATTTTTATCATATGACTTGTCTTATGTGTTTTTATGATGCTTTAATATTTTTGATGTGTGATTTGATTTGATGATGCTTTGATTCATGTAATTATGTCGTTTGGAAATATGTATGGTTTTTAATAGATGCTTTAAAAATTTAAATGAAATAATCTGATGTAACAAATTGGTTGTTTGTGATGTGATGATTTGATAAAAATAAAAAGACTTTTAACAATAATTTCAAAGGACATTGTCGCTATTATAGACCATTTCATGGAGTCGCCGCTCACTCGATCGTCAAGCTAATCCCAGTATAGAAATATTGTTAAAAAGTAAAAGAGTGCTTAAGAGACTGTCTTAAGACTTTGGTGCAATGGTGCAAATGATGATGATGATGGTGATTTGTTTTCAGATTTCCATAAAAATATTATGCATGAAATAATGTTAAAATGATTTTTGCTAGGCATAAATTCCTAAGTGTGATAAATTTTTTGGATAATTCCCTAGGAATTATACCATCATTGCAATTCTGCATGTTGACAAAATGACATGAAATAGTGATAATGTTCGTTCTTTTGAAAGCATAATTGTGTAACATAATGATTTAAGTCATATGTTTTTCATGATTTTTAAATAAATGGGGAATAAAAATTGGTACAATGGTTTGCGCTAGGCATAGAATATTTAGGTATAGACTTATACCATCATCGCGAAATCAAAAAAGAGAGATTGTTTTATTGCATGGTTGATTTTTAATAAACAGAAAATATGAAGATGAGGACTTGCGCTAGGCATAAAATTTCAATTTTGGTTTTGGAACTATACCATCGTCGCGAAAGTCGACAATATATATATATATATATATGTGTGTGTTTTGATTGTATGGTTTTGAAAGAAATTTTGATTTTTTCTATTATGCATGTAGTTGTCTTTATACTAAACAACTATTCTCAAATAAGAAAATGAAATTATTCCAGACAATTTGCAAAAATATTTCAAAGTATCTTGAAGACAAAAGTTAGATTTATAAGGAATCCCATGTGCATATGTGAGTTCATTTCCAATCTTGATTTATCATAATGATACACAAAATCTCTCAAATACAAATGTGTGTGCAATTGCATTGTTCATTTACCAATTTTGAGCAAGATAATTTGATACAAGTGATTTGAATTAACCAAATAAGTGTTCATTAACCATGATTTAGATGCATATAACCATACCAGACTACTATGTAAGTCGGATTATCAAGAGCTAGCTAATCCATAAGCAGACATAGGTCTATACAAAAGAAGGTCGCTAATGTGACAGACATATCGCCATGCTAGGAGTTACCCAAGGCCAAGCGGGTTGGGCACAAACCACCTGTTATGGGGCTTACCTCACAGTTTTCGAATAATTGAGAATTCCAAGGATTCAAGCTCATCAACCCTTCTTTTCTTTTCAAAGGGTAGGGAAAGGGATTTTATTGCTTTTTGCTTTTGCTTTCTTTTGCTTTCTTTTGTATTTTTGCTTGATAATGCTTGGAACATTGCTGTAATGATATAAAATAACATTTTCCTTTTTCTCTTTTTCTTGAACTTTGCTTTTCTTCCTATGCTAGGGATACTTGCTCGGATTAGCTGTAGAGCAAGGGATTTTTATTCTGGGTAGGGGTGAGCTTGTCCTTTTGCCAATTCTCAAAGATTCTAGACCATGTGCATGATAGGATAGCAGGGGAAACTTTTCGCTCAAGAAACCACTTCTACTATGTAGCATAGCATGGACATTACAAATATAATCATTTTATTGTGAAAGGATGTGCTTGGTTTAAGTAAATAACAAGATCAATTCTCTGTGCTCAAACTTTATTTAATTGAATTTTGTGGACTTTGATATAAGAGAGATTAGTAATCATGCCAGATAAAATCAAGATATTTATTTTTGTGTTTGCAAAAGTGAGGGATTCCAAATAAATGCTAATTTATCCAAAATAATTTGAAAATATAACTGCAAATACTTCAAGAATATACAACAAATATTTTTGAGGAGTTTGATAATTTTGACTCTCTCTTTCTTCTTTATTTTGTTTTGGTTTTGGAAGAGTCAAGAATATTGCTGTTTTGACTTTTATTTTTTTATTTTTGTTATTTTTTTTGTTTTTGAAAGAATTAACAAGTGCCATAAATAAATACAACAAATATTTTTGAAGATTTTGATGATTTTGATGTTTTTATATTTTGATTTTAATTGATGAATTGAAAGAAATACAATGTGATTGTTTTTTTTTGAAACTTTTATATTTTATATGAATTTTTAGATGATGGAATTGTGGTATATACAAGATGATCTATATACATTATATAAGGTTATTTGAGTATAGCATGTCTAAGGTTGCTTCAAAATCAAAGGAGGTTTTGAAGGATAATTTGGTTGTGGTGAAAGTAAGAACAAAAGGTGATGAATAAAAGGTAGCGATAACACAAGCTTTGTTATAATGTAAAATAATGTAGCAAAAGATTTGACTTTTATATGTATGAAATTGATCATATTACAAAATAAAATATCAGAAGGATAAGAAAGTTCTTCATTCTTATCACTATCTTCCAAGTCTTGATAAGATGGAGGGAGCATATATAAAATATATGCATGGGTGTTATTTGGCAAACAAGGATGATCATATATGAATGAAGAAAAGTGATGGATAAAAAGTAGTTGCGACAATGGAGAATGTATAGAGCTTGATGTTTCAACCGTTAAATATTCTTCAAATGGTGTTGGGTCACCATGTATGGTGACAATTTTATTTGTAATTTCAAACTTCAAACATTGGTGAAGAGTGGAAGGGACAACCCTCATCGTATGAATCCAAGGGCTTCTGAGAAGTAGGTTGTAAGGTGAAGGGCAATATGTTACATAAAACAAAGTATCCAGAATATTGGGTCCAATATTAAGGGGAAAAATTATAGTACCTTGAGCTTCTTGAATTTCATTTTTAAAATATTTTATAATAACATTTGATTCATTAAGATCTTCTTCCTTTATTTTGAGTTTTTGGAATAATTGATAAGTGCATAAATTAAGAGAGGAGCCGTTATCTACCATGATAGTTTTAACAAGTGTTTCTTTACTAGATCCTGTAATGTAAAGATAGTAGTCTTCTTGTGGAGTAGAGGAAGGAATCTCCTCATCATAGAATGAAATATGGTTAACCTCAAGAGGGCTTACACCATTAATTATGTTCTTAGAGAAAATATGATGAGGAACAAATTGTTGGCTAGGTATCTTGAACAAAGTTTCCTTATGAGAACTTTGTAATACTTCTAAAAGGGATATCTTTGCTTGAGGATTAATCACTTGTTGTTGGCTATCAAAGTGGATTTCAGATTGAGATTTTGATTCTAAATATGAGCTTTCTATGCTTACATTCCATTTTGGATCATTCTCTAGAGCCAAAGATAGTTTTGAAGGTTGGTCAAATGAGGAATCCATCTCTTGAATATCAGATTGGGTTGATTGAACTTGAGGTTGCTCATTTATAGTTTCTGTTACAATATTAGTAATATCATCATGAAGGGACACATTAACATGCAATATTTGATTGGTTTCTTGTTGTTGATAATTGAATAGGGGTTCTTGGGAGATCCCCATGTCTTGATTGATTATTGGTATTTGTTGTGTAGGAGTTTGATTGTTTACTGGAGATTTATCATCAGTTGTAGATTGTAATTCCTTTATATTAAAAAGACCCTCATCAATCAAATCTTGAATTGAACATCTTAAGTCTTTACATTTTTGTGTCATATGTCCATCTACTCTATGATATTCACAATGTAGCTCAGGTTTAAACCAATCTGTTGTGGTATCAGGTTGTCTTATGGAAGGGAGTTCAATCCTATTTGTGTCAAGTAAATACTTGAGAATTATATCCATTGGTTGATTGAGCTTAGTAAATTTACGTGATGAAGGTTTTCGAGAGGTTTTTGATACGTGCCTTAGGAATTCAGTCATAAAAGGACCTAATGGTTTCTCACCTCTACTTTCTTTATTATGGGTAGAATGATGACAGGAAGATTGCGAAGTATGAGGTGAGTGCATGGTAGAATTGGAAGAATAAGTATTTTCTTGTTGAAATGGATGTGTTGTATTGAAAGAAGCATGTTGAAAGGGTGGAGGAGGATTGTATGTGGATTGATAGACATAATATGGATATATGGGAGAATAGATAATATCGTTATGAAGAGGATTGGCAAAGGGATTTTCCTGTTGGGGTAAGGATGAAAAATGAGAAAAGTGTGATGGAGGTGGTGTTGAATAGGGATGAGGTTGGTCATAATCAACAAATTTATTTGGCTGAATTCTTCCAACATTACTAATGGGCTCATATTGATTTGAGTAAAAACTCATGGTTTCTTTAGTACTTCTAAAAGTAATATTTAGTATCTACTATTTAGAATTGAATCTAAAACATGCAAACTTGAACTAATGATGATTTTGTTTTTGTTTTTCTTGTATACATATATATATATATATATATATATATATATATATATATATATTTATTTTTTTATATTTTTGAATCAGAAAGATGCCTATGTTATTCACGTCGGGTTCACCAAAATGTATCGCTCCAAATTTTTCACACCCTTACCTTCAAGCTATAGGATCCGTGCCCGGAAGGGGGATGTGAAAAGGATGGCGTGGTACCTCGGACTGAGAGGCCTTGCGAAGGTCCCGCCTCTTGGGGGAGGTGTATTATGGTGATTTTTTGATGGATGGTGGGTTCACCAGGAAACGTTTGAATGGCAGTTTCCACGCCTAGGTTGGGAATGTGTTTAATGTGTTCGGTTTTAGCTTTAAACATTCGGGTCCTAGGTTTGGCCAAATGAATCTAAGTTGATCTATTATGAAAATGCAGACTAGATGAAATACAGCAGACAAATATGAACAAAAATAGAGAGAAAGAGCTAAATTACAGAGCCATACCTGATCCGGATGTCTGATGAAGGTTTTGATTCTTGAAGCAGATAGGATCGTCTGGAATTTGACGGAATCATCTCCGACCTGCAGGATCGTCTGAGATCTGACGAATTCTTTAGAAGAATTCGTCAGAGACCTGCAAATAGAGAAATAGACACCAAATACAAAAAATGCAGAAATGCTAATAAAGGATAATGATGTAAAATGACAATAAGGATGTTAACAAATAATCCCAAATAGAAATGCAAGTGAATTGCAATACTTTAATAGCTAATCATGACTTTATTATGCAATTAAGCTATATGGGTGAACTCCAAGATGTAGAATAGCAGAAAATAATAAATAAACTAGCTAGTTGCAGAATAAAACAACAGATGAAAAGAGGAAAATGCAAACTCTGGGCACTGATTGCCCCCAATGATGATTGCAGTCGAAATCATCTCTGATTTGATAGGATCGTCTCCGATCTGAATAGGATCATCTGCGACGATGTAAGCTTGCTTCGGCTGAAAAATGACAAGGTTCCTACAAGAAAATTGGATGCAACAAATGTAGATGGTAATACAGATTATTCTAATGCGTGTGAAGGTCGATTTATAGGAAAATTCAGCCAGGGGAATTCCAAGGGGAGGGCCTAAGTTTAAATAGGCTTAGGAGGGAGGTTAGGAGGTTGGAGATCATCCCAATTTGGGAGATCTCCAATGGGGAGGGTCTCTAACGGCGCAGACACGCTTCTGCCCGGATTAGAGACACCGTTGGAACAGAGGCTAATTGTGAAAAATTAGTTTTGGGACAAGATCGTCTGGACATCCTAGCCCAGACGAAATCGTTCGATCTGAGGCGATATCGTCTGATCGGCGACGATATCGTCAAACGGTCAAAACAAACTCTAAAAATGGCACGAGAAAGGAGGAAACGGGTTAAGCAATGGTTTGGGAGCGGTTTTGGAGGTTAAAATTTGAATTTGAATATTTACTAGAGTAATTGTAATTATTAAGGTTTTACTGCACCAATTTTAGGGTGCTACAACAATAAGCAAGGGATCTAATCCCTTGAAAGGTACTTAAAGTTATGTTCTATGGTGTGAATCTTGCATTCCCACAATTGAGAGCTATCCTTCAACTTGTTATTCTTGTCTTCTTAGCTCCTCCCTCCTGTATAGAACACCTACACCTATACACAAGGGATTGAAAAGGAGTTAGTAGCACCTGTGTTATAGAATAGAAGCATTGAAAGCATAGAAAATAAGTTATTCTAACAACATCAAAACTAATCTACAACACATGGAAATTTGTTCTAGATGATATATAAATGCAATATAATCTAATATAAATGCTTTTGGAGAGATTTAAACACAAGATTCAAGGTAAAAGTGTGCAGAAACAGTGATCATCCCTGATAGGGACACCTAAACCTGCAACATTGGAGACCTCAAATCTGCCATTAAATCTTCTTTAAACTTCACCAAATTTGGACCAAAGGTTCACCTAAGCATTCCTAAGGGATATATGGAGGAATTTTACCCAAATTCCATGCTGTTTTTTGACCATCCCTAGGTGTGACACCTACTGACTACTGACCGTCCCTAGGTGGGACAGTTACAAATATGGCCTATTTTTACCACCAATGCCCAAGGAAATTGGTCCAAAATTGGTTTAGGGGTGTTGTCGACAGATGGGGAAAAGTTTACCTTTAATTTGGATGGTTTGGAATTGCTCATATAGGTTTTTATTGCCCTTGAAAGTGCCTTCGAATGAAGAGGGTTTAAAGGTCAAATGGGGGGGTAATGTTTGGTTTGCAAAGGGTGAGGATAGAATTGGGTAGCACTTTTTTGCTCAAATGCTTCCACTCTCTCCTTTTGAAATGGGTGAATTCACCTCTTTTTATATCCCAAAAGGGCATCTAGGGCAAAGGGGCAAGTCTTGCCATGCGAGGCAGGTGCCACCACTTGTCCAATTTGCTAACATGCATAGGTGAGGGAATGTTGCCTACTTGAGGCTCCCAATATTCTGTCCCTCACTCTAATGGTAGGTCCCCAATCAATTTGGGGTGATTGGATGCAGTAATGGCAATATTTGATTGCCATTTCATGTGTCCCTTCACTTTTTCAAGAGTCTATTTAGGGACCATCCCACCCAAGGATGGTTATATATGGTTGTACCTAGTTGGGACGATCACCAACTATGACCGTCCCTTGGTGGGATGGTCACACGGAGGTGCCCCAAAATTGCCCTAAACTGCTAAGAAACCTCCAAAATATACTTTGTAGCCTTATGCAAGCCTAAAGGGGTGTCCAATGGTGTCATATGATGTTGATAAGAGTGGCATATGTAATGCACTGATAGTCTTATCCGATTTACGTGATTTAGGTGTCTACAAAAATATATCTTAAAATGAAATCTCATTTTTCCACTTTCTTGAAGACTATAATATGATACCTTCTCCTTGCAAATTTAATCCAAATATGATGCTTAATGGAATTGGATAATGAACCCTAATTTGAAGTTCGACTAATTGCACCCTAGTTGCTTACCTTTAATGGCTTCTATAGTAGATGTAGATTTTTTTTTTCATTCAGCAAGTTGCTAATTTATAATGGATGAATTCACAGCTTCTTGTTGGCTATCCAAAACAAATTTTTACTTCACCAAAATGTGGTCTTGAATTTTTTGTCTTGAGCCTCAAGTTTGGTGGCTTGATCCTTCTAGTGATCTTCTATTTTCTATTGTATATTTAGAGAACTCTTATCTCTGAAATTTGTCTTCTTGATGTGAGAGATAATCTCCAAATATCCTATATTTGGTAGGCTTCTTCTATCTAAATATTACTTCAATCTTCTTGTTGAATTTTAATTTCAAACAATATCTTCTTCTCAAGATTCTAAATATCTTGAGGTCTTCATTGGATTCTGCTTCTGGATTTGACACTCCTTACCAAACTCTTCTTCTCTTGGTATCTTTGTTAGATGGTGATAATTGTACCAAGTCCTTCACTATCAGGAGCTTCTCCTTAGTAGTGGATTTCTCCAATTATTTCTCCTAGGAACTCTTTTGATGATGCTTCTATAGTAAGGCTCTCCAAGTCTTCTTCTTGTTTCTCCTTGAGACCTCTCCAAGTTCTTCTATCTTACAATTGTTTTGGTATTCCAACTGAGACATTTTCTTCAACCTTCTTCTTCTATAAGTTTTGGTGATGAGTCTTCTCAGATCTCTAAAATATGTTGCTTCTATATTGTGGACCTTTTTTGGTCATTTTATTTTGCAATTTGTAGGCTTTAATGGAGATCACTGATCTCCTATTTCTTAAACTCTTCTCTAGAGTCTTTTTCAAGAACTCTTCTTTGGATTATTCTTCTAAATCAAGAATTATTCTTCCAAATTAGGAGTTGTTCTTTGAATTATTATTTACAATTAAGGATTATATGTCCTTCTTTTCTAGATCAAGGCTTCTATGGGATTTTCTTCTTCAGGATCAAGGATTTCGTAGCCCTTTCTTCTAGATCAAGGTTCTTGTAGCATTTTCTTCTTCTGTACTCTACAGGTATTAATGGAGATCACCAATCTCCTATATTCTTCTTGACTCATATTCTAGATTCTCTTCTTCCTTAATTCTACTATAAGGTAGCTATGGCATTTTCTTCACTTCTAAAATCTGTAGGATTATAGCTCTTGTAATGGGACCTTTCAGATATTTGAAATATTTTATATTCTCCTTGTTACTGCAAGATTTGGAATGATTCTAGGAAGATATTATTCCTAAATCTCTTGTAGGAAGCTCTCCAACCTTTTTTTGAATCTCCTTTTTAATGCAACAAGTTATTAGAAACTAGAATGAAATAATCTTCACTAGTTGATTTGTCAAACTACTGGAATGAATGTTGAGTCCTACATGTGTTTTTTACAACTCTATGGAAAGACTCTAGCCAAATGTAATCTCATAATATTTGTAACTAATATTTAATCATAACTTGTGTTTCTCTCTAATCCTATTGACTACTGTGACTTTTTATAGGCCAATAGTTGCAATGGTAATTCTACCTATTCCTATTTTTATTCACCATGGATCTAATACCACCATTAGATTTTTGAGAATATTTGTAGTAGGAGAGATCTATCATAGGTTCTAATAAGATGCAAAATATATAAAAGAAAGGAATTTTGCAATATGACTAAAATATACTATAAATATAAAGTGGTGAAAATACAATGTAGTATGGAGGTGATGGTCACTCTATTAATATAAGCTAAAAAATATATTGTACTACATATAGGAGTTCTACCACTATTTACTAGAATACACTTCATATGGTTGATATGTAGTTGCTCTCTAATATATCATTATGAGACCCTTTATATAGGAAGAGATATTCATTAGCCAACACTCTACCTAGTTGTGCAAGGGGACACCTTGCACATTACAACTTGCACATTGACACTTGTGCATTTATTACATTGCTTGAAGTAAGTAGCTAACTTTTCCCTAAAATAATCTCCTACTCTAACTATGTACCAAAGGTGGTCCATTTACATGATTTAAATGATGTAATATGCTCCAACTCTAACACATTAGTAGTCACTTAGGTTAGTTTGGATAATTGTTAGTCCACTACGTCTTTTTGCCTTAATTAGGGGCACCTTCAGTCTAGATTTAGTCTAATTTTACCATCCATAAATCATGTCATCATTTGCATTTTTATTTGTGATATTTTTATTATTAAGGGATCTTCATAAGATAGGATAGATATTAGATGATCATCAACAATGATGATCATATGACCACTTATTATTTTATGCACACCTCTTAGTTTTCAAAAATTTATAATAAAAACACACGCATCCCACAAAAAAAAAAATAGAGCGAAAACAAATCTCATACCCCCTCATGTATTTGATAATATTTGTTTTGAAGAATATCTAAGTGCTTTTAATCACTCAACCACTCCTAGTGTTTTAAGCAAGCTCCATTCAAACTCTAGTAGTCCTTAGGTGCTACAGGTTGTACCTAATTAAATCAGGTTTTCTCTTGGACCAAAGCATACTTCTCATTAAGAAAATTTTGAGTTTCAAGAATTGATCCTACCATTCTTGTTTAATAACATCTTGTGTCAGAGAGATATGATGCCATGATTGGTTTTAACCTTAAAGTGAAAACTTCTTCTTGCTTGTCCCATTATGCACATAGTCCAAAAACAAAGCAATAAAAACAATTGTTTTAACCACTGTAAAAAATAAAAATAAAAATGATAGAAAAGTAGTAAGGATAAGGGAAAAGTTATCATTAGGACTTGATTCAAGTGGTTGATAATATGATTCCACAAAGCTCTAATTTTTGTTATAACAATAATTTCATAATAGAGGGAGTGGTAAGGATAAGGTAATATTTCTCATAAAAAAATCAGTTCAAGTGGTTGAGAATACGATTCCCAAAAACTCTCTTTACGAAAATAAAATATAACAATAGGCCTCCAAGTAGTAAGGATAGGGTAAAAATCTCATTATGACTCGATTTAAGTGGTTGATAATCTAATTACCCAAAGCTTTGATACCCTAATATTGGACTATGTTCATACACGGTGACACATCTCTATTGAAGAGACCTCTAAATACACAACAAGGAAAGATAGATTTTAGGTTCTCTCCATGAATTGTTTAATCTCGATTTACTCAAGATTGGTAAATAAATTCATTATTGTACACACAATGGTTATTGATTGGCTTAAATTATTACCTTACTTAAAATAGAAAATGAAAATTCATTGCACACATAGTTTGTCCTTGAAGATATTTGACTCCACTAGGATACCTTTAACATAATATGGATTAGCAAGATGAATAAGTGAGTTTATTTGAGGTCACTAGGATGTCTGATTCTTTGGAGAACAACTCTAGATTCTTTATCCCTAAGGAAAAAAACAATCCATTCTGTATTACCACCATATTGTTATTATATCCGACATCAGTGTTGGATGTTGGTTCCCTTGATTAAGCATAAATAAATGATGATCAAACAAGAATAAAATCTGAATCAAGCATTTTATTCTATATTTATTTGCATTTTTCTTTATGATATTTTGGTTATTAAGAGGTACTCGTGAGATAGAGTAGATACACTATGAATTTCAACAATGATGATCATACAACCACTGACTAT
This sequence comes from Wollemia nobilis, assembly GCA_028583015.1. Lineage (NCBI taxonomy): Eukaryota > Viridiplantae > Streptophyta > Pinopsida > Araucariales > Araucariaceae > Wollemia > Wollemia nobilis. The sequence goes on from JAQPPZ010001423.1 coordinate 5,997,057, forward strand.
TTTTTGAACACTTCTTAGTTTTTAAAATTTCATGAAGAAAACCTCATTATCAATAAAAATACGCATGTTAGTCATAATGCATCCATTCCATTATATACATATACATTCATCCATACACCCATATTAAAGAAAAAACATAAAAAAAATGGTACCAAAAAGAAAATACATGTGTTTATAAATGTATGTATAAGTCACAAAGGTACATAGTTTGCTTGAAGAATGTATATAACAAAGTACTAAGGCTCATATATATCAAAAATAAAAACTATAAAAAGAAATGATAAAGTGCTACTAGCTAGCACTGCCATGATCCCTAGGTTATATAAGGGAGGAACCATGTCCAGATCCCTTTGACAATGATGGATCTAGATATTGGGGAACCCTAGATTAGGAACTACCAGACCTCAACTCACTTCAATGACTAGATCTTGATCTATCCAAAGAACGGTGATTAGATAGAGGAATAGCGTGCTCCAATAGTCTATCCTATAGCACCTATGGAAATATACTTTTGTAACTATAACTCATGTACCACCACATATGCTTGAGCAACAAAAACTATAGTTGCATCACTGCATTGCTCCATAACCAAGCTAGCTTTGCATATTGAGCCACCATAGCCTATAGGAGGTGATCCTACTCCTCAACTAAGCTATCTCTCTTAGCCTATAGAGTACCCCAATCCTTCTCACTTTGTGTAGGAGGTCTCTCAATAGAATCACCATCCGCACCAACTTTACCATCATCCCCAACTACATCCTCAACTGGTTGATCCAAATCAATCCTCGATCACCTCCCATTACCATTGGTTCGATGACATCTCTATCATAGAGCTGTCTCCTCTACAATAGCTCTACCATCCCCATAATTTCCACCCATATCATCAATGACATGACTAGGTGCCCAAGCAATATGCAATACAAACCAAGCATTGTAATTAGTGGTTATCCCAACATCATCTACATTTGGGATATCCATCACCTCATATACCTCATGCTCAACAGGCCAATCCATAGAATAAGTTAGAATTAGCTCATCACCACAATGCCTATACATATCTAGAGCATCAAGAATTCTCTATGGTAACCCAAACTATCGAAGAACATGAGAGAATTGAATAAATTTTGTCTCACTACCATGGCATAAAACAACCCACCTAGCTCACCTAGTCCATCGTAGTTGCAAATTTTCCTCATTCCATATGACCCCTAACCATGGTAACCAAATGAAATATGTAGCTATCAAACCTACCCAAATATCCTAATCATTCTGGTCATTATAACTAAGATGACTCGCTGGAAGCTCCTCACTGGTTCGCCAGTGCAAAGCACAAGGATGTGAGCTACCTCAATCATAAGGTAACCCCATAGGATGAGCCACTCTAAAGTTCTCCCTACCCCATATTTGAAGGAGTAAGTTGCATCCTAACCCCTTCCACTCTTGGCTCTTCACCTTGTATAACTTGATGTGGATGTGGCATATGGGAGATTTGATTCTTTGTATATAGGAGATCTAATTCTTTGTCTGATCCACTCCCTCTTGATGAGGCCAAACAACCATTTTGTTCCAATATAGAATATATGTCCAACCAAAATTTACCAATGTGATACTTTTATTGGGTTAACTATTAGGAATATGATCAATATCTACAAATTTCTAGAGGAAGAGCTCTAGAAGAGAAAATTAGGGCATCAGTTGGGTAGCCGAAGATATTTTTGGTTACTTTGGACTTGAAGACAAGATTGCTACCCTAGGAGGGCCCAATGGAGACATCTTCGGATCCTCTTTTAGAGATACATAGTTATTTTACAGATTTTTTAAAGGATAAATATCCATCAAAGACTGAAGAAGCACAAAAAATTGCATTAAAAATTCTCTTTACAGTTGTTGGAAATAGATCAACATCTCAATAAGTTAATGGATTCTTTCCATAGTAAGAATCAAGTCCAAAGATTGTAATTGAGCAAAGGATGGTCGAAGAAATAGTTTTATATAGAGCCAATAATTATTTGATCTATAAAATCATGGGTATTCACCCTACCCTAAATTTTTTGTATTCTTGGGTTCGGAAAAACTGGGAGCCTCTTGGTGAGTATTATTTTTGGTTTATTAGAAATGGATATTTTATTGTTAGTTTTTCTTCACTTGTTGATAGAAATAGGTCTTTAAAATTAGAAAAGAGAAATCATGGTCCAAAAAGATTATTTGTTTAACCCTAGAGAGTGGGATTTAGTCCTCGAATTGAACCCATTGATGTCCTAGTTTGGATCTATTTGTATGCACTTCCAATGGAGTTTTGGAGTGAGCAGGTATTGGAAATTATCAGCAATTCCCTTGGAAGACATTTGGGTGTTTCCCAAGACACAATGGAAGGAAACACAACTTTTTATGTAAGATTATGTATAGAAATGGATCTTAGCTAGCGTTTGATAGCAAAGGTGGAACTTGAACTTGCAGGACTATCATGGATTCAATAATTGTATTATGAGGCATTGCCCTTCAGATGCAAATTTTACCACAAATATGGGTATTTGGACCAATATTTCCCAAATAATATGAACATAAAAATGGAGTCTCCTATGGTAATGTAAAATCTTCCTAAGGAGGGTAAGTCAACAATCAATAAAGAAACAACCCATATTTATCAGGGTAAATAAGCATAGGGATATGGTTTTGAACAACCCAAAATAAGGAGAAGGCAAAATATAAAATATGGTAAAGAGCAAACCCAAATCAAGTTCTCCAATAGGTATGAGATATTTAAGACACTAATGGACCAAGAAGAAGAAAAATTTATGGAAGGAGTGGATGGGAATAATGAAAAAAATAATAGTCATATTCAAGTCCCTCTTTCACCTCCTCCCATCATAGAGCAGTGTTGGCATTTTTGCCACATTGATTATCATTGATTAATGCATTAGTGTATTGTTGGAAATCTGACCTTTGATTGATGCAGCTTGGGCGAAAAAAGGAGAAAAATTGAGCAAAAAATGGTTAAGTCTGAAAACTGCAGCGACGCGCTAACATGTTGCAGAATCGCGGTCAACGCAGGCAGCGAGTTGGCGGAACCGTCGCGATATCGCGACGTGTTCCGAAATCGCGGGTCGGCGGGCAGAAAAAGCATTAAGTTGAAAACATGCAGCGATTCGCTGACATGTCAGCGAATCGCGACCCGGGGAGCGTCGAAGGCAAAAAGTGCAAACTTGCAGCGCGTCGCTGACATGTCAGCGAATCGCGACCGAAAATGGCGATTGATGCAGAGAGAAGGAACATGTAGCGAAATTGCTACGTGTTCCGTTTTGCGAGGCGAGCGCAGGGAGGAGCAAAAGGGAGCCGGACATGTAGCGATATCGCGACATGTTCCGGAATCGCGGGTCTTCAACAGCGAAGCGTATGGCGTAAAATCATGTCGCGATTTCGCGACCCGTCGCGTTTTCGTGACCTGCGCAGTTTTCCCGCCAAGTGCAGTATGAACGACCGAGAGGGTTTTTTCGATTTCCGATGATTTAATGCTGACCCGAATTAAATAATTTGCGGATTTCCAATGCGGTTAAGGTCAAAGAGTGCCCAGAGCTACCAAAATTAAAGGGTTTATTGGTTCGAAGTTGCCGTTCGTGGATTAATTCAACGGTTTTTCATGCATATATTCAAAGAATCGAATTTAATGAAGGGCCGCATAGCGTTTCATGGAATTTAATTTTTATTTCTTCGAGAGCTGCGATTAAGGGGATCATGTTCCTCGTTTCCTTCGCATGATTGTAGATCACGAGGAAGTTGGTTTTAATTATTTAATGCTGCAAAGAGGACGGACCTCTATAAAAACCAATGTAATTCGCATTTCAAAAGGTTGGAAGTTTTGCTAAAATCTGGAAGTGCATTTGCAAGAATAAATTATTGGCTTCGGATTTTTCAAGCAGTTGTTTGGGTGATTGTCTTTTACGTTTCGTTGCATTTCTAATTAAATTTATATTCCTTGAGTCTCTGTTACATTCAAATTCTGCATATTGGATTTGAATATTGCTTATAAGGATATGATTCTTGGAGTGTAGTCTTGGAGAGATTTTCTGCATACAGTTGTGTGGGAGTTGAGTCATTATATTCTGTTGCTTGCTGTTGCCGCACTTTAAGTTTTCTGCTGTTGTTCTTCTGATCCCATAACTCCGGCCTGTGGCCATATTTCATTTCTTTCTGCAACTCTTAATTTCTTTCCAGCAACCCTTATCTTCAAACAGAAATTTAGAATAGTAAAGGGAACCAGCCCACTCTGGAGATTGGTCTGGGAGCCATTTCTTGCTTCCAGCCTTTCAATGTTGGCCAGGTCTAGGGTGCAATTATAAAATCCTTTCCTATGGTAGATTTTGGACCAACAGTTTTTGGCACGCCCGGTGGGACAGACTTCTTCTGTCTCACAAAAATCCACATTTGTTTTAACACCCGGAGGTCTCAAGATTTGATGAGTTGTCTTGGCCTCATAGCGGAGATTTGTAAGTTCATCTGGCGACTTTGCTGAGTTGAAGATCCAGATTTTGATCGTGGACGCCTGCCTGTTATTTGGTGACTGTGCTGAACTCAGAAATACTTCATGATCACAAGATCACAGTCAAAGAAATTTTGCGATCTTGTTCGATTTTTTGAACTTGATAGTTCGAGAAGTGGTGAGCATTCTAGATTAGTTTCCTCGTCTCTTCCATCTTCTGCTGTACAAATACCCAGTATTTTTGCTAGTGTTGCACCCCTACAAGTTCCACCAATGGCACAATTTCCTCCACCCAGAAAACTCTTGGCATGGAACAACGACTGGAGCCTTGAATCTGCGAGGCTCGGAATCCAGTACCACGAGCTGCATCGAAGGCTTTGCCCACTTACGATGGTGCTGGCAAAACGGCCTATGAGCACATAAATGATGTGGCTTCTCTGGTTGCTATTCATGACATTATCGATGAAGATGTAATGATCAAATTGTTAGTGTGTTCATTGAGAGGTAAAGCTGTTGTTTTGGTACAGAACTACGCCTCCGGCACCATAACATCATGGGATCAATTGGGTGATTTTCTGGTGAAACATTTTCATGAACAGGCTGACCCTTTCTCATTGTTAAATCAGTTTACTGTCATACAGAGACATCCACAAGAAGAGATACCTGATTTTAATGTTCGGTTTACCAGAACTTGGCAAAGGATTCCTGATGGTATTCGACCTGCTGATGAATTAGCTGCGATGTACTACCTCAGAGCGTTTCACTCAGATATCGGATGGGCGGTTCGGCGATCTAATGTGGTGACGTTTCCGAAATCTTTGAACAAGCAATTAAAGCGAAGCTAATCCGGTTCTTGTAGGAAGAGCGCCTCCAAAGGTAACTATGCCTCTTATTCCAGATTTGCCTCAATATTTATATGGTTCACAACCACACCCCATGCCGGCTATGTATCCTACACCATCATGGAGTTCTAAAGCACCTCAGGTTGCAACTGTCCCAGCTCCTCAATTGCCTGCTTTAACTCCTTTACCGCTCCCTGCACCCAGCATTCAACCATCTCCCGTTCCCACTGCATTTCCAGCTTTGCCAGCACCACCAGCTCCTTTGCCCTTACCAGCACTTCCTACACCTGCAAATCCTGATCCATATACAGCATTATTGCAAGAGGTTAAGTCTGCAAATTCTGCTATTAGAACCATGGGAAACAAGATCACACTCATTGAGAGGAAGCAGGCTGAGAGAGATTTCCAGCCAAGGAGATTTCAACCTCCTCAAGTTACTAGAGATCAAGCTGCCTCCACAAGCAAAGCACCTGAAAGGGGCTTAGCTGTTCTAGCAAATGAAGATGCAGCCCATGCGGATGGAGTATATTGGTGCTCGACTTGTAATGATCCTCACGGAGAGGATACATGTATGGTCCACTTAAATTATGTGTAGACCTTGGCGGCCAGCACCTCAGGTGACCATGTTAATATGATCTCGGAAGGTCGGTTGTAATTTGATGAGCTGCGGTGGAAGATCAAGTTTCGGTTCTAACAAGGACTGGAAAGAAGCCTATGAATGTTGATCCTATTGACTTAGAGCCGTTAAGAGTACCGGCTGAAGTGAAAAGGCCGATGAAAGCTCTCGTGCTAGCTCCAAAGCCTTTGCCCAAAGATCCAACTTTTAACGAGTTCAAGAAAAGGCAGCAGCTGCACCAGTAAGGTCAGAATCAGAGGAGCAGGCACGTGAAAAATTGAAGTATCCATCACTGACCAAGAGGTTGAGAGTGGAAGCTACACAACAGTACAGGACTAGATTTGAGCAACCTGCTGAGATGAAAAATTCTGTTGCAGTTTCATACAACATTGTTGATGATCTTAAAAGGACTCCTGCTAAGGTAAGCCTTTATGATGCTTTGCAATTACCTGGTCAAGTAAATTTATTACAAGAGTCATTGAAATGCGTGAAGGAGAGTGAAATAGGGCCTACCCAGACCATCTATGCCCAAACTTTAACCACCTCTCATTCCGGCAAGAACAGGACCTCCTCCTTTTTACTTGTCATTGCAAATAGAAGGTTGGGTTGTACACAATTGTATGATTGATTCCGGAGCTGCAACCACTTGTCATGCCTAAGGGAGTGCTGTGAAGCCATGGGAATGGAGTATACCCGGAGTAGTCCTGGAGTTACTGCAATTGGATGGTACGCTCTGTAAAAGCAGTAGGTGTCATTAAATATGTACCCATTGTCCTGCATACAATGCCCCAAATCATTGTGATTCAAGAAATAGTTGTAGTAGATTTAGAGCCCTATTTTAGCATGTGTTTATCCAGGGAATTTACCGCAAAATTAGGGGGTTATCTAGCATTGGATTATTCTCATCTAGAAATTCCTTTTAAGAATATACGTCTCAGAATACAGAATGAAAAGCCTTCCCCTTTTCACATTGAGAAGTTGGAAGATGTTGGAAAAGACATGCGATCAGTCCATATGCTCATCGAAGAGTCCGAAGATCCTTGTGTTAATGAGTGAAGTTTTAAACAATCTTCGATTGGAAGACCAGTTTTCAATGCTTAACTTCAATGCCATGATGGAAACAAGATTGGCTGCTATGCCATTCGAAAACCTGAGATTAAGACAAAGCAGAAATTGTCTAACCCAGTTGATCGGATCGAGGTTATAGATCGAGTTATGGCAACTGTATTTCGATGGAGCTAGATGTAGGAATGGTGCCGGAGTAAGTATTGTGTTAATTTCTCCTTACGGTGTACGAGAGAACTTATTCATATCGACTTACATGGAGTTGTACTAATAATGCTGCTTGAATATGAAGCATTGTGCTTGGAGTCTAAGAAAGCGAAGAAGTTAGGAATAGAACAACTCAATATTTTTGGTGATTCCGAGCTTATTGTAAACCAGGTCACAAATAGATGCATCTCAAAGCAGCATTATCTGAAAGCATATCGTAATCAGGTTTGGGATTTGTTTGAAATTTTCACTGCGCTTAATATTCAAGCTGTTTCCAGAGAGATGAATAAACATGCTGACTTATTAGCATCTCTTGGAGCGAATTTTTCTCCTGCTGATCAAGTTGTGAACAAGCCCAAGACAGTGAGAATGGTATACAGACCCAGTGTGCCAGATAAGGAAAATTTTTGGCAGGTCTTTGAAACAGATGAGCAGATTGTGAATTTCCTGATACATGAAGTTGCAGCTGTTGAAGGCAGAACTTTGGAAGATGAGGAAGCTGAAGGTCTTATTCAATTAAGGAATAACCATATTCCAAAGGGTCTAATAACTCTGGAGAGCTTGTTTGACCAACATGATCGTTCCAGAAAGCCTCGAATGGAGATTGATAGAAAGGAATTCATGGAGCTAGAGCTTCAGCCTGACAAAGTGATTAAGGTTGGCACTGACTCAACCCCAGAAGAACTGCAAAAAATCAGGCAGCTCTGTAAAGAGTTTTCTGATATTATAGCTTGGAGCTATAAAGACTTAAAGGGTTATAACAAGCTGATTATACGACATACAATTGAACTAGAAGAAGGAGTTAGGCCTTTTCAGCGGAAGCGAGACCTGTAAACCCAAAGATTGAGGCGTTGATGAAGGCTGAACTCGTTAAAATGCTGCAAGCTAAGATCATTTATCCGATCAAGCACTCCACATGGGTCGCCAATTTGGTCCCCGTCCGTAAGAAGAATGGAGATATTAGATTGTGCGTTGATTTCAGGAATTTGAACCGTGCTTCATTAAAGGATCATTATCCTTTGCCGAGAATAGATCAAATATTGCATGTTGTGGCTGGTGCACAGCGTTTTTCTTTGTTTGGATGGATTTTACGGGTATAACCGGATCCGGGTAAAAGATGAAGATCAGTTTAAGACAGCATTCACCACTAAGTGGGGTACCTTTGCATATCAACGAATGCCCTTTGGAGCTGTCAAATCCTTGGAGCTACCTTCCAAAGAGCTATGGACATTGTTTTCAAGGATTTGTTGAACAAGATCATTGTAATATACCTTGACGACATGACGAGTCTTTTCACATAGAAGAGAAGACCACTTGTTCTCACACGAGGCTGATTTTTGAGAAATGCAGAGAATTCGGAATCTCCATTAATCCAAAGAAGTCTGTGTTTGCTGTAAAAGAGGGTAAGCTTCTGGGTCATGTGATTTCTGAAGATGGATTAGCAATTGATCCAGCCCGTGTTGAAGCCCTGAAGAAATTGTCACTCCCTGCAAACAAGAAGGAACTTCAATCTTTCTTTGGACAGATAAATTTCATTAGAAAATTCATTGCTGATTTTGCTCAGGTTGTTAAACCAATGACTGAATTGTTGAAGAAAGATGCAGTTTTCCAATGGACGACTCAAAGAAAGGAAGCATTTCAGGAGATCAAGGAAAGAATAGTGCGGGCCCCTGTCCCGATTAATCCCGACTACTCCAAGGATTTCATCTTATATGCGGTTGGAGAAGATGACGGTTATCTTTGCGGTTTTGACGCAAAAGGGAGATGATGGGAATGAAAGGCCCATCGCTTTTCTGAGCCAAGTTATTTTACCTCACGAAGCAAAGTACAATTTTATTGAGAAACAGGTATATCTTTGTGATGAAATCCACGAAGAAATTCAAACATTTTATTTCCCAGAGCAGGACATTTGTTCATGTGCTTCACCAAGACGTGAGAAATTTCATTCTTCAAGGAGAATTGGGTGATAAACGTGCTGGCTGGGTCACCAAGATCCAGGAATTTGATGTAGAAATTCACCCAGCTAAATTAGTGCGTGGTAAAGCTATGTGCCAGCAGTTAGCAAAGATAGCAGCATTTGATGTATGCGAAGATCAGGGAGAAGCTCTTGCTGGTAATAACAATTTAATGAATTTCTTAATTCTGGAAAAAGATTGGACAGAGGACCTGATTGATTATTTCACAACTGGAAAATGTCCGTCACAATTGACTGCTTCTCAGAGAAGGAGATTTCGGTTGCAAGCTCTGCGGTATGTTTTGTTTTCAGATGGTTTGTTTTTTAAAAATATTGATGGTGTTCTTTTGAAGTGTGTTAAACAAGCAGACAAGGATAGGATCTTGGAAGAGTTCCATTCCGGTATATCAGGAGGACATTTTGCAGGAAGACCGATGGCCTTGAAAATCATTCGAGCTGGTTATTACTGGCCGACCCTGTTCTCAGATTCCTTCAAGATTGCACAAGCCTGTGATAAGTGTCAAAGATATGCGGGGAAGAGTAAGGAATGCAGCTCTGCCTTTGCATCCGATTCGAGTGGAAGCACCCTTTCAAGCAATGGGGGTTAGATTTTATTGGAATAATTGATCCTAATTCCTCAGCTGGTCACGAGATACATTTTAACGACTACTGATTATTTCACCGGGTGGTGCTGAAGCCATACCTACAAAGATGGCCAATCAATCTGTAGTGATTTCTTTCGTTGAAAGTTTAATTACACGTTTTGGTGTTCCAGATGCCATCATTACAGATAATGGGACTCCATTCATTGGAGCTGAATTGGCTGAGTTTGCTAACAATTTTGGCATTTTCCTTAAGACATCTTCCAATTACTATCCACAGGGAAATGGCTTGGCAGAGTCAACGAATAAAAATTTGCTCAGAATTTTGAAGAGGTCATTGGGAGAGAACAAAAGATCTTGGCACTTGTTACTGAATCAGGTGTTATGGGCAGACAGGATTTCCGTTAAGAAGTCCATTAAAACCTCACCATATGCCCTAGTCTATGGCAAAGAAGCAAGGTTGCCAGTCCATCTTGAGTTGCCAGTATTACAGCAGTTGCAGTCTTTTCAAGATGATGAGACAGACCTGAGTTCCTTGGATCTGCGAATAGCACAATTGTTGGAATTAGAGGAGCATCGTTCCAAAGCATATAATGAATTTGATAAGCACATACAAGGGATTTCGAAGTGGTTTTATAAGCATTCTGCAGCCCGTCCATTCAAGACAGGAGATTTGGTGCTGAAATGGAATGAGAATAAAGCTAAACCTGGCAATCATAAGAAGTTTGATGCATTCTGGGAGGGTCCGTTCCGTATTTCCAGTACTGGTGCAGCTAATTCTTTCTATTTGGAAGAGATGGATGGTAGCCCACTTCCAATTTCAGTTAATGGCTTTCATTTGAAAGCCTACTTTTCATGACTTCGCAAGTTCAATTTGAGTTTGTATATAATATATAAAAAAAAAAAAAAAGTATGTATATATGTGTTGCCTTTTATTGTCACCTTGGCTCTTGTTGCTTGTGGGCTGTAGGTGTTGGTTTCCCTTTTTGTCTCCTCCTTTCCCAGCAGTTGGTGGCTTTCTTCTTTTCCCTCCCCTTTTTCTTTCCTTTCCCTTCTTCATCTTCCTTCTTTTACTTCTTTTCCTTCTGCAGTTTCAGAATAAGCCACGACTGTTGTTTCTTCTCCCCTTTTCTACTTTTCCCATGTCTTCTTATCCCTTTCTTCTCAGTTCATTTTCATTTCACGCTTCAAAACTTCCACTTATGTTCCATCCATTCGTTCATTCCATCTATTGCCGCTGGTAGTGTATCAACATGATGTTGTTATGTCTATCTCATTCATCACTTGCTTACTTCCACATCACTCCATTGCAGTCACCGCTTGCGCAATCGCGGGAGCTCACTCCACCATCACATTCCATTTCTTCGATTTATAACCGCTTCTATGCGAGTTCTTCCAGTTCTAGTTTTCCGCAGCAGAAGAAGTTTGGCGACGAGTCCCCGACATGTTTTGCAGCGACTTGTTTACGAGTTCAATATGACTCCGTGCCCAATGGACTAAGGCTCGGATTCTTGCATACGACGAGTTGTATACCCGCGAGCCGCCAAGAATGTTGGCATTTTTGCCACATTGATTCTCATTGATTAATGCATTAGTGTATTGTTGGAAATCGACCTTTGATTGATGCGACTTGGGCGAAAAAAGGAGAAAAATTGAGCAAAAAATGGTTAAGTCTGAAACGCAGCTGACGCGCTAACATGTTGCGAGAATCGCGGTCCAACGCGATCAACGCAGCGAGTTGGCGGAACCGTCGCGATATCGCGACGTGTTCCGAAATCGCGGGTCGGTGGGCGGAAAAAGCATTAAGTTGAAAACATGCGGCGATTCGCTGACATGTCGACGAATCGCGACCCGGGGAGCGTCGAAGGCAAAAAGTGCAAACTTGCAGCGCGTCGCTGACATGTCAGCGAATCGCGACCGAAAATGGCGATTGATGTAGAGAGAAGGAACATGTAGCGAAATCGCTACGTGTTCCGTTTCGCGAGGCGAGCGCGAGGGAGGAGCAAAAGGGAGCCGGACATGTAGCGATATCGCGACATGTTCCGAAATCGCGGGTCTTCAGCAACGAAGCGTACGGCGTAAAATCATGTCGCGATTTCGCGACCCGTCGCGTTTTCGCGACTGCGCGACCTGCACAGTTTTCCCGCCAAGTGCAGTATGAACGGCCGAGAGGGTTTTTCTGATTTCCGATGATTTAATGCTGACCCGAATTAAATAATTTGCGGATTTCCAATGCGGTTAAGGTCAAAGAGTGCCCAGGCTACCAAAATTAAAGGGTTTATTGGTTCGAAGTTGCCGTTCGTGGATTAATTCAACGGTTTTTCATGCATATATTCAAAGAATCGAATTTAATGAAGGGCCGCATAGCGTTTCATGGAATTTAATTTTTATTTCTTCGAGACTGCGATTAAGGGGATCATGTTCCTCGTTTCCTTCGCATGATTGTAGATCACGAGGAAGTTGGTTTTAATTATTTAATGCTGCAAAGAGGACGGACCTCTATAAAAACCAATGTAATTCGCATTTCAAAAGGTTGGAAGTTTTGCTAAAAACTGGAAGTGCATTTGCAAGAATAAATTATTGGCTTCGGATTTTTCAAGCAGTTGTTTGGGTGATTGTCTTTTCTGTTCGTTGCATTTCTAATTAAATTTATATTCCTTGAGTGCTGTTACATTCAAATTCTGCATATTGGATTTGAATATTGCTTATAAGGATATGATTCTTGGAGTGTAGTCTTGGAGAGATTTTCTGCATACAGTTGTGTGGGAGTTGAGTCATTATATTCTGTTGCTTGCTGTTGCCGCACTTTAAGTTTTCTGCTGTTGTTCTTCTGATCCCATAACTCCGGCCTGTGGCCATATTTCATTTCTTTCTGCAACTCTTAATTTCTTTCCAGCAACCCTTATCTTCAAACAGAAATTTAGAATAGTAAAGGGAACCAGCCCACTCTGGAGATTGGTCTGGGAGCCATTTCTTGCTTCCAGCTTTTCAATGTTGGCCAGGTCTAGGGTGCAATTATAAAATCCTTTCCTGTGGCAGATTTTGGACCAACAAGCAGGTAATTGAGTGTAGTGAGTTATCGCAATTAGAGAGTGCAGGGGTATTGATAGTGCATAACCAAGAGCAACTTATAATTAAGGATGTCATCATGGGCATAGCAAAAAAGAATAAAGAAAATCCAAATCTAGAGATAACTCAGGTGGAAAAGAGATACAAAATAACAGCTCTCAAGGAGTGGGTAGAAAATAAAATAAGAAATTGATAGTAGTTCAAGGAGACAAATTGATCACTGGAGGATCGATGAGACCAATATATTTTTACTTATCTCAAGGTAACCAATTATTATAAAATAATGGAATGTTAGGGGTTTAAATAGTAGAACCCATAAATATGTTGTTCGGAGACTCTTAGAAAAATATAAAACATATTTTTTGCTTATCTAGGAGACAGAAATGTTGTTGGATCTTATGTGTAAAATAGTAAATAGAATTTGGAGGGGTTCTGGTTATATGGAAGTGGCTACATAAGGGGTCTCAAAGGGGATAGTTACTTTTTGTAACTCTCTTGAATGGACTGTAATAGAACATATAGCTTTGAGGGGTGTCCTCAAATCAAATTTTAGGAACAATGTCACAGTTGAACATGTTTTAATCACAAATTTTTATGGGGCTAAAAACCTAGATGGTCAGATGCATCAATGGAAAGTTGTGCATAACATGAGAGTCACAAGGGAGGAGTTAGACTAGATTATTGCTGAATATTTTAATGCTAAATTATCCTCTAGAGATCATGAAAGGGGAACCCCAATTTTACACCTAGGGGATCGACTGATGATTACCCAAGTCCAAGCATTACACTTGGTGGATATGAAATGCCCTAGAACCAACTATACTTGTACTAATAAGAGGAGGGAGCCACATACTAGGAAGGTGAAGTTAGATCATTTTTTGGTTTCAAAGGAGACATTTGTAAAATGGAATATAAAATTTTAGATTTTGGAGGGTCCAGTTTTAGATCACTTTCCCATTTTGTTGGAAGGGGGGATCAAGATAGTGCAACATCACAAACCATTTAAATTTGAAAACATTTGGTTACAAAAAGAGAAACGTTGAAAGAAAATTCCATAGTGGTTGGAATATGGCTGCCCAAAATATGGGACAACAATGTTTAGATTCCACAAACAACTTCATTATGTCAAAGATCAACTGAAACAATGGAGGTAAGCTAACAAGACAAAATTCCAAGTCCAAAGAGCTCCATTGGTGGCCATATGGGATGAGGTTCAAAAATACTTTAGGGAAGGAACAATTACAAAGTAGCTCAAAGAAGAGGATGATGCATTGCATAAAACAGTTGAGAACATTGACAACAAAGACGAGACCTACTAGAAACATAGATTAAGAAACACTTGGTTATTAGAAGTTCATAAAAATACCAAATATTTTCATCAAGCTACCTATGCTAGGATACAAATGAACAAAATGGAAGCTCTTCAAGATGAGAACCGACACTCCTTTGATACAATTCTAGGTATGCATTTCCATTCAATGGATTATTTTTCTAAACTATTTAAGGAAAGTATGGTGCAATATGAAGAGGCCTCAAAAATTTCTTGCTATCATACCCTCTATATCTTTGAAGAAGAAAATTAGGCCCTATTTAAACCCATTGATAGAGAGGAACTGAAGAATGTAGTCTTTGGAATGAGCACCAGAAAAATACCAGGTCCAAATGGGTTTCCCATTGAGTTTTTTTAGGCCTTCTGGGAAAATTTTGAGGAGGATGTAATGGTTGTTATATAGGAGTCCAAAGGTAGTAAAAGAATGCTTAAAGCATTAAATCATATGTTCATTGCCTTAATTATGAAAGGGGATGAGGGGGTGCATATTTCAGATTATAGACCTATGGCCTTATGCAATGTCATATATAAAATAATCACAAAGGTAATGGATGAGTGACTAAAACCTCTTCTACATAGAATTATCTCATCAATACAAGGGGTTTTTGTAGAGGGTAGGTATATCTTGGATGGTGTGGTTCTAGCTCAATAGGTAATCCATTAAATGCAAACATCTGGTAATAGAGGAATATTCATAAAATTGGATATGTCAAAGGCTTATGATAGGGTGGAGTGGAACTTCTTTTCAAATATGATGGTAGACTTTGGTTTCTCTTAGGATTGGATATAATAGGTCATGAGTTGTGTTTCTACTCTGACATACTCAGTGTTAATAAAGGGTCTTCCCTCGCACCTGTTTGGAGCTACTCGAGGCCTTCATCAAGGATATCCTTGTTCTCCCTATATTTTTCTTATATTGGATGAAAGCTTGGATAGACTCATATTGAGGAGAATACAATAAGGTTTGCTAATAGGTATCAATGTGGGTGAGGAATTTTTGACTCATCTATAGTTTGTGGATAACACAAGATTGGTGGGAGTGGCCAAATTTAGGAAATCAAGAATTATTAGAGATACAATTAATTTCTACCTTAGGGCTACAAATCAAGTCATCAATGATAAAAAATCCAAAGTGATATTTTTAAATATTGATCAAAGGCTTCAGGACAAAATTTTAGAGATCTTGGGATTCACAAGGACTTCTCTCCTAGTTGTATACTTGGGGGTCCTTTTGCATTTTAAAAAACTAAAAATAGATATCTGTAGGAATATTTTGGGCTATATCAAGTAAAGAATTAATCATTGGTCTCACAAATGGTTAAGCTATGGGGGTAGATTAACTTTTTTAGATTCAGTCATTCAATATATGCCAATTTTATAAATTTTCTATCCTTGCTACTCCGCATACCATATGGAAAGAGTTGGACAATATGGCTAGAAAATTTTTATGGGAAGGAGTAAAAGGAGAGAGTAAATGGGCCTTAGTATGTTGGGATAAAGTAAGCCAACCCAAGGTAAAAGGAGGTTTGGGACTAAGAATATCAAAGTTAAATAATAAAGCTTTGATTGGAAAGCTTTACTGGATGTGGATTTCCCAACCAACTTTTTTATTCGATAGAATTTTAACTAGTAAATATTTGAGACAGGTAAACACAAATGATGTGGGTCATTTTCCTTTGGATGGTAATGGATACTTAGTGTGGAAGGCTCTTAATTTAGGATCTTAGGTAGTGAAATATGGATTATTTTGGAAAGTGGGGAGAGGGGAGAAGGCATGATTTTGAATAGATTCATGGGATCAATACCCACCTATCATTATTGAATTCCCTAAATTAAAACCAATAAAAATAGCCATGGAAACCAGGGGTTGGGTCCAAATTGAAAGTTATCTAAACACTAGTCAGTTGGGGGATTATAATTTTAATAAATTTAAGAAGTTGGATGAGTGGCTAATTTCAATCCCTCCGGATTTGACACCCATCATGACTAAAATCTTGGTAGAAATATTTCTCACAGGTAGAGATGAGGAGGATGAATTATCTTGGGTCTATGGGAGCCTTGGTGTCTACACAGTGAAGGATGGATATGATAAGATCCTTATAGAGCCTCCTCCTCATTCATATTAGGTTGAGGATTGGAGAAAGATTTGGCAGTCCAAGGGTTAGCTGAAAGTAAACTTTTTTTCTTGGAAGTTCATGCATAATGGAATTCTTACTTTTGATAATATCAGATGTAGGGGAATAATTGGTCCATATCAATGTGTTTTAGGAAACATTTGATCACTAGATGTTTTAATGCCCATTCACATGCCAGATATGGGAGAGATGGTTTTAATATTATTAAATTCAAGTTAATGGTGATTTGAATCAAATTAATATTTGGGAAAGATAGAAGAGGGGTAGATTTAAATCTAAATATATTTGTATCGGTTGGAAGCTTGAATTAAACTTCATTTGGTGGCAAGCGTGTTTGGAAATAAATGGTAAATTTTTTAGAGAAACCAATTCATATTTAGATGGAGTTTGGTAGGTCATTTGGAGCAAAGTCAGAGAAACTATGGTAGTGTATGCTAAAGAGAAAACTCAGGTTGTTATAGGGACAATGAATAAGGAAGTTGAAGTGCAAGGAGATAGGACATAACTAGTTGGAATTGGAGTGGTTTGCTAGAATCATGTTGGAACAATGCTCTATTGAAAACTTCAAGGTTTGGGAAGGTCCATAACAATGAAGCAGAAGCCTTAGCTATCAAATATGCTTCTATTTGGGAAGTAAAACAAGGTTATATGAGGATAATCCTAGAATCAGATAATCAAATAATGGTTGGAGCTCTATATTACATGAGGAACTTTTCTTTGAAGACATGGAGGTTGAGAATTCTTGTCACTCAAATTAAGGAATTATGGAGGGAATTAGATGATGTGATTCCAATTTATGTGAGTAGAGATCTAAATAAAGTGGTAGACTTATTGGCTAAGATGGGCATTGAGAAGGAGGTATGTGTTTAGTGGCATAGTGACATGGCTATTGAGGATGAGATGATTAGGCAAGTTGGTGAGCAAATCTAGTGTTTAGCTAATTTGGACAATCATTCTAGAAATATGGTTTAGGATATTTGTGCTCCAATTTAGATCTTCTTTTATAGTTGTAAATAGGTGAACACCCATTATAGAAATATGATTTAAGATATTTGTCTCCAATGTAAACCTTCTTTTACTATTGTAAACATGTGTTCTCTTTGGCTAAGGCTAGGAGAAGTCTCATCCCAACTTGTAAATGATATTTGTTTTAATACAAGTTTTTTCAAATTATTTTTCAAAAAAATGTTAGGGATATGGTCTAGGATGACATGAACAGGGCATGCATGATATCATGGGACCTCACTATCGAGAGGCATATAATCGCTCTGGTCTAGGATATAGGCCATAATAATCCACTACCTTTTTTGAGAAAATATTTCAATGAATCAAAATAGATCTCAAAGAGGTTGGTGAAGAGCATGAAGAGAGTGATGATAGTTAAGATGAGTACATAGACCTTAAGTTTGCATTTCATTTAAATGAGGTATTTTCTAGAAATATGAACACATATTACCATGATCAACAATATTTCTAATGATGATTCTGATGAAGACTATTATGATGAATATGAAATTCACTCTGTTGCCTTTGATAGCACTAAAGAAGATTCAATCCTCATTGCACCATTTACTAATGATGATGAGTTTTACATTCAAAGGTTTCCCAACTAACAACCCATCTTCCACCTCCCCCTCCCACGCAGGAGATCCAACACATAAGTTGACCAACCCAATGCACTAGTTCACCTACTAGAACTACCTTGTTGACTTAATAGACACAATTATTATCCATCAATCCTAGATCAACTACTACCTCAAGAGAGGGAATGAGAAATATCACCCTCCACAATGTAGCCACATCACATCCATCAAGTTAACATGATTTTTGTTGACTTGTTTGCCCCACTCCGTAACCCATACAATTTGGAAAAACCAATTCTTATTGACATAATCCTTATTGACATAGAATGGATATCATCTCCACCATCCATAATTGAGTTCATCCTTTCTAAAGAATTTCTAAGAGCCTCTAATGCTTAAATCCCTCAACAATATTCACCTTTGACTGCCTTATTTTCCAAATAGAGGTAGAAGAAGCCCCATAATAATCATTTGAAAATATAGAGGATGACATTCATATCATTTATACTCCACATCAATTGGAAGATGGTTCACATATTCTTATTAAAGAAGAAATTGACGTGAATATCAGTCAAAACACGAATTATCCACAAATTGTAAAATTGGAAAAAGGCCTATCCATAGAATAAAAAGAGTGGCTAATACAGTTATTAAAAAATAATAAGGATGTTTTCACATGGTCTTACAAATACATGCCTAACCTTGACCCCAACTTGGTGGTCCATAATCTTACCTTAGTTCCGAAAGCAAAACTATTCAAACAAAATTTGAGAAATATGCATCATACCATTGCCCTCATGGTCAAAGAAGAACTTAAAAAAATATTAGATGTGGGTTTCATACAACCCATTTATTATCCTAAGTGGCTATCAAACATGGTATCCATTCACAAATTGAATGGGAGGATTTGCATATTCATGGATTTTCAATATCTAAATAAAGCATGTCCCAAAGATGAATTTCCTCTACCAAACATCGATCAACTTATAGATTCTTTCATAGGCTATGAATTTCTCTCCATAATGGATAGTTTCTTAGGATATAATAAATTCTAAATAAATCTTGATGACAAACACAAGACAAATTTACAACACCTTGGAGTAATTTTTTTTACAAACGTGATGCCATTGTCTAAAAAATGTAGGAGCTACATATTAATGCACCATGATGTATATTTTCCATGATTATATGCATAATATCATTTAATATTATGCGTATGATTTAATATCAAAATCTAAAACACATCAATACCATATCGATGTATTATAAAAAGTGTTCAATCGATTGCATGATCATAAGATGAGATTAAATAATAAGAAGTGCATATTCAAAGTTACATTAGGTAAAGTCTTAGGATTTATTATCTCCAAGTGAGGCATTGAAGTGGATCCCAAAAATATCAAGGCCACCATGGAAGTGCCACCACCTAGACACCTTAAATAGTTGCATAATTTACAAGGAAAAATTCAATCAATTTGTTTCTTTATCGTGCAACTCTTAAACAAATGTGGGCATTTCAATCACCTACTACAAAATGAGCTCACCTTCTCATGGATATAAGAGTGTCATGTAGCTTTTGAGGGCATAAAACAATATCTATCCTCACCACTAGTATTAACACTCCCTTGCCAAGGATTCCCATTCCATATTTATCTCTCTACAATAGATTTTGCATTAGGGAAAATGCTTGCATAAAATAAAGAAAATCAAAGAGAGCAATAAATTCATTATATTAGTCAAACATTAGTGAGCTATGAAATAAGATACGCATATAAGGAAAATTTATGTTTTGGTTTTTGCCACTAAGAAACTTCTACATTATATGCTAAGTCATACCACCTATGTCATAGCTCAAGAAAAACCTTTGCGATACATAATTTCTCACACATACAAAAATAATCGTACCACAAAGTGGATAATGCTTCTAATGGAATTTGACCTTGAATTTATTAGTCAAAAATCCATCAGCTCATGGAAGCTTCACTTCCTGATGATAAACCTTTATTCATTGAGCTATGATATGGTTTGATATTTAACATCACTAAATAGGAGCAGCCAATAGCTCTCAAAGACAATATTGATATTACAATTTTCTTTGATGGTTCAAAGTGCAAAAAAGGATAAGGTTCTAGATTCATGTTATACACACAAGAAAGGATGCCTATCCCTTCATAATTCAAACTTGATTTTCCATGAACAAATAACAATGTAGAGTATGAAGCCCTAATTTTAGGACTTTAGGTAGCTATTACTATGGGTATTAAATGCATAAGAATATTTGGTGATTCCCAAATTATAGTATATCATGTAAATGGAGCTTACCAATGCAAACAACCAGTCATAGAAATTTACAATGAAATAGCAATGAAATTACTAGTAAAATTTGATTGGTATGAGATAACAAACTTACTTCATTCGATTAATATATTTTTAAATGTAATGGCTTCTCTAGGATCATTGACTCCAAATAACCCTTCTTGAGAGATCCAACTGCTAGTCATTAAAACAATATAAAAATCTACAATTGCATGGGTAGAGTGTAAAGATGAAAAAGATATGATATCTATTCCATAGGAGCCATGGATTAGTCAAATAAATAACTTTCTCAAGTTTGGTACTCTCACAACAGACTTATTACGAACTAATAAATGTATGTTCAAACAAAGAGCAACTTGTTACACTCTTTTGGGAGATAAGTTGTATAAATATGGTTATGATGGGATTTTACTACAATTTTTAGAGCCCATAGAGGCATAATGGACTATATCAAAGGCTCATGATGGTACTTGTGGTGGTAATTTTAATGGAATGGCTATTACAAAGCGCATATTGTGCATGGGTTACTATTGGATCACAATAGAAACTAACTATTGCAAGTACATAAAGAAATACCAAAATATCAACATCATGCCAACTTAACTCATGTACAATCGCAAGCATTACAACCCATTCAAAGTATTTGGCCCTTTTCATAATGGGGTGTTTATTTGATTGAAAATATATCACCTACCTCTTTGGAAAAACATAAATTTATCATCACAACCATAGAATATTTTACAAAGTGGATTGAGGTAATTCCAATGACCAATACGGTAGGAAATAATATTTTTGAGTTCATACCCCATCACATTATCTATTTATTAGAACATTAAAAAATAATGATGTTTGATAACTATGCAATAAATATAATATCCAACATAGATTTTTGACTCCTTACTACCCACAAAAAAATGGACAAGCTAAGGTGACCAATAAGACATTAATAGCCATTCTAAAGAAACTAGTAAAAGAAAATCGTAGAGATTGGCATACTCAAATACCCTTGGCATTATGGGCTTATTTAAAAAGTATTCGAATGCATATAGGGGTAATTGTATTTTCATTAGTATATGGTACCAAAGTAGTTATACCTCTTGAGCTCAAGATCCCCTCACTATGCATTTCATTACAAAAAATCATGGATGATAATACTGCTCAATAAGCATGTCTTGATCAATTCACACTCCTCGATGAAAGGTGAGTTAATGCCTTAGAAAATCTATGAATATATCAAGACTATGTCAAATGTTATTATAACACAAAATTTCATCCACATGAATTCTAAGTAGAGATCTTGTTCTTAAATAGAATCAACATAACACCAATGCATTATCCCACCTTCATGACACATTTATGGCTAATTGGTTAGGTCTATTTATTATCAAACAAAAGTTGGGTCCTAAAACATATAGAATTGCTAGTGTAGAAGGAATAGATGAGCTTGAACCATTGAATATAATTCACCTAAAAGCATTCTATACCTAATGGAATTTATACATATGTACATATACATGTCTAAAAAAAACACACAAAATACAAATTTTTGCTTGATCATTCATGTTGCATTTCATCTATCCATCCATGCATCCATGAATCATAAATTATTCATATAATTTGTATGTTTAGTTCATATAGCTTGCATATTATGTTAGATTTTTGAGGATATCTACAATGGGGGAGATCTATCATAGGTCCTAATAAGATGTAGAAAATATAAAAGAAAGTAATTCTGCAATATGACTAAAATATACTATAAATAGAAAGTGGTGAAAATACAATGCAATATGGAGGTGATGGTCACTCCATTAATATAAGCTAAAGAACTACATTGTACTCCATACAGGAGTTCTACCACTATCTACTACAATACACTTCATATGCTTGATATGTAGTTGCTCTCTAATATATCACTATGAGGTCCTTTATATAGGAAGAGAGATTCCTTGGCCAACACTCTACCTAGTTGTACAAGGGGATACCTTGCACATTAAAACTTGTGCATTTATTACAATGCTTGAAGTAAGTAGCTAACTTCCCCCTAAAGTAATCTCCTACTCTAACTATGTACCAAAGGTGGTACATTTACATGACCCAAATGATGTAATATGCTCTAACTCTAACACCCTCCTGTATTACATTATTTGGGTATTGAAGATTTCAATATTCAATATGGATCTTTGTCTTCAGATGTTCTTCAACTTGATGTGGTCCTTTGTTTTCTTATTTACTTCACATTGCATTGTACACCTCCTTGAATTGGTTATTCTTCTTCTTCTTCTTTATTGGAGTTAGAACTAGAACTTGTATTCTTCTTCATTGCTTACTGTAATATGATCAAGTAAATAGTTAGTGTCTTCATATGATGTAAAGAGAGCTGTAGCTGAGGATTCTTTAGTCTTTTGATGATTCTTGTCTGGTTCAGTGTTTATGGTTTCTTTGCTATTCATGTCTTCTTTGCTATGATCTCTTTTAGCATGTCTTTTCTTCCTTTTCCTCCTTCTCCTACGATTCTGCATTGATACTAGTGGAATTTTTGCTTCATGAGGAGTTAGTCTATCATCGTAATAATATTGATTTGTATTGTTGGTTTGCTTCATGTGTTGAGTGAGTACAAACACAATTAATGATAGGTAAATCATCAAACATTCCTTGGATGTGAATATAACTAATTTTTGTGAGTTCCACCATGCTTTGAAGAGGTTTTCATGAAGATAACCAATTAATTCTTCAAATCTACCCTCTTTTTCTTCTTTAAGAAATAAGGAGAATCTCTCCTTATCACTATTTGATAGATTCTCATATCCTTCAAGGGTATCTATCAAGTTTTGAGAATACAATTCCATTTCATGAAATAATTCTTCATTAATAAAGACATTTCTTATTATTTCATCCATATTCCTTCTTGATAATTTTTGAGATAGTGTTTCTAGCTATTCCTTAGAATTGTAGATATGGATTTGATAGGAATCCTTTAAATGCTCTAAATTGAATCATTGAAGCAATCTACTTTATGACTCTATAGTATGTGAATTTTATTTGATAAAGCTCTTTGTAGAAATTATATTTCGTATAAAGCTTATGAATCCTAAATGGATTAAGTACTTGATAAAATTTGATGAATGCTATTATCAAGTTTTGTAGAATGCCTTATGACTCCCTAGTGTTTTTGGATATGCTATATGATCAATAAAGTGCTTTTGAGAATAATAGTTCAATTTTGGGTTGATTTTGTAATGTTTTGTAAATAGAAAAAATCAAATTCTATTACACCTTATTTCTCCTATTGAACTTAAGCACTTTCTATTTTTATGAGGTCCTAATGGTTGGATTTATTTTGTCCCTTTAATATGGTTTTGAGACAAGTATACCAATTAATTTCCAACTCTTGATATTCCTTAATGAACCTCATTTTATAGCCTTTGATATTTGATATTTAATGTTTCTAAATTCCAATAATTTATTTGGTGTAGTATTCATTATAACTCCCTAATTTGGAATATTAGAAAACAATAATATTTGCAATAATAGATATTTAATTTCCAAGTTGAAATCCTTATTCCTCCTACTTTATTATTTGTAAATATAAATATTCTTGAAATATGCTTGCTTAATATATTACTAATGCTTAAACAGATGATTGAAATAGTAAATATAATGTACCCTTATAACTCCAATGTAACTTTAGTTTATAGCAAGCAATAAGTAATATCATATTTTACCTTAATAATCCCTCTGGATTATCTTCCTTTGACATTGTGAGGTGGCTGATTGAAACCTTCTAGTATGTGGTACTCATGGGTAGTCAATGCCTTCTTTGACCAATGTTGGTTTCTCCCTTGAGTAGTACTTCTCTCCTCTATGAATGACACTAATTTTCTCCTTAATGAATTCTTGGATTGCATCAAATATCCTTTGAAATGGAACGTTGGTATGGCTGGTCTATGATAGCCACTTTAATGTAGACTTACACCTTTGAATGGTGCACATGCTCTAATTAGCTTCATCACTATGATCATGCTTTACACCATTTAATGCTTGACTTCCCTTGACCTTGTTTTGTCTCCTTCTCCAAAATGGTTGCCTCGAATAGGATTGTTTCCTTGCATATTGTAGAAAAGTGTCTCTTGAGTGTTACTAAATAGATGTTGATATTCCAACGTACCTTTATGCAATGATAATTTTGGTGGTAACCTCCCAAATATTTGTAACTCCTTTTTAGGTGAGTGTTGGATTATTCATGAACATTGGGATGCTTAGAAATCTTGTTCCAAGTGGCACTTAAGGCTTGTGCATGTAAGCCTTTTTTCTAACACTCAAATGATGAGCATTGTAACCCTATATTTACCTATATCTTTGTATTGTTTGTGAGCTTGCTATATTTCTTGGAATGCAAGCATTTTATCTTATCCTTTTATAGGTTGTCTTAATGAGGATAATGGGTGGCTCTAGTTGTAATACTCCATGATTCTATGGTGCTCCTAATGGAGGTCCTATGGCAACTTCTTGTGCTTCTTTTTGGTGGTCATTATCTCCAAGTAATGGCCTTGGGTATAGTACCTTTTCCTTTATACCTTGATGCTTGTAGTATGTTATTTGTGTATCCTTTGTAACAACCAATTGATGGTGTTTTTTTGTAGCTTTTGTAACAACACCTTGTGCTTAGCTCGATAGTGCTATACAACATAGATGATACCCTTCTATATGCCATACTTTCTCCATATAAGTTCAGATGATAATAGCCTCTTGTAATGGCTCCAATATTGTAGGTGACATGCTTGCTTCTATATATGGATTGGATTTGGAGAAATGGTGTTTTTAAACACCTTGATTTTTGTGAAGTATGAGCTCTTTGGTGGCTCTTTCCTCTTTCTCGAACTCTACCCTACAACTTGTTGAATATGATGGTTGTGTTGCTACTTGTAAAGAGAAATGCTTTTATCCTTTTGAAGGAAAAAAAGAGGTGCTTTGTAATAGTTAGATTTGCACCAATATGAAGGACCTTTTTGAAATTTTTTATTTTTATTTTGATGAGGCAGATCCTTTCAACCCCTTTTTGAGTCCTTGGATGATTTAATGAGAGTTAATCCAAGCTAATGCCAATTTTAAAGTAAGGATTTCTGCACTTTGCACTTAAATGAAATCCTTATATTTTCCTTGAATCTTGAGACTCACCAAGTCTCAATTTGAGGCTTCCTTAAAGGACTTTAATGGTGGTTTCCTTCTCCATATTTTGAATTGTATTGGTGGCTTATTTTTGCCATGAAATGCTATATTTTTGTGCTAGTTTTATGCCTTTAACAACACAAACTAATTGAGAGTAACTAGTTAAAGATCAACTAGTATAGTGCTTAATGGATTAATAATGCACTTTTAATGGTAAAAATAATCTCACCTTATTGCTCTTGTAAATAAACTCTCAAAATGAATTCTAATGCACTTAATAATCTCTGCAACTTTTTAAGAGTAATTTGTAAATAAACCTTAATGAATATTCTATAATTTTCACTACAATCAATATTGTAGGATGTAGTGTTCTTGATTTCTAGATAGATAATAGGTAGATGGTAATTTTATTTCTTTAAAAAATATCCAACTCATTTTTAATGTGCAAATATATCTTAAAATAAAATCTCCTTTTTGAAATTTATTGAAGACTATAATATGAGCCCTTCTCCTTGCAACTTTAATCCAAATACGATGCTTAATGGAATTTGATAATGAACCCTAATTTGAAGTTAAAATAATTGCACCCTAGTTGCTTACCTTTAATGGCTTATATAGTAGATGTATATTTTGGTTTTTCAATAACCAAGTTGCTGCTTTGTAATGAATAAATTTACAACTTCTTGTTGGCTGTACAAAACAACGTCTTACTTCACCAAAATGTGGTCTTGAATTTTCTATCTTGAGCCTCAGAATTGGTGGCTTGATACTTACAATGATCTTCTATTTTATGTTGTATATTTAGAGAAATCTTATCTCTAAATTGTGTCTTGTTGATGTGAGAGGTAATCTCCAAGTCTCCTAGATTTGGTAGGCTTCTTCTATCTAAATCTTCCTTCAATATTCTTGCTGAATTTTGATTTCAAATAGGATCTTCTTCTTCTCAAGATTTTAAATATCTTGAGGTCTTCATAGGATTCTTCTTCTGGATTTGGCACTCCTTAATAAACTCTTTTTCTCTTGGGCTTGTTGTTAGATAGTGATAATTGTACCAAGTCCTTCACTATTAGGAGATTCTCCTTTGTAGTGGATTTATCCAATGAGTTCTCCTAGTAAATCTTTTGATGATGCTTATATAGTAAGGCTCTCCAAGCCTTCTTCTTGTTTCTCCTTGAGACCTCTACAAGTTCTTCTATCTTGTAGATTTTTTGGTCTTCCAACTAAGACCTTTTATTCAACCTTCTGCTTCTAGAAGTGTTGGTGATGAGATATTCATCTCAGATATATAAAATATGTTGCTTCTAGATTGTGGACCTTTGTTGGTCCTTTTATTTTGTAATTTGTAGGCTTTAATGGAGATCACCGATCTCCCATTTCATGGATTCTTCTCTCGAGTCTTCTTCAAGAACTCTTCTCTGGATTCTTCTTCTAAATCAGGAATTATTCTTCCAAATTAGGAATTCTTATTCCAAATTAGGATTTATTCCTTGAAGTATTCTTTATAATTAAGGCTTCTATGGCCTTCTTTTCTATATCAAGGTTTATCTAGCCTTTTATTCTTTAGGATCAAGGTTTTTGTGGCCTTTTCTTCTTCTAAATCAAGGATTTTGTGGTCTTTTATTCTTCTATACTCTACAAGTAGTAATGGAGATCACCAATATCCTATCTTCTTCTTGAGTCATATTCTAGAGTCTCTTATTCCTTAATTCTGATATAAGGTAGCTATGGCATTTTATTCACTTCTAAAATTTGTTGTATTGTAGCTCTTGTAATGGGACATTTCATATATTTGAAATATTTTATCTTCTCCTTGTTACTGCAAGTTTTGGAATGATTCTAAGAAGATATTATTCCTAAATCTCTTGTAGGAAGCTTTCCAAATTTTTTTGAATCTCCTTTTTCCTCCAACAAGTTATTAGAAACTAGAATGAAATAATATTCACTAGTTGGTTTTTCAAACTACTGGAATGAATGTTGAGTCCTAATATTCATGTATTTTTTTGCAACTATATGGAAAGACTCTAGCAAAATATAATCTCAAAATATTTATAATTAATATTTGATCCTCACTTGTGTTTCTCTCTAATCCTATTGACTATTGTGGATTTTTATAGGCTAATAGTAGCAATAGTAATTCTCCCTATTCCTATTTTGATTCACCATGGCTTTGATACCACCATTAGATTTTTGAGAATATTTGTAGTGGGAGAGATATATCACAGGTTCTAATAAGATGCAAAAGATATAAAAGAAAGTAGTTATGCAATATGACTAAAATATACTATAAACATAAAGTGGTGAAAATACAATGCAGTATGGAGGTGATGGTCACTCTATTAATATAAGCTAAAAAAATACATTGTACTCCATATAGGAGTTCTACCACTATTTACTACAATACACTTCATATGCTTGATATGTAGTTGCTCTCTAATCTATCACTTTGAGACCCTTTATATAGGAAGAGAGATTCCTTAGCCAACACTCTACCTAGTTGTACAAGGGGACACATTGCATATTACAACTTGCACATTGACACTTGTACATTTATTACATTGCTTGAAGTAAGTAGCTAACTTCCCCCTAAAGTAATCTCCTAAAATAACTATGTGCCAAAGGTGGTCTATTAACATTATTTAAATGATGTAATATGTTGTATTTCTAACACATTAGTAGTCACTTAGGTTAGTTTGGATAACTGTTAGTCCACTGCATCTTTTTGCCTTAATCAGGGGCAGCTTCGGTCTAGCATTAGTCTAATTTTACCATCCACAAATCATGTCATAATTTGCATTTTTCTTTGTGATATTTTGATTATTAAGGAATATTCATAATATAGGATAGATATCAGATGACCATCAACATTGAGGATCATATGACCATTGACTATTTTACGCACACCTCTTAGTTTTCAAAAATTCATAAGAAAAACACACGCATCCCACAAACAAAAAAATAGAGCAAAACCAAATCTCATACCCTCTCATATCTTTGATAATATTTGTTTTGAATATATCTAAGTGCTTTCAAGCTCCATTGAAACTCTAGTAGTCCTTAGGTGCTATAGGTTGTACCTAATTAAATCAGGTTTCCTCTTGGACCAAATCATACTTCTCATTAAGAAAAATTTGAGTTTCAAGAATTGATCCTACCATTCTTGAACCAAACACATATCACATATATTAATAACATCTTGTGTCAAAGAGGGATGATGCCTTGATTGGGTTGAACCTTAAAGTGAAAAGTTCTTCTTGCTTTTCCCATTATGCACATAGTCCAAAAATAAAACAATAAAACAATTGTTTTAACCACTTTAAAAAATAAAAATTAAAATAAAAATTATAGAACAAGTAGTAAGGATAAGGGAAAATTTCTCATTAGAACTCGATTCAAGTGATTGAGAATATGATTCCACAAAGATCTAATTTTTGTTATAACAAAAATTTCATAATAGAGGGAGTGGTAAGGATAAGGTAATATTTCTCATCAAGAATCAGTTCAAGTGGTTGAGAATACGATTTCCAAAAACTCTCTCTTTACAAAAACAAAATATAACAATAGGCCTCCAAGTAGTAAGGATAAGGTAAAATTCTCATCATGACTTGATTCAAGTGGTTGATAATCTAATTCCCCAAATCTTGGAGACCCTAATATTAGACTATGCTTATGCATGGTGACACATCTCTATTGAAGAGACCTCTAAATGCACAAAAAAGTAAGATAGCTTTTGGGTTCTCTCCATGAATTGTTTAATCTCGATTTAATCAATATTGGTAAATGAATTCATTATTTCACACACAATGGTTCTTGATTGTCTTGGATTATTACCTTACGTAAAATAGAAAATGAACATTCATTGCACACATAGTTTGTCCTTGAAGATATTTGACTCCATTAGGATACCTTTAACATCATATCGATTAGCAATATGAAAGTAAGTTTATTTGAGGTCACTAGGATGTTCGAGTCTTTGTAAAAAAACTCTAGATTATTTATCCCTAAGGCAAAAAAATCCATTTCATATTACCACCATATTATTATTATAGCCCACATTAGTGTTAGATGTTGGTGCCCTTGATTAAGCATAAAGAAATGATGATTAAACAAGAATAAAATATGAATCAAACATTTGATTCTATCATTATTTGCATTTTTCTTTGTGATATTTTCATTATTAATAGGTACTTGTGAGATATAGTAGATAACCTATGACCATCATCAAGGATGATCATACAACCACTGACTATTTTATGAACACCTCTTATTTTTTAAAAGTTCATGAGGAAAACCTCATTAAAAATAAAAATACGCATGTTAGTCATAATGTATCCACTCCATGATATACATATACATTCATCCATACACCCACATTAAAGTAAAAATATAAACAAAATGATACCAAAACTAAAATCCATGTATATATAAATTTATGTATAATTAAAAAAGGTACATAGTTTGCTCGAAGACTATATACAACAAAGTACTAAGGCTCATATAAATCAAAAATAAAAACTACAAAAAGAAATAAGAAAGTGCTACTAGCTAGCACTACCATGATCCCTAGGCTACCTAAGGGAGGAACCATAGCCAAAACCCTTTGACATTGATGGATATAGATATTGGGGAACCCTATATTAGGAACTACTAGACCTCGACTCACTTCAATGATTAGATCTTGATCTAGCTGAAGAAGGGTGATTAGGTAGAGGAATAGCATGCTCCAATAGTCTATCATATAGCACCTATGGAAATATCCTCTTATAAATATCACTCATGTGCCACTGCATATGCTTGAGCAACAAAAACTGTAGTTGCATCAATACCTACACCTAGGGCACTCTACAGTCCCTCTTTCTTGCTCCACAACCAATCTAGCTTTGCATCTTGATCCACCGTAGCCTATAGGAGGTGATCCTACTCCTCAACTAAGCTATCTCACTCAGCCTATAGAATACCCTAATCCTCCTCACTCTGTGTAGGAGGTATATCAAGAGAATCACCATCCTCACCAACCTTACCATAACCCCCAACTACATCCTCAAATGGTTGATCCAAATTGGCCCTCGATCACCTCCCATCACCACTAGCTCAATGCCATCTCTGTCATCGAGGAGTCTCCTCTACACTAGATATACCATCCCCATCATTGCCACCCATATCATCAATAATATGACTAGGTGCTCAATCAAGTTATGATGTAAACCAAGTATTGTAATAAGTAGTCATCACAACATCATCTACATTTGGGATATCCGTCACCTTATATACCTCATGCTCAATAGGCCAATCCATAGAATAAGTTAGACTCAGCTCATCATCATGATGCCTATATATAGTTGAAGCATCAAGAATACCCTGTGGTAACCCAAACTATCGAATAACATGAGAGAACTGAATCAATTCTCTCTCACTACCATGGCACCCAACAACCCACCTAGATTTCCTAGTCCATCGTAGTTGAACATTGTCCTCATTCCATGTGAACCCTAACCATGGTCATAAAATACCATCTATAGATATCAAACCTATCCAAATATCCTAATAATCTTGGTAATTATGATTAAGATAACTTAGTGGAAGCTCCTCACTGGTCTGCCAGTGCAAAGCACAAGGGCGTGAGCTACCCCACTCATATGGCAACCCCACAATATGATCCACTCTAAAGTGATCCCTACTACATATTTGAAGGAGTAAGTTGCATCCTAACCCCTTCCACTCTTGGATATTCACCTCATACAAATTTATGTAGATGTGGAATAGAAATTAGATGCCCAAGAATAAATCTGAAGCTCATCAATTATATCTAGCATCAACTTGATTTTGGCAAAAACATGTTAGCCAAAATGAACATAAAAAAGGTTGGTAGTGGTTCCAGATGGTCCTTCTAATACATCTCTAAGTATTGGATCCCACCCCTATTAACATCCACATCCTCCCATCGATCACCATAGAAAAGAATCAACTCATGTTCCCCATCAACCCTGACTTGGATAGGAATCCCCTCCATAAGAACACAAAAGATGTGATAAACATCCTCCAAGGTAATCATCACCATCCCTATTGATAGCTGGAAAGCATCCCTATTAGGATCCCACCTCTTGACTGATTCTAAAAGGTACCCT
Source organism: Wollemia nobilis (assembly GCA_028583015.1). Classification (NCBI taxonomy): domain Eukaryota; kingdom Viridiplantae; phylum Streptophyta; class Pinopsida; order Araucariales; family Araucariaceae; genus Wollemia; species Wollemia nobilis. Next base: position 6,028,541 of record JAQPPZ010001423.1, read on the forward strand.
CCATCCACCTATACCACCTCCACTTGTCATAACAATATAACCCTACAGTTTCCAACCACTTCTAGTGGTCAGTAGTCAGTGCCTTCCTCACACGATCGAGTATATATGAAAAGTGGTATCGTGCCTCGAGCATTTTCACCTACAATAAAAACAACATAAAAAAACATCAGTACATCATCAAAAAAAAATTTTACCATCCCATATTACATTTCCATCCAAAAACAAATTATTTTACCACCCCATATTTATATTTTCAAAAAACAAATTCCCACCCCTCTTTACCATTGATATATATTTCTCGCCTATCTTTACCATTGCAAAAAAAAAAATCCCACCCCTCTTTACCATTATAAAAAAAATTAATAACTAAAAAAAAACATCTAAACTATAAGAGAGAGCCTCAAGAGCCTACCTTTGTCACCCGCATTCCAACGCCAGCCGCACCTCCAACTCCAGCCATTGCTCCCACTATCTCAACATCAAACCGAACTCTCTGGCTTTCTCAAGCGCTCTTAGAAATCAAAATCACAAGGATAAATAAAAAAAGACCCTCCAAGCCTATTTATAGCCTAAAATTGCACTACCAAACATGACTCTATGTTTGGTGAGCGTGTCCAAACACACTTCTACATTAGGCAGATGCATGCAAATATGCTACTATGTTTGATCCTAGTCATATGTGCTTCTACATTTGGAACTGGTCAAACAGAGCACTGCATTTGGAAAATGTAGTGCTACATTTTCAAAGGAAAAAATTACAATAAACTATAAATAATAATAATAATAAAAATAATAATAATACAAAAAAAAATCACAAGATCACTCATCCATGCTTACAAAAACATCATCCCATATCATATTGTCCCAAATCATATGATTTTATAACTCAAATTTGGAATGCGAATGTGTTCAAGAAGCTTTGCACAAAGCTATCATAAAAATCTTTCCGTGGACGTACAAAGTGGAAATATCTCAAATTGATATGCACCATTCCAATGTAGGAGTATGAATTCAGTGACTACATTCGAGGTGTAGAGATAAATTCCACCTAAAAAGATTCTATAATCACATACACACCCACATTGGTTTGTCCATCTACCACAAAATTGCACATGAATTTTGCAAAAGTTAAAGCTTTAACAATGCATGTCCTCCCCAAAACTTGGGGTAATCAACATCATCTTGATTTTCAACATGTGCATCCATCATAAAAACCCTCCATCAACCACATTTTGTCAAGCGACTTATGGATTTTATTTTTTTCAGATTTCACACATTCATAACTTAAGGGGGTAAGCAAAAATTAGTTTTTTTACAAAATTTATTCAGTTCTTGCACCAAGTTAACCAAAATCTATTGATCCATACAATAAACCCAGGTGTCTCTTGTTTTTGCACCAAATTGCACTTGGAACAATACAGTACAAAAAGGAGCATCTTTAGACACCAAATTCTAGTCACTTGTAAAACCCTATCCACCCCCAAAGTCTTGCATAAAAATTATGTGTCTAAAGTTTGACTTGGGTATATAATTCCTACACATTATCTTACTTTCTATATTTGATAAAAATATATAAAACCTCCTAGGATACCCTGTGTCTCCACTAGCCAAGTGTCCTAGCCACCACTACCCCTCCCTTTGCCACATATCACACACCTCACTCCACTCTCACCTACCCACATGCCACATCTCCCTAGTTAAGTGAGATACTCCTAGTGACTCACTGTAACTTACTAAAATAGGTGGTTGCCCAGTCCCTACCACTTGGTAACCATGAATAGCCACCTATCCTTCCCTCCAAAACCCTCAAATACTTTCATCATCCAAAATAGACTAAAAATCATATTGTGACTTTACCAAAATAGTAATAGAAGATCATCATCATCCATGGAGGTCTATTCTTTGAGGTCCCAGGTCGAACCCTTGTTGTTCTACAACTCAAACATAAACATGATAGGGTATTTAATGTAGGTAGCAAATCCACCTCCCAAAAGAATAAGAAGTGATTATAGATATTTGATTAATTTTTACATTTGTGATAGTTTACCCAAGTTTTTTAAATCGTATAGTGAGGGGAAAACCATAGAAATGGAATTGCAAATCATATAGGGCAGTGGCAAATCATACAGGGTACACCAAAATTCACCCAAATGCAAGGGAAATGTAATTTCAGAGTGAAATGATGTATATATTTTATAATCAACATTTTAAAATTAGTAAAAATCCAAATTAATGTATTCAGTTGTATATGGGTAGTTGTAAATAACAGAGTGTCTCAGGAATTACTTTGGAACAACCTAGGCAACGTTATAAGGCCCCATTTTTGAATTTGTAGGTCTGGTTTCTAGAGTGAATAGATAGTATTGTTAATTGTTGATTCTCTAAGTTGTTGCAGTTACATTCATAGATTTTCCATACTGTAATTGAATCCATATATATCAATGAGCATAATTATGGTTATGGATGACTGTGTATGATTCTGATAATGATGGATGGTGAATTATGGATGAACTCTTGTGTGTGTGTTTCTATGGAATGTTGTAGGTTAGTTTTGTGTAATGTTGCAATATTTTGGTAGAATATAGCATTTTTGTAGCCTAGATAATTATCTAGAGACATGGAAGTATCAAGGAAGATGTACTGAAATATGTTGTATAATTTTTGGACGTAATCATGCACATGGATTCTCTCAACAACCCCATTAGGATGTTTTGCTTCTTGTAGAGTTGGTATTGATTGGTACATCAAACCCTTACAAAAAATCTAGGAGAGATATTGGAGCAAGAGAAAATTTAGACTAGCATCTAACTATTCTGTTGGTTCAGACAATTCGTACATCGTTACCCTTACAAATTGTACAAAGCACTTTTTACCCAATTTGGTAAAACAACCGATTGAGAGAAACTTACCTGATTTGGCAGTTTTGGGAAATAGACTGGAGTGATTACAAAACTATGTACGACAACATCCAAAACCGAATCTATCAATTTTTCTAAGTGTAATATCATACCATCTATGACATTGTATGATTTAAGATCGTACAGTGTAGACACTGAAGTCCGTACAAGGTGATTATAGTTTGTACAAAGGTAGTTTGAATGGCCTTGAGACTGTACGATTTGGTAAGTGAGTTGGGCTTGGAATATTGATCATTATTCACCTTGGATAATACCTCCCCATTAGGAATACTACACCCCTATACTACATTTGGCACCGTTGCCTTATCGAATATGGGAATTTTTGTTAAAATGGGTCAAAAGTCACTAAGATTGAATACTAAGACTAGAGGTGAATGACGAACACTAGTGCACGAAGCCGTGGGAGATGAGAACTAAGATACAACATCCCAGTAAGAAGGAGCATGAGGATTTATCAAAGAGAAAACATAAGTAATTTAGACCGTAGTACTCAAGAACCAGAGATAGAGCAAGTTTGGACATCCGAAGGAGACTTTGAGGTATTGTTAATAGAGACAAAAGTTGAGGAAATAGAACCACCAAGCGTAGAGGTAAGGATTGACAAAGGAAAATTGCAAGAAGATGGATAGTGGATGGTGACACCTAAGAAAGTTATAGAAGAGTTACAAGAGAGTGCATAGGATGGGAGTCAGGCACTAGAGCAATAGGATGCGAGGTCTCAGGAGGATAGACCAAGACCATCTCCCTCACATCAGCGAAGGAGGTCACAAAGTGAAGACGCATGAGAATTTGGTCACTAAGTGGTGGGATAAAATAAGATACCTTAAATTGAAACTTCTGACAACAACGGGAGTAAGACACCCCCAAGGAGGAATCAGACGGATATTCCATGAGATACCTCAAGTGATAGTGATGACTCTCCTACGATGGCTACTAGGGCAGCCAAAAAAATATGTCCACCATTTTTAGGTGAGGGTAAGGAAGACCCCACATGACATATAGGGACTTGCATAACCATTTGGAGAGAAAATGATGTAGACAAAAATTGATAGGATTGACAATTGATTGGTATTTGAAGAGAGAAAATAACGTAGATTTTTAGACTTGGAATCAGATAAAGGAGAAATTCATTGAAGAATTTTGACCTTTAAAGGATGATGGAGACATTGTTATGAAAATTTATGTGACAAAGGAAAAAGCTGATAAGGATGTGAAATCCTACAACCGTAGACTAAAGTAATTAGTCGATAATATGCATATGCCATTGGCAGATTTTCTAGTAAAACGGTGGTTCATAGATGGATTACTCCCAAAATATAAGAAAAATATGAAGGTAATACCATCAGAAATGTATGAAGAAGCGCTCAAGCACGCAATTTTTTTTAAAGTGAATCAAAACAAACGTATATGGGAATCCTGTCTTATCCCAAGTTGAAGAAATCATATAGTGAAGAATATGATACTATATAGAGGACGTTAGCATAATTTCGCAAGGAGTTTGATAATTTCATGAAAGAACAAAAGGTCAAACCTGATAGAAATGACATGTGGTGCAAGAAATGCAAAATAGAGGGACATACGAATATGAAATGTCCAAGGAATGATTATTGTCATATTTGTAATGTGATGGGGCATGAGGTAATGCTATGCTTGTATAATGCAATAATACGCCCACAAGTGTTGTCAATCCAGGACCAGGAAGAGAAACCGAATACCCAAGGAAATAGACAACAAGCAACAAGTGGCAGTTACAAAAATAGTAGACGAGATGGAAGATCAAACCAAGGTAATCGACAAGGAGGACAAAGTCATTTATAGTATGATTCAAAAGGAATACCAATCATACAATTTCGTAATTGCTAGGAATGGGGGCATTTTGTGAAAAATTATCCTGCACCAAAGGCAAGAGACACTGCAAACAAGCACTACACACATATGTAGATGGTGTGGTTCGGGAACCACAAAGAAGAAAATTGTCCAAAATAGGCAAGTTCAAGTAACCTATAGAATGTTACTAATTTGGACATAAAATTTCCTCAAGTTAAGGAGGAAACTCAGGAAGTTTTAGCCCTAACAAGAAATCAGGATAAGAAGGATAAGTATCCTGATCAAACAAAAGAAAATAAACACTGGAAAGAAAAAAAGAAAATATTGCAAGAGTAAGCTGAGAAGACTAAACTAGCAAAATCGAGAGCAGGTAAGGAATTAACGAAACCATCGGATCAGAAGGGAGTTGTGTAAATTCTGGTAGCATAGGGTTTGGATACCATGGTGGAAATTAAGGTATCCAACCTGTTAGAAGCTATCCCAACATTACAAAAGGCAATGGTGGAAGAATTGCAGCCATAGAAGGTGATGGGAGTATAGAGCCAACCAATTCAGGAAGAGGAACGAAAAAATCAATTTATGGATCCAACTGTATTTTTGATTGATGTGGGAAAGAAACCTGCATTACTACATATGGAGATATTAGGACACAAATTGACATAAGTTATCATGGATGGAGGATCCAATGTCAATATGCTACCTGAGAGAACTTGGCTAGAACTAGGTGCTTCATCCCTATGGGAACCGAGCTTCTGATTATATGGTGCTGACCAGAATGGCATTGAGACAAAAGTAGTCTTAACAGCACAAGTAATGATAGCTGAACAAGAATTTGTCTTGTATTTTATTGTGATTGCAATACATAAACCTGCATACAATGCTCTCTTGGGGAGATGTTGGCTACGAGTAGCCAAAGTTAATCACAATTTGGGAAAGAATAAAATCACTTTTAAGAAGGGATAACATAAATACATGATTAATTTAGCCAATCAAACAGTTAGTTAAGATATAACTACAAACTATGAATAAAAAAATTCCTTAGAAGATGAAGGGCATGACCCTAATGGGGAAGGAATGTTGTACCTATATGAATGTAGCGAAGATGAAGCTCGATTTGATAGCGGACTTCTTCATTGGAAAATGGAGGAGTACAAAATGTTTCAGCCCAACTACCTTTGTATTGAATTAGAGGAGATCAAGGAAAACCAAGACAAACCTAAGGTTAGAAAAGAACCTAAGAAGGAAGCAAAAGAGAAATGGACATTTCCAAAAATCTTTGCAGAGTATACAGTAGGATATGTAGAGATTGATACAAGACCAGCACACCCCGAGAATGTAGATAAAGCTACGAGTGAACCAAAAAATATAAAATATGAGGGACCTCGAATAGTGGACATCAATCTAGGAATGGAGAAGGAACCTAGGTTGATTCACTGCGGTGATGATTAGAATTTGGTATTGAAGGCAACAACTTTTAAGATATTCTTGGAATACAAGGATGTCTTCGCATGGACATATAAGGACCTGAAAGGAATTCCACTAGAACTATGCATCCATAAGATTACACTAATGCCTGGTGCTCAACCAGTAAGGAGGAGACCATATAGAATGAACCCAAAGTATGCTACATTAGTGAATGCAGATATAGAAAATATGCTAGAAGCATGAATTATATTCAGGATGACAAACAGTGAATGGGTTTCACCTATAGTGATCACCTTGAAGAAGAAAGTGGACAATATCAAAATATGCATAGACTTTAGGAGTCTAAACACTATAACTATTAAGGATCCCTTTCCCATTCCCTTCACAGATTCTATCTTGGAAGAAGTTGTAGGACATGAGATCTATTCATTTTTGGATGGGTTCTCGGGATATAATCAAATCAGCATCACCGAGGAGGATAAGCTAAAGATCGCATTTATTATGGAGAATGGAATCTATGCATTTAACTGAATGCCATTTGGACTCTGTAATGTCCCAAATACATTTCAATGTATCATACTGTATATATTTGATCAACTAGCAACAAGGAAATTTAAAGCATTTTTGGATGATTGATCCATTTATGGGAAGATCAAGGATCATCTTCCTACCCTCAATAAATGTATGAAGCATGTGATTGCATACCAGTTGTCTCGAATACGATCAAGGGAGCCTACAAGAACAAGAGTTCCTGATGAATTTCTAAATGCATAATTATTTTCCATCAACATTGTTCTATCATGGTACAAGTTGGTTGGCCAATATCTATCCATAGGTGAATTGCCACAAGAGATGACAACAACCAAAAATAAGAAAATAATAATGAAGTCAACATCTTTCTAGATAATATCAGGATTACTGTATAAAATAGGAAGTGATGGTATCTTACGAAGATGTGTAATGGATGAAGAAGTCAAGGTAGCATTGAAAGAAACCCACATAGGCTTAGCAAGAGGACATATGGGACCAGATGCGACCGCTAGAAAAGTATTTCTAGCAGGGCTATGGTGGCCCACATTGTATAATGATGCAAAGGAGCATGTGAAAGCATGTGATACTTGCCAAAGAGCAGGAAAGTCGGTTAGGAGGGAATTTATGCCCTTACATATGTCATAACCACAAGAGTTGTTTGAACAATGGGGATTGGACTTCATAGGACCATTAAAAATATCTCAGAAATAGAAGTGTAGATACATCGTAGTAGCAACATAATACATGACAAAGTGGGTTGAAGCAAGAGCATTACCTGATAATTCAGCCAAAAGTACAACAAGATTTTTGTATGAGCAGGTAATCACAAGATTTGGTATTCCACTACAAATAAAAAGTGATCAAGGCAGATATTTTTTTAATGAGATTATCAAGACCTTGACAACAGAGTTCAATATTTTACATTAACTGTCTAGTCTATACTACCCCAGAGCGAACGGGCTGACATAAGTGACAAATAAAGTATTAGTATCTACTCTATATAAAACTTGTGGAATAGAGGGAGCAGACTGGGAGGAAAGGTTACCATCTATTTTGCGGGTATATAGAACAACTTTTAAACCAACAATGTAACATACACCTTTCCAACTAATGTATGGATGGGAAGTAGTGGTGCTAGTCAAATTATTGATACCAAGTTTGAGAGTCGTGGTAGAGCATCGCTTGGGAGATAAAGAAAGTTTAGAGGAATGACTGATGACACTGACGAAGTTAGATGGAAGGAGAGTCATGGTGTAATGGGTGATCGAGATAGCTTATAAAATATGGAAGGCATGGTATGACAAGCACTTGAGGAAGTTGGAACTTAGTCCTGATGAGTTAGTTCTAAAGTTTAATGGGAAATGATAAATCAAGCCAGGTAAGCTAAAGATGCTATGTATTGGGCCTTATAAATTACTAGAAGTAATGAGTAATGGATTAGTGAAGCTACAGAACTTGAATGGGATAGAGGTACCCAATACTGTAAATGGCTCAAAGTTGAAGCCTTATAAGGTACAATGTAATTTCATTACTTCAAAAGAAATTGAACGATGAATATGAGTGAAATATAAATATGAGGATCATCGTGAGCTAGGTACATCATAGGAAGAACCTAATATGGTACTCGCATACCTATTTACATAAGGGGATGAGTCACAACTAATAGTTGAACAACAAGAGTTGACACCCCAAACTGGTGAAATAAAAAGGATATGATTACATGTTAGAAGGGTGGATGGGACCATACGAGAATAAGAGGAGAGGGTTTCTCCAAGACTGAGTAGCTATCAGGAGATAGCATTTTTACCTACAACTATGACCATGAGGTACCCACAAGAAGAGCATAGGGAACTACCTCAACAGACTGAAGGACAAATAAAGATAGGTTAACAGTGCACAATGAGGATAGAGTGGACACATCTAAAATGGAAATTCTAGAGGATGACAGGGATGAAATTATGGATGAGTAACTAGCTAGAATTTCTCCATTCTCAAATTGGACTATTACAGCAGAGGATGAGAACACAAATTCAACAATTACAAGAAGAGTATCAAACATTGCAGAGTCACAATGCGAGGTTAAGGGAAAAACTCATCCAGGAGTTGGATGGAACCATACAAAGACTAGATGAATAGTGAGAAGTCATACTACAAGAGGTTGAATATGAATTTGAGGAGACAAAAGGATTAACTCCAAGATATGGGGGAGGAAATAAAGGCGCAAGCACAAGTTCGCCACCCCCACCAAACGAGCAACCAAGGACAAATGAAGATGCAAAAGCTTTAGATATGATGAATTCCAATGATGAAGGAATGTCATGGTTGGTAATAGAGATTAGTACATATAGTAGTGATGATGATGAGCCTGAGAATCCTTATAATCCTCAGAGAAATTATGACCCTCCAACTAGTGCATCGAGACAAAGGCAATCAGAGAGAATTCAAAGGGATAGATATTGTATTGATATGCAAGCTTATGCAATAGCTCATAAAAAAATGAGAAGACAAATAAGGTAAGTAAGAATATTGGAGAGATTGATGAATTTACCAACCGATTGGATAGAACAGAGGGAAGACGATAGAATTGACTCTAGATCTAAGACAGACTTCTCAGATGCATATAGAGAATTATTGGCAGTATCATTTCCCCAGAGATCATTTGAGGAAAGAATATGGAGACGTCTCTTAGTCCACACTGATAGAAGAATAAAAGCCTTAAAATAGTTATCACCCAATCAGAGTCCACTATCCAATATTGAGTTGGTGGAAATTACCCTTGATAACCAAGGAACAAGAGGAGGAATTGGACGAAGACCTCTAAGACTCCAATATGGAAGAGGAGGAGGTAGGCAACCAACAAATAATCTAGACCATGATGATGTTACAAATAGAGGAGGTAGAGGATGAGGAAGGTTTTGAACCCCTACTCCTAGATGGCCAGGAGATAATCCTTTAGCATGCATGAACTGGAGAAGGGACCAGTGAGATATACCAAGAGTGAGAGGCATGTTACCAAATTTTTAAGACAACGCATGTGGGGAAAACCAAAAAAATTAGATAAGGACCTCAACGAGTGAGGGGTAATAGGCGATTACTCCAAGAAATGGAGAAATCACCAATAGATCAGAGAAGTCTAATGCCAAGAGGAAGTGGACGGGGTAGATACCCACATGGTAGAAACTTAGTTGGGAGAGGAAGGGTGCACTTTGTAGAAGAAGAAACCTAGGCCATAAATGAGTTCGATTGCCAAGTTTGGAGCAAGAATTGAACCATGGATATATGCAAAGAAGTCACTCAAATGCTATTAGAGTGGTAAGGATACCACTACCACGGTATCAATCACTTGTAAGGCAAGAAGTGGGGCCACCAAGTGAGGAGACTCCAACTTGCCATTGTACAATCCTAAATTGTACACATTGTAGGGGAAGATCTGAACAAGAAGTAACATCATAGGTAGAGGTAAGCCAAGCAAGGGAACAAGAGATACAAGAGGACACCATTAATCAAAATTTTATGGTCGAACCTCCAGGTCAAGATTCATATGGTATCGTACAAGTGAATGTCACTATACGATTACCAAGATGGTAAGTGTCAATAGACTAGGATGAAAAAAAAATTGATGACAAGAAAAAAAATTGGGTGCCTTAGTTGTGAAAATCCCTCAGGACACAATTGGGAAGGAAGTGGTTGAAAACTAGAAATGACGACCTCTTCAAAAAGAAAGAAATCGGAAAAATTCTTCTTAGTGCTTAGATCGTACAAGTGAAAATTGAGTTGAAAATTTGCAAAAGGGAGAGATCATACAAATAAAATTGACAAAATGGAATGGGAAATCATATAAGAGGTCATGTTGTATGATTTAGATCATACACTGTATGATTTGGCCCATGTTGTATGATTTTCAACTACCCATTTAATGCGCTATGTGAAAAAAAGCAGCGGTTGGAGGAAAAGAAGGGGGAAAAGACAAAATTTTAAACTAACTGCTGAGTTGGAAATCATCTAACGGAGGAGATGAAAAAGCATGCAATGTGGTGCAATTTCAGATTTTCTTGACGGTTAGGGTTTTAGTTAGGGTTTTAAAAATTTCTTTAAATGGAAAAAATTGACAATTTCACAATCATACAAGTAGAATTCAATTTTTTTTCAGGATATTGAAGGTGGAAAGCATGCAACTAAAGGGAGAAGACTACATGGGTAATAAATATTCACTATAATTAGGAATTTGTAGACCCATTTTAAATTTGCACCAGGGAGTTATTTTCATTTTCAAAGTGTAGACACCTAAAATGCATCATGCCGACGACGACTACTCATATGGACATGCTACAAAACCATATGAAGGATCTTGGATAGACTCCAAGATAGAGCAGTGGTTCTAACCTCTCAATTTAGGCATTCTGGCCTAAGAAGTTTCAACCGTAGCCCAGACCTACAGTCTATAATATGAACTATGGTTGACACCTACGGTCTGTAGTCTGGACCATAGATGTGACCTATGATCTGAACTGGAGTTCAGTTAGGCCTTCCATCTGAGCCAAATGGGTTAGAACGGCCAAGAGATATAGAAGGAGGTAGTTGGAGGATAGAAGATTCCAAAGTCTTCCATCCCAAATATCCTAACCAACCTTCTTGGTCTTGGATTCTCCATGAAGTCACCCCTAGCCCTAGAGGCATGCTATAAATACCCCCTCCAATGGGGTGAAGAAGATAGATGATTTGTATAGCAAAGTGCTGGCGAATTATCGAGGGAGAGCTAACTTATCAAGAGAGTAGTGAAGCCCTATAAAATTGCATACCATTTTGTGCATTTGAGAGCCCCTTTGCTATCCATATAAAGACCAATTAGCCATGGATGACCTAGGTGCTTAGGAGGATCAAGAAAAACAAATTCAAGAAAACGAAGGCCCTTCACAGCAATTTGACCACCAAATCTATTAGAGGACGACAAAGGCTACCCTTGAACATCAATTCGGACAAGGAGGTCAAGCCCAATACCCCTAATTCTGAGGGTAAAACCATCAAAGGTCAAACCGTGACTGTCAGCCATGGTTCACAGTGTAGGCCGCCCCTCACAGCTATGGTTTGCAACAGGTTAATGATCACCTTACTTACTTTGCTTTTGATCGCATAGATTAGTCATGTTAGTATTTTTATAGGTTTAATTGCATCTTAAAGAAACTCTGACCATAGTAATTAGACATTTCATGCATTGCATTAAGTAGGAGTAAATTGGATTTTTTTATGTGCTTTATTGCTTCTAATTCGATATTTGATCCACGCATCATTTGCTTATTCATGTCTTATATGGTTTAGCATAATTATTTATGTAATTAGAATAGCTTAAAGTATTTCTTTATGCTTTCTTGTTTTACTAGTTTAATGGTATTTACATGCATATTTCTTTAAAGGGCCTCATCACGAGAGGCTATCAATATTTGTAATCATGTGTTGTTGTTTCTTGTTCGTAGAGAGATAGGTGCAAAAAGGAGCCTATATCATAATCCTTCCACATTGTGGAGAAGGGGGTTAGCTCTACCCAAAGGCAATTTGTGAGTAATCACCGGAGAACAATAAGTGCGCCTACCCTGTTGAGGGCATTGGCAATTGTAACATCTGTATCATATTTCGAGTGACCCTAAGAGGGCATTTTTGTAATCCGAGATCACTTAAATATTAATATAAGAAATTTTGCATACGTTGGCTTTCTTTGTTCAATTTATGTATTTGTGTGGATCTTTGTGCTTTTGTGATGGTATAGATTAGTCGCCTAGCTAGGCGCACGCTCCATAGCTACGTCAGATGGTGATCACAGTAGAACCCCACAATTTTAGCCCTAAATTTTGACTGTTCTTGGTTGTTTCTTTTCACAAGTGCTAACCACAACTTTTAGCTATGGTTATTTTTTGGCCCATGGCTGTAACCTATGGTCTCCACTGCAACCCATAGATCGGACCTGCAGTTCACAGAGGAAAAGACAGACAATAGGAAAATCAGTGGGTAGTAGAGCAGGAGCTGAGGTAGGTCCCAATTTCACCTTCTATTTTGAATTTTTTGCTTTGTATCTTTCTATAAATCATCGAACCGTTGCAAACTAGGAACTAAAAAATATATATATAAGGGGTCAATGAACAAGTCCTAGTTTATTTTCATTTTTCGTTCAATAGAAAGGCATTGTTGGAAATAACGGACCTCTGAGTGCAGTCTGCCCCTAAATACAATGACCTTGATAAGGATTGTGCGTCGTTTGCATGCTTGAGGCCCATTCAGTGGCCATGTCATTGTAATTGCATCATCAAAATATCATATAGGACATTAGCATGCATTATTTCTAAATTTGAAACATTCCTTTCTTTTCATTCATATCATGTAGGAATTATCATTATACTCTTCGATGAATTTGTCATTTTTGTAAAGTAAAAGGAACCACACACACCATGTTCCATTTAAACATCAGTGGTGTTGGGATCTCACATAAAACCCACTTGATTGAGACAAACAGTGGATGTCATTACCACTTGGTTGGCTCATTTGAAATTGTATTATTGGGACCCGCTCATTGCCAAGGTTGACCCAAGAACTGTCCTATCCATGCAAAATAGCATGCACTATTCTTCGGAAGGGTGTATCGCTGTGCATGGTGTGATGGGTGAGGGTTGGTAGTACCTATGCTACTTCATTGAGTATGGACTTCATTACCATATTCAGCTTGTGTGAGTATATAGGTGAAAGCCAATTTAATTGAGTTTAAAATCCAATAATCTTTCAAAACACGTGAGAGTTTCTAACACTGATACAACACATATGAAAACAACATCAAATAGTTTAGGGCTCACAATAAAAATTTAAAAGGAGATAATCATCATTTGTATACTTTTTTTGCATAATAAAACACATCTAGACGTTAGGTACACAAATGGTGAACACATGGGGTGATCGGAAAAGGTCTAGGACCGATGCCCATGATCAACCTCCAATTGGTTCATAGCAGCATGTGTCGAGTCCTCATACACATGAGCGAACCGAAAGACATTTGACAAATACTAGAGGTGACAACTTGACATGGGGAGATCCCGTTGAGCAGACCCCTGATAGAGGAGCTTCAGGACACTCTTCTAGGCACAAGACTGAGCGCAGAGCTTCTCAGCATGAGGATGCTCTCCCCCAAAGCCATTACTAAGACCACACTACATGCACGTCTATGAGATCGACTGAGGAGTATGTTGTGCAGGGGAACAAGTTGGTTCCCATACATACTAAGTCCACAAGAGGTTCTAACCCTCCACCGTCAGAGTATAGATGGATTAGAGATTCACCCATTCAGGGGTAGGAGGACATGCTCACTTTCGAGCAGAGGTCCACCCATACTCCCATCCATGGCTCACCATAAAATATCAGCATTGATATATCAAATGTGGGAGCTAATGGAACACCACTGCATGAGCGGTCGAGGTCTAGATAGTTAGATGGTCTAGGTAGTGTTCTTGAGCAGCTAGGCTATAAGCCTATAGCTCCGCCCACTCGTTCTCTGAGTGAGCATAGTGACAGTTGTATCAAAATCACTAGAGAGAATGGAGAGGCTTCTAAGTGCCCTCATGTCACACGTACACCATCCACACATTTGTCTAATGGGTATAAAACCCATAAGGTAGCTCGCACAGAGCACACACATCGAAGGCCTCCTACGATCGACCAGATCGATAGATCACATAGACCGGTGTCTGAGAAAAGACGTAAACTCCTCCAAGATCAATTAGACGATGCTCACCTAGAGAGGTAGCATATTGAAGATGAAAATATTCAAGCACAAAGGTTTATATGGTAGAGATTATATGAGTAGCACATGCGTGAGGAGCATATTCTAGCTTAGAAGGAGCGCATAGAGCAGGAGTATCGGCTAGCCAGGCCTGGCCTATACCATCCTAAGGAGCATAGAGAGCATGTGCATAGGAGGGCTATGTCCCTAGCTAATATGCATGAGGAGCGAAGAGATGTTCATACTTATGTCAGTGCCCAATAGAGGGAGCGACTACCATAACTCAATGATCTTAGATAGAGGCAACATGAGCACATAAATGTAGACATATACAATTAGGGGTATCCTGATAGTTACCAAGTTGATGAGGAGGAAGAGCCATGTCCTCCACCTCCCCTAAAGAAGATATTACCTCCTAGACCACCTCCATGTTAGCTGAGGGAGGAGGACTTTTTATCTTCTAAGGCATACAAGGTTTTTGCCGATAAGGTCAAAGCAATAGAGAGGCAAGGCACGTCTATGCAAAAGTCGACACTGAGGAAGATACACAATGAACCTCTAGACCCCTCGGTGCCTATGCCTCCATATCTTGAGCATTTTGATATGCCCAGGTTGGAAAAATTCAAGGGGCATGAGGATGCACAAGAGCATGTTACAAGTTTTCTGGATGCTTGTTTCTAGCTAGAGAGTCAAGATGCCTTGTTATTGCACACTTTCATTACGAAACTTTTTGGCCCGACCCAAGAGTGGTTCAACCAACTAAAGAAACACAGTATTACTGGTTTCAAGCAGTTGGATGATGCATTTCTTGAATGCTATTCATTTGGCATAAAGAGATAGACCAACCTTTCCTATTTTACGGCACTAGCTCAGTGCGACGACGAGCCCATTGAGCAATATGGAAAGAGATGGTGTAGAATAATGGCAAAGCTACCATTCCCTATTCCTACGGCCAAACTGACCCGAATATTTACAAAGAGCTATGCCAAACACATCTCGCTATTGTTGCAGTTGTAGTAGTACCCTACATTCGAGGAAGCTATGGTGCAAGCCAGGGTGATCGAGGACATCAAGTTGCAAGAAGGCAGCTTGAAGCTCAAGATCAGGAAAGAGGGGTTTAAAAATAGTACTATGAAACAACAGGGCAAGCAGGCCCACATAAATCAAGTAGTACTAAATCTTGGAGGAGAAGACAAGGGATAGTACAAGCCTAATTATTAGGCCCAACCTCCTCCTGCACGTTATGAGACATGGGAAAACAACTATAAGAGTGAAAACAAAGAATAGCGTCCACCTTGCCAGTTCATGCCCTTCACGGAATCGATGACTTTGATTTTCCATCAACTGTGCGAGGCCAAGGCCATATGATTACCTGAGGTCAAATTAGTAGATCTAAATGTGCCAAAGTCAAAGTGGCATCAATACGATTTGTTCTACATATTCCATAGAGCAAAAGGCCATGACATCGAGACATGTTGGTCCTTCAAACACATCATGCAGAACATGATAGAAAAAGGAGAGCTGGTAGTACCAGGAAACCCACAAGCACTCAACAACATAAACATGGGGATTTTCAAGAATCCACTTCCTAATCATGAGGTGCCTCGTAACAACGTCGACCAAGTCAATCAAGTGAGAATCAAACCACCTACCCAGGGGTTCATAGGCATGGTCAATATTGTTACTAGACACAGGAGGTACAATCAACCGAACAAACCTCATGCTTCTATTATAATACAAGCTATGCCAGATCAACGACCAGCTCAGAACATTCTAGGCCCACCAGCTAGACTGGTGGTGACCATAAGGAGCATGTTAGTTCAGAACCTGTAGACAACTCCTACAAAGTTATCAATATATAAGATTATTCAGTAGTCCCCTAGACATAAGGAGACTCTTATGGATATTATGAGGTCCATTGAGGTATAGTCCCAAGATGCCGATGCATTTAAAAATTTTGTGGAACATGTACAATTGTGTTAGGAACCCACGATACAATTTTATGATCATGAAGTAAGGATGGTTCCTACTATTACGGCTGACCCATTGCTATATATTATCACGTGTGTTAACCACATGCCTTTCAAAAGGGTCTTGATTGACACTTGGTCCTTGATCAATATAATTACGACCAAGGCAGTGAGCCATATCAAGCTACCCAAATCACACATTGTGCCTACCACCTTTATGTTGAGAGCATTTAATGATGCACTATGCTCAATGGTTGGTACAATTGTTCTACCTATTCATGTGGGACTCAAGACCATCTCTGTGATGTGTCACGTGATAAAGGGTACCATGTAGTACAACATTTTGCTCGGAATGCCTTGGATTCGTGAAATGCATTGCATCCCCTCTATATTATATCAATGCATGAAATACATTCACGAGGGACAAGTTCACGTAGTTTCCTCGGATGAAGAACCATTCAAGTTTGTGAACCTAGCAGATTTGACTGGGGATTTTATACTCCAATTACTGCACTTGGATATCTGACCTGTTTCATCAGTTAAGATTCCAAGAGGTAAACTAACAGCCCATGCTCAATCATCGACATCTGTGTCACACAAATATGAGCATACGACTGCAACTTCTCTAAAATCGATTGCATCAGCAATGCATCGGCAAATCGAGAAGCTAAAGGTAAAATTGGGTGAGAAAGTGGAAAATCATATGCCCGGACTAGTCACCAATGAGACTCCCACTCCCATGGATGTGGAAGAACCTCAAGATAAAGTTGAGGAGGCACCTCAGCCTGCTTTGCCTGCATCTTTAGCAGGATCATATGCACTGCAGGTGACTGTTCATCTGGCTAGCATAGGGTTGGGTGAATATCTTATGCAAAATTTTACTTTCGAACCTATCATGAAAACTACACAAGAGATGGGCCGACCGCACGCCCATTGATTTATGATTGGATCTATAGTGTCATTGGGTGAGCCACCAAACCAAACAAACTTTGTCTATGCAAGGCTAGATCAAGCGCCCACTAGAATGTCCATAGATGAAGATGATGACGAGCCATTCGTTGTGAATGTGTGCTATCTGTCCAACCTGAAATACGCCAAGCGTATTTTTGAGTCGTATTATTGGCATGGGCATGACCTTGGTATTTTTGAATAAGGACGTAGAACCCTGCTCGAACCTCATTATCAGTTAGCTATTGATAGGTTCAGGTTAGGGTTACAAGTATGGGGTCATGACGATCTACTTACTACATCCTTAGATCGCATGTACTTGAGTCTGGGGGACAATGTGGATTTTAATCCATATCACCCTAATCCTTATAGCTATTGGAGGACTCTTCATATGGTATCGTTTGTTACCATAGGGCCACCTGATTCATACCATGACGGGCCCTTAGAGGACAACCCCAAAGACAACCTAGGTAACCAAATCCATGGTGCTACCAATGACACTGGTATGCAAGGGCATAACCCCACTATTGTAGGTGATCTCAAGTTAGTAGATCTTTGCAATGATGATGGAGAGGATTCCACCTTCGAAATGAGTGGACCTAGTTATTATGTAGATGATGAATACTTAAATGATGATCAATCTAAGGAGGAAATCAAGCTAACTTTTTTAGGGTCGATGCTTATACAACATCTGCTACTTATGAAACAAGTGGAAGAGACGAACGAGCGCTTCATAGCCGATAGTGATTTTGAAGATGAAACAGAGGAGGCTTGATTAAAACCTCGCCCAGCTAATCTCCCACTGTGCATAGACACAAGAGAGTGGCCCATCCATGGTAGTGACCATGATGATGTAGATGAGAGGATCCATTCTAGGCTCATGTATCCATAATATCTATTGCCTAGGGAATCATAGCATGTTATGGAGGAAGTACCTCCCAACACTAAGCAATCTGAGGAAAGAGCAGTGCCAGTTTATGCAGTGGTATCATATATATGATCGTTCTATCGGATTTATCCAGATAGTGATGATAGCGACCGTGGAATCAGATACATGGGACCACATCTACCAAATCATTCCTTAGAAGAGGGAGGAAGTGACAGATTGTATTTGTACAATGATGATGAGGACTCAATGGAGATGGCCTATTTGGGACCTCACCACTTACATAATAGGCCTCCACCTAGAGGTCCCCCACCTATTATAGCTGCAAGTTTACATCGAGAGATTAATCTCCATTGTATCCTAAGGGAAAGAAGAGAGCTCGAAGAGAGGTATCAAGAACTCTTTCCCGATATGCCTACGTACGTGGACCTCCTTGAGCTGAGAGATCCTATTTTTCAGCCAGTGCACTGGGAGGATCCAGTTATACTGACATCCCACAAAGAGGATCCGTTTGTGCCCGTACCATCCGAACCATATCTTGGGTATGAAATATATGCTTCAGGGATATGGTTTTTTCTATGTGGTTCTAGAGATCAATTCCATTCCATCAATATGGTCTCCATTTATTTGACCATGCCACTCCGTAATCTAGCAGATCCATCTAAACCACTACATCTAAACATGGATGCTATCGATTGGGATCATGCTGACTCACCGGTCTGGCCTGAATATTTCTTCCCTAATGAAGAAATGCTGTAACAATTTCATTTTGTGCCAGGCTGTGCTCATGATTTTTGTCACACTGAGAATGCTTCCCGAGAGGAACATGTGAACCCAGATGATGACATCCATATTATTCCTATGCCTCAACAACTTGAGGAGGGATCACATATGTTAGTAGAGAAAACTTCGATGTGGATATCAGTAAATATCCCACCAATCCAAAGAAGGTTAGATTTTGAGAGAGTCTCACTTTGGATGAGTGTGATAGCATCATCCCTCTACTGAAAGAGAGACCTGATCTCTTTGCTTGGACTTACAAAGACATGTCGGGTCTAGATCCGAAATTAGTTACTCATAACCTATCGCTAGATCTATCGAAGAATCCAATCAAGAAAAAACTTAGAAAAATGCATCCAACAGTAGCCTTAATGGTGAAATACAAGTTACAAAAGTTGCTAGACGTAGAGTTCGTCATCTCCATCGACTATCTAGAATGGGTGTCCAATATAGTACCCATAGAAAATCCAGATGGAAGGGCCCATATTTGTACAAATTTTAGAGATATGAAATGCTCTCCCTTATGGATGATTTTTCTGGATACAACCAGATTCAGATTAAACCCGAATATCAGCATAAAACCACGTTCATAACGCCATGGGGGAAATTTTTATACAAAGTTATGCCATTCGGTCTTAAAAATGTTGGTGCCACATATCAACGGGCTATGACATATATCTTTCATGACTACATGCATAAAATCTTAGAATATTATATCGATGACTTACTAGATAAGTTGTTGGTATGAGTAGAGCATGCGAAGGTCTTAAGGAAGGTCTTCGATCGCCTGATGGAGCACAATGTCATGTTGAATCCTAAGAAGTGCATATTTGACATAACTTTAGGTAAACTCTTGGGATTCATCATTTCTAAATGAGGCATCAAAGCAGACCCAAAAAAGGTCACAACTATTTTAGAGATGCGTCCTCCCACTAATATCAAAGAACTAAGAAGCCTTCAGGGCAAAGTAACATCCATAAAGCAATTCATCGCTCAATTATCGGATAAGTGTCGACCCATGAATCGAATGCTACACAAGGGGGTCCCATTTGATTGGGACAAGGACTGCCAAGCAAACTTTGCTGAGATTAAGCAATACCTGGAAACACCACCAGTACTAGCTCCACCAAGGCTAGATGAGCCTTTTCTACTATATATCAACAATCGAATTTGCATTAGGGACCATGTTAGCCCAAAATAACGTGCAAGGCAAAGAGCAAGCCGTATATTACATCAGTCACACCTTGGTGAGTTATGAGTCAGGATATGCATATGTTGAAAAAAATTGTTTAGCAGTAGTGTTTGCTACCAAGAAATTATGGCATTACATGCTAAGTCATACAACATATGTTATATCAAAATAGAATCCTTTGCAGTACATGATGAGAAAGACATATCATAACACATGTACTACAAAGTGGATCATGCTATTGATAGGATTCAATTTGCAATTCATTAGCCAAAAGTCCATCAAGGGACAAGTCATAGCTGATCAACTGGCTGAGGCACCACTGTCCAACAGTAGGCCTCTAACCATTGACCTTCCAGATGATGTAGTATTCATAATATCTAAAGCTCCCAAACCTGAGGAACCAGAGAATGATGCTAATATTACATTTTTTTTCAATGGTTCAAAGTGTGAGCAAGGGGCAATGTAGGAATAGTGTTTTTCATGCCACAAGGAGCTCCTATGCACTTGTCGTTCAAGTTAGACTTTCTGTGCACCAACAATAATGCTGAGTACGAAGCCCTACTTTTGGGCCTCCACACAGCCATCACCATGGGTATTAAAATATTGAATATTTTTGGTGATTATCTACTCATAGTTAACCAGGTTAAGGGGCCATTTTAGTGTCGATGTCCATACTAAAAGCCTACAAAGATCTTGTTGCCACTTATCTAGCTAAACTTGAATGGTATGAAATCGAGGTAATCCCTCGTTCGTCAAATAGGTTCATAGACACCATGGAATCTTTGGGGTCCTTGATCCCTCATAATCCATCTACCAATTTTACTACCATCCATGTTAGAAATCTCTCACACCCAGCAGTGGAGCGTGCAACCTTTGATAACAAAGAGTCAGTCAACATGATTATCGTGGAACCAACAAATGATTGGTTCCATAGAGCAGAAGACTTTATTAAGCATGCACCCTGGGAGTCATTGACTTCTCAGAGTCCTACGGGGAGTGGTACTACCATTCACCATAAGGTTGTTTTCTAGTCTACATTTGCAAAGTTAAATACGTAGGGGGAGCAGGTCACCTTAGCAGTCGAAGCTAAGGCTTGTCAAAGCTGGATGTTGCAAATCCAAGAATTCCTAAAGCTTGGTATGATCCCAAAGGGATTTGCGTGTGTCGCAAGACACACATTTAAATAGAGAGCGACCAAGTATGTCTTGATAGGAGACATTTTGTACCAACACGACTATGAAGGAGTTCTCCTTCGATGTCTTGAGTCCCAAGAGTCATCTTGGGCAATTTTAGAGGCTCATGACGATATGTGCGATGGCCATTTCATCGGCATGGCTATTATCAAATGCATCCTTTGCATGGGTTATTATTGGCCCACTATGGAGAAGGATTGCAATGTGTATGTCAAGAAATGCGTTAAATGTCAGCATCATGCTAATCTTATGCACTTGCCATCATAGGCCTTACAGCCCATTCAGGCGGCTTGGCCATTTTCTCAGTGGGGACTAGATCTGATTGGAAATATTTCCCCTTCATCGTCAGGTCGACATACATTCATTATCACAGCTACTGAGTATTTTACAAAGTGGGTGGAAGCCATTACCGTTACAAAGACCACTGGAGTTCGCATTGCCAAATTTATTCTCGAGCATATCATATGTCATTTTGGGATACCATCCAAAATAATTTCAGATAATGGAACTTATTTTAAGAACAAAACTATGTGGGATTTAACGTCTAAATACTGCATTAAACACAATTTTGCAACTCCATATTATCTGCAAGCAAACAGGAAAGATGAGGCCTCAAACAAGACTATGATAGCCATCTTGAAAAAGATAGTGCAAGAACACCACAAGGATTGGCATATACAACTGCCCCTTGCATTATGGGCTTAGAGGACTAGCATACAGACACCTATTGGGGCAATGTCATTTTCACTAGTATATGGCGCTGAGGCCATTATGCCCTTGGAGTTGGAAATTCCAATGCTACACATCACATTGAAAGAGTTCATCGATAACGACACCGCGTGACAAGCTTACCTCGATCAATTGATGAAGCTTGATGAACATCGTGTGAATGCCCTCGAGCACCTCCGTGTTTATCAAGAATGATTAAAATGATATTACAATATCAAAGTCCACCAGAGAGACTTTGAAGTTGTGGATCTTGTGTTGAAATAGTGAAAACACGAGATTTTGAAAACAAAAAGGATAGACTAAAAATGCAATGTAAACGAAACTAAAATAATTCTTAAACCCTATATTATTGAGAAATGCGTAAAAAAAGGAACATGAACACAAGATATCAAAGCAATATAAAATACGGCCCTTTTATTGATATGCTTTTCAAATTTATGTTACAATGCGTCTCCTTCCTTTTGAGGGGATAGGAGCATTAAATGTTGGTCTTTTACAACTTGTTTCGAAATTTCTTCTTCCGCATGCCCACATATAATATGGGCGAACCAAAACGTTGCCGTCGCTTGTGTTGGTAAAAGTAGATTCCTCGCTGCTCCTCTAATGCTGCAAATCTACGTTCAAAGAAACAAACAAAGAATCAGTAGCACCTGTGTATGAAAAACGAAAGATAAATATAATGATGGTTAAAATGAGTCTAAATAAACTAAAAATTTGACAGAAGCATAATCATGTAACTAGCAAAATACTGTAAAAGAAATAGTCACCAAAAACAATAAGGCGGGGGGTACTTGAAGGCAAACCACCCACAGGTGAAACTTTGTTTTGACACCAATCCACTTGGGATGGGTCCAAAACCTATTGTGATGGGTTGTCGGCAAATTGGTAGGATATTGTGGTCAGAAAAATCGGGCTTTGGTTCTTGATTCGTGCCTCCAAAGTCACCCAATAACCTCCTTTTCGATTAAGAGATTATGGATGTGAAGCACAAATCGTAAGTAAGTAAATTAGCAGCACTTCGTCGCTCAAAATGCTCCTTCTCTGTATATATTTTGGGTGAGGAAGCTCACCATTTTATAGACCCAAGGGGTCTCTTTGAATTAACATGCAAAAGTGTTACTTTGCATGAATGATTTTTTGTGAAGAGAAGACTTCTTCTTGATCAAGGGCTTCTTAACTGCCTCTGTGCATGTCTTTGTATGTTTAGAAAAGCTCACTCGCACTCCCATGCAATGAAGGGATAGCTAAGTGGTAAATCTGAGTTGTCATGAAAAAGCCTACTCTCATTCCCATGCAGTGAATGGAGAGTCGAGTGGCAGATATGAGTTGTCAAAAGAACTCACTCTCACCCTTATGCCATGAAAGGAGAGCTAAGTGGCAGTTTTGAGTTGTCATGTGCCGAGGTTTGACTTTTTTCCGGTCAAACCTAGCATTCATCCCACCCAGAAGAGAGCGTTGATAATCGTCTTTGGGTGAAACGAGTACTAGTCTGCACTCATCCCTGGGTGGAACGAGTACCGTCTGCACTCGTCCCTGGGTGGAGCGAGTAAGTAGCAAAGTGCCTAAAAGGTGCCAAATTGATCTCTGACTTGTAAAACTATTGTGTGAGTGGTTAGAACCACTGTTTAACCTCTAGGGGCTGCCTTGGGGGCTATGTGTGTTAATGCGATCAGTGTTTGCAGTCACATAATCGGATTGGTGTTATTTTGGTGTCTACAAATGCCCCTTTTTGGAAAGTGCTGCACATGGTGCAGTGCTGAGCAAAAATAGATAACCAAAGCACTAATGATTAGGATTTCTTAGTAATCTAACTAGCTTTGGATGCCCCAAGTATGGAAAGGGCATGCATTCTTGAATCCTTGCTTCTGACGAGCTAAGGAATTGGATTTCAAGTGTTAACCTATTTTGGTGAGGTGTGACTTGAGCTTGGGCATTGATAAATCATGAATAGGCAAAGGGTGCAACCTTTTGTCTGTGGGAACCTTGATTTCATGATTCACGAATGCCAAGTGTTTAATTAGTTTGTGATTGTTGCTTGTTTGCTGCCCCAAGCAGGAGCGTGATTGTCTTTGTCAATGATTCTTTGAATGCATGCCATTGCCTTGATTGGGTGTGTGTGTGTTGATTGATAACTAAGTGTGACTACCCCCTCAAGCGACGAATCAATGAGGGAATGACCAACATGAGAAAAGCGACGAGTCGCTTGACCCAAGATGACTTAAGTGAGGGTGCCTTTAGATGTTTTTCTGGTGAATGCTTAAGCAGTTTCTCGATTTTGTGACCTATTTTTGGTGGGTGTGAACCCATTTGGGGATGCCAGTTGGGGTTAACATTGGCAAAAATATGATCTCTCATGGAGCAATCCAGCCATGGTAGCCTTCTTTAGGAGACATAGAATGACAAT
The DNA here is from genome assembly GCA_028583015.1 of Wollemia nobilis. NCBI lineage: Eukaryota > Viridiplantae > Streptophyta > Pinopsida > Araucariales > Araucariaceae > Wollemia > Wollemia nobilis. The sequence continues at coordinate 6,053,100 of JAQPPZ010001423.1, forward strand.
GTAAAACCCTGACATCTATTTTTTGATGCCAAGAGATTAAGTACAAGAGCACTTGATCCGACAATTTTTAGTGGTTTTGTTGGCATTTGTCATTTTTATATTTTGGTTGTTTTTGATGTTTTTTTTTTTTTTTTTGGTATTCGTTTCGGGGGGGGACGAACTCCATGATGGTACTCGTCCTGGGGTGGGACGAGCGCTCCTCCGAGGAAAAAGCGCTCGTTCTAGGCAGGGACGAATACCAGCAAGCAAAAAGTATAAATAGGCAAAAATGACGGATTTGGATCATTTGCACTGTTCAGCAATTGCGATTTGGAGCTCTGAGGAGGAGGAGGGAGATTTTCTGAAGTGAAGCGCTGTCAAATTTTCCAGCTACCATGAGTGCACAAATCGGGTCATCAGGCGGCGGAGCCGAGGCGAGACTAGTAAGTGAACTATCTCCTCGAGTTTTAATTTGAAAAGTGCAAATGTGTTTTCCTTTTGTTTAAGACATGGAACCCTAATTAATTAATGAAAAGGTGAATGAATTGATTTAAATACCATGAAACAAAATGAAACATGTATGCAAACCGATGGAAACCTATATGGAAAACCGTAGAATAAACCCGAATGAAACTTAGAGTAACACCTTAGGGTAACCACAGTTACAAAAATGTTTTTTTATGTGAATGGTAAAATGTAGGTCGAAACCGTGGGTAAACCATGTCACTTTTTGTCTATTTTTAGGAAGAAACCCTAGATTTTTTTAAAAAATGGATGATTTTTTTTTTTTGTTGGAATGGTAAACTTAGGTAAAATCGTAGGTAAACCATGTCAAATTTTTGTTGTTTTTATGAAATGTAAGATGAAAACTTGATGAATTTTTTTGTTTTGAAATGGTAAACTTAGGTAAAACCGTAGGTAAAACATGTCAATTTTTTGTTGTTTTATGGAATGTAAGATGAAAACTTGATGAAATTTTTTTTTTTTTTTTTTTTTGAAATGGTAAACTTAGGTAAAAACCGTAGGTAAACCATGTCAAATTTTTGTTGTTTTTATGAAATGTAAGATGAAAACTTAGACTAAAATGGATGAATTTTTTTGTTTGGATGGTAAAACGTAGGTTAAAAACCATAGAGAAACCATGTCAATTTTGTGTTGTTTTTATGAAATTAAAGATGAAAAATTGATGAACTTGTTTGTTGAACTGGTAAACTTAGGTCAAAACCGTAGGTAAACCATGTCGATTTTATGTTTTTTTTTTTATGTTTGTAAATTGTAACAGATGTACATGTGAATGAATGTTGTTATTGTATATTGATGCATTTTTGAATATGTGATGGTGATTTGATGCATGTTTTTGATTTTTTTATGTTTTGTGATATGCAGGTGGTGAAAAGTCAACATCGGGTACCAACTATTTTTTCTAGTGCCCTTGAGGCGTTGATTGCGGAGGACTGGGAGTGGCTTGACGCATTGGGGCTCAAGCATGTGGCATGATTGGAGGCAATGGTTGGGGATAGGGCATACTTGACAGCTTTGATCAGTCTATGGGATGTTCGGACAAACACCTTCCATCTCCCGACAGGGGAGATGACAGTTACCTTGGAGGATGTGTATCGGATTCTTTGGATTCTGATAGACGGGGTGCCCATCCGAATGACGCCACGAGGCCAGAGGACGGCTGTACTGACCTGGTGCTTTGGACATGGGGACTTGGATGGGGAGGATGCGATGCAAAAGGTGAAGGTGGATTGTCAGGTGGGTGGTATCCTAGTGCGGTGGTGGTATGAGAGGGGAGTGTTGGGAGTGAGGCATGCACTACTCATGAGCCTCATTTCCAACATGTTGTTGCCAGAATCCTCGGGGGCAAGGTTCCCATGGAACCTACTGGAGGTGGTGTGGCAGTTAGTGGATTGTCCTGTGACAGAGCCGGTGATCATGAGATGGGGCCAAACGCTTTTGGCTCAACTATATGATGAGTTGTATGAGGTCCGCTGCCAAAAGCAGAAGGGGATTGGCTGTAGTTACTTGTTGCAGTTTTGGGCCTGGAAGCATATAGCTATAGAGGGACCACTAGGGCTACCCTGGACTACATGGGTTGACATGGTGGACAAAGATATTGGTTATGGTGCTTTATGGTATCGAGCTGAGGAGCGGGGGCAGAGTCGACGGTTTGCGGGAGACGTGGACCATTATGTGGATGCATTGGCCTGACTGACTCTAGGAGATGTGGTGTGGAGGCCATATCGGGATTTTCCCACATGGCCAGAGGCTGATGAGTGGCTTCAGCTAGTCTGGAGAGGGAGGTGGGTCATTGGATGACACAGGACAGAGCAAGAATACTTTCATTATCGTCGAGTGACACGACAGTTTAGGGTATGCCAGGGGTTGCCTGGGGAGCCTTTAGTCTATCGGTGTCAGATCGATGAGATGACTCTAGCTGCATCGATCCTTGAGCCACTAGGGGAGGAGGCAAATACAGTACTGGACACTCCAGACGTGGATGACGTTGGAGTTACTACTGAGTACCAGGAGTGGTGGACACTTCGGCAATGGCGAGGTGAGGGGCCATTGGGAGGGGATGAGGCAGTGGGAGGCGGAGAGGGTGCAGAGGCACCAAGAGAGGGTTGGGGAGCTCCTATTGATGTGTACATGGTGGAGGTGGCAGATGTGGGAGAAGACTTTGGTGAGGAGGAGTAGCCAGAGATGCAGGATGCTTCGAAGCAGGCCGATGCTCCAGAGAGGCCGACGCAACCGGTCGTGTCGGGGGATACAGAGGCGAGATTGCATGCGAAGGTGGCACGATTGACGAAGTTATTGTAGAGGTGATATCAGGAGCTTGGGGATGCATGATAGGAGAATGATCTCCTGTAGGTGCAGTTGGGGCAGCACGAGGCTAACCTTGTGACTTGGAGTGACAGTGGGACGAGCTGGAGGATGAGGTTATCCGCCTTGGTGGGCAAGTTACTGCATTCTCTGGAGGTGGATCATCGCGACGCTCGAGAGGGAGCAACATGGAGCAGACAACATCCTCATAGTGGAGGCGATGGGATGAGGGAGAGGCCAGTGGGCATGGTGCAGAGGCGAGTAGTAGCCGCCCTGAGAGGTCTCAGAGGACCCGCACCATGGGGGGTAGTTCCCATCGCACCGATCCTACGTGATCATGGTGGACAATGCCCTAGACTTGGGAATTTTGGTGGATGATTGTGGGGTCAGAGGACCAATTTTGTAGCCTACGGGCAATTTTGTTATGATAGTTATATATATAGATGACTCTTTTTGGTGTTTATACATTTTTCATGATTTATTTTGATGTACATGTTTTTACATTTGATGTATGCATATGCGATTATGAATGCGATGGGTCTAATTTGTATGATGTATGCATATGGAATGAATGAAATGAATTGTTGATGATTTGTCGATGCGCCATAGATTGTGCAAGATTTGACTAACTTGCTATAGTAATGGGATAACTTTGTGGAATGCTTGTGCATGTGAAAACTTTGTTTTTGTATTTTGTCTATTTTTTGATGGTGATGTACGAAATGAAATTTTCCGATTGTTTGAAAATGTAGTTAAGCTTTTCTAAGATGCAAATATTTTAACTAACTAGCAAAGACTGTACATTTATCTCGTAAGACTTTTGAACAAGGTCTAAATTCGACTTGAATTTAACCAAGTTATTTCACATCCTTGTGTGCACAATTGAGTTCGTTTATGTGGTATTTGTTAGCATATCACCAGTGCCAGATAGGCTATCAACCAAACCTGTACTGAGGATCACCTAATTAGCTCCACTAACTTCATTGTTGTATTTAGCAAGATTAATCCACGTGACAATCCAAAGTACCATAAGCTAGTTCATCCACATGCAAACATTGGTCTGCGCACACGCAAAGTTAATGTGACAGACATATCGTCATGTGGTTAGGATACCACCAGTGCCAGGTAGGCTATCAACCAAACCTATAATGAGGATCACCTAGATGGTTTTTCGAATGCTGAGAATTCTAGGGATTCAAGTTTAGGGTATGTGTTGGCTCAATGGTTTTGGATACTTGCTTATCTATCTAGTGATGAAAATCACTGTTTATTTTGTTTTGTTTTGTTTTGTTTTTTTTTTTTGAGCAAGGATTTTGAATAGTGGTGATAACCACTGTTAGTTAGTTTTGTATTTTGAGCTTTGTAAGGTTGAGCTTGTGAATGGCCTTGATCCTGTTGGCCTTGGGGATGACTACCCATCCTGTTCAGGGACGTGTAGTACAAATCCTTACGACTTTGGGAATCAAGGGGATGATGGAGATTATGAAGTAAGGGCATTGATCTTTTAGGCCTTGGGGATGACTACCCATCCTGGTCAGGGACGTGTAGTACGAATCCTTACAACTTTGAGACCAAAGGTGAGTGGAGATGGTTGTGATGATGGTTTTTTGGAATTTTGTTTTTGAATGGCGTTGATCCTTTTAGGTCTTGGGGATGACTACCCATCCTTGGCAAGGACGTGTAGTACGAATCCTTACAACTTTGGGGACCAACTATGATTGGGATTTGTGGGAGTGCTGAAAACCACTATTTATTATGGTGAATGGATGGGGAAGAGCTCGTCATTTTTTCAATTCTCAGCATTCTGGAACCATTCACACAAGGGGATGAACAGACTAATATTTCACCTATGGTACCCTAGACTACATTGTAGGTTGCTCTTACGTTCACACAACTTAGAAATTATTTTATGTGTGTTAATTTGTGTTGGGATGCTACGTAACAAGGCGTGATCCAAGTAAAACTTTCCCGTGTAAAATATGTTTAACTATGTACAGTTTTGGCTAGAAAGTTAAAGATAGCTGAATAACGAAAACCCTATATACATTAGGAGACAACTGACTTAAAAAATGGTGATGATGCTATTCTGGATGTATGCGTTTGGAAAATGGATTTGATGTGGAAATTTATGGAATTGCCAAGTAATGACAGTCTATGGTGCTTTTGACTTGTATGACCAGCAACTATGCGATGTATGGATGCGATGCCTAATGCAACCTATATTTTTGTATTGTGATTTTTTTTTTTTGTATGAATGAGATTGAAATGCAATTTTTTTGTTATTTTTGATGATTTTATGAGTATGCATAGAATTGAAATGCAATTTTTTTTTGTATTTTTGATGATTTTATTTTTTTTGTTTATTTTTTGAATATTTGTTTTGACCAAGCGATTATGGTAACCCTTGGAGCGTTTGGTTTGACCAAAGGATTTATGGACACCTTTGGGGCATTTTGGGGTTGACCAAGCGATTGTGATAATCCCTAGAGCTTTTTGGGATGACCAAGCGATTGCGATAATCCTTGGAGCTTTTGGGTGACCAAGGGATTGCGATAATCCTTGGAGATTGTAGGGTGACCAAGTGATTGCGATAATCCTTGGAGCTTTTAGGGTGACCAAGTGATTGCGATAATCCTTGGAGATTGTAGGGTGACCAAGTGATTGCGATAATCCTTGGAGATTTTAGGGTGACCAAGTGATTGCGATAATCCTTGGAGCTTTTGGGTGACCAAGGGATTGCGATAATCCTTGGAGATTGTAGGGTGACCAAGTGATTACGATAATCCTTGGAGATTTTAGGGTGACCAAGTGATTGCGATAATCCTTGGAGATTGTAGGGTGACCAAGTGATTGCGATAATCCTTGGAGCTTTTAGGGTGACCAAGTGATTACGATAATCCTTGGAGCTTTTGGGTTGACCAAGTGATTGTGATAATCCTTGGAGCTTTTGGGTTGACCAAAGGGTTTATGGACACCTTTGGAGCGTTTGGTGTAATCCACTTGCTCTTCAGGGAATAGAGATACCCCCAGATTGATGATATTTGTGCACCAGATCTAGCTCTGGAGGGATTGGCACAAATGGATCGGCCCTATGCATGGATAAGAGGACAGGGTCTGCCTTCGACACTGATGTGGCTATGGGGTCTCCAGGCGGAAGTTGCTCTTTGTCTATCCAAAGTGGCAAACTCAACATTTGATTCCAGTGCGCTGGGTTAACGCGCCACTCATGCCCTAGCCTTGTACCTAGTTGTTCCATCAATTCTTCATGGGTTATAAGGTGATTGTGCTATCACGCATGATTGAGATATTCCATCTCAGTGTTAGCTTCGTAATCTCTGTCAAAAAATCAAAGGCCTTTGTTGGCCCCAAAAATTGCTTGCGACATGCTAGGCTCTTCTTGTTCGAGCAGATTGATGTGGTCCTCATGGAGTTGTTTTGCTCGTTGCAGGGGGACCTGATTGCTTTGATGTGGTGCTTGCTCGATTGGAACCTCTAAGGGGAATATTTCCATTAAGCTCTCTAGAAATTCTGAGACATGGAAGACCTCGTCCTCGGGTAGCTCTACGGTTAGAGGCTGATCCTCTTCAAGAAGAGCCTCGCATAAGTTGGGCTTTTGGGACCTCAAGATCTTGGGCTCTATCGACTCTAAGTGCTCTAATGCTTTGCATGTATCAGGGGATTTGGGCTCCTCCTCTTTGGTTGGTTCCTATTGAGGAATGTGGGGCCTATGGAGGGGTAGCCGGATAGCACCCCCCCTACCTTGGTATTGCATTTTAGTCCACTCTTTTTCTTGCTCAGATTCCTCAGATTCTTCTTGAGGGATTTTTGAGGTTGGCCCATGAACCCAGGTGGGTGCTTAAGGAATCGAAGGAGTAGCCTCTCGCTCCTGTCTAGGAGGTGTTGGGGGTAGCGCTTGATAAGGTTGCAATGACCTCTCTCGCATCGAGGGGTTGTGTCCCTCATAATGTTTTGTCTTATGCGTGCGAAGGGTTGGAGTCCTCGCCTGCATAGTGTGTTGGAACAACTCATCCTTTTGGCTCTGAATGCACTCTTTATTTAGAAGATACCATTGCTCTAACTATTGTTGTTCTAGCTCAAGTAGCGTGAGTTGCATCCGACGTGTGATATTTTTGGTATATTCTAAGATAGTTGGTCCTATCGTATCATTTCTAGAAGGCCTAGATGCCTCTCCTAGATATCTATCTCGGTCGTGGTGATCCGATATCTCTATAGGCCGCCTCCCTCTGTTGGGGGTAGTGACATTCCCTTGAGGCTTTGGCCGTATTAGGTGATCCTGATAGCTAGCAATTATGGAGGTGTATTGCTCTCGTGATATATATTGCTCTTGAGGAAGGTAAGGGTTTTCCTCGTGCTCTCTTTCGTAAGTGAAAAAGGAATGGGCAGAGTTGGCTCACCCTACCTGATGAGACTTGTGCTCTAGATTTGTCCTTGTAGTCCTAACAACTAGAGGGGGTGAAGGAGGGATAATGTAATCATGTGGTTCCTATCGTCAAACCCTATGTTGACCTAGCGCTTCATCGCACGATGACCACTCATAGCGAGCATCTAAGGGAGCTCTCCTATGGATATACCCCTCATGGAAGGGTGTGTGCTAGGTGCTATGCTGAATAGGAATGCCCCTAGAAGAGGTGCCCCTATAGTCCCTTTCCGTTAAGGTGTGTATGGGACTACCTTGTGTGTCAGGTCGCCAAGGTGGTATGACCAAATCCTTGGGACTATAATGGAGGCGACTCGTGCCTCCTTGGACATTCTCTGTAGCGTCTGCCCGTGAGTGGGCTTGACTACGGGTGAATACCATGGTGATGAATCTCTACAAGCTACATAGATTTTTATATTTTGTTTATGATTTTTTGATTTTTGATTTTTTTTTTGTTACACTAAGAAGAAAAGAACATACACACACAAAGCAATGATTATCTCTTTTAAATATTAATGGTGTGTCCTAAACTGGGTTTAGTGTGTTTTGCCGTTTGTTGTTTTTTTTTGAAAGCTTTTGATGAAAACCATTTAAATGCAATTATGAAGGCTCTTGTGACTCCCAAAACAGTCACCCCTTCAATATACCATTGCCGGACCGATATACCAACCTCTCTATATACCCGCCCTTACGTGAGGGAGACTATAGGTACATGAGAGCAGATGATACATGGAACATAGGTAGTACAGAAGGGGGATTGTACTATTTATGACACCTACCATAGAAGACTTATCCTCGCATGCTGGGAATCACCCCAACGACACTCGATCAACTTTCATCAGGATTTACGTCGAGCAACAGTGACAATCGGGGTAAATGAATGCAAATATCCAAGCCAACATGGTGATGAAATCCACTATTGGTCTTGCTCAAGGGCTGGGGTTTTACGACCAGCTCCTTGGTTTAAGTAACCACGTGATGTGTGGGGTTCATTTTAATTTGCAAAATTGAAACAGGAAAATGAAAAGGAAACTTTCCCTAAGCCATACAAAAATTGAAAATCAGAAATCAGAAAACAAAAATTTGATAGAGGCTTGTTAAAAACCCCTACCTCTTCTCTGCCCAAAAAGGATGTTTCTGATTGGCTGCTCTGAAAAATGCACAGAACGATACACGTCCCTGGGTGAGGCAAATATCAAAAAAGTATTCGTTCTAGGGTGAGAGGAATGCTTATTTGTCCCTGGGTGAAACGAATACAAATTCTGTAATCGTCACTGACAGAAACAAATAACAGTCTGATGATTGAAAAATAGGTACCTGTAATCACAAGCAATTGCAGATCAGAAATCTAACCTAAAAAAAAAAATAGAGGATAGAGGTCCCACCGTGATCGCCATTGAAAACACGAGATTTCAAAAACAAAAATGATAAACTAAAAATGCAATGTAAACGAAACTAAAATAACGCTTAAACCCTATATTATTGAGAAATGCGTAAAAAGAAGGAACATGAACACAAGATATCAAAGCAATATAAAATACGACCCTTTTATTGATATGCTTTTCAAATTTGTGTTACAATGCGTCTCCTTCCTTTTGAGGGGATAGGAGCGTTAAATGTTGGTCTTTTACAACTTGTTTCAGAATTCCTTCTTTTGAGTGCCCACATATAAGATGGGTGAACCAAAACATTTCCGCCACTTGTGTTGGTAAAAGTAGATTCCTTGCTGCTCCTCTAATGCTGCAAATCTATGTTCAAAGAAACAAACAAAGAGTCAGTAGCACCTGTGTATGAAAAATGAAAGATAAATATAATGATGGTTAAAATGAGTCTAAATAAACTGAAAATTTGATAGAAGCATAATCATGTAACTAGCAAAATACTATAAAAGAAATAGTCACCAAACGCAATAAGGCGGGGGATACCCAAAGGCAAACCACCCGTGGGTGAAACTTTGTTTCAACACCAATCCGCTTGGGATGGGTCCGAAACCTGTTGTGATGGGTTGTCGGCAAATTGGTAGGATATTGTGGTCAAAAAAATCGGGCTTTGGTTCTTGATTCGTGCCTCCAAAGTCACCCAATAACCTCCTTTTTGATTAAGATATTATGGATGTGAAGCACAAATCGTAAGTAAATTAGCAGCACTTCGTTGCTCAAAATGCTCCTTCTCTATATATGTTTTGGGTGGGAAAACTCCCCAATTTATAGACCTTAGGGTCTCCTTGTTTGAATTGTGCATGCGAGGGCGCCACTTGAGTTAACTGTCCTATTTTCAGAGAAAATATAACTCCTTGATAAAAAAGCTTCTTGCATGAGGTCTCTAAAATAAAGACATGCATGACTGAAGTCTCTCTTCTTGATTTGGAGCCATTCCTCGTAATTGCATGGCCTGAAGCCTCAGTTAACTGGCGAAGTTGCCGAGGTTTGACTTTTTGCCTCAAACCTGCTATTCATCCCACCCTGGAGCGATTGCTTAATCATCCCAGGGTGGGATGAATACCAGTATGAATTCGTCCCTGGGTGGGACGAGTAGAGAAAAAGGTTCCAAAAAGGTGCAAAATTGACTTTTGACCCTCAAAATTGCTTTTGGGAGTGGTTAGGACCACTGTTTGACCTTTTGGGGCTGCCCTAGGGGCTGTTTGCGTCAATGCGATCAGCACTTATTGTCACATAATCGGATTGGTGCTATTTTGGTGTCTATATATGCCCCTTTTTGGGAAGCACTGTGCAAGGTGCAGCGCCAAGAAAAAATAGATAACAAAAGCACTAATGATTAGGGTTTCTTAGTAACCTAACCAACTCTTGATTCCCCAAGTATGGAAAGGGCATGCATTCTTGAATCCTTACTTCTGACGATCTAAGGAACTAATGTCAAGTGTTAACCTTGTTCAGTGAGGTGTTACTTGAGCTTGGACATTGATCAGTCGTGAATAGGCAAAGGGCGCAACCTTTTGTCTGTGGGAACCTTGAGTTCATTATTCATGAATGCCAAGTGTTTAATCAGTTTGTGATTTTTGCTTGTTTGCTGCCCCAAGTAAGGGCGTGATTGTCTTTGTCAATGATCCTTTGAATGCATGTCATTTCCTTAATTGGGTATGTTGTTGTTGATTTGCGACTAAGTGTGACTACCCCATCAAGCGAAGAATCGATGAGGGAATGACCGACATGAGAAAAGCAATGAGTCACTTGACCCAAGATGTCTTAGGTAAGGGTGCCTTTAGTTTTTTACCATTGAATGCGGAAGCAGGTTTCGAACATTTTGATCATTTTTTGGTGGGTTTTAACCCTTTTTGTGATGCATTTTGGAGCTAAAATTGACAAAAATCCATCCTCCCGTGGAGTGGTCCAGCCATGATAGCCTTCTTAGGGAGTAGGATAGTGAAAATTTGTAACCACAACATCTATTTTGGATGCCAATAACGTCAGGTGTAAAAGTGCCTTCGTTCGGCAATGTTATTGCTATTTTTGGATGGGTTTTGACCCATTTTGGTGACATCGTTTGGGGATGAAATTCTCGAAAATATGTCTTCCTGTGGAGTAGTCTAGCTATGGTAGCCTTCTTAGGGAGTAGGATAGTGAGGATTTGTGACCTCGACATCTGTTTTGCATGCCCGTAATGCCAAGTGCAAAAGCACTCTCATTGGACAGTTTTATTGTTGTTTTTTGGTGCATTTTTGTGCAGTTTTTATGGTTTGTTTTTATGTTTATGCATAGTTATTTATGATGATGTATGCATGTGGGATTATGAACATGATGTTTCTAATTATATGATGTATGCAAATGGAATGAATGAAATGATTTGTTGATAATTTGTCGATGGCACCATAGACTGTGCAAGATTGATTGGCTTGTTGTACTTATGGGATGACATCCCTGGGTGAAACGAATACCAATTCTGTAATCGTCACTGACAGAAATGAATAACAGTATGATGATTGAAAAATAGGTACCTGTAATCACAAAAAGCAATTTCAAATCAAAAATCTAACCTAAAAAAAAAATAGAGGACAGAGGTCCCACCGTGATCGCCATTGAAAACACGAGATTTCGGAAACAAAAAGGATAGACTAAAAATGCAATGTAAACGAAACTAAAATAACGCTTAAACCCTATATTATTGAGAAATGCGTAAAAAGAAGGAACATGAACACAAGATATCAAAGCAATATAAAATACGACCCTTTTATTGATATGCTTTTCAAATTTGTGTTACAATGCGTCTCCTTCCTTTTGAGGGGATAGGAGCATTAAATGTTGGTCTTTTACAACTTGTTTCAGAATTCCTTCTTTTGAGTGCCCACATATAAGATGGGTGAACCAAAACATTGCCGCCGCTTGTGTTGGTAAAGTAGATTCCTTGCTGCTCCTCTAATGCTGCAAATCTATGTTCAAAGAAACAAACAAAGAGTCAGTAGCACCTGTGTATGAAAAACGAAAGATAAATATAATGATGGTTAAAATGAGTCTAAATAAACTAAAAATTTTACAGAAGCATAATCATGTAACTAGAAAAATAAGAAATAGTCACCAAACGCAATAAGGCAGGGGGTGCCCGAAGGCAAACCACCTATGGGTGAAACTTTGTTTCGACACCAATCCGCTTGGGATGGGTCTGAAACCTGTTGTGATGGGTTGTCGGCAAATTAGTAGGATATTGTGTTTAGAAAAATCGGGCTTTGGTTCTTGATTCGTGCCTCCAAATTCACCCAATAACCTCATTTTCGATTAAGATATTATGGATGTGAAGCACAAATCGTAAGTAAGTAAATTAGCAGCACTTTGTCACTCAAAATGCTCCTTCTCTGTATATCTTTTGGGTGAGGAAGCTCACCATTTTATAGACCCAAGGGGTCTCTTTTGTGAAGAGAAGACTTATTCTTGATCAAGGGCTTCTTAACTGCCTCTATGCATGTCTTTGTATGTTTAGAAAAGCTCACTCGCACTCCCATGCAATGAAGGGATAGCTAAGTGGCAAATCTAAGTTGTCATGAAAAAGCCTGCTCTCATTCCCATGCAATGAATTGAGAGTCGAGTGGCAGATATGAGTTGTCAAAAGAACTCACTCACACCCTTATGCCATGAAAGGAGAGCTAAGTGGCAGTTCTAAGTTGTCATGCGTCGAGGTTTGACTTTTTGTCGATCAAATTTGGCATTCGTCCCACCCAAAAGTGAGCGCTAATAATCGTCTCTGGGTGAAATGAGTACCAATATGCACTCGTCCCTGGGTGGAACGAGTACCCATCTGCACTCGTCCCTGGGTGGAGCGAGTAAGTAGCAAAGTGCCTAAAAGGTGCCAAATTGATCTTTGACTTGTAAAACTGCCGTGTGAGTGGTTAGAACTACTGTTTAACCTCTGGGGGCTGCCCTGGGGGTTGTGTGTGTTAATGCGATCAGTGTTTGCAGTCACATAATCGGATTGGTGCTATTTTGGTGTCTACAAAGAGAACCAACAGAACTCAAATTTGTCACCTGATATGTGAGACAAATTTGTGGCTAACTGGCTAGGGCATTACATCATATCTAAAAATATTGGTCTAGGAACCTACGCCTAACGTCACTAGAGGGTGTAGAAGAGTTTGAGCCTCTCAATATCATCCATATTAAGGCGTTCTATGCTTGAGAGTGTAGTGAAGGCACCAAAGGCATCTGTAATCCTTTGGTCAACCCAAAATCCCCAAGGGTTTTGTCTCAACCACTTGATCATCCCAAAAGGCCCCAAGCTCTTTGATTAAGAAGCTTGGTCAAGAAAAGGCACCAAGGATTTCCAAAAATCATTTGGTCAACCCAAAGGCTTCGAGAGTTCCTATAGCTTCTCGGTCATCCCAAAAGGCTCCACGCCCTCTTGCTGAGAGTTTGGTCAACTAAAAGGTTCCAAAGGTGGCTGTAAAACCTTTGGTCAATTCAAAAGGCTCCAAGTATTTCCAAAGGCTCCGATAATTCCTATAGCTTCTCAGTCATCCCAAAAGGCTCCACGCCCTCTTGTTGAGATTTTTGTCAACTAAAAATGTTCCAAAGGTGGCTGTAAAACCTTTGGTCAATTCAAAATGCTCCAAGGATTTCTAAAAATCACTTGGTCAACCCTAAAAAGTTCCAAGGATATGTACTCTTCATTTGGTCAAATATGAAAGCTCAAAAATCTATAAAAATCAAGAAAAATGTGTAAAAGTCCAAAATTTTTTTGATAAAGCTTAAAATCCAAAAACATTTGCATTTACATTTTGCATTTTCATTTGCATTCACACATGCATTCACATCATCATATTACATTTAGGCATTTTCCATCCATTGCATTCCACAGTAGAGTGTAATGCGTTTATCAAAATTTTACAAAAAGTCACACGTTTGTATGACAATCATGCACCCTTGCATTTATCATAATTTATTGCATTCATACACGATACCTGTTGTAGAGAAACATATATGTATGTTAAAGTTTTCCTGTCACTTAGCCATACCTAGTGAGTTCTTTAGATATTGTAGAAATCTTGCTTTGTTGTTATAGACAAGGTCATTAGTTGGGATAGTGCTTCAACATATCAGAATCCCATCACTAAGCAAAACAATATAAAAACTTGGTAAGACGAGAGAGGATGAAAGCTGTGACAGTAGTCTTAGGTATCTAGAGAGATGGATTTCACGACCTACTTATCTTGCAAATAGTCGGTTTAGAAAGGTGTACTTTGGCAAAAGGACAAGAATTTCCCCTATAAATCCCAAAGTCACAAAATTTAAATCCCAAGTTACAAAGTGCAACAAAAAGTACAAATTTCAAGTTCAAAAAATAAAGTGGCATAGTGAATCAAAAGCCCTATAAAAATCCCTTACTCAAAGAAAATGGTAACACATGGACTAACAGTGATTTTTATCACTACATCTGAGCAAGTAAGAAGGGTGAGAACTTGAATCCCTGGATTGTCCACATTTCGAAATCTATAGAGTGATCCCCGATTGTAGTAATGGGTTGGAAGAGTCCCACATACAATCAAAGGGGTAGTTCTATTGGGTGATCCCCAAACGTAGCAATGGGTTGAAAGAGTCCCGCCTGCATTTGGAGGGATAGCCCTGGTCAATTTGCAAGATGGGCTAGCTCTAGGTACCTAGGATTGTCTAGCTATATAAGTCTAATCAAAGCTGAAACAAGGATGGTACGATCATATGAGGAACCTTATCTCACATATGGATTGAAAGAGTCCCGACTGACATACGGGGTATGCTTACGATCTATCTAAAAATACTTACAGGCACACACAGAGATAATGAATAGTTGGGTCTATCATGATAAAAGCCTTGTCCAATATAAGCCTCATACAATTAATATGTCATTTTTGGAGAAGTATACTAGGGTGTTTGAGTCTCAAGGAAACCCCAAAAAGTGCTCCAATAGCAACAAGATACCAAATATCATTAGACTTCAAATATATGAGTCATTCATTCATTAGAATGCATTTTTACAAAGCACAATCAAATATATAGGATAGATACCGCATATCAGAAATGATGTTTAGACAACCACTGAATATATAGTGCAGCAAAGAAGAAATATATAGAATGACATATTCATTCATTAGCATTATACCAATCCATTTCACTGCATTTCATATAGGGGTGATTAATTGATTAAGTTCTTGTAATGAGAATTATCAATTATTTTGCATGATTGGTATACATTCTGTGCTGTCATATTTTAAAAATTGATATACACAATTTACATTCATTCCTTATGTTTTAAGTGATTAAAGCATATTGGTTCATTTCCATTAGATTATGATTCTGTACACAATGCATTACCATACATTGCGTAACATATCATAAATTGCATAAAATATATGCATGCCCACAAAGCAAAAATAAATATGCGTTAAAAATAAACATCGCATCCATCTACATACATCATATGTCACACTTCTACTCATCTAGATCACTGCATATCATCATTATAAAGTAGAATAGCTATCTAGTGCCTGACATCAATACATCGCATCATATAAACATAGCATTTAAATAAGAATTGCATCCATGTGCATCAAATAAACATAAAATAAAAAATAATAAATAAACATGTACACATAATGAGCCATGAAATATCATATTATATATGTGTGTCCAAACGAGTACATAGGGAGTGTAAAATGCCCGTAGGCTACAATTGTGTAGGTCCTCGACCTTACACGCAAAATAAGAACATACAAACTATAGTTGGTAGCTGCTATAACCCAGATCTAGGCTGCTCCCCTATACTGGAGCTCTCGCTGCATCCCTCTACACTATGCTCTGGAGCCTACTTTCTTGGCTGACCTGGCACCTATGGTGGATCCTGCTATGGATCTTACCTGCCTCAAAACTCTAACGCACCCAACACATAGGAAATTGGTAACTGTAGTAGGCTAGTCCTTTGACTGGAGGTCCTTGATGTCTGCTCTGGATCTCTAGTCCTGGCATATGACCTTGCCGTGTGTGTACTAGAGGACCTATGCATCCTATAAATCCTATGAGTCTTGTGACTCGAGTTTGCTGTCGACTGCCCTGAGGTCCTAGACTTGGTATGCTGAGACTCTGATGCAAAAGGATCCTCAAGAACCTATAGACTATGCATCTCTATGTAATCGACTAGCTGATCAACACGAGTAAGTCAGGTTGCATGCATCTCATTGGTACTCATGATCATACTGCGTAGTTGCACCACATCAGTAGTCGGATCCTATGCAACTACTGCACCTACTACTGGTGCTGCAAGATGCCCCATAGTAGCCTGAGGAGGTGACATAGCCCCCCTCACTACTTGTGCAAGATCCCACTCTGCCTTTGCTATAGTCCGCTACACATGTGCTAACTCTATGGCAGTCTGTAGTCTCTACACTTGGGCCTATGCATCGATAGCTCGAGTCGTGAGCTCCTATACCTGGACCTACACCTTAGTCAAGCACCACTCCTTGTCAGATACCTTTACCTCTAGAGTAGTGATGGTAGTATCTCTCTCAAGCTTCTAGGTGTGAAATCGCCCAATATGACTCTACAAGTCAGCAACCTGAGCCAAAAACCGTCCCTCTACATTGTCAAGAGGGACCTCACCCTCCTCTGGAGCATCCTCCTCAGGGTCGATATTTGGCATATCCTCAGTAGTAGCCTCTATGACCCAACTACATTTAGTACACTGGCAAGCCCTATGCCCATTAGGATATGCCTCTGCCTCAATTGGATCTCGGTCCAGAGGCCCTATCCCATGCCATCTGAATAGAGACCACCACCCATCATAGTCGGGTGTGGTCCCAGCTATCTCAACACTCGACTCTTGGAATTCATTGGGTGCATCTTCTAATGCTAGAGGAACTATAAATGGGATATCCCTCTCTAGAGCCAAACATTTATACCTAAGTGGCATCTATGGTATGTCTTGTGCTAAACCAAACTATTGCAGGACACGAGAGAAGAATTGATACTCTCGGACCTCTGACTTATGCTAGATAAGCCATCTATCTTAACGGGCCTATCACAGCCACTCGTCCACCTCTGGCCATGTAGGGCAATCCATGTAGGGGCACCAGACAACATCCCCTATCCCAAGTGATACAAACTGAATAATGTAGTGCTCAATGTTCCCAGTATGAGCTCTACTGTGGATACCCTCGTCAGCACGAGGCCAGCATGCAGTGTAACACCAATGGTCACAAACTAGGGCAATGATATGTAGTGGTAGCTTCATAGGATGCTCGACCCAGATGTGCTGCCATCCTCAGATCTATAGCAATAGTCTACAGCTGATGCCCTTACGACTCTGCTCTATAATCTAGTACAACTTCCTCTAGAGCTGGCATAGTAAGGTGCTCCCCCAGGCTAGTAGCGGTGGCTCCTTCATCGAGATCTGAAGCACCCTCCAAGTAGGGTCCAACATGTTCCAAGGAATCCTCACACCCGAGGAGTCCTAAAGGACAATTTGAACAATGAGATACATAAAGAGGACCTATCGAACAAAGAAGACATCATCCTGATACCAGTCACCGATGTGCACCCCTCCATGGTCAGCATAATCCTGTGCATCAATACTCTGATCATCGAATATGGTAACAAAAACAACATTATTTTCCATGTAGGCAGAGGAAACGACAACATCACCATCGATGGGGATCCTATAGATCCTGTAGACATCCTCTAGGGTGATGGTCATCTCACCGGGAGGAAGGTGAAATGTTTTGGTCCACATATTCCAACTCCAGGCCAATGCAGTGATATAGGATTGATATACCCTAATGGTGGATATATACATGACATAACCAAACTCAACAGCTCGAAACCATGCTCGGTCATCATCCGACAAGACCTCACAAAGAGTCCTCATCAAGTCAGGCTCCCACGCTCTAGAAGTTAACTTTTAAAAAGAAAAAAAAAAAGATAATGTAATCTAAATCTAGCTAAGTAGAGCTAAAGAAAACTAAAAATCTCAAAAAAAAAAAAAAACTAGCAATTGCAACCTGCAACTGCAACTTGCGATCCCCAATTTGCAAATTGGGAACCACGGCTGCAACTTGCAGTCCCCAATTTGAGAAATTGGAGACCGCAGCTGAAACCTACGGTTCCCAGTTTGCCAACTAGGAACCGTAGCTACCAACTACGATTTAAGAGTGGCACCCATTTCGGGTACCCTCCTAGACCACTAAAGCATAAAAATTAAATCCTAAGCTAACCTAGACTAGTGGGGTTCATTACCAACAGTTTAATGAAGTTCAATTTATGCATTTCTTAAGTGTGGTTCATTTTACTGATATTTAGTGTGAGGTCTTAGTTTATTGATATCAAGTTAGGCTAATCGATGGCTGATCAATATCCACCATCAGGGAAGATGAGTATAATGGTGTTTGAGTTTTGACAGCGTTTCGTATCAAGGAATGTCTTCTCTCTCTCAAAGCTCTTAATTTGCTAAGGGTTGCAAGAAAATAATGAAAAATTTCAAATGGGATTTCAATTTATAAGTCGTCCTAATCTCTATGGACCGCAGCTGACACCCATGGTTCCAAAACTAGGGTTTTTTGCCCACAGGTCTGACCTGTAGTCCCCAAAATTTGGAAGTGCAAACCGCAAACCATACCTGCAGTCCACAAATAGCAATAAATGCACTAAAAACCCACCGTGTGAAGGTCTGAAAAGGTAAATTAATGACTCCCAGTGGATAAAAATGAAAATACATGATCACAATTGTAAATTTGGTGATGTTACAAGCACCAGGATCAATCCAATAAATGTCAAATTAAAAAAAAAATCAAACAATGAAAAACCAAATGCGTCTCGTATTCAGTGATTTATCCTATAAAATTTGTGGTTGCAGTGACTTGTGCTCCATGCAATTCGGCAAGATGAGTAAATCATAATAAGGACATTTGGGGTAAAATTGTCATTTATTTTATGACATCTTTTCAGCAAATCATCGACAATATGATTCAACACAAGTCTTCTTGAATTTGTATTATTTTGACTCCCTAAGATGGATATCATAGCCTGACTGCTCCATGGGATAGAGGTGCAAATACTACTAAGTGTTGTAATCATAAGCTAAACTAGGCATAGCCAAGGCATTAAACGCTCAAATCTAAAGTTGTTCAAGATCATTCATTATGGTCAAGCGACTTTGTCACTTCAGATATTGTCATTACCCTCATTGACTCTTCGCTTGAGGGGGTAGTCATAATTTCATGTCATAATAAAAAACAACAGAAGATCTCAAAGATCGTAGATCCCTTGATCTTGTCAAAATTGTGTTCGGCCTTGCGAATCATTGCTAACAACTATCATAAGCTTCCCCTTCTGCTTGGGGAAAATAGCAAATATGAAATTTCATTTGTAGCTCTCATCATTTGGTTATATAGGCCTAACTCCTATTGTAGCACCAAAGCTACCCAAATGTCTAATGACGAGTGCAAAATTTTCAAATGTAAGCCTTCCCATATTGGAAGCAATGATTCCAGGATGCACATCCTTTTGGTGGACCTAGGGCATTTAATGTTGATCAGACTAATGATCATCATAGAACCTACAACATCATTTTAGGAGGTCTATTTTGCTCAACGTTGTTCGATCTCACAATTCATCTCAAAAGGGGCATTTGTAGACACCTAAAATGCATCATGCTGAGGGTGACTACTCATATGGACATGCTACGAAATCATATGAAGGATCTTGGATAGACTTTAAGATAGAGAAGTGGTTCTAACCACTCAATTTAGGCATTCTAGCCTAAGCAGTCTGAACCGTAGCCTAGACCTGTTGTCTCTAGTTTAAACCATGGTTGACACCTATGGTCTATATTTTGGACCGTATCTATGACCTACGATTTGAACTAAAGTTCAGTTAGGCCTTCGATCTAAGCCAAATCAGTTGGAACAGCCAAGAGATCTAGAAGGAGGCAGTTGGAGGACAGAAGATTCCAAAGGCTTCCATCCCAACTGTCCTAACCAACCTTCTTGGTCTTGGCTTCTCCATGAAGCCACCCCTAGCCCTAGGGGAATGCTATAAATACCCCCCTCCAAGGGGATGAAGAAGAGAGATGATTTCTATAGTGAAGTGCTGGCAAATTATCGAGTGAGAGCTAACTGATCAAGAGAGCAGTGAAGCCCTATCAAATTGCATACCGACTTTGTGCATTTGAGAGCCCATTTGCTATCCATATAAAGACCAATTAGCCATGGATGCCCTAGGTGCTTAGGAGGATCAAGAAAAGCAAATCTGGGCAAACGAAGGCCCTTCATAGTGATTTGACTACCAAATCTATCAAAGGACGACAAAGGCAACCCTTGAACATCAATTTGGACAAGGAGGTCAAGCCCACTACCCCTAATTCTAAGGGTAAACCCATTAGAGGTCAAACTATGACTGTCAGTCGTGGTTCATAGTGCAGATCGCCCCTCATAGCTATGGTTTGTAATATGTTAATGATCACCTTACTTACTTTGCTTTTGATCACATAGATTAGTCATGTTAGTATTTTTATAGGTTTAATTGCATCTTAGGGAAACTCTGGCTGTAGGAATTAGACATTTCATGCGCTGCATTAAGTTGGAGTACATTAGATTTTTTTATGTGCTTTATTGCTTCTAATTCGATATTTGATCCACACATCATTTGCTTATTCATGTATTGTATGTTTTAGCATAATTATTGATGTAATTAGATTATCTTAAAGTATTTATTTATGCTTTATTGTTTTACTTGTTTAATGGTATTTACATGAATATTTCTTTAAAGGGCCTCATCACGAGAGGCTATAAATATTTATAATTGTGTGTTGCTGTTTCTTGTTCACAGAGAGACAGGTGCAAAAAGGAGCCTATATCATAATCCTTCCACATCATGGAGAAGAGGGTTAGCTCTACCCCAAGGCAATTTGTGAGTAATCACCGGAGCACAATAAGTGCACTTACCCTATTGAGGGTATTGGCAATTGTAACATCTGTATCATCTTTCGAGTGACCCTAAGAGGGCGTTTTTGTAATCCGAGATCCTTTAAAGATTAATATAAAAAACTTTTCATATGTTGGCTTTCTTTATTTAATTTATGTATTTGTGTGTATCTTTGTGCTTTTGTGATGGTATAGATCAGTCGCCTAGCTAGGCGTGCGCTCCACGGTTACATCACAAAGAGTTTACCCAGGAGAGAGAAAACTAGGGTTTTACTCCATAAAGGGGGGAATTCAAAAATTTCATAGAAATAATAGTAAATTATGATAGAATACATCATTGTATATATTGTGGGCTGAGGAATTGATGTTTAGAGTCAAAGAAAATGGAAATTTGTAAACGGGTTGTGGAAATTACAGAGAAATTAGAGATTTGAACCCTAAATTCAAAGGAATCTGGCAAGAAGTGAGCTGATAAATATGTGAAAAGGTGAATAAAGTCTATACAACCATAAAAATACATCCAAAATTCCATCAAGTTGAAATAAATTGTGACAGGGTTGAAGGATTTGAAGAATTGCTATCGAAAAGCACTAAAATAGTAGATCAGGGCAATCCGACAAATGGGTCGGTGAAGGATTCAAAAAAGAAGATAAAAATTTCAAAATTTTCATCACTTAGGGTTGGAAAAGTCACACTGTATGATTTTGGGGGCAGTATGTACAATTTCCAAGGAGAATAGTGTAGTTTGGAGGGTTTTCAAGCCATTTTTGACAGTTTTCAAGAGATCAGATAGAATTGTATGGAATCATACGAATTATAAAGGGGGGGCAACCAAGAAGTGACATCGTACATAGTACTATGACCTTGTAGGATTTTAGGTTACAATTGTATGATTTGGAGAAATTATGACAGTTTGAAGACTAACGAGCTGGAAATTGAACTCTAGGGAAAGAAGAGCAGTGCACAATATAGGGGCAACCAGTGGAAGGAAAATCATACAAGAGAGTGTATAAGGGCATACTATATGATTTATAGTATATTTAAAATTTCATGAAACTTCTGATTACAAAAAATGATGATGGTTGGATAATCCCTTAACTAGAGGTATGGCAGAAGAATGATCTCGACAAAAGAGTTTAGACGTCGATTAAGGTGGATTGTAGCCAATAGGGTGGAGAGATCACTGGGTACATTACATGAGAGAGAGGTATACCCACAATAGCACCAATGGTGATAGTATCAGTATTATGATTGGCATGGTAATCATGCTTGGAGGAGAAGAGGATATAATCCATGGAGGGGATAAAGACATTGGTAGGCGAACTTGAGAAGAACACCACCAAGGCACTAAGAGGAAATAATGGCACAATAAAGAACTACACGGATGGAATTGAGAATTGAAGTTCATGTTCCAAAGTTGGAGAAGCATCTGAGTAGTGGACAGGAAGAATGTCAGGTGGAGGTAACAAAGATTACATTTGTACAACATGGAGCGGATGCATGCAAGAAGTGGTGGAATGATGAAAATAATAGGAATCATCCTTGGAGAAAGATATTCGAGGATGCTCATGTGGCAATAATTGCACAAATTTTTCTATTCCATAGAGAATTCTTCTAGAACTATCTATTATAGATAGTTCAGGCATACAACCCTGTGATCCAAACTACCAATGTCAATGTGGGCAAGGGGTCAGTGAAGGTGGATATTTTGGCAGAGATGTTTTGAAGAACATTTGGCTTTCCAGAATATTGTATGGAGGTAGTTAAAATATTGGTAGATCCAATAGAGGCATACCGCCTCATTACTACCATGACCACAGTCAAATCACTGACTGAGGTAAATATCTCAGGTGCGGGAACACGCAAAATAAAATAGAGCCAATTGAAATTGGCCATGTGCAATGAATACAATCATGGCTCGACTATCAGGAGATATAAGGGCCAAATAAATGCCAATGTGGATGGCACAATATGCAAAATGTATCACCAAGGGAATTCAGTATGATTGGGGCACCTTTCTAGAAAGGAGGATGCACAAGGCACTGATGGAGAGGCCAAAGAATTTTGGGATGACTTTCCATACTATTGGATTGTTATTGAATGTGGTCACAGAAGCAAGAATGCAATTTCCAGGATTGATGCCACCCCGAGAAATTAGACCAGATCAGCTAACAGTATTAAAGTGGGCAAAGTCAGTATTGGTATCAAAGGTAACTTCGGAGAGACCTCGAATGAGGAGTGAGTGATAAATTATTGAAGCTCAAAAAGACACCACTCTGGAGGTGGACGTTGATGTGTATCATTATAGGAAATGATCGAGATGATTAGAGCCAGAGTTGGAACAACAAGCACCATCACAATGGCAGCAGGAGTAGCCATTCATTCAAGAAAGGTAGAAGGGGTAGGGTAGCCCCATATAAATAATTATGAGAAGACATCGAGGAAGAATGATGAGCAAACTAGTTTTGGAAGTACTGGAAAAATAACAGTTAGACTCCAAAGCAATGGAACTGGAAGAGTTGTATTGGATAGAGGCGGAGAGAATAGTATAATCTTCACAAATTTTTTGACATTTTGAGAAGATGGATGCATCAAAAATTTTCAAGGGAATCAAGGTAGGGAAATATGGAATAGCCACTACCCAGGAAGAAGCGAAAGTAGGAGTACATACCATGGAAGAAGAGCCCAAGAAGAAGCCTCATTACAAATTTGTAATAGGAAGTTCTAGTAAGAAATATGCACCGAAGAATACGGAAGCATCACAGGAGAAAGAACTTGTTGCTCAGTAGGTCACATCAATGGATACACAACAAATATTGGAAGAAGAAGTGACAAAGGAAAAATACGTGGGCAGTATCAAACAAGAAGCAGCCCAAGAGAATATTGAAGAGTGACAAGTGGGATCGACTGAAGCAGAGAAGGCTCAAGAACAAGTTGAGAAGCAGTAATCTCAAGAGGAGATTGTAAATATTGAAGATAGCGAGGAGGAGAAAATTGTAAAACAATATCCACCTTGAGAAAATATAGATATAGAGAGATCACTTTGGGAGCTGGGAGGAAGCTCTAGCCACCTTATGGAGGAAGAATATGTGAGAAATCCTACAGAAGAAGAATGAAAGAGAATGCAATCTAGTTATCTTCTGGAAATACCATGGTTACACAGAATCACAACTGAAGAGGAGGCTCATGGAATAGAGGATAAGGTGGAACACTTCTTCTCTTAGTTGGGCCATGTGATAAATAGTGCCAGACTAGAATTTTACATTGGCCATGTGGGAGAATTGAAGTTGTGGTAAGAAAATGTGTCTCTCAAATTGGAAAATATCACAGAATGGGTGAGTAGTGCAGAGCGTACAAGGCGGATAGAAAAAATTCATGCATAGCATCCATGGGGGTTACCTAAGGAATAGGTAAAAACAATGTTGGGAAGAGAAGACTTGCCAAAAGGGGTAGCCACAAATTACAAGAAAGATCCAAGGATGTACTTGGATAGAGTCAATCATCAGACCTGTCCTGCAAATACGAGAGTTGGAATATAAGAGGGTTGCTACAGGAGTGGCCATCACCCTAAGGAAGTTGAACTTCCTAACACATTGGATTGAGTGGCTAGGCATTGGATTGGAACAAATCCATCAGCTCAAGGAGGATCTCAAAAGGAATTAGTTGTAATGGAAGAAGAACTACATAAAAGTAGAACTACGACAAAAGTGAAAATAAATAAGTTGGAGGATGATCTGTCAGGCCTTAGAACTGAGTTTGAAGATAGAATTAGCATGCTTGAAGAAGAAAAGAAACAGATCTCACAAACAATAGAAGACAAAATTAAGGAGTTGGAGGCACAACTCAAAGCAAAGGATGAGCTGATGACGGCTCAATTGACCAAAAAGAGTGAGCAAATGGTAACACAGACCAAGCATATATAAGAGCTAATGAAGTATAGTAAACAGTTGAATGATATGGTCCTGGAAAAACAAGCTCAATTGAAGATTAAATAAGACCATGTTTAAGCTTTGGAGGCTGGCATCAACCACCACCTAGAGACTATTACAAAAAATAATGAAGAACTTCAGGTGGTAGCTCGAGCATAAGCTCATTGGAAGGAGAAGCTAAAAAAGAGTTCCTCAGAATGAGAACAATAGATGATGGAATTCTTGAAAACTATCGAGGAAAAGACTAACTTCCACGGAGCAAAGTCAGTAGAAATGGGAATCTACGTAGCAAAATTGAAGAATGTACAAGAAATGTACAAGTCGCAAGTCAAGGAAATAAAGGCTGTAGTGGCAGAATATGAAGCGCATTGGAAGAAACATAATGAGTCAGCGAGGAAATCGACCAAAATAAAGGGGAGGGCAAATGTAGGCAGTAAATCCACCTCCCAGAAGAAGAAGTTATTAAAGGGATTTGCTCAATTTTGATAGTTTTCCCAAGTTTTGTAAATCATATAGTGAGGGGAAAACCATATAACTGGAATGGAAAATCATACAAGGCAGTGGAAAATCATACATGGTGCACCGAAATTCACCCAAATGCAAGGGAAATGTAATTTTAGAGTGAAATGACGCATAGATTTTCTAATTAAGGTGTTAAACTTAGTAAAAATCCAAATTAATGTATTTAGTTGTATATGGATAGTTGTAAATAATGGAGTGCCTCAGGAACCTCTTTGGAACGGTCTGGGAAACGTTATATATGACCCCATTTTTGAATTTGTAGGTCTAGTTTCTAGAGTGAATAAATAGTATTGTTAATTGTTGATTCTCTGAGTTGTTGTAGTTACATTCATAGATTTTCTATACTGTAATTGAATCCATATATCAATGAGTATAATGACGGTTATGGATGACTGTATATGACTTATAATGATGGATGGTGAATTATGAATGAACTCTTATGTGTGTGTTTTTATGGAATGTTGTAGGTTAGTTTTGTGTAATGTTGCAATATTTTGGTAGAATATGGCATTGGTGTAACTTGGAGAATGATATAGAGATATGGGAGTATCAAGGAAGACGTACTGAAATATGTTGTATGATTTTTGGATGTAATCATGCACATGGATTCTCTCAACAGCCCCATTAGGATGTTTTGCTTCTTGTAGAGTTGGTATTGATTGGTACATAAAACCCTTACAAAACATCTATGAGAGATATTGGAGCAAGATAAAATTTATACTAGCATATGACTGTGTCATTGGTTTAGACAATTTGTACATCGTTACCCTTACAAATCATACAAAGTACTTTTTACCTGATTTGGTAAAACAACTGATTGAGAGAAACTTACTTGATTTGGTAGTTTTGGGAAATCGACTGGAGCAATTACAAAATTGTGTACGACAGCATCCAAAACTGAATCTGTCAGTTTTTCTGAGTGTAAGATCGTATTATCTATAACACTATACGATTTAATATCATACAATGTAGACACTGAAGTCTGTACAAGGTGATTATAGTTTGTACAAGGGTAGTTTGAATGGCCTTGAGATTGTATGATTTGGTAAGTGAGTTGGGCTTGGCATATTGATCATTATATACCTTGGATAATACATCCCCATTGGGAATAATCCACCCATGTGCTACATTTACACAATCACAAATGTGTCTCTACATTTACACAAATGTAGGCCTGTGTTTAGCTAGCCCCAAATGCAGCATCGCATTTGCTTTGGAGCACTTTCAACCAATAACAAATGCAGGGTAAGTCAAGTAATCAACAAGGTATTTTTTGTGTTTTACTATTTATGTTTCCTGCACATCATTTTAGGACTTCACAAGCATTAATGTAAAGTTTTTGTACCTGCTTTTATTCATATAAATAGGTGCTATTGAACCCCTTTTTTTGTATTGTTATGTGTGCATGAAACAAGTTATGAAAGGTTGTTGCAACAAGGATGATCCAAGAGGATATATAAATCCCATCCACCAATCTTATTGTAGCAGAGGAGATATGAAGACACCCACATACATTTTAATCACAAAAGGGAATTTATCTCCTTTTGATCATTTATATTTTTAAGAAGCAAACAAATATTTTAAATATACCCTTGCACACTAGGGATAATTCATTGTAAAAAGGGAGATCAAGGCTCCACTATTTCAATACAAAAGTCAATTATTTTATTGCATTCATTTCTTGCTATTGTATTCTTTTTTCTTATAGAAAGGATGCTCTATTTTGGGAGGATTCATGGAATGAATCCGAACCAGTTATCTAGATATTCCTAGATATGGAAAGTTGGAAAAGCTCCAAAAGTTAGGGTGGTGGAAAGCCTCTTACTATATGAAATCATGGAATCAAAATGTTCTAGACTTACTACAATGGAAACATCCCCAAGAATGGCCAATGAGGGGGAGAAAGGAACTAACTAAAAAACTATGGAGATATCTCTAAAGACATCCAATTCATGATGGTTCTAATAGGGATATACTTGTATGGGGAGGAAGCAAGTTTAGAATTTGTAAGGCAAAGGAGGGATACAAGGTAGATTATGGATATGAGAGTGACCCAAAAATACTTCTATGGACATTTATTTTACAAAAGGAAAGATGGCCAAAAATTAATATTTTCTCATGGTTGATTAACCATGGAAATTGCTTGATATTTGATAATTTGAGAAAAAGAGGCTTCTACGGGTCTTCTAAATGTGTAATGTGTAGGAAATCAGAGGATATATTAAATCACCTCTTTTATGGATGTTCTTTTATTAGATACATATGTATCAGTTGGTGGGGGTAGATGAGACAACGTTGGGAAATCTATGGGAGCCAAGAAAGCTTTTATAAGAAATGGAAACAATGTAGTTTTAAGACTAAAAAAATGAAAATAAAATGGAGTATGGGACCAATATTCATATGGTGGTAGTTTTTGCTAGAACAAAATACACATATATTTAGATCAGAGCACAAAAAAAGGGAGCAGTTATGGGAGAGGATTCTTAGTAAGGTAATTTGTTGTCTCTCACATACCTTCTTCTCTCCAATATACCTATTATCCTTTCAAAATCCTTATTTTAATGCCAAAACCATATTTTCATGGCTTTTAGTAGAAGCTCCATTTGTGTTAGCCTTCACCCACTCTCTAGGAGGTGGTCTCCACTCCATGTTATTCGAGAAGATATCACCTGTGCATCCAAAAATTAGTTGTTTTTCCTTTACAATTATTCCAAATCTCCTTCGGATAGTCACTTAATCCAATTATATGTTTATTTCCTTCTGTAATCTAATAGATAGGTGATCTTGTCAGCAATAATGATAGTTACAAATCTACATTTACATAAGCTATGAATATAAATAGACTCTAAGGAATGGGATGGATATCTTGTCTTCGATAAGACCCTTCCATATGCTAGGAATTGGGGAGAGAAGGTAGGTGAAAGCAATTCAAAATATTTGGAAGGTTTTTCAAGATGTTTTTTTCATATATATCAAGCAAGAGGGAAATAGGATGGGAGATTATTTAGCAAAATGGAAAAAATAACTAGAGGAAGGGCAATATGTGGAATCTCAAATGGAAAATTATTTAATTTGGTGCTAGAGAATATAGGGGATGTGATAGGTGGTATAGGTGGATAGCGAAATTGGAAGAGTATATAGTGATTCTAATGAATCTATCATAGTTAGGCTAGGGAGCAATGGCCTTGAAGAAAAAAATGACAAGCTATCCTACTGTCAAGCTGGATAAACAAGTTCTTTAGCTAATTATCATAGGCTCTTGTGTCTTCATCCTTAGGCTACTATTGTTTTACTATATGATATTACTACCAATAGACTTGGATTGGCCAAGGTGGGTGGTTTTTAAAAATATAACACACATAGCCATAGATATTTTATTGAGTATATCTATATTAAGATAAAATAAGCCTCTAGCCCATAGAACAATAGGTACGTTAGATATGTTAAAGATACCAATAATAACTTTAAAATAGTATGAAGATAGATGGATGGTCTACAGATTTTAGATGAATAAGAAAAATTAAAATTCAACTCAGATAATTTTGATGTGTATGGATAACTACATTATGGTGGTCTCAGGTGATGTTTTCAACAAACACACCTATATAATATTTTTATGGGTAATTTTTGAGCCAAGAGGGATTGGAGGAGATTTTTCTTTCTCTCTTGATTCCCGTCTAGCTCATTTTAATTTGTAATACAACTTCTATTAATATAATTTATTTTTCAAATTATCAAAAAAAAAATATTTTACTTGGATAGGCCTAGCAGAATAGGCTTTCCTTGATCCAAAGCATGCTATGAAAACCATTTTAGTCTTAGTAATGCCTAATTTCTCAAAACCATTTGTAATTTAAAGTAATTCTTTGAGCAATGGTGTTGGAGTCATGTTGATGTAGGAAGAATGGTCCTTGGCCTTCACTAGTAAAGCGCTTTAAAGTCAAAATATGGGTAAATCAACTTATGTGAAGGAGATGTTCACAATACTACATGTGGTTACTCACTAGAAACCCTATCTCATTGGGCATCATTTCTACATCAAAATAGACCACCAAAGCCTCAAGTACTTCTTAGAGTAGTGGGTTGCCACCCCAAAACAAAAAAAGTAGGTCTCTAAACTTGTGGGCTATGATTATGAGATTACCTATAAAAAAGGCAAGGAGAAAAATATGGAAGATGCACTATATCACCAATTTTAACCTAAAAGTATGCTATGCACCATCTCTTCACCCATACCTTAGTGAATAAATTATCTCTATGAGGATGTGCTCAAGGACTCAGGATTGAAAACTTTGAATGCAATACTTAGAACAATGCCTAACTCGTGTCTAGGATACACTTGGAATGGATAATATTTTAGATATCTCCAAAGCCTTGTTATTCTCCATACTTATCAACTACAGTAACTCATCTTGAAGGATATGCATGCTTCACCCACAATAGGTTGTTGGAAATTTTGAGTATATTGTTGTCATTGTTGTCAAAGTTTTAAGGCCATAGGTTGATGACATTGGTTGTCATTTATAACTTGGCTTGACAAAAATACAAGGT
This sequence comes from Wollemia nobilis, assembly GCA_028583015.1. Classification (NCBI taxonomy): domain Eukaryota; kingdom Viridiplantae; phylum Streptophyta; class Pinopsida; order Araucariales; family Araucariaceae; genus Wollemia; species Wollemia nobilis. Next base: position 6,082,732 of record JAQPPZ010001423.1, read on the forward strand.
TTATAATTTGGTTAAAATGTAAGGCAAAGATCATTCTCAATGCAAGGAAATTGATAAAAAGAGGATTATAATTTTTATATTTTAAGCCCAAGAGGTTTGGGACAAATCTCCAAGTGTTTTGTTGAAAGGTTGAAGGCCCTGGTTTAAAAATCCTTAAGGAAGCAAGTGACTAAGGCTCAAAAAGGAAATAATATTATAATATTTTAATATTAGAATATTAAAGTTAAAAGGTTAAAGCCTAAGGTTAAATTATAAAATAATTATAATATTTTATATTATATTATTTTATAACCCAAAGTGGGTTTTGGCGCCATCATTCAAAAGTTTATTTTTTAAATTCCTAAGCACCGACGTCCTTAGCATGGTGGTAAATCCATATTAATATGGATAAAGTTTCGTGCCCTAAGGTTGTGTGTTCGATGCACATTTCATGAGAGTAATGTGATTTTCCTACGTGCATGTCGTGAGAAGAAGACAATTTTTTAAAAGCAAAGGAATATCTTTGGGCGATTGAAATATAAGATCATGTGATATTATCTCCAACCAGGAAGTTGGCCTAATGGCAGACTAGGCAGTGTTAAGTTGTAGGGCAGACAACAGGTCGTGAGGTTGAATCTGGGCAATGACAGTTTTGAAATGATTTCTTTTGGCAAGAAAATTTGAGTGGAGGTCAAAGTGCACATCATGCATTAGTATTTTCATGTGGGCGGTTGGCCTAGCGGTAGCCTAAGTAGCATGAGTGTGCTAGCAGTAAGGAGGTGCTATGGTCGAATCTCACCCACGATAGTTTTGGTAAGCAAAGATTTAATTTTTATTAATGCATAAGGTTGAGTTGTTAGGTGCTTAAGGTGTGTTTTATTGTTTGAGTGTCATTGGACTTAGGGAGCTATAAGGGAAATGTTTTTTATTTCTTACTATTGTTAAGAAGAAAAATATAATGGAGAGTGTATTTTTTAGAAGTGTTATTCTATGGAGTAATAAGAAAATTATTGGTAAATATTTTTGGGAGTGTATGTTGATATTTTAAGTGGGAGATAAAAGGTGTAGAATGTACTTTTATTGTTTATAATATTTGATTCAATTTGAAGAACTTGGGTCATGATTCAATGTTTTAGTTGATAAACCAAAAGAGATATAGAGCATTGGTTTGAAACAAATTGTACACACATTTTGAGAAGATTTTATAACACATAAAGAGGTGTTGTGCTAACCCTTTTATAGTTGTAAAATATACATTGTGTGAGACATATTTTTGAAGACATTTATCCATAAGAGCCAGTTAAGATTTATGGGCACATATTTCCTTATTTAAGATGTTTTTTTGAATGAATGTTTCTGAAACATAAGGTGGAGTGAAAAGGATTGTTTGATAAGCATTGTTGAAAATATTTAAGGTTGAGACCTACATTGGGCATATTTTTTGGAAGAAGTTTGAAAACACTTGTTTAAGGTTTATGAGCAAATTGTGCTTCATTGGTTGAATGAGTGTATGAAGATTTTTGGCATTGGTTTTGAGTGATATTGAATGTGAACGTGCAATAATTAGAAATCAAATTTGTGAAGCAAGTATGTGCATTAGAAAGTCAAGTATCATGTACTAGACTAGACCTACCTTTAAAAAAGTAATAAATGTGAGACATGTGAAAGCAACAAACTTAATGATTGAGTAGAACATATTGAGATATTTTCAAGTGCATATCATTCTCTATATGTTCAAGAGGTTAAAAGAATTCTAGGTAGAATATGTCTAAACTACTTCAAGTTAAAGAAATTACATTGAAGATTAGACAAAGCATTTGATAGAACTATGTCAAAATTTGAGATTGATTGAGCATATCTTGTGAGTTTTTTGAGCATGAGTTAGAGAATATTTGAGCACATGTTAGAGCAGATTTATGCATGTGTTAAGATATATTTGAGCATATGTTAGAGCATATTTTTGCATGTGTTAAGAGAAGATTTGAGCATATGTTAGAGCAGATTTGTGCATGTGTTAAAGGCAGAGTTGAGCAAGTATTTTGATAAGATTTGAAGATAGATTTAATCAAGATTTGTGTTAAGGCTTGGGGTATATTTGAGTAGAGTTGAGAGTAGGTTTAGTTGCTGATTTGATCAAGATTTTTATTAATGTTTGGGGTAGATTTGAGCAGAGTTGAGAGCAGGTTTGGTTGCTAATTTGATCAAGCTTTGTGTTAATGCTTGGGGCAAATTTTAGTAGATTTGAGTAGAGGTGAGTACCATATTTGAAGGTGATAAGATTAGAGAGGACAAAGGTCTCCTATGGAGAGATATCCACAAGCTAGTGTAGTGGGGACAAAGGTCTCCTATGGATAGATATCCATTAGCCAGAGCATTGGGGATAACGGTCTCTTGTGTATTGCTTTGATTACTGCTATTAATATTTCCATTGATAATATTGGATAATATTATTTGGGAAAGAAAAGTAAAATTTGATATTATACTTTTCACTCCCCCCTCTCAGTATAAGCATGTGTTCTTCATAGGTAATTTTGGGTTCCTCAAGACCTTTGAATGGATTAAGCGTACTTTATTCTAGAAGGATATGAACAAGGACATTCAAAATTTTGTGGCAGAGTGTGACATATGCTAGTGTATGAAGCAAGAAATGGTGCATTCTCTAGGGACTCTTTAGCCCTTGTCTATTCTCAAAAAAATCTAGATAGATATTTCCATGGACTTTATTGAAGGGTTACCTAAGTGCAAAGACAAATCAATTATTTTGGTGGTAGTGGATCATCTCATGAAGTATGCTTATTTTTGTTACCTCTCACATCCTTACACGATCTTAGTCATTACCCAAATTTTTCTAGATTCTATTTTTTGCCTTCATGGCATGGCCACATCCATCATGTCTAATTGAGACCCTAACTTCACTAGTAATTTTTGGCAAGAATTATTTATGTTGTAGGGAACTTAGCTCAAAATGAGTTAAGTATATCATCCATAAATTAATAGTCAAATAGACATTGTTAATAAATTTTTATAGACCTAGCTTTGTTCCTTTGTCTTTGATCATCCTACATAGTGGGTGAAGTGGCTTCCCTTGGCTTAATGGTGGTATAACACTTCCTATCACACTGTGGCCAAGGTTACACTTTTTAAAGTAGTTTATGGATGGCATCCATAAAAACCCTCCTCCTACATTCAAGGAAGCTCCAAGGTCCATTTTGTTGACACTACACTCCATGAACATGTCATAGTCCTCCATTAACTATAGATAAATTTAGGATTGACCTAGAACCAGATGTAACAACAAGCTAATAAACACCATTCTAAGTGCAACTTTGAAGTTATTAATATGGTTTTATTTCACTTGCAACCATATAAATAGGCATCACTCTAGCTTCACATGTGCCAAAAACTTACTACCAAATACTATGGCCCTTATTAGGTCTTGTAGTGGATTGGTTAAAAAACTTACAAATTGGCCATCCCATTTATATCCAAGCTCCATACTATCTTTCATGTCTCATATTTTAATAAGGTTATGGGAAATTATGTATAGGTTAAATCTATTTTACCCGTATTAGTTGAAGAGGGTTCTATATTGCTTGAGCCACAACTTTTAGACCATAGATCATGCACTCAAACCATGTAATAATTGAGGTTCTTGTTCAATGACATAGACTACAACTAGAAGATACCACTTGGGAGTCTCTCCAACATCTACATACTAGTCTCCTCATCTATAAATTTTAGGACAAATATTTTTAAAGGGGAAGGGCATGAAAGGACCCCATTCTAACACCATTTTTGAAAATATAATATGACTATGTAATGACCCCCTTCCAATGTGTTGATATCTTTGTAATATTATTTTCTAATACTTTGTAATGGAATGTGTCAAGTAATACACCTAGGAAAGAGGGCAATTTCATGTAACCATTATCAAGAATGTAACTGATGTTTGGTAGAAAATTCTAGCTCAAGTGTCATTTTGCATGTAAGACAACTCTTGAGCATTAGGTTAGGGTTGCATGAAGTGTATCTTTAAAAGACATGGATCCATGAACAAATGTATCTTTTTGTAAATTAATGAAATTATTGAAGGAGGTTGCCCCCTCGAAGAGGCCTACGATTTTGTATTGTAATATAATGTTATTTCATGAAATTATGTTTTAATTGCAATATTTATGTGAATAAGCTTAATTTTAATATAAGGTTCCTAACATTATTCAAGTTACATTTTACATGGTTTTATATCAAATATAAAGACACATGAGACTTTTCATATTACATGGATCTTGGCTTTTGCTCTTCTCAAACTTATAGGAGAACTTGACTCTTCATATTCATTTTTACATAATAAGTCTCACATATCATATATAGACGAAGTATGTCATGATTGCATATATTTTACCACTTCTTATATAGACACATCACACTCGTAACTCTTAAATTCCTAAATAGACACTTCACACACTTAAATACATGATATATACACATCTTTATGGTAAAAGTTGATTTATAAGTTTTTATGTTATTCCTATCACATCCAATGGATATATCCCACTATTGTGGGATCCCATGGATTCAATTTTATTTTCTCTTAATGACACATCTTCTATTGCCATTAATGTATTTTAACTCCACAATTATTCCCTTTTTAAGTAATTGAGACTTTGAGATGAGATTATTTACTATACTAGGAACATACAATACATTTTATAATACCCATTTAAAATATGGTAGAATGAGAGTTATATTTTATGAACCCTGTACATGATAAATCTTATAATCTGGTATCTTCATTGGTATGATTTTAATTTTAATTGAATCAAACCAATAAATATTTCATGTCATGTGATGGATTACTTGTGAATCAATATACCATAAATCATATCCATATTCTATGTTTGTTTTTTATTGTATTTCTCATGGCTTATTATATATTACTACATACCTATGGAAATATCTTTATCTTTGAAAGTTTATTTCATGAAGCTTGGTCCTTTAAATATTTATGATGCACTTATTTTGAACAAACCTTTGATGTATAATTCCTTATTAGTCCCAAATTCAAATTCTCTTTCTGATTTCAATCTTCAATTATCTTTTCAATTTTCAATTAATATTTCATAATATTATTATTTGTTCAAATTTTAATCTTCTCCCTTCAATTTCAAGTTTAATTCCAAATATCAATTTTTTTCTTCTTATTATCTTCCAATCAGTGTTTCCAAACTCGCGGGAGCCTAATTTTCGTGAGTTCTCGGCAACTCGCAATAAAATTGACAAAAACTCAGAAAAAAACATCAAGAAATTAAAAAATTTAAGTCACAACATTAGGTTTCTCAATCCCGCGTAGCATTGGAAGAAGTCACGAATTACCGTGAATGCCCATTGGATTTTTGGATGGACTGCAATGGCATCGATAGATTGCTCGATATAAATTAGCATTTATCCATAATGTCACACCTTTCTAATCTTAGTCCCTCATACATTTCTAATATCAACCTCATAGAAATTAGCATTTATGCATAATGTCGCACCTTTCTAATCTCAACCTCAACCCTTAGAATCCTTTGAATTAAAAAATGAATTCGTCTTCCCGTCCCAATGCATTAAATGCACCTACAATTACTTGATCATAAAGCAAGACCCCTCGTATTTAACACACTATATAACATTCATGAACGAGCCCGACATTAGCATCGCATATTAGTCACTGCATAGTTGTGCACAGGTGGTGTCCAATTGGTGTCTCATTAAGGGTAATGTCTTAAGGATCTCAAGCATTGCGAGGTCCAATCAATTATGGCTTTAATGAAGTTTTTGTTTCTGGGTGTGGAGAAATTTCCTTTTTGTTTTTGTGTGAGGGTTTGTTATTTTTGTTTGTGCTGATATTGAGTGAGTCTGAGTATAAATCGTGGTTGTAGCTGATGTAGGACCTTTGTATTTTGAGCACTTGGAGTTTATATACATCAATTTATGTGTTGGCAAAATTGTGGCAGTGGAAGACTCGTTGAATAGGGAGGAAGGCAAAATATTTAACCATGCGATCTTCCCTGCATAGGTCTCGACCCCTACTCTTTCCCCTGCATAGGCCTCGGCCCTTGCTTCTCTCCTTATGAGTCTCGGTGAGTAATGGTCGAGTACTAGGTGAATAATGGCCGAGTCGGTGAGTTACTCAACCCAAGTTTTTCTACAAGTCGGCAAGTTAGTAGGCCTAAGTTTTTTATTAGAAAAACTCCCAGGCCTCCCTTATCCATGAGTTTTTCTACAAGTCAGCAAGTTACTCAACCCAAATTTTTTATTAGAAAAACTCCCAAGCTCCATTATCTACGAGTTTCATGGGTAATCGCGAGTAACCTAGGAAAAATTGCTTCCAATAAATCAATTTCACAATAATTCAAATATATATATATATATATATATATATATATATATATATTTATGGAAAACATCTCAAAAGGGATGCCACTTTTGGGTAAGACCCAAGGAGGCAGGGGTATCCATTCCACCAAAAATATCTCGGACTCAAACATGGAAAACCACCTTTGACATACTCAAGGAGTAAATAAACACACAAAACCAATTTAAAAATAAGTAAATAAATAAGTAAATAACAACAAAAATAATAAAATAAAATAAAAAACATGCTCCTTGAGTGTGTCAAAAACAAAAGCACAACCAAACACACACAATAATATAAAAGAAACCACAACACGAACCACATAGAAAAACACAAGAACCACATAACAAAACACAAACAAAACAAAAAAAATAGAAAACTACAAAGACATAACCCAAAAAAAACATGAAAAATAAACACAACCAAAACCTAAAATATTAAAAAATTGAAAAAAAAAAAAAAAACCAACAACAGACAATAAACAAAAACAAAAAACATAGAAAAAACTCACACAAAAAAACACGAATTAACACAAACAAAGAGAAAAACAAGAAAAAGAACGACAAAAACACAAGAACAACAAAAACAACACAAAGAACACAAAAACAAAACAAAACAAAAGAAAACACACACCTTAAAAAACTAAACAAAAAAAGAAAAAAGAAAAAATAACAAAAATTGAACATAACAATGACCTATCTAGTCTAGAAGACTATTAAGGCAAGAAACAACAAAGGAAACAAAAGAAAGAAAAAAGTGAACTAGGGAACTAAAAAAACCTGAATGAACCAAAAAGAAGCAAAAAAAAACAATAATAAACTAGGTACCTTCAAAACTAGAGCCTATTGGAGGCAAATATGACTCAACTTTGAAACCCCCAAATTTAAATTTTTTGTTTCAATCAAAATGTTCATAATGTTGGTCACTTCTTTAGTTGGTTTCAGTTACTTGAGTTTTCATTGGTTGGTTTGATGAAGTCTAACCTTGGTTGATTAATAATGTGTGCCTCTTTTTATTACTCAAATAGCTTAAAAGTGGTTAGCGTAAATTTTTATTAATCAGATTCTTATAGCTGAAATCCAACCCTCCTAAAATAAGTTTCCCTTAGGTCTAAGTCAAATGATCAAAATTTAAAACCCTAAGGTATCCTAAAGAGAGGGGAGATCCTGATTAAACACCTTGGTCCATAAATCCTAAAACATAAGGTTAGCATTAAGGTCCCCAATTAAAATCTCAAGGAAATGCATCCCATCTAATTAAAAAATGAGCACCTAAGATCTAATCCGAGGGCCACGCTCGATCCAGGTTTAATCAGATTATTGCACTCTGATGAATCAAGTAAAGGTTAAGTAAAGTGAAAACAACATTATAACTTAAGGTCATAAGTGATTAAAATTAGTGCAACTTTACAAATCTGGATGAACATGCTTAAAGCTTAAAACAATCCAACGACCGCGCGTTATCCAAAAGTCAAAATTTTTAACAAGTCAATGTGGGTCAAAGATTCTGATTAAATAGTAAACAAATCCGACCGATCGGATGATAGTGCTCAAGTGAAATCAAGATCAATGGTAGCACTTGTTTTAAATTAATCATGTGTTAAAGTGCTATGGTAAAATGATTTAAGGGTATGCACCCCCTTTGGAATAACCATCGAGCTAATTGTGAAGATCGGATGACAACGCTCGATCGAGATCCAATCCAACGGTAGCGCTCCCATAAAGGATGCTTTTAAAAGGTAAAAACCCCCATGTGATTAAATTAAAATTGTTAAAAAAGGTTAACAAGGGTCTAAACATATTGGATAATCATCCCCCTTTCAGCTTAATCAAAGTTTAATATTGTATACCCCTAAGTAATTAACCCCGTAGGTTGAAGGAAATCAACGGTCATGCTAAAATCTAGATTAAAAAAGATGAACTGTAATGTATCGAGAAAGGTGAAGGTAAAGACAAAATTAATTATGTTTTAGTAAGGGTATAATACATCGCTAATCACCCCCCTTTCAGATTAAATCAGGATTAATCAAATCTAATGATACATCCCTTTTGACTAATGGATATGCAACTTTTAGAAGATCTAACGACAGTGCTAGAACCTACTCAAAGATCAATGGTGGTGAAAGAGTCAAAGCAAAACCAAAGGATTAAATAACATGAAGATCTGATGGTGGCACTCATTTCCACTCAGATCCAACAATCCGCATGGGTAAAGGTGATCACAGGTTAGTCCAAACAAAGTTTCTTTTGATAAACGATTAATTATTTGGATGTAAGGGTGATTTCCCCCCTTTTCTAAACTGTGTGTATATATGAAATGATCCAATGGTAGCGCTCTCATCGTGATATAATCTAACATTGATCACTTAGAGAGATAAATATTTTATATAGTGCATAGGTTTAATACAACGAGGTTAAGGTTGTAATCGCTAGGATAAATTTGGTTAACCACAATTAAATAAGGATTAATACACCCCATTATTGGAAGATAAAATAAATAAGGGTATAGTATTTAACCTTTAGTATTTTTTGAAATAAATTATTACCAGACCAAAGATTTTTGACTATATAAGAATTATTAACACAATTAATCAGATACAGGTAGACTAATGACTATTTAGGTCCTGAGATATCAATGATTACGCTAATCCTTTATAGGATTTGATGATAGCGCGTAAATCTAAGGTTTAAATGATAAATCAATCATCTAGATCCGATGGTAGCACTCCATTAAGATCAAGAAGATGCGATGGTCGTGAACGAGTCAAATTCAAAACAAAGGGACACAAACGGGCTAAAAAAACAAGCATATTCTAACAAATCTGATGGATGCACTCTATCTCAAATCAATCCAATGGCAGCGCACGTTCTACAGGTAAAACTGAAAGGTAAGATTTAATTGAAATTTGACTAATAAAATATTAAAACCCACTTAATAGGACTTTAAACCCAACACTAATTACCATACCTATTGGTCAGAATTAAAAAGGTTCAGAGCATGTTTTCCTTCAGATAACTAATATGTAGGTTTTAAGAATATCCAAGGTCACGATAGAACAAAAGTACATCCAACGGTTGCACCCGATCATAGTTGACTCAAGGAGGCACGAGCAACCAAGATAATAACGACAAACAATCACACCAAGAACCAAATCCTGTGAAAATCTTGAGGGTGATCACTACCTAAGTGAAGTATAATAAATCCCAAATATTTAGTAATCGTTCAGGTCTGAGGTAGCACGAGATTCAAAATAGAAGCCATCCCCATTTCACATCCTAGTTCCACGTCAAAAGAAAAGGGTTCCAGCAACGAATAGCAAAATTTTTAATGATTACAGGTACACTAATCAAAAGGTCCCATGGCACGTAGGATGAAATATGTTACCCACCATAAACTTTCAACTCTAGAAAAAGGATGCATTGGCAAAATTTCTTTGGCTGATTTTAAATAGTAGTTGGTGGCATTGTGTTGATGACAAAATATATGAGTTTATCGAACCCATTCCGCCACCCTGCACATGAGCTCACAAAACCAGTGAAGGCCACTACCCTGGTGAGCTAAGAGCAGAAGTTGACACACGAGAAGTACAGAGAGAAGAGGATTTTTCAAGCTTTGCAGTCATAGAAGAACCTGACCTGCTACAGTGAGATCAATGGCATTGTGGGGAGATATTTTTGTACTAGAAGATACTAGGGAAGCCATAATATTCATCACAGATAGGTCACCATACACTGTGATCTCTGGGCCACCTGTCATCGATAGCACCATGTATGAATTTGCTAAGAAATGTGGAGCTGATAAAAGACCTACCCTAGCACAATACTACGATATCGATAATGCATGTATCAGGAGCTTTGATCATGTTATGAAGAATGATGAATGAACCCCATGGATAATGGCCGATTTTTTTACAAAGTACAGGGGTTCCAGTACAAGGGTTTCCCCAAAAATAATAGATGGAACAGTAACCTCGAGAAGCTAGTATGTATGAAGCTTCACTTCTCTTAAGATTTAATGGCATGGATCGTAGTGGCATATGACAAAAGAACAAGAACATTTCAAGACAATAAGGATCAGTCGGTGTTCAGTATTAAAGTCGAGCACATTCAAAAAGTCTTCAAATTGACAAAATATACCACCTTTATGGTAGACAAGGTAATTCAAAACCAATATCAAATGTTTACAGATACAAAAGTGTTTAAAACCTTGTTTGATACACACAAGAGAATAGAAAAAGATTTCCCAATTAGTAAAAATGCTTTTAGGCCATGGGTACAAGATTTTTGTGATATGATAAATATAATTTTGGGAGTACAGGATCTCAGTAGGGTAACTAAAAGAGTTTTATATCTAGATGCACAATGCAATAGGGCACATAACACCCTAATTTATGCCTGGGAATTAGAATTAAGTACCCAGATGCATAAAGAAATGGTATAATTTAGAAGAGCAGTTTTCGAGCAAAGGCAGGAGATGCCCCGTTTCTCTCAGTATTCAATTTTTATCCATTTGATATTGGGTTAATTAGGGGAAGAAGCCATGAAAAGAGTAAAATCCATTGACGACACATATGTCCAAAGTAGTTTCTAGAGAATACACAAAGGATGAACTCACTTTGGCTGGTTCTGTGACCATTTCATGGTAGAAATCCATTGGGTTTTAACTATCATGGTTCCTGAGAGAAATCAAAGAAAAGGAGATTGGGTATTTATTTTTTACAGAAGGTTATACATATATCAGACTATATGGGGCTAATATTTCCCCTAAGATGCTACCAAAATATTTCTCATTATCCCTAGCAGCCTTGGAATTGTGCAGACAAGTGGTTGAAGAGGCTAAGATGAGATTGGTGAAGAAACATGGTAAGGTCTCTGTTGGCATTTTTGCCACATTGATTCTCATTGATTAATGCATTAGTGTATTGTTGGAAATCTGATCTTTGACTTCAGCTTTGATGCAGCTTGGGCGAAAAAAGGAGAAAAAATGAGCAAAAAATGACTAAGTCTGAAAACTGCAGCGATGCGCTGACATGTCGCAGAATCGCGGTCAACGCAGTCAACGCAGGCAGGTTGGGCGAAACCGTCGCGATATCGCGACGTGTTCCGGAATCGCGGGTCGGCCGACGTCAAAAGCATTAAGTCGCAAAATTGCAACGATTCGCTGACATGTCAGCGAATCGCGACACTGGTGGCTTCAGAGGCACAAAGTTAAAATCTTGCAGCGCGTCGCTGACATGTCAGCGAATCGCGACGGAAAATGGCGATTGATACGGCGAGAAGAAACATGTAGCGAAATCGCTACATGTTTCGTTTTCGTGGGGCAGAGCGCAGGGAGGAGCAACGACGGAAACATGTAGCGAAATCGCTACATGTTCCGTTTTCGCGGGTCTTCAGCAGCGAAGTGTACGACGTAAAATTATGTCGCGATTTCGCGACCCGTCACGTTTTCGTGACCTGCGCAGTTTTCCCGCCAAGTGCAATATGAACGGCCGAGAGGGTTTTTTCGATTTCCGATGATTTAATGCTGACCCGAATTAAATATTTTGCAGATTTCCGAGGCGGTTAAAGTCGAAGAAGCGCCCAGGCTTCCAAAATTAAATACTTATTGGTTCAAAGTAGTTGTTCATGGATTGGCGTAACGTTTTCATGCATATCGAAAAACGAATTTAATGAAGAACCGCGAACGTTTCATTGCCTTTAATTTTTGCTTCCTCGAGGCCGTGATTAAGGGGATCGTGTTCCTGATTTCCAAGATATAATTGTAGATCACGAGGAAGTTGGTTTTAATTATTTAATGCTGCAAAGAGGACGGACCTCTATAAAAACCAATGTAATTTTCATTTACAAAGGTTGGAAAAACTTGCTGCTAGAAACTAGAATTGTATCTACGAGAATAAAAGGATCAATTTCTAATTTTTCAAGCGTTGCATGGATGAATTTCTTTTCTGTTTTCTGCATTTCTAATAGCATTCGTACTCCTGCATTGCTATTACATTTAAATTCTGCATACTGGATTTAAATATTGCGATCAGGGTACGATTCCTGGAATGTGGGTTTGGAGGGATTTGTGGCATGTGATTGTGCGAAGATTAAGCTGATTTCTTATGTTACTTGTTGTTGTTGCGTTTGTAGTTTCCTGCTGTTGTTTTTTCCGATCCCATCACTTCGGCTCGTGGCCATATTTCCCATTTCTTTCTGCAACCTTTTAAATATCTTTCTAGCAACCTTATCTTAAACCCAATTTTAGAATAGTAGAGGGAACCAGCCCACTCTGGAGATTGGTATGGGAGCCATTTCTTGCTTCCAGCATTTCAATGTTGGCCGGGTCTAGGGCGCAATTGTAAAAATCCTTTCCTGTGGCAGATTCGTGACCAACAGTTTTTGGCACGCCCGGTGGGACAGACAAGTTTCTGTCTCCAAGAATTCATAATTGGTGGGATACGCATAATTTTCCAAAGTGATAACCCCACCGGTGCCAACAGTTTTGGCACGCTTTTAACACCCGAAGGTCTCAAGATTTGATGAGCTGTATTGACCTCACAGCGGAGATTTGTAAGTTCATCTGGTGACTCTGCTGAGTTGAAGATCTGTTCGTGGACGCCTGTTTTTTTTTTTTTTTTTAATTTCAAAGAATGTTTTTTCTGGCGACTCTGACTTAATTGCGATGGCCGTGATTCCGCAGACCACTGCCACAAAGGCAAGGGTTTTTTCTAGATGGGATGATCCTGGCCCTCTGAATCTCCAAGTTCAGCATGAAATTCCCGAAGGTGCCCTGAAGAATCTAGCAAAATATGATGGTACCGTAGGCATGGCTCTGGAACATGTTGAAGATATTGCTATTCTATCCATGATCCATGTCATAGAACACGAAGATGTTATGATCCGACTTCTGGTTCAGTGGAAGAGCATTGCAATGGTACAGACTGCTCAAATGTCAAAGCATCAACTCATGGGATGATCTAGTCGGAGCACTGATCAAAATATTTGATGAAGATCCTTTCTACAGTTCTTTGGATCTCTATCATTTTTTAATGTACATCAAGAGAGCACCTCAAGAAAGCATCATGGACTTCAATGTTCGATTCTTGATAAGTTGGAAGAGAATTCCAGAGAAGATCCGTCCATCACCCACCCAAGCCCACCTCTTTTATGTTCGAGCTTTTAATTCTGACATAGGTCTCTTTTTGCTGTAGTCAGGTGAACAACGCTTCCCACAAATCTTTGAGGAAGCAGTGTGAGCAGAATAGCTGTTGCTCTTATCAAGAAAGTTACCGTGGGGAGAAAATCCATTACCTTCTCCGATGGTTGCTGCTCCTGTCTACCCTGCATAGTACTTTTCATGCCAGATCCCTTATACTGAGCAGAAACCTGAGATGCAATCATGTGGAGTTCAAGGGACAGATCTCGTCCAAGGTCAAGGATTGGAACATGCAAGCACTTTTCCAGCAATGAACAATATGATTGCTTGCAGTTTTCATCAAGAGATGGGCCAAGTAGAAGAACAAGTTCAAATTCCAGAACCTGAGGAGATCCCGGAATCAAATTTCTCACTTGAAGAGCCCTGTGATCACATCAAGGAGTTAGAGGAGCTCAGTACTCAACCCACAGCCAGTAAAGTCTGCAAAGTGGTGGTGTTGGTTCCAGCCACTACATCCAGTACCTGAAGAAGTCTTCCATGGGGGTACTAGTAAGAAGGATAATCTGTCGCATTGCATCCTATTCGCACCATGGAGAACTTCAAGAAGGAGCCAGCCCAATTTCAAGGACCGACTTAAGTATGATCAGATCTGGTCGGGACATTGCAGATTTATCGGATAACATTCTGAGATTGGATGTCTGGTGGCGACATGCCAATCATGTCGTGAATTATTGTATATAGTATTTTGAAAAAAACAAAAAAAAATATAGAAAAAAGAGAAAAAAAAAAGAGTGGTATTGTTTTTATTTGTTCATCTCGGCTTTTGTTGCCTGCGAGCCGTAGATGCTTGTTTTTCCTTTGTTTTTCTCCTCCCAACAGTTTGGTGGCTTTCTAGAACTTTCTTCTTTTCCCTTCCCCGTTTCCTCTCTTTCCTTTCTTCATCTTCTTCCTTCTTTTTCTTCTGCATTAAAATAAAATAAGCCACAGCTGTTGTTTCTTTTTACTTTTTCTGTTTTTCCCCGTCCCTTCTTATCCCTTTCCTCTAAGTTCAGTCTTTTATGCATTGATTTCGCAGTCTAGTTCATTTCATTTCACAGCTTTCCTAGTTCCATTCCCACTTCATAACTTCGTTCATTTTCATATCACTCCATTGCAGTCACCGCTTGCGCAACCGCAAGAGCTCATTCCATTTTCATTCCATTTGTTTCATTTCACAACAAGTTGCAGGTCCTTCCAGTTTCAATTTTTCAGCAGAACATGTTTTGCAGCAGCTAGTTTACGGTTCGGATATGACTCTATGCCCAATGGACTAAGGCCTGGATTCTTGCATACAGCGAGCTGTATACCCCGCGAGCCGCCAAGAATGTTGGCATTTTTGCCACATTGATTCTCATTGATTAATGCATTAGTGTATTGTTGGAAATCTGATCTTTGACTTCAGCTTTGATGCAGCTTGGGCGAAAAAAGGAGAAAAAATGAGCAAAAAATGACTAAGTCTGAAAACTGCAGCGATGCGCTGACATGTCGCAGAATCGCGGTCAACGCAGTCAACGCAGCAGGTTGGGCGAAACTATCGTGATATCACGACGTGTTCCGGAATCGCGGGTCGGCCGGCGTCAAAAGCATTAAGTTGCAAACTTGCAGCGATTCACTGACATGTCAACGAATCGCGACACTGGCGGCTTCAGAGGCACAAAGTTAAAATCTTGCAGCGTGTCGCTGACATGTCAGCGAATCACGACGAAAAATGGCGATTGATACGGCGAGAAGAAACATGTAGCGAAATCGCTACATGTTTCGTTTTCGAGGGGCAGAGCGCAGGGAGGAGCAACGACGGAAACATGTAGCGAAATCGCTACATGTTCCGTTTTCGTGGGTCTTCAGCAGCAAAGTGTACGATGTAAAATTATGTCACGATTTCGCGACCCGTCGCGTTTTCGTGACCTGCGCAGTTTTCCCGCCAAGTGCAATATGAACGGCCGAGAGGGTTTTTTCGATTTCCGATGATTTAATGCTGACCCGAATTAAATATTTTGCGGATTTTCGAGGCGGTTAAAGTCGAAGAAGCGCCCAGGCCACCAAAATTAAAGGATTTATTGGTTCAAAGTAGTTGTTCATGGATTGGCGTAACGTTTTCATGCATATCGAAAAACGAATTTAATGAAGAACCGCGAACGTTTCATTGCCTTTAATTTTTGCTTCCTCGAGGCCGTGATTAAGGGGATCGTGTTCCTGATTTCGAAGATATAATTGTAGATCACGAGGAAGTTGGTTTTAATTATTTAATGCTGCAAAGAGGACGGACCTCTATAAAAACCAATGTAATTTTCATTTACAAAGGTTGGAAAAACTTGCTGCTAGAAACTAGAATTGTATCTGCGAGAATAAAAGGATCAATTTCTAATTTTTCAAGCGTTGCATGGATGAATTTCTTTTCTGTTTTCTGCATTTCTAATAGCATTCGTACTCCTGCATTGCTATTACATTTAAATTCTGCATACTGGATTTAAATATTGCGATCAGGGTATGATTCCTGGAATGTGGGTTTGGAGGGATTTGCGGCATGTGATTGTGCGAAGATTAAGCTGATTTCTTATGTTACTTTTTGTTGTTGCGTTTGTAGTTTCCTGCTGTTGTTTTTATGATCCCATCACTTCGGCCTGTGGCCATATTTCCCATTTCTTTCTCGCAACCTTTTAAATCTCTTTCCAAAGAACCTTATCTTAAACCCAATTTTAGAATAGTAGAGGGAACCAGCCCACTCTGGAGATTGGTCTGGGAGCCATTTATTGCTTCCAGCCTTTCAATGTTGGCCGGGTCTAGGGCGCAATTGTAAAAATCCTTTCCTGTGGCAGATTCGTGACCAACAGTCTCCTAGCTCGATGTCCCCTGCCATTTTGGAGATTTTATTTTTGTTGGCTACCCTTCCCTACTCAAGGGAATGTTTGAATTAGGTAACATGGGATTCAACGAGATAACTTGGAGATTTTACGACCCAAAAGGAACATACAACAAATGATGTTGATAAGGGAGTACACCTGAATTTTGCATCGTGAAGATGCTTTTGAGGAAAGCTTGTTAGAAGCTATGGAAAAAGGATTCAATTTGTAGGGAGTATGGGATAAATTCCCTACTAAAAATAGGGGCAACACATAGGTTTGTGAGGCCTATGATTACCCCACATAATTAAGGAGGCTTCGGGAAGGTTCAGTCGATGTAGTAGCTCCTATTTTACCAGGGGCAAGCCAAGCAATCAAGGAAGATCCCTTGTTGGAGTTGATAGAATAACAGGGTATTGATCTAATGGAGGTCACTGTTAAAACCATAGAAGTGATAGAGCAAAAAGTCAAGCCTCCTAGAAGTACCCATATCAAGATAGAATCAACACCAATCACTCCTCAAGAGGTTTTCCAAAATCCCAATACAGATAAGGGAAAATAAATTGTAATCACATTTGTTCAAAAAGCCTCAACCCATGGAGCAAGCTATAGTCCCCATTTTTGATAGAATATTAATATAAATAGTGTAAATAAATTGGCACCCATGGCTATCCCTGTCTCTATAAAAATAAAAATACAGGAGATTAAAGTCCCATCAGTAGTACAAATGAAAAAGTAGGAGAACTGGTGAACTTGGTGGTCTATTTAGAAGTCATGTAGTGAGAAATCAAATGGAGATAACTCATGTAGAGAATAAGAAGCCCAAATTATATCTACCCTCTACAAAGGTTGTTTTGGAAAGAACAAATGAGCAAACTACCTTCACTATTGCAGACGAATAAGAGTTACAGTTAGTAGCAAGGATGGGAAATCTAAGAGAGCAATATACAGAAGGGTCACAATTAGAAGCAACTGTATCAGATATAGCAGAGATACATCTTACTACTCTACAAGACCCACTAGTATTTAGAGTCAATAAGGAAACAAAAGGCTCATCAATACTAGGGAAAGCAGGTGAAATAGCAAAAGTTGTCAAAACAATGCAAAATCAAGCTATAGACCAATTCATTGAAAAAATCGCAGAGTTAAGGAAACAATTGGAAAAGGAGGAAAAGGAAAAAGCAAATATGAAAGAATTAATAAGTAAACAATAGGAACAATTGGTACAAAAGGATAATTCGAGTGCACAGCCCCATTCAGTGGTGAAGGTTCAATACCATACCTATTATTTAAATGCAATGAAGAAGAAAATGTCAATAAAAATACAAGCTCATGCTAGAGGATTCATTGAAATGTTTAGACAGATAGGGGTGATCCAAGTAACTGCTCGAGAAATTTTGATATTAATACAGGAGAGAGCGAAATATTTTGAAGTCATTCATCCCACCCTTGATTTCATAGGAGATAATTTTGAAGAGTTGTAGGGTCAGTAGATGACAATAGATAATGGCAATAAAGTCCATCTAAATTTTGAGTTTTTGAAAGCAGCCATGTTTGGGGTAAATTGGGAAATATAGATCAAAGTTGAGAATAAAATTAATAACTTGATAGAAGAAGCAACGGGAAAAATGGTAGACATTGGTCTATCCTTAGACCAATGCTTGGAAGCCTCAGATGTAGAACTACTCAAGCATACCATAGAAAAATTTAAGTGCGAATCTGATAATGAAGCAAAAATGACTAAACAAATTACTTCTCTAGTGAATACTATGGAGATGTTGCTCTTCCAATATAAGATGAACATGTCCATTATAACCACACAAGAAAATATGATTTATGCTAAGGTTTTCTACCTCCTTTGATACAAAATATATGATTTATGTAAACTTTATGAAATCAATACAATTATGAATCTCTTTTCTATTATATCTTTTGTCTTAGCCCTGTGTGTCACTGTGTAATGGTTTACATTATTTGAACACATTATATACATTTATTTCATTGGTTAAATTTTGGTTTTATTGCGATATTCGAATAAAATTAAGAACACCAATTTCTCTCTTCCCCTTCTTTCTGTTTCATAATAAAATCATTGTTAAATTGCTATAACAAACCAATAAATCTAGGCACCAGTCTACATAAGGCATAAAAAATGGTTGTTTTCATGCTTGGTAATTTTAATACATATAGTATAATATAAATTTGGAGCGTGTAATTAGAGTTTTTGCCATAGAATTACCATTGGGGTTTCCTTACCCGACTTGTAGTTTTCTTTAGCAATATTTGTGTTTAACAAAACAATGAGGCAGGTTGACCAAAGCCTGTAATAGCTCGTTGGTTTCAAATAGATTCTTGTAGTGTGACTGTATCGCTCCAAATTTTTTGCACCCTTACCTTCAGGCTATAGGATCCGCGCCCGGAAGGGGGATGGGAAAAGGATGGGACAATACCTCGGACTGAGAGGCCCTTTGAAGGTCCCGCCTCTCGGGGGAGGAGTATTAAGGTGATTTTTCGACGGATGGTGGGGTTCACCAGGAAACGTTTAGTGGCAGTCTCCACGCCTAGGTTGGGAATGTGTTTGATGTGTTCAGTTTTAGCTTTAATCATTCAAATCCTAGGTTTGGCCAAATGAATCTAAACTGTTCTATTAGGAAATGCAGATTTAAATGAATACAGAAAACAGAATTAAATAGAAAATACAGAGAACAAGCTAAGTGAGAAAAACCATACCCGATTCCGGATGTCTGATGGAGGTTCTGATTTTTGAAGCAGTCCAGATCGTCTGGAATTTGACAAGATCGTCTTTGATCTGACAGGATCATCTGAGATCTAGCGAATTCGTTAGACGAATTCGTCAGAGACCTGCAATCATAGAAATAGACACAGAATACAGAAAATGCAGATATGATGACAGAGGGAAATGGTGTAAAATGGCGATAAAGATGTTAAGATGATAATTGCAAATAGAAATGCAAGTAAATTATCATGCTTTAATAGCTAATCATGATTTTATTATGTATTTAAGCTACATGGGTGAACTCCAAGATGCAGAATAGCAGAAAATAACAATAAACTGATCTAAATGCAGAATGAAACAATAGACGAAAAGGGAAAAGTGCAAACTCTGGGCACCAATTGCCCCCAATGTTGACCGTAGTCGAAATCGTCTCGAATTGGGGCGTGATCGTCCGAGATTGTACAAGATCGTCTGCGATGATCTGAGCTTGCTCCGGCTGAAAAACGATGAAGTTCCTGCAAACAAACTTGGAAAAATACGAAGGCAAATGGTGATTTAAGATGGTCTAATGCAAATAGAACTCGTGTTACAGGAAATTTCAGCCAGGGGAATGTCAAGGGGAGGGCCTAAGATTAAATAGGCATAGGAAGGATGTTAGGAGGTTGAGGGATCATCCCAATTTGGGAGATCTCCATCGGGGAAGTCTCTAACCGCGTAGACACGCTTTTGCCCCGGTTAGAGACGTCGTTGAAACATAAGCTAATTATGAAAAATCAGTTTTGGGACGAAATCGTCTGGACGTTCTGCTCCAGACGAATTCGTCCGATCTGAGGCGATATCGTCTGATCGGCGACGATATCGTCCAACGGACAAAACAAATCCTAAAAATGGCACAAAAAATGAGGAAACGGGTAGCAGGCGGTTTTGGAGCGGTTTTGGGGTTGAAATTTGAATTTGAATTATTTACTAAGGTAATTTTAATTATTTGCTAAGGTTTATTGCGCCAATTTTAGGGTGCTACATTTTGCCCCCTCTTTAGCGAATTTTTCGAAGAAAATGCGTTAAATATGAGTTCTTCTCGATCTACGAGAAAGCAAAAATTATTCCCATTTTTAGGCGACGATTCTAGGTCGAATCGTACGACGACTTACTATGGTGCCCCCTCCGTGTTTTTACCCAAATCGAACGTTTGAGGTAAAAACGCGAAAAAGCAAAATTTTAAAATGTTTTTAATTGTTTTTTGAATAAAATTAAGAAAAATAGGGAAAAACCCTAATTCATTTTTACTGTTCATTTTCCTGGTTTCTAGAGCTCTGCAGACAAGATGGTCGAGACAGCGCACAGATCGACAGAGGTCCGGCGCGGGCTACGGGTAAGGGTCCAAACTTAGTTTAGAAGGCTTTTATTTTGAATTTCATGCTTTTTAGATTAATTTTGAATGATTTTTGAGCATCGCGGCCATTTTTGGGCCGTCGACGTCGTCGGGACGAAATCGTCTCAATTTCGTCGAAATCGTCTCGATATCGTCGATTTCGTCCAAGGGCGAAATCGGTGATATGGGGACGATTTCGTACAATAAGGGACGATTCCCTCTTGCGAAATCGAAGACAAATTTGCTCAAATTTTGGACGATATCGTCCAATAGTGGACGATATCATCATTTGTATGAAATTGAACTTGTTTTACTTGCATTTTTAATCACTGTGTTATTAATGATTTTTATTGTTTTGTTGTTTATGTTGCAGAGAGGATTACTAAAGAGCCGGGAATGGAAATACGGCGGGCTGAGGGATGACTTGGCCGCTCTATCTCAGGCAGAGCGAGATCAGTTGGCTCAAGTCGGCTTGCAGCATGTGGCAGATATGCCACAGGTTTCTATAGATATGGGGCTATTGACGACCCTAGCAGAGAGGTGGTATCCGGGTTCTTCTTGTTTTCGGTTATCGACAGGGGAGATGACTCCCACATTGGAGGATGTATGGAGGATTTTGAGGATCCCCATACAAGGATGGCTAATAACTCCCACGGCCAATCGGGGCCACGCGATGATGCGACTGTGCAGAGATCCGAGCTTCGCCCTGGAGAAGGGCGGAGTGAACATCGAGTCGCTACGCCAGATGCCTGGGGCATCTAGACCGACACGGAGTTTTGGTTGGGGTGGTAGGTGGTCTGCTTGCTATGCCATCAGAGTGGATGCAGAGTACCATGGCTACTGACAGATGTGGTCTACGACATGAGAGACCACGGGTACAGGTTTGCTTGGGGGAGCTTTGTACTATGTCGATTGTATAGGATCCTGCATGGGGTCGTATACAAGGGCGGCCGATGTCTGGTCATGACATCACTACTACAGGTTTGGTGCTGGGAGCACATCATGGTGCGGAGGCCGGTAGGGCTCCCACTGATAGGGATTGACGGGGAGAGGCCCCGAGTTTTCTACCGGTGGCTCCGAAGAGGGTCACAATGGCGGATAGATCCGCCAATGTCCCGGAGACTACTTGACGACCTTGTCTCCGACCGGATCACCCGGAGGCCTTGGAGAGATCATCCAGGGTGGGCCGAGGACGGACAGGAGCTGGCTCACGTTAGGCGAACCTCGCTGGTCGAGGATGGAGAGGGGAGAGGTGGAGCTCCACCGCTACGACCGAGTTTTGAGGCAGTTCGGTCTACAACAGGGGATCCCATCTCTCAAAGACTACGAGTTTTCCCGGACCATCCGGGATAACACTACAGTCAATGGGGCTCCAGATATGCAGCGCTTCTAGAGTGAGGATGCGGACGATGCCCCCATTCAGCCAGTGGATGGGGATGACATAGGGGTTGTTGATGGCTACGATGCCTGGTACGCAGGCATCCGCCCTCCTCGGATGACGAGGGCTCAGGGTCCGATTCACGTAGTTGTGCATCGGATGGGGAGGCGGCGCCAGGCGGCCATTGAGGTGGCACAGGGTCACGATGGGAGAGAGCGAGAGGAGGCCACGAGGCTCAGCGAGAGGCCACGGCAGCGGGAGAGGAGGGAGGAGAGACCCCCTTCTCCATGGAGAGAGAGGCCACCATCGCCCGATAAGGGCAAGGGTGTCGAGGTAGGAGAGAGTAGCGAGATGGCTACTCTTCGGGCGAAGACTGTCCGTCTCTAGGCTCAGGTGCAGTCCTTGCAGGATGAGGCTGCACGACACCGAGAGGAGGCCACACAGCTCAGAGATGAGGTCGCATGCCTCAGAGCATGGAGCGGAGGGGCGAGCACTCGGGACCTAGCATGGGCTATTGCCCAGATCACATTCTATCAGATGCTATACCACCATATGGTACCAGAGGGGCAGAGGTTACCGCTGTCGGCCCACATTGCGGAGCCTATCATGATGAGGTCATCGAGGACATCATCACGATCAGAGTCCAGGACTCATAGCACCACACGGACTACGATGGGGCCACCTCGTCCACCTCAGGGTGGGGGAGGAGATGAGGCTGAGAGCTCGAGGGGTTCTCGAGGCTAGTCGCTACTGATCGCACTTGCACAGATTGATACATAGTGTTTATTATTTTTGATAGAGGATTGAGTATGCCGAGGTACAGATTGTGGCATACCGATCCGGTTTTGAGATGATGTATATATTGTTGATATATATATAGATGAGATATTTTTGATCATATGACTTGTCTTATGTGTTTGTATGATGCTTTAATGTTTTGATGTGATTGATTTGATGATTCATGTAATTATGTCGTTTGGAAATATTATGGTTTGAATGTCATGCTTTTAAAATTTAAATGAAATAATCTGATGTAAACAAATTGGTTGTTGTGATGTGATTTGATAAAAAATAAAAGGGGACTTTTAACAATAATTTCAAAGGACATTGTCGCTATTATAGACCATTTCATGGAGTCGCCGCTCGCTAGGTCGTCAAGCTAATCCTGGTATAGAAATATTGCTAAAAGTAAAAGAGTGCTTAAGAGACTGTCTTAAGACTTTGTTGTGATGATGCAAATGATGATGATGATGGTGATTTGTTTTCAGATTTCCATGAAAATATTATGCATGAAATATATATTTTTAAAAAATGATTTTTGCTAGGCATAAATTCCTAAGTGTGATAAATTTTTTGAATAATTCCCTAGGAATTATACCATCATTGCAAAATTGAAGTTTGACATAATGACATGAAATAGTAACAATGTGCGTTGTTTTAAAGCATAATTGTGTAACATAATGATTTAAGTCATATGTTTTTATGATTTTAAATAAATGGGAAATAAAATTAGTACAATGGTTTGCGCTAGGCATAGAATATTTAGGTATAAACTTATACCATCATCGTGAAATCCAAAGAAGAAAATAATAGTTTTATTGCAAGATGCATTTTTGATCTGTGATAAATAGAAAAATAATAATATGAAAAGTTTGTTTGAAATTATTTATGAGATTTTGTGAGAAGATGTATGTAATTGCTTTGATACAAAACAAAAATTCTGAAATAAAAGGATAAAATTATTCTGAAAAGAGTTATAGAAATATTTTAAATTATCTCAAAGAGAAATGTAGATTTATAAGGAATCCTCATGTGCAAATGTGAATTCATTACCGATCTTGATTTATCATAATGATACAAAATCTCTCAAATACAAATGTGTGTGCGATTGTATTGTTCATTTACCAGTTTTGAGCAAGATAATTTGATACAAGTGATTTGCCTTAACCAAATAAGTGTTCATTAACCATGATTTAGATGCATATAACCGTACCAGACTACTATGTAAGTCGGGTTATCAAGAGCTAGCTAATCCATAAGCAGACATAGGTCTGTACAAAAGAAGGTCGCTAATGTGACAGACATATCACCACGCTAGGAGTTACCCAAGGCCAAGCGGGTTGGGCACAAACCACCTGTTATGGGGCTTACCTCACGGTTTTCGAATAATTGAGAATTCCAGGGATTCAAGCTCATCAACCCTTCTTTTCTTTTCAATGGGTAGGGAAAGGGATTTTATTGCTTTTGCTTTTGCTTGTTTCGCTTTTTTTTTTTTTTGTATTTTGCTTTGATATTTGAGATAATGCTGAAATAGTGCTAAGAGAGTACAAAATGATTCTGAAATAATGCTTCTTTTTCTCATGATTTTGCTTGATTTTTCTTTTTCTTTTGCTTCCTATTCTAGGGATACTTGCTCGGATTAGCTGTAGAGCAAGGGATTTTTATTCCGGGTAGGGGTGAGCTTGTCCTTTTGTCAATTCTCAAATATTCTAGACCATGTGCATGATAGGATAGCAGGGGAAACTTTTCGCTCAAGAAACCACTTCTACAATGTAGCATAGCATGGACATTACAAATATAATCATTTTATTGTGAAAGGATATGCTTGGTTTAAGTAAATAACAAGATCAATTCTCTCGTGCTCAAACTTTATTTAATTGAATTTTGTGGACTTTGATATAAGAGAGATTAGTAATCATGCCAGATAAAATCAAGATATTTATTTTTGTGTTTGCAAAAGTGAGAGATTCCAAATAAATGCTAATTTATCCAAAATAATTTGAAAATATAACTGCAATATTTTAAGAAGAAATATATACAACAAATATTTTTGAGGAGTTTGATAATTTTGACTCTCTCTTTCTCTCTCTCTCTATATATATATATATATTTTTGGTTTCGAAAGAGTCAATAATATTGTTGTTTGTTTTTGTTTAAACAGTTTTATACATTTTTAAAATGAGACAACATGCAAAATATATACAAATGATGAAATGACCAAATTTTATGCGTAATATCGCTTAAGATGCATAATATTCATAGGTTCTTTTAAATATTTACCATCTAAGGTAGCTAATTTGTATGCTCCCGATTCAAATTTAGCAGGTGATAATATATGGTCCAAGCCAGCTTGGGCTCAAATTTACCTTTAAGGTCTTTAGTTGCATTAGTATTTTTTTTATTTTCTTTTAAAACAAGGTCGCCGACCTCAAAGGATCGATGACGAACTTTCTTAGCATATGATCTTTTAAGCTTGTTTTGGTAGGCACGAAGATGCTCCAAAGCATTGATGCGCTTTTCATCTAGGAGTTCCAGTTGACTGAGTCTGCCAGCTCGATATTCATCTCCTACTTCGGTATCTTGAAGTAGTAGAGCCAAAGAAGGAACTTCTAATTCAAAGGGAAAAACAGCTTCAGCGCCATAAACCAAAACAAAAGGTGAAGTACCTGTGGGAGTACGCACACTAGTGCGATATGCCCACAAAGCTGGATATAATTGAATGTGCCAGTCGCGGCCAGATTTATTGACCAATATTTTGAGGATTTTAATTAATGTTTTATTGGATGCTTCTGCTTGGCCATTACCCTGAGGATAATAGGGAGTGGACCAGCGATGTTGAATCTTATATTTTTGGCATAATTTCTTAACATCTTTATTTTTGAAACAAGTTCCATTGTCTGAGATGAGATTTGCAAGAATTCCGAACCTACAAATGATTTGATTAAAAATAAATTTAGAGACTTGTGTTCCAGTGCAGGAAGCTAAAGGCATAGCTTCAACCCACTTCGTAAAATACTCGATGGCGGTTATGATGAATTTGTGTCCATCAGATGACACAGGATTAATTTTGCCAATAATGTCTAAGCCCCATTTTGAAAAGGGCCAAGGAGATGAAATAGCCTGCAGTTCTTGTGCAGGGGCATGGACAAGGTCAGCATGTTTTTGGCACTTGTCGCAATGGCGCACATAATCATGTGCATCAGTTTCCATGGTAGGCCAAAAGTAGCCTATCCTAAGGAGCTTTTTAGCAATGACACTACCACTGAAGTGTCCTCCACAAGATCCATCGTGGGCTTCACTCAAAGCTGATTTGGATTCTTCTAGATTCAAACATCTCAATAGGATACCTTCAAAAGATCTCCTATATAAAGTATTGCCAATTATTACAAATCGACTTGCTCGTCTACGTAATAACCGACGTTGGTTCCTATTAGAACCGGCAGGGAAAGTCCCATTGTGAAGAAAATCAAATATATCCGTATACCAAGGTTCAGGAGTAGTTTCATTGATTAGAAACACATCCAAAGGTTCTAAGCATGACTTATTTGAAGCGGGTTCCTGGAGTCGACGAATAATGATGGTGGCATATTCGTCATCTAACTCCAAGGGCAGAAGAGAGGCAGCTGCGGCCATAGCGTCAGCCGCACGGTTGCTAGTTCGAGGAATAGCTTCCAAGGTAACTTGATCAAATAGAGATATTAATTGTAAAACATATGCTTTATATGGGCGTAATTTATCATCTCTGGTCTGATAAACTTCATTGATTTGATTTATGACAAGTTGAGAATCACCAAAAACTAGCAGATGTTTAATTTTTAGCGCCAAGGCAGCTCGTAATCCAAGGATTAGAGCTTCATATTCGGCAATGTTATTGGTGCAAGCAAATGTTAATTTGAAGGACAGAGGTATAAGATGTTTTTGTGGAGATATTAAAATAATACCCGCACTAGCCCCACTCATGCATCGGGCTCCATCAAAGTATAAGGACCATTGTTCAACATGGTCTGCCTCTAATTGAAGGCATTCATCAGGAAACTCAATGATGAGGGGATGGGTAGACTCTAAGGGTGCAGCGGCTAATTGATCTACTATGATTTGACCCTTAACGGACTTCTGTCCTATGAACGTGAGTTCAAACTCGCTTAGAGCAAGAACCCACTTTGTTGTACGACCCGATAAATAAGGTCGACTCATGAGATACCGCAAGGGATCATATTTAGCAATGACATATGTTTTCTGACTGAGCATATAATGGCATAATTTTTGCATAGAAAATACGACTGCTAGACATAGTTTTTCTAATGTTGTGTAGCGAGTTTCATAACTAATTAAAGTTTGGCTAATATAATAATTAGCACGTTCTCTTTTCTCATCATCAAGTTGAGCTAACATAGCTCCTAAAGCAAAATCTGAAGCTGAAATATACAGGATAAATGGGCGATCAGGTCTAGGCGGTGAAAGCACAGGTGGGTTAAGGAGGTATTGTTTGAGAAGTTCAAAAGCTTCCTTACATTCGTCGTCCCAATTAAAAGGGACATCCTTCTTAAGAAGCTTAAGAAAGGGACTGGTTTTGTCCGCCAGCTTATCGATGAAGCGACGGATAGCTTGAAGCTTACCTTGTAAACTTCGTAACTCAGATATATTGGTAGGTGCGGGCATATCAGTGATAGCCGCAATCTTGAGAGGGTCGATTTTGATACCACGTAAAGAAACTAAAACCCCTAATAGTTTACCGGACTTGACTCCGAATATACATTTGGCTGGATTTAATCGAATAAGATATTCTCTTAACCGATTAAATACTTTTCTCAAATCATCTAAATGATCATCTTCATTAATAGAGCGAGCTATAATATCATCTACATAATCATGTAGGATATCATGCATCATATCATGAAAGATATAAGTCATGGCTCGTTGATATGTTGCGCCCGCATTCTTTAAACCAAATGGCATCACTTTCCAACAAAAGGTACCCCAAGGGGTAATAAAGGTTGTTTTAGCCTGATCTTCAGGAGCTATCCTGATCTGATTATAACCAGAAAATCCATCCATTAGGGACATCATTCCACTCCCAGTAGTAAAATCAATGATTTGATCCATGTTTGGAAGAGGAAAATCATCTTTAGGGCATGCAACGTTAATATCTCTAAAGTCTCGTGCAAACCCTAACTTTGGTAGCTTCTTTCTTGGTGACTGGAACTACATTCGAGATCCATTCAGCATAATCAATAGCTTGTATAAAAATAACATTCAGGAGTTTTTCTAACTCCCCTTTGACTAGCAAGGCCACTTTGGGATGCATTTTTCTAAGTTTTTGTTTAACAGGTTTAGCATCCGGATGGACTACTAGGTGATGCATGACTACAGAAGGGTCTAAAACTGGCATATCTTCATATGTCCAAGCGAAGACATCTTCATATTCTTTAAGGAATGCAATGTATTGCTCTTGTTTTTCTTGACTTAATTCTGATCCAATACTGATGATGTGAGGATTATCCTCAGGTCCAATGTTAACCTTAATGACGTTTTCTACTTCCATGTGTAGATCTCTTTCAAAATTAGGTGGGGCAGGTGAAACGCCCAATTCTTGTAATTCCTTTAAGGTTAACTTGGATAATTCATCTTGAGGAGTCGTGGCCTCAAGTCGGGCTATAGTAGGTATAGAACCATCAAAATAAAAACCATTGTGTAACATCTCTTCCACGGAGACATCATGGAAAATATCTCCCTCCAACTCATCGTCGGATTCAGCAATCATTTCAGGGTAGGCTATGGATAGCATATTGCAGGTAGAAGAATTATTCTTGGGATACAAAGAATCTTGTTTATCTAGATAATCTTGATAACATATGAGTTGATCATCATCTTCAAAAGGGAAGGGTTGATCCTTACTAGGAAATAGGCCCACACCACATCGGGCGGGCCATGGTTCTACCTCGAAAGGTTCTTTCATACCATTTTGGAAAGGTCCCAAGCCTTTCCCTTTATAGCCCAATTTAAGCATTATGGGTTTAGCTTTAATATATTCATTAGCAAAATAGCATCGAGCATATCCATCACAATGCGTCTTGATGTTTCGGGGTATTCTTCCCCAATCATATCCTTTATAAATAAAAGCACAACTCCCGACTTGGTAGATACTTCCCATAGGTTGTGGGAGGCCCAAGGTACGAGGAGAAGGCGGCAAATTACTTAAGATAATGGAATTTTGCATAGAAGCATTTGTTTTTTCTGATATAAGAATTTTAGATAAATCAGGTAAGAGTTCATCAGTGAGAGCATAAGAGGTAGAAGGAACATTTCCTATATCTTTAGATGTGGAAGGTATGATAGATGTAGAGAATGTGGAGGTGTTAATAAATGGGTCTATAGGTTTTGAAATTATAGGGATGGAACATGAAGGATTGGTTGTGGATTTAAGATCTTTTTGAGGTTCTAGTGTGGTTTGTTTAGAAGATTGTTGAGCTATATATGAGGGTGAAATTAATGGGGGAGAAATAGATGAAGTTATGGGTGTGTGTTTCACACGTTTAGATGAAAAATAAGAATTAGGATGTGTGGATGACAGAGCAGGGCAAAATTGAACTCCAACAGGTTCTGCCAAAGCACACATATCAAAGGGTCTAGGATCACCATGGATAGTGACCAACTGATTTTTAAATTCGAATTTAACACATTGGTGTAAAGTTGATGGGACAGCCCGCATTGCATTGATCCAAGGATGACCCAAGAGTATATTGTATGATGCGGGGCAATGTACAATAAACACGGTCGTGTCTAAGGTTCTCGGACCAACTTGCAATGGGATGGTGATAACTCCACATGTTTCTTGTGTTTCGTCATTGAAAGCTTTGATAATCATATCCGTTCTTTTCATCTCATCACTCCTAAAGCCAAATATTTGGTAGAAGTCAAAAGTGCAAATGTTTAGAGATGAACCATTATCAATCAAGACCCTTTTGACTGCTACATCTCCTATTAGGGCAGTAATATATAAGGGGTTATCCTTATGTAAACTATGTTGTGGGATATCTTTATCTCGAAAGTCAATACAATCGACTTCTCGAGTGATGATAGTATTGGACATGGCTTCAGGTTGAATATTTTGAGGTACCATCATTTGGCTTAATGTGAGCATTAATTCATCCCTATGGGTAGGAGAAGATCTTAACAAGTCCAACAGGGAAATTCTGGCTGTAGTATTGGATAATTGTTCATTAATATTGTAAGGAGGTTTAGGTTGAACATTAGACATATGATTCCCTTTATTGGGATTTTTCAAAATAAATGGAGCTGATCCATCATTCTGAGTTTGATCCTGTTGAGAGTTTTGAGCCTCTTGTCTGGTAACAACTCCGATGGTACCTACAATGTTATATTGAAGACGCTGAATTGGTCTCGGTCTAGCATTTATGGCTTGTTCATTAGGAAGGAACTGATTAGAAGAGGGTCGAGTAGTAACTCTTCTAGGAAATGGTTCTTCCGGAACCATAGCATCTGTGATAGGTTGAATCGGATCTGATTCATTTTTAGAACTATTCGATTGGTTTGAGGTGATGTCTATTTCACTTTCAGATATCCGATTCTACATCACTAGGATCCGGTGTTTGAGTATTATATAGGGGTCTGGACGTAACCATGGAGAAAGTTGTGCCAAATATTTGAGGATCCTGAACAGATAATTGTCCGCTAATAGTCCCTACATATCGGGTAGGAGGGGGAACATTATGATGTTCAATTTGATTGGCCACCTCTTTACCATGTTTTGGTAAAGGATGTTGAAATATATCTAATGATTGATTGGCATTTTGATTCTGATTTTGGGGAATGTTCTTTTGAGCATTATTAGGAGGATTTTGTTTAGGTTGAAAGGCTTGCACCTCCATTTCATTATTATCAATCAAGTCTTGTATTTTATGTTTCAATATTTTACAAGAGTTTGTAGCATGTCCAGGTCCTCTATGAAAATCACAATGTAAATCAGCTCGATATCCGGGTATAGTTGGATCAGGTTCCCGGATAGCTGGTAATTGAATCAAACCTCTTTCGAGTAATTGGGGTAGAATAGTTGATAATGGTTGATTCAATCTAGTAAACTCTCGAGGTGGTTTATCAGGAGGTTTTAATATAAACTTCTTCGTTGTTTTCGTAGTATTAACATTAGCAATGTTTCTACTATCAGTGACTCCGTCACCTACAACTTGTTTGTTTTTATATTGATTTCTAGATGTTTTCTCATCATCTTTCTTTTTAAGCTGACCTCTTCTAATGAGAGCATCTTCCACCCTTCGAGCTAAGTCTATAGCTTGATCGAAGGTGGTTAAGGTAGCAGTTGATAATTCATAGGATAGTTGTTCTTGCAAATTATTAATAAAAATGTCCAACATTTCCCTATAAGGTAGCACAAAGTGCAGTTTTCCTATCAACTGCCTCCATCTAGCTAAGAAATCAGCAAAACATTCATCTTTGTCTTGTTTTAAGTTGTATAAATCTTTAATGGTCACGTGTCTCTCGATGTAGGCACTAAATTGATGGACAAAAGATTCAGCTATTTCTTCAAAATTCCTCAAAGAATGAGTGGGCAATTGATAGTACCACTCTAATGCCATTCCTCCTAAACTTTTTGGGAACATTTTTAGTAATAGCAAGTCATCATGTGATATATCATGACATGCTATCCTAAACATGCGAAGATGCTCTATGGGATCTTCGGTTCCTTTATATATAGGCAGGGACGGGCATGGGAAAGTGCTTAGGGTATGGTTGTGCTACAACTATGGGATCCAAAGGTTGACTACACATCTCTCGATAATTATACGAGGGACGGTAGGGATCTATCTGGTCCATGCGGGAAGCTAACTGTTTCACCATGGCTTCCAGATTATTGGTTTGCCCACCATATTGGTTCGATAGGGCATTAATATGGGATTTGTGAGCATATGATGGAGGGACATGAAGATTAGATGCTATATTGCTATTGTGTAAATTGTTGGTAGGAAGGGTGTTATGAA
Source organism: Wollemia nobilis (assembly GCA_028583015.1). Lineage (NCBI taxonomy): Eukaryota > Viridiplantae > Streptophyta > Pinopsida > Araucariales > Araucariaceae > Wollemia > Wollemia nobilis. The sequence continues at coordinate 6,114,405 of JAQPPZ010001423.1, forward strand.
GAAGTTTTGAAGTTGTATTATGTTGTATCCCAGATTGTTGAAAATTGGTGTTTGGCTTCATTTTAGGTTTTTGTCGATTTGAAGCATATTGATCAATAGTTTGGCGAAATAAAGCAGTGAATGAAGGTCTCTTTTGTGTGGGAATGATTTTAGGCTCAATAACAGGTTCCTTAGGGGGTTGGGTAACCTGTTGTTTTTGCATGTTCTGAATCATAGTAACCATATCTATATTGGATGGTCCAGCTTTATCACTTTCTTGATCAACAAAGGACAAGGGATTAGTGTGTATGTTAAACATATCTTCCATGGCTGCTTGAGTGTCACTAATTTGGCCTCTATCAATACGAACTGCCATATTAAGAGCACCAATATTATTACTGAAGAATTTCCAGAAATGATCTAAGTTATCAAAAGTAACAGTTCCTTCTGGAGCCATTCTAGGGGATGAGGATCCTTCCTCTTTAACATTTTCTTCTTGTTCATCTAAAACCAGCTCATATTCTGGCTGTTCTAGAGTTTCTCCCTCTGGAATTGGATCCTCAGGAAGGGCATTTGATTTTTTTGTTTTCTTTCCTAACCAATATTCTTCTTCTTCTTCTTCGATTTGTTTACCATTCCTAAGTCTAGTCATTGTGTTTAAACTTAGATTTCAGCAAATATATATATGCAACAAGCTTAAGAGGTATATATTTTAATTATATACCTACTATAGTATTTAAAATAAAATGTTTTGGTTTTGTTATGTTTTTGGTTTTTCTTGTTTTTTTTATAACAATATTATAAAGATAACAAACAACACACTAAATGCAAGAAATAATAATAATGAAAGCCATGATCTAGTTTTCTATAAACAATTTATAAATATCATTAACGGGCTCAAGTTCTTCAGGAGTCATGAAATGTTCTTCTTCAAATTGAAAATTTTCTTTCAAGAATTTGACAAAAAGTGCTATAGTGATATTATCTGTCTCAGACTCTGGTTGGTAGAAATAAAGTTCGTGGCAATACTCTCGATATAACACAGCTCTAGGAACTCTCCTCCATATTTTCCTATCCGTAAGAACGACCTCTTGGTCCTCTACATGACCTAGGAATTGGTGCACTATGGCTGCATTCTCGAGGAATTCCTCAAAGGTATACAACTCAGAAGACACAAGGGCTCTTCTATCTGCTAACCACCTATGGCAAGCTCTCTGAAGTTCATGATACAAAATCACTTGATCGGGATCCAGGATTCTATCTAGGACAAACCTCTTGATTTGTTTAAGTTCAGTTGCTCTAGATGAAATGAGATCTAATCTCCTATTAAGTTCGTCCCACAAAAGTTGGTTTCTATCTGTTTCAGGCACACTAAGCACATAATTAATTTCTATGGCTGCTAATTGGTTTTCAACATTTATAGTGACAACTAGTCTTTTCTTAGGAGCTACCATCTAAACATGATATGCAACTTAGTAGTTTTCTAATGATTTTAAATGCATCTATGTTTTTTTTTTTTCAAAAGGTTTTAGTTTCACGTCGGGTTCACCAAAATGTATCGCTCCAAATTTTTTGCACCCTTACCTTCAGGCTATAGGATCCACGCCCGAAAGGGGGATGGGAAAAGGATGGGACAATACCTCGGACTGAGAGGCCCTTTGAAGGTCCCGCCTCTCAGGGGAGGAGTATTAAGGTGATTTTTCGACGGATGGTGGGGTTCACCAGGAAACGTTTAGTGGCAGTCTCCACGCCTAGGTTGGGAATGTGTTTGATGTGTTCAGTTTTAGCTTTAATCATTCAAATCCTAGGTTTGGCCAAATGAATCTAAACTGTTCTATTAGGAAATGCAGATTTAAATGAATACAAAAAATAGAATTAAACAAAAAATACAGAGAACAAGCTAGATGAGAAAAACCATACCTGATTTCGGATGTCCGATGGAGGTTCTAATTTTTGAAGCAGTTCCGGATCGTCCGGAATTTGACAAGGATCATCTCGAGATCCGAGCAGAATTCGGATCGACGAATTCGTCAGAGACCTGCAATCAGAGAAATAGACACAGAATACAGAAAATGCAGCTATGATGATAGAGGGAAATGGTGTAAAATGGCGATAAAGATGTTAAGATGATAATTGCAAATAGAAATGCAAGTAAATTATCATGCTTTAATAGCTAATCATGATTTTATTATGTATTTAAGCTACATGGGTGAACTCCAAGATGCAGAATAGCAGAAAATAACAATAAACTGATCTAAATGCAGAATGAAACAGTAGATAAAAAAGAGAAAAGTGCAAACTCTGGGCACCAATTGCCCCCAATGTTGACCGTAGTCGAAATCGTCTCGAATTGGGGCGTGATCGTCCGAGATTGTACAAGATCGTCTGCGACGATCTGAGCTTGCTCCGGCTAAAAAACGATGAAGTTCCTGCAAACAAACTTGGAAAAATACGAAGGCAAATGGTGATTTAAGATGGTCTAATGCAAATAGAACTCGTGTTACAGGAAATTTCAGCCAGGGGAATGTCAAGGGGAGGGCCTAAGATTAAATAGGCATAGGAAGGATGTTAGGAGGTTGGGGATCATCCCAATTTGGGAGATCTCCATCGGGGGAAGTCTCTAACCGCGTAGACACGCTTTTGCCCCGGTTAGAGACGTCGTTGAAACAGAAGCTAATTATGAAAAATTAGTTTTGGGACGAAATCGTCTGGACGTTCTGCTCCAGATGAATTCGTCCGATCTGAGGCGATATCATCTGATCGGCGATGATATCGTCCAACGGACAAAACAAATCCTAAAAATGGTGCGAAAAATGAGGAAACGGGTAGCAGGCGGTTTTGGAGCGGTTTTGGGGTTGAAATTTGAATTTGAATTATTTACTAAGGTAATTTTAATTATTTGCTAAGGTTTACTGCGCCAATTTTAGGGTGCTACAATGACAATCGAAATCCTACGGATGCAAGAATCGGTTCCAATAGTTTTTTGGCATCATTTTCGGGGAATGAACTTATATGTTGAGTACATATCTTTTTATTTTATTTTATGAATGATATTTTCTTTGCTTTAACGAAATATATAATCTATATTTTTTAATTTTCCCGTCAAGTAAACGCCAATAGTTTTTTGGCACTGTTGCCGGGGAGGACTTGATAGAAATATTTAATGATCTTCTTAAAAGTTTTTCTCCAAATGACATTATATTTAAATCAATGGGTGGCCAATTAGAATAAAGAAATTTTGTTTTAATTTTTACATTTTCTACGTTCTTTATTTTAACCGTGTTTTTCAATTTTATTTTCTCTGCAATTTTTTTTTTCTTGATCTTCTTGAAATTTTGGTTTCTTGATTTTATTGAATTATCCCAAGAACTGACTCCTATGAGGATAAGTGATAATATCAAGCATTATTGATAAAAGTGTATGTTGTTCTTTCTACACCCCAGTGCTGGCGACTCTACTGGACGAAACTAGAAGAAAAAAATAAAAAAGGAGAGCAGAACGTGCTGGCTAACACCAGGAGAAGTGGTAAGGAGCTATTTCCAGAACTCGATAATCCAGAGGTATTTATACATACCCAAAAAACTCCTCTTTTTAAGAATACTATTTATAGCAGTAGATTAAATTCTAGCGGTAAAAGGTACGTAAATTTTTTTTAGAATACTATTACTACTGATATCACTGTAGAAGAAGATTTAAATTCTACTGTAGATAGAAATTTAAATTTGTTGTAGAAGATACACGTAATAATAATTCAAAGATAGATAATCCATTAGTTTACATTCAAACTGCCCAGACCCATACCACTATAGGTGCTACTACTGTGAAATTGAATTCTATTGTAGCAATGGCCTAGGTTAATGTTTATTTATGGAGAACTAATAGATATAGACCTTTTGCATTACCAAAAAATTTAAATGTCTTACCCAGTAAAGCTCACAAATACCTCCCTAAGTTTTTAGGAAATAGTGCAATAACTGGAGAGGATCATATCAAAAGTTTCTTATATGCAATGGATAGTCTAGAAGTTGAACATGAAGATGTAGTATTAAGACTGTTTCTATAGACTTTAGAAAAATATTCTAGAGAATGGTTTAATTCCCTTCCTAATAATGATATCCCATACTTTACCAGAATGGAAGAAGTGTTTCTAAAGAAATATGGTGAAAGGAAAAATGAACAATCACTATTAACTAAGATAACCGCTATGAAGAAAAAAGAAAATGAGGCTATTAGTGACTTTAACACAAGATTTTCAAAGACTAGGAACAAAATCCCTACCAACCTCAGGCCTAGTGATATTCAGTCTATTTGTTTTTATAAGAATGCTTTTCAATAAGAGTTTAACTATGAATTAATGCAAGAACAAGCCACTACCATTGATGGTTATATAGAAAAAGCAATGGATATAAAAATAAATATGCTTGATAGTGGTAAGATGAAACACTATTAACTAGAGGTCAACCTACCTGAGAGAAAACCCAAAAGGGTGGCATTTGATATACAAAGAAGAATTGATTTTTATCCAATGGAGAAATTGACCAATCAAATGACTGAGATATTCAATAATGTGAACAACAGGTTAGCAAGAATTGAAAGAAATGGAAATAATGGTGAATCTTCACAAATAAAGCGACCACATGTTGAAAACCATCCCATTTTTAATAAAAATTACAATAAGAATTGGGGAAATGAAAATGGTTTTGAAGAAGGAAATAGGAATAGAGGTAATAAGAAAAATAACTAGAAAAATAGAGATTTTGAAAAGGATCAGAACAATGTTCCTAACCTTATACCATCTGCTAATGTAGCATAGGGGTTTCCCTATTTTTTCTCTACTTTTGATGCACCCCATAACCCTGATGCATGTGGAATTCACCTAAGTGATCAGCGTAATGTAGATATGCATGCAGAATCAGAAGAGGATATAAGAATCAATGTATTTTGGTTTATTGAAGATGAATCTAGAGAAATGTTATTTGAATAAGACATGAATAAATATGCTTCAAATCATCATCCTCAAATTTTAGTATCTGAAGAAACTAAAATCTTTAAGAAATCACATGAGTCAAGATATGATAAGATGAAGTAAGAGAAATTAATCCCTACTGCTCAAATTAGAGGTAACCCATGTTTTGAATGTAAGGAATAGAACAATACTTGAAAGGATAGAGAAAGCCTCTACAAGTGAAACAAGAAAATAAACATTCACCAACAAAATTATTAGTAAAGAGAAAATTGATAAGATCCTAAAAAAGATTATTCCTGAAGTAATAGAATTAGAGGAAGAAATTCCCAAAGAAGAAAGTAATAAACCACTAGATATAAATAAGATATAATTCAATGCTAGGTTAGAAATCAATAAGAAAAAAGTTAATATCACATTTGGAGAACTTATGAAAGTTAAACAGTATAGAGATCAAGTCTATAGAGCATTTGGATTAGTAGAACAAAAAGAAAACCCGACTTGCCATGCTGCTAGACAAAATCAACATGATACAAGATCACTATCCTCTGCCAAACCCTTTTATGTGTCATTAAGGTATAATTCATATGAAGAAGAAAAATATATAATTCATAATTGCATGCTAGACAATGGAGCTTCAGATAATATCATGCCTAAGCTAATAGTTGACCAAATGGGATTAATCTGTACTAGAGATTCTACCCCTATTTTTGTAATGGACAGTAGGCAAATTCCTTGTGTAGGGGTGATAACTAGATTGTTAGTTTTCCTAGATCAACACCCCAAAAAGGGCATTGTCATGGATTTTGCAGTAGTTGACGTTGACCCATTTTTCTCATTATTACTCAGTAGACATTGGGAAGAACAACTGGGAGGTTGAATTCAATTGGACTGGTCCTATGCTACAATCCAAATATCAGATAAGGAGAATATAATTTTGAGAAGGGAACCATTCAAAAAACACTCCATAGAGTTAATTCAAATAGATGAGACCATGATTAACTTAGTTAACTCTATGGAAGAAAAAGGGATGGGAGTTTATTCAATATGGCACAACCCATTCCTGGTGGAAGTACCAGATGCAAAGAACATTGATCCAGAAGATATAAAAATAGTAGATGCTTAATAAGATAGAGTATTGACTCAAGAAATGTGGACCATGTCTTTTGATGGAGCTAAATCCCAATATGGAGCAGTTGCAGGTGTAAATTTGACTGATATTAAAGGAAACTACCTTAGTATTCCTTACAAATTACAATTTCCTTGCACAAACAATGTAGCTGAGTATGAAGCTTTACTACTAGGTCTAAGGAAAGTGAAAGAGCTAGGCATTAACTACTTGACTGTAATAGGGGATGCAGATCTTATTAAACTATAGATCAAAGGTAAATATTAGACTAAACATCCTATGCTTAAGCAATATAGAAATACAGTGTCGGAAGAAATTGATAAATTTTTAGATTTCAACATTTCATATATTCTTAGAGAAAAAAATCATGTTGTAGATATTTTAGTTGTAAATACCTTAGGTCTAGATCACCTAGAGATAACTAGGGAATATATGGACAGATTCCCAACTATTTCAATTTATAAACCTTTTGTGCCAGATAACATAGTATATCTATAGGTCTTTCAGGATGACATAGATATTAAAGATTTTATGACTCTACAAAATTAGTATGCAGATGTAATCTATGATGAAAAAGATGAAGAAAAGTTAAAAGACCAAATAGGAGAGCCAGTAGAAGTAATCCAATTGAAAACTAATAAGATACCCAAAGAATTAGTTTCTCTAGAAAGTCTATTTTATGATTTTGACAAAGCTTATAAACCTTTACGTAGAGAAGTAATATATGAAGATATTAACATTGGTTCAATGAAAGAGCCCAAAATAGTGAAAGTAGACATGGCTTTACCTGCTAAAGAAAAGGTTGGATATATCAGTTTCTTGAAAAATAACAAAGAAAATTTTTCCTGGACTTATGAAGATCTAAAAATATTCAAAATAGATGTAATGACACACATAATACCCCTAAAAGAAGATTCCAAACCATTCAGACAGAAACATAGGAAATACAATCCAACTCTACACCCAATAATGTAAAAGGAGGTACAAAAGCTATTGGATTCCAAAATAATCAGAAAGGTAAGATTCTCTTCCTGGATATCCAATTTAGTACTAGTCAAAAAAAAAATGGGGATATTAGACTCTATGTAGATTTTAGAAATTTAAACAAGAGTTCATTAAAAGATAATTACCCCTTACCCAACATGGAACAATTATTGCAAGTAGTAGTTGGTTCAACAAGATTGTCTTTGTTAGATGGATTTTTAGGGTACAATCAAATTTAGATAAATCTAGAAGATAGACATAAGGCAACATTCACTACACCTTGGGGCACATTTGAATATTTAAGGATACCTTTTGGACTAATGAATGTAGGTGCTACTTTTCAAAGAGCAATGGAATTTGTCTTTAAAGGATTAATGTTCAAAATTGTAGTTGTATACTTAGATGATATCACAATATTTTCTAAGAATCCAGAAGATCATCTACAACATTTAACTACAATTTTTGCTCGATGCAAAGAAATTGGAATTTCTTTGAATCCCAAGAAATGCATATTTGGGACTACACAAGGAAATTTGTTAGGACACATAGTCTTAGAAAAAGGAATAAGCATTGATCCAGTTAGCCTCCACCCCCCCCAATAAGGGGGCCCAAATTCTCCCTTGGCCCAAAAAAAAAAAAAGAAAAAAAAAAAAAAACCCCCCCCCCCCCCCCCGCCTCAAAAAAAAAAACCCGACACTTTTCCCCAGAGCCATTAGGAAGACCAACAAGGTGGATGGTAAAGCTTCTGCCCATTGATGTAGGGTTTAGCAAAATTGTTGGCCAAAAAAGAAGAAGAATGATTTAAAAATGTTCTCACAATAGATGAGGCATATGATGTCAGAAGAATCAATAATACTTAATGCAAATGGTATGAAGAAATATTGTCATACTTACAAAATATGTCATTCCCTAAAGATATGTCAACAAATATAATGAGGTCAGTCAAAATTCAAGCTTAGAAATATTACATATAGGATGGTGTGCTATACTAGAAACACCCAGATGGAATATTATTAGTCTGTTTATATGAAAATAAAATCCTAGAAATAATCAATGAATTTCATGATGGTTTTTGTGGAGGACATTTTGCTCCAAGAGCTACAACTAATAAAATTATGAGAGTAGGATATTATTGGCCTTCCATTTTTAAAGATGTATATAAACATGTTAGGAACTATCATAACTACCAGGTTTTTGCAGGAAAGAAGCATTTGGCTACCATGCCCCTCAAGCCAGCAATCATTGAAGAACCATTCACACAATGGGATATTGACCTTATTGGAGAGATCAAACCTAATTCATCTGGCCAGAACAAGTGGATCATAACTGCAACAAATTACTTCACCAAGTGGGTAGAAGATACACCCCTGAGGATGTCCACTACTGCCACTGTCATCAAATTCTTGGAAGAAAACATTCTGACCAGGTTTGGGGTTCCTCAAAATCTAGTTACAGATAATGCACAATATTTTGTTTCATATGAAATGGTAGAATTTTGTGCTGAATATGGAATTGAATTATCCCATTCTGCTAATTATTACCCCCAAGGAAATGGTCTAGCTGAGTCATCAAATAAAAATGTAATAACTAGAATAAAAAGGTCATTAGGCAAGAATAAAAGGGGATGGGATAGTGAAATTAAATTTGCTTTATGGGCTGATAGACTATCTATTAAAAGAAACATAGGAAGAACCCCCTATGAGATGGTTTATGGAGATAAAGCCCTATTACCTTCAAAAATAGAAAAATTGGAACTTTTCCTCTTATTGCAAGACCATGAAAATCCCAACCCCATAAAGAGAAGGCTTGACCAAATTGTCCCATTGGAATAACAAAGAAGAGACCCTTAATAGAATCATGAAACAAACTCAGAAAACCATGAAATTGTTTAATAAGAAAGCCAAGGGTACTCCTTTTTCTCGGGGAGATATAGTCATCTATTGGGATCCTAAAAATGATAAACATGGTGAGAAAGGTAAATTTGAACCCAAATGGATTGGTCCATACCAAATAGCCCATGTTATCAGCCAGAATACATACAAGTTATAAACCTTACAGGGTGAAATGATGGCTATCCCTATTAATGGCCAACACCTCAAAATGTACAATCCCTGTTGAAGGTGAATAAAATAAAAGAAAAAAAAAAAAATGAAAAGAATAGAAAACCCCAAAAATAGAGTGCTTTACTTTTTAGCTTTTCTTTTCTTGTTTAGTTTAATGTTGAGTTTACTGTACACTTGATATTCTTAGTTTGATGAGTATACATTACTGTTGATTCCACCAAAAATGATAAGGAAAAAGGAGATTTATTTTAGATTTTGATGAGTTTTACAATTTTCAAAATATGAGTGTTTATGCAATAGTTGTTTGATATGAGATAAAACAAAAGGAAAACAAAGCTGATTGAAACATCATGTCAAAGCCTCACATTACAAATGATACTTAAAGTGACTTCAAAGGTCCAAAGAGCCAAGTTATCTTTGAGAGGGTGGTTAAGCTAAAAATCATTACACTCATCCTTTTAGCCAGAAACTAATCCTCAACTCAAGCATACTCGTTGCACAATTTGCTTATATATCCAAGTACTTCTCTCACGAGAAAGAAAAATAAAAAACAAAGTTAAATTGAGTCACTACCTGAGATATCTTGGAAAACCTCTATCGAGGCTATAGATTCTTGATTGGCAGTAGGGTAAAACCAGATGGGATTAGAAGCAACTCCACCGGGGCTATAGATGCTTGATTGGCAGTGGAGCCCTGCAGAATGGTAATTTTTTTTTGGAGTGAAATCACATATTAGGCTTAATTGTTTTGCTCAGATATGGCAAAGTTCTGAAATACTTAGAAATAAAAATGAATACACAAACACACACATGGGCTTAAACATGATGAAGCAAAATGTTTTGACAAATTTTGTGTAATCATATCTTATAACTTAGCTAGAAAAAGCATTACAATAATCTCAAAAGCTCATCTATTTCTAAAATTTTGGCCCTACTTTTCTAGAAAGTGAATGAAAGGAAATTATAGTTTTTCAATACTCTCTGACCCTGATGTCCGGTCACTAGAATAGTTTTTTAGTTTTAAAATTGTAATGTTTTGTTGTTTTTAAGTTTTGTTTATCAGCCTTGAAGTTTTTGATTTTTGTTCATTTTTTGCAAATAAAACCAGGAGATTCTGTGGTTCTCAAATGCCTCATGTTTTCAACACTTTGTCCCAATTAGAGCCTATGTTGGAGCCAAATTTGACTCAACTTTGAAACCCCCAAATTTAAATTTTTGGTTTCAATCAAAATGTTCATAATGCTGGTCACTTCTTCAGTTGGTGTGAGTTACTTGAGTTTTCATTGGTTGGTTTGATGAAGTCTAACCTTGGTTGTTAATAATGTGTGCCTCTTTTTATTACTCAAATATCTCAAAAGTGGATAGGGCAAAATTTTATTAATCAGATTCTTAAAGCCAAAATCTAACCCTCCTAAAATAAGTTTCCCTTGGGTCTAAGTCAAATGACAAAATTTAAAACCCTAAGGTATTCTAAAGAGAGGGGAGATGTTGATTAAACACCTTGGTCCATAAATCCAAAAACATAAGGTTAGCATTAAGGTCCCCAATTAAAATCTCAAGGACATGCACCCCATATAATTAAAAAATGAGCACCTAAGATCTAATCCGAGGGTCGCGCTCGATCTAGGTTTAATCGGACGGTTGCACTCCGATGAATCAAGTAAAGGTTAAGTAAAGTGAAAACAATATTATAACCTAAGGTCATAAGTGATTAAAATCAGTGCAACTTTACAAATCTGGATGAACGCACTTAAAGCTTAAAATGATCCAATGACCACGCGTTATCCAAAAGTCAAAACTTTTAACAAGTCAATGTGGGTCAAATATTATGATTAAATAGTGAGCAAATCTGACCGATCGGACGATAGCGCTCAAGTGAACTCAAGATCAATGATAGCGCTTGTTTTAATTTAATCATGTGTTAAAGTGCTATGGTAAAACAATTTAAGGGTATGTGCCCCATTTGGAATAACCGTCGAGCTAATTGTGAAGATCAAACGATAGTGCTCGATCGGGATCCAATCCAATGGTAGCGCTCCCATAAAGGATGCTTTTAAAAGGTAAAAACCCCCATGTGATTAAATTAAAATTTTTAAACAAGGTTAAAAAGGGTCTAAGCACATTGGCTAATAATACCTCTTTTAGCTTAATCAAAGTTTAATATTGTATACCCCTAAGTAATTAACCCCACAGGTTGAAGGAAATCAACGGTCGTGCCGACACCAATGAAGATCTAATGGTCGTGCTAAAATATAGATTCGAAAAGGTGAACGATAATGTATCGAGAAAGGTGAAGGTAAATATAAAATTAATTATGTTTTAGTAAGGGTATAGTACGTTGCTAATCACCCCCCTTTCAACTTAAATTAGGATTAATAAAATCTAATGATACATCCATTTTGACTAATGGATATGCAACTTTCATAAGATCTAATGAAAATGTTAGAAATCACTCAAAGATCAATGGTGGTGAAAGAGTCAAAGCAAAACCAAAGGATTAAATAACATGAAGATCTGACAGTGGCGCTCATTTCCGCTCAGATCCAATGGTGCGCATGGGTAAAGGTGATCAAAGGTTAGTCTAAAAAAAGTTTCTTTTGACAAAAGATTAATTATTTGGATGTACGGGTGATTTTCCCTCCTTTTATAAACTGTGTGTATATACAAAATAATCCAACGGTAGCACTCTCATCGTGATATAATCTAATAATGATCGCTCAGAGAGGTAAACGTTTTATATAGTGCCTAGGTTTAATACAACGAGGTTAAGGTTGTAATCACTAGGTTAAATTTGGTTAACCATAATTAAATAAGGATTAATACACCCCATTATTGGAAGATCAAACAAATAAGGGTATAGTCTTTAACCTTAAGTATTTTTCGAAATGAATTATTATCGGACCAAATATTTTTGACTATATAAGCATGATTAACCCAATTAATTAGATACAGGTAGACTAATGACCATGCAGGTCCCGAGATATCAACGGTTGCGCTAATCCTTTCTAGGATCTAATGATAGCACGTAAATCAAAGGTTTAAATGATAAATCAATCACCTGGATCTGACGGTAGCGCTCCATTAAGAACAAGAAGATCCGATGGTCGTGAATGAGTCAAAGTCAAGATAAAGGGACACAAGTAGGCTAAAACAATGAGCATATTTTGACAGATCCGATGGATGCACTCTATCTCAAATCAATCCAATGACAACGCACATTCTACAGGTAAAACTGAAAGGTAAGCTTTAATTGACATTTGACTAATCAAATATTAAAACCCACTTAATAGGACTTTAAACCCACCATTAATTACCATCCCTATTGGTCATAATTAAAAAGTTTCGAAGCATGTTTTCCTTCGGATAACTAATCTGCAGGTTTTAAGAAGATCCAAGGTCGTGATAGAACAAAAGTACATCCGACGGTTGCACCCAATCACGGTTGACTCAAGGAGGAAACGGAAATCGAGATAATAATGGTAGGTACTCACACCAAGAGACAAATCTTGTGAAATCCTGAGGGTGATCGCTGCCTAAGTGAATTATAATAAATCCCAAAGATTTAGTAATCATTCGGGTCCGAGGTGGCACGAGATTCAAAACAGAAGCCATCCCCATTTTACATCCTAGTTCCACATCAGAAGAAAAGGGTTCCAACGATGAATAGCAAAAGTTTTAATGATTACAGGTACACTAATCAAAAGACTCCAGGGCACATAGGATGAAAGACGTTACTCGCCATAAACGCTCAACTCCAGAAAAAAGGATGCATTGGAAAAATTTCTTTGGCTGATTTTAAATAGCAGTTTGTGGCATCGTGTTGATGACAAAATGTGTGAATTTATCAAACCCATTTCGCCACCCTATATATGAGCTCACAAAAATAGTCAATGCCACTACCCTGGTGAGCTAAGAGCAGAAGTTGATACACGAGAAGTATTGAGAGAAGAGGATTTTTCAAGCTTTGTAGTCACAGAAGGACCCGACCTGCTACATTGAGATCAATGGCATCGTGGGGAGACATTTTCATACTAGAAGACACTAGGGAGGCCATAAGATTCATCACAGATAGGTCACCATACTCTGTGATCTCTGGGCCGCCTGTTCCTGATAACACCATGTATGAATTCACTCAGAAATGTGGAGCTGATAAAAGACCTACCCCAACGCAATAGTACGAGATCGACAATGCATGTATCAGGAGCTTTGATCGTGTTATGGAGAACGATGAACGAACCCCATGGATAATGGTTGATTTGTTTCACAAAGCACAGAGGTTGCAGTACAAGGGTTTCCCCAAAAATAACATATGGAACAGTAACCTCGGGAAGCTGGTATGTCCGAAGGTTCACTTCTCTTCAGATTTGATGGCATGGCTCATAGTGGCATATGATGAAAGAACAAGAACATTTCGAGACAATAAGGATCGATCGGTGTTCAGTATTAAAGTCGAGCACATTCAAAAAGTCTTCAAATTGATAGAATATACCACCTTTCTGGTAGACAAGGTAATTGAACACCAATATCGAATGTTTACAGATATGGAAGTGTTTAAAACCTTGTTTGATACACACGAGAGAATAAAAAAAGATTTCCCAATTAGTAAAAATGCTTTTAGGCCATGGGTACAAGATTTTTGTGATATGATAAATATAATTTTGGGAGTACAGGATCTCAGTAGGGTAACTAAAAGAGTTTTATATCTAGCTGCACAATGCAATAGGGCACATAACACCCCAATTTATGCTTGGGAATTAGAATTAAGTACCCATATGCATAAAGAAATGGTAGAATTGAGAAGAGCAATTTTTGAGCAAAGGCAAGAGATGCCCCGTTTTTCTCAGTATTCAATTTTTATCCATCTGATAGTGGGTCAATTAGGGGAAGAATATAGGAAAAGAGTAAAATCCATTGACAGCACCTATGTCCAAAGTAGTTTTTGGAGAATACACGAAGGACAAACTCACTTTGGTTGGTTCTGTGACCATTTCATGGTAGAAATCCATTGGGTTTTAACTGGCATGGTTCCTGAGAGATTAGGGCCAGGAGTAAGGGCTTTTATCAAAGAAAAGGATATTGGGGATTTCTTTTTTACGAAAGGTTATACATATATCAGACTGTATGGGGCTAATATTCCCCCTAAGATGCTACCAAAATATTGCCCATTATCCCTAGAAGCCTTGGAATTGTGTAGACAAGTGGCCGAAGAGGCTAAGATGAGGTTGGTGAAGAAACATGGTAAGGTCCCCTAGCTCGATGTCCCCTACCATTTTGGAGATTTTATTTTTTTTGGCTACCCTTCCCTGCTCAAGGGAATGTTTGAATTAGATAACAGGGGATTCAATGAGATAACTTGGAGATTTTATGACCCAAAAGGAACATACAACAAAATGATGTTGAAAAGGGAGTACGCCCGAATTCTACATCGTGAAGATGCTTTTGAGGAAAGCTTGTTAGAAGCTATGGAAAAAGGATTGGATTTGTAGGGAGTATGGGATAAATTCCCTCCTAAAAAGAGGGGCAACACACAGGTTTGTGAGGCCTATGATTACCCCATAGAATTAAGGAGGCTCCAGGAAGGTTCAGTCGATGTAGTAGCTCCTATTTTGCCAGGGGCAGGCCAAGCAATCAGGGAAGACCCCTTGTTGGAGTTGATAGAAGAACAGGGTATCGATCTAATGGAGGTCACTGTTAAAACTATAGAAGTGATAGAGCAACAAGTCAGGCCTCCTGGAAGTACCCATCTCAGGATAGAATCAACACCAATCACTCCTCAAGAGGTTTCCCAAAAACCCAGTACAGATAAGGGAAAAGAAATTGTAATCACATCTGCTCAAAAAGCCTCACCCATGGAGCAAGCTATAGTCCCCATTTTTGATAGAGTATTAGCTGTAACTAGTGTAAATAAATTGGCGCCCATGGCCATCCCTATCTCTATAAAAATAAAAGGACAGGAGATTAAAATCCCATCAGTAATACAAATGAATAGTAGGAGAACTGGTGGACTTGGTGGTCTATTCAGAAGTCATCTAGTGAGAAATAAAATGGAGATAACTCCTATAGAAAATAAGAAGCCCAGATTATCTCTACCCTCTACAAAGGTTATTTTGGAAAGAATAGATGAGCAGACTACCTTCACTGCTGCAGATGAACAAGAGTTACAGTTAGTAGTAGGGATGGGAAATATAGGAGAGAAGTTTACAGAAGGGTCACAATTAGAAGCAACTGTATCAGATATAGCAAAGATACATCTTCCTGCTCTGCAAGACCCACTAGTCTTCAGATTCAATAAGGAAATAGGGGGCTCATCAATACTAGGGAAAGAAGGTGAAATAGACAAAGTTGTCAAAACAATGCAAAATCAAGCTATAGACCAATTCATTGAAAAAATCGTAGAGTTAAGGAAACAATTGGAAAAGGAGGAAAAGGAAAAAGCAGAGATGAAAGCATTAATAAGTAAACAATAGGAAGAATTGGCACAAAAGGATACTTCGAGTGCACAACCCCCTTCAGTGGTAAAGGTTCAAGACCATACCTATTATTTAAATGCAATGAAGAAGAAAATGTCAATAAAAATACAAGCTCATGCTAGAGGATTCACTGAAATGTTTAGACAGATAGGGGTGATCCAAGTAACTACTCGAGAAATTCTGATATTAATACAAGAGAGAGCGAAATATTTTGAAGTCATTCGTCCCACCCTTTATTTCATAGGAGATAATTTTGAAGAGTTGTAGGGTCAGGAGATGACAATAGATAATGGCAATAAAGTCCAACTAAATTTTGAGTTTTTGAAAGCAACCATGTTTGGGGTAAATCGAGAAATATGGATCAAAGTTGTGAATGAAATGGATAACTTGATAGAATAAGCAACATGAAAAATGGCAGACATCGGTCTATCCTTAGACCAATGCTTGGAAGCCTCAGATGTAGAAGAACTACTCAAGCATACCATAGAAAAATTTGAGTGCGAATCAGATGATGAAGCAGAAATGACTAAACAAATTACTTCTATGGTGAATATTGTGGAGATGTTGCTCTTCCAATATGAGATGAATAGGTCCATTATAACCACATAGAAAAATATGATTTTGCAAGAGATGAACATGCTAAGGTTTGCTGCCTCCTTTGACACAAAAGTTTGGAGATTTATAAATGAACAAATAAAATAGCTGCAGTAAGGTCAAAAAGGAAAAGGGGTTAAGGTTTGCAGACAACAATAGAAAATCAGTTCAACACAGCAAAGACCTACACCTATAGAAAAAGTCTTTGAAACAGTAAAAGAAACAGTTGAAGAGAAAACAACTAAAGAAGGAGAAATAGGTTCACCCAATACCACCATCACTGGTTAAACTGAGTCACCATTTTGAAAAATTCAAAGAAGAGAGCATAATCAAAACTATAAGGGCAATGGAAGCCAACTATATCAATTTTTGAAGATCGATCAGATGCTGACAGGTGTAGGATAAGAAATAAACCAAGAATAACAGAATCAAGAACCTGTAGTTATAAAAGGAAGCAACTGCGATCAAGTTCTGCATCAAGCAATTAGAGAATAGCATTTTTTCTAAGAGGTATTCTTGAGTGCCCAATTAGTTGTGCTGTTGTATCCCCTTATGTGTCTATTTTTTCTTTCTCATTTCTTATTCTTCCCTTTGCTTTGTAGGATTGTGATAGGAAAGTGTTCAAGAAGCTGAGATCATTTCCTACCTTTTTGAGCCTGAGATTTAGAGACTTTGTTGTTACTAGATTGGAACAAGGAGAGTAGGAGAGACCTGTTACATTATTTGAACAGGATATTTTCATTGTATTGATATATTTTCTTTGAGAAAAATAGAGTTAAAAGGCATTCTGCCCACTCTGCATGTAAACTTTATGAAATCAATACAATTTTGAATCTCTTTTCTATTATATCTTTTGTCTTAGCTCTGTGTGTCACTGTGTAATGGGTTACATTATTTGAATGCATTATATACATTTCTCTCATTGGTTAACTCTTGGTTTTATTGTGATATTCGAATAAAATTAAGAACGCCAATTTCTCTCTTCCCCTTCTTTCTATTTCATGATAGAATTGTTGTTAAATTGCTATAACAACCCAATGAATCTAGGCACCGGTCTACATAAGGCATAACAAATGGTTGTTTTCATGCTTGGTCATTTTAATACATATAGTATAATATAAATCTGGAGTGTGTAATTATAGTTTTAGTCATAGAATTACCGCTGGGGTTTCCTTACCCATTTTGTAGTTTTCTTTAGAAATATTTGTGTTTAGCAGAACAATGAGGCAGGTTGACCAGAGCCTGTAATAGCTTGTTGGTTTCAAACGGATTCTTGTAGTGTGACAATAAAAATCCTATGGATGAAATAATTGGTTCCAACAGAGCCATCCAAAGAAATTATAGAAATTAGAGCTTCCCTAATTTGTGAAGCCCACCATCTAGGAGGGTGGCCATAATAACTAACATCACCTTTGTCCAAATCCAAATTAGCTAAAGCATCAACACTCTTGTTTTGATATCTAACCACATAATTGTAATCAAATTTCAAAAATCCCATTTGGATTAATTGAATCTTCTCAATAAATTTTTTTATTCTCCAATCAACCTTATGATTCTCGAAAGGAGTCTTCAAAAGATTAATCATAAGTTGAGAGTCAGACTCAACTAACATCTTTTACCATCCAAAATTAGTAGCCTCCTAAAGGCCTCTGAGGATACCATACCCCTTAGCAAGGTTATTGGAAAGAATACCCAAATTATTAGCAAAAATAAAAACCAGGGAGCCATCTGAAAGTCTGCCAATTCCTCCCACAATGGCTTTTCCAAGGTTCCTTCTAGAGGCTCCATTAGTATTGACTTTTCCAAAATCCTTAGGAGGAGGTTGCCAATTTCTTGTCCTATCCATATTACTAATACTCACATTCCATTTAAGTTGGTTTCCCTTAGAATATTTAATCTTCAATATTTGCATCACTTGATCCCATATTTGGTGGGAGTTTTGGGGGTGATTAAGGAGTTTATGGACTGATTCAACTAAGTTGGCTATGGTATTTTACCAAATATAGTGAATATCATTCTTATCTTGATTAAAAATTTGGCTTTTCCTTTCAATACAAATATTCCAAAGAAGAATGGTAGAACCCATCCAAACTAACTGCCTAATAAAATGATCAACACCATCTTGATTAGGCCAATCCCTCCAAAGCTGTTCAAAAGAAAAAAAATTGGACCACTGTAAGCCAAGTAAAGTGGTTATTCTCCTCCATAGATCAGAGGCTAAAGTACACTCAATAAAAATATGGTTGAGAGTTTCTACATTCTCTTCACATATCTCACATCTAAAAGGGCCATGAAAACAACACTTCATAAGTTGCTCACCAATAATCACCCTACGATGTAATAAAATCCAATTAAAGAACCTCACCTTAGGCCAGAGCTTTTGAGCCCACAATTGAGAAAATATGTCAGAATAATGGTTGGGATTATTATGGCATAAGGTCATATAACCTTGAGCAACTGAATACTCACCCTTAGTAGTGTTTTTCCATCCAAAAAACTCTTTTTCATGGGACCAAGAGAGAGATCTCATATGAAGGATGCCTTGGATATCTTGTCTTTGCCTTTTTAGGATTTGAATAGGCCAGTACTCAATAGGGATCCAATATCTACCAACCTTTGAATTACCATTATGGTACCAATATTAATTATCCACCTTTATCCAGTTAGCTCGATGAAGCTCCTCCATCCAGGGCCTCCAATCAGGAAACTAAGTTATCAAAGGATTGTGACCATCCAAAGAATATGTCTAAAAATTTACCTGTTGACCATTATGAATGATCCAAAATAATTTTTTCTTTATCAAATCCTCACTAGTCTTAAGAACTTCTAAAATGGGAGAACCTTTGATAGGAAGTTGATAGCGAACAAGGTCTTCAAGACTTTTTTTCTCAGTATATTTAACACAGATATTATTGGACCAAAGAGCATTGGGGTTATGCAACATAGTCCAATATAATTTAGCAGCTAAAGATTTGTTGTTATTAATAAAGGACTATAATCCTAACCTCCCTTTATTATTAGAAAGACATAAAGTGTCCCATTTCACCAAGGCCCATTTTCTTTTCTCTTTAGTACCACTCCAAAGGAAACGATGACTGATTTGATCTTGTTCTTGAAGAAAAACCTTTGGAATATTCAACACGAAAGATACATAAATAGGAATAGCTTGAAGGACTGATTTTACCAAGGTGATTCTACCCCCAAAAGAAAGCCACCTGTTGGTCCACTTTCCAATTTTCTTCTTGACTTTGTCCAACAACCAATTCCAATATTTATTTTTCTGCCTTTGAATATTTATGGGAATACCCAAATAAGTAATTGGAAGGGAGGTCTTATTATATCTTAATTTATCCAAGACCATGGATTCTTTTCTAGTAGAGAAGTGAAAGAAAATAACTTTAGATTTGTCTTCATTGATCAACTACCCAATAGCCTTAGAAAAATAGCTAATGATTAATATTCCTTAACTGTAGCTTTACCTAAAAGAGTAGAGTCATCCAAAAATTGAATATGAGAGATAGGTCTAGCTCCATGAGCAATGGTAACTCCATCAAGATTTTTATTTTCCCTCTTTTTGGTTATAGTCCTACCCAAGCATTCAGCAAGAATGATGAATAAATAAGGGGATGGAGGGCCACCTTGCCTAATACCTCTGGAAGCTGGGAATGACTGAGAAGGCCTACCATTGATAAAAACTAAGTAGGAAATTGAAGATATAAATCCCATAATCCAATCCATACAATCCTTAGAGAAACCAAATTGCCTCAAAACATTGATAAGGAAGTGCCAATCCACTCTGTCATAAGCTTTGGATAAGTCTAACCGAATGAACATGGAAGGAGATTTTTGCATATCCATGGAATGGATGGCTTCCTGAGCAAGAACTATCTCATCTACTATTTTACGCCCTTCCACATAACCCCCTTACTATGGGGAAATAATCTTATGCAAAAGAGGCTTCAAACTTTCTACCATGATTTTAGTAATGATTTTGAGATGAACATTACATAAAGCAATAGGTCTAAAATATGAGATATGATCAACCTCTTGAGCTTTTGGAATAATATTAATATAAGTTTTATTGAAAAAATTCAAAATTTCTTTGGATTTATTGGATTCTTCCACCACCTCTAATAAATCAACATGAAGGATATCCCAAAATTCTTGGTATAACTCAATGGGAAAACCAGCAGGACCTGGGGTTTTCTATTTTTGCATTTTAAAAACTACTTGTTGAAGCTCATTGATAGTAACAGGAGAAGTCAAAATAGAGTTCTTCTCAGAATTGATAAGAGAAGGGATTGCTTGAAGAACATCTTGTTGAGAAGCTGAGTCAAGAGGAGTAGCAACAAAAATATTGGAAAAGTAATCAACAACAATAGAGTTCATGCCATCCCAAGTATAAAAAACATCTCCATAAACTAATTTTAGGGAAGAAATAAAGTTGTGAGATCTTTGAGCTAGAATAGATTTGTGGATGAAATTTGTGTTTTGATCTCCTGCTTTGAGCCATTGAATTCTAGATTTGCCTTCCATAAGATTTCTTCTCTTTTTTCCATTCCTGTAACTGAGTTGTGAGTTTAATTTCATCTCCACTTCTCTTCTCTGTGAGGCCATCTAAACGAATTTGCTTATTCAAATTTTCAAGATGAGCAATAACTTCATGTTTTTATTATGAACATCCCCAGACTCTTTCCAGTTCCAAGTCATGATTTTGGATTTAATGTATTGTAGTATTTTGGAAAAATAGAACATCTTAGTCCCATTCCTAGGTTTACCTTCCTTCCACCATTGTTGCACATGAGGTTTAAAGGAAATGTCTTTAAGCCACATTAATTGAAAACAAAAAGGAGAGAAAATCACATTGGTTTTCCACATTTCCACCATGACTGGCTAATGATCCGAACTAGTATTATTAAGAGTCTTCACTTTAGGAATGTGACCATGGATTAAGAAATTTTTAGAGAGCAAAATCCCATCCAATATCTCCATTATACAAGCTAAGCCTTGCCTTATGTTAGACCAAGTCATAAGTCCTTTATCTGGTTGGATGTCCACAATATGGAGGTTTGCAATATATTCACTCATGAGGTTAGTGATTTTGTCTAAATTTCTATTTCCCCCCTTTTCTCATCCAAAGAGAGGATGGTATTGAAATATTTTTCGATCAAGATCCAAGATTCAGGAAAATGAGAGATAATATGAGTTATTTCCTTCCACTATCTTCTTTTTCCCTCCAAAGCAATCAGAGAATAAACAATAATGCAAAGCATAATTTGGTTGGAATGTCTACTTTGAATAGCTAAAGACAATAGACCCCAATTCCCAACCATATGGTGAATAACTACCTCTTTTGGGTCTCAAAGACAAACAATACCACCAAAAGTCCCCTGGGAACTGAGGGAAACCACTTTTTCAACTGGCCAAATTTTACTGGCAATTGAGTCCATATCCTCCACTAACATCTTTGTTTCTTGAAGGAAAACAAGATGTGGATGATTTATCTGAATCATTCTTCTAATTTCATTTTTTTGAAAGACTCCCTTTGAGTCCTCTAATATTCCAAGTGATGATCTTAATTAATACTAGGGCTAAAAAATTTTGGAAGGACATTAATTTTACCTTCCTCTATAAGCTTTTCACCTTCTTTTACCATATGATATTAATTGGTCTTGCAACCTGCTTTTTGATTAGAATCCATCTTCAGTTTTTTTTTCCCTATTTCTTGACTTATTCTAATTGAATTTGAGATGGCTTCTAACCTTAAATAATTCTCGTACATAGCCAAAATTTTACTAGAGGGTTCAATGGAGTCTATATTGGGACCTGTATTATTTGAAGTTTTGACATTTAAAAGATTGTTTTTCTTGTTTAAATTTTCTCCCTTTTTTTTTATGTTGAAAAACTTTGATTTGTTGGTTTGTCTCTGATTTATTCCCTTCATATTTAAATTATGTTTCTAAGATTTTTGTTTCCATTATTTCATCTTCCTCACTTGGGACATCATTTGTGGAAAGGATTTCAAATAGATTAGTAGATGAATTTGATTGATCCTTCATAACTGGTTTTTTCTGAGTGTTCTTTTTCTTAAGCATTTGGAAACCTGCTGAGTTTATATCTTCTTTCTTTTGATCAGGAATTTTATTTGGGCAAGCACTGGCCAAATGATCATATTCATGGCAAATTCTACAACAAAAAGGAATGTTATCATAGTCCACTACTTGCTCCCAAGTGTCTTCCCCAAATTGTAATGTGATATTTTTAGGTAGGGTTTTGTCAAAATCTATTAAAACACAAATTCGAGCATAAATAATATGTTCAAAATTTTGAGTACAATCAACAGTCATCATAAAAGTTCCTAAAGAGTTTCCAATTGAAGAAAAAATAGTAGAATTCCAAAATTCAATAGGGAGGCCAAAGAGTCTAACCCACACGAAAGCTATAGAAGGCATCTCTTCTTTGGCTTTAAATTTAGTATGCTAGGGCTTCATGAAAAGCCCTACCCTTCCAAAAAACCAGGACCCCCTTGAAACGTTTTATCTCTATCTTCATTATTAGCAAATAAAACAAGAAAATAACCATTTGGATAAATAGAGATTTGTAACTCACATTTAGTTTTCCAACTTTTTGCAGCCCAAACTTTGAAAGCAGATAGACTCGGACGAAAACCCATGAATCGACAAATTAGTCATTTTTTTCCAAATCTTCAATTCCAGTCTGAATGTTACCCATATCAAGCTTAACAATAGGAGTTCCATAAACTACTTAAAGACATCCTGACTCCCTTTTCCTGGGATAAATATTAGGCACTCTTAGAGGTTTATGGGAAGCCCTAATATTGATATTAGCATTGGGCTGAGGCTGTCCACCATGGAGGGCATCCCTAAATTCATTTTTGGGGCTGAGTTTTTGAAATTCTTACCCTTGATAGGGGTTTTCACAGTAGAATTATTTTGTGGGTGCACTTTAGCACTAGATTCACTTGAGATATGAGCCATTTTTTGGTCAACTAATTGAAAATTATTTTGTGATCTCTTTAATCCTTACCCTAGACACCGTGGAAAGGTATGGTTTTCAATTTTCTTTTATGTAGTAAATTGGAATCCGTTGTCACTCAAGTTCACGGTATGATCTATTGAAAGATAAATTTCTAACCCATATTGGATCCCCTACAATATTTCTTGCTAAAATATTGAGCATAAACCATAAAAATAGTGGTTTCTAGGGCTCGAAGGCCCTAAAAACCAACCTCTAGAGCTGCTTGCACTCAACCCAGATGAAAACCTTGCATAGCCACTTGCAAAAAATCTCATTAACACATAGGGATGCACTAGGATATGTGTTGCTCCAAATGATATGAAAATTCATGGAGATGTTCTAGGGTTTTTTGGGCATCTACCCTCAAAATTCAGCTCAATCCGAGTCTGGATGAGTGAGATATGGCCGAAACAAGTTCGATAGTTTGGGCAGTCCTGCGAAAAACATCCCTCCTCTAAAGCAATTTTTTTTTGTTCGATTAATTTCCTCCGGTAAGCTAAAGATTAATTAGCATGATATCTAATGCTTAAGTTGCCATAGTGCCTAATACTAACACTAATGTAGCACCTCCACAATAATTCAAATTCAATTAAGTTAAGTTATTCATTTTATTAATTTATTTTCTTAATTTTTTCTCTTATGTCTTCCTTAAAATTCAATTAATGAATAATTTAATTCTTCAAATTAATTTTAAAAATTCATCAACAATAAAATTAAATCAATTAAATTTTAGTTTTTATATTTCCTAATTTCATCAAACATTAGTTGAATTTACCTTTCTAGGTATCAAATCATTTTCATCAATTGGATTCCATGAATTTATTTTTCTTCCTCAAATTCAATCCCTTCGATCAATTAATTCCATCAAATAATTAATTCATTCAATTATTCAAATTTTAATTAATTCTCCTTATCACTCCACATTTATTAATTCATTTCTTATAACTCCAAAATCAAATTAATAATCAAATCAACCTCATTATGACTCCTAAAATCAACTATATTCAAATTAATCTTCTTATGTCTCCCAAAATACAATAGATTTAAATCCAATTGGCACCTAATTTATTGAATGATATAAAGGTTAGTGTATTGCGTGTTGATCCCATGCACTTTAATTATATATTGGCAATAATGATGCTTCTTTGTTTGAACTCAAGCTTCCAAATTTAATTGTTTTTTTTTTTTTTTTTAAAACTAGATTATATTATACCATTAACCGGAACATTACAATATTTTGGTGTTAACACTGTCCACCAACTAAAAAACAAAATGAGGTGGATCAGGAGTAAAGCATCCATAACTAAATATACATAAGAATAGAAACTAATATCAACAAAAAGCCTATAGCTATATCTTGTTGCAATACACCATATATCAACATTCATCTGTGGGAGAGTCATCTGTGGGAGAGTTTGTTACATGAAAAAATTCTAGGCATGTCTTTCATGCTATCTTTTGCAGTATTCAAAGAAGAAAAAGAAGTAATCAAACTCTGAACCTACTTATCATTGTTAACTATCTTCTTCTTAGCTTCTTGTTAGACTTTTTGAAGATCTTGAATCATATGAGAAAGTTGATGAAGTCTGTTAATAACATCTTGAGGCATGTTGGAAGAAATATAGACTTGGGAATGAATGTGTCCCACATGTAGCAAAATATCAAAGGTCAAGTCTGCAAAAACTATATCCCATGGAAGAGCATATCCAGTAAACACCTTTTTGCATCTGTACTTCCAAATATGCTTGAGAAGGATGAGTCTACAAACATCCCAGATTTTGGGGCATTGATCTAGTTGAGAAAAACCAAGCAGAGA
This sequence comes from Wollemia nobilis, assembly GCA_028583015.1. Taxonomy (NCBI): domain Eukaryota; kingdom Viridiplantae; phylum Streptophyta; class Pinopsida; order Araucariales; family Araucariaceae; genus Wollemia; species Wollemia nobilis. The sequence goes on from JAQPPZ010001423.1 coordinate 6,139,440, forward strand.
AAGCTTCCAAGATCTAGCAAAAGAGGGAAAAAGAAAAGAGTAGAAGATATCCCAAAACTGTTTAGCCATACCACAAAATCAAAACAAGTGAATAAGAGTTTATAAAGCATTACAAAAAGGCCATTTTATGGATTAAATGGGATGGAGAGGTTGGTATGACACTCATATTGGAAACTTTGTACTCAACCTAAGGCTTTAGGAGGTCAGGCATCATTGATCCTCTTACCTAGAGCAAAAGTTTGGCTGCAAAATGGGTTGCGATAGCCATTATTGGTGATGAAAATTGGAAACACCTATTTCGGTACAAAATATCTCTAGCTACTCATGGAAATAAACCCCTTGGGAGGATAAGGTTCTTAATACACCTTATTTTACAGTTAAAGGTTCTATTCCAGTTACCCAAAACTAGAAAGCTTGGCAATTTATTGGCTTGGAAGTCTGACTCTTTGAGACATGGTCTGGTCTTAATAGTCTTTGGTGGAATAAACTTATTCTCCATAACGTTAACCTTTAGCTTTATGCAATGCTATTCATGGGCTAGTTTTTTTGAAGAAGGAATTAATAGAATTAGAGATATTTGGGATCCGGTAGCTGCTCAATTCTTACCTGGAACCAGATCTACAATAATTGCTCCCTTCCCTCCAGGTTTAATTGTGGCTTCCATCCCTTATGAGGTCCTTATGAAGTTGGGAATATTTGGAATGATTGGAGATGGCTTAATGGTCATAGAATCTCTTCCATTACTTCTAGTTGGTTATACAAAAATCTTCTGTTTTTTAGACTCTAAGCTCAATGTCAAGTGGCAAGTAAATTTTACCAATCTGAAAAGCTCGTGTTGAATCAAAAACACTGTTTGGTTGACAGAATGCGAAAGAGAAAGAATAGCAGTGCACGCAAAACACGTTACTTAATCTAGCGACCAAACATCGCAGTTCGGAAAAATGCAGTGCACGGTTTCGAATATATAAGATTTTAGTTGCGAAAATACTGTGTGGATAAGGATGCAGAATATTATAATTAAATGGCACGAATATGCGCGATCATTTAGAGGTATAAGTTTACCTGAATTTTCTGAAATCTTTTAATAATCATCTATACAAATCGGAATAAATATTATTGTTTATTGTAAAATATAATTATTATTTTTCAAATAAAATATTTTAGATAAGGCCTCTATACTTAAAAAAAAAAAAAATGTAACAGGTATATCAATAACAAGAGCTCTTGTCAATAGTCAAACATATTTATTTTGAAGTATAGGATTCAATGTACCTCACTTTCATTTATTTCAATTGTTTAATTTTTTAAATTTCATACTCATCAATGCCATTACTTGATTTTTATTCTTTATTTATGCATTTTAATTATAAATTATTAATTGTGACAATGATATTTTTTAATTTTATTCTTGTGGTTTATTTTAATAGAAAATATATTATAAATACTTTGAAATTAATGAGTATTTAGATTATGAGTAAATTATTTGAATAAATAAATAAAACATTTTAAATAACGATATTAAATAAAAAATAATATTTAAAAGAATATAATATTTTATATTGAAAAATAAAATAAAAATTATGTTATTGTTTGAAGTTCATAGTTATATACAATAAGATAAATTTTAATAAAAAATATGTCCCTATACATTGATATGTATTGCACATGTTGTATTTGTTAAAAACATACACTTACACTTAGATAAAAGGATGAAATATTATCAAATATATTTTATACAATTAATATATGTATGTAATATGATAAGATAATGTGAAAGGCTTTGTATTTTCTTATTAAAAAGAAAAACAAAATATGTTTATCTTTTATATTAAAATATTAGTTTAAATAAATTTAATTTTAAGTAGTATATTTTTATAAATTTACTATCAAATAATTAATAAAATGAAATTGCATATAATACATAAAAATCAAACAAAGCAAAAAAAAATGGCAGAGAGCGGGATCGCAAGCGGGACCGCAAGCGGGAGGCACTCTGGGAGCCCTCCGAGATCCACCTCTGGACCCGACGGTCCAGAGCCTAATCCACCTGAGGAAGGGGAAATTCCCCCTCGAAAACCCCCCGATCCCTCTTCACCTTCCCAAGGATCGTATGCGCACGCAGTTTCTAAAGGGACCCCAAACCCTCTTCCCTCTCAAACCCCTGCTTCCCATTGGCTCCGACTTGGTGATCCCAGGGGCATTGTTGGATAGCTATGCGGCTCAAGACCAATTCACCCTCATCGGCAAGTTCATCGGAGGCAGACCAGATATGGAAACAATTCGTAAATGGGCGAGCAGCAAATGGTGCACTAGTGGGAGCTTGCAGCTTATAGCCCTGTCTAGGGGTTTTTTTGCGATCAGATTAAATAATGCAGAAGATTCATGCAATATCCTTGCTAGGGGGCCCTGGTTCCTAGGTAGGCGAAGCATTTTCCTCTGTAGGTGGGGAGAGGACTTCAACCAAGACACTCAAAACATCAATGTGGCACCTATTTGGATTCGGATTCCAAACCTACCCTTCCACTACTGGCAAGAAGAAGTCCTGAGAGGAATTTACCGCACGATTGGAGAGCTTGTTGCTGTAGATTCGTCTACTAAGGTACGCTCCCGCATGATCCACGCTCGCTTGTGTGTCAATGCCAATCTGGAAACTGACCTTCCTTCCTTTGTTAACCTGTTCAAGGATTCCATTCTCATCAAAAAGCAGCCCATTATTTATGAAAACAAACCCGCTTTCTGTTCTGCATGCAATACCCAAGGGCATCTCATCAACCAATGTCCCCAAGCTCGAGTTTCGAAGCCTCCTTCGTAGGGCCCTCTTGGTAAAGGTGAGTATCTCAATGTTCATAGTCGTGGCAGGGAAGTCCCAGTACCGGAGGGGGAAACCCCCATCGTCCCTCAGAAATCCAAGGTCTAAGCCAGGAGGGGCTTCTCAAAGGCAAATCTCTGGATTCTACTTCAAACCCTAGCGCCAACCCTGAACCATCCCCAGAAGCCCTCAAAGCCTCTGCCATCAATTCAAAATCCTTAAACCCCATCCTCCAGGAAATTGAGAACTTCCTACCCCACCAGTCTTCATCTGGGAAGTTCAGTCCTATCAACACCAGAAGCAAAGGGAAAACCATGGATTTTGGAGTCGAGAGAAAAAGAGGTCGACCTTCTACAGCTGAATAGCGTATCAGGGCAATGGAGGATGACTTAGCTAATGGCTCCCAGCGGACCCTGTTCCTAAACTCTGACGCATCCCTCTTTGATGATCCTAAAGTGTCTAAACCCCCCTTCCAGCAGTCGAAGGGAGGCAAGAAACCTCTCAAATATTCTAGATGAAAATCCTCTCCCCGGAATGCGAGAGGGCTCAACAGTGCAGCCAAGCTTAGGCTGGTTGCTAATATGCGCAAGGATATCCGACCCTCCATCTTCATTATGCAAGAAACCAAATGTGATGAGAAGTCCTCCAAGAAAGCTGCCAGGTCCATCTGGTCTCAAGGCGAAGCTCTTCACAGCCCCGCTCAAGGTTCCTGCGATGGACTTATTTGCTTCTGGGACCCGTCCCAAGTGGAAGGTAGGCTCCTATCATCCTCCAGAAGAGTCATTAATATTCTATTTCATTGCATCTCTAGTAATCAGTCTTGGATCCTATCCAACCTGTACGCTCCAAATTCCCTTATCGAGAGAACTAAATTTTGGAAGTCCATCTCCCGGATGAGGGACTCCTTCAGCACTATCCCTTGGGTGGCTGCAGGGGATTTCAATAGCCCCTTGTATCCAACAGAGAAAAAGGGAGGGTTGGCTGCCACTCACCGTTCTACTGAGGATCTAAAGAATTTTGTGGATTCAAACAAGCTCATTGACATTCCTCTCAAAGGGACTCGCTATACGTGGAGCAACAGGAGAATTGGAGGTAACCTAATTCAGGTCAAATTGGATAGGTTCCTGATCTCCCAGGAAGCTATTCCTCTCTTTGGTTATGCTTCCCTTTTGGCTCTCCCTAAGATTGGTTCGGACCATAATCCCATTATCCTCCAGGTGGGAAAGTATCTTGTGTTTCGAACCCCCTTTCGATTTTAGGCTATGTGGCTCAATCACAAGGACTTTCATGAAATGATGAGTCAGTGGTGGAGCCAGCATGTCCATGGATCTCCCATCTTAAGGATAACTCAGAAGCTCAAGTTCACCAAGGATAACTTGCGGAGATGGAACAGAGAGGTGTTTGGTAACATTTTCAGCCAAAAGAAGCTTATTTCTGATCAACTCCGAGCCATTGAGAGAAGGATCGAAGAAGGGGATTCCGGGGATGTCGTGAGGAAGGAGGAAGGGAAACTTCTTGCTGAATTCCACTCCATTCTTGCTAGTGAGGAGTCCTTATGGAGGCAAAAATCCAGAGAACTATGGATCAAAGCGGGAGACTCCAACACCAGATTCTTCCATGCTTCAACCATGAGACACAGAGGCTCCAATAAGATTAGTAAAATTCAATGCAGCGATGGTTCCAGCACTGAAGATATCAACGAGATCAGAACTGAGGCTGTCTCTTTCTTTCAAAACCTCTTAGGAACCTCCCTAGAAAGCTCTGCCTCTGCCAAGGCCGCCCTTCTGGAGAACATCCCCAGTATGGTTTCTGGCGACTCCAATTATTCCCTCCTCAAGCCCTTCTTCGACTCAGAAATTAAGGAGGTGGTCTTCTCCATGCAACCCGATAAAGCTCCCGGGCCGGACGGATTTCCTCCTCGGTTCTACCAAGCCTGCTGGGACCTGGTAGGACCGGATGTCTGTGCTGCCATTCGTGATCTCCAATCTCACCCCATCCCCCGGGCTGTTAACTCCACCTTCATTGCTTTGATCCCCAAGTCCCCTGATTGTCGATCTATGGCTGATTACCGGCCCATTAGTCTCTGCAACGTTCTCTTCAAGATCCTCTCCAAAGCCATGGCATCCAGGATGAAGCCCATCCTCCCCATAATTATTGACCCCTGCCAAGGAAGCTCGGTCAAAGGCAGAAACATTCTGGATGGAGTCATTTCCATTCATGAAACCCTTCATTCTGCGGTTCGAAACAAAAAAGCAGGTCTCTTTATCAAACTTGATATGACCAAAGCATTTGATCGGGTTAGTTGGGAGTTTCTCCGGGACGTCCTCTTGAAGTTCGACTTCCACCCCAGTTGGGTTCAGCTAATCCATAATTGCTTCTCCTCGGCCTGGTTCTCGGTGCTGGTCAATGGCTCCCCTGCTGGTTTTTTTCCCAGCGTTAGAGGACTCCGTCAAGGAGACCCTCTATCCCCTATTTTGTTCATCATTCTGGCGAAATCCCTTGGCAGAACCCTTTCTACGGCCAGAGTGGCGGGGAAGATATCTGGCTTACCAGTGACGTCCAACTCCACTCCCACTACTCACCAGCAATTTGTTGATGACACCATCCTTTCTATGCAGGCGTCTATCTTTCAGGCAAGGAACATCAAGCATATCTTTTCCCTCTATGAGAAAGCGACTGGCCAGCAGGTGAATTTCTCCAAAAGCAAGCTATTTTTTGTTCACACCCCCCTAAACCGTTAGGGCAGGATTGGGCAGATCCTTGGGTGCTCTACTGGTGCTCTCCCTTCCTCCTATCTGGGACTCCCATTTTTCTGGGGAAGACCTAAAGAGAGTATGTGGATCAATGTTGTTGAAATATTCCAACGCAAGCTGGCAGCCTAGAAAGGTAAACTTCTCTCCCAAGCGACAAAAGCAACCCTATCAAGTTCAACCCTCTAGAGCATCCCCATTTACTTCATGTCAGTGTTCCCTCTTCCCAAGTCAGTGTGCAAGCTCATTGAACGCATCCAAAAAAAGTTTCTATGGTCAGGATCCGAAGACAAAGCTAAGATTCCCCTGGTGGCTTGGGACACTGTCTATAGAAGCAAGAAGCAAGGAGGGCTGGGTTTCAAAAAACTGTCAGACATGAACACAACCTTGCTTGGTAAGCAGGCTTGGAGGATTATCTCGAAAGACCCTATGGAGTGGACCATGCTGGTGTGTAAGAAATACATGGGAAACCAATATTTCCTTGATTCTGGAAACCACCCCAATGGATCTACCTTCTGGAAGGCTGTGACTCATTCCAAAGCGCTCATCCAGAAAGGCCTCAGATGGGTTCTGGGGGACGGTCGGAGCATTGATTTCTAGAGCGACAAATGGTTGCTGGATGAATCCCTAAGTGGTAGAGCGGACCTCGCCATGCTTCAAACAATCCCTGACTCTCGATTGGGAATTAAAGTTTTTGACTTCATAGTTTGGGAGGATGGCCATCCCCGTTGGAGGCTTCTCATGGGCACCTCTCCTGAGGTTGCTGCTCTCAACATTTTGCTCCAAGCAACTACCATTCCCACTGAGCAAAAAGATGACAAGCCTGCCTGGGCTGGTTCCGACAAAGGGCTGTACACTGTTAAATCTGCATTCTCCCTCCTGAAGGATCACCCTGTCTCCCCTTCCCATATTGTTTGGAAGAAAACATTTGTGTAGGCCTGCACTTTAGCTAGAAAATTAAAATTTGAAACAACCCATTAAAAAATGAGATATCAACATAAACAACCAAGATATCCACCCATAAGACTCAAGAAATTACTTGAATCTACCAAAATACATTGATAGAGAAGATCGTAGGGTCAAGGCAACCCTACTCCCTCAAAAGAGCTAAAATCCAAAAACTAGAAACCTAGGCCTCAAGGATCTGACACACAATAAATCAAAACCTGGAACATCTATAATAATCACAATCCATAACTAGATATCAATAGGAAGAATGAGCATTGGGGGCCATCCAACAATAGTTCCAAAATAAACTTGTTAAAAATGGGTGCCCAAAGTTGAATTGAAAAATCAAAATAAAGAAAATACCGCTAAGACCTAGAATCCAAAAACTAGAAATCTAGGCCTCAAGGATTCAACATGCAATAAATAAAAATATAGAACATCTACAATAGTTACAATCCATAGTTAGAGTTCAAGAGGAAAGAGTGCCAAAATTTGAAACACAAGGTAGAAAAGTTCTTTTCCAACAAGAGCCCTGTAACAAAAATTGCTAATCACCAACTATACAGACATAGCCTGTCGGGTCATCAAATGAATATTTTCTACCCAAATAAGGGACTAGATATTTGGAAATCTTACCCCTAGCAACAAACACAATCCTACAGTAAGAAAAATCACCAACATGAACCAAAAATTTGGGATGGAGGTCAAAAAATCATTCACCTATCTTGAGAAAAAAATATTCTAGCACCAGATTTTTCCTAAGACCCACAAATGATCCCAAACCTATAATATCTGGAGAAGCCTTTTAATAGCAACAAGATACCTAAAGCACAAAAAAACCATAAACCACCAAATCAACACCCTGATAATTCACAAGATCACCCACAGGTAGGAAACTAAATTTGCAACCCCAAAAACCATGGGAACTACCAAAGAAATATTAAGGGTTATCCTCACCTAGGAAAGAGCCAAGGAGAAAATCCTTGAGATCCCCAAAGAGGGAATGAAAGCACCCCAAATCCTAGTGGGTTCTAACCACACTAGGACACAAAAGAAAGAAACAACACCAAAAAGAATCTATAGGTAACACACCAGAAAACTACAACAACTTGGACAAATGCCCCATAGCTACCACACACACCAATAAAACTAGATCCTAAGTCTAACAACCACTAGAGTTCAATAGAGAGGATCCATCATCAAGTAGGTTTAAAAACTAGGAATAAATAGTTCCAAGGATAGAAAATCAATGCAAAGAGGAAAAACCTTTAGGTCCAATAGTGATACAAAACCAACCATAGTACCAAATATGACCACTTTTATGGCTACAACATTTGACAATCTATGCAAACCTCCAAATAAAAGAAAAATGACAATCCGCTCTTCTTCAAAACAAAAAGGGTTTCCAACACAGGAGAAGAAAAGCATAAATCCAAAGAGAAAACCACTAAAACCTTTGAAGGAGGTTCAAAAATGGCTTCTCCACTCTACATTGAATGATTGTAAGGATCATATCTTCCCAATCCAAATTTAATTTGGATCTTGCAATCTTCATTGTTGCTTCCTCTCCTAATTTATTCAATGAAAGATGAAGAGCAACCCTTTGTATTTCTAGAAGAATCCTATATTTTCAGATCTTCCCCCCTCACTAAATTACATATTATTATTGAATTTTTATAAATTTTTATCATCCATCTCATTAACATATGAATATTTATATATTTTTTAAAATTTTAATTCTAATCCAAATCTTATCTTAATTTAAAAATTAAAAAAATACATGGATTAGTTTCTATCAATCAAAATAATCACTCATATTACAAAATAGAATTATTTAAATTTAATCGTTTGTTAGAATAAGTGAATATTCTCTTAAGTTCCACTAGGATAGACACTCGAGTTTCCACTCCTCCACGTGTCAGGAGAAATATTAGTTGTGACTTATTGAGTTTCCACTCCTCCATGTGTTAGGAGAACTCTTAGTGGTGTCTTCATCAGGTCTGATGAGTTATTGTAATCCAACGACTCTCAATGATCAACTTTGCTATTTATACAAAGTTGATCCTAGAGGTAAATCAATCAGTTCCACTCTTCTCTTCATATTTTTGTGTAATACTTTGCATATCTATTATTGTGAAATTCTAACATGGTACTAGAGCAGGATAGATTTTTGCTAGTATTCTCTCTTGAAGGTTCTAGGATCTGATTCATTTACTTTGGATAATTGTTTTTTGCTATCTAACTTCGAAATTTGCATTAGTCTATTTTTTATCCATTGTTATTTTACTATTTCAACATATTTATTTTTATATGTTGCATATTATTTCATATATATTTTGAATTCGTGTTTGAGAATTTTTTTTAAGAAAATAGAGCTATTTCCTTTCTTTAAAAAAAAACATGGATTACCCTGTGTGAAGGCGTTTTTCTCGCCCTTCTTTTCAAAGGAAAAAGAGCCCTTTTATTTTCTTTATTTATTTATTCTCTCTCAACGTATTCATGTTATTCTAACTCTTAGTTATATCCATTTCTTTCCGATAGCAAAAATCTCGGATGACCCAAGTGTTAACTTAGGAAATATTTTGAATTTCTTTTATTCACTCGTGGAGGGAATAAAATCCCTCCCTCATTAATATTTCACTCCTTGTTCTCTAGCGCTTGGCACCGTCTATGGTGCTCTCAATGTACGCTCCAAAATTATATAGATGTTAGGGAACGCCTAACGCTCGTTGGCACTCTCGTTACAACTTGGGCCTCTTCATTTCAAACTCTCTGGCGCACTCATCATTCATTTAGACGTCTCGAAGTTTACCCGTTTGGCTCATTGTTCATCTCAGAGTTTGTACAACCGATGCTCTCTCTCAGACGTCGTAATCTGTAGGAACAATGCTCTAGCTTCCACCAATTCAGCCCTCTCGAGGAGGCATCTCCGTTTAATGTTTTCTGCAGGTCTCCCGACTTTTCGTAGGCTCACCACATTTGTTTTGAAATCTCCTTTTTTATTTTTTTCAAAACATAAATTTAAATAATTGGTTTCCAAAAGGTTTTTTTCATTTATTTAAGTAATTAGTTTCTTATTCTATCCTTTTTATCTATCATTTCTGCAGCATTACGTGATTAAAACTAGGGCATTTTTATCTAATCATTTTTTTGCAGTGTTACATGTTTTAAGAAAAAGGATTGCTCCTTCTCTCTTTTTCCAGTGTTAGCCTCCACCCATACGGCCCTCTGGAGAGGCATATCCTTTACCTATTCTGCAATGTTAGCTTGGTGGCCTCCCTCACGACGGTTTCCTCTCTCCAAGTTCCTATTTTTTTTTGCTTTTCATCGCTTGCTTTTTCAAGCTGAAAGTCTGTAATTATTTAATTTTTCGTATTTTATTTTATTAGATCTCGATTCGTTTGAATCGTGGGGTTTCGTAATCCATTATCTATGTTTTTTGATAGGTCTAATATTAGTTATTTTGGCTCTCCTCAAAACGACAGATAACTGTATTGTAAAATTTATAATATATTTTTTTTTGGAGGGGGTGTTCGGGTTTTTTTTTAAGCACCAATCGCAGTTCGGGGAGGGGAGTCTTCTTGTCTTTGTGTCTTTTGCATCTCGTCTCTCTGCCTTTTACTTGCCTCTTTTTTTCTTCTTTGCATATAGTCTTAAGGAAAATATTTTTTAAATTTCTTTCCTTTCGAATATTTTGAATGCAAAGATCTTAATTTATTTTATTAATTTGCTTGAGATTAAAAGTATTCTTAAACTTAAATTTAAATTATAATTTCTCTTGCTATAAAGTAAAACTTCTATCATTTTTCTTATGCATTAAGGGAAATATATTTTAATCTAACAGTAATCATTAAAATTTTAGTTTTTTCATTATTCACTCTCTAATTACTTTTCTCACCTATCTTGTTTTTCAAAATTTGAGAAAAACTATCTTCTTTATAACATCTTCTAAATATATTGTTATTGTTAAAATAATAATTTTACACAAGAAGTTCCTTTTTTCCTTTGAAATTAATTTTTACTCTTTCTTATCATTTAGTTTATTAATATATTCGAACTAACTATTTTAAGAAAGAGATTTTCTCACCTTTTCTTATTCTCTAAGGGTGTTATTGTTAAATCTATTTTAAATTAAAACTTAACAATTTTTTTAAAGGTTATAAAAATATATAAAAGTTTAAAATACTTTTTCATAAAAGTTTTCATAAACCTAAAATTTTCCATATATTGAAGTTTTAAGGGGGGGAGTATTGGTAATTTAAAACTTCAATCTCTCTCTTGTGTTAAGATGAATTCAATTGAGCCCCTCACCCCTCATAACTTTCACTCATGGGAACCCAAAATTTTAAATCTCTTTCTCTTTCAAAGGGCTAAGAGAAAAGCGTCATTTGTAACCTAATAATTAAATTCCTTTTTTGTTTTTTCTTTTAGGGAGGGTGTATTCTTCTAGATTTCTTTATAGTAGCCTTTAATTTTTAGAGGTATATATTGTTTATAAAATCTCTAAAAAGTATAAGAAGATATTCACTAACTTCATGCCCACCCTCATTTATATCAAAACAAATATATTTTTATTTTATTTTAAAATGTTTTATAGGATCTTTACATTGGCAATTCCTATATACATTAACTAAAAAATATTATTAAAACTCAAAAAAAAAAAATTTTTTTTTGGTCAACCAAATCTCTCATTTTCACTTCAATTTCTCATTTGAAGTTAATGGAGGGGTATTTATAGTCGGAAAGGTTTTTCCGAGATGGACACAATGGTGGTGTCCATTTTTTAGTTTCAAGACTTTTTTCAATGATGTTTTTAAATTTAAAAATTATTGTATCATGGAGTGCACTCTCGGTTGAACCCGACACTCCCAGCATTGGTGCCCTTGTTTTGTTGGTTGTCCATTTTTTGGACCTTGTTATTCAGCCCATTGTGTCATACAGGTGGATACCACTACTTATGCTTACGGAGTCAATTTGGACATCCCTTACAATTTTTTGTGGTTCTTTATCCATCCTATCTTCACATTATTTTTGTGAGACACTTTGGTTCCAAGGGATTTTTCTAGTAAGAATTCTTTTTATGAGACACTTTGATTTCATGGTTTGCGAGCACCAGTTTGGGAGTATGAATTCTTTTTTGCAATAAGTCTCTAATTTTTTGAGACATCTAATGGGTCCATTGCAGGCTTCTTAATGGAATTTGTCCTAAAGAGGGGGTTGAAGAGGACATATTCCTTCCTCTCAATCCTCCATGCACATATTCCTTATTCTTCTATTCTAGCAGGTGGTTTCCCCATGAAATTTTCTACCATTACCCTAATTTTGTTGTTTTTCCATAAGGTTTGGACCTAGTTATCAGCCCATTGTACTCATATAGGTGGAAACCACATACTCATGCTTGTGGAGTCATTTTTTGGACTACCCATGCGATTTTTTGTGGTCCTATCTCCATCCTATCTTCACTTTGGTTTTAGGGGACTTTTATTTAAAGATATTTATTCTTTTGATCACATGTTGTAAATGAGTACCTTATCAGGCCTTGCTGTCGGGACTCATCTTTGTGGCTATACCATCTCTATTGTACATGAGTACCTTATCAGGCCTTGGTGTCGGGACTCATCTTATGTAGGTATGCCACATATTGTTTATTCCTTTTTTCACTTACCCCTACTATCACTTAAGGGGGTGTTAAAGTATCTTGGTGCATAGAGTTTTTTCACCTCTCTCTCATTCTTCTTATTATTCTTAGAAGCACTTCATTCGACAACATATTCAGAGCGAGGACATACACTTGGAATATATTCCAACTGAGGCACAAATTGCAGACATCTTCACCAAGTCAATTTCTTCTCCGTGTTACCTTTAGTTGCAAGAAAAACTTGGAGTATTACAGCTGCATTGACAAAGAGGTCTTCCACCTCTCACTATATTATAAATGAGTGCCTCATCAGGTCTTCTTATCGGGACTCATCATTTCTTTGTATAGGAGGACAATATTCGCCATCCGAAGACAAGCCTCTTTCATACTTCTTTGTTTTTGATTGATGGCTTTTCCCACTGGGTTTTTACCATCACTTCAAAACAAAGGGGTGATAGTTGGTTTTTCCCATAGGGATTTTTTCCACCAACTATCTATATTGTACATGAGTACCTAATCAGGCCTTGTTTTTGGGACTCATATTTTATTTGTTAAAGAGGACAATATTCACCATCCGAAGACAAGCCTCTTTCATACCTCTTTGCTTTTTGATTGATGGCTTTTCCCACTAGGTTTTTACCATCACTTCAAAATAAAGGGGTGATAGTTGGTTTTTCTCCACAAGGGTTTTTTCCACCAACTATCTATATTGTACATGAGTACCTAATCAGGCCTTGTTGTCGGGACTCATTTGTAAAAATCTCCCCTAGTATCACTTAAGGGGGGTGTTAGAATAAGTGAATATTCTCTTAAGTTCCACTAGGATAGACACTTGAGTTTCCACTCCTCCATGTGTCAGGAGAACTCTTAGTGGTGTCTTCTTGAGTTTCCACTCCTCCATGTGTCAGGAGAACTCTTAGTGGTGTCTTCATCAGGTCTGATGAGTTGTTGTAATCCAATGACTCTCAATGATCAAATCTGCTATTTATACAGAGTTGATCCTAGAGGTAAATCAATCAGTTCCACTCTTCTCTTCATCTTTTTGTGTAATACTTTGCATATCTATTATTGTGAAATTCTAACATTGTTCATCAACCATATGTTCAATTGATCACACTATTATATTATCTCAGTTTACAAGAAGGTGTCTCACAATTTTGAAATAATACATATAACATAAATACAAAAAATTGACTTAACACTTTATTCAATTTGATAATTTTCAACACTTGGAATAACTCATCTTGTTATTATTTTAATCAAATTTTCATACTTGAAAGAACTCAACTTTTCTAAATTATATGTACGTTGTAATAGATTGATAATTTTATTTTGTTTTTAACTTTCTTAGGATATCATAATTGGGGTTGATGCTTGATATATCTAAATTAAATTTTCAATAAATATGATATCTTACTACCCAATAACAAGATTAATAATACTTTTCATAGGATAAATTTATGGATGTTGCATGCATTCATGGTTCCTAGATTTTTTATAGAATATATATTTGATCAATCTAAGTAAAAAATCCATATTCAATTTTTAAAAGAGCTAAGACTTTATTTGGTACCAAATATGGGAGATCATCTTAACCCTCAAACTGAGCCATAACATATAGGAGTAGTCTCATTGCACTCTTTAGTTGTCCTTCATAGTGTAGTAAGAACTTCACCATGTGTCCTACAACATGGGAGGCCTATACCACCTCTTCACTGTATTATCATTATTGAAACATATTGATAAAAAATTAACACTATATATAAAAAAATGCATGCAATGTATGCAATACTATACAAAATTTATACGTGGAATTGCATATCAAAAATTATCTCATCTAATACAAAAAGCCTAGAAACATTATATAGGCCAAAAGAACAAATACTATATATACATTGCATCCAATTGATATTCACTATATATAACATAACATATACTATGGAATATGTTTTATATATAAATGATTTTTTTTTGTGGTCATGCTTATTGATTCTCAAGTTTTTCTTCCCTCTACTTTTCCACATAAATCTAATGTTGGCTATAGATGCACTACCATTATGCTACATGATTAATTCAATAATTCTAAATTTACATAATTTTATGCTTTAAGTAAACTAATAGTGTCTTCCGAATATTCCACTAGCATTTTAAATGTAGCTCAACCCCTCATATTAGATGGAATCATCTCATTTATTATTTATTTTCTTCATATTTCTTCTTCTTTATGGTGCTTTTTTTCCATGATCAATCCTCTCTACTCTATTCTCATTGTACACCCTTTTCTTAGGTATTCATCTATTTAATATATTTCATACCTATGTCTAATACCCCATATTTATACTCTAGATACCTAAATCCTCCCAAACACTCTATTTTCATCATAATTAACACCCTTAAGGTTAATTAGTGCATGTATTTAGAATTTTTATCATTATCTATTATAAATTTGCAAGTCTACTTTTATAAAAAATTTATCATTATCAATCTTGACATAAAATTTATTTTTATAACTCCTTTTCAATTCCATGGTATAATATTACTATAGTAGACTCAACTCGAAGCACATTAATACTTTTACTTTTTTAAGTTTCAAGTGACATACATTAAAATATACGTTGGTAAAAATATATCTCATGGATTTTAATAATATTTATCAATCGCATTTATGATTTAATCCTACAATCATTTTATTTTACTTTTGCTACCAAAATTTGTTAATGCATAATTTACAAATCACTCATACATTCTCATATATTCCCTAATTATCATGTAATACAAACATGTTAATAAAAAATCTTACCAAAAGAAAAAAATCTACTTTTTCACACCATCCTTTAATAAATTTTAATTAATAGAATCTCCTATAGTATATGTATTTGCTTTAAGAGGAAATTATAGTAGCAACTATCTAGATATTAAATTCCCTATACATGCCACATTATCCTATTCCTAGTAAATTAATATTTCTTGAAACATAACCATGTTGGTACAAGAATCAAGTAGTTTAGGTTTTATGAAGAGGATAATTAAATATGTGAATTGCATCTCCTTTTATATGAAAATAATACTAGAAGTTAGTGAAAAATATATGGACAGTTGTAGTATTTTATCATTAACTTATCTTATCAAACAACACAGCTCTCACTACAATTATCCATTCAATTAATACTTGATTGCTTTTTCTATTTTGAATATCATTAGTCCTTCTATTTAAAATAAGAATGGGTTCAATTATGATATTTGTATCTTCTTTTACCTATAAATATTTCCAATCAAGCATATGAGTTAGGTCAAGCATATACATTATAATGATAGAAGCATACACCACATTGTGAGTAAATAGACAAAAAATCATATATTCTTTAAAGTATTAGAAGGCCCACACATTAGTTTATAAGCTTATCCCCATTTTAAAACTTGATGGAGCTATTGTGATATTAAAATCTTATAAATACCTTATCATACACTTGAGATTTTCTTCTAATTTCTATGCATATATATTATAATTTTATCTATCTTAGGATTATGCAATCCATTATTCAAACAAAAGTATTTGATCTCAACTACCACTTGATTTTTAAATTATTCAGAACTTAGAGGTATTCCACAAACTTATCCATACAAAGCCTCATGTGGTACCATACCAATGAAAATATGATAGCTATTATTATATAAAATTTTCTATCAAAATATGATACTTATACATTTTTTTTATTTTGAACCATAATATGCATACACAACATATCTTTGACTACATTATTTACTCTTTTATTTTTTCCATTTTATGGTACTATGCTATGTTGCATGTAATTGTGTGCTAAAATAATTTTGAAAGGTTTTTTAAAATCACGAGGTGAAGAAGGAATATTGGCAAACAAATTATATTTTTGGAAGCTCCATAAAGTCTTTGAATATCATTAATATAAATTTTAACAATATTCTTTTCTTTAATAGTATTACTTGTGGGTAAGAAACGAGCAAGTTTAATCAAATTATTTGCAATTTATAGTATAGAATTATGTCTATATTAAGTTAGAAGTAAACTAATAATAAAATTTATTTTTACCACATTCTGATCATGTTTTGATATCACAAGCAGTTTGTTTTTCTTTATCCATTATTAGGATAAGTTAGTGGTATTCGGGGTGTGATTTTTTCTCCACCCACCAGGGTTATGCATAAGGGGTCGACCCCGAAATCTATTTATAAAATCAAGGTGAATTGTCTTGGAATCCCGACGAAATATGTAGAAGTATACATGGCGAATTGCATTTATTTATCTCCAAAAATTTTCAAACCGTGGCGAATTGCATTAATTTATCTCCAAAAAATTTCAAACCGTGGCGAATTTTTCTGTGTTGGGGGCTATGAATATCGGTTTGCAAAATCTTAAAATGTATGGAAAACTTAAAAGCTTTAGGTCGACATGAAAGACTTTTAGCCTTTATGCTTTATGACGATCGGTCTGAGACATGTATGACGATCGATTGTAGGCATGACGATCGACTATAGACATGATGACCGATGGCATGCATGACGATCGATTGTAGGCATGATGATCGGTTACAAGTATGTCGATCAACTACAGAGATGATGATCGACTATAGGCATGATGATCAACTGTAGACATGACTATCGATTACATGCATGACGATCAATTGTAGGCATGATGATCAACTATAGGTATGACGATCGATTGTAGGTATGATGATCGACTACAGACATGATGATCGATTGTAGACATGATGATCGATGGCATGCATGATGATAGCTTGTAGGCATGATGATCGATTATAGGTATGCCGATCGAGTGCAACTATAATGATCGATTGCAAGAATATCGATCGATTACATGCATGATGATCATCTATAGGCATATCGATCAACTATAGGAATGATGATTAATTGTAGGAATGTCGATCAGGTGTAGATACGATGATCAATTGTAGGAATGTCGATCAATTGCATATATGATGATCGATTGCAAGAATATCGATTGGATGTAGATACAATGATCGATGATAGGTATGATGATCAATTATAGGAATATCGATCAGATGTAATCATGATGATAATACAATCAAATGCAATCATGATATAAACATATAATCATGATGATCTTTGTTAAATGATCGATTGTAGGAATATCGATCGATTGCAAGTGTGTCGATTGGCTGCAATAGTGTCGAGTACCCAATCGGTAGCAACGATGCATCTATACCATGTGTCAACCATCCATGAAATGATTGCATGTAGAGGCCACGTGTCACCCATCCATGAGCTGATTGCATGTAGAAAAGTCTATATAAAGGAATAAACAATCATTTTTTTACCTTTTCTATCATAGTTTTAACCATTTTCCTCCTATTTTAATGCATTCTTAACCATTTTCCTCTCATTTTAATGCATTCTTAACCCTCTTCCTCTAGTTTTATCTTAGTTTTTAACCTTTTACCTTAATTTTTAAGTGATTTTTAACCCTTTTCCTCTGTATCTTCTGATCCATACTCGTACACAATGAAATAACCCTATGGCATCCCCTATAACCCTTGGAATGTTTAAAATTAATTTTAAAAACCTGGTTTACCCCCTGATTTCTAAAATTTTATCAACACTGGGTTACGACATGTCATGGGTCATGGACTCTGGTCTTCGGGGTCTAGTTTCAATGTCGTAGTTCGACACAGACACAAAACTACTGGAGAAGATCATTGTAGGTTATAATATTGATTTGGGTAAGGTAAATCTTGTCATCGACAACAAAAATATCATTCTTTCTTTCATAGCCCGTGATATCGCTAGATTGACAACATTGCCCCACGTTGGTTGTGAGCCTATCACTTCAAAATACCAATTAACTGATGATGACAAACTCTACTTGGAGACCAACTTCAATGTGCAGTTAGATTCTTTTCAAGGTATAACTATTTTTTTATTTAATTGAATTTAAATTCTAGTCACTAGTGTACAATTACTGATTTTTTTTTTTGTAGTTACATCCACCAAGTCCAGAAGGGGTTTGACTATACCAATGATTGAAAATAAATTTCTTTGAGCATGTTGTGAATTCTTCCTTGCTAGACTCATTCTGCAAGGAAGGCCGACAGAAATTTTGATGTGGGCCTTAGCATATTTGGTTCATTGTGTTGCACACCAACAATTCGACTGGTCCAACTATGTCTCACATCGGATCAGATTGGAAATCGAGAACGTGAAAACCCATGCTTCACCCTCATCGATAGTTAGCACATGCAATTATATTATTGCTTTTTTTTATGAATATTTTTATCATTTGTAGAACACTCAAGTACCAACATCTTGGCACTCAACCCTAGCCAATGCAGCCATGACAGAACAACAAGTTCAGGTAATTTTTTATTAATATTTAAGTAAATTTTTTTATTTTTCATATGTTTATCTTTTTATAATTTTGACATTTTATACCAAACACAGAAAAGGGTATCCTCTTCCTCTTCAAAGCGGGATGCTGCTGTCAGAGGTTATAATCTAGAGGAATCAGGAGACTCCAAAACACCTACAGAGGAAACAACACCACCGCTAAGGAGAAGATCAACAAGGAAACATAGAAGATCTAGTTCTCCTGATCATCGACAACCTCCACCTATGGCTGCACGTCCACTACCAACGGGCGTAGTTGTGCAAGAGGTTTCATCTTCGAGGAGTAAGTTTTAATGACTGTCAAAACAAAATTTTTACTATTTTTAATTTTTTTTCAGATGTACAACATGCCCACATTCCATTTGCATCAAAACTACGCAAGATGTTTTTTCTTCTCGATAAGTGTTATAACAAATTTTCCAACCAATTTTCATAATGTAATTTTATAACTAGTTTTTATTTTCTACCTTCACAAATTTTTTACCTTCACAAATTTTATAACTAATTTTTATTTTTATGTTTTAAGTTCCCATACAACAATATCATCAACAAAATCAAAAGGTGATGCCACCCCCTCCTCCACCACGCCAACCTCAAATGCGAGGTCAATGCTTCCCAGTTGGAAAACACATTCTTCCATCTAGGCCACAGAGAGAAGCAACACAACAATTTTCAGAGAAAGAAGCATCAAAGACATTTTCAGGATTCGACCGTATTTCTCTTGCTAATTTTAATTTTAAGGATATACCGAAAGCTTCTAGTGCTGGGTTGGATGAGGTTCCACTTGATAAAGATTTATTTTTGCAAGAGAACACACCCACTACTTTTCAAGTATCAGAATTGCTTCAAGATAAAGGAAATGAAGGAGCAGAATGTTCAAGCAAATCTCCTCCTAGGGAAACAAACACCCGTCAGGCTCCTCCTCGACCAGAGGATGAAAGATTAAATATTTTAGAAAAATATTTGGTTTCTGATAACGTTGAATCTACCATTAAGGATTTACTACTTCCAGATATAATAGAAATGAAAAAATGGGAGTATCGGGCCAAAGTGTTGATAAAGGAAATTAATGCCCGATACAATAATTTTTCAAAAAGAGAAAATATATGTTGTTGAAAATGAACCTGAAAATATGGAGGCTCTGCTACAACAAGTAAAATCTGGCATTGTGAAGGTGAATACATCTTACACAGATGAAATTTTAAAGTTTATGATGAACAGATTGGAGAACATAAATGGTGAGGCCCAAGCTTATTACAATGAATGGGCAAGTGATAAGAAAAAGGTTGTTGTTGTTGTAGCTACAAAGAATGTTGTTGAGGTTTGACTTAATCACTTTTGTGTTCAAAAATTTGTTGTTCTCTTTTTTAAAATGTAATTATCTATTGATTAACTATTTTTCTTTTTTGTAGGTAAAGTATGATAATCTCAAGAAGCAGGTTCAAAACCTGCAAGACTATCTCAGGATGGCAAAGGAGTTCTTAAACGCTTCCATTACAATGAAAAAAGAGCACAGGAAGTAGTTCGACAAAACAACATTTTATGGAAAATCATTATCCACAACGGATTGGATCCTGATGTTATGCTAAAGGAGAAGGGTAAAGAAGTTCAAGGACCAACATCTGAAGATGTTGGCAAAGAAGAAAACACCCTTCTCGATGGATTGCAAAATGTTGAGAAGATCCTTGTCAATTCTGGAGCAATTGATAGTACTGTTACCCAACCCGAGGGAAGAGCCATTGGAATGCAGAATGTGGAAATCATGGAAGTAGTGGATGAGGAAAAAGGAGCTGAACATGGGAAATATGAGGGAGGAGTCATTGCTATGGAGACTATGGAAGTCATTGAAAAGGCAAAAGGAGTGGTGGAAGGGGGAAAATATTCTGAAGCATGAAATTGAATTTCAAAATTTGATATTTCGAAAAGACTATTTTATGACATTTCATATGTTTTCATTTGAAAACAAGATACTTGCTTTTATTATTTTACTATTACACTATTTACTATTTATAATTGTGTGTTATTTTCATCTCTTGAGTATTATGGTGTTTCAAATATGCTTGAGTTTACGTAGAATATATGTATGCATAGGTTTAGATTTACATGTTATTCAAAGTTATTCATGTTGTGATATAAAAATGAGTATTGTTTTGTGTATTCTGCTATGTTGTTTTTATATTTCAATTTTCAAATGAGTTTACGAAGGATATATCTATGCATGGGTTTAAATTTTTAGTTTATTCAAAGTCATTCTTGTTGTTGTATAGAAAAGTGTTTTGTCTTTTTTATTATGCTATATTGTTTTCATATTCAATGTTAGTTTACGATGGAGATATTTATGAAGGGGTTAAATTTCAATTTCCATATATTATGCTATGTTGTTTTTATATTTCAATTTTCAAATGAGTTTACGAATGATATATCTATGCATGGGTTTAAATTTCAGTTTATTCATAGTCATTCTTGTTGTAGTATAAAAGTGAGTATTGTCATTTGTATTATGCTATATTGTTTTTATATTTCAAGTGAGTTTACGAAGGATATATCTATGCATAAGTTTCAATGTTCAGTGCATTCATAGTCATTCTAGTTGTTGTATAAAAATGTGTATGGTCTTTTGTATTATGCTATATAGTTTTTATATTTCAAAGGATATATCTATGCATGGGTCACAATTTTCAATGCATTCATAGTCATTATAGTTGTTGTATAAAAATGAATATGGTCATTTATATTATGCTATATTATTTTTATATTTCAAAGTGAGTTTACGATGGATATATCTATGAATGGGTTTAAATTTTCATTTTCCATATCTAGAGTAATATACTACATGCATTTTTCATACATATGTAGAGAAATTTTTACTAGTTATGTATGCATACAAGGTTTACTCAATGACAAAGCATAAATCATAAAAAATCACTATATTTTGTCATACCATACAAATAATGATACTAATGATACATACAAACATACATTTAAAGTCAAAGCAAAAATCACTATATTTTGTCAACATATACAATTAGTTCAATAACATAGCATCATTACGTATACATGGTTTTCAAATTTTTAGCTTACTCAAAGCTATAGCATAAATCATAAATTTTGAAAACATAGACAATCCATATCATTAAAAAGCAAACATGCATAATCATTGAAAATAGAATGATTATATGATTTTTTTCAAATCACTAAAATTTTACAACAAATCAAATACGAAAAATCATTGATAATATGAAAATTTTCAAATCATTGACATTTATAAATGATATCAAATATGGAAAATCATTGATAATATGAATTTATTCAAATCACTAAAATTTTACAAAATGATTTCAAATCCGAAAAATCATAGATTATATGAATTTGTCATATAATCATTGTAATTTTTACATTTATGGAAGCTGATACAAAGCTTTATCGACTTCTCCAAAAGAACCGAGAATCATTTGTGAATTTTATATTTCCATAATCTCATCATCACTCCAAGCTGGATCATTTTCATCATTATCAATAATATTAGTGAGACCTCTTCTTTCTGCTAGGGACTTCCAATATGTCAACGCTCTGTCATAAGGAAACTTACCCACCTCGTACGATGACACATACATTCTCAAACAATTTTCCAAATTTTTGTCCAACCTATTATGAAATTTTGATTTAACAAAATATAATGCACTAAAAACCCTTTCATCTTCAACAGATCCCAAAATCATTGTCTGACATAATTCATATAAAATAAAGTATTCACTCATAGTTTCTTGTAAGACACTACTTCGATACAATTTTTCTAGAAACGCGTGATTGAACCAGTCTCATGTGGATTTTTGAAATGTGCAATTTGATTATCCATTGTTATTCCAAAATTTGTTGATTGTTGTCTCAGAAGATCTTTGTTTAGAATACCATTGATTTCAATGCCATTTATTTCCACACTTTTAGAAAAATATGTCATAAGATTACCCATATATTTTACAAACAACTCACTTCTACTACTATGGTCACCACAAGGATTCCAGAAGATGGGATTAACAACAACCATGGCCTCAAGTGTCTCATCTCTCTTAAAACGATCTCTTATTTCACTTGTTAATGCATTTGCAATTCTTTTCAATTTATTCTTAGTGCTATCCAAAACCTCATCGAATCTGGAATGTGTAATGGGCACTTGTTCAACATCATCTGTTAGTGTATCTAATCACTTTTCAAAATGATATACAAGAATCAACTTTCCATGGATAGCAATACAAATATTATCATTGATGTTGAACTTTAAAAAGTTGTTCGGATCATTGACATTAACTAACGTATTCCAACTATCAAACTTGGGATCCTCAAAATGTTTTTCGGATAAATAAATCCTATCAATAATCATACATATTTGTTTTCTCATCCTCATGAAATCAATAATATAAATTGCCCTTTCCTGTGCAAGTTTAATCAAAGAATTCATTTCTTGTAACATTGGTAGAATACCACATAATGTGAGAAGAGTTTCCAAGTCAGTCATATGAAAAAGTAAATATTTTGCCTTGTCAACATCCCTACGATGTGCATACATAAACCCAACCAAGGATTGATATTCTAAAAATACCCTTTTTGCAGGAAGAAACAGTGAAATCCACCTGGTTTCCACATCTTTTAACATTTTTTTACCTTCAGTTACACCTAGAGAAAACTGTTGAAACTCTGCAAACCTTTTTGGACTGCATGAAAAGTATGAGTGTATTTCATGGACGAGTTCTTCCACTCTAGCTACATTATCAAAATTGCTCACAATTTTGTATGCAAGATTCATTCGATGAGCCATGCAATGAATAGGAATCACATATGGGGCAATTGATGTCTGAAGCCTAACACAAAGACCATTCCTTTGTCCTTGCATTGTAGCCGCACCATCAGCTCCAACACAAATTAACTTTGTGGCAATTTCCTTTTCATCCATTCCAGAAATATCCTTTAAACTAGTTACAACAACATTATAAATATTTTTCGCATTACAATTTTCAATCATCTTATGTAGTGCTAGTAAATGAGGTTGTCTCAAATGATTTTTGAATGTGTAAACATGTATGCAAATCCAAGATGTGTTGTCAACAATTGTTACCTCATCAATGGAAAGTGAAATAAATTTGGCTTGTTTCACATTCTCTCTCAGGTCTTCCTTCTCAACCAGTGATAGATATTTTACCATTTCCCAACCACTTCGATCTGACCAATGTGAACTGGTAAGGTTTTGTACATCGGCTAGTTGAAGTATTTCCTTAAAATCAGCAAAATCAGACATGGGTCGACCTTTTTTAGAATATTGTATACAATAGCAAACTGCAATTTCTTTGAGGCTAATACATTCTTATTAATTTTTTGAAATTGTGCCTCGATTGTTCCACCCTTCTCAATGAGAGTTTGTTTTTGTTTCATTGCTTTTTCATATTCAAGTGCATATCTCACATGCACACATTTTGATGCATCCTTCCACCTATGAAATCTGTTAATTGTTCCATCACTTCGTATTTCTTTGATGTAAACTTTCCCATAGTGTTTTTCTATTGTGTCTTTCTTATTTTGCAATAAATGATCCTTTTCCAAGCTTCCATGTACAAATAATGCATTTACACACATTCAGTTTCTCATCTCACTCAATAAAGGGGTATAACCGTGCCCATTCATTTTTAAAATCCCTTCCAATTGTCCATTCACTTATCTTTTGACGTTTAGATTTTTGACTACAAGATTCCCTAGAGGTCTACAATTTAATTGTACTATCTTTTTTGGTTGATGTGTCTGAATTTAAAATCTCCTGAAGTGGTTGTTGAATGTCGTTATTAGGAAAATTATCATGTGGTCCCATCTCATCTACTAGAATATCTTTGAGTGAATGCACATCAGGGTCGACAATGTTTACTGCATTCAATGTTTGGTGTTCTCTATCATTTTTTGAAGTAAAAAAGGTACTATTTTAAAGAATTAACAGAATACAATTTTACAAAGCATTTAAAAAGAGGTAGATAAGCAGACAACCATTTATCTATTAATAAAGAAAGGTTTTATATTTAAGAACAATAGAAATATTAAAAATTTGATGGTAAAAGGTGTTTGTACCTGCATGTTGTGTAGAATCTGTAGAGATTGATGCCTCATTGCATTTTGATATTTGTGTAAAATATTTTAGAATTATCTTTTTACAAGAATATTGGCCTCCCTTCTTTCCATATTTAGTAGGTGACATTGTATCTGTAAAGAAAAAACCTTCAGATGTTAGGAAATGTATATGAAATTGAAGGAAAATAGTAGACATCCCTCAAGACGAACCTACGTTGCCCTGTAGAATGACATCTGAAAGACAAGAAGTAGTCTGACAAGAAAATGCTCCTAACACACAACATGACATGGATACTTATCGACCACAGTTGTAGATAGTGCTTCTACACTGCCTATGAAACATACTCTAAGAGACAAGAAGCAGTCTCTGACAAGAGAAATGCTCCTGACACACAACCAGATGACATTGATAGTTGTCTACCATAGTTGCATATAGTTCACCTACAGTGCCTATGAAACTGAAGAAAAAGAGCTTTGGACAAAAGAACAATGGAAGAAGAATACTCTACCAATTTTCAGTCATGAATCCTCTATAACCGATAGCCCTATGCCGATCGACACACTTCTACAATGGGTCAAACCACAGACACTCCTCTACAACCGATCAAATTTTATCGATAGTCTCTTCTCAACAACCAATCGACTTAGGCTAATTAATGCATCTCTACAACCTTGTGCCGATAGACACTACTCTACAACCAATCGACTTATGTCGATTAATGCATCTCTGCAACCTTGATAGACACTACTCTACAATCGATCGACTTATATCATGGAGACTTCTCTACAACCGATCAACTTATACCGATCGACACCTCTGCAACTGATAGACTAATGTTGATCGACACCTCTACAATCGATAGACTAATGTTGATCAACACCTCCTTACAACCAATAGACTAATTATCGATCAACTCTACATAATAGAAAACCATATGATAAACCCTACAACATAATCGATCGACACCAATAAAACCAATATACACCTCTACAATCATACAAATTCAATCGACACCTCTACAACCGATCACTAATACCGATAAACATCCTACAACCGATAGTCTAATGTCATCGACACCTCTAAAACATTCTACAACCAATCATATTATGTCGATAGACATAGCTCTACAACCGATCAACTTATCTCGATAGACACGACTCTACAACCGATCGACTTATGCTGATCATCTTGCATCGATCGACACTCCTCTGCAACCGATCGACTTATTTCGATAGACACTCCTCTGCAACCTTGTCAAGTTTTTCGTTGTTTCAGAGCTATTTTCGAGTTAGAGTATTTTAGATGTATGTTTATCGGTACCCACTATAGTATATATACGGGTAGTATATGAGGCGATTTGGGTGGAAAAATAAAATCATTTATAATTTGAAGGTGAATTGGGTGGGAAAATCAAAATCATTTATAATTTGAGGTCGACGAATTAAAATAAAAATATTTTAATTATTATCAACGGCGGGTGAATTTACCCCAAAAAAACTTCCACCTCGTAAATTTCGGGTGAATGGGCCCTAGTGAAAGGATCCAAAATTAGCCAATTTAAAATCTTGAAAATCCTAAATAGAGCCAATTTACGATATTTCGTGCTTATGCATAACCCTGCCACCCACAGTTTTTTTTGGCTGTAAAGGACTTTTATTTTTATAATTAAAATGGACTTTCATAAAAAAAAAAACTATAGGATATTAATGGCCCACTTTAATTCTTTGATGTAGAATTCTTTATTTCTCCCAAAATCAATTTTTTTTCTTTTTGATTTCAATCTTCAATTATCTTTTCAATTTTCAATCAATATTTCATAATATTCCTCTTTATTCAAATTTTAATCTTCTCCCTTCAATTTCAAGTTCAATTCCAAATATCAAATCTATTCTTCTTATATCTCCCAATCAATCAATTTCACAATAATTCAAATTCAATTAAATCAAGTTATTCATTTCATTAATTCATTTTCTTAATTTTTTTTATGTCTCCCTTCAAATTCAATTAATGAATAATTTAATTCTTCAAATCAATTTTTAACATTCATCAACAATCAAATCAAATCACTTAAATTTTACTTTTTATATTTCCTAATTTCATAAATTTTAGTTTAATTTACCCTTCGAGGTATCAATTCATTTTCATCAATCATTAATTCAATTCCATGAATTTATTTTTTCTTCATCAAATTCAATTCCTCCAATTAATTAATTCCATCAAATAATTAATTCATTCAATTATTCAATTTTTCATTAATTCTTCTTATCACCCAACATTTATTAATTCACTTCTTATAACTCCAAAATCAAATTAATAATCAAATTTAACTTCATTATGACTCCTAAAATCAACTATATTCAAATTAATATTCTTACGTGTCCAAAATAAAATAAATTTAAATCCAATTGACACCTAATTTATTGAATGATATAAAGGTTAGTATATTACATTTATTTAAAGGGTTTATCCCATGTACTTTAATTCTGTATTGGCAATAATTATGCTTCTCCGTTTGAACTCAAGCTTCCAAATTTAATTGTTACTTTAAAACACTTCAGCGTTATCATTCTGTGTGCCACTATCTCTGTTAGATACATGTGAAGTTGTAAAAGATTTGGTTCCAGCAACAATCTTTGAAATATAAAAGAATGTGAAATAATTATTTCAACTAAATAAGTATTATATTGGAACGTGGTGACACGCTTCCAATTTCAATGTGCAAGTTCTTATTAGGAAGTCTTTCTTCGACGAACGCAAAGAATCAATTAACAAAAAAACATCACATATATATCCAATAATTCATATTCTTTATTTAGAAGTTGTTCAAACCAGAAATTAACCAATTGCTGGCTTATTATTGGCCTATATCATAGAGCAATTAAAAGTTCATTTCTGACCATCTATGTGCGTATGCGCTTTACGAGATGGTTGTACGGCCAGCACACCTGGTAGTTATGGAAAAAATCATAAAACAAATGAATGGCAAATTAGGAAAAAGGAATAAGAATCCACAGAGTTAATTAATCACCCTGCCTTGCTTTTCAGAGCTAGTTGCCAATATTGTAGAGAATATTCCGAAAATTTTGCTTACTAGTAAGAAGGCCAACTTGCTGCTTATTCAGGTTGGCAGCAAAAGCATTCATCGTGACGTAATTGTATATGATAGTCTTCATAGCCTCTTCCTCGCTGTCAATATCAGAAAAATCGCACCAAACTGGTAATTTTTTTGAATGAAAAAGCCAAAATTGTATTAATAAAGCTTAATCATACAAAACAGTGTGGGTGGGATTAACACACCCCAATCAACCAAGAGAAACTATTACAATTAGGAAGAAAAGTCACACTAACTAACTGCAACAAACATATCACCTAACATATCTCTGTACATAATATCAGGAATCAGCTATCAGAAAACATAAGAGCAACAATCATGTAGAAAGAACTGAGACCAGTGACGAGGAGTTGCAGATCCATGATCCCGGTGCGTTTTGCCAGTGGTTCATAAGTTGCCGAAGGTACTGAAACTCCATGTTGACTTTCTTAATTTGGGCAAAAATCTGCAACCAACAATCATAGAAAACCTCATATTTATCAGACAGTGAAAAATACAAAGAGGATTCTTGCTGGGAAAAAATAACTTTGTTGCGGGTTTTCCATATGTGGAAGAGAATAGCAATTTTGAATATATGCCAAACCACTGAAATATTTGTGGAGAACTGAAGAGGGTCTCCCAATAAGATATGCCTCCAGGAGCATGAACCAACAATAAAAGGTCTGAAAAATGAAAGAATCCAAGACCAAGCCTGTCTAGCCCGAGAACATTCCCAGAATAAATGAACATAGTTTTCCTCCTGACCACAGAACTTACAAGAGACATCATCAACTCCCAAGTATTTCAGGCGCTGACCAATAGGCAAACCTTGAAAAAGCACACTCCAAGCAAAAAAAGACTGCTTTGGTTCAATATATTTAGCCCATACAGTATGAAACCGAGATTTCCAAACAGACTGAGAAGAATTTAAATTCCATCTTCCATTGAGCATGGCTGCCATAGGAGCCGTAGGGGAAAGCCGGGAATAACCCAAACGGGCGAGAATACTTAAGCAATGAAACATGTTTAGGCCATTCCAAGTCACACCACCATGGCTTTTGAAAATGTCTAGACAACTTGGACCATACGCAAAAGGGAGTGTGATCAATAACAACTTCATAAGTGGATTTATCATCTTGTTTCAAACCATAATAGTGTTTAAAATCTTCCCAAGGGATCCAATTCTTAGTATGAAAGGAAAACAAAATCAGAAAGTAATGCAATTCCTTTTTTATAAAAGCGTTGGGCTCTAACCCATTGCACTTGTGCTAGTGGCAAACCTTCATAAGAAATAGCCTGAGACCACCATACATTCAGAAAGGAGATAGAAGGGCCAACTTTCCCTCCAAAGCCCTTCCAGGATAACCAAGGTTTGAGAGCTTCCCAGGCTTTCCAAATGCTTTTAGCCACGAAGGACCCTGAAATCTTGACAAGAACAGGGGCAGTAATAAGCGTATGAAGATTGAGGCCTTTCCAAACTTTTCTGCCCAAGGGAAGCCCAGAAGAAATACAATTTCTAAGTAAAATTTTCCAAGCCTCATCTCCTTGCAAAGAACGAGTTATCCATTTGGCACATAAAGCAAAACCTTGCTTTTGACAGTCAAACAAACCCATACCACCCGAGTGCTTAGGAAGACAACAAATATCCCAAGCAACTCTGTGAAATCCTCTTTTACCAACAACATTAGACCATAAAAAATCCCGAAGAAGCTTTTCAAGTTTCTTGTAACAATTCTTGGAAGGAACCCAACAAGAAGAATAATAAACATGTGTAGAAGCTAAAACTTTAGAGCAAATTTGGAATTTACCTGCAAGAGACAGCTTTTTAGAAGTCCAATAAGCTATCTTTTTCTCTACCTTTTGCACTACATATCCCCAAAGTTGAGCAGGAGATCCCTGAAATGCAAATGGAATGCCCAAAAATTTAAACATCTCACCCGGTTGTATCCACTTCCATTGTTTATCAGATAACCAGGGAGGAAGAGGTTTCAAAGATTGTCTGAAACAAGATGTTTTTCTCCATTGAACATTAGATCCTGAAGCTAAACAGAAAAGCTCAAGGCAAGCTAAAGCATGAGAAACAGAAATCTCATCTTTTGATAAAGTCAAAAAAGAGTCATCAGCAAAATGGCCATTAATCAACTGTTGAGAAGAGTGAGGCAGGGAGATCCCTTTAATAAGCCCTTGAGATGCTCTATGTGCTAGCAGATAACCAAAAGCCTCAGCTGCCAAAATGAATAGAGAAGGTGCTAAAGGGCATCCTTGTCTTACTGATCGAGCTAAAGGAATACTTTCAGATTGAGCTTTATTAAGAGTAAGAATAGCAGAAGCATCTTGAAACAACATTTGAACTGAATGAATAAAATTATCTCCAAAACCTAAAGCCTTAAGCATAGCTAAGATGAAATACCATTCAATTCTGTCATATGCTTTTTCAAAGTCAATCTTAATAAAAAGGACATCCTGAGAAGAAGCATTAGCCCATTCCATACCTTCCCATACAGCAATAACGTTATCTAAAATATACCTGCTCTGTACAAATCCTGTTTGCTCTGGTCTAATAATAAGAGGAAGCAAGGGTCGGAGTTTCAAAGCAAGAGCTTTGGCAATAATTTTATAGCTAACATTCAAAAGTGTAATGGGCCGCCAATTAGTGATAATCTCTGGATCACCTTCTTTAGGGATGAATTTAACATTACCTTTGTTGATAAGTGATCCCAGAGAGCCATTAGATATTGCTTCCTTATACACATTGAGTAAATCTGACCCAAGCATGTCCCAAAACTCCTTATAAAACTCACAGGGAAAACCATCAAGACCAGGTGCTTTATCATTGGCCATATGAGAAAGAGCAGATTTAAGATCCTCCAAAGTGAGAGGAGCATCACAAACATCCCTTTGAGTTGGAGTGAGCCTAGAAGGGATGGCAGCACAACATTCATCAAGAGCCTGTTGTCTTGCAGGAGTTAAAGGTTGTGAAGCAAAAACATGTTGATAATGTCGGACAAAAGCTGTAGAAATCTCTTGCAATGAAGTAAGTCTGACACCATCCACTTGTAAAGCTTGAAACTGAGTAATATTTGGAGGAGGGCGTAGTCTTTTAAAAAATTCTTTAGACACTCGATCACCCACTTTAAGCCAATGAAGGCGAGCTCTCAACTGAGCACCTTTAGCTTCATAAATCTCAGCTTTTCTCATCTCATGTCGGATAGAAGCTGCAAAGGCTTGAAGATCTGAATTAAAAGGGTCAGACTCCAATCTGACAGAGACTTTGGCAAGCTCAGATTTCAAAACCATATTTGATTTTTTTCTTCTTCTTGCAACTTCAACTCCCAGAGTTCTCAGAAGAAAAGTTGTTCTTTTGATGGCATCATTCCACCACTCGATCCAACCAGAAGGACCTGAAGGCCTGGGGATAAGATTCCAGATTCTACAAATATGGGCTTTCATTGCTGCACTTTGAAGAAAGGAAGTATTAAAATAGAACTGGGATTGAAATTGGCTAGAAGATTGAGAATGAGACTCAACAGAAAATAGAATGGGGGAATGATCAGAAAGTGAAGTATCAGGAATAACAGAAATAGTAGGTAAATAAGGGGACAGGCGAGCCATATGAAAAGAGGAACTCTCAAAAATCATAGCTCTATCAAGACGTCTTAGAACACGAGATTCCCCAGCCTGGAAATTAGACCAAGTAAACCACTAAGCTGTTAAGAAATCAGTAGGAGAAAAACAAATATTGGGGTCATGAAGGGCCAATTTATTCTTCATAAAGTAAAAGGCTTCACGCTCACCAGCACACCATCTCATTGGCACGTGACTGAAATGGTCAGAAGCTTTCTCAACCATATTAAAGTCACCGCAAAGAATCCATGTGGCAGCAGGCATGGAAAAAGCTAACCATCGCCATAAAGCACATCGATGTGGAGCATCATTGGAAGCATAAATATTAATAATTCCAAAAGGTTTACCGTTGAACTCAAACAAAACCCATACTGCTTGATGTGAAGGATCAACACCCCAAGTCACAATATTAGACTGCCACTTAGATGCAATGAAAGTGACAGCTCCTCCTTTTCCAGGGGAATGATGAGTAGCAAAAAACTGCCCATGGGGCCACAAAAAGCTACATGTACACTGCAGAAGAAATCCAACAATCTTAATTTCTTGCAAACAGACAAAATCTAGAGCACCAAACAAACGAGCAACATTGGCTAACTCGCTACGGACCGTATATTTTTGGGTTGGGTCCGTCAAACCCCTAACATTCCAGGAGAAGAAAATCATGAGGATTGGTTAGGGTGGGCTGCCTCCAAAACATCCTCTGAGTCTTCCAAAGCATCTAGGGACCCAAAAGAATTCTTGCCAAAATTCCCTTCTTCAAGTGGATGCATATTATCAGAATGTCGGTTACGCGCAACTCTCAGTGGACTGCGAGAGCGGCGAGCCTTGTAAACCTGTCGATCTTCTGCAATAGGTTGTTGGAAAACAGAGAAAACAAACTCTTCAGGAGAAGAAGAGGATCCATTAACTATAGTAGGGATAGAATTGTCTGCAACAACTGAGGCAAAAGAAGATCCAGACCAAAGAGAATTACCATGGGGAAGAACTAGAGAGGGAGAGGAATTAGAAATTGGAGGAATTGAAGAAGGAGGAGAAATGGGGGTTGTGAAGGAAGAACAGACGGAGTAGGGAGCAGGGGAACAATAGAATTCGAAGGAGGCTGAGAAGAACTGGGAGGAACTGATTGATGTTGTTTACTATGCCGACGAGTAACCACTTGCCAATCCTCTTGAGAGGTTTCTCCAGTAGCACCAGATGCTTGAACAGGAGGAGGATTGGCAGAAGAGACAGGAACTTGATTAAACTTACCCATCATGAGAGGGCAATCCTTAATTTTGTGGCCCTTAGATTGGCAACGATAACAAGTATCGGGGAGATTAATATATTGAACCCTCTGATGCAGAATGGAATCACCAATTTTAATATCAATGTAATCATGCAAGTCTTTGGTCAGATCAATCTTGACACACACACGACGAGTGGGGCGAGCAGAGAAAAAATGAACAGGTTCAAAACAAACAAAATGACCCAATGGAGCAACTAAGGAAGGCAAGAAGTTCCAGACAGGAATTGGAAGACCAGGGAATTCCACCCACATAGGAACCTCAAGGGCAGCAACCTTGCCAACTTGGAAATCCCTAGAATATGGTTGCAGAATAAGCAACGAATTCCAAACAGTCCAGGGACCTTTATTGAGCACCTTCTGTACATGAGCAGGATCCACAAAACGAAAGAGAAAATACCCCTTAGTCAAATTTTGGACATTTTCGACCTTAACTCCATAAGGGCTCCAGATTTGATTAACCCAAGTACGTAGAAGTGTGTCATTCGGGATACGACCCAGAAAATAGCCCACTAAAGTATGCGACTCAAACCATTGGCATGCAGAATGAAATTCTTGAATAGGAATGACCATAGTGGGAACAGATGTATTACCTCATGAAAATTCTGTAGAACAAGCTTTCGAGGATGTTTCCCTGGTGCCATCTTGTGCTCCATCCACTGCAGTATCAATTGAGGGGGCCGTATGAGCGGCCGCCATTAAAAAAAGCCTTACCCCTGCCCAAGGCGACGTTAAAGCACACTCAGAACAAAATCAATCCCGTAGTGAATTGGATCTCACACATGCAAAGTCAATCTCCCACATGCAGAGTTGCAGAGTGAACATGTAGAGTTGCAAAGTTCACAGTTAACGTTTTTGCTTTTTCAAATTGGTAATTTTATTGATTCATATATATATATATATATATAGTTGCAGAGTTCACAGTTAACATTTTTGCTTTTTCAAACTGGTAATTTTATTGATTCATATATATATATATATCCAAACATAGAGGTCCAATCAATTTCAATAGTCTTCTAGTAATTTTATATCTTGGACCATCACTGCCTTGATTCAGTGTGCATTAGAAAAGGAATCTGGAAACAACGAACTGTTTGGACAAAATCTGTAGACTTTTTCACAAGAATCTGCAAACCTTTTTAATGATCTAACTACCCTCTATTTAGCTACCCCATTGAGGCCTCTTACATTCCAGGATATAATCTTCATCTGGAGGTCTTGGAGGTAGATTTATTTCCCCTACCTCTTCCTTGAGACAAAGGTGGTTTGGTTTTTTCTTCATCTATTTTAAGCTCAATGTTTGCTATTTCTAATAGGGATGACAAAATAATCATTTGGAGGCCATTGGCTATGGCATCATCGATATATTTCTATATTTTTTCAATATTTGTAGGTCTGTCATTTTTTTTTTATCACTACCTATATCAGCATTACCAAAATATTTGCTAGGGTTGGATAGCTGCTCAAGAACTAAGGAGGATGAAAGAAGTTATTGGATGGAACCATGACCACCTATGAAAGGTGGGTTTGATGCCATGACATTGCTGGCTTTGGATGGTTTGGGAGAAAAATAGCAGGGTTTTGAAGAAGGAATAGGAATGGAAATAGAAAGGGTAGGACTACCGAGAGTTATGAATTAAGAGGGAGGAGGGCCATGGGTTTTAGGGTTCAGGTGGGAAATGGATGAAGCTGTAATAGACTTACCCATTTTGGATAAAGGGGGATGGGAAAGAAATACTAGAGTCTAAGGGGGAGAAAGAAGAAGCTTCAACAGGCTCATCCAATTTGGATGGAGAGGGGCAAGGGTTAGCATCCTAAGAAGGATTAGAATCAATAGCATGAAAATTTGATTTGTCATCCTGGTGGCTAACTAGAGGTATGAAAGGATTAGTTTTAGTTAAAGGAGAGCAAACTTGATTTTGCTTAGGCATCCTTTAGGGCACCATTTGGATATGTAGCATGACCTATTTACCCTTCTTAGTCTGTATTTTTGTGAGGAGCTTCTTTCTACGACTCTTTCTTGAGGGTTGGACACTGATATATGAGGTACCCTTGGGTCTTGCATTCAATGCAATAGGCTGGATTGTTTTCATATTATGTGCCTTTCCACCGCTAGTAAGATCCTTTGACTAGATCAACATAAATGGGCAATTCAGAATCCAAGTTTGTTGTAACATAAATGTGAGTATAGGTCATTACGGATCTAGCTCTGGTAGCAGGATCAATGGTTACCAACTCCCCAATGGTTTAGGCTATTCCTTTGAGAGATTCAAAGCAGAAACACTAGAGAGGAAGCCCATGGAGTTTAACCTAAATGGGAGCTAAATTGATGCTCTAGGTTTTGGGATAAAAATCCTTAGTCCACCTTCGAAAGAAGAGGCTTCGCCTACAATAAAACTAGGGACCTCCAATGAGGATTGGATTTGAATCTTGGGCATTATTCAGTTTGATCATGAAATATCTATGAGGGAAAGAAATCAGCTCCATGTTACCCAAAATATGTCATTTCAACATAGCCCATTCGTTGATGAACTCGATGTCCTGCTGAGCCCCATACAGGAATCAAAGAGATAGATTCCTGTATGGAACTGTTTTCGTAGCTTTATTTGGGTTTGATCCTATTGGATCTTTTGATATAAGTTTCTCTTTTGGTGGCCTATGGATATCTCTTAATCTATGGAAATTGTGTGAATCTAGGTTTGGGGTTACTTTCAAAACCCCTTCTTCCACCAAATAAAAAATAAATATTTATTAAAAAAACTAAATAATAAAATACCTCCAACATATATTACCTAAAATGATTTCATTTATAATTGATAATTTATTGCAACTTTAAATTTATATTTGAAAATTAAAAATAGTTTGTTTTATAGCATATTTGATTCACTTCTCTACCTGGTCTATTATATATTTATTTTAAATAAACGTAAAGTGATTTATCCTTATAAAAGGATCTCCTCCAATGTTGTATTATTATTATTATTATTATTATTATTATTATTATTATTATTAGAATGGGGTGAAGAATACACATTGCAGTGTTTTGTTCATAATGCAGGAAAGATGTTCAGTGTCGATTAAACATAGCAGACTTTAATCCTTATAAAGACGAAGTAATCGCCATTAATGTATATTTATTATTTTTCACTTTATTTTCAATTTTATTTAGAATGGGGTGAAGAACACACATTGCAGTGTTAGTTCATAATGCAGGAAAGATGTTCAGTGTCGATTAAACATAGCAGACTTTAATCCTTATAAAGACGAAGTAATCGCCATTAATGTATATTTCAGCGCTTGGAGGAGGGTGTACATTCAATATATGGAATTAAAATTAACAGCATAAATTGTTAAGATTAATAATCGGATAAGTATGTGTATAAAGAAGATCATGTGAAGTTGTAAAAGATTTGGATCCAGCAACAATCTTTGTGAAATATAAAAGCATGAGAAATAATTATTTCAACTAAATAAGTACTATATTGGAACGTGGTGACACGTTTCCAATGTCAATGTGCAAGTTCTTAATAGGAAGTCTTTCTTCGACCAATGCAAAGAATCAATGAACAAAAGCAATATGGTGCAATGCTTCACCAATGCAAAGAATCAATGAACGAAAAAACATCACATACATATTTTATAATTTTTATACTTTATTTAGAAGTTGTTCAAACCAGAAATTAACCAATTGCTGGCTTATTATTGGCCTATAGCATAGAGCAATTAAAAGTTCATTTCGGATCATCTATGTGGGCTTCATGAGACGGTTCTACGGCCAGTACACCTCGTTGTTCTGAAAAATAACATAAAACAAATGAATGCCAAATTAGGAAAAGGAATTAGAATCCACAGAGTTAATTAATCACCCTGCCTTGCTTTTCAGAGCAAGTTGCCAATATTGTATAGAAAATTTTGAAAACTTTGCTTACTAGTAAGAAGGTAAGCTTGCTGCTTATTCAGCTTGGCAGCAAAAGCATTCATCATGACGTAATTGTATATGATAGCCTTCTTAGCCTCTTCTTCGCTGTCAATATCAGAAAATTTGCATCAAACTCGCAATTTTATTTATTATTCCATGCATTTAAAAAAAAATATATGATATACATTCAAACATAGAGGTCCAATCAATTTCAATAGTCTTCAAGTAATTTTATATCTTGGACCATCACTGCCTTGATTCAGTGTGCATTAGAAATGGAATCTGGAAAGAGCGATGTGCTTACATAGAATAGATAAAATCTCGTCTAAGATATAACTGATTTTAGAAAAAATCAAAATTTGTCTACCTGCCAAGAACAGCAGCGAGGATTCGAACGTTAAGAGCTTTTCTCTGTTCAGTTATCTCCCCATTCGGATTCATGTATACTATGAACACCTTCACTTCGTCATGTTCACGTTCGTTCTGTTCAAATTATATTTTAGATATCCAATTAAAGCAAGATGAGACATAAATTTCGAATATAGAATTTAGCCATAAGAGTATCATATCACCTTGGGGATAGCAGAGGACGAGCTTGGCAAATGAAGTGAAAAATAAAAGAGGAGGACCAAAAGGAGGAGAGATGAATGGACCGAAGCCGTGGCCATGACCGTGACAGAATGCGAAAGAGAAAGTATAGCAGAGCACACAAAACAAAACAGCAAATTAATCTAGCGACCGAAACTCTTAGATCGGAAAAAAGCTGTGCACAGTTTCAAATATATAAGTTTTTAGTTGCGAAAAGAATGTGTGGATAAAGATGCAGAATATTATAATTGAATGGCACGTATATGCGCATCATTTAGATGTATAAGTTTGCCTTGATTTTCTGAAATCTTTTAATACTAAATTTATAATATCTGTGAACCTGTGTTCTTGCTGTCAAACTACCTTTGAACTGTGTTCTGGTTGTCAAACTAACTTGGTTGTCAAACTAACTTGGCGTGTGATGTGTCAATTCACCTATTTGTGTGATGTGGGATGTGATGTGTCAATCCACCCATTTTTATATGTTTAAACCTTATATTTAATATAATATTTTTTCAATAAAAAAATTAGAATATTATTTATACGAATTGAAATAAATATTATTATTTATTATAACCCATGATCGTTATTTTGCACTTGCATATTGAATAAATAAATAAAATATTTTAAATGATTTTACAACGCGTCTAAACTTAAAAAAATAAAAATGTAACAAGTATATCAACAATAGCTTTTGTTAATAGTAAAACATATTTATTTTTAAGTATAGGATTCGACCTACATTTCATTTATTTTTATTTTTATGTTTTTTAATGTTTTTAATTTCATAGTCATCAATAACATTACTTGATTTTTATTCTTTACTTAAGTATTTTTATTAAAAGTTATTAATGGTGACAATGTTATTTTTTATTTTATTCTTGTGACTTAATAGAATAGAAAATATATTATAAATACTCTGAAATTGATGAGTATTTACATTATGAGTAAATTACGTGAATAAATGAATAAAACATTTATATAACGATATCAAATAAAAACTAGTATTTACAAGAATATACAAAACAATATAAAATTTTATATTATTTAATAATATATTAGTAAAAAATACAAAAATGTTATTGTTTTACGTTCATATTTATATATAATAATAAAAATTTTAATAAAAAATAAGTCGCTGTATATTGTTATGTATTCCACATGTTGTATTGTTAAAAACATACATCTAGGTGATAAAATATATATTATCAAATATATTTTATACAACTAATATATGTATGCAATATGATATAATAAGATATTGTGAAAGTTTTTGTATGAAAAATAAAATATATTTATGTTTTATTTTAAAATATTAGTCCAAATAAATTTAATTTAATTTTTTTTATTAATGGTAAAAAATAGAGTTTTGAAATGTCCTATAACCTTTTACATTAGAGAAGGCATATAGATAGATATTAATGTCAACATAATTCCAATCATGGAATATGCCATTCGACTTCCATCATCACATTAAACGGTTAGAAAGCAAGAGGGCTAGCCCCCACACACATGCCCAAAATCGATGTTAATAGGGGTGAGAAGGATAAGACTAATTAACCACTAGACTTGTATCATCACATTAAATGGTTAGAAAACAAGAGGGCCAGTCCCCCACACACATGCCCAAACTCGATGTTAATAGGGGTGAGAAGGATAAGACTAATTAACCACAGGCCATCCTACAAGGCCAAAAGAAATAAAAATTATACTAAAACAACCATTCAAAAGCAAAAGCCACACCACAACTCAGTAGGGCATAAAGGAGAATATCAAGATGTAGATAAAAAAACTCCAAACTCAGAGAGAAAGGATGAAGGCAAAACACCAAGCATATTCCTTGAGAATGGTAACCACCAGGGACCAAAAGGGCCACCCCCCAAAAAAACCTCAAAGAGAGGATCACTAGAACACAACTAAGATCTCATCCAAGCAGAAAGATAATAAAAATACCTATTGGATAGGTAGGCCCAATGCTTCCAAAGCAACAATTGCTAGTAACAGTGAAGAAAAATTATCTTCCCAAATTCTAAACTGGGCACTATCCACCCCCAAATTGACCATAACATCAACAACCTCTAATTACCTTCCCTACAAATATGATCAATTTTAACGACTAACATACCTTCTAGAATCTTTGACGTGTGCTTAATAATATTAAGATAAAACAATTATCATTTTTTCCAACCTGTAGACCTCGAATGATGTTCAAGGAGTCACCTTGAATGAAAAGTCTTCTAAAGCCCCTTTCAAAGGCCTTGATGAATGCCTGAGAAAAGACCTATAACTTCAGCTAGATGGTTGATTTAAATACAATAGTATATTTTTATAAATTTATTATCAAATAATTAATAATATAAAATTGCATATAATAAATAAAAAATCAAACAAAAAACTAATTAACTAGAAGGTAGTTATAAGTCTTTTCATTAAATATTTCACCAATAAAAAGATAGTCCTTGAAGAAAAAATAATAATACTATTATGTTTCAATTTTTAAAATTAAATAATAAAATATAGTTTAATATATTATTATGGGTAAGAATTTCAATAAGATGTAATAGTTACTATTTTTTGATGTAAAGTTAAATTGTACTAGATTAAAATACATAAAAATACAACAAAAAGGTTTGCGCGGTAGAAGACACACCCCATAATGTCAAACCAACTCTTCAAAAGTTGGGATCAAAATGCAAGTCTCAAAATAAGTACAACTCAGAGATCACAAAATTATATCAAAGTATAGAAAATAAAAAAACTAATTTGCTTGTAGAGAGAGTGATTGGTGGTTTTCCTCATCCACCAGGTTCTGCCAAGTATTTGTAGGTATCAAAATGATGCCCCAGCCCAAGTCATCAATGAGCTCAGTGGACTTAGGCGTATTGTCCTAGCCTCCAGCAATGTCTGCATTATCTGGTGGATCATGCTGAGCATCCCAACCTCCAATAGCTCAAATTACTATTTATTATGTATCTTTGAGATGTTTGAGTTAGTAAATAATTATATTTCATTTGAAAGATATATATTAAAATCATAAGGAAGGTGGCTCTATTCTAATAGTTAGATATAAAATAACATCATATAATATTAAAATAAATAAATATTAGGATAACTTATCTACATTGCCATCTTAAGATCAAAAGCTAATATTTTTATTAAAATTTAGATTATTTATTCATAAACCTTTTATAATATCATTATAGTAAATAAACACATTCCCTAGGTTGATATTTGCAGGGATGTAAGTTTTAAAACCTCACTCAATTTTTTTTTAATCATTTTTGTTTTGTATTCCATGGAATTAATGAATTTAGTCATCATGTAATTATGATGGAATAGGTAGATAAAATTTTTGTCTATAAATTTTTTGGTTAATTTAAATGATGCAATATTTCATTTTATTTTCTAATGAAAAGTTTAAATAATTAATTTTTTTATTGCACATGGGGTGCAGGGTAATGGTTTGGGCTTTGGCTCTTCTTCAAGAGGTCCAATGTTCAAACCGTGGCGTGGGTGAGTGTGTGAGGGGGTGGGTGTGTGGCTGGAGTTGTAACAGGTTGGGGGATTCCTAGTCAAAACCCCCTGCTTCTTAATATTACCTATTTTTTTTTAATAATTTTTATTATTTTTTGTTTTAGTAAAAACGTAATAAGAAAATTATATATAATTTTATTTTATTTTTATTTTAAAATTAAAAATTTAGATTAAATTTGTTTTTCCTTAAAAATGCTAATAAGTTAAATTACATATATATTTTTTATTAGATAGAAAGGGGTTTGTAAGGGTCCTAAACCTTTTACAATGGGGTTTTATAAGGGACCCCAAACCTATATTTATCCATAAGGATATTCAATGAAAATCAAATAAGAACATAAATGAGGTTGTCTCCCCTAGGGAGAACTAATCCTGCATCCAAAAAAAGTGATCCGAAATACAAAATCTAAAATATGAATCTAGCATTTGATAGAGATCTTACCAAAGTGAAATTTAAAAATTAGGTACATAGATTTGATATTTGAAATTCTCCTACATATTTCAATATTTCCTACCTATCGGAGAACCTGCTAATTTGAAATAAAATTGGGTGCTCAGATTTAAAATAAAAAAAATTTCCTACCCATTTGAAAAATATCACACAATAATAGAATGAGACACATAAAACACCAATAGTAAAATTTAATATTGAAAGGAACCCAAAACCTTGAAGTGAAACAAGCCTCTAACAAAGGATTGCATGGTTTTGAATGAAACTCAGAACCTTGGAAATGATAATTGAATATGAGTGTTCAAAACGAATAGTAATAAAATTATAGAACACTCAAAGGAAGATAAAAAATTATGCCCAGTGAGAGAACTAAATCAAAACCCAACCACTAGCTAAGAGGATTCTTCCCAAGTTAATTGCTACAAAGAATGAAATTTAAAACATCTTGCCTAAACTAGGAGATCATTTACCCCCAAGGGCTAGGTGGATTGGTAAGTGTAGTTGTGGCTGGGCACTTATAAATAAGAGACCTAGGTTCAAACCTTGAGGGGAATCCAACAATTTGCAAAGGTAGTATTTTGCTTCGAATCCTTTGAGTGCGTGCTAGACCGATGATGATGGTACAAATTCCAAGCTACCAATGATCCCCATATCACGATATGTCAACAAGGATGAGATGGATATATTTATTGGGAGTAGTCCCTATGGTTTGAACCCTACATTGGATAGTGACTACAACCAACTCTCCTATTTAATAAAAAAACTCTCCTATGTAATAAAGAAATAAAAAATAGATTATTTATTCGTAAATATTTCATAATATCATTATTTTAAACATAAAACACTCCCTAGGTTGTATATTTGTAATGATGTAAGTTTTAAAACCTCAAACACAAATATTTTAGTTATTTTATTTTGTATTCCATGAAATTAATGAATTTAGTCATCATGTACTTTTGATGGAATAGGTAGATAAAATATTACCTAAAAATTATTTGGTTAATTTAAATGATGCAATATATCATTTTATTTTCTAATGAAAAGTTTAATTAAGGAATTTTAACATAATTATATAAAATAAATTATGATTTTTATAATTTTTATCTTCGTAAAAATATAATAATTTTTTTTTTACATAATTTTAAATTTTTTATTTTAAATTAAAAATTTAGATTAATTTTTTTTTCCTTAAAACAAATACCAATAAATTAAATTACATGTATTATTTTTACTAGGAAAAAGAAGGGGTTTTGAAAGAGCCCTAAACCTTTTACAATGGGGTTTTTTAAGGGACCAAAACCTACATTTGTCCATAAGGATATTCAATGAAAATCAAATAAGAACATAAATGAGGTTGTCTCCCCTAGGGAGAACTAATCGTGCATCCAACATATAAAATATGAATATAGCATCTGACAAAGATCTTGCCAAAATAAATTTTTAAAACTAGGCACACAGATTTGAAATTTGAAATTCTCTTACCCGTTTGAATATTTCCTACCTAGTGGAGAACCTACTAATTTAAAATAAAATTGGGTGCTCATACTTGAAATTTGAAAAATTTCCACCCTTTTGAAAAACATCATCCAATAGTAGAATGAGACACATCAAATATCGATAAGAAAACTGGATTTTGAAAGGAACCTAGAACCTAAACACAGGGTTTTGAAAGGAACCCAAAACCTTGAAGCAAAACAAGCCTCTAACAAAGGACTACAAGTTTTTGAAAGAAACCTAGAACCTTGGAAACAATAATTGAATATGAGCGCTCAAAATGAAAAATAAGAAAATTCTAGAATGCTTCAAGGAAGATGGAAAATTCTACCAAATGGGAGAAATGAACAAAAAATCCAACCACTAGCTAAGATAAATCTTCCTAGGTTTAATTTATAGAAATAATGAAATTTAAAACGCAATGCCTAAACTAGGAGATCAAATCTACTAGCCACAAAACATTTGCATAGATCTTCACTTTAGCTAGAAAATTAAAATTTGAAACACCCCACCAAAAAAATTAGATAGCAACAAAACCATCCAAGATATCCCTCCATCATGCGTAAGTAACTACTAGAATATACTAAAATATACCAATAGAGAAGATCGTAGGGTCAAAGCAACCCTACTCCGTCATAAGAGTTGAAATCCAAAAACTAGAAACCTAGGTCTCAAGGATCTGACACACAATAAATCAAAATATAGAACATATATAATAGTCACAATCCACAATTGGAGCCCAACAGGAACAATGAGCATTAGGGACCATCCAACAATAGTTCCAAAATAAAACTATTAAAAATGGGTGCCCAAAGTTGAATTCAAAAATCAAAATAAAGGAAATTTTGCTAAGAGCTAGAATAAAAAAGAAATCTAGGCCTCAAGGATCTAACATACAACAAATCAAAATCTATAACATCTATAATAGTGACAACTCATAGTCAAAGCTCAATAAGAAAGAGTATCCAAATTTGAAACACAAGACAGAAAAGTTCCTACACAATAAGAGCCCTGTAACCAAAACTACTAACCACCAACTGTAGGAACACAACCTATAGCTGGGCCACAAAATGAATATTTATTGCCCAAATAAGGGACTAGAGATTAGGAACTCTAATCCACAATAACAAACACAATCCTACTGTAAGAAAAATGACCAACATGAACCAAGAATCTGGGATGGAGGTTAAAAAATCATGCACATGTCTCAAGGAAAAATAAATTCCAACACTAGATTTTGCCTAAGACCCACAAAGGATCCAAAATGTGTA
Organism: Wollemia nobilis; assembly: GCA_028583015.1. Taxonomy (NCBI): domain Eukaryota; kingdom Viridiplantae; phylum Streptophyta; class Pinopsida; order Araucariales; family Araucariaceae; genus Wollemia; species Wollemia nobilis. Next base: position 6,183,344 of record JAQPPZ010001423.1, read on the forward strand.
ATATTTGTAGAAGCCTTGGAATAGAAAAAAAACCCTTAAAGCATGAAAAAACCACAAAACACTAAATTAGCAACTTGATCATGTGCAATATCATCCATAGATAGGAAACTAGATTTGCAACCCCATAAACCATGGGAACTACCAAAGAAATATTAGGGGTAAGCCTCATTTGGAAAATATTCAAGGAGAAAATCCCTAAGATCCTCAAAGAAGGGATGAAAACACCCCCAATCCTAGTGGGTTCTAACCCTACTCGAAAAAAAAAGAAACAACACCAAAAATCCTCTATAGCTAACACATTGACAAACTACAAAAACTTGGATAAAAGCCCCATAGCTACCACCCACACCAATTCAACCATATCCTCATTCTACCAACCACTATATTTGAGGAGAGAGGATCCACCATCAAGTAGATTTGAAAACTAAGAACAAACAGTTCCAAGAATAGAAAATCAGTGCAAAGAGGAAAAACCTTTAGGTCTAGGAGTGAGACAACACCAACCATAGTACCACATATGACCACATGTATGGCTACAAAATTCTATGATCTATCCAAACCTCCATATTCAAAGGAAATTTATAACCCACTCTTCTTAAAAATAAAGAGGGTTTCCAGCACAAGAGGAGAAAAGCATGCATCGAAAGAGAAATCCACTAAAACCATTAAGGGGGTTCAAAAATAGCTTCCCTGCTCCACACTGAATGACCATAAAGGTCATATATTACAAATATAAAATTTAATATATATCTTGTTATCTTCATTGTTTCTCCCTATCCTAATTGATTCAACAAAATATTAAGAGCAACCCTTTGTATTTCCAGAAGAATCCTAGATTTTTCACTATTAATATTATTGAATTTTTATAATTATTTATCATCCATATCCTCAACTTATGAATATTTATATTTGTATTATTTTAAATTTAAATTTTAATTTTAATCCAACACTTTTCTTAACTTAAAAATTAAAATAATACATAAGTCTGTTTGCAGTGGACTTCACCTTTTAAATCTCCTCGCTTGATCAAATTCTAGACCTTCTTGCTCCTCCATTTATTTCAGATCATTTTATGGGAGCATAATCAAAGATCCTTCAAGAAATCAAAGCATGATATTGAATCTATTTTTAGTAGAGTGATTGGGGCATCTGTGGAGAATGTGACCTCTTGTTTCCTGGATCTACATGGTGGGCTTCTTGATGAAGCCTTGGTAGAGACCAAGCTTGGTTTTCTTTAGTAAACTATGTCTAATGACCCATCTCCTCCCTCTTTGAGATTCTCAATTTTTTGGTCCCCTCCCCCTATGGGTTGGGTTAAACTCTACCTTGACGATGCTTCTAAGGGGAACCCGATTCTTGTTGTGACAAGTGATGTACTTAGAAATGATAAAGGGGATCTACTAGGTGCCTTTGTCAAAAATATGACAATCCATACCTCTCATTTTGTAGAAGCTAGAGAACTCATTCAAGGCCTCTTATTGGTGGAATCCTTGAGTTTTAATAAATTTATAGTGGAGGGGAATTTGTTAAATATTATTAATCTAGTCAAGAAGTCTTGCACCCCACATTGGAAGATAGCAAATATCATGGCAGAAGCAATCACTTTTTTTTTTTCAAGATTGTAGGCTCAAATTTAGCACATTTTTCATGAAGGATTCAAAATGGTGGACATGATGGTGAATATTGGTCTATCAGAAGGCCTTACAGTTTGGATGATAATTTTTTCTCAAAGTCTTCAAAATTTAATTGTGGATGATCATGATTAGGTGTGGGTGCTAGTTATGGGAGTTTAGGAGACCAGGGAGGAGATTTCCTACACTTTTTGGAGCCTCTTTTTTATTTTTATTTTTATTTTTTCCTATTGATAGGGATTTGGTGCCATCTATAGGTGCCTCGTGTACATCGAGTGCCAGTTGTCTAGGAGCCTTGTCTTCTCAAGTCATCACACCCTTTTTTGGTGGCATGTTTGGAGGTGTTCCTTCAGCGTGTGGGGTCTTCCCAGAGGGTAGCGAGCTTCTTTGTTGTATCTTGTGATCTCCCTTTGGGTATTACAACAAGTTTTGTTTTCCACTTTATTTTTCTTTTGGGGAATTTGGTACTGGTTTTATATACGAATATGTTATTTTTCTTAAAGATTGTTTTCTTTGAGAATGATGCATTATATATTGCTCTTTCTCAGTCCCATATATATTAGGTTTGGGTATCCTTTAAAACCCCTTATCTTACCTAATACAAAAATTAAAACAATACATGAATTAGTTTCTTTTAAACAAAATAACCACTCATATTACAAATTAGAATTATCTAAATTTAATTGTTCATGAATCATATGTTCAATTAATCACACTATTATATTATCTTAGTTTACAAGAAAGTGACTCACAATATTAAAATAATACCTATAACATAAGTACAAAAAAATTACTTAACACTTTATTCAATTTGATAATTTGAATACTTGGAATAACTCATCTTGTCATGATTTTCATCAAATTTTCATACTTGAAATAACTCAACTTTTCAAAATTATATGTAGTTTGTGATATATTGATAATTTTATTTTATTTTTAACTTGCTTTGGATATCATAATTGGGGTTGATGCTTGACTCTCCTATCTCCCCCAAGTATCATAGTATATCTAAATTGAATTTTAAATACATATGATATCTTACTACCCAATAAAAATACTAATAATATTGTTCATAGGATAGATTTATGGATGTTGCATGCATCAATGGTTCCTAGATTTTTTATAGAATATAGATTTGACCAATCTAACTCAAAAATCCATATTCATTTTTAAAAAAAATCTAACTCTCAAACTAAGCCATAACATATAGGAGTAGTCTCATTGCACTCTTAATTTGTCCTTCATAGTGTAGTAAGAACTTCACCATGTGTTCCACAACATGGGAAGCCTATACTACCTCTTAACTCTATTCTCATTATTGAAGCCTATTGATAAAAAATTAACACTAAATATATAGAAATACACTCAATATATGCAATACTATACAAAATTTATATGTGGACTTGCATAACAAAGATGATATCATCTAATACAAAAATCCTAGAAACATTATATAGGCGAAAAGAACTAAGACTATATATAAATTTCTTACAATTGATGCTCACTATATATAACATTACATATACTATGGAATATTTTTGATATATAAATCATATTTTTTTGTGGTCATGCTTTGGATTCTCAAGTTTTGTATATGATTTTATTCCTTCTACTTTTCCACATAAATCTAATATTGGCTATAGATGCACTGCCATTATGCTAAATGATTCATTCAATAATACTAAATTTACATAATTTTATGCTTTAAATAAATGAATAGTGCCTTCCAAATATTCCAGTAGCATTCTATATGTATCTCAACCCCTCATATTAGATGGAATCATCTTATTTACTATTTATTTTCTTCATCTTTCTTCTTTATGGTGTTTTTTTTCATGATCGATCCTCTCTACTCTATTCTCATTATACAACCCCTTCTCAGATATTCATCTATTTAATGTGTTTCCTCCCTACATATAATACCCCATATTTATACTCTAGATACCTAAATACTTCTAACCACTCTAGTTTCATCATCATTAACACCCTCAAGGTTAATTAGTACATGTATTTAGAATTTTTATCGTTATATATTATAAATTTGCAAGTCTACCAAGGTATGTGAGTAATATGGTTGTTAATTTTATCAAATCATCTATTGTATACCACCAACATAAATGTGGATTAATTGTATGAAATATTAATCACTTAGATAAAGGTTTATCTATGGAGCTTGACATATTACAAGATTAGTCCTTATATCTCAATCTTCACATAAAATTTACTTTTATAGTTCCTTTTCAATTCCATCATATAATATTACTACAGTAGACTCAAGTTGAAGCACATTAATAATTTTAATTTGTTAAGTTTCAAGTGACATACAATAAAATATATGTTGGTAGAAATATATCTCATGGATTAAAATAATATTTATCAATCCCTCCTTTGTGATATAATCCTACAATCATTTTATTTTATTTTTATTGCTAAAATTTGTTAATGAACAATTTAAAAATCATTCATACATTCTCATATATTCCCTAATTAACATTCAACACAAGCATGTTAATCACGAACCTTATCAAAAGAAAAAAATCCACTTTATTACATCATTTAATCAATTTTAATTAGTAGAATCTCATATAGTATAAAATCTACTTTTTCACTGTTATAATAAGTGAATATTCTCTTAAGTTCTACTAGGATAGACACACTTGATTTTCCACTCCTTCATGTGTCAGGAGAACTCTCAATGGTTTCTTCATCAGGTTTGATGAGTTGTTGTAATCCAACGACTCTCAATGATCAACTTTGCTATTTATACAAATTTGATCCTTGGAATAAATCAATCAGTTACACTCTTCTCTTCATATTTTATGTAATGCTTTGCATGTCTATTATTAGGAAATTCTAACATAGTACCAGAGCAGGATAGATTTTTATAGCATTATCTCTTGAAGGTTATAGGATCTGGTTCATTTGCTTTGGATAATTGTTTTTGACTAACTTGCTTGACAGTAATCTAGTAGTCATTTTTTATCCATATGTTTTTTCTTTTAGAAAAATATTTATTGTTGAAAATATATGTGTTGCAATATTTAAAAAAAAAATTGTATTTTAATTCATGCTCGAGGGTGATTTTGTTTAAAAATATTATTGAGCTCTTCCTTTATGTTCAATACAAGGTTTACACTCTATGTGCCTGGTGATGTTTTAGCCCATATTCAAAAAGGAAAAAAGCCTTTTTTTTTTTTTAAATATCCTCCCTCTCTTTGATTCAAATTTAGAGGCCTCTCCTTTTCATAGCAGGCACTGCAATCCTATTTAAATTTTGTGGCTCCACAGTTTTCTTTTTGGCCCACAACATTTGGGAACAACGTTTAAATTTTTGCATATCATAATTGTGTGAATATCATGTTTATTTATTTCTAACCAAATCCAATGAAGGGTAGCTCTATGTGTGAGATTTTGTTTTGGCTCCTCATATATGGAACAAAGGGAAACCTCACTCTCATTGAATCTCGGTGTGCACAACATACCTCTCTGGACGTGATGTGGAACACTCACCTCATGGTGTCCTCGATGAATATCCACATGGAAGTTGGTACTATTGTTGGTGACGTATCTCAATATATAGAAGAACTTGGTATTCACTGGATGGTTTATGTCCTGTAAAACCTGGTGCTCTTTATCAATGACGGTCCAAAAAATATCCTCACCCTGTAGATAAATTGATATTACAAATGTTATGTTGTTCTCAAGGATTCTGATTTGAAATCATAGCTTAATTCATGTTAAAGTATAGCAAAAAAAATTAAATTGTTCTATAGGGATAACTAGTTTGTCAAGAGTCACAACGTCTATAAAGCGCTCAACACATTGACCTCTCTTGAGCTCACGTCTTAGAGAACCCCCATTTGGCACTTAAGGTATAGTTTTTTTTTTATTATTTCTTTTATGCAAGTACTCTGGTTCATTTAATCCTATATGCGTAGATAGCAAGTTCCAAAATCTATAAAGATATAGTATCTTGGGAACCTCTTTTATGCAATGTTTCAACTCTGCAAGGTCAAAAAGAGAGCCACATCTTTGAAGAGGAAGGAACCAGATATTTTGAATCTTGTTGATTTGGTTGCAGGTTGTTCCATTAGGCATCTCCTTATTTTTTAGCACCAATCATTCTTGAAAATAGTCTCCACCCTCTACTTCTAGTCAAGCTATTCCTTCAGGCGTCTCCATTTATTCTGAGCACCACTCTTTGTCGAAGTCGTAAGCAGTTTTACAGAAAAATCTATTATCATCCTTACTAATTCTTCTTGTATAGGTTATTCGATCCTTCCATTTCGAGGGTCATATATTTTGACTCCTTTTCAAAGAGCCTTTTTTTTCACAAGAAATCTCTCTTAAAAAGTCGTGGGTTAATATTGTAACCAATATAATAAAAGATTATTTTTTGGGGGGGGGTAGTGCAATTTATTGCACATTTGTGTTTCTTAAGGGAGGGTTGTATAATTTTTTGTCTATCTTCTTCTAAGTTCATTTAGTTCCTTTTAAGTAGAATATATTTAAAAGGTGTTATTTTTGAAATATTTCATTATATATTTCATAAAGAAGATACTCACTATTTAACCTCTTCAAACACATATTTGTTTATTATTTTTATTTTTAAAACAAAAAACACTTGAGTAATTAATATTTAAGGGGGGATTGTATATTTTTTATCTTCTTCTAAGTTCATTTAGTTCCTTTTAAGTAGCATATATTTAAAAGGTGTTATTGTTGAAATATTCCATTATATATTTCATAAAGAATATAATAACTATTTAACCTCTTCAAATTCATATTTGTTTATTAATTTTTTTAAAACATATATTATTCTTACTCATATAAAATAACACAAAATTAATATATATATATATATATATATTTTAGAAAGGTGTTAATCTTATTTATCCTTTCACTTTTCTAAATATATCTCTTTTCATAGAGAAAATATTTTCAAAACTTAAAAGTTTTCCATCAAAATAAATTTGCCTACGTTCCATGTATCATTACCTCTAACACTTATAGTTTCCATAACGTAAGGGCGGGTTTTGGAGGCAATTGGTATAAATGCTTGACATATATATTTCTCTACCAACCATTTAAAAAAAAAGAATATCTCTCTTACTTATTGTTTCCCTCTCATAAGGGTGAGTATTGAGCTTATCCAAATTATAAATCTAGTTTATATCACTGCATTTCAAGCCTACAAACCTTGAAAAAATCTTCTCTATACTTAAATTTTCCCGCAAGTAAGGGCGGTATTCATAAGAACTTAAGAGGATTTGGTATTTCAAAACCAAAAATATAACAAACCTCAATACTTATAGTTTCCCTCTTGTTAGGGCAGGTATATTGAGGATTAATATATTGAAAAGCTTCATAAAATTCTTTCTAATAGTTTGGTTAAAACTTCAACTTTTCTTTTGTGTTAAAAATGATGAATTCAATTTAACCTCGCACCCCTCATAACTTTCACACTTGGAAACCTAAAATTTTAAATCTTATGTCTCAAAAAGGTCTTACTCATTTTATTGAAGAAAAAGAACCAAAAATTGAGAAAGAATATGAAATTTTTGTTCATAAAGGAAATATGCACGAAAAAATGGGTATTATAAGCTCTAATGCTCATGAAAGTTTATGGTTTCACTTTATTGATTGTAAAAATCCTCATGAAAGTTGGAAGAAACTAAAGACCTTATTTGGGAAAGTAGATCAAATAAGATCAATGCAACTAGAAGTAGAACTAACAACTTTATCTCCTAAATATTTTAGCAATATTGTTGACTTTCTCACAAAATTCAAAGAAGTCCTCACTCAATACAAAGGTAGTGGGAAGACTAAGACTGAAGAAGAATGCATTTATCTAATCATTTCTAAGCTAAATGGTGTTTTTAAAATCTTTGCTACCACATTTATATCTACCAAAGATGATCTTGGTGCAACCTTTAAAATGCCCTCCTTAGAAGAGTTTTGTGATAGACTAACTAGGGAAGAAACAAAAATTTCTAGATATGAGATCTCTTCTTATTCCTCTTCGTCAAAAGCCTTAGTAGCCTCCAAATCTTCTAAAGAAAAGTTCAAAAAGAAGGAAAAAAAACCCCATAACTTGTGCTCACTATAAAAATAATGGTCACTCTACAAACAAATGTTGGAAAATATTACAACAATTAGAGGCAGCTATGAAGGATACAAAAATATACAATAAAAATCAAATAGGAAAAGCCCTTAATGATCAAGGAAAAATCTCCAATTCTTCCTCTAATTATTGGGTCCTAGATTGTGGAGCTAATCATCACATGACTACTTTAGATGAGTCATTTTCTTCTATCTCCTCAATCCCTACCTGAAGCATAGAAGTGGGTGAATCTTCCTTTATCCCTATAAAAGTAAAGAGGTACATAACCATTGATGGTGGCTCTATAAATAATGTTCTCTATGTTCCAAATATTGCGACAAATATCCTCTCTGTATATTAGATTTGTACTTCTAGAAAGGGGAAAATAGTTATCTTCTCTCCAACAGGAGTTGAGATAAGAGACTTTCAAGATCCCCATTCTCTCATAGCCAAAGGAAATATTGATCATAACACTCACCTATTTCACTTCAAAGGATTCCAAAATCTAGAAGGAGCCTCTTGTTTTGTGGTGCATAGATTTCTTGAAAGCAAAATTTGGCATGAAAGGTTTGGTCTGTTAGGCATTATATAAAATGAACACAATAAGATATCTTACAAATGAAACAAGGTTAAAATATATAGGCATAAGCCTATATGAAATGCATGACACTTGTCAAGTGAAACTGACAAGTGTCAATGAAGGCATAGTGCACATTACATTAATTCTAACATTCTCCCTTAATGTGCACTATCCTAACTAAAGAAAACAAAACAAGTCAACATTAGGTAACATTCCCCCTTAATGCTGACTTCCTAAAACAACCTATCATCCTCTCTTATTGCTTATTTGGTCTAGGCTCATGCTTGTTTCGCTTGGCTCTCCAACTATGAATAATGCTAGATTCACTGTGTATACATATCGATTTGTTGCCTTAGGGTTAGCCACTTCCATGGGTCTATTGCCACTAGGTCAGCCGTCTAAGTGCCTCAGGGTCATCATGGGTGCCTCAGGGTCAGCCACTTCTGGGTCTGTTGCCTCTGTAGGTCATCCTCAGAGGATGTTGCCTCTCGTAGGTCACTAACTAGATCCACCATGAATATCAAGTCCCTCCTCATGGTGAACTCAATCTAGAAGGTGTCGGTCTCTACCAAAAATGCACCTTAATACAAAAGAAATATGAGCCATGAAATACAATAAAATTGAGCCTTAGAAGCCAAATATGGAGGAGAATAAGAAAGAAGAGTAGAAGAGAATCTTTTGAAGTGTCTTCATCTGTAGTCTTCAGAAGTAGATCCGGAAAAACTTTGGATAGAGTCTAGGGTGTCTATGTCTGTAGTCCCTAGAATAAGTGTCCTTATTGTAGTCACCTCATCTTACCGGAATGCATGGGTAACCAGCCGCTGCATCCGCCAAGTAGAAAGAGGTGAATACTAGATACTAGGTTCACTTACAAGTACCTTGGGAGTGTCGGGTACAACCGAAAGTGCACTCCAAGGTAGAAAAAATTTGAGGCTAAAAAACTTAATTGAAACAGCCTCAAAATTACAATATGACACCACCATTGTGTCCGTCATGGAAAAACGTTTCCAATGACTATAAATACCCCTATATTCCACCATCAAAGGGGCCTTCATCATGTGGGAAAACAACTGCATGCCTATCTAGGCAGCAATTTAACCTCAGAAATAAAATATTCCTGGCATCGCACTGTGGCAGAAAAAAAACAGACTACAATTTTCAATTTTCCCACGCAGGGGAATTTTCAAATGAAAGATTACAATAAGAAGCCATGTGGGCCTTCCACTTCCACTTCCACTTCCACTCTCCATGTGAAAAAGCATAATACAAAAAATATCAAAATAACCATATTGTCGGCCATAAACAGTGCCATAACTCATAGCAGGGCCATAAAAGCATGCAAAATATCAAAGGAAAAAATAAAACAAAGGAAAAAATCAAAATTTGTCTTTCGATTATCAAGATGAAGTCGAAGTTCGTCTTCCACTTATCGGCAGCCTGCGATGGATGAGATCGTGAGAAATTACGCAATGATGGCATCGTATCTCATGCCCTTTAGTTGCTCGGTGCACCGAAAGAGTGGCCCCACATCGTAGGCCCGGTCTTTGGCGCAATCCACTTATCAATAAAATTGAAGTTATTTCCTTGTGTAGCAAATACATATTGTAATCATAAAAATAACTGTAACGATAGCCAAATCTGCATCTCTTGCAGCGTCTCCTTGCAAAAATACATGCCTTCTATTGCTGTAACTTTGGGCGGCTCGCGCTCGATTTGAAAAACAATCCTCAGCCAGAAAATAAATCACAGGATATAGTGGGCCCACAGCCAAAATATTCATGCTCATTTTCATCGTCCTCACGTAAAACAAAAAAATGAATCTACGTCAACAGCAGTCACGAAATCACCACCGCACAGAGGACCACCAATATCTGTGCTCAAAATTGTCTGTAGTGGAAAAAATGTAGAAGAACAATGATGTGAGCCTGGTTTCGCCTTGTGCAATGGATGTCATCATTTCTAGAGATTCTTCATCGCCGCACACCACTCCATCACAAAAATACGAGGTTTGCTTGCGCAGTGGTGCTCTTAATATGGAAGCCAAAATAAATCAGATCCTTTAAAAAATGAGCAACAATGCCTGCTGGAATACAGTGGCGAAGAGATCGAGCTCTACAAATTGGTCCTTGACTACTGTTTGTTTAAATATTCTCCTGCACACGAAAATATCTAGTAAAAAATAGATTATGAGTGGGGGGGCACAAATGGTAATGTCCGAATGGGATGTGACACAATGAAAGCCCACCACATGATGAAATACACCCTGATTTTGACATTATGAGCCATAAGTTTTCCATCTCCCTCGTCGGTTTTTGCCACCTGAAAATCCTGCACCCAAGATCCAAACCCTTGGCCCTCTGTTCTCCATCGCAGTAGAAAATGTGGGGCGGCTAAAGAGTGATTGTGATGATTTTAGTCAGATTGATGATCTCGCACAGCTGATGCAGTACAATATTGCGCTCATGATTGGTCCGCAGAACTACCAGCTTCAAAATACAAATCTGATGCCATCAAACATAGCGAACATGGCAGTCAAATAAATTGGCAAAATTTGTAGGCTATGGCAGCACTGCAGCTACCGTCCATATTCATCCATAGATGTGACATCTTCAAAATACAAATCTGACGCCATCAAACATAGTGAACATGGCAGAAATATTTGAAGATGCCACGGATGATCTACTAATTTCGCATCCTCTTCTTCCCCATTACCGAAGCTCAACCCAATCGGTGACTGAGAGTCCAAGATACTTTGACAATCATCACACCCTTCGTCACGAGATCAAACCTCCCCGTCGTCGTTCAGGATTGTCTGAGATTCCTTATCACCACTGCACTCGCACAGCTAAACCCCCCACGAAGATCTCACTCCAAAACAAACCTGAACAGAGAACCAAAAAACTGTAACTAGAACCCTAAAAAACTAAAAAAAACTTTTCCCATCATCCATGGTTTTTCCAAAGGTCTGGTTTCTGATTCATCCATCAAGGATGAAGAGCATACTCCCTATTTTGAAAAAATGAAAAAATGGGGGGGAAAGGATGAGGGGAGGGAGGATTTCCATGAGTGAAATCCCCCCTCAAGCTCACAAGGCCAGAGAAATCCTGGAGCTCTGATACCAAATGTCAGGCCTTATATAAAATGAACACAATAAGATATCTTACAAATGAAACAAGGTTACAATATATAGGCATAAGCCTATATGAAATGCATGACACTTGTCAAGTGAAACTGACAAGTGTCAATGAAGGCATAGTGCACATTACATTAATTCTAACATGGTCATCTTAGTTATAACTATCTAAAGGATTTGAGCACCCATGATATGGTAACAGGTTTACCCCAAGTCTCTTATGTTGATGGAGTTTGTCCTGGATGTGCTCTTGGGAAGCAACATCAAGATCCTTTCCACCCAAGTAGTTCTCTAAAAGCCTCATCCCCTCTAAAATTAATCCATAGTGACTTGATATCTTTTCCAGAACCTTCTTTCAAAGGAGAAAAGTATGCTCTAACCTTTATTGATGAATTTTCTAGAAGATCCTGGTTGTACTTCCTAAAATATAAAAGTGATGTTCTATCCCACTTTAAAATTTTCAAAGCCTTAGTTGATAACAAGACCTCTTGCAAAATCAAGAAAATTTGCACAGATAATGGGGGGAATACTAAAATAATGAGTTCTCCATACTTCAATCAAGTCATGGAATCATTCATAAACATTCTCTCTCCCATAATCCTCAACAAAATGGCATTGTAGAAAGGAAAAACTAGACATTAAAAGAAATGGAAAATTGTATGCTCCATTCAAGAGATCTTTCAAAAGTTTTTTGGGCAGAAGCTATTAACTATGCCAATTATATTCAAAACCACACACCTCATAAAGCTCTTGACCATTTAAATCCTGAAGAAGCATGGTTTGGCTCAAAACCATATGTTTCCTACTTCAAAATATTTGGGTGTACTACTTGGGCTCACATCCCAAAGAAGAAAAGTAATGCTCTCGATAAGAAAAGCAAAAAACTCATCTTTATCGATTATTGTGAAGAATTGAAAGCATACAAGCTCCTTGATCCCTCAACTCATGAGGTCTTATTTCATAGGAATATCCAATTTTATGAAACATTCCCTAAAAAATATCCTCAAACCCCCTCTTCCTCCATTGAGCCTTCTCCTATAGTAGAACCTCAATATTATGAAGAGTCAACTCTTGAAGTTAACTTAGAAATTGATAATCAAGATGAGGAACTTGTAACTCCAACTCAATGTATTTCAACTCCTTCTACTCCTTCCACTATACCAAAATGGGCCCGCACCATTGTTAAAGAAGCTACTCCTTACATCCAAAATATTCCATCAACCAGATCAACCAACCCCATAAGCCCTGGTTTTGTCTGTTAGTATATTTTCTTTGATCCTCAATCCTTCAAAGAAGCAACCGGAATTAAAGAATGGGATGAGGCCATGGAAAATGAATTTTCTTCCTTAATAAAAAAAAAAAACTTGGGATTTAGTTCCCTTTCCTAAAGGAAGGAAGTTAGTTCATTGTAAATGAATCTATAAAACAAAATATGGGCCTAATGGAGAAATAGACAAACACAAAGCTCACCTAGTATCCAAAGGTTTTTCTCAAATTGAAGGTATTGATTATGCAAAAATATTTTCTCCAGTTGCTAAAATGGATACTGTTAGAATGGTTCTTGCTCTGGCTACTTCCCAAAAGTGGTATGTCTATCAAATGGATGTAAAAAGTTCTTTCTTACATGGGGACTTAAAAGAAGAAATATTCATGGAACAACCTGCTGGTTTCACTCAAGACTCCTCTCTTGTGTGTAGGCTAAAAAAGTCTCTCTATGGCCTCAAACAAGCCCCCACAGCTTGGTATGAAAATATGGACTCCTTCCTTCTTTCTATAGGTTTTTCTCATTGTGAGTCTGATAACACCATCTACATTCAGAGAGATGAAGGTAAAATCACAATTCTTGTTCTTTATATTGATGATCTTCTCACTGGTAGTAACTTCACTTACATTCAGACTATAAAAGACTCCCTCTCTAAAAAAATTGAAATGTCTGATCTAGATTTAGCTCATTACTTCCTTGGGATCCAAATAAGTTAAACAGATGCAAGAATTTCATTGTGTCAAAAAAAATACACTCTAGATATTTTTCAAAGATTTAAAATGATAGATTGCAAACCTTCTCCTACCTCTTTTCAATCTAGCATGAATCTTAGTACTTCCTGCTCATCCCCTCTATGTGATGCAACTCTATACCATCATCTTGTAGGAAGTCTGTTATACCTTACTCATACTCACCCATATATCTCATATGTTTTTGGCCTAATATTTATATTCTCTCATCAACCTCACTTTAGTCATTGGAAAGCAAGAAAAATAATCCTTTGTTACTTGAAGGGCACTACACACTTTAGGCTCCCCTACAAGAGAAAATCCATGGATATCATTGGCTACACGGATTCAGATTGGGCAGGTTCAGCAGAAAACATATGTTCAACCTCTAGCTATGTATTTTGCCTTGGTTCTTCACAAATATCTTTGTTATGAAAGAAACAACAAGCAGTAGCCTTATTTTCTACGGAGGCAAAATACAGGGTAGTAGTTTCAGCTAGTCAAGAAGCTCTTTGGCTTTGTCAAGTTATAAAAGAATTTGGTTTCTCCCATAAAGAGCCTATAAATATTTGGTATGACAATCAGATCACAATTCATATTGCATGTAATCTAGTTGAGCATAGTGCACCAAACACATTGAGATACACATGCACTTCATAAGGCAACATATTCAGAATGGGGATATACACTTGGACTATATTCCAACTGAGAATCAAATTCCAGATATCTTCACCAAGTCATTTCCTTCTCCATGTTACCTTCAATTGTGAGATAAACTTGGAGTAATACAGTTGCATTGACATAGAGGTCTTCCACCTCTCATTATATTGGTTGGAGAATGGTTTTTTCCCTTGTGGTTTTTCATCATCTCTCCAACAACATGTATTTTATGAGGACAATATTCTCCATACAAAGACATGCCTCTATCTTGGATATGTTTTTGTTATAGATGGTTTTTCCCAAAGGGGTTTTTTCACCATCTATATATTGTATATGAGTACCTAATCAGGCCAAGTTGTCAGGACTCATCATTCTTTTGTATTAATAGGAAAATCTTCACCATCCGAAGACAAGCCTCTTTTCTTGTGATAGTTGGTTTTTCCCCAAGGGGTTTTTTCACCATCTATATATTGTATATGAGTACCTAATCAGGCCAAGTTACCAAGACTCATCATTCTTTTGTAATAAGAGGACAATATTCGCCATCCGAAGACAAGCCTCTTTTCTTGTGATAGTTGGTTTTCTCCAATGGGTTTTTTCACCAACTATATATTGTAAATGAGTACCTCATCAGGCCATGCTGCTAGGACTCATATTTATTATTGTATTAAGAGGACAATATTAGCTATCCAAATATAATCCTCTTAATTCCTTTTTGATTAATGGTTTTTCCCATTGGGTTTTTACAATATATTAAAAAAGAAATCATTGTACATGAGTACCTCATCAGGCCTTGTTGTTGGGACTCATTTGTACAACCCTGCCCTAGTATCAATTAAGGGGGGTGTTAGAATAAGTGAATATTATCTTAATTTCTACTAGGATAGACACACTTGAGTTTCCACTCCTCCATGTGTCAAGAGAACTCTCAGTGGTGTATTTATCAGGTATGATGAGTTGTTGTAATCCAACTACTCTTAATGATCAACTTTGTTATTTATACAAAGTTGATCCTTGGAATAAATCAATCAGTTCCGCTATTCTCTTCATATTTTATGTAATATTTTGCATGTCTATTATTGGGAAATTCTAACATTCACATCATCATTTAATAAATTTTAATTAACAGAAACTCATATAGTATAAAATCTACTTTTTCACATCATCATTTAATAAATTTTAATTAATATAATCTCCTATAGTATATGTATTTTCTTTAATAGGAAATAATAGTAGCAATTATCTAGATATTAAATTCCCTATACATGCCACATTATCCTATTCCTAGTAAGTTAATATTTCTTTAAATATAACCAAGTTGGTACAATCATCAAGTAATTTATATTTCTTGAAGAGGATAAACAAATATGTGAATTACACCTTATTTTATAGGAAATTCATACTAGAAGTTAGTACAAAAATATACGGATAGTTGTAGTATTTGATCTTTAGCTTATCTTATCAAACAATGAATCTTTCACTACAATCATTCAATTACATTAATAGTTTGATCCATTTTTCTATTTTGAAGATCATTAGTCCTTCTACCTAAAATGAGAATGGGTTCAATTATAATATTTATGTCATATTTTACGTATAAATATTTGCAATCAAGCACATGAGTTAGGTCAAGCATATACATTCTAATGATATAAATATACAATACATTATGAGTAAATAGACAAAAATTCATATATTCTTTAAAGTCTTAGAAGGCCCCACACATTAGTTTATAATCTTATCCACATTTTCAAACTTGATGGAGCTCTTATGATATTAAACTCTTACAAATATATTATCATACACTTGAAAATTTCTTCTAATTTCTATGCATCTATTTTATAATTTTCTCTATTTTGGGATTATGCAATCCATTATTCAAAAAAAATATTCAATCTCAGTTACCACTTGATTTTTAAGTTATTCAAAAGTTACCACTTGATTTTTAAGTTATTCACAAGTTAGAGGTATTCCACAAACTTATCCATACAAAGCCTCATGTGGTACCATACCAATGGAACTATAATAGTTATTATTATATAAAAATTCTATCAAAATATGATACTTATACATTTTTTTTTTGAACCATAATATGCATACACAACATATCTTTGACTACAATATTTATTCTTTTATTTTTTCCATCTATTTTATGTTACCATGCTATATTGCATGTAATTGTGTGCTTCAAGAATTTTGAAAGGTATTTTAAAATATTAAGGTGAAGAAGGAATACTGGTAAAAAATGATCTTTTTGGAAGCTCCATAAAGTCTTTAATAAAATTAATATAAATTTTAGCAATATTCTTTTATTTAATAGTATTCCTTGTGCGTAAGAAGTAAGCAAGTTCAATCAACTTATTTTCTATTGATAGTATGGAATTATTTCTATATTCAGTTAGAGGTAAACTAATAATAAAATTTATTTTACCATATTTTAATCATGTTTTGATATCTCAAGTAGATATAATAACTATAGGATATTAATGGTCCACTTTAATTTTGTGGTATTCAAGGTGTCCATTCAAAACCTTCTTTATATAATTTTTCATCCATGATTAAAATAAAAGATTTTTCAAATATAAATGCATCTTATTTACTAATGGGTTAGTATCATATGGTATAATTTTTCTTCATTTAATAAATAATGTCTTAAATCACTTGTTGATGATACTTATAAAACTCTTAAATTTATGTGGATCATGTTCATTGAAATAATATCATGGATATGTATATTAATAAATTGCACCTATATATAGACTTGTTGACTTTATTGTACCTATGATGCTCTTATAATTTAATTTTTAGTTTATATTTCAATATGATTATTATTAATATGGCAACACAAATGTGTCTTCTCCTACTCAAATAATTTAAAACATTATGCTTATTACCCTTCATATAATGAATGTGAATAGAAGAATTCTATCCATCTTCATTGATAAGAATTAAGATGTTGGATGAATATAAATATCAATTTCTTGGTGATCAAAATTTTAATTTAAAAAAATTTCCAAAGCATATAATTCCTCCATGTTGACATGGCATGAACTTTGGCAATTATCTCAAGACCATGGATAGGGTAATTTACTTAATAATCCTTAAAAATATGTTACTCATAAGCAACCATGTACCATCATAAACCAATACTTGCTCTAACCTTCCATCGAATCCAATAATAAACAAAGTTGATGTTAATAGCCTTATAATCCTATGAAACTCATAACTTTTGATACAAAGAATATATTGAAGTTCCTTTTCTAGATATATTATGGTCCAATTACTAAATTTTTAATGTAAAAATAAACATTTAGAAATTCTATAATAAAGCTTCTATTCTCTAAGATATCATTTTATCTAATGTTATATTCTTTTCATGTTCTTGTTCACCCTATGATTAAATTAATATATCATCTATAAATACTATAGTAAAATTATCCATTTTTTGTAAGAAACTATTCACTAAACTAATGAAAATTACTACCACATTAGTTAATTTTATGAAACTACCATATTTTCATAGTGGCTATATTGAGTCCTAAATATCATATTATAATCATCAATATTTATAATCCATGATTGATAACACTTCGATCTTAATATTTGAATATATTATTTACACATTGCATTTGATCAAATAAGTGATCAATATAAAATAAAGGATATATATTTTTAATTAAATATTTGTTTAGTTGTCTATAGTCAATGCACAACTTAATAAATTAATAAGTTATCATCGTTGCTCCTATAGTGACATACTTGGATGGATTAAATAATAATAATGTAATTATAAAACCTACTTTTTTAGATCAAGTAATTTATATCTTGTCATTCTATAATGTGAATTAAATATAGGTTTTATCATAGGCATTAATTGAATAGAGAAATCAAACTCTCTTACTAGCCATCACCTTAATATTTATTTTAGAAAACCACCTCCAAATAAACAGATAATAGGATGTGATCTAGTGTTGTTTATTTTTTATCACTTTGATCACAATGAGCCATAACATCAAACAATTAACTTCCACTACTAAAACTATAATAATTTACACAGTTGATATCATTAATAACTACATAGGGTGATCCATACCACTTATCCATGCTTTCTCTCCTTTGTGACAAATGCATTTCACTTTTCTTATACCAATCATGTTTTGATCTAGTTATAGAAAAATAATCATAATAATAATAATATAATAGGACACCAAAGGAGTCACCAATAGATATAGGCATGTGATGAATTTCAAAAAATTGACTTTATAATTATTTCACCATGCTATTGATAGATTGAAGGGTGCTTAAAACCATATCTACTTTCCAAAGGTTACTTTAATTCTACTCTCTCAAATCATACTTACCTTTTATTTTAGAATTATTAAAAGATATAGAAGCTCTAGGATTAGTAAAAAAGAACATGTGATTAAGTAAAACCTTCTTTTAAGACTCTATAATTATGGATTAATATTTGGTAAGATAATGATCTATAATAGCATTGAGTCTATATTGATTAGGGGCACTACCTTTTATGGGTGTTAGATACTAATGACTTATTCCCTTGCCTACTCTTTGACTAGAATGAGGCTACTCCACATAAAATGAGGTTCTCGTAAAGCATCTAAGCTAAGGCTATACACTTTAGATATTTTGTAAAGGCCTACTCTAATTCTATTATGGATCCCTAGAATAAACTTTGTGATGCATACTAAGGATATGGATGAGGCATATATGGTAATATGTATCGTATAAAACCTCTATTAAAAGGTGCATTTTAAAACTTCTTAAAAGATATACAATCTAAACATGGCTATCATCTATTGATAAAAATAATATGGGTTAGACCTAATATATTACTATAGCATATTACAACTTAGATTCAAAGGATTTGATACTAGTCATAGAAATTTGTTAGGTTCTTGAGATCAATTTTATTCTTTTAAGTAAAGCATACCATCTAGGGAATATTCCACTACTAAGATTTGTTTATAAACCTTCTAGAAAGTTAATATAGTATTCTTCCCAATAATCTAATTTGTTGAAGGTTGCAATCCCATCAAGAGGTGAATGGCCTATATAACAAGTAAATGTAGGGCATCACCCCTCTCATGCACATATAAAGAGAGGTGTGAGAAAAATTTACATGTAGGAATTATAACAAGAAGGAAAAATATTGTTTTTAATCAAATTTTACTTAGAAAGGATACTTATATTACCAATTTGCTAAAATATTGATGAATCAAAGGTCTGGTAGTTGTATTTCAAAAAATTGTTGATATTAGAGCTTAACCATTCTCACTATAATTTTTCCTCAAAATTATTGACTCTTATTTTCTCATCCTAGGACAATATGTTTTCCTTATTTGATAACAATTACCATGGTTGTTTTTGTATATTAAATGTAGAACCACATACCACATACGTAGCAACTTACAGGAATGCCAAGAGTAGTTGGAAAAGAACTCTATATAGCCTAAATCATTTGAATATGAAGATAAAAGAGGGGATCTAAAAATGAGTACCACAAATCAATATCCTACGTGGTTTGCAAGTTTTACAATGCAAAAATTCTAGTTGAAAGGAATTATTATGCTTTCTAGTTGAGATAGTGTCACTACCAAACAATCACACTGCTCTTATGGTAGTTGGTCCTAGGACATAGGGATTGCTTTCACCCCTTTAAAATATCTTTTGTTTATGATAAGTTTGGGGAAATTAGCTACAATATCCACTAGTAAAACTCTATTCATTTGAGATCTCACTCTCTTTTATCCTTCAATCATATTGGAATGTTTTCCTTGGATAAAATGAAATCTTATTCAAATTAGGAACTGGGAGTCCCCCCTAGATTATCTATATGATGCAACTTGTCAATTTATGTATAAAATTATTTAATCCATAATAGCATGATTTATGGTGGCAATGACTTGTTGTTGCAATGGGATATTTATCAATTTTACCTATATCACTTAGTTAGGAGTCATATATATTTTACTTATTCTAAACTAGCTTTGTAGGTCTACTTCAAGATCAATGTGTATTTGAATTAGAATGTAAATGTAATGACCACACTACCCATGTCTAATTAGAATGTAGGTATGCTATAGGTATGTCTTTGAATTACTTATTTCAACCAAGATCATACCCTAGCTATCATTGATGATATTTATAATGAGGACTTTGAAATTGATAGACTAAAACTCCCTTTTTAGTCTTTTCTCTACCTAATTGAGTTGGGAGATCTTATTCTCTTTCTAATTTACAACCCCTTATTTCTCCTTCAACCACTTTAGTTATCCCTATTACAATTTCTCAACTAATTACTATTGTTTTTCATTTTCTAGAGCAACTTACAACTAAAACTTTATATTCTTTATATCTTATTTCCCCTTACTTGTCTTAGCCTTATCCTATTCTAAGGCTATGATAAAATTCTTATTTTTCTTTGCATAGGTATAATTCTCATTAACTAGACTTAAGTAGTTGTAAGACATGGATAGGTTTGCTTGCTAAAAAAAATGAAGAAGACCAATATAGCCTACCTGTCATGGTTTCAAACCCATTAAGTTGTGCATATAATTATAGGAGGTCATAGTAGGGAATTTTAGATTAATAAATTCAAATTCTATGAATAAGACACTTTTCCCTCCATTAGCCATCAATATCCTTAAGGCTAGTATACCTTCATTTGCAATTAATCCACCCATAGATATTTTATTATTGGGGTATTGGTCCTTTTATAGGTAGTCTTACATTGTGTCCATGGAATATTATTACTAGGATTAAATAATATATTTATGGAATATTATTTTTGGATGGATATTTGATATTTTTTCTTAAATGGTTAATTGAATTTTTGTTAGTAGAAATTAAATTTCATAATACTATCATATTATTATCTTAATGGTAAGATGTCTATTTTACTTATGGAAAATTAAAGCCAGGGAAGTAACTAAAGTAAATTTTTAATGAGAAAAAAATAGTAGAGAATTCATTTTTTTAATGGATATAAAGGATTGAAATAGTCTTGACCATACCATATCATGGTATTTCAACAAACCATATACTTGTATTTCAAAAAAGCTTTGATCCATAGTCCCTACAGTAAAAAGTTCACATATTTAACTAGTTGATCTCCCATCATTTGATAATATAATTAAAAAATTTACATTTAATGTATATCATATAATTGGATAGATATTTGGTTTATTAATTTTTCATGATAATTATGAAGTAGGTATATGTTTCTAATAATATTTTCTTAAAATACATATTTCTACTTTCTTTTTTTATTTTCTAATTTCTAAACTAAAATATCAAATATTAAGTTTTTTTTTTTTTTTTTAATAAGAGTGGCTAAGATATATGATAATGTCATATTTATTGGTAGTAAAGTGTTAATTTAAGTTCCTTCTAACAATAATATTATATTTAATATTGTAAGAAAATTTTCTTAGATGTGGATAATGTCCCTTATTGTGAATACAATAAAAGTTATGGTAGGCTTAGAAAATAAATTATTAATATTTTCCATGAATAAAATATTTGTAATCTTAGTGTTGGTCTTAGCAAGAATTTTGGGGGTATATTATAATATTAATAAATATATACATAGATAATTTTCTAAGATTATAAAATGAAATGTGCCAAAATATTATGAAGATTTATGATGAAATACTGAATGAGATTACCTACTAAATGATTGATGATCTTAGAAGGATTAAATATAAATTTGATTCTAAAAATAATTAAGCTTTTCATTCGTTGGTCAAGAATGATAATATCAAATATTATGAATCTAAGCATGGAGGCTAGAATGTATTGAAAACTTGTAGTCACAAAATTTTTATATCAAGGCCCCAAAAACTAATAATTTCAAAATTCAATTAGGATCTATATCTAAGATGACCAAAATATTATTTCAATTCCAAAACATGAACATATTACACCAATTTTAATGATATCATCTTTTTTTTTGAAAAACTAAGCCATGACTATAACTTTCAATCTGATTACTATAATAAAAAAATGGTGACCCTCATAAAGGATGAGGATATGGATAAATAATAATAAAAAAAATAGAATAATATATTCATTTTACATTTATTTTATCTCAATACATTTGGTATTAATAATATTTAGATAGATGGGAAAGATAAATTCAAACCTCCTAAAACTAATTTTTCCAAACAATTACAACTTTTGGAACTGATGGGAGTATTTTCTATATAGTTTTCTCTAAAAATTACATGGTAACATCATGAATCCTTACATCCATATTCATCCTTATAAACCTATACATTATTTTAATGTTTTTGGCTATTTTATCAAGTACATTTTTAACCCTCTTCTTATGGACCTCTCTTCTACTTAATCTAAGTTATCTATTTTTTCTAGACAACACAAGCATAGATGATAAATTCACACTAATATTACTCCTTGATAAAGGTAGTAACATATTATTTTTTAATCATATTTTCACAAGGATATTTATATATTTTTATGTTCCCAACAATAACTAGCATCCACCTTAATCTTATCCTTCCCTTCACGATGTTAATTTCGTTGTAATATTAAATATTTCTTGTCTTGTACTCCTATATATAAATCTTTATTTCCTATTATATCTCAAAGAGTCATTTTCTTTCTTAATGTTATGACAAGTCACTAAGAATTTGCAAACGTAAAAGTTTATAAAATAGTAAAATCAATCAATTAATACCTTCTAAAGCCCTTCACATTTTTGTACTTTATTTTCTTACATGTAATTTAATGCAATTATATTAGATTAGTTTAGAATTTAACAAATATAATGGGAATCTAGCTTAAAACAAAATTTGGAAAAGGCTTTAAATCCTTCCATTTGACTATCATTAAAATCATAATTATGGGTGCATAAGAAATATTTCCTTTGCATAACTCAACATAGTTTTTTGGCATGCTAGATGAAAATTCCTATTATTTGCTAGAAATTAAAACATATAGATATACCCACCATTCATTATTCAAGATAGTTTTTTAGGATGCTTGATGGGACAAATCACCATTATTCATTCTTGGAGAAAAAACATTTGGTTGATCATTTGGAAATATTTCTCGATTTTGATGTAAAATTTTCATCATATCATTGGTCGAAAGCATTTGGCCTAAATTAAAAAAAAAATCCAAGTCTCGTAGTAGGTAGCAAATTTTTCCAAGTTTGGAGTAAGTTGCTCCACTTGGGGACAATCACCTAAAAATCACCAAAAATATTATAAGTGCAAATTTGGGGGTGATTTTCTCCACTAAGTTGGTGATTCACTTTAAAACTATAATTTTTTCATAAAATCCCAAATTGACCTAGAATTTCATGTTTTTTTATTTATTTATGTTTCAATTTTATGGGTGTTCTATTAATGGAAACTATGATTAAAAAAAAAAACTAAAAATAATTAAATGTTCATAAATCAAGTAGGATATGCTACATCAAATCAACAAAATCTCTCAAATTTACATCTACCACATGTAGAAGGTATTTGACACAAATTTTAGACAAAATGCTCAATTTCAATCCATCTAATAATTTGCTCCATCCAATAAAAAATTTGTGTAAGAATAGTAAACTTTCATCAAGTATACTTGATGTCCAACATTTAGAAACTTGTATATAACTCTTATTTATCCTATAATTATGTTTTTAAAATGAGAAATTGAATGTTAATTATGTGGATTTCTCATGGAAAGGAATAAATACCTAGGATTGGAAATCTAGTGCAACCATGAAATAAAAGGTGTTTATTATAGGATCATCCATCTTAAATTACCCCTATGAAGTTGGGTTGGCTATGTTTTGAATATCAATGCCCAATTATGTGAAGTGTTGTAATATTGATATGCTTAAACATATTATTTGTGCTGCCAATTTGTGAAGTGGATTTGAAATAGGGTTTTTTCTAATTGGTTGTCTCTATTCAATGGTCAACCAAAATGGAAGGAAGTTATACTATTTTTGTAGCAATTTTAATGGGATCACAATTTCCTTCAAGCATATTATACTATGTCACATATGATTTTTATATGCTATACCAATTTTAAGGAGTCTAATATTTGGTTATATTTTATAATTCCTTAGTTGTACTCTATCAACATTATATAGGTTTCAAAAATGGTAGATATGATGAAACACATTGATTAAGAGACCTTGTCTACATACTCCATACTCCAAGTTGTACTCATCCCTTTTTGCGTATGTATTATGATATACTAGGATTCACTATAAACAATATATGATATCATGGATAATGAGCATTATGATTATTGTATCCAACAATCAACCATTATAGAAGTATAATTGTTAAAATCTATGGATAAAATTCAAATTAAAATATGAATAGTTTCTTGAAAATTAATCATAATGCAGTTAATCTATAAGATTCTCTTTAAAATTCTATATATTCTAGCTATTATAGAATACTTATACATAGGTTCTATAGACACATTTTTATGATTATTATATAGTTTTGTTATATTATAATATTTCACGCATTCTTGAAATTAAAAAATAATGAAAGTATAACTTATATTGTTTAGGTTTGTTAAAATGAATTATCATAAATGTATTACTACAATATTTAAACCAATCATTTAGTGATATAATATTTGATAATTATGCATTTATCTTGTTACATGAATTGAAATTGGGTCTTCATATTATAAGTCAACATTTTTAATAATATGATCTCGTTGGGACGTTGACTTATGGTGTTAAAAATTTTTATTCTTACTACATCCCCTAAATTCAATGGGTAAACATTAAAGTTCACCAATGATATTTAAACCTTGCTTTCCATGTAAAAGCTCTCATTTTGAATCACTCTGTCTAATCACCTTTCAAAAATATTAAGTTTCACCTATTCCATTAGATCCTTCTTCCATGATAAGAAGTTATTTATTTCCTATTACTTATTTTAACACATTACATAAATTCTAAGTTTCACCCATAGCATTGGAATTATTGTGAACCTCTACTTTTCACTAACATAAATCATTCAACATTATGCAAAAATTTCAAACATGCATCCATAGAATATTTTATGATAACAATCCACATAATAAAATAGAGATAGAAAATTTATTTGAAGTAGGGAAACAACATTATTACTCCTTAAAGAAGGAATCACCCCATAATATCTCCACTCCACATGTCAATAGTCATATCAAGAACACCTTAAAGAACTTCATTTTATAATTGGTGGTATACCTCTCTTTATACAATAATGTGACAGTTCATGTTACATTAGTTAGAAGGTTACCCATCTAATTATTCAACCTTCCATAAGTTATAAAGTACATAATATTATTATATGGCACTATGATATATTATAATAATTTTATGTTTCACCCATGCCATAGAACCATATACAATACTATTTCTCCACATTCTTATCCCTAGGTACCCCCTTGCAAATATTTCATCCTAAAAACATTAGAAGAAACTTAAGAGTATAATATTGTAAGCAATGATAAAAAACTATACCAATATTAATTATACCTTCATCTATGTGAAATATTTATTAGTGGTAGTATACAATGTTTCTAAGCTACCCTTGTGCTACTTTAATCTACACAGTTATTGCTCCTATAGATCCATGTATGTCCATTACATTTTTTATGATGCTCTACATACTATCTCCATGATTGTAGCCTCACATGATGGTGTGGATAATGATATGGGTCAACCATACCCTATTATTTTTAATTTTTAACTCATCAACCATAAATATTTAACACTAATGGATCTAGATATTGGATAATCCTGGTAGGAATTACCAAACCTCGACTCACTTTGATAACTAGATATTGATCTAGCCAAATAAGGACAATTAGGTAGAGGAATATTATGCTCCAAATTCTATCCTTTAGCACCCATAGCAACATCCTCTCATAACTATTTCTCATGTGTCATTGTATGTTCCTGATTAGTAGCAATTATAGTTACATCACTACCTACACCTAGGTCACTTCGTAGCACCTATGCCTTGCTCCACAACTAAGGTAGCTTCACATATCAAGTCACCAGATCATATAGGATGTGATCATGCTCCTCAAATAAGCTATCTCAATCAGTCTATAGAGTACCCAAATCCTCCTCACTCTATGTAGGAGGTATCTCAAGAGCATCACCACCCTCAAAAAATTTACCATCACCACCAAATACATCATTGACTAGTTGATCAACATAGGCCCTCAATCACCTCCCACCACCACTAGCTCAATGACATCTTTGTTATCGAGGATTCTCCTTTACACCATCTCTACCATTCCCATCATCGCCACCCATATCATCAATGAGATGACTAGGCACCCAAGAAGGTTGCGATGCAAACCAAGCATCATAGTCAGAGATCATCCTAACATCATCCACATATTGGATAGTCATCACCTCATCTATCTCATACTCAATAGACCAATCCATAAAACAAGGTAGACTCAGTTCATCACTATGATTCCTATACATAGCTAAAGCATCAAGAATCCCCTATGGTAACTCAAACTATCAAAGAACATAATAGAATGGAATCAATTCTCTCTCATTAACATGGCATCCAAAAACCCACCTAGCTTACCTTATCCATCGTAGTTGCACATTATCCTCATACCATACGACCCCTATCTATGGTCACCAAATAATATTTACAACTATCAAACCTACCTAAATATCCTAATAATCTTGGTCATTATGGCTAGGATGACTCAATGGAAGCTCCTCACTAATCCACCAGTGCAATGCACAACGACATGAGCAATCCCACTCATAAGGTAACCCCACTAGATGATGCACTCTAAAGTGCTCCCTACCCATATATAAAAGAGTAAGATGCATCCTAATCCCTTTCACTCCTACCTCTTCACCTCATACAACTCGATGTAGAGGTGGCATAGAAAATTTGGTGCCTAAGCATAAACCTAAGGCTCATCAATTACATCCAACACCAACCTGATTTTGGAAACAATATGTTGGCCAAAATGAACATAACAAAGGTCGATAGTGGATCTAGATGGCCTTTCTAATACATCTCTAAGTACTGGATCCAAACCTTACTAACATACACATCCTCCTATCCATAACCATAGAAAGGAATCAAATCATGCTCCTTATTGTACCTAAATTGAATAGGAATCCCTTTCGTAAGAACACAAAATATGTGATAAACATCCTCTAAGGTAATCATCAGCTCCCCTATCAGTAGCTAGAAAGTACCCCTATTAGGATCCCACCTCTTGACCAATACTGAAAGGTACCCCTCATCCATAGGTACCACCTCCACCTAATACAACCAGCTAAACCTATAGTTTACAACCACTTCCACTGATCAGTAGTCAGTGCCTTCCACCTCGAGCATTTTTACTTACAATAAAAAAAACATGAAAAAATAAGTACATCATAAAAATAAAAAATTTACCATCCCACCTTTACATTTTCATCCAAGAAAAGAATTCCACCACTCTTTACCATTGCATATATATATACATATATACATATATATTTCTCACCTCTCTTTGCCATTGCAAAAAAAAAAAATCGTACCCCCCTTTACCATTATATATAAAAAAAAAACTAACTAAAAAAAGCATCTAAACTATAAGAGAGAGCCTCAAGAGCCTACATCGACCACCTGCACTCTAGCTCCATTCGTACCTCCAACTCTAGCCATCACTCCCACCATCTCAATAACAAACCAAAATCTCTAGATTTCTCAAGCACTCTTAGAAATTGAAATCACAAGAATAAATGAAAAGGACTCTCCAAGCCTATTTATATCTTGAAATTACGCTACTAAACATGTCTCTACATTTGGTGAAATTGTACAAATGCATTGCTATATTTTGTAGGTGTGTTCAAACATGCAGCTATTTTTAACTCTAGTTAAATGTGCTTATGCATTTGGCACTGTTTAAATAAAGCACTGCATTTGATAAACATAGTGCTATATTTTTGAAGGAAAAAAATAGCAGCAAACTATAAATAATAATAATACAAAAATAATATCACAAGATCACTCATCCATGCATGCAAAAATATCATCCCATATCATATTGTCCCAAATAAGATGATTTGGCAACTCAAATTTGAAATGCAACTGTGTTCAAGAAGTTTTGCACAAAGCTATCATAAAAATATTTTCATGGAGCCACAAAGTGGAAATCTCTCAATTTAGTATGAACCATTCCAATGTATAAGTATGAATGTGGTGACTACAATTGAGGTGTAGAGACAAATTCCACCTCCAAATATTCTAGAATCACATGCACACCCACATTGGTTGGTCCATCTACCACATCAAATTGCATATTAAGTTTGCCAAAGGTAAAGTTTCAATATTGCATGTTCCCCCCCAAACTTGGGGTGATCAACATCATCTTGATTTTGAACATTTGCATCCATCATCAAATCCCTTCATCAACCAAATATTTCAAGCAACTTGTGGATTTAATTTATTTTATATTTCACCCATTCAACGCGTACGGGGTAAGCCAAAATCATTTTTTACAAAAGTCATTCAGTTCTTACACCAAGTTAACCAAAATCCATTTCTCCATATAATAAACCCAGGTGTCTCTTGTTTTTGAACCACATTGCAGTTCGCACAACATGATGCAAAAAGGGGTATCTATAGAAACCAAAATCTAGTCACTTGTAAAACCCTATCCACCCCCATAATCTTGCATAATAATTATGTGTCTATAGTTTTATTGAGGTATATAATTCCTGCACATTATCCTAATTTCTACATTTTATAAAAATCTAGAAAACCCCCTAGGACACATTGTATCTCCACTAGCAAAGTGTCCTAGCCACCACTACCCTTCCCCTTACCACATATCACATGCATAACTCCACTCTCACCTACCCACATGTCACATCTCCCTACTTAAGTAAGATACTCTTGATGACTCACTATAACTTCCCAAAAGAGGTGGTTGCCCAGTCCTTGCACTTAGTAGCATTGGCTAGCAACCTATATATTACTACAAAAACCTTAAAATTTTATAAGTCATCATCCTTTCATCACCCAAAACAAGATGAAAATCATATCGTCACTTTGTCAAAATAGTAATAAGAGATCATCATCATTCATGGAGGTCAATTATTTGAGGTCTTAGGTCAAACCCTTATCATTTTGCAACTCAATAACAAACATGGAAAGACGTTTACACAATCACAAATGTGTCTCTCTATTTACACAAATGTAGGCCTACATTTAGCCAACCCCAAATGTAGCCTCGCATTTGCTCTAGAGCACTTTTAGCCAATGATAGACATAGGGTAGGTTAGATAATCAACAAGGTATTTTTGGTGTTTTACTATTTCTATTTCTTGCACATCATTTCAAGATTTTACGAGCATTAATATTAGGGATTTTGTACCTTCTTTTATTCATATCAATAGGTGTTGTTGAACCTCTTTATTTGTAAGCTTATGTGTGTAGGAAATAAGTTATAGAAGGTTTTTGTAACAATGATGGTCCATGAGGATAGCTAAAGCCCATCCACCAATTTAGTTGTAGTAGAGAAGATATGAAGATACCCACAATCATTTGAATCACAAAAGAGAATTTATATTCTCTTGATCATGTATATTTTTAAGAAGTAAGAAATTTTTGTAATTATACCCTTGCACACTAGGGGCAATTCATTGTAAAAATGAAGATAAAGGCTCCACTGTTTCAATACAAAAGTCAATTATTTTATTGTATTCATTTATTTTAGCTTTATTTCTTGGCGTTTCCTTATTTTTTCTTACCATAAGGATGCTCTACTTTGGAAGGATTCATAGAATCAATTTGAATCAATTATTTAGATATTCCTAGAGATGGAAAGTTGGAAAAACTTTATAAGGTAGGGTGGTGAAAGAATCTTACAATTTGAAATCATGGAATCAACATTTTCGAGACTTACTACAATGGAAACATCCCCAAGAATGACTAGTGAAGGGGATAAAGTAACTAACTAAAAAACTATGGATATATCTCTAAAGACATCCAATTTAGGATGGTTCTAACAGGGATATACTTGGATGGGGAGGAAGCAATATGGAAATCTATAAGGCAAAGGAGGAATACAAGGTATCTTGTGGATATAAGTTTGCCCAACAACACTTCCATGGACATTTATTTTACAAAAGGAAATATGGCTAATAATTAACATTTTCTCATGGTTGACTAACCATGGAAAGTGCTTGATATTTGATATTTAAAAAAAGAGAGGCTTATGCAGGTCTTCTAAATGTGTTATGTGTAGGAAAGTAGAGGAGACATTGAATCACCTCTTTCTTGGATGTTCTTTTGTTATATATATGGATTAGTTGGTGGGGGTAGGTGAGACAGCGTTTAGTAATCTATGGGATCTAAGAAAGATTTTATTAGAAAAGGAAACAATGTAGTTTTAAGACTAAAACAATGAAAATGAAATGGAATATGGGACCAATATTCATATGGTGGTAGTTGTGTCTAGAAAAAAATACATGTATATTTAGATCAGAGCATAAAATAAGGGACCAATTATGGGAGAGGATTATTAGTAAGGTAATGGAAACACTATATATTATATTATAGGAGAAAACAAACATAGAAATGAAGAAAGTGACTATCATAAGGATCTTTGGAATAGCTATAAAGGAAAAATAACTAAGGGTTGGATGCATAGGTGATATCTCCTCAAATAATATAGAGTGGAGACCACCCCCTAGAGAGTGGATGAAGGCTAACACAAATGAGGCTTCTACTAAAAGCTAAGAAAATCTAGTTTTGACATTATAATAAGGAATTGGAAAGGTTAATAGGTGTATTAGAGAGAAGAAGGTATTGGGGAGACAATAAATAATTAAGTAGAAAGATAGGTGATCTTGTCAGCATCAATGATAGTTACAAATCTACATTTACATAAGCTATGGATAGAGATAGACTCTCAGGTATGGGCTAGAATCTTGGATTTGATAAGACCCTTCTAGGTGCTGGGAATTAGGGAAAGAAGGTAGGTGGAAGCAGTTCAAAATATTTGTAAGGTTTTTCAAGATGTTTTTATGATACCTATCAATCAAGAGGGAAATAGGATGTAAAATTATTCAACAAAATGGGAAAAAAATAGAGGAAGGGCAATATGTGGACTATCAAATTGAAAATTAGATAAGCTAGTTCTAAAGAATCCAAGGGATGTGATAGATGGTATAGATAGATAGAGGAATAAAAAGAGCAAATAGTGATTCTAATGAATCTACAATAGTTAGGCTAGGGAGAAATGGCCTAGAAGAAAACAAATGATAAGTTATCTTAGTGTCAATCTGGGTAAGCAATTTTTTTAGCTAATTGTCATAGGCTCTTGTGTCTTCATCCTCGGGCTACTATTTTTCTACTATATGATATTACTACCAGTAGAATTGGAGTGGCCAAGGTGGATGGTTTTTAAAATTATAGCACACATAGCCATAGGCATTTTATTGAGTATATCTATATTAAGAGAAAATATACCTCTATTCCATGGAACAATAGGTATGTCAGATATGTTCAAGATGTAGACACCAAAACAACACCAATCCAATTATGTGACTGCAAACACTGATCGCATTGACACACATAGCCCCAAGGGCAGCCCCTAGAGGTTAAACAGTGGTCCTAACCACTTTCATAGCAATTTTGGGAAGTCAGAGATCAATTTGACACCTTCTAGGCACTTTGCTCAGAATCCGTCCCTCCCTGGGACGAATTCAAAATGGGATCCGTCTCCCCCTGGGACGAATACATAATCCGCTCCAGGGTAGGGTGAATTCCAGGTTCAACGGGCAAAAAGAGAAATTGTGCCAAATGGCAGCCAAGGACAGTCAATTAATGCTCCCTGCCTTGCATGCGCGCGTAGGTGAGCAGATTGAATGTTAGAGGACTATCACAAGGGCAGTCATGGAAGCCCAAGTCAGGGAGGAATCTCCTCCCTCTTGGGAAGGCATGGCCGCCAAGTGGCGCCCCTGCATGCCCATCCAAAGAGACCCCTTGGGTCTATAAATTGGTGAGCTTCCTCACCCAAAAAGAGGACAGGTTGGAAGCATTTTAAGCAATGAAGTGCTGCCAAATTGATACCACGCTTTACCTTTGATTCACCTCTTCCACATCCTTGATCTCTTTCGCAAGGGAGGTCATTGGGTGGTTATTGGAAGTGTGAATCCGGATCCAAAACCCGACACTTGACCACATCGATCTACCAATTCGCCGACAACACATTACCAGAGATTTTGGGCCCATCCCAAGTGGATTGGTGCTGAAATCAGGTTCCAACGGTGGGCGGCCCACTCGGGCGCCCCACACTGCTACGAGCCTAATCTTCTTTTTTTAAGAACGATTGGGAATTCATGGCAGATTGTTCTTTTTGTCATTTGTTTATGTGGCATTCCATCTTATGCTATTTAAATAGCTTGTAATTCTGATTTCACAATGCTTTGATCAATCTTTTACCTTTTTTTTTTTGAGTCCTCACTAACGCGGGGGGGGCCCCAAAACCCCCCCGGGGGGGGGCGCAGGGGGGAAAAGAGGCCCCCCGGGGCCCCCCCTTGCCTCCAATTAGCTAACCCCAAGTTTGTAGGTCTTTTGGAGCTCCCTAGATGCGACATTTTGGGCAGTATCACTTCGGTGCTTTGTTGCAGGAGGATTCGTTCTACCCCGAAGCGAATTACAGTCGGATCCGTCCCGCCCAGAGCGAATTCAAATCAGAGGAGCAGCAAGGATCAAATATTCATTCACACTAGTGGCGACAACACTTTGGCCCGCCCATTTTACATGTGGGCACGCGGAAGGAGGATCACTAGTCACTATTGTAACCAAAACATGTTAACGCTCCTAGCCCCTGAAAATGTGGGAGACGTCTTTGTAACCGATATTGAGAGAGTATAAATAAAAAGGGTTGTGCTTTCTATACTTCTTTCATTTCATCTCAATTCGTCTCTTTTCCCTATTTCATGCATTTCAAATTTCTAGGATTAAAGCGTTACATTTCGTTTTGCATTGCATAGCTTTAGTGTTTCTTTTCAACTTCTAGAATCTTGTGCTTTCAGTGGCGATCACGGTGGGACTCTGTTCCCTACTTTTTGAGATCAAGAAACTGATCAAAATTTGTGTTTTCTTGCTCACAGGTGCCATTTTTCAAACTCTGACTGTAGTTCGTTCCAGCCTATGGCGAATACAGTACTGGAATTCGTCTGACCCTGAGACGAATTTGAATTCATCTCATCTAGGGACGAATTCTGTTCCGGCATTCGTCTCACCCAGAGATGAATTTTTTTCTATGCAGTTTCAGAGCCGAGAGTCAGAGACATCTAATTTGGGCAGAAAAGAGGTAACGGTTCTTAACAGTTCCTATCATTTTCTGCTTTTCTGTTTCTATTTTCTATCAATTTTGCCTTCTTAGGGAAAGTAGTTGCTTCTGCATGTTTCATTTTTTTAATAAAAAGAACCACACACACTTCACGTGGCATTTTTAAACCAAGGAGCTGGTCGTAAAACCCCAGCCCTTGATCAAGACCAATGGTGGATTTCATCACCACCTTGGCTTGATTTTTGCATCCATTACCCCGATTGTCACTGTTGCTAGACGTAAATCCTGATGAAAGCTGACCGAGTGTCGTTGGGGTGATTCCCAGCATGCGAGGATAAGTCTTCTATGGTAGGTGTCATAAACAAGACAATCCCCCTTTCGTACCGCCTATGCACCACGTACCATCTGCTCTCACGTACCTATAGTTTCCCTCTCGTAAGGGCGGGTATATAGAGAGGTTGGTATATCGGCCTGGAAATGGTATATCGAAGGGGCGACCATTTATGGGAGTCATAAGAGCCTTCATTATGCATTTAAACGTTCTTCAAAACTTTCCAAAAACAAAAACAAAACAAAAATAAAAAACACACTAAACCAGTCTAGGACACACCATTAATCTTTAAAAGAGATAATCATTGCTTTGCGTGTGTGTGTTCCTTTCTGCTTAAGTGTAACATAAAAATCAGAAAATCATAAACAAAAGATAAAAAGAAAGCATCTACGCACTTTGTAGAGAGGTATCACAATGGTGTTCACCCGCAGCCAAGCCCAATCATGGGCGGATGCTGTGGGGAATATCCAAGGAGGCACAAGTCACCTCCGGTATAGCCCCAAGGATTTGGTCATACCACCTTGGCGGCCTGACACACAAGGCAGTCCCCTTCGTGCCCCGATGGAATGGGACTATAAGGGCACCCCTTCTAGGGGCACTCCCTGCCAGCACAACACCCAGCACACACCCATTCAGGAGGGGTACACCCATAGGAGAGCTCCCTTAGACACCTGCTATAAGTGGCCATCACGCGATGAAGTGCTAGAATGGTAGGGGGTCCATAAGGGGGGGCCACATGACTATGCCATCCCTCCTACACCCCACATCATTGTTAGCAACAACCGGTCAAATCCAGAGCGCATGGCTCTTTAGGTAGGGCGAGCCAACTCCACCCATCCCTTTTTCACTTATGAAAGAGAGCACGAGGAAGGCCCCTACCTTCCTCAAGAGCAATATATAGTGTGGGAGCAATGCGCTTCTACACCTGCTAGCTATCAGGATCACATACTGAGGCCAAAGCCTCGAGGAAATGCTACTCCCCTCAACAAAGGGAGGTGGCCTATAGAGATCTCGGATCACCATGACCGAGATAGATATGTAGGAGAGGCATCTAGCCCTTCTAGACATGAGACGATGGGACAAACTATCTTAGAATTTTCCAAACATGTCGCCCATCGGGCACAACTCACGCAACTTGAGCTAGAGCGACTACAGTTAGAGGAACTGTACCATATTAACAAAGAGCGCCTTCAGTGCCAGAAGGATGAGTTGTTCCAACACACTATGTAGGAGAGGACTCCAACCCCTCACACGCATAAGACAAAACATTATGAGAGGCACAACCCCCGGGTGCGAGACAAGTCTTCGCGACCTTATCAAGCACCGCCCCTGATGCCTCCTAGACATGAGCGGGAGGCCACTCCTATAACCAATGACGGGTGCCTTCCTCAGGAACCCACTCAGGTTTATGGGCCACCCTTAGAAATTCATCAAGAAGCCTCTGAGGAATCAGAGCGAGAAGAAGAGTGGGATGAAATGCCCTACCAAGGCATGGGGGGTGCTATCTGGCCACCCCTCCATAGGCCCCAAGTTCCTCAACAGGAACCAACCAAAGAGGAGGAGCTCAAATCCCCCGATACATGCAAAGCACTAGAGCACTTAGAGTCGATAGAGACCAAGATTTTGGAGCTCCCAAGGCCCAACTTACATGAGGCTCCTTTCGAAGAGGATCAACCTCTGACCGTAGGGCTACCCGATGATGCAGTCTTCCATGTCTCAGAATCGCCAGATTTTGATGAGCTGGACTCACTGGCCGAAGGTGAGGATAAAACAGAGATGGCCCACAACAATCACATGCGACAACATCAACACCCCATGGATATTGATGACGCACTTCAACAACTAAACATAAGGCCAGGGCATGAGTGGCGCGTTAACCCAACGCAGTGGAACCAACTGTTGAATCCACCACTTTGGGCACATAGAGATCAACTTCCGCCCAGAGACCCCATAGCAATATCAGTACCGAGGGTATACCCTGTCCTCCTATCCATGCATAGGGCCGATCCATTCATGCCAATACCTCCAGAGCCAGATTCGGAGCACAAAGACCAAAATGCGGGGTACCTCTATCCCCTGAAGAGCCATAGTCCAAACCAAAAAGCTCCAAGGATTATCGCAATCGCTTGGTCAAAACCCAAAAAGCTCCAAGGATTCCCGCAATCGCTTGGTCAACCCAAAAAGCTCCAAGGATTCCCATAATCGCTTGGTCATCCCCAAAAGGCCCCAAAGGTGTCCATGACCCCTTTGGTCAACCCAAAAGCGCCCCAACGGTGCCCATAAATGATGCATGAGCATCCAACGAAATGTGGAAAATTTTATTTTTTCCTAAATTTTAGTGCATTTTGTCGGGGCCATAACTTCTCAACCGTAGCTCCGATTGATGTGAAATTTGACAGGGAGCTAGTTGGGAGATTTTTAAACAAATACGACTCCCTAGAGTCCTATTTGCCCAGAAAACCTAGTTTTTGGGGCCAAATTCCATCATCTAGTGCCCCGAAATTAGGTTTTAAAATTACTCACCTAATTTTTTATGCTTTTTGAGCTGTTCGGAGGTCTATATCTCCTAATGTATTTAGATTTAGGACTTAAAAATTTATTTTTGGCTTGTCTATTATAAGAGGGATGCGCACCCCAATTTTGGGCCCCATCCGACTCATTTTAATTTTTGGGTTTTTTTTTGGCTATATAGCCACAAAATGAGGGTTTATTGATGGAGAGCCAAGCTTGCTCAAACCAGTTCTCATTCAAAACTTGGGAAAGATTACCTCACAAATATAGCACTTCATTGCACAAAAGCTCCAAGGATTCCAGCAATCCCTTGGTCAAACCCAAAAGCTCCAAGGATTCCAGCAATCCCTTGGTCAAACCCAAAAGCTCCAAGGATTCCAGCAATCCCTTGGTCAAACCAAAAAGCTCCAAGGATTCCTAAATCGCTTGGTCAAGCCCAAAAATGCTCCAAAGGTGCCCATACTCCCTTTGGTCAAACCAAAAAGCTCCAAGGATTCCTAAATCGCTTGGTCAATCCCAAAAATGCTCCAAGGATTATCACAATCCCTTGGTCACCCCAAAAAGCTCCAAGGATTATCGCAATCGCTTGGTCAAAACCCAAAAAGCTCCAAGGATTATCGCAATCGCTTGGTCACCCCAAAAAGCTCCAAGGATTATCACAATCGCTTGGTCACCCCAAAAGCTCCAAGGATTATCGCAATCGCTTGGTCACCCCAAAAGGGCCCCAACGGATTCTCGAAATCCCTTGGTCATCATCAAGAAAATTAAAAAAAAAAACAATCAAATAATCAAGAATCACAAAAAAATTTGCATCTCATTCTCATGCATACTTCAAGATCAAAAACACAAAAATAATAGTTGCATTAAGCATCACATCCATACATTACATATTTTTGATCATACAAGTCAAAAGCACCATAGACTGTCATTACTTGGCAAATCCACCACCTTTCACATTTTCCATTTTGAAAACAATACAACAAAAATAAACGCCATTCACTATTTTTGCCATATCATAAATCAGTTGTCATCTAAATGTATCAAGAGTTTTCATCATTCAGTTGTCTTTAGATCTCTAGCCAAGAATTGTACAAAGTCAAACGGATTTTACAAAGGTAGAGTTATACTTGGATCACACCTTGTTACGTAGCATCCCAACACAAATTAAAACACATAAAAAAATTCCCAAGTTGTGTGAACGAAAGATGAAACCTGCAAAGCAATCCAGGTCACCATAAGTGAAATGGTTATCTTGCTCATCCCCCTGTGCGAATGACCCCAAAGAATGCTGAGAGTTGGCAAAAGGACAAGCATCCTCCCTACCCAATTCCCCATGAATCCCAAGTTCTCAAAAGTTGCAAAACATCAAAAATTTGCAAATGTCAAAACTCCAAAAAAAAAAAATTTGACATCACCCTCAAAGTGCATACATCAAAAGGCACAAACAATAGTGATTCTCGTCACTCCATATCCAAATCCCTTGCTCAAAAGAAAAACAAATAAAACAAAAATAAACAATGATTTTTATCACTACAAAAGAGCAAGTATCCCAATACAATTGAAGAAAAGAAGGGAGTTGAACTTGAATCCCTGGAACTCTCAGCATTCAGAAGGTCATGAGATAAACCTCAGTATCGGTTTGGTTGATAGCCTATCGGTCACTCGTGGTAAACCTCCCGCATGACGATATATCTGCCGCATTAACTTGTGTGCAGATCAATGTTTGCATGTGGATGAGCTAGCTTATGGTATCCTAGATTGCACCATAGATTAATTTGACTAAATACAACAAAGGAGTTAGTGGAGCTAATTAGGTGATCCTCAGTACAGGTTTGGTTGATAGCCTATCTGGCACTGGCGGTATCCTGATAAATGCCACATCAAATGAACTCAATTGCACACACAGGGATGTGAAATAACTTGGTCAAAGACAAGTCCGATTCATACCTTGTTCAAAGTCTTATCAGATAAAAGTACAACCTTGGCTAGTTAGTTAAAACATCTGAATCTCAAGAAAACCTAACTACATTCTAAACCAACTGTAATATCTTTTCAACTTTACTTCACCATCAGAAAATACAAAAATAACATACAAGAAAAGACATGTATGCCTACAAAGCTATTCACCGCAGCAATCGCCTAGGACAAAAAGCCATAAAGTTCTGCACAGTCTATGGTGCGACTACCAAACATCACAAATTCAATCCATCCATTCCATTTGCATATCATATAAATTAGAAACATCTGTATTCATCAACAACATATGCATTCATCACTATAACTTAACATGCATACATCCATAGTCATCAACCATCATGCATAAAATCAAATCATCACATGCGCATAAACAAAATAAAGTATTCGTATATATCATCAATCTCAAAACAAAATGAACAAAAATGCACCAAAAACAGCTAATAAACCTGTCCAATGAGAGTGCTTTTGCACTTGACATTCCGGGCATGCAAAACAGATGTCGGGGTCACAAATCCTCACTATCCTACTCCCTAAGAAGGCTACCATAGCTGGACCGCTCCACGGGAAGACGGATTTTTGAGAATTTCATCCCCAAACGACATCGCCAAAAGGGTCAAAAACCCACCCAAAAATAAGTAATAACATTTCCGAACGAAGGCGCCTTCGCGCCTGACATTCTTGGCATCCAAAATAGACGTCGGGGTTATAAATCGTCACCATCCTACTCCCTAAGAAGGCCACCATGGCCGGACCGCTCCACGGGAAGACGGATTTTTGAGAATTTCATCCCCAAAAAGCGTCGCCAAAAGGGTTAACACCCACCAAAAATAGGTCTAAATGTCAGAAAACTGCACACACATTCAATGCTAAACATCTGAAGGCACCCTTACACAAGTCATCTTGGGTCAAGCGACTCGTCGCTTTTCTCATGAAGGTCATTCCCTCATCGATTCGTCGCTTGAGGGGGTAGTCACACTTAGTCACCAATCAACAATTACACACCCAATCATGGAAAATGGCATGCATTCAAAGGATCATTGACAAAGATAATTACGCTCCTGCTTGGGGCAATAAACAAGCAATAATCACAAGCTGATCAAACACTTGGCATTCGTGAATCATGAACTCTAGGTTACCACAGACAAAAGGTTGTGCCCTTTGCCTATTCATGATTGATCAATGTCCAAGCTCAAGTAACACCTCACCGAAAAATGTTAACACTTGAGTTAAGTTCCTTCACTCGTCAGAAGCAAGGATTCAAGAATGCATGCCCTTTCCATGCTTGGGGCATCAAGAGTTGGTTAGGTTACTAAGAAACCCTAATCATTAGTGCTTTGGTTATCTATTTTTGCTCGACGTTGCGCCATGCACAACGCATCCCAAAAAGGGGCATCTATAGACACCAAAACAGCACCAATCCGATTATGTGACTGCAAACACTGATCGCATTGACACACATAGCCCCAAGGGCAGCCCCCAGAGGTTAAACAATGGTCCTAACCACTTTCATAGCAGTTTTGGGAAGTCAGAGATCAATTTGACACCTTCTAGGCACTTTGCTCAGAATTCGTCCCTCCCCGGGACGAATTCAAAATGGGATCCGTCCTCCCCTGGGACGAATACAGAATCCGCTCCAGGGTAGGGCGAATTCCAGGTTCAACGGGAAAAAAGAGAAATTATGCCAAATGGCAGCCAAGGACAGTCAATTAATGCTCCCTGCCTTGCATGCACGCGTAGGTGAGCAAATTGAACGTTAGAGGACTGTCACAAGGGCAGTCATGGAAGCCCAAGTCAGGGAGGAATCTCCTCCCTCTTGGGAAGGCATGGCCGCCAAGTGGCGCCCCTGCATGCCCATCCAAAGAGACCCCTTGGGTCTATAAATTGGTGAGCTTCCTCACCCAAAATAGGATAGGTTGGAAGCATTTTAAGCAACGAAGTGCTACCAAATTGATACCATGCTTTACCTTTGATTCACCTCTTCCACATCCTTGATCTCTTTCGCAAGGGAGGTCATTGGGTGGTTATTGGAAGTGTGAATCCGGATCCAAAACCCGACACTTGACCACATCGATCTACCAATTCTCCGACAACACATTACCAGAGATTTTGGGCCCATCCCAAGTGGATTGGTGCCGAAATCAGGTTCCAACGGTGGGCGGCCCGCTCGGGCGCCCCGCACTACTGCGAGCCTAATCTTCTTTTTTAAGAACGATTGGGAATTCATGGCAGATTGTTATTTTTTGTCATTTATTTATTTGGCATTCCATCTTATGTTGTTTAAATAGCTTGTAATTCTGATTTCACAATGCTTTGATCAATTTTTACCATGTTTTATCGCTTTTGTAGTCCTCACTAACTTGCAGGTAGCAGCATCAAATTCCCATCGATGGAGGCCAAATTGGGGAAATTTGACCATCTGGGTCTTCCCAAAATGCCTCCAATTAGCTAACCCCAAGTTTGCAGGTCTTTTGGAGCTCCCTAGATGCGACATTTTGGGCAGTATCACTTCGGTGCTTTGTTGTAGGAGGATTCGTTCTACCCCGAAGCGAATTACAGTCGGATCCATCCCGCCCCAAAGCAAATTCAAATCAGAGCAGTAGCAAGGATCAAATTTTCATTCACACCAGTGGTGGAAACACTTTTGCCCGCCCATTTTACATGTGGGCACGTGGAAGGAGGATCACTAGTCACTATTGTAACCGAAACATGTTAACCCTCCTAGCCCCTGAAAATGAGGGAGACGTCTTTGTAACCGATATTGAGAGATTATAAATAAAAAGGGCTATTCTTTCTATACTTCTTTCATTTCATCTCAATTCGTCTCTTTTCCCTATTTCATGCATTTCAAATTTCTAGGATTAAAGCGTTACATTTCGTTTTGCATTGCATAGCTTTAGTGTTTCTTTTCAACTTATGGAATCTCGTGCTTTCACAAGATGCCAAGAATAACTTCAAAATAGTATGAAGATAGATGGATGGTCTATGAAAATTATATGAATTAGAAAAATTATAATTTAACTTAATTAATATTTGTGTATGGATAATTACATTATGGTGGCCTTAGGTGATTTTTTCAATAAACACACATATATAATATTTTTATGGATAATTTCTGAGCCAAGAGGGATTGGAGGAGGTTTTTATTTCTCTCTTGATTCCTGTCCAACTCATTTTACTTTGTAATACAACTTCTATTAATATAATCTATTTTTCAATTTATAAAAGATTTTTTTTACTTGGACAGGCCTAGAAGAATAGGATTTCCTTTATCTAAAGCATACTATGACAACCTCTCTAGTCTTTGCAATGCCTAATTTCTTCAAATCATTTATAATTGAAAGTGATGCTTCAAGCAATGGCATTGAAGTCATGTTGATGTAGGATGGCCCTTGGACTTCACTAGTAAAGCATTTTTAATTCAAATCAACTAGGTAAATCAACTTATGTTAAGGAGATGTTCACAATACTACATGTGGTTACTCACTAGTAGTCCTATATCATTGGGCATCATTTCTACATTAAAATGGACCACCAAAGCCTCAAGTACTTCTTAGAGTAGTGGTTTACCACCTTGCAACAACAAAAGTGGACCTCTAAACATGTGAGCTATGATTATGATATTACCTATAAAAAGATAAAGGGAACAATATGGATGGTGCACTCTCTCACCAATTTAAAACTAAAAGTATCATGTGTGCCATATCTTCACCCATATCTTAGTGGATAAATTCTCTCTACAAGGACATGCTCAAGGATTAAGGATTACAAACTTTGATTGCAACACTTTGAACAATATCTACCTCATGTCTAGGCTACACTTGGAATGGATAATATTTGATATATCTCCAATGCCTTGTTATTCCCCATACTTCTCAACTACAGTAACTCACATTGAAGGATATGTGTGCTTCACCCACAATAGGTAATTTTAGGTTTCTCAACACCTATGAATGGATTAAGCATAATTTATTCTAGAAAGGTATGAAGAAAGATATTCAAAATTTTGTGTTATAGTGTGACATATGCTAGTGGATGAAGCAAGAAATGGTGCATTCCCTAGGGACTCTTCAATCCTTGTCTATTCTCAAAAAAATCTGGATAGATAATTCCATGGAATTTATTGAAGGGTTACCTAAGTACGGAGGAAAATCAGTTATTTTGGTGGTAGTGGATCATCTCATAAAATATGCTTATTTTTTCTCTCTCCCATCACCCAATTGTTTCTAGATTCTAGTTTTTGCTTTCATGGCATGCTCACATCCATTGTGTCTAATCAAGACCCTAACTTCACTAGTATTTTTTTGCAAGAATTATTTATGTTGTATGGAACTTAGATCAAAATGAGTTAAACATATCATCCACATATGAATACTAAAATAGATATTATCAATAAATGTTTGTAGATCTATCTTTGCTCCTTTGTCTCTGATCATCCTACATAGTGCGTGAAGTGGCTTCCCTTGGATTAATGGTGGTATAACACTTCCTATCACACTGTGACCAAGGTTACCCTTTTTTAAGTATTTAATGGATGACCTCCATAAACACCCTCCTTCTACATTCAAGGAAGCTCCAAGGTCCATGTTGTTGACACTATACTCCATGAATATGTCATAGTTCTCCATCAACTATAGATAAATTTAGGATTGGCCTAGAACCAAATGTCCCAATAAGTTGATCAATGTCATTTTAAGTACAACTTTAAATTTAGCAATATGGTTTTCCTTCACTTGTAACCATATAAATAGGCATCACTCTAGCTTCACATGTGTCAAAAGATTACTACCAAATATTATGGCTCTTATTAGGTCTTATAGTGGATTGGTATAATGGCTTACATATTAACCATCCTATCTACATCCAAGCTTCATCCTATCTTTCATGTCTCCTATTTTAAGAAGCTTATGGGTAATTATGTATAGGTTCAATCTATTTTACCCATATCAGATGAAGAGGATTCTATCTTTCTTGAGCCATAATAACTTTTGGACCATAGATATGTAGACACCAAAACAGCACCAATCCGATTATGTGACTGCAAACACTGATCGCTTTGACAAACACAGCCCCTAGGGCAGCCCTCAGAGGTTAAACAATGGCTTTAACCACTTTCCTAGCAATTTTGTAAGGTCAAGGAGCAATTTGGCACACTTGGACACTTTGCCCGAGTACTCGTCTCACCCGGGGACGAATTCAAAATAGAATCCGTCCCACCCCAGGACGAATTCTGAATCCGTCCCTGGGTGGGACGAATTCTAAGCAACGGGAAAAAGGGCAAATGGTGCCAAGTGGCAGCCCAGAACAGTCAGTTAAGGGCTCCTACCTTGCACGCATGTGTAAGTGGATAGAGGGGCCGTTGGAGGGCTGTTACAAGAAGCATTTATCAAAGTTCAAGTCAAGGGAAGACTCCCCTCCCTCATGGGAAGACAAGACTGCCACATGGCGCCCATGGCCAACACTTGGCTTTTGTGCTTCCCTCCCAAAAGAGACCCCTTGGGTCTATAAAAGGTGGGACTTTTCTCACCCAAAACATGCAGGTGGAAGGAGTGTTCAAGCAACGAAGTTCTGCCGAATCGAAGACTCATTTGCATCCCCCTTTGTTCACCTTCCTACATCCATCA
Organism: Wollemia nobilis; assembly: GCA_028583015.1. Classification (NCBI taxonomy): domain Eukaryota; kingdom Viridiplantae; phylum Streptophyta; class Pinopsida; order Araucariales; family Araucariaceae; genus Wollemia; species Wollemia nobilis. The sequence goes on from JAQPPZ010001423.1 coordinate 6,227,218, forward strand.
ATCTCTTTTGCAAGGGAGGTTGTTGGGTGGCCTTTGGAAGCTCGAACCTTACTCAAATCCGACGCATGGACATCTGAACCTACCAATTCGCCGACCCCCAATCCTAAAAGGTTTTGGGCCCATCCTTGGTGGATTGGCTCCAAAATCGAGGGCCAACGGTGGGAGGCCCACTTGGGCACCCCCGCACCCCCAAGTTCTAATTTCAGTTTTTGAGCACTTTAGATTAATTTTTAGATTGCATTCTATGTTACTAGGTCTGATTAGTCTATAATTGCAATTTTGTAGCTTTTGGTCAGAGTTTAGGGTGTTTTGTATTGCTTTATCGTTTCGCTAACTTGCAGGTGTCAAGGTTAAATTCCCGAGGGAGGAGGCCAAATTGGGAAAATCCGACCATCTGGGTCATCCCAAAATGGCCCCAATTACCTAACCCCCTATTTGCGGGAGTTTTGCAGGTCCCGGGATCCGACATTGGAGCGGCGACGAGTCGATTTCTCCTATTCGGAAGAATTCGTCCCACCCGGGGACGAATTACGAGTCGAGATTCGTCCGCCCGGGGACGAATTCCAGTTTAAGGTGAATTGGCCAGCTGCCTCAGTGGAAGTGGCCTTCTCGTGACTTTTCTTACCTTCTGTCAAATTTTGAAGCAATTTGGATTCACTGTTTTCATGGTTTCAGGCAAATATTCGTATGCATATTTTGTTAGTTTTAGAGAGAGAATGCTTTTCATTTGCAACAGGTGCTACTAACGTCTTGATCATTTCTTTGTTTGTAGGAGAAGCAGCAGAGGCGAAGAACCCATCAACATCAGCGGCGGCATCATCTTAGCCCGCCCGGTGCAATCGTGGGCACGCGGAAGGAGGAACCATTCAGCGATTGTAATCAAACCTTATTTGCGCTCCTAGCCCCTGAAAAGGGAGGAGGCATTATTGTAACGGAGATCGAAAGAAATTAATGAAAGGGCTATTTTTCTTTATCGATTGCGTCTCTTACAACATGTCTCTTTTCGTTTCATGTAATGTACATTCCTAGGACTTAGGCGTGCTTAACTTTGAATGCAATTGCACTTGGTGTTTCCTTTGACCGGAATCTCGTGCTTTCAGTGGCGATCACGGTGGGACCCTGTTCCCTGGTTTTGAAATCACAGAAACTAATTAAATTTTTGTGTTTGTGCTTGACAGGTACACTTTTTTTTTGTAGACTGCTATTCGTCTCTGACAGGGACGAATCCTTTTCTGCAATTCGTCGGACCCTGAGACGAATTCAAATTCGTCTCTGGGTGGGACGAATTATGTTCTGCAATTCGTCTCCCAGAGGGACGAATTCTTGTCTGCAGATTTTTAGAGCAGAAATTCAGAGACAACAGGAGCAGGCAGAGAAGAGGTAGGGATTTTCATGATCTCTGTTATATTTTTTTGTTTCTGTTTATGTTTCTATTTCGTTAATTGTTTTCATTTAATCTTGCATTGCATTAGGAAAAGTCATGTATGCTAGTTTCATTTTGTTGGATAAAACGAATCCCACACACATCACGAGACAACTTTAAACCAAGGAGTTGGTCTTAAGACCCCGACCCTTGATCAAGACCATTGGTGGATTTAATCACCGCCTTGGCTTGATTTGCATCCATTTCCCGATTGTCAACTGTTGTTAGGCGTAAATCCTGACGAAGACAGACCGAGCGTAGGCGGGGTGATTCCCATGTGCGCGAGGATAAGTTTTCTATGGTAGGTGTCATTAACAGGACAATCCCCCTTCCGTACCGCCTATGTACCACGTACCTTCTGCTCTCACGTACCTATAGTCTCCCTCTCGTAAGGGCGGGTATATAGAGAGGTTGGTATATCGGCCTGGTTGGTATATTGAAGGGGCGACCTTTTTGGAGTTATAAGAGCCTACATGATGCATTTAAACGTTCTACAAAATCTACAAAAACAAAACAAAACATCAAAATGCACTAAACCAGTCTAGGGCACACCAAGAATCCTTAAAAGAGATAATCACGGTCTTGTGAATGTGTGTGTTTAATTCTGCTTAGTGTAGACAAAAAAAAAAGAGAGAAAATCATAAAACGAGATAAAAACTTATTTAGATAGCATAGAAGCACCGCAATGGTGTACACCCGTAGTCAAGCCCAATCAAGGGCAGAAGCTCCGAGAGGTACACAAAAAGTAGGCACAAGTTGCCTTCACTTCAGTCCTGAGGATTTGGTTATACCGCCTTATCGGTCTAACCTACAAAAGAATCCAATTCAGAATCCTCGGTGGGGTATGCCTATTCAAAGCAGCCCCTTTCGGGAAGATGCCTTACATGTAGACCTTGACATAAATAGAGAATCACCTCTTGAAGGTAGGCATGAGTGGCCACCGCGCAATGAAGCGCTAAACAAGCACACTGTCCATTTAGAGGGGCAACATGGATATGGCGTCCCTTCTTTACCTATCATCGAACGAGAGAGACCACATCCGGAGCGCGGGGCTCCTTACATAGGGCGACCTAACTCCGCCCATCCCATTTACACTCATGAAAGGGAGTATGAGGAAAACCATCACATTCCTCGAGAGCAACAAACAATGCGGGAACCTTGCATTTCCGCACCGACGAGGATATCATGATCACCCCTTGAGGCCGGAACCTCGAGCACATACCACTTACCTCGACGGAGAGAGCGACCCATTGAAACCTTAGAGCATCAAAATCAAGGTAGACCCATAGGAGGAACATTTGAACCTCCCGAACAAAATAGGGTAGAACAAATTGATCCGGTTGTCGCCGGATATACCACCCGTCAAGCCCAAATCATGCGGCTTAAACAAAGTCGACAAGAGATAGAGTATCAATACCGCTTGGATAAAGAACGCATGCAACGCGAAGCGGATGAGTTACGCTATGAAATACCCGAGAGGGGGCCAACCCCTCGCATCCAAAGAGCTGAAACGAGTATGAGAGGCGTAATCCGTTGGCGCAAGACGGGTCTCCACGACCTCGTCAAGCTACTGCCTCCAAGACCCCATAGATTCGAGAGGGAGGCAACTCCCAGAAACAATGATGGGTACCTTCGACAAGAACTTGATCGGGGTCATAGGTTTCGCCACTGAGACTCCTCAAGAATTTTACGAGGAGTATGAACCGAGAAGAGGAGTATATCGAAACTCCCCATCAAGGCGGGGAAGGATGCCATTCGGCCACCCCTCCATAGGCCTCCAGTTTACCGTAACTTGCAACAAGAGCGAACAAGAGAGGAAGAAATAAAATCTTTCGATGCATACCAAGCGCTATTGGAGCGTTTAGAGTCGGTGGAGACAAAAGCTGTTGGGCATCAAAAACCCACATTACGTCTACTCCGCAATAATCCGGTGCATCCCTCAGTGCCTACACCTCTTTACCCCGAACACTTTAAGTTGCCTCAATTGGCGGTTTTTAAAGGTGAAGAGGACGCACAGGAACATGTTACACGGTTTCTAAGCCAATGCTTCGGCATTCAATATAATGACGCGTTATTGCTTAGAACATTCATAACCACATTCGCAGGCCCCACCTCGGATTGGTTCACACGGCTGCCCAAACACAGCATAAGCAGCTTAGATCAGCTAGTAGATGCGTTTCTTGAACGCTTCGCCTTCAACACAAGGAAGAAGGCATCACTTAGTGATCTTGCTAGCCTTAAACAATTTGAGGAGGAAACAATGGCAGCGTACGGGAACCGATGGAGAGCTTTGCTTTCTAAGTTACCCTACCATCCTCCCATGTCGGACCTCACGCAAATGTTCATGAAAAGTTGTTTAAAATCAATCTCTGGTCTATTGTTGCTGCGACAATACGACAGCTTAGAAGAAGCTTTGGCGCAAGCCAGAGTCATAGAAGAGATTAAGATAGGCGAAGGCGCAATTGCCAAGCCTAAGAAGAAAGAGTGGAATAAAACCACTAAAAGCGGGACAACGCAACCACAACACGCTGCAATCAACCAAGTTGCGATAAATGTCCCAGCGCCTGTGCAAGAAACGCAGCCTCAAAAGGCTAACTACCAGGCAGTGCCTCCTGCTTACGAAAGAGATAACAGGAGACAAGAACAGTATCAGCAGCGTCGCCCTAGGCGACAATTCACCCCGTATGCGGAGTCTAGGGACTCCTTATTTGACCGCTTGTCAGCGGCGAATCTAGTTACTCTGCCAGAAATCCAAATTTTTGACCCTAGCGTTCCTAAGCCTAGGGGGTATAGGGAGGAATTGTATTGCAGATTTCATAGACGCAGAGGACATGACCTAAATGGGTGCTGGAAATTCAAAGAACTAGTCCAGGATTTGATCGACAATCGAACATTGGTCGTGGACAACCCCATCGCACCTAACAACCAACAAATGGGGGTATTCAAGGACCCCTTGCACCCACGAGGCGCAGACAAAACCGCTCCAAATAAACGAGGTGCGACAAGATCTTCCCGCACAAGGATTTGTGGGAATGATTAGCATTGTAACAAGGAACAGAAAATACCCAGCAGTTGCCCCCGAGGTACCTACGAGGGAAGTTCCGTCGACATCGCAGCCTCAACAACGCCCAATGCAGTTACCTCCGCCTAGACCTGAGGTCACGATACGAACCAAACTCACGCGAAGTTTGCGGACCACGTCAGCTAGGTCTGTCCATCTACGAGCTTATTCAACAATCGGCTCCACATAGAGAAGCTCTTATGGACATCTTAAAAGCCATTGAAGTACAACCCCACGAAGCTAATTCTTTCAATGCTTTCGTGGGACATGTGAAACAATGTACGGAGCTTGTCATCACATTCAAAGAAAATGAGGTCAAAACAATATCGAATGACATGCCGGATCCACCCCTGCACGTTATCGCGTGGGTCAACGGGATCCCGTACAAGAGAGTGCTGATAGATACTGGCTCGTCCAGTAACATTATAACCACTGCTGCGTTAAAGCATTTAAAACTGCCAGCCTCTCACATCACAGCTTCCACGTACACACTGCGAGCTTTTAACGATGCAATTTGCTCGACGATCGGCACGGTTGTTCTGCCTATACGGGTAGGACAAAAGTCAATACCCACACTTGTGCCATGTGTTGGAAGGCGAAATGGCTTATAACATCTTGCTAGGGCGGCCTTGGATCGGGGGACATGAAGTGTGTCCCCTCGATCGCACACCTGTGCTTGAAGTATGCCTATGAAGGGCAAATACATGTAGTCCCAATGGACTTAGAGCCCTTCAAGTATTGCAATGCGGTACAATTCATACCTCAATCGACCCTACCATCAACGCATTTGGATTTTCAATTAAATCCATCTAAACAAGGTCCGATACCGCGAGCACCATCGGTGGCCAATAAGGCAAAATCCCGACCGGGTGAGACGTCATCATTGGCTCCTTCATCATCGGCGCCACCTATCGTGGCCCAACGGAAGGACAAGGGAAAGCAAATCATGGAGGAGGTTAAGCCTCTAGAAGAGGGGTTGCCCATGATCTCAGCAATATCAACAGAGGAAGTGCCCAACGCAACGGAAACCAAGATTCTTGAACAACCAAACATGGAATGGACTCAGGAAGGACTACCGTTTCCTCCTACCCAATCATCAACAATCACTTGTTGAGATGGCGAGTACGAGCACTGGGAGAGTACATAGTGCAAAATGTTGTGGCAACCCCCACCATCGGAGTCAGTACAAGACATGGGAAGACCTCGCCTTCCCATTGGAACAATCGTCCCTTTAGGCTACCCACCGAACCAAACGAATTTTGTGTATGGGGGCCTTGATCATGGTTATGAACCATGCGAACAAAAGGAAACAGATGAAGAACCTTTTGTCGAAAACATCAATTATCTGTCGAACCCAGAATTTGCCCTAAAATATCTCGAACAATGCAATTGGCATGGGTATGGGCTAGGCAGATACGAGCAAGGGATGCGGATCCTTTGTCAACCAAGATATCAGATGCCATACGACAAGTCGGGGGTAGGGTTCAACCATCCCCTGCCATTAGACATCTTGGTTGAAAACATGCAAGGCCTAGAAATAGGCAACAGGGGGGGATTGGCACAAGACCCGTACGCCAATCCAAACACAAGAATACACATTGGGGGATTATCTCCCATGGTCTACAAACACCCACGGTAACAACAATAATCCCTCTCCTTTGCTAGAGAGAGGTGAAAGTTCGGAGAGCAGTCCTCAAAAAGAACAACAACGACTTCCAGATATTTTTTTGAAACTGTTCCCCTTAGAGGTTCCAGACGAAATAACGCAGTCTCAAAAGAATCAGGTCCCTCCACTAAGAGTGGAACAACCGCAATGGGATCAGATTAATTCATTGGAACAAGAAGAATCCTCAATGTCGGAAGCAACGAGATCTTTGAAGAGGATGAGCAATTTTGGATCTATGAAAGCGATTCGGAAGACGAGGCGAGATGGACTATCTCAGACATGCGCGACGACATCACCGCGCTCTAACCCATGAAGATCTAATGGGACAAATGGGTATACGGTTGGGACATGAATGGCACTTAGACCCAACGAGGTGGGACCAAGTGCTAGGCCTATGGCTCCAAATTCAAGTTGAGCATCGTCCACCTCAAGATCCCATCAGGACAACAGTACCAAGGGAAGACCCCGCCTTCCTTTCCGCACATAGAGATGAATTTGCACCTAGAGAGGATCCATTCGTGCACTGTTCCCGTAGAGCCGGATCCGAGTATAGGGAACATCCGAAAGAATCAAGTCGTCACACCCGTGGTTACGGAGACCAAATTCATTCCATCCACATGATCTCCATTGATTTGACCACACCCATCCGCAATCCGACCGATCCATCACGGTCATTACATCTAAACACGGATGCCATTGGTCGGGATCGCGTCAACTCACCATTGTCACCATCGAGTATCGGCCTTTCGGTGAAATGCTTCATTTTACCCCAAGGACAACTCAAGATATTTTTCAAGGTGAAGAGGGACCCGAGGTCCCCAACGCGAGATCTTAACTCGGTGATGATATCCATTTAATCCCAACTCCACATCGGTTGGAGGACGGATCTCACATGTCGATCGAAGAGATGAGCGACGTAGACATCGGCACGAGATCCAATGAATCCACGGATTCTCAAGGCTGGGGTAAGCCTTTCCCCGAAGAGCAAGCCGATTACATTGCCCTTCTTAAAGAAAAGAAGGAGGTTTTTGCATGGTCATACAAAGATATGCCAGGACTAGACCCGTAGCTAGTCATGCACAATTTAACGCTTGATCCGAAAATCAAGCCAGTAAAGCAAAAACTAAGAAAGATGCACCCAACAGTGGCCTTGATGGTCAAAGACGAATTACAAAAGCTGTTGGATGCACAATTTGTCATCTGCGTGGATTATCCGCCATGGTTGTCCAACATGGTTCCCGTCAAGAAGCCCGATGGGAGGATTCGCATATGCACCGACTTTCGAGACCTAAACAAAGCGAGTCCTAAGGATGATTTCCCCTTGCCAAGCATCGACGCATTGGTAGACGCTACAACAGGTCACGAAATGCTCTCCCTAATGGACGGTTTCTCGGGATACAATCAAATTCGTATCAATCACGAAGACCAACTCAAAACGGCATTCACAACGCCTTGGGGGACATTTTGTTATAAGGTCATGCCTTTTGGCCTTAAAAATGTTGGCGCTACATACCAACGTGCTATGACGTATATCTTCCACGATTACATGCACAAAACTTTGGAAGATTACATGGATGATTTGTTAGCCAAGTCTAAATTGCGCTCAGATCATCTCGGTGACTTAAGCAAGATCCTCGATCGCCTCATAGAGCATAAGGTCAGACTGAATCCCAAGAAGTGCGTGTTCGGCGTCACATCTGGAAAACTCTTGGGTTTTATAGTCTCCAAAAGAGGCATCGAAGTGGACCCAAACAAAGTCAAGGCAATCCTTGAAATGGCTCCCCCAACCACTATCAAGCGGCTCAGAAGTCTGCAAGGAAAGGTCGCGTCGATTAAACGCTTCATAGCGCAATTATCTGACAAATGCCGACCAATGAACAAATTATTGCACAAAGGGGTCACATTTCATTGGGATGACGAGTGCCGATCGGCCTTTGACGAAATCAAACAATACTTGGCTTCGCCGCCGATGTGGCACCGCCTAGACCAGGTGTGCCGTTCTACTTATACATCTCGGCCTGCGAGGTGGCACTGGGCGCAATGCTAGCCCGGAAGAATGAACTTCACAAAGAACGAGGCTACTTACTATCTTAGCCGCACCACAGTCGATTACGAACTTAACTATGCATACGTTGAGAAACTATGCTTGGCAGTGGTGTTTGCCACCAAAAGGCTACGCCACTACATGCTGAGCAACACGACGTATGTTGTGTCTAAGGAGAATCCATTGCGATACATGATGAGTCGTACTTATCATAGTAGCCGCACGGCGAAATGGATCATGTTGTTGACGGAATTTGACATTGAGTTTATTGGACAAAAATCTATAAAAGGACAAGTCATAGCCGATCAACTAGCAGAGGCTCCTCTTGAAGACGATCAGCCTCTGGTCATAGAACTACCCGATGATGAGGTCTTCCATGTCTCAGAATCGCCGGATTCGAAGAGCTCGAGTCTCGGGCCGACATAACCTTATTTTTTGATGGTTCTAAATGCGAGCAAGGTGGTGGCGCAGGAATTGTATTCTTCACACCGCGAGGCGCTCCAATGCCCCTGTCATTTAAATTAAACTTCCGAGTGCACCAACAACAATGCGAGAATATGAAGCCTTGCTCCTAGGTCTTGAGACGACAATCGCCATGAACATCAAAAGGCTGAACATCTTTGGCGATTCGGCTGTTAATCGTCAATCAAGTCAAAGGGGTATATCAATGCAAATGCCCAGTTATGAAGGCCTATAAAGCCCTCGTGGATAAATTCCTGGCAAAATTTGAGTGGTATGACATCGAGGCACTCCCTCGATCATCGAATCATTTTGCGGACACAATGGCCTCCTTGGGGTCACTAATCCCGCAAGACCTTTCCGGTGATATAACAACCATTCGAGGTCAAAACCTTATCGCAACCCGCGATGGAGCGCGCAAGCTCGGACTTGACGCCGAGGAATCCACATGATCCGAGATCGAACCATCTTCGGATAAGTTCTTTCGAATCCGAGACTATTTGAAACACGCCAAGTCGGGGGTCTTTGTTCTCCCCCATTCCCATTAATAGCAACACAACGCTATTTTTACAAGTTCTATCCCAATCGGCATTTGTTAGGGAAGAACTCCAAAAGGGATTAGTCTGTTCAAACCGTCGAGGTATCCGATCAACGAGGCTGGTATTTACCCATAAGAGATTACCTCAAGTTAGGTAATCTACCCTTTGGATTGACGCAAGCCGCAAAACGAACATTCAAACGAGAAGCGGCAAAATATGTCTTGATAGGAGACATTTTGTATCGTCGCGACTACGACGGAATTCTTCTTCGTTGCTTGGACCAGCAAGAGTCCACTTGGGCAGTCACCCAAGCGCATGACGGTACATGTGGCGGCCACTTTAGTGGTATGGCCATTGCAAAGCGCATTCTTCGCATGGGCTATTATTGGCCATCTTTAGAGCGAGATTGCTGCGCATATGTCAAGAGGTGTGTGAAATGTCAACATCATGCCAATCGATGCACGCACCTTCCCGGGCCCTACGGACGGTCCGGTGCAGCTTGGCCATTTTCGCAGTGGGGCCTCGATCTAATTGGAAAGATCTCCCCTGCATCGTCAGGCCGTCACACGTTTATCATAACGGCCACAGAATATTTTACCAAATGGGTGGAAGCAATTCCGTTAACCTCTACGACAGGACCCCGCATTGCGGAGTTCATTTTGCATTACATCATATGTCGTTTTGGTATTCCATCCAAAATAATCTCGGATAATGGGCCATCATTCAAGAACAAAGACGTGCGTGCTTTAACCACAAAGTACAAAATTCAGCACGACTTTTCAACACCCTATTATCCGCAAGCAAATGGGCAAGCGAGGCGTCAAACAAAACGCTAGTCGCCATCCTTAAAAAGACCGTCGCGAACAGTCATAAGGATTGGCACATACAAATCCCACTTGCCCTTTGGGCCCTATCGCACTAGCATTCGGACGCCCATCGGGGCAACTCCGTTTTCACTAGTGTATGGCTCAGAGGCAGTAATGCCTCTCGAGTTGGAAATTCCTTCCCTCCGCATATCAATGCAGGAATTCATCGATGATGACACTGCGCGGTAGGCCCGGTTAGACCAGCTTACGTTGCTTGATGAAAGACGCGTTAATGCTCTCGAGCACTTACGTATCTATCAAGAGCGGCTTAAGAGAGCTTACAACATGAAAGTTCACCTAAGAGACTTTCGGGTTGGTGATCTGGTTCTGAAGGAAAACCAACAAAACTCTAATTTGCCGTCCCATATGAGGGACAAATTTGCGGCAAATTGGTTAGGTCCGTATGTCATTGATAGCAAAATAGGACCAGGAACGTACAGGCTAGCTTCTCTTGACGGTATCAAGGAAACGAAACCCTTGAATATCAGTCATTTACGACCATTTCATATCTAAGACAGCCATGTACCAAAAAAAAAAAAAAAAAATTCAACAAAAACAAACAAACAAAAAGCTCCAAGGATTATCGCAATCTCTTGGTCAACCCAAAAAGCTCCAAGGATTATCGCAATCTCTTGGTCAACCCAAAAAGCTCCAAGGATTATCGCAATCTCTTGGTCACCCAAAAAGCTCAAAGGATTATCGCAATCTCTTGGTCAACCCAAAAAGCTCCAAGGATTATCGCAATCTCTTGGTCAACCCAAAAAGCTCCAAGGATTATCGCAATCTCTTGGTCACCCAAAAAGCTCCAAGGATTATCGCAATCTCTTGGTCAACCCAAAAAGCTCCAAGGATTATCGCAATCTCTTGGTCAACCCAAAAAGCTCCAAGGATTATCGCAATCTCTTGGTCACCCAAAAAGCTCCAAGGATTATCGCAATCTCTTGGTCACCCAAAAAGCTCCAAGGATTATCGCAATCTCTTGGTCACCCAAAAAGCTCCAAGGATTATCGCAATCTCTTGGTCAACCCAAAAAGCTCCAAGGATTATCGCAATCTCTTGGTCAAACAAATCAATAAATTCAACAAAAACAAAACAACAAAAATCATCAAAATCAACAAAGATTTGCATCTCAATTCTAGGCATACTCGAATTCATCAAAATCAACAAAAACACCATGCATAAATCTTACCACACTACAGTCGGTGGTGCGGGAATGTACTAGGAGTTTCGATGATTCGGTCATCATTTTCCTCTTTAGCCATGTAGTGTACCAAGTCGAACGGATTTTATAAAGGTAGAGTCATACTTGAAATACACCTTGTTACGTAACATCCCAACACAAATCAAAACACTAAAATTCCCAAAATTGTGTGAACGAAAGATGAAACCTGCAAAATAACTAGGTCACCACAAGCGAAACGGTTATCTTGCTCATCCCCCTGTGCGAATGACCCCTAGAATGCTGAGAGTTGGCAAAAGGACAAGCTTCCTCCCTACCCAATTCCCTAAGAATCCCTAAAGTTCTCAATAGTTGCAAAACACAAAAATTTGCAAAATGTCAAAACTCAAAAATTTGACAAAATACAGTGCAAACATCAAAAGGCACAAACAACAGTGATTTTCATCACTCCATATCCCAAATCCCTTGCTCAAAAGAAAAATCAATCAAAATAAACAGTGATCTTATCACTACAAAAGAGCAAGTATCCCAATACAATTGAAAAAAAAAGAAGGGAGTTGACCTTGAATCCCTGGAACTCTCAGCATTCTGTAGGTCATAAGGCAAGCTTCAATACCAACTCGATAACAGAAGTAAACCTCCCGCATGACGATATATCTGTCACATTAACTTGTGTACAGATCAATGTTTGCATGTGGATGAGCTAGCTTATGGCAGCCTGGATTACAACGCAGATTAATCTTAGTACATATAACAAAGGAATTCGTGGAGCTAATTAGGTGATCCTCGGTACGAGTTCGGTTGAAAGCCCATCGCGCATCGGCGGTATCCTAACAAATACCACTAAATGAACTCAATTGCACACACGGGGGATGTGAAATAGCTCGGTCAAAAACAAGTTTGATTCATACCTTGTTCAAAAGTCTTGTAAGATAAAGTACGATCATGGATAGTGAGTTAAAACTGTCCGAATCTCAGAAAATCTTACACTCATCCCGAAAACCATCTGCGCTACTTATCATTCTTATGATACCATCAGAAAATACAAAAACAGCAAAGAAAAACCAGATAAATAAAAATAGCATTCATCCATTTTGCATATCACATAGGCATCTAAAAAAAAAAAAATTCAATTCATCTGCATCCATCAAATAAATAAACATGCATAACAAAAATCAATCACATCATCACATGTACAAATCCAAAAATAAAACCGGTATATATATATATATCGTCAAAAAAAAAGATGCCCGTAGGCTACAAAAACAGGTCCTCAGACCCCGCAATCATATCCAAAACCCAACCTAAGGCGTCGGCCACCATGATCACGCAGGATCGGTGCGACGGGAACTACCCCCGTGGTGTGGGTCCTACGGGACCCTGCGGGGCGGCTCTCGCTAGCCCCCGCATCATGCCTACTACCACCCCCTCATCCAACCGCCTGCGGCGAGATGATGCTGACTGCTCAGTCAGACTATCCCTCGTCCGTCGAGAAGATCTACTGATAGAAGGCTCAGGGAGCCGCCCGCCAAGGCGGATGACCTCCCTCTCCAAGTCTATCCGGTATAGACACCACTCTGCCTCCCGCCGATGATAGATAGACAATGCATCATCGCGGTGCGCCAAAACGCTATCCCGCTCTGCCAACTGAGCCCGCAGAAGATCCCTCTCTAGATCCCGCATCCGTAGCAGCTACGTAAGCCGCGCAACCTCATCGCCTACATCCGACCCCACCCCCTCCGTATCTGTCGGACGCATAGGACTCCCGGGGACAGTAGCCTGCCCAGGCTCCAACTGCTCCTCCACATCCTGCATGTCCGGCTGCTCCGGAACACCCAAGTCCACATCCTCATCTCCCACATCCGCCATGTCTGCATCATCCAACGGCCCTCCCCAATCACCCCCTGCCGCCTCAGCATCCTCCACTGCCGCCTCCGCACCTCCCAGAGGACCCTCACCTCTCCAGCGCCGCAAAACCCACCACGAGTCATACTCAGTGGTAGTACCTTACGTCATCCACATCCAACACCTCAATAACGACATCCGACTCCTCGCCCAATGGCACGAGGACGGGTGGCTCCAGATCCCTCTCATCTCCCCGGCGTCGATAGCCTACGGGTTCACCGAGGCAACCCACGGCGCACCCCAAGCTGTCGTGTAACCCGGCGGTACGGAAAGAACTCATGCTCCGTCCCGTGCCGCCCGATCAACCATCGCTCCCTCCGTACCCGTCGGAGCCACTCTCCGGCCTCGGGCCAGGGCTGGACCGGTCCCGATAGGGACGCCAAAACACCTCCCCTGGAGTGAGCCACGAAAAGGCATCAATGTAGTGCTCAACTGCACCTGCCCATCGCCGACTCTGCCCCTGCTCCGTAGACCGTCGCCACAAAGCTGCATAACCAATCTCATCATCCTCCATCGCCACCCGAGTCGTCCACGGTAACCCGGTAGGCCTCTCAACGGCTATGTCTTGCCAACCCCGACATCGCAACAAAAAGCTACAAGCGACACCCTTCCGTCGTCGACGGCGGACCCCGTACAGCTCTCCGTAAAGCTGCGCCAACAAAGTCTGTCCCCATCTCAGGATCAACGGTGCCTCTACCGGGCACTATGCCAACTGCCACACCAAATCCAGCAGGTTCCACGGGAACCTCGCGCTTGACGAATCAGGGAGAAGAATGTTAGAAATGAGGCCCATCAGGAATGCGTGCCTCACTCCTAACACCCCCCTCTCCTTCCACCAACCAACCAAAATCCCGCCAGCCTGGCAATCCGCCTCGGTTGTCTCCACTGGGTCTGCTACACCCAGCTCCCCCCCATGCCCAAAACATCTCGTGAGTATAGCAGTCCGCTGATCGAACGGAGATGTCCTAATAGGCGAACCATCTATCGGAATCCGAAGCAACCGATAGACGTCCTCAAGAGTCACGATCATCTCCCCTGTCGGGAGATGGAAAGTATTGGTCCTCGGATCCCAAAGCTTGATCGGGGCCGTCAGATAGGCCTGATCCGAAACCACGAGCTCCGGTCGAGCCACCTACTTGAGCCCAAGGGCATCAAGCCATTCCCAGTCGTCATCAGTCAAGGCCAACCGCGCCTCAGTAAAGGCAGCAGGTACACGGTACCGGCTCCTAACAACCTGCAAGCAAAAAAAAATAATAATAATAAATAAAATAAAAAAATAAAATTTTCAATTCTAGGGTTTCTAACCTTAGTTGTTAAACAAAAAACATCACAAAAAAAAAAAAATCTTAAAATTTTGAAAAGCGCAACACAAAAACAATGCATTCAGTTAAAGCAAAATAAGCCCTAGGGTCACTTACAGGACTCGCCTCGGCTCCGCCGCTCGAACCAGTTTGTGCACTCATGATGGCGAGAGAGAATTCCGGTAGCGCTTCGCTTCGCGAGTACCTCCTCCTCCCGAGCTCCAAAATCGCAAGAAAAAAATGACACAAATGAGCCCAAAATCAAGTTTTGGCCCTTAAATAGGCCTTTTGCATTGGAATTCGTCCTTGAGTGGGACGAGCGCTACGATTAGCGCTCGTCCCACCCGGGGGACGAATTCTCCAGCTGGAATTCGTCCCACCCGAGGGACGAATTCAGGCCAGCACAAAAAAAATTAAGAAAAATGACTAAAAATGCACTAAAAAGACAATAAAACTGCCTGACAGGATTGCAAATGCAACTGACAACATGGGCATACAAAATCGACATCGGGGTCACAAATTATCAATATCCTACTCCCTAAGAAGGCTACCATAGCCGGACCGCTCCAGGGGAAGACAGATTTTGAAAATTTAATCCCAAAAATGATGTCACAAAAAACAACAAAAACAGTACAAAATTCAACAAAAACACAACATAAACATTGCCAGACACAAGTGCTCTTGCACTTAACCTCTTGGCATAGCAAAATTGATGTCGGGGTTTGCATTGTCACTATCCTACTCCCGAAGAAGGCTACCATAGCCGGACCGCTCCACGGGAGGACGGATTGCCGACAATTCAATCACCAAATGGTGTCACAAAAAACAACAAAAACAGTACAAAATTCAACAAAAACACAACAAAAACATTGCCAGGCATAAGTGCTCATGCACTTAACCTCTAGGCAAAGAAAATCGATGTCGAGGTCCAAATTATCGCTCTCCTAGTTCCCCAAGAAGGCTATCATAGCCGGACCGCTCCACGGGAAATAGGTTTTCGACGATTTCACCTCATTATGACATCACCAAAAGGGTTAACACCCACCAAAAATAGGTCCATATGTTGGAAAAATTGCACACGCTTAACGGTAAACCCTCTAAAGGCAAACCTTGCACAAGTCATCTTGGGTCAAGCGACTCGTCGCTTCTCTCACGAAGGTCATTCCCTCATCGATTCGTCGCTTGAGGGGGTAGTCACACTTAGTCACCAATCAACAATCACACACCCAATTAAGGAAAACGACATGCATTCAAAGAATCATTGACAAAGACAATCACGCTCCTGCTTGGGACTGTAAACAAGCAACAATCAAATCAATCAAACACTTGGCATTTCGTGAATCATGAACACAAGGTTCCCCACGAGGATAAAAATGCCCTTCACTTGTTCATGGTGATCAATGTCCAAGTTCAAGTCACACCTCACCAAAACAGGTTAATACTTGAAATCAAATTCCTTAGCTCGTCAGAAGCAAGGATTCAAGAATGCATGCCCTTTCCATACTTGGGGCATCAAAAGTTGGTTAGGTTACCAAGAAACCCTAATCATTAGTGCTTTGGTTATCTATTTTTGCTCAGAACTGCGTCACCCGCAGCGCTTCCCAAAAAGGGGCATCTGTAGACACCAAAACAGCACCAATCCGATTATGTGATTGCAAACAACGATCGCTTTGACAAACACGACCCCCGGGGCAGCCCTCGAGAGGTTAAACGGTGGTCTTAACCACTTTCCTAGCAATTTTGTAAGGTCAAGGAGCAATTTGGCACACTTGGACACTTTGCCCGATATTCGTCTCACCCCGGGACGAATTCAAAATAGAATCCGTCCCACCCCAGGACGAATTCTGAATCCGTCCCTGGGTGGGACGAATTCTAAGCAACGGGCAAAAAGGCAAATGGTGCCAAGTGGCAGCCAGAACGATCGGTTAAGGGCTCCTACCTTGCACGCATGTGTAAGTGGACAGAGGGGGCCGTTGGAGGACTGTTACAAGAAGCATTTATCAAAGTTCAAGTCAAGGTGAAGGACTCCCCTCCCTCATGGGAAGACAAGAGCGCCACATGGCGCCCATGGCCAACACTTGGCTTTTGTGCTTCCCTCCCAAAAGAGACCCCTTGGGTCTATAAAAGGTGGGACTTTTCTCACCCAAAACATGCGAGGTGGAAGGAGTGTTCAAGCAACGAAGTGTTGCCGAATCGAAGACTCATTTGCATCCCCCTTTGTTCACCTTCCTACATCCATCAATCTCTTTTGCAAGGGAGGTTGTTGGGTGGCCTTTGGAAGCTCGAACCTTACTCAAATCCGACGCATGGACATCTGAACCTACCAATTCGCCGACCCCCAATCCTAAAAGGTTTTGGGCCCATCCTTGGTGGATTGGCTCCAAAATCGAGGGCCAACGGTGGGAGGCCCACTTGGGCACCCCGCACCCCCAAGTTCTAATTTCAGTTTTTGAGCACTTTAGATTAATTTTTAGATTGCATTATATGTTACTAGGTCTGATTAGTCTATAATTGCAATTTTGTAGCTTTTGGTCAGAGTTTAGGGTGTTTTGTATTGCTTTATCGTTTCGCTAACTTGCAGGTGTCAAGGTTAAATTCCCGAGGGAGGAGGCCAAATTGGGAAAATCCGACCATCTGGGTCGTCCCAAAATGGCCCCAATTACCTAACCCCCTGTTTGCAGGAGTTTTGCAGGTCCCGGGATCCGACATTGGAGCAGCAGCAGGTCGATTTCTCCTATTTAGAAGAATTCGTCCCACCCAGGGACGAATTACAGTCAGAATTCGTCCTGCCCAGGGACGAATTCTAGTTTAAGGTGAATTGGCCAGCTGCCTCAGTGGCAGTGGCCTTCTGTGACTGTTCTTACCTTCCGTCGGATTTTGAAGCAATTTGGATTCATTGTTTTCATGGTTTCGGGCAAATATTCGTATGCATATTTTGTTAGTTTTAGAGAGAGAATGCTTTTCATTTGCAGCGAGTGCTACTAACGTCTTGATCATTTCTTTGTTTGCGGGAGAAGCGATGAGGCGAAGAACCCATCAACATCAGCGGCGGCATCATCTTAGCCCGCCCGGTGCAATCGTGGGCACGCGGAAGGAGGAACCATTCAGCGATTGTAATCAAACCTTATTTGCGCTCCTAGCCCCTGAAAAGGGAGGAGGCATTATTGTAACAGAGATCGAAAGAAATTAATGAAAGGGCTGTTTTTCTTTATCTGATTGCGTCTCTTACAACATGTCTCTTTTCGTTTCATGTAATGTACATTCCTAGGACTTAGGCGTGATTAATTTTGAATGCAATTGCACTTGGTGTTTCCTTTGACCGGAATCTCGTGCTTTCAAGATCATGCACTATTTGAAACCATGTAATCATTTAGGTTCTTGTTCAATGGCATAGACTACAACTAGAAGATACCACTTGGGAGTCTCTCCAACATCTACATCACTAGTTTCCTCATCTACAACTTTGAGGATAAAGTTTTTTTAAGGGGAAGGGCATGAAAGGACCCCATTCTAACACCATTTTTGTAAATATAATATGATTATGTAATGACCCCCTTCCAATATTTTTATCCCTTTATAATATTATTTTGTAATACTTTGTAATGGTATGTGGCAAGTAAGGCACCTAGGAAAGTGGAGCAATTTTATGTAACCATTATCAAGAATGTAATTGATGTTTGGTAGAAGATTCTAGCTCAAGTGCAATTTTGCATGTAAGCCAAATATTGATAATTAGATTAGGGTTTCATGAAGTGTATCTTTAAATGACATGGATCCATGAATAAATGTATCTTTTTGTAAATTAATGAAAGTATTTAAGGAGGTTGCCCCCTTGAAGAGACCTACAATTTTGTGTTGTTTTGTGAGATTGTTTTAATTCTATATTTACAATTTGTATTGCAATATACTATTATTTCATGAAATTATATTTACTTTTAATAGAAGGTTCCTAACATTATTCAAGTTACGAATTATGTGAATACATTTACTTTTAATAGAAGGTTCCTAACATTATTTAAGTTATAAATTACATGGTTTTGTCTCAAATATAAATATAGATGAGACTCTTCATATTACATGGCTCTTGGCTTTTACTCTTCTCAAACTCATAAGATAACTTGACTCTTCATATTCATTTTTACATAATAAGTCCCACATATCATATAAAGACAAAGTATGTCATGATTGCATATAATTCCCCACTTCTTATCTAGATACATTACACTCATAACACTTGTTTGTAACTAGACACTTCACACACTTAAATATATGACATATACACACCTTTATGGTAAAAGTTGATTTATTAAATTTTATAATATTCCTATCACATCCAATGCAAATATCCCACTATTGTGGGATCCCATGGCTTTAATTTTTATTTTATCTCTTAATAACACATTTTTATTGCCATTAATATATTTTAACTCCATAATTCTTCCATTTTTAAGCAATTGAGATAATGAGATGAGATCATTTACTATATCAAGAACATACAATACATATTCTAGACCCACTTTAAATATGGTAGACTGAAAATGATATTTTATGAACCCCGTACAGTACATAAAATCAAATTCACAAGTACTTTATAAAATCAAATTTACACCGAATCTAAATATTTTTAATGAGACTAAATAATGTAGCACCTCCAACATATACTTGACATACATTACCTAAAATGATTTCATTTATAATTGGCCATTTATTGTAATCTTTAAATTTATATTTGAAAATTAACAATATGTTTTTATAGCATATTTGATATACTTATCTACCTGGTCTATTACTTATTTTGAGTTGATATATCTTTCTATAACAGGATTTTCTTCAAATGGATTAATTTAAAAAATATTTTCATACAAATGTTATGCGACAATTGATATGTATGTATATATTAAATTATTTATGTCATTTGAAATGAAATGACTTCATGAAAAACTAAAACTCAACCATATTAAAATATTTTAATTATAATATTCTCGATAAAATATATTTTAAAGACATAATACCATTATGCAGCTCATATTATTCATTCTTTAGGATGTATAGAAAAAGAAACTCTAGAACCGACAAACATGATACATAACTATGTGAAGTAGGTGGATTATTACTATTATTATTATTATTTATTTTATTGTTATCATTTTTCTATAACATTAGAAGGGTTACTATGTTTCACTTTATTATTTTCCATATTATTTTGAAGGGGTGAAGAACACAGACATTGCAGTGTTTGTTCATAATGCAGGAAAGATGTTCAATGTCGATTAAGCATGGTAGACTTTAATCCTTATAAATACGAAGTAATCGCCATTAATGTATATTTCAGCGTTCGTAGGAGGGTGTACATTCAATATATGGAATTAAAATTAACAGCATAAATCGTTAAGATTAATAATCTGATAAGTATGTGTATAAAGAAGTTACATGTGAAGTTGTCAAAGATTTGGATCCAGCAACAATCTTTGTGAAATATAAAAGCATGTGAAATAATTATTTCAACTTAATAAGTATTATATTGGAACGTGGTGACACGCTTCCAATGTCAATGTGCAAGTTCTTAATAGGAAGTCTTTCTTCGACCAATGCAAAGAATCAATGAACAAAAGCAATATGGTGCAATGCTTCACCAATGGAAAGAATCAATGAACGAAAAAACATCACATACATATCTAATAATTCTTATACTTTATTTAGAAGTTGTTCAAAACAGAAATTAACCAATTGCTGGCTTATTATTGGCCTATAGCATAGAGCAATTAAAAGTTCATTTCTGACCATCTATGTGCGGTTTACGAGACGGTTCTACGGCCAGTACACCTGGTAACAAATGAATGCCAAATTAGGAAAAGGAATAAGAATCCACAGAGTTAACTAATCACCCTGCGTTGCTTTTCAGAACAAGTTGCCAATATTGTATAGAAAATTTCGAAAACTTTGCTTACTAGTAAGTAGGTCAACTTGCTGCTTATTCAGCTTGGCAGCAAAAGCATTCATCATGACGTACTTGTATATGATAGCCTTCTTAGCCTCTTCTTCGCTGTCAATATCAGAAAAATCACATGAAACTCGCAATTTTATTCATTATTCCATGCATTTAAATATGTCATATATATATATATATATATATATATATATATATATATATACATTCAAACATAGAGTTCCAATCAAAAAAATAATCCTCAAGTAGTTTTATATCTTGGAGCATGAGTGCCTTGATTTAGTGTGCATTATAAATGGAATCTGGAAAGAACAGAATAGATAAAATCTCATCTAAGATATAACTGATTTTAGAAAAATCAAAATTTGTCTACCTGGCACGTATATGCGCACTCATTTAGAGGTATAAGTTTACCTAGATTTTCTGAAATCATTTAATACTAAATTTACCATATCATCTATGCAAATCAGAATAAATCTTATTGTAACACATAATCATTATTTTGGGCTTTGCATGTTGAATAAATAAATAAAACAATTGAGATGACCTTACAAGATCTATAAACTTTAAAAAAATTATTTTTGTAACAGGTATATCAAGAACGAGAGCTCATGTCAATATTCAAACATATTTATTTTAAGTATACGATTTAATGTAAATCACTTTCATTTATTTGTATTTTTAAATTTATTTAATTTCATATGCATCCATAACATTACGTGATGTTACTACGTATTTTAATTATAAGTTATTAATTGTGACAATGTTCTTCTTTATTTTATTCGTGTGGCTGGTTGGAATAGAAAATATATTATAAAATACTATATAAGTTATTAATTGTGACAATGTTCTTCTTTATTTTATTCCTGTGGCTTGTTGGAATAGAAAATATATTATAAAATACTATGAAATTGAGTAGTTTACTGGTAAGGATACCACTTGCATTATTGGTGATGTGATCCTGGGTTTAATCTCTACGGTGGATGTGTATAAAAAGTATTATTCAACAAAAAAAAATACTATGAATAAATTATTTTAAACAAAAATGTAAAATAAAAAATAGTTTTTAAAAATATTATATAAAATATTATATATTTTTTTGATTTGGTTAATGTGAGAAATTCTTACGACCCAACGCATAAATATGAGAAGTCTCCTCGTAACCGTGATCCCTATAAAGCTAGGAGCTATGCTTCTCAATATGGAATTTAACACACACCCACCCCCTCAATATGCCCAAACCATGGTTTAAACTTGAACCTCCCAAAAAAAAAAAAGCCAAAGCCCCAACCTTTATATATTATTTTGATTTAAAAAAAAATCATTGTATTCGGTAAAAACATAGAAATAAATAATTAAAAGGTGAAATATTAACAAATGTATTTTATACAATTATTACACAATATGATAAGATAATGTGAAAGGCTTCGTGTATTCTCATTAAATTGAAATATAAAAGTATGGTTATTTTTTTTATTAAAATATTAATTTAAATAAATTAAATTTTGAGTAAAATATCTTTATAAATTTATTTATAATTTTTTTTTTATAATAAAATAAAATTTCATATCATAAATTAAAAAATAAATTTTTTTTTTACTAAATTTCCTTATAAACAAATAATAATATTAATGTTCAAAAAATAATTAAAAAAATAATAATATTATTATGTTTCAATTTTAATATTAAGTAATAAAATACAATTTAATTTTATTAATGTAGATAAAAACTTAATAAATATATTTTTACTTTCAATAAGATGTCATAAACACTATTTATTATGTATCTTTTGTCCTGTTTAGATTGGTAAATAAATATATTTTATTGGAAAGATTTATGTGGAAATCATAAGGAAGGTAGCTCTATTCTAATTATTAGATATGAAATAACATTGTGCAATTTTAAAATAAAAAATATTTACCATATTTAATAAATAAATATTATGATATCTTATCTTCATTGCTATCTTAAGATCAAATGCTATTATGTTTTAAATTTATATAATTATATTAAACATAAACACATTCCCTAGGATAAATATTTGTAGGGATGTAGGATTTAAAACCTTAGACAAAAATGTTCTAACCATTTTGCTTTATAATCGAGGGAATTAATGAATTTAGTCATCATGCACTTACTAGAATCAAGTAAGATAAAAAAATTCTTAAGTTAAATTGATACTATATATATATTTAATGAAAGTCTAATCGAAGAGATTTAACATAATTATTTAAAATAAATTATAATTTTTATCATTTTTAATTTTAATAAAAATATAATAGCTTTGGCTCTTAATTATATATTTTTTAAATTAAAATTAGAATTTCTTTTTCCTTAAAAAATAGTAGTAGATTAAATTTTATATATATTCAATTTTTATAAATTTTTATTCTATTTCATCAACATATAAATATTTATGTTTTTCTTCTTTTAAGTTTTAATATTAATCCAACACTTACGTTAATTTAAAAATTAAAACAATTTTCACTCAAACAAAATAACCACTCATATTACATAATAGAATTATCTAAATTTAATCATTCATCAATCATATGTTTAGTTGATCACACAATTATATTATCTCAACTCTAAATTTTAAAATAATACCTATAATATAGTTATGAAAATTTGACTTATTAATATTTTCAATTTGATAATTTTCAACATTTGGAATAATTGTCTTGTGATTTTCATCAATTTTTTAATCTTGAAATAACTCAAATTTTTAAAATTATATGTAGGTTGTGATAGTTCAATAATTTTATTTTATTTCTAACTTGCTTAGGATATCATATTTGGGGTTCATGATTGACTCTCCTATCTCCCTAATTATCGTAGTATATCTATATTGAATTTTCAATACATATGATTTCTTACTACCTATCTCCCTAATTATCGTAGTATATCTATATTGAATGTTCAATATATATGATTTCTTACTACCCAATGCTTTACATAGGATAAAATTATGGATGTTGCATGCATCAATAGTTCTTAGAATTTTTATAGAATATAGATTCGACCAATTTTTTTCATTGATAAGACGAGGTGTTGAGAAGTTCCCAAATATTGAAAAAAGAGAAGAAGGAAAATCCACAATAGAAGACTACACCGAGGTAGAAGAGAAGGGAGACTACACATGAACCATACTGATGCAAAAAAAAATAGCAATTCTAAAACAAAATGGGATCATCCCAAACAAATTTAGAACAATCCAAGACCAAAGAAAACCACCAACACCAAGGAGGATGAGTTACACATTCCTCATCAGTATTCTAGGTGCCAAGATCATCCTGAAGGTCCTTGATCACCTTGGTAATAGCTGGAGATTGCATATCCACCTTCTGCTACTTTTGTTTATGAATAACCTTTCCAACAAGAATTAACATAGACGTGGCCAAGTATCATGATAGAAAATCTAGACCCATAACTAACACTAAGATCGATTACTTTACACAAAGGAAATTGGTGCATTTGAAATACATTTTTCCATCAAACATTGGGGAAAATATTCCACCCATATCTTCAAAGGTTCGGTGCTTTTTTCCAAGTTGGTCATGATGTCAGCTAGCTGGTTGACTTCACGATAAACATGCTGAATAGAAACATTGACAAAATCACAAACTTACAACATTGACTCTTATATCATAATAGAAATACTCCATGGGGGATTGGTGTTATTCTTCAAGATATTTATGGTGTTGATGGAATCCCCTCAATCACCATATTTTGAATGCTGAGGTCACGAGAAGCCTTAAACCCCTATAATATTGCCAAAGCTTCAACCATATTATTGTATTGGATTCCTATGAATTCACCATAATCAAGTTGAATTTTACCTTGTTCATATCTGATGAGACCTCCTATGCTAGCACTCCTAGGGTTACCTTTCGAGGCTCCATAAAAATTAATCTTAGACCACCCAGCTAGCAACGACTCCCAAAAAATACTAAAGGGATATCTCTGGAATGTGGATCAATGACGATACTAAATTTTGAAGAAATTTTAGACTCTAAATCACACTGTCCAATATAACTAAAAAATCCACATTCAATTTTTAAAGGAGCCAAGACTTATTGGTATCAAATAGGGGAGATCATCTTAACCCTAAAACTAAGCCATAACATATAGGAGTGGTCTCATTGCACTCTTAATTTTTCCTTCATAGTATAGTAAGCATTTCACCATGTGTTCCACAACATTGGAAGCCTATACCATCTCTTCACTCTATTCCCTATTGATGAAAAATTTAACACTATATGTACAAAAACACACTCAATAAATACAATACTATACCTAGAATTTCATAACAAGGATTATATCATCTAATACAAAAAGCCTAGAAACATTATATAGGATAAAATAACAAATACTATAGAACAAACACGAACAAAACTATCCAAGGATCCAAATCACAATAGAAAATAATTATTTTAATAATGCTAGTCAAAGGGGCAGAAATTACAATCCGAAACTTGTTGATGCTGAAAAAACATGAACAAAACCATCCAAGGAGTTAAATCACAATGAGAAAATAATTATTTTCTTAATGCCATCCAAAGGGGCAGAAATTACAATGCCAGATCATACAATATTGGAGCCCAAACGAAACCCTTTTTTAATATCCAAAATCCCTTTTTAAATCCTATCCCCCCCCCCTTTTACATGATTTTTAAGTTTCCTACCCATGCAAAAAAAATTAAATTTAAATTTCCCGCCCATGCAAAATTTTAAATTCTACTTTCCTGCCCTACTGGCAGTCGATAAACACAAAGGCAAAATACTCAAATTTTTTTTGTTTTTTTTTGTTGATGTAAGATTGCTCTACTACCACTGGATGCTCCTGCATTAGACACCCAGGGTAAGTTTGAGAAGTGACCTCACTTCTTTGTTGTTGGAGGAAAACCAAGGTGGTCAACCTCGGACTTGGATAACCAAGTTGAATATTCTACAGGCCTTCCCTTCCATTTCACCAGATATTCTTCATACTTCTTGTTTCTTGTACTTCTATTGATGTGAGTATCCAATATTTCCTCTATCTCTTCTATCACTGGAGTTGATGCTAAAACACTCCACAACTTTGCAACTGGTTCCTTAGAACTGTCACCTTCATGTTACTCTACCAAATTAGAAATATTGAACATAGGTGATATGTTCAATCCACTCGACAACTCCACATCATATGCATTTCCTGAATCTCTTTTCTGTATGATCCTACATGGTCCAAACTTCTTCATTTTTAGCTCGTTATATGTTTTAGTCGAAAACCACTACTTTATCAGGTGCACCATGACTTCATCACCAACTTGGAACTCCTCAAACCTCATTTTCTAATCAACCTTTATCTTGTACTGAGTGTTCATATTATTGATGTGTTGTTTTACTTCTTCATGCAAATCCTTCATATGCTCTGCAAAGTTCTCAACTTCAGCACTATTATTTTCTCCTCTGTCCAACTTTCACAACTCAGAAGCATTTCTTGGACTACTACCATATACAATCTAGAATGGTGATTTAACAGTACTCCTATTGATAGAATTTTTATAGGAAAATTCTACCTATGGTAAAATCATATCCTATCCCTTGGGCTTATCTCCTACCAGGCATCTTAGTAGGTTACCCAAACTCCTGTTCACCACTTCTATCTATCCATTAGTTTGTGGATGGTATGAAGTAATGAAATTCAAATCTATCTTCAATTTCTTCCATAATGTCTTCCAAAAATACCTAAAAAACTTTGTGTCTCTATCGGAGACTATACTCTTTGGAAGGCTATGAAGTCGTACTTCCTTGAAAAATAGTTCAGCAACATGAACTGCATCACTGGTTTTCTGGCAGGAAATAAAATGTGCCATATTTTAAAACCTATCAACTACCATAAATATGGAGTCATTTCCCCTTTGTGTCCTTGGTAGACCAAGAACAAAGTCCATGCTGATGTCCTCATAGGGTCTCTCTGGTATAGGCAATGGATGATATAACTCGGTGTTCTACCTCACACCCTTGGCCATCTGGCATATTCTACAACTTTGTATAAACTTCTTCACATATTCTAGTAACTGTGGCCAATAGTAGTTCTCACTCACCAAGGCAGTGGTCTTATCTCTACCAAAATGTCCAACTAATCCTCCACTATGCTTCTATTTGACCAGATTCTCCCTCATTGAACTCCTATGAATGCACAACTAGTTCCACTTAAACAACATTCCATCTTGGATCATAAAATCCAACCACTTAATCCTATCCAGAGTAACTGGTACTGTACAAGCTCTCCAATATTTAGCAAAATCTAGATATTTAGGGTAAAAACTCTTAAGTTCTTCAAACCCCACAACTTACACTCTCATTGCTATCAGAAAATTCTACCTTCTACTTAAGGCATCTGCAACTTTGTTTGACTTCCCACTCCTATGCTTCAACACAAATATATAGCTTTGTAAAAACTCAACCCAATTTACCTTGATGGTTAATATATAAGTGCCTCTGATTCAATTTACCTTGACGGTTAATATACTATAAAGCCTGATGATCAATATACAAAACAAACTCTTTTGGCAACAAATAGTGTTTTCACTTCTTTAGAGCCTAAACTATAGCATGAAAATCATGATCATAGATAGAATATTTCTTTCTGGCATCATTAATATTTTTACTAAGGTAGGCAATAGGCTTACCTTCTTGACTCAATACAGCTCCTATGGCACTACCACTAGCATCACAATCTACTTGAAACACCTTATTAAAATATGGAAGTGCCAACATAGGTTACTTAGTGACCTTCTTCTTCAACAACTCAAAGCTCCTATCAGATCCTAAGGTCCACTTAAAGTCTTTATTATCCCCTCTCATTGTTTCAGTTAGGAGTGCAAAAAAACTGCTGAAATTTCTAATAAGCTTTATGTAAAAACTTGCTAGAACATGAAATGATCTTACGTCAGTTACACTCCTTAGGGTAGGCTAGTCAATGATAGCCCTTACCTTCTCTAGATCCATATTCAGACCTTCATTTGAGATGACAAATCCCAAGTACACCAACTCCTTCTTCATAAAACTACACTTCTTCAAATTTATTAGTAGATGTTCCTCCTTCAGCTTCTATAGAACTCTTCATATATACCTCAGATGTTCCTCCCAGGTATTTCTGAAAATCAGAATATCATCCAAATAGACAATGACAAAATTTCCCATAAAATCCTTCAATAATTCATTCATAAGCCTCTTGAATGTGCTGGGTGCATTGGTTAGCCTAAATGGCATGACCAACCACTCATACAAAACCTCTTTGATATTGAAATCTATCTTCCACTCATATCCTTCTCTTATGCAGATCTGATGATACCCACCCTTCAGATAAATATTTGTAAAATACGTGGACTCACTCAAAAAGTCCATTATGTCATCCATCCTTGGCAATGTAAACCTATACTTGATGGTGATCTTGTTAATAGTTGTGGAATTTGTGCACATTCTCCACTCTCCATCCTTCTTTGGTGTTAGTACTACAGGAACTACACATGGACTTAGGTTTTTCCTAATCAGTCCCTTCTCCAGTAGCTCCCGAACTTGTCTATTTAGTTCCTCAGTCTCCATAGGAGTCATCCTATGGGTAGCCTTGTTTGGAAAACTAGCTCCTTGTATCAAATCAATATGATGGCTAATATTTCTCATGGGTGGAAAACCCTCTAGTACATTATCAGATATAATATTTGAGAAGTCTTCCAATAGATCTGACACTTCTACAAGGAGATATTTGCTTGGTTCTTCCCTAACTCTAGGAATTAATGCATAGCACACATGCTCATGCTTCAAATCATCTAGAAATTTCCTACCATCAACCAAAAATTTTTTGGCACTATTACATACCTTTTCATCCATCTCCTTTAGTGGCTTCAGTTTATGGCACACTCCTTCCTTTGTTAGGAAGTAAATGTTGGAATGTCTATCATGAATTACATGGTGATCAAACTGCCATGGTATTCCTAACAAAATATGCCAAGCATCCATAGGTAGGATATCACATAGGACCTCATCCTTATATCTCCCAATATTAAAATTGACTAAGCACTATTCATTGACCAATTATCTATGGTCCTTCTGCAACCACACAATCCGGTATGGATGCGGGTGTCTCCTCCTCTCTATCTATAACTTAGTAACCATTTCTTTAGAGACCAAGTTATTAGTACTACGATTATCTATAATAACATTACAGACCTTACATGAACATTTTCACCTTGTACATAATAGGATTTTTCTTTGGTCTGGTTCCTTTTCCTCATTCAACAAGGTTCTCTTTGTGATCATAAATTCTCCTCTCTACCTCTTCAGAGTGCTCTGATTCAGCTCCTTCATCTGTAATAGTAGCTCTAGAATTACCTATTGGTATCCTATTCGGCTTATCTTGGTGTTGTGAACACTCATATGCTCGATGTCCTTCTTCTCCATAGTTGAAACAGGTTCCACAAAATCCTCTTCCTCCATTTCCTTGGCCAAATATACCTCTTCATATTGGGTAGTTGTTGTTATGACCACGGGATCTGTAAGCATTATCTCCCTTATGGTCTTGACTATTGCTAGCTTCTTTTTTCTTCTCACATCGTCCTCCATCTATTCTTCCACTAGTTATTTCTCCACAACCTCTTCCTTTATGCTTACTCTCAAACCTTCTATTCATCTTCTCTTCAAATTTTAGAGCAAACTAGTAAGCATCCTCAATGGTGCTCATCCTAACTAGACTCAACTCTTCTTGAATACTAGTTCTCAACCCATGGATGTAATGGGCTACCTTCTCCTTTTTAGCCTTAGAATGGCTAGTTTGGATCAAGATCTTGTAGAACTCCTTGGTGTATTCTTTGATAGACTTTCTTGACTGTCTCAAACTTTTTATCTTCTTTCATAGATCCAAATCATAATCTATCGAAATAAACTACCTCTTTAGCTTTTTTGACATTCATTCCTATTTGGTGATCCTCTCTTTTCCCTTTCTATTTCTATAAAGTTGTACTCCTTTCCACTAGATTCTAACATGACCCTTTAGTTTGGTCTTAGAAAACTTGAGCCAGTTAGGATCTTCCACATCTTTATATTCAAAATATTCTTCCAAGTCACTGATCCAGTCAATCAACTCCTCCGGGTTAATATTTCTTGAGTATATGGAAACCTCCATCTTTGACCTCTTCCCAATCTAGGATATGGCTCTATACAACCTCGCTTGGGTAGGATCTACTGCCTCTTCTTCTTCCTCAAACTGGTCTTCCTCTTCTTCGACTTTATCTTCACTCTTTTCCTCTCTTCTTGGGTCAAACCCTCTATGCAACTCTTCTTGTAATGCCTAGACTTACCTCTACAAATCTTAGAAATCCTCTACTGGCACTACGACATTACTAGAAACACCTAGGTTCCTTCGTGGGGGTATCTTGCTCCAGCTTCTCCAAACCTGAACCACAGATCCTGGTGTAAACTACCTCACATTAGATGATCTACTTACACACTCAGGAACTCCTGCTCTGATACCACTTGATGAGGATGAACAAACATGAACAAAACTATCCAAGGAGTTAAATCACAATAGAAAATAATTATTTTACTAATGCTAGCCAAAGGGGTAGAAATTATAATACCATATCGTACAATCTTGGAGCCCAAACGAAGCCCTTTTTTTATATCCAAAATCCCCTTTTAAATCCTATTTTCCCCTCTTTTTACATAATTTTTAAGTTTCCTGCCCATGCAAAAAAAATAATTTTTAACTTTCCTGCCCATGCAAAATTTTAAATTCTACATTCCGACCCAACTGACGACCGACAAACACAAAGGTAAAACACTTAATTTTTTTTGTTCATGTAAGATTGCTCTGCTGCCATTGGATTCTCCTACATCAACTTTCATAACAAGGATTATCTCATCTAATACAAAAATCCTAGAAACATTATATAGGATAAAAGAACAAAGACTATATATGCATTGCATCTAGTTGATGTCCACTATATATAACATAATGTATACTATAGAATATTGTTGATATATAATAATATTTTTATTATTTTTTGTTTCAATATTTTATGGAATAAATGGTCACTTACAATATTTTCAAATTGGTTTTTGTGGTCATGTTTATGGACTCTCAATGATTTTCTTCCCTCTACTTTTTCACATAAATCTAATGTTAGTTATAGATGCACTCCCAGTATGCTATGTTATTCATTCAATAATTCTAAATTTACATATTTTTATGTTTTAAGTAAAATAATAGTGCCTTCCAAATATTCCACTCGCATTCTAAAATTAGCTCAAGCCCTCATATTAGATGGAATTATCTCATTTATTGTTTATTTTATTCATCTTCATTCCTCTTTTTATTGCTTCTTTTTTCATAATCAATCCTTTCTATTATCTTCTCATTGTACACCCCCTTCTTAAGCATTAATCTATTTAATCCTTTCCCTTCTTAATTCTAATCCTCTATATTTATACTCTAGATCCCTAAATCATCCTTACCACTCTATTTTCATCATCATTAACACCCTCAAGGTTAATAAAAGCATACATTTAGAATTTTTATCATTACCTATTATAATTTGCAACTCTATCAAGGTATGTGAGTAAAATGGTTTTTAATTTTATGCAATCATCCATTGTATACCACCAACATGAAGGTGGATTAATTGTATGAAATATTAGTCCCTTAGATAAAGGTTTAACTATGGAGCTTGAATTATTACAAAATTAGTCCTTATATATCAATATTCACATAAAATTTACTTTTATATATTCTTTTTAATTCTATGGTACAATTTTACTATAGTAGACTCAACTTGAAGCACATTAATAATTTTACTTTGTTAAGTTTTAAGTGATAAACAATAAAATCTGCCTTGGTAAAAATATATCTCATGCATTTAAATAATAGTTATCAATCCTCCCTTTGTGATCTAATCCTACAATTATTTTATTTTACTTTTTCTTCCCAAATTTTTTAATGCATAATTTAAAAAACATTCATACATTCTCATATATTCCATAATCATCATGAGACACAAACATGTTAATCATGAATCTTATCAAACAAAATAAAAAATTATACTTTTTCATATCATCATTTAATAAATTTTAATTAATAAAATCTCATGTAGTATATGTATTTGCTTTAATAGAAAAAAATAGTAGAAACTATCTAGATATTAAATTCCCCATACATACCACATTATCCTATTCTTAATAAATTAATATTTCTTGAAACATAAGCATGTTGGTACAATCATAAAGTAATTTATGTTTCTTGAAGAGGATACAAAATATGTGCATTACATCTCCTTTTATATGAAATTCATATTAGAAGTTAATAAAAATATATGGATAATTGTAGTATTTGATCTTTAATTTATCTTATCAAACAACAAAGCTTTCACTACAATTATTCCACTCCATTTGATTATTTTTTCTATTTTGAAGATCATTAGTCCTTCTATGCAAAATAATAATAGGTTCAATTATGATATTTGTGTCCTCTTTTACCTATAAATCTTTCTAATCGGGAACATGAGTTAGGTCAAGCATATACATTCTAATGATAGAAACATACAACACATTTTGAGTAAATAGACAAGAGTTAGTTGATATGTTCTTTAAAGTATTAAAAGGACCCACACATTAGTTTATAAGCTCATATTGATGGATCTCTTGTGATATTAAACTCTTACAAATATATTATCATACACTTGAAAATTTCTTCTAATTTCTACGCATCTATATTATAATTTTTTCTATCTTAGGATTATGTAATCCATTGTTCTAACAAAACTATTTTTCCTCTTGGAGTGGCTTTGTCTCAACTACAGCTTGATTTTTAAGTTATTCACAACTTAGAGGAATTCCACAAACTTATCCATACAAATCCTCATCTAGTACCATACCAATGGAATTATGATAGTTATTATTATATAAAAACTCTATCAAAATATGTTACTTATAATTTTTTTTATTTTGATACATAATATACATACACAACATATCTTCAAGTATATTATTAACTTTTTTATTTTGTCCATCTATTTTATGGTACTATTCTATGTTAACATTTAATAGTATGCTTAAAGCATTTTGGAAGGTCATTTAAAATCTTTAGGTGAAGAAGAAATATTGGTCAAAAATGGTATTTTTGGAAGATCCATAATGTCTTAGAATATCATTAATATAAGTTTTAGAAATGCTATTTTCTTTAATAGTATTCCTTGTTGGTAGGAAGTGAGTAAGTTTAATCAACTTGTTTACTACTATAGTATGGAATTATGTCTATTTTGGGTTAGAGGTAAATTAATAATAAGATTTATTTTTACCATATTCTAATTATGTTTTGATATATCAAGCACATATAATAAACTATATGATATTAATAGTCAACTTCAATTGTATGGTATGTAAGGCATATTTCCAAATACTTAGTTATATACTTTTTCACTCATATCCAAAAGAAAAGCTTCCTCATTTATCAATGCATCTTCTTTATTAATGGGTTAGTAGCATATGGTACTATTTTGCTCCATTTAATAAATAATATCTTAAATCAATTGTTGATGGTGCTTATAAAACTCTTTTAAATTTAAGAGTATTATCTTCATTGAAACAACATCATGGATACTTATCTTAATCAATATTACCTATATATTTAGACTTGTTGACATGATTGTACCTATGATACTCTTATAATTTACTTTTAAATTGATACATATTATTATTATGGGAAGACTTCTCCTACTCAAATCATATAAAACATTATGCTTCCTACCCTTCATATAATTAATATAAAATTATATTCACCTAAGAATTATATTCATCTTCATAGATAAGAATTAATATGTTGGATGCAAATAAATATCAATCTCTTGATGATCATATTTCAATTTAAAAAAATTCCAAATGATATAATTTCTCCATGTAGACATGGCATGAACTATGACAATTATATCAATATCTTTTTTTTTTTTTTTTGGAAAACATCCCAAAAAGGGATGCCACTTTCGGGTAAGACCCAAGGATGCAGGGGTATCCATTTCGCCAAAAATGCCCAGGACTCGGACCTGGACTACCACCTTTGACATACTCAAGGAGAAAACAAACACACAAAACCAAATTAAAAAAATAAAATAACAACAAAAATAATAAAATAAAATAAAAAACAAACTCCTTGAGTGTGTCAAAACCAAAAGCACAACCAAACACGCACAATAATATAAAAGAAACCACAACACAAAACACATAGAAAAACACAAGAACCACATAACAAAACACAAACAAGACAAAAACAACAGAACACTACAAAGACATAACCCAAAAAAACATGAAAAATAAACAAAACCAAAACCTAAAAAATAAAATAAAAATAAAAACAACCAACAACAGACAATAAACAAAAACAAAAAACATAGAAAACACTCACACATAAAAAAATGAAATAACACAAACAAAGAGAAACCCAAGAACAAGAACAAAAAAAACACAAGAACAATAACAATAAAAATTAAAAAAAAAACCAAAACAACAAAAACACAAGAACAACAAAAAACAACACAAAGAACACAAAAACAAAACAAAACAAAAGAACCCACCCACCTTAAAAAAACTAAACAATAAAACAAAGAAGACAAAAGAAAAAAAAATGAACAAAACAATGACCTATCTAGACCAGAAGACTATTAATGCAAGAATCAACAGAGGAAACAAAATAAAGAATAGAATGAGGTAGGGAACTAAAAAAACTGAATGAACCAAAGAGAAACAAAAAAAAAAAACAAGAAGAAACTAGGTACCTTCGTAACTGGAGCCATCCAAAGAAATGATAGAAAGAAGAGCTTCCCTAATTTGAGAAGCCCACCATATAGGAGGGTGGCCATACCAAGTAAGATCACCTTTGTCCAAAGCCCAATTAGCTAAAGCATTAGCACTCTTGTTTTGATCTCTGACCACATGATTGTAATCAACTTTCAAAAATCCCATCCGGATTAACCGAATTTTCTCAATAATTCTTTTTATTCTCCAATCCACCTTATGATTCTTAGAAGGAGTCTTCAAGAGATTAATCATAAGTTGAGAGTCAGACTCAACTAACACCTTTTCCCATACAACCTTGGTAGCCTCCTGAAGGCCTCTAAGGATATCATACCCCTCAGCAAGGTTATTGGAAAGAATACCCAAATTCTCAGCAAAAGTAAAAACTAGGGAGCCATCTGAAAGTCTACCAATTCCTCCTACACTGGATTTTCTAGGGTTCCCTCTAGAGGCTCCATTAGTATTGACTTTTCCAAAATCCTTAGGAGGAGGTTGCCAATTTCTAGTCCCATCCATCTT
Organism: Wollemia nobilis; assembly: GCA_028583015.1. Classification (NCBI taxonomy): domain Eukaryota; kingdom Viridiplantae; phylum Streptophyta; class Pinopsida; order Araucariales; family Araucariaceae; genus Wollemia; species Wollemia nobilis. Next base: position 6,261,952 of record JAQPPZ010001423.1, read on the forward strand.
ACTAATACTCACATTCCCTTTAAGTTGGTTGCCCTTAGAAGGTTTAATATTCAATCTTTGCATCACTTGATCCCATATTTGGTGGGAGTTTTGGGGGTGATTAAGGAGATGATGGACTGATTCAACTAAGTTGGCTATGGTCTTTTGCCAAATATAGTGAATATCCTTCCTATCTTGATTAAAAATTTGGTTGTTCCTTTCATTCCAAATATTCCAAAGAAGAATGGTAGAACCCATCCAAAATAACTGCCTAATAAAATGATCAACACCCTCTTGATTAGGCCAATCCCTCCAAAGATGTTCAAAAGTGAAAAAATTGGACCACTGTAAGCCAAGTAAAGTTGCCATTCTCCTCCATAGCTCAGAGGCTAAAGCACACTCAATAAAAATATGGTTGGTATTTTATACATTCTCTTCACACATTTCACATCTAAAAGGTCCATGAAAATCATGCTTGTTGCTCACCAGTAAGCACCCTACAATGCAATAAAAGCCAATTAAAGAACCTCACCTTAGTCCAGAGCTTTTGAGCCCATAATTGAGAAAATATGTGAGAAGAATGGTTGTGATTATTATGGCATAAGGTCAAATAACCTTGAGCAACTGAATACTCACCCTTAGTAGTGTCGTTCTATCCAAAACAATATTTTTCATGGGACCAAGAGAGGGATCTCATATGAAGGATGCCTTGGATATCTTGTCTTTGCATTTCTGGGATTTGAATAGGCTAGTCCTCAATAGGGATCCAATATCTACCAACCTTTGAATTAACAGTATGGTACCGACAGTAATTAGCCACCTTTATCCAATTATCTCGGTGAAGCTCCTCCATCCAAGGCCTCCAATCGGGAAACTGAGTTATCAAAGGCTTGTGACCATCCCAAGAATCTGTCCAAAAATTTGCATGTTGACCATTATGAATGATCCAAAATAATTTTTTCTTTATCAAATCCTCACCAGTCTTAAGAACTGCTAAAATGGGAGAACCTTTGGTAGGAAGTTGATAGAGAACAAGGTCTTCAGGACTTTTATTCTCAGCATATTTAGCATGAAGATTATTGGCCCAAAGAGCATTGGGGTTATGCAAAATCCTCCAATATAATTTAGCAACTAAAGCTTTGTTGTTATTAATTGAATACTAGAATCATAACCCCCCTTCACTCTTAGGAAGATATAAAGTATCCCATTTCACCAAGGCCCATTTTCTTTTCTCCTTAGTACCACTCCAAAGGAAACGATGACTGATTTGATCCAATTCTCGAAGAACAACCTTTGGGATATTCAAAACGGAAGAAACATAAATAGGAATAGCTTGAAGGACTGATTTTACCAAGGTGATTCTACCTCCAGAAGAAATCCACTTGTTGGTCCACTTTCCAATTTTCTTCTTGACTTTGTCCAACAACCAATTCCAATCTTTATTTTTTTGCCTTTGAATATTTATGGGAATACCTAAATAAGTTATTGGAAGAGAGGTCTTCTTATATCTTAATTTATCCAAGACCATGGCTTCCTGTCTAGCAGAGTAGTGAAAGAAAATAACTTTAGATTTGTCTTCATTAATCAACTGCCTAGTAGCCTTAGAAAAATAGCTAATGATTTGCTTAAAATTAGAAGCTTCCTTAACTGTAGCTTTACCTAAAATGGTAGAGTCATCCACAAATTGAAGATGAGAGATAGGTCTAGCTCCATGAGCAATGGTAACTCCCTCAAGGGTTTTGTTTTCCCTCTTTTTGGTTATAGTCCTACCAAAGCATTCAACAAGAATGATGAATAAATAAGGGGATAGCGGGTCACCTTGCCTGATACCTCTGGAAGTTGGGAAATACTGAGAAGGCCTGCAATTGATAAGAACTAAGTAGGAAACTGAAGAGATACACCCCATAATCCAATCCATCCAATCATTAGAGAAACAAAATTACCTCAAAACTTTGATAAGGAAGTGCCAATCCACTCTGTCATAAGCTTTGGATAAGTCTAACCGGATGAACATAGAAGGAGAATTTTGCATATCCATGGCATGGATGGCTTCCTGAGCAAGAACTATCTCATCTACTATCTGACATCCTTTCACATATCCCCATTGCTCTGGGGAAATAATCCTATGTAAAATAGGCTTCAACCTTTCTGCCATGATTTTAGTAATAATTTTGAGAAGAACATTACATAAAGCAATAGGTCTAAAAGCTGAGATATGATCAACCTCTTGAGCTTTTGGAACAAGAGTAATATAAGTTTTATTGATAACCTTAAAAATTTCTTTGGATTTCCTGGATTCTTCCACCACCTCTAATAAATCAACATGAAGGATATCCCAGAACTCTTGGTAGAACTCAATAGGAAAACCATCAGGACTTGGGGTTTTCCATTTTTGCATTTTAAAAACTACTTGTTGAAGCTCATTGATAGTAATAGAAGTAGTCAAAATAGAGTTCTCCTCGAAAGTGATAAGAGAAGGGATTTCTTGAAGAACATTTTGTTGAGAATCTGAGTCAAGAGGAGTAGCAGCAAAAATATTGGAAAAGTAATCAACAACAATAGAGTTCATGCCATCCCAAGGATAAACAACATCTCCAGAATCTGATTTTAATGAAGAAATAAAGTCAACAATAGAGTTCATGCCATCCCAAGTATAAACAACATCTCCAGAATATGATTTTAATGAAGAAATAAAGTTGTGAGATCTTCGAGCTAGAAGAGATTTGTGGAAGAAATTTGTGTTTCGATCTCCTTATTTGAGCCATTGAATTCTATATTTTTGCTTCCATAAGATTTCTTCTCTTTTTTCCCATTCCTCTAACTGAGTTGTGAGTTTAATTTCATCTGCACTTCTCTTCTCTCGTGAGGCCATCTAAATGGATTTTCTTATTCAAATTTTCAAGATGAGCAATAACTTCATGTTTTTTTTTTATGAACATCCCCAAACTCTTTCCAGTTCCAAGTCTTGATTTTGGATTTAATGTATTGAAGTCTTTTGGAAAAACATAACATCTTAGTCCCATGCCTAGGTTTACCTTCCTTCCACAATTGTTGCACATGAGGTCTGAAGGAAATTTCTCTAAGCCACATTAATTGAAAATGAAAAGGAGAGAAACTCACATTGGTTTTCCACATTTCCACCATGACTAGCCAATGATCCGAACCAGCATTATTAAGAGTCTTCACTTTAGGAATGTGACCATGGATTAAGTGAAGAACACAAGCTTATACTGAGAGGGGGGGGTGAACAGTATAAGACCTATTTTAACTTTTTCCTTTATACTTCAAAATAGTAAAGCAATATACCCAAAGAAATATCAAAACAATGCACAAAATCATCCACAAAGTGACACCAATTTTAACGTGGTTCACCCAGAATGCCTGGGCTATGTCCACAAAACTTTTCTCTAAAAGTTATCTCAAAGTTCTTTGGGAAACCTTCCCAATTACAAGTTTATGATCCTCGGCCCAAAGGAGACACCTTCCCCCAATATGAATTTATGAGCCTCTGCTCAAAGGAGATACCTTCCCCTAATATGAATTTATGAGCCTCTGCTCAAAGGAGATACCTTCCCCTCTACTCTGGAAATGATCCCTCAAAATATCAATCGCCTCTACCTCTTGCCAGCACGTGGAACTCCTTTCCACCGAAGACCTCCTGTCCTCAATGCTTAGCCTAAGAGACCTCTACCTTCTATGATCACGTCCATAGTAGCTCAGCTACCAGTACCAAACATAGTCAGTTGGTCTAGAATAAGTCTTCCTTTGTCTGTAAGATCTGTCCAACTCGATGAAAAAATCAATCCTCTACACACAAGCCTTCTCAAAGACTTGCCAAATCTGTCCTCAGGTTCTTCTCAAGAACCAATGCACTTCTATCCTCAAGTTCTCTGATAGAACTCTCAAAAACTCAGCTCATAAGTCCTCTTCTAGGACCTGCCCAAATCTGCTCACAAGTCCCCACCGAAACTTGTCCAAAACCTGCTCACAAGTCCCCACCGGAACCTGTCCAAAACTTGCTCACAAGTCCCCACCGAAACCTGTCCACAACCTCAGCAAGCTCACCAAGAAAAACTTGCTTAGCATGAAATCACAAAGAGAATTGTTAGAGACCCAATGTAATTCATAAACCTCATAGAAGCATAAAGAGAATTGTTAGAGATTCAATATGTTCTATAATTAACTCCAAATCTCAATCTCAAATCTCTACTCAAACTCAATCTCAAAAGTATAAGATAGATGTAGTATGCTTTTCTTAAGAATATGAAACACAACCCAACAATTGCCAACCATGCAATATCTCATATAACAATGATGCTTATATTATTTTTACCAACAACTAGGGTTTCATCATCTCAATGCAAGTAGCAAGACTTATTAACATAAACCCTAGTGCAAAAATGCTTCTTCTTCCTCAACCAGAATTATGCATTCGCCCAAAAGTTCAACAATAACTTTAATGCATAAGCAGTCTTCAATATCCAGAAAATAAGATTTACACCAAAATACCTAGTAGACAACCTTTTCACTCCAAAATCAATTTCAGAAAATATACCATAAACAACATACATGGAAGAAGTTGCCCATACCTTTACTTTGATGAAGAAGGAGAACTTAAAAATCTGTCACAACACTAACTCTCAATTTGCACCAATTAGAGTTAGCAACTATACAATAATACACAATAATAAAGATCCAAATATAACACCTTATTTCTCCAACTTAGTAAAAACCACCAAAGTACAATAACATACAAAATAAAACCTCTTTACACCTTATTACTCCACATAAACATTAAACATTAAACATCAATGTCAAAACAGAAAGGATACCTTAACCTTATACCTCCCACGCATTCATGGCCACCATTCCTTGCACACCATGACCAAAAAGAAATTCCCAATGAAGAGAATCGAACTCAGCACCTCTGCCATCTAGCGCTTTTGCTTAAACGCCACCGTCATTGGGTCACAAGTGCCCAACGAAATAAAACACCGCTGCTCTCTCTTTTATCTTTTTGAGATGCCAAGAACCTGGAAAATGTAAACGTCTTCCACAAATCGCATGCAAACAATCCACTGTCGTCAAGCCAAAGAGTAAGGATGCAGCCCAAGCTTAAATCTGATTTTTCCAGGCACAGTCTCCAAGACACAAAACAAGCGTGATATCTAAGACGTCAAAACGGAGATCGAAAACACAGAGCAAGCTCAACTCAAGTCACCAAGCGCTGTTCGAAGGAAATAGAGCACTTGCAAACCGTGGACGCCAAGCGCAAATCAGATGAAAAAGTGCAAGGGCAAATCACGGACGCCAAGAGAAAATCGAGTGAAACGGAGTATATGCAAATCGTATATGCCAAGCGCAAATCGAAAAATATAGAGAGCCACAAATCACAGATGTAAAATAATAAATCGGCGATGCTTACTTTTGAAAACCATGCCAACTTATATAGCAATTTATCCTTCACTGATTGATGTCGGCGCTCCTCCAACGATGGAAATAAATCGGCGATGCTTAAGGGTTGAAAGACACTTTAATAATAATTAAAATAATAATAATTATTATTTTATTAATAATAAATTAAACTTGGACCTTTGACAAAGGTATGAGTTAATTTAATTATTAATAATACACATGGATCTTTGCATTAAGTTAAGCTTGGTTTTAATAAAAACCCTTTAACATAATGAAGCTTCTCAAAATATTCTTGACATCACACTCTTTTGAAATCAACACAAAAATGCCTTTTGACATCAATGAAAACTTATACATTTGAGCAAAGGCAATGTACCCATGGTACCCAAAATTGCCAAAAATCTCCCCCTTTGTCATTGATGGCAAACCTTTACTAACAACACTTCTCAAGAGCAAAAACTGAAACCTACTGAAACCAATTGTGCTAACAACTAAGAATCTTCCTTTGAAGTTTTGCTCCCCCTAACTTGAAGCTTTCCTCTTCACTTTGAAGCTCTCCCCCTTACTCATATCTCTCCCCCTTTGTCATCAATGACAAAGGGCCACCTTTGGGGCTCGGGACTAAGAATTAACCTCTTAGCTTAGTACCTCCCCCACCTCCTGATGAGGTGATTAATTATGGGATGGGAGTAAAACTCCCATTAGGCACTTATCATCATCAGTGTCTATAACTTCCTTGTCGGGCCTTCTCTTGAACTCTTTGTCCATATTCCTGTTCCTGTCACTGTTCTTGTTTTTGTTCTCATCCTTGTTTTTATCCATGTCTTAATCCTTGGACCTGATCATGCCACTGTTCTTGTTCTTGTATTCTAGAATTTTAGCTCTACACTGTCTGAATGTGTGACATTCATTGTTGCACTTATAACACGTAACAATGTTATTTCTTTTAGGCACACATGTTCTTTGAATCCACCAGTTCTAACCAAACCTGTTCTGACCAAACCTGTTCTGACCAAACCTGTTCTAACCAAACATGTTTTGACCAAACCTGTTCTGATCAAACCTGTTCCTGATATTTGCCTTGCAATAAACTGCCTTGTGCCCAAACTGTTGACAAGAGTAGCAATACCCTTGAAATAAATTACCACATTTGAAATTGTCATTTACCTTCTTCACTTGAGTCATGCAATGTGAAGCCATGTGACCAAACCTGTTACAAGCAAAACATCTGCCTTGAAACTTTCCTTTATTTGACCTCTTAGGCCCTAAAAACTTCTTCTTCTCATTCTGAATTTTGTTTTCTATTTCTATGCATCTATCATTCAAGGACTCATGATCTGAAATACTTTCCTCATCAGAACTTCCTTCCTTTTGGAGTCTCTTACTAGACTCTCCAACTTGTTCCTTGTGAGGCTTAAAAAACCAAGACCTATTTTATCTGTTGTATTTCTTTGACCTTTGATGAGAGACTTAACCTTTTTGGAGCTATCTTGAAACCTATGAAGCTTATCCTTGTACCCTTTAGTTTCCTCTTTCAAAGAAGTCATTTTATGTTCTAACTCACTATACTCAAGAACCTTAGACTCTAATTCATCCTTAAGTTCTTATGTCTTACCTATAGAGAAGTCAAGGCTTTCTATAAGATCATCTCTCTCCATACAACATTCATCCAACTTATCCTTGAGTCTAGCATTCTTCTTTCTTTTCTTTTTCAAAGCACTAAGAGCACTAATAAGTTCACCTTTAAGATCTACTTCACCTTCCTCTATATGTTTGCTTTTTGAATCATCAAAGTCTTTTTCGAATTTCTTATCACTAGAGGTGCTACCCTTTTCAAAAACCATACAAGCATCTTCCTTATAGTTTTCTAAAGCATCCTCATACATACTAGAAATCAAATAATTATTTGTGCAATCATCCTCAAGGTGACCAAAATTTCCACATCTAAGACATTTCATGATAATGAATCTATGTTTTGGTTCTTCCTCTTTTTCTGATATGAACAACATCTCATTTTCATCATCACTTGAAGAACTTTCACTATCAATACTAGAACACTTACTTGCTTTGTCTAGGTAGAAAATTTTCTTGTGTTTGTGAGAATACCTCTTTCCTTGATTGTTGTGCTCATCTTTGTTTTTCCTATGATGCTTGTGCTTTTCAGAATCCTTGCTCTTACAGTCATGTTTATCTTCATCACTTTCATCCTTGGCAACAGTATAGTCAGTAGCATAATGACCAAATTTTCCACAATTGAAACATCTTACATTTTTCATATTTTTGTGTTTTCTAGAGAACTTGCCTTTCTTGCTGTAATATGCCTCTTCATCACTAGAAAACTCATCACTCTCTTGAAGTTGTTTACCTTTGGATTTCTTGGTAGCCTTGAAAACTACCTCTTTCTTGACATCAACCTTCACTTGAGTTCTTAACTCAAATGCTGCAAGTATACTATGGAGCTCATCCTTTTTAAATTTATCCAAATCTTTAGCTTCCTCAATAGCAGAAATATTTTCACTAAATCTATTAGGAATAGATCTTAAAATATTATCACAAACATCATTTTCAGCAAGCTCAAGACCTAAGTCTTTCATGGAGTTAACAACCTCATCCATACGAAGCATGTAGTCACTAATATTTTCATCATCATTCATCTTGAGTTGTTCAAACATACCTTTGAAGTGTCTCAACTTGGCCTTTCTAACATTTGTATCACCTGTATGAACCACCTTTAACTGATTCCACATTTCACTAGCTATATTGCAGTGAATCACTTTGGTGAGATCTGCTTTCTGTAAGCATTTCAGAATTGCATTCATTGTTTTTGAATTACTGTGATGTAGGAGCCTTTCTTCTTTAATATTAGGACCAAGTTTAGGAATAGTGTACTCATCTTCAATCACTTTCCAAACCTCATTCCCAAGTGCCATTAGATGAACCTTCATCCTTGCACTCCAAAGGCCAAAATTTGACCCATCAAGAATAGGTGTTGCATTGCCACTTGAATGATCCATTGTGTTATTTACTAGGTTTTCCTTCAAGTTGTTAAATTTTCTGAAGGCACCCGCTCTGATACCAATTGAAGAACACAAGCTTATACTCAGAGAGGGGGGGTGAATAGTATATGACCTCTTTTTACTTTTTCATTTATACTTCAAAATAGTAAAGCAATATACCCAAAGCAATATCAAAACAATGCACAAAATCATCCACAAAGTGACACCAATTTTAACATGGTTCACCCAGAATGTCTGGGCTACATCCACAAAACTTTTCTCTAAAATTTATCTCAAAGTTCTTTGGAAAACCTTCCCAATTATAAGTTTATGAGCCTCGGCCCAAAGGAGACACCTTCCCCCAATCTGAATTTATGAGCCTCTGCTCAAAGGAGATACCTTCCTCTCTGCTCTGGAAATGATCCCTCAGAAGATCAACTGCCTCTACCTCTTGCCAGCACGTGGAACTCCTTTCCACCGAAGAACTCCTATCCTCAATGCTTAACCTAAGAGACATATGCCTTCTATGATCATGTCCACAGAACTCAGCTACCTATACCAAACACAGTCAGTTGGTCTAGTACAATTCTTCCTTTGTTTGTTAGATCTGTCCAACTCGATGAACAAATCAATCCTCTACACACAAGCCTTCTCAAAGACTTGCCAAATCTGTCCTTAGGTTCTTCTCAAGAACCAATGCACTTATGTCCTCAAGTTCTCTGATAGAAATCTAAAAAACTCAGCTCACAAGTCCTCTACTAGGACCTGCCCAAATATACTCACAAGTCCCCATCGAAACCTGTCCAAAACCTGCTCACAAGTCCCCACCGAAACCTATCCAAAACCTGCTCACAAGTCCCCACCGAAACCTGTCCACAACCTCAGCAAGCTCACCAAGAAAAACTTGCTTAGCATGAACTCACAAAGAGAATTGTTAGAGACCCAATGTAATTCATAAACCTCATAGAAGCATAAAGATAATTGTTAGAGATTCAATATGTTCTATAATTAACTCCAAATATCAATATCAAATCTCTACTCAAAATCAATCTCAAAAGTATAAGATAGATGTAGTATGCTTTTCTTAAGAATATGAAACACAACCCAACAATTGCCAACCATGCAATATCTCATATAACAATGATGCTTATATTATTTTTACCAACAAATAGGGTTTCATCATCTCAATGCAAGTAGCAAGACTTATTAACATAAACCCTAGTGCAAAAATGCTTCTTCTTCCTCAACCAAAATTATGCATTCACCCAAAATTTCAACAATAACTTTAATGCATAAGCAATCTTCAATATCCAGAAAATAAGATTTACACCAAAATACCTAGTAGACAACCTTTTCACTCCAAACTCAATTTCAAAAAATATACCATAAACAACATACATGGAAGAAGTTGCCCATACCTTTACTTTGATGAAGAAGGAGAACTTAAAAATATGTCACAACACTAACTCTCAATTTGCCACCAATTAGAGTTAGCAACTATACAATAATACACAATAATAAAGATCCAAATATAACACCTTATTTCTCCAACTTAGTAAAAACCACCAAAGTACAATAACATACAAAATAAAACCTATTTACACCTTATTACTCCACATAAACATTAAACATTAAACATCAATGTCAAAACAAAAAAGATACCTTAACCTTATACCTCCCGCGCATTCACGACCACCATTCCTTGTGCACCGCGACCAAAAAGAAATTCCCAATGAAGAGAATCGAACTCAGCAACTCTGTCGTCTAGCGCTTTCGCTTAAACGTCACCGCCATTGGGTCATAAGTGCCCAATGAAATAAAACGCTGTTGCTCTCTCTTTTATCTTTCTGAGATGCCAAGAACTTGGAAAACGTAAACGTCTTCCATAAACTGCATGCAAACAATCCACTGCCATCAAGCCAAAGCATAAGGATGCAGCCCAAGCTTAAATCCAAATTTTCTAGGCACAGTCTCCAAGACATAGAACAAGCACGATATCTAAGACGTCAAAACAGAGATCGAAAACATAGACCAAGCTCAACTCAAGTCACCAAGCACTGTTCGAAGGAAATAGAGCACTTGCAAACCGTGGATGCCAAGAACAAATCATATGAAAAAATGCAAGGTCAAATCACGGACGCCAAGAGCAAATCGAGCGAAACGGAGTATATGCAAATCGTATATGCCAAGCGCAAATCAAAAAATATAGAGAGCCACAAATCGTAGATGTCAAATAATAATCATTGGTGCTCACTTTTGAAAACCATGCCAACTTATATAGCAATTTATCCTTCACTGATTGATGTCGGTGCTCCTCCAACGATGGAAATAAATCGGCGATGCTTAAGGGTTGAAAGACCCTTTAATAATAATTAAAATAATAATAATAATTATTTTATTAATAATAAATTAAACTTGGACCCTTTACAAAGGTATGAGTTAATTTAATTATTAATAATACACATGGACCTTTGCATTAAGTTAAGCTTGGTTTTAATAAAAACCCTTAATGAGTCCAAATGGTTTTAAGAAAAACCTTTAGCCTTGTCACCATGGTTTTAATAAAAACCCTTTAACATAATGAAGCTTCTCAAAATATTCTTGACATCACACTCTTTTGAAATAAACACAAAAATGCCTTTTGACATCAATGACAACTTATACATTTGAGCAAAGGCAATGTACCCAAGGTACCCAAAATTGCCAACATTAAGAAATTTTTAGAGAGAAAAAACCTATCCAATCTCTCCATTATACAAGCTAAGCCTTGCCTTCTGTTAGACCAAGTCATAAGGCCATTATCTGGTTGGATATCCATAATATGGAGGTTTGCAATATATTCGCTCATGAGGTCAGTACTTTTGTCCAAATTTCTCTTTCCCCCCTTTTCTCATCTAGAGAGAGGATGGTATTGAAATCTCCTCCGATCAAGATCCAAGCTTTAGGAAAATGAGAGATAATATGAGTAATATCCTTCCACTGTCTTCTTTTTTCCTCCAAAGAAGTCGGGGCATAAACATTAATGTAGAGCATAATCTGGTTGGAATGTCTACTTTGAATAGCTATAGCCAACAAACCTCAACTCCCAACCATATGGTGAATAACTACCTCTTTTGGGTCCCAAAGACAAGCAATGCCACCCGAAGTCCCTTGGGAAATGAGGGAAACCACTTTTCTAGCTGGCCAAATTTTACTGGCAATTAAGTCCATATCCTCCATTGAAATTTTTGTTTCTTGAAGGAAAACAAGATGTGGATGATTTATCTGAATCATTCTTCTAATTTCATTTTGTTTTGAAAGACTCCCTTTGAGTCCTCTAATATTCCAAGTGATGATATTCATTAATACCAGGGATAAAAATGTTGGGAAGGGCATTAATATTACCTTCCTCTACAGGATTTTCACCTTATTTTACCATATGATATTGATTTGTCTTGCGACCTACTTTTTGATTAGAATCCATCTTCAATTTTTTTTCCCTGTTCCTTGACTTATTCCAATTGGACAATTATATCAATATCATATAGATAGGATAATTTGATTAATAATTCTTAAAACTATGTGATTCATAAGAAACCCTGTATCATCCTAAACCAACACTTCCTCTAACCTTCCATGGAATCTTCAATACAAAATCCAAAACATTTTTGTTAGAACATTAATAAAAAAAAGTTTATGTAATCAGCTTTATAATCCTATGAAATTCATAACTTTCGATATATTGATAAGAGCTATCTAGTACAATATTGATTTGATATCCAAAGAATATAGTGAAGTTCGTTTCCTATATATAGTATGGTCTAATTACTAAATTTATTTATGTAATAATAAACATTTAAAAATTCTAGCATAAAACTCCTATTCTCTAGGAAGTAATTTTATCTATGTTATATTATTTTCATGTTATTTCTCACCCTTTGACTAAATTAATATATTATCTAGAAATACTATAGTTAAATTATCCTTTTTTTAAAGAAACTATTCACTAAACTAATCAAAATTACTACTACATAATATCATAGTGCCATATTCAGTCCTAAATATCATGTTGTGATCATGAATATTTACAATCCATGATTGATAACACTTTGACCTTAATATTTGAATAGATTATCTCAAATTGCATTTCATAAAATAATTCATAAATACAAAATAAAGGATATATATTTAAGTAAAGCTTTATTTATCTATCTATAGTCAATGCACAACTTCATAGATTAATTATTTTTTAAGTAATATCATCATTGCTCCTATAGTGACATACATGGAGGGATTAAATATTAAATCACATAATTAGGAAATCTAAATTTTGAGATCATGTAATTTATAGCTTTTCAATATATAATGTGACTTAATCATAATTTTTATCTTAGGTATAAATTCAATAGAGAAATAAAATTCTCTTACTAGACATCACCTTCATATTTCTTCTAGAAAACCACCTCCAAATAAACCGATAATAGGATGTGATCTAGTGTTATTTAGTTTTTATCACTTTGATCATAATGAGCCATGGCATCAAGAACTTAAGTTGCCTTACTAATACTATATTAAGTTACATAGTTGCTATGATTCTATTTTAGCTTCTTTGAAAAGTAAAATTTGAAAGGTTGTGGAGAGTGATGGCTGGAGCAATAGGAGGAGCGAAAGGAGCGACATGAAGTATTGTATCACTTTTAGGTGGTGGACCGCTATTTTTTGGGTCTTCAAGGGGCAATACTTTTGGCAGTGATGAAGGCAGCCTTGGGGAACCACCAGACAGTGAGGCTGGCCATTATGATTTTGAACCATTTAGGGTTTCAATGGGTGATAACCCCAAAGCTCCCCTGTGATCTTCCTCAACCTTTGTGGATAAGGTTAGGGCTTCCTCTAGGAATTCTTCTTTCCAAACCCCCATCCCTTTCTCAGTTTTAGGCAACACAGTCTCTTTCCTATGTGGATCTATGGAACCTCTGATCTTCCAGGAATCCATATCCCTGATAGGGAAGTTTGTTGGAGCTCGATCGTATATTGAAACTATTCATGAATGGGCTTTGTCTAAATGGTGCCTTTCTGGAAACATGGACTTGGTAGCCTTCCCACGAGGATTTTTCATGATCAGGCTCAACAATGCCTTCGACACTCATTGCATCCTTACTTGCAGCCCATGGTTCTTCAGTTGCTGCAGCTTGTTTCTATGTATATGGGGAGAAAAATTTGATCCTAAAACTCAAAGCATCAACTCAGAATCAATCTAGGTCAAGCTTCATGGTCTCCTTCCCCTCCCCTTATTTGTCTACAACGATTTCCTTAAAGGTATTGCTCAGACCTTCAACGAGCTGGTGGCCATCGATCCTGCTACCAAAGCTAAATCCACGATGACCTACACTCGTATCTGTATTGTGGCTAATATATATTTGGCCCTCCCCACATTTGTCGACCTCATAATTGGATATTATAAGTGGTGTTAATGCATCAAGTATGAAAACAAACCTGCCTACTCCATCGAGTGTAAAAATGAAGGTCACCTCATGTTATAGTGCCCATATTTGAAGTAGAAGCCTTCAAAAGATAACACCAAGAGGATCCCCATACAGAAACAGAGGTTTAAAAAAAATGTAGAATAAGAAATCCAAGCAGATCCAACATCAGGCATAGCCTTCTTCCCACATTTCCCCAAAATAAAACTAGGTTGGTTCTCTCTTTTCTAAATCCAATCCTTTCATTCCACTTGTTAACCACCATGAATTAGAGGATGATCCTTTCAATATAGAATCCATTCTCATATCCTCCTCAGAACCCTATCCCTCCCCTCATCGAGGTAAAAGTTTGGTGCAAGGTGAGACCATCTCACCTTCTAACTTAGGACCATCCCACCCACCCCTCCCTTTGTCCTCTGTAGTGATATTAGGTGTTGGCACTCCTCTAGTAGTGACCTCACCCTCCATCCCAACCTCCACTAGTGGTGGTTTGTGTTCTGGCCCTCCCAAGGCTCCCAAGGCTTTAGGGACCCCTACCACTTCTTCAATCCCCTCTTCCCCTTAATTGCCTTCCAAATATGATAGCCTCACCCTCACCATCCCTATATCTATTCAGCCTACTATCCACAACCCATTATCTCCAAATGCCTCCTCAAGATCCATCTTTAGAGTCTCCACCCAGAAACTCATTTATTCCTCTCCAGTATTGCAGTAGCTCCCTAGTTTACCCAAACATTCTACCATTGTAGATACATGGAGTGATAAAAAAAGAGGTAGACCCTCTAACATTGGAAAAAGACTTAGAGATGCCAAAGATTCCATTGCCAATGGTCTCCAATCGACCATCCTATCATGCATTCCAAAAAATTCAAACTTGGAACCTCCATCCGATGAGGAAAGAAGAACCAAACCAACTTCATCTCAAGGGAGATTTAGAGGTAAGAAATCCACATCCAAATCATCTAAATGAAGATTCTATCCTAGAACATAAGAGGCCTCAATGGGGCTACAAAATAGAGGATAGTCAGATCAATTAGGAAATAAATAAAACCTAATATCATGCTTCTTCAAGAATCTAAGTTGGATGCACAAAATAGTATAGAGGTCTACAGATCCATATGGAAGAATAGCAAGTTTGCTTTCAGCCCATCCCAAGGAGCCTCTGGGGGTCTGCTGTGTCTATGGGACCCAAAAACCATCGAGGGTAGAACTATTTCCATCTCAGACAGAGCCATCAACATTATTTTTACCAACAAAGACACAAAACTTTAGTGGATCACTACCAAAATTTATGCTCCAAATAATTCTCCCAGTAGGAATTTTTTTTGGGACATTCTTACTTCTATGCACAACAATTTTGAGCAAATTCCATGGCTGCTCGGGGGATATTTTAACTCCACCATCTTCTCATCCGACAATAAAGGTGGTATCCCCATCACTCCCAGATGCACTAAGGATTTTAATGACTTTGTAAACAACAATGAACTCATGGATGTTCAAATTCAAGGATCAAACTATACTTGGAGCAATAGAAGACTTGGCAACCAACTTATCCAAATCTAGCTCAATAGGTTCCTTATGTGTAAAGAGATCATAAAATTTTTAGGCAACAACAACCTTTATGCCTGACAAAAAATTGGGTCCGACCATAACCCTTTGGTCCTGGACTGCAATCGCAAGAGACATCCATATAAAACTCCATTTAGATTTGAGAAAATTTGGCTAAACCATCCAGACATCAAAAAGTGCATTGGAGAATGGTGGTAGCATGACCCCCCAGGTAATCCTATTTCAATACTGTATAGGAAACTCAAGTCTGTAAAATTCAAACAAAAGGAGTAGAACATTAATGTGTTTGGTAACCTATTCCAAGAAAAAAACTTATTGTGGAGAAGCTTCAGAGAGTGGAAAAACTCATCCAAAATGGAGACCCGAGGCCTGATAAATTTCAGGAGGAAAAATCCCTCGCTAATTTCCATAAAAATCTAGCAAAGGAGGAAGCATTATAGAGGCAAAATTCTAGAGCACTTTGTCTAAAGGAATGGGACAAGAACACTAAATTCTTTCACACCTCCACCTTGAGACACAGAAGCACAAACAACATCAAAGAAATTATAGGGAATATGGATCAAATACAAACGAAATCCAAGTGATAAGAGAATAAGTAGTGTTCCACTTCCAATAGATTCTTGGCCCTAGCCTTCCTTGTCCTTCCCATGTCAAAAAATCCCTGCTCCAAAACATCCCAAACCGAGTGTCTCACGACTTCAATGAGAAACTGCTCAAGGCCTTCACTGACGAAGAAATTTAGGAGGTATTATTCTCCATGGAGTTGGATAAAGCGCCAAGACCTGATGGCTTTTTCCCTAGGTTCTTTCAATACTTTTGGGATATAGTGGGAAAATAAGTCACGGAAGCAATTCAGTTATTTCAAAGAACCAAGCAAATGCGTAAAGAGGCTAACACTACTTTCATTGTTCGAGTCTCGAAGTCTCAAAATTGCAATTCCTTATTGAACTACAGGCTTATTAGTGTTTACAATGTGATCTACAAACTCATAACTAAAGTCATGGAAAATAGACTAAAATACATTCTTCCCTCCATCATAGACCATTGCCAAGGCAATTTGGTTAAAGGCAGGCTCATCACAAATGGAGTCATTGTAGTCCATGAACTGGTCCACTCGATTTCCCATAACAAAAATTCAAGTATGTTTCTCAGATTGGACATGAATAAAATATTTTATAATGTCATGATAATTCCTTCTTGAAGTCCTGGACAGATTCGACTTCCACAAAGAATGGATAGACCGAGTCAATGAGTGCATCTCTATAGCCTGGTTTTCCATTATTGTGAGTGGCTCCCTAGATGGTTTCTTCCAAAGCTTCAAGGGCATCTGCTAGGGCGACCTTCTATCCCCATTTCTTTTCATCATTATGGCTGAAGCACTGGGGAGCTCCTTATCTATTACCTACTTGAGAGGGCTCATTTCAGGTATTAAACCTACCATGGTTTCCAGGGCCATCACCCATAAATAGTTCATCGATGACACAATTCTAGATTCCTTTTCCTTTGTCCCTAAGGCCAATATTATCAAAACAATTCTTAATTATTATGAAATCACAACAGGTCAAAAGATAAACTACAAGAAAAGCGTACTATATTTTCTTAATACTCCTATAATTAGATAGAACATAATTGCTAAAATTCTAGGATGCAACATAGCCAATCTCCCCACCAAGTACCTAGGACTACCTTTGTTTCACGGAAAGGGTCTCCCCGGCAATGTGGGCCAATGTTCTCGAATGCATCAACATGAAACTTGTTGGGTGGAAGAGTGGAATGCTTAGTCAGGAAACTAAAGCCAATCTAGTTCAAGCTTGTCTCCAAAGTATATCGGTCTACTTCCTGTCCATATTCAAAGCCCAAATTTCTATTTGTAACAATATTGAACAAATCCATTGCAAATTTCTTTAGGTAGGCAATGAAAATTGAAACAAGTTTATTTTTGTCACTTGGGATATATTTTGCTCTAGGAAAATGCATGGAGGCCTGGGCTTTAGGAGGATCAATAGAATGAACTTCACGTTGATTGCTAAACAAGCTTGGAGAGTGGTTACTAATGACAAATCAACCTTGATAGACATCATTAAGGCTAAGTATCTTCACCACTTGCTGTTTCTGGGTGATCACCACCTCCCTTATGTATCTCGCTTTTGGAAATCTCTTGTTCAGACCAAAGACATCATTAAAAAAGGCCTCTGATGGTAGCTAGGCTCTGGGACAAATATTAGATTTTGGGAAGAACCGTGGCTCCATGATCAGCCTCTAAGCAATGACCCTAACCTATCTGCCCTAAAGCCCTTCATTGATGCAATTTTTGGAGAAAGAGTCGCTAAATTTATCACACAGGGCCCTACAAGGTGGCAGTGGAAGGACATGTCCATCATTAACTTGTTGATCCACATGACTCAAGAAAATAGACAATTGCAAATTTTTCTTCATGTTTGCATCATACCTAGCACCCAGTCATATGACACCCTAATCTAGAGCCTATAAGAAGCCAAAACTTACTCAATGAAGTCTTCCTACTATAGCCTCAAGTCTCCTACTACTATATGGGATATTGCTAAAAATGTGTGGGGTCAAAACATCATCCCAAAAGTGGGTTTTTTCTTGGTTGGCCTCTCAGATCATAATTATTACCATTGAAAACCTTATTACCAGAGGCTTTCCAATACCCAATTGGTGTGTCCTCTATAAATCTAATTGGGAATCCATCAACCATATTTTCTTAGGATGCCCTTTCTCCCTGGCTGTGCTCAATTCAGTGTTTGAAAACTTCTGTTTGTCTTCAGCCCTCCCACCTACTATTCATTAGCCCTTTCAATAGTGGCCCAGACATTTCAAAAATAATTAGCTTAGCTTCCTGTGGTTCTATTGTCTACACCATTATTTATGGTAAGTCTGGTTGGAATGCAACTCTAGAATATTCAAATTCCATTCCAATGACTGTTGCACAACCACTCTAAAAATTTTATCCCTAGTAGTTGAAAATGCCTTCACTGTCTCTTCCCATGAATCTCCCCCTGATCTAGAGACATACCTCACCAACAGATTCAACCTCACTAACATTTCTACTATACCTCTTATTTATGTCAATAGGTTATCTATTAGGTGGATTCTCCCACCATCAGGGTGGATCAAACTCAACTTCGATGAGGCAACAGAAGGGAATCTGGAAAACACTGATGGGGGAGGCATCCTCAGAGATAGTGAGGGAAAAATTTTACTTGCCTTTGCAAAAAATCTTGGGATTCAAAGCAATAACATTTATGAATACAGAGATCTTTTCCAAAGCTTTCATCTCATCGACAATATGAGCATTGACCATATGATCATAGAAGGAGACTCTCTCCATATTCTTAACTTTATTAGAAGTAATGCTAACCCTCCCTAGTATTTGACAAAAAATCTGTAGGAATGCAGAGCTCTCATAACTAGATATACAAACATTGTCATTCAACATCAATACCAGGAGGGGAAAAAAGTGGTAGATTGGCTTCCTAATATGGGGTTCGTGAAACCACTATTCAGGTGTGGAGGAATTCCTTTCCCCATAACCTAATAATTGACTCATCTAGACCCGATGTATGTACTCTCTAATATCCCCATGGTCACCCACAAGCTTCATTTGGTTCCTAAGGGGTGCTTACCCAAGATGGTGAGACACTATGCCAAGTGAAATGCTCCTTCCACTATGGTTTCCATGTTTGTGCCACGTATCACTTTCTCCAGGTTGCATAGTATCTTGAGTAGGACAATGAAGCCATATCAGGTTAACTGCATCAGAAACACCAAGCCTCATGGATGTTCTATGATGGCGAACTAGCAGATGAATAAAGGTGTATACCGTTAGTTGGGTTCCATTCAGTGGCGGTATGGTTTTCAGCTTGGAATTGGGAAAGTTGTCATTCTCATACCTAAATGCTTTAGTATGACTCACTAGACCTGCCCTCTCTTAACCCATGATCACATATTCTTAAAAAATATTATTAATATTAATAATGACACTTGCCCATATTGGTGTCTAGCCATTCATGCTGTCATTGGTGATTGCCACATCAGAGGTTTCTTCACTTTAGAGTAGGAAGTCATCATGTTCTTGATTACCATTAATCTGTGCACCTGGGCCTTTTTTGAGAGTAAGCACCCCAATGCCCCTCACTTTGTGTGTCTGGCACCGTTCTGAGACCTTTCATGTCATCCTCCTCATCAATAAGGATACAACTGGTGGTCCTATCCTATAGTAAGTTGGTTGGTCACCTTTGATTATCTTTTGGCTCCATTTAGTTTTCTCTGGACTTGTTTGGTGTGTCTGGTTTGTTTTCTCGGTGTCTCTCTCTATTCGATTAGTTTTTCGTTGTTCCAGTTTAACTCCCCTTGTTCAGTGTCTCTCTCTTAGGTAGTGCTTGTACAAGGTTCATGGACCATTTCAAAACCCTTTCTACCAATCAAAAAAAAGTTACATAGTTGATATCATTCATAACTACATTGGATGATCCATACCACTTAGTTGTGCTTTCTCTCCTTTGTGACAAACACATTCCACTTTTATTATACCAATCATGTTTTGATCTAGTGATAACCAACTAATCATATTAATAATAATATAATGGGATACCAAAGGAGTTACCAAGATATATAGGCATGTAGTGCATTCTCTATAATTGGCTTTATCATTATTTTACCATGGTTATAATAGCTTGAATGGTTTCCAAAACCATCTCTACTTTCCAAAGGTTAATTAAAATCTACTATGACAAACTGTACTCCCATTCTATTTTAATATTATTTAAAGATATAGGGGCTTTATAAGAGACCTATCTTTGTTGCTTTATATTTTATCATCCTACATAATGGGTGAAGTGGCTTTCCCTGACTAAATCATGTTATAACACATCCTATCACACTGCAACCAAGGTTACGCCTTTTGAAGTAGTTTATGTATGGCCTCCATAAATACCCTCCTCATACATTCAAGTAATATCCAATGTCCACGTTGTTGACACTACACTCCACCAACATGTCGTAGACCTCCATCAACTACAAATGAATTTGGAATTGGCCCAGAACTAGATGTATCAAAAAGATGATCAACACCATTCTGAGTGCAACTTTTAAGTGAACAATATGGTTTTCATTCACTTGAAACCATATAAATAGTCATCACTCCACCTTCACGTGTTCAAAACTTACTACTAAATACTATTGTACCTATTAGGTCTTATAGTGGATTGGTGCAACAACCTACAAATTGGCCCTCCCATCTGCATCCAAGTTCCATCCTATCTTTCATGTCTCCTCAAATTAATAATTTTATATCTCCAAAAAATAAATCAAATTATTATCTTTCTTATGTCTTCCAAAATCAAAAAGATTCAAATCTAATTGGCACCTAATTTAATTTATTGAATGATATACAGGTTAATATATTATATGTATTTGAACTTTTTTTTCCATGCACTTTAATGTTCTATTAGAAATAATTATGTTTCTCCATTTGAGCTCAAGATTCCAAATTTAATTATTACTTTAAAATATTTATCCTACCACATGCCACTATCTTTATTAGATTCTTCCAGGGAAATCTTCATAAAGATATTTGACATTCTTCTTTCTAGCGTTTTAGGACAATATTCATAATATCATTTGATGGAAATAGTTTCAATATTATAACATCCTCTTCATTATTGATGTAGTAATCTTATATTATTTTTTATTCATTATTTATGGCCTATAAATAGTGGCTTCTCTTTAGATGTGTCTCCTCAAATATTGCATCTCCTTCAAATTCTTAGGCACTTCTTCACAAGTCTTCTCCTCACATCTATGTTCTTTCCTTACAAGTTATGTAACATCTATATTCTTTGCTTATTCTCCCCCTCATATACTATCAATCCAATATCTCTATACATCTCTTGTAATGTCCTGTTGTGGCTGATCCACAACACACCCCAAAATTGGGGACCCACCTTTTTTTGCATGCTTTCAAAGAAGATCTCAATGACCCAAACGCTAAAATCAAGAAAAAGGGGCAAAATTGCACAAGGATAAAAAGTGTCGCGATATCGCGACATGTCGCGCCATCGCTGCCGAAAAATGAAAATTGTCACGATTTCACGACGTGTTGCGCTGTCGCGGCCGAAAATGAAAAGGTGTCGCGATATCGCGACATGTTGCTCCATCGCGGCCAAAAACGAAAAAGTGTCACGAAATTGTGACATGTTGCTCCGTCACAGTCTAGAGAGGAGAGAGAAAGACAGAATGGAAAATTGTCACAAAATCAAGACATGTCACAAAATTGTGGTCAAATCAGTCAAACAGGGCAAGGCACGAAAAGCGTAGCGATTTCATGACAAAAAAGCAACAAAGAGGCACGAAGCAGAAAAATGTCGCGATATCGCGACAGGTCGCGTTTTCGCGGCTCCAAGCAGTGAAGTGGTACGGAAGGAAAATATGTCGTGATTTCGTGACATGTCGCATTTTCGTGGCCAAATACAGCAAGAGCAGCCCGAAATAGAAAAGCATCATGATTTCACGACGGAAAGCTGGCAAATGGTACGGAACAGAAAAGTGTCACGATTTTGTGATAGAAAGCTGTCAGAGTGAAAGAAACGAAAAGGCATAGCGATTCGCGACAGGTTGCAGCCAAAAGCGTACAAAGTGAAAAACATCACGATTTCGTGACAGAAAGCCGCAAGATAGCTCCGAGTGAGAAAGCGTCGCAATTTCGCGACAAGAAGCAACCGAGGCGTACGGAGATGAAAAGTTATCGCGATATCGCGATATGTCACCATTTCGCTGTGCATGAAGGAAAGAAAGGCTATTGACAGAAAAATGTCACGATATCGTGACATGTCTCATTTTTGCTGTGCATGAAGGCAGACAAGGCTACTGGCAGGAAAATGTAGCGATATCAC
The DNA here is from genome assembly GCA_028583015.1 of Wollemia nobilis. Lineage (NCBI taxonomy): Eukaryota > Viridiplantae > Streptophyta > Pinopsida > Araucariales > Araucariaceae > Wollemia > Wollemia nobilis. The sequence continues at coordinate 6,284,284 of JAQPPZ010001423.1, forward strand.
GACATGTCTTGTTTTTGCGGTGAAAGCAAAGGAGCAAAGCTGCATGCATAAAAACATCACGATTTACATGGGGCCATTATAGAACATGCATAGGAAGCACGAAACACATGGCATACAGGTGTCAGGGTTATAGAAGCATTACATGTAAACAGAAAATATCAAATGTTTCAGCATCGAGCATGAATTCAAAGCAATGAAAAGGCGGGAATATGAAACAATGCATTCTGGGAGGTGAAATGAAGTGATGCAGGGCGAAACAGAGAGCCGTGCCATATAGTATAAAATTAGAAGTGTAGATTGATACGAGGGTTGGAAATTGCTGCTAGCAGAGTTACAGAGCCAAATGCGACCAGCCATTCTGGGCCTACTATTGGAGCAATTTTCTTCACTTGTTCTGGATTTGTTAAACCTGGAACATTCTGTCATTGTAACTAATATATCATTTTAATATAGAAATACAAAGAGTTGGCATCTCATTGATAATAAAGGAGTCATTTTTGCATGCAATATTTAATGTCTTACCTTTCCCTTTCAGATTTCTAGGCTTCTAGGTGAAGTTTAATGCAAGTGTTTTTGGTTGCTTCATGCGAATGTCTAAGTCCGAAATTACAGTAAAAACCCTAGAAACCCGCACCTAACTTATTTGGATTGTGCCAATTTTTAGATTCAATAGGTTAGGTTGCATGCAGAAAACCTCATTATCTTTGGTTTTGTCAAATCAAGATGGTAGCACTCTGGACATAGTTTAGTTTCATTTTCATTTGCATCATTCTTTATTTTTTATTCTCTATTTTATATTCTGCATTTTAATTACCACCATTTAAATAAATAACTAAAAATCCATCAAATTTCAAAATTGAATATATTCATCTATTAAGATTTATTCACTTTGAGTCCATTGCAATTTCAAATTAAAATAAACCATAGTGCCCCTTGTTAACATTCACTTGCAACACTAATGTATTCCCAACATTTAAATTGAACAGCAGCATTGGTATACAAAGAGCTAGCATAACAAGAACCTTGGAGAAATTATCTGTGTAATTTCTTTGCAAGCAGAGGATTTGGGACTCGGATCCTACCGGAGAGTATGTTTTCACAACTAGGTGAAAACACCACTCAATAGATTGGTGCTAGAAGGAGGGCCTGATTGGTTTAATTTATTTTGATTTTCATACATAAGTAATACATTTTTAATTTGATTTTGAAATCATCTCTTAAATCTCACAAACGGCTAAACTGCAGCATTTGTTTTTCTGTTGTAGGTTTTCTTGGAGATAACCGAGGGTTTCATCAGGCAGGCTGGACCCACCATGTCGTATTGCAACTAGGTCCCAAACAACCGGGGAAACCATATTCCATAACCTTACACTCACTGGTACTCCCAAGAATAAAACCAAGCAAGTTGTAATCTTACCAGTCACAAAAGACCTTTTTGCTTCAATAACATCGAGTGGACCTACACCAGTAATATCAGTTTCCACTAGTGTACCTATTGTCAGTAATATTTTCACTACTCTTGTAGGGTTATCCTCATTGATTTTAAGTCAAATGGCTCAACCTCCAGGAGCTCCTTGGTATGGAGCTAATAATATTCCTTTGAACATTATAGGGGATATCCATGAAATCCCTAAGAACATAGAAATATTTTTTCCCAAATACAAACCAGATGGCCCAAGAATAGCAGAAGAACATATCCAAGCCTATAGGTATGTTTTAATAAGACTGCAAGTCCAACATGAGGATGTGGCTTGTAGACTTTTCCCCATGAGCTTAGATCCAATAGCATATGAATGGTATATATGCTTGCATACTGGTTCAATCACTTCATGGGCGCAAATGGAGAACGCCTTTGTTAATCAATTTAGGTCATCTTTGGATCCCGTGACCATCTACAATCAGTTTATTACATGCAAAAGGGGCCAGGGTGAACCTATCAGAACCTTTAATCAAAAATTCCAAAAATGCTATAATAGAGCAGTTCGGAATTTTGCCATAGATCCTGTAGTGGCCTTGCAAATATATTTTTGGGCGTTGGATCCCATGATAGCCATGTTTACGAGATGAAATCCTCAAGTTACCACACTCGCTCTAGCCTACAACGAAGCCATGACCATCGAGCAGCAAATGACACCACAGGGCTATGGATTTCCCCAGACGCCTATGATGGGACAATATGCTCCATATGGTCAAGCTCCCTTGGCAAATCAGATCATGGCACCACAAATGAAAAGCATGAATGCCTTCCCATATCAACAACCGTATCCACCAGCACCTGCATATGCACCTATTCCAATCCAACCAATCACATCCATTCCACCTGTTCCCACATTTTTACAGAATAGTCAATCGACTATGCAAGGGACCATCCAAGTTAATTCTAAGGCTATAGTTCCTTTACCAAATCTAACTCCGATTCAAAGTTTCAATCCATATAGGAATCAAATTCATCAAAACCCGACCCAAATGTTGAATCAAGACCCCACCAATTATGCAAATCCAACGGGGGTTAACAACAATGTGATTCCACCGAAGGAGATTTATTCGGAGGTCGAAGAGCTCAAGAAGATAGTTCACAAATTGAGCAATGACATGGTTCAAAAATAGAAGTATGAATCCCATGCCCCTCACTCAAATCAAAATTTTAACAATAGAGGGAGACATTGGAACACAAATCCAAACAATGGGGGAGTACCCGCTCCCATTGCTAATCAACTAGATACTTCTGTAGGACCTAGTCAATCCAATTCCCTTTTGAATATTTTTGATTTGGCATGGGAAAAGGGGTGTAGGTTGCACAACACAAAAGAACACAATGAGAGGAATTGTCCTGAAATTGCTAGATACACTCATTGTCTTCAGGCCCAAGTTGATGATTTGGAATTGGTATCAAATGAGGGTCCATCGCAACATCAAGATGATAACATTATGGTGGTGGAAACTTTATATCATCAAGAAGGTGAGAGTGAGGAAGAAGAAGACAAAATTTTGGAATAGGAGGTGCAAGCTTTCTGAGAGTTTAGAAAGGGGAATCACGGATACCATTTGAGAAGTAAATATAAAGCCCCTAAAACCTCATCGACACCACCAAACAACTCCATTCTTCCTCCGGATACTAAGGCAAATAATAATCCTCCTCCTCCACTTAGAAGAGAAATTTCTAATGACGTGTAGAAGATAGTCAAATTTGAAAAACCAAATTATGACATAGTGGAGGATCTACAGAAGTCCAAATCTAGCCTTTCGTTCTTGGACGCAGCTAGATTGCCTGGCCAAAAGGAGGCATTGATAAAGGCTCTGAACTCACCTGATCAAATGTGGAAGGGAAAAGGATTTGAGTCCCATCTGATTTTACGAAAGGAGAGACGGGATGTCCCACCATTCTTATTGACTCTAAGAATTGCAGGTAAGAATTTGCATAACTGTTTGGTGGACACGGGTGCCACGAGCAACCTCATGCCTTCGAAGATATGTCAAATGCTAGGTCTGCAACCTATTTCATCCAAATGCAAGATCCTGCAATTGGACCGATCAGAGGTAAATGTGGTAGGGACCCTATATGATGTCAATATTCAATTAAATTTTGAACCCAGGGTCCAGCAGGTTGTCGACATTCTGGTTTTTAATATCCCAAGTAGATATGGAATGCTACTTGCAAGGGATTGGATGAAAACTCTAAATGGCTATTTTTCAACAGACTGCTCACATATGTGGCTACCCTAGAAAGGAATTGCAAATCAAATAAGAGTGGAAAATGAACCGAGGCTTAAAGAAATCATAACAAAATTTAACAAGCCGAATGAAGTTCGGTTTTTCGAGCGTAAGCGGGGGTCTATGCACTTGATGTTTAGGAAGCTACTGAAGAGCCTAAAAAGGAAACATGTCATGGTGGCTCTTTTGAGGAAAATGATTTCACATGGTTGCTCAGGTTTGATGGATCCAAATCTAGACAGGGAGCAGAAGCTGGAGTGGAGCTCACTGGTCTAGAAGGTAAACCATTATTGGCTGCCTATAGATTACAATTTCCTTGCACGAACAATGTGGCAGAATACGAAGCATTGATTTTTGGTTTACGTCTAGCATTGAGCAAGCAAGTTAAATGCTTAAAGGTATTGGGAGATTCTAAGCTAGTAGTCAAGCAGATCAAAGGACATTATACATGCCATGACAGGAGACTAAGCCTTTAGAACTAGGGTTATGGACCCCATTGAGGAATTCGACGCATTCAATATAGCCCTTATTTCTAGAAAAGGAAACCGAATAGCAGACTCTCTTGTAGTCGCCGCGGGCATGCTAAATCCAATTGACATAAAAAGGTGTAAAAATTTATCCATTGAATTGGTTCCTTGTCCATCAATACCTGATAATGTCAAGAATTTCTAGGTTTTTGAAAATGACAGACACATCTTCAAATTTGTCACGAACTTAGGTATTTTTGAAAATCAGGTGATTGATGAGGAGCAAATGTGGCAAGATGAAACAGAAAATGAGAGTGAAACCGCATGTCAATCCAAAAAAATACCTAAAGACATGGTTTCATTGGAGAAAATGTTTGACGTGGGATACAAGACCAGAAAATGAAAAAGGGTCCCACTCCCCAAAGATGCATGTGATTCAATTAATCTAGGGAGTGCGGACAATCCAAAGGAAGTGTACATTGCAAAGGCATGTACAGCTGAAGAAAGGAGCAACATAATACAGGCATTGAAGCATTACAGGGATTGCATTGCTTGGAATTACAATGAGCTAAAAACATACAACCAAGACATCATCACACATACCATCCCTCTAAAGCCGGAATCCAAGCCTTTCAGGCAAAGACAACGAGTTGTTAACCCGCTATTGGAGCCTTTAATAGAAAGGGAGGTCAAAATATTATTGGAAGCGAAGATCATTTTTCCTGTTAGGCACTCAACCTGGGTTGCTAACTTCATTCCAGTAAGAAAAAAGAGTGGAGATATTAGGCTGTGTATAGATTTTCGAAATCTTAATAAAGCCTCTCAAAAGGATAATTATCCATTGCCATCCATTGATGAAATTCTACAAACGGTAAATGGATATGAAATGATGTCTTTTCTTGAGGGGTATTCTGGATACAACCAAATTCTTATACATCCAAATGACAGGATGAAAACAACCTTCACCACCAAGTGGGGGACATTTGCATATAAGAGAATGCCATTTGGACTATTAAATGTTGGTGCAACATTTCAACGCACCATGGACTATGCATTCAAAGGGCTTATAGGCAAATGTATCATCGTGTATGTGGATGATATTCCAATATTCTCAAAGAAAAGAGAAGACCATGTCAAAGATTTGAAGAAAGTGCTTCAAAGATGCAGAGAACATGGAATTTCCTTAAATCCCAAAAAGTGCATTTTTGGAGTAACAGAAGGAAAATTGCTTGGTCACATCATTTCAAAAGAGGGCATATCCATAGATCTAGAAAGGATACAAGCTATCCAAAATTTACCTCTCCCAGATAGTAAAAAAGAATTGAGATATTTCTTTGGGCAGGTTAATTTTGTGAGGAAGTTTATCTCAAGCTTTGCTGAGATAGCCAAACCTCTGAACAAGATGCTCAAGAAGGATGTAGATGTCAAATGGAACGAGGAAAGTAGGGTGGAATTTCAAAACATCAAAGATGCCATTTCTAGAGCCCTTGTCCTCATAATTCCAGACTATTCCAAACCTTTCTATATCTATGCCTTCGCATCAGAACACTCTTTTGTGAGTGTCTTGACCCAGAAAGGTGAGGATAGTGCAGAAAACCCCATAGCATTTTTAAGTGTCCCTTTAAAAGATGCTCAATTAAGGTATTCCATCCTTGATAAGCAGATGTACACACTTTTTAAAACGGTAAAAAAATTTAGACATTACATTGTGCATAGCAGAGTTATTGCCATCGTGCCTGACCCTGCTGTTAAGACCATGTTTTTACAGAATGAACTAGGTGAGAAAAGAGGTAAATGGATTTCCACCATCCAAGAATTTGATCTCGAAATTCAACCTATGAAACTAGTTCGAGGACAGGGATTGGTGAAGGCGATCGCTGAGAATAATCCGCAAATGACATGCCAACATTCGAATACAGAATACATTTCTAAGGATCGCTAGTATGTTGACATTGTGCAATTTTTATTGAATGGTAAGTGTCCTTCTAATCTGAATTCAACTCAAAAAATATCTTTAAGGCTTAAGTCTGTCAATTATCTGATGAAATCTGGTGTTCTTTAGAGGAAAAATCATGAAGGGATCTACTTGAGATGCCTGAACAAAGAAGAAGTTGTTAAGGTGTTGCAAGAATTTCATGGGAAACATGGAACTAGTCTTGGTGCGGCAAATGCTACAGCGCATCAAATCCTGAGAGCAGGATACTACTGGCCCCACATTTTCAAAGATGCACATGCCCATGTACTATCTTGTCATATTTTTCAAGTGGCGGCCAATAGAGAAATAAATGCAGCCATGCCATTACAACCTGTAGTTGAGATGAGACCCTTTGCATAGTGGGGACTAGATTTCATTGGGGTTATTAACCCAAATTCTTCTAATTCTCATAAATTCATACTAACAGCTACAGATTACTGTAAAAGGTAGACAGAAGCAATTCTTACTAAACATTCCACCACAGACGTAATAAAATTCCTTGAGGACCACATTATAACAAGATTCGGAATGCCCGATTCTATTGTCAGTGACAATGGTAAAGCTTTTATTTCTATGCAATTTGCAGATTGGGCATATGACAACAAAATCCATACTCTTCGATATTTTCACCCAGTTGTGAAAACATACTCTCCGGTAGGATCCGAGTCCCAAATCCTCTGCTTGCAAAGAAATTACACAGATAATTTCTCCAAGGTTCCTGTTATGCTAGCTCTTTGTATACCAATGATGCTATTCAATTTAAATGCTGGGAATACCTTAGTGTTGCAAGTGAATGTTAACAAGGGGCACTATGGTTTATTTTAATTTGAAATTGCAATGGACTCAAAGTGAATAAATCTTAAGAGATGAATATATTCGATTTCGAACTTTGATGGATTTTCAGTTATTTATTTAAATGGTGGTAATTAAAATGCAGAAAATAAAATAGAGAATAAAAAATAAAGAATGATGCAAATGAAAATGAAACTAAACTATGTCCAGAGTGCTACCATCTTGATTTGACAAAATCGAAGATAATGAGGTTTTCTGCATGCAACCTAATCTATTGAATTTGCAAATTCGCACAATCCAGATAAGCTAGGTACGGGTTTCTGGGGTTTTTACTATAATTTCAGACTTAGACATTCGCATGAAGCAACCAAGAACACTTGCATTAAACTTCACCTAGAAGCCTAGAAATCTGAAAGGGAAAGGTAAGACATTAAATCTTGCATGCAAAAATGACTCCTTTCTTATCAATGAGATGCCAACTCTCTGTATTTCTGTATTAAAATGATATATCAGTTACAATGACATAATATTCCAGGTTTAACAAATCTAGAAAAAGTGAAGGAAATTTCTCCAATAGCAGGCCCAGAATGGCTGGTTGCCTTTGGCTCTACAACTTTGATAGCATCAATTTCCAACCTTCGTATCAATCTACGCTTCTGATTTTATACTGTCTGGTGCGGCTCTTTGTTTCGCCCTGCGTCGCTTCGTTTCACCTCCCAGAATGCATTGTTTCGTATTCCTGCCTTTTCATTGCTTTGAATTCATGCTCGATGCCGAAACATTCAATATTTTCTGTTTACATGTAATGCTTCTATAACCCTAACACCTGTATGCCATGTTTTTCGCACTTCCTATGCATGTTCTATAATGGCCCCATGTAAATTACGATGTTTTTATGCATGCAACTTTGCTCCTTTGCTTTCACCGTGAAAATGTGACATGTCACGATATCGCTACATGTTACTGCCAGTAGGCTTGTCTGCCTTCATGCACAGCAAAAATGAGACATGTCGTGATATCGTGACATTTTTCTATCAACAGCCTTTCTTGCCTTCATGCACAGCGAAATGGCGACATGTCGCGATATCGCGACAACTTTTCATTCCGTACACTTTGCTATTTTTTTGTCATGAAATCACAACACTTTTCATCTTCGTATGCCTCGGATGCTTCCTGTCATGAAATTGTGACGCTTTTTCACTCGGAGCTATCTTGCTGCTTTTTGTCGTAAAATCACGACGTTTTTCATTTGGTACGCTTTTGGCCACAACTTGTCACGAAATCGCTACGCCTTTTCGTTTCTTTCCCTCTGGCTTCTTTCTGTCGCAAAATCATGACACTTTTCTGTTTCGTACCATTTTCCAGCTTTTCGTCATGAAATCGTGATGCTTTTCTATTTCGGGCTACTCTTGCTATATTTGGCTGCAAAAACACGACATGTTGCGAAATCACGACATATTTTCCTTCCGTACCACTTTGCTGCTTGGAGCCACGAAAACGTGACCTGTCGCGATATTGCGACATTTTTTTGCTTCGTGCCTCTTTGCTACTTTTTTGTCGCAAAATCGCTACGCTTTTCGTGCCTTGCCCTGTTTGACTGATTTGACCGTGATTTTGTGACATGTCGCGATTTCGCAACAATTTTCCATTCTGTCTTTCTGTCTCCTCTCTGGATCGCGACAGAGCAACATGTCGCGATTTCGTGACACTTTTTCATTTTCGGCCGTGACGGAGCAACATGTCGCGATATCGCAACACCTTTTCATTTTCAGCCGTGACAGCGGAACACGTCACGAAATCGCGACAATTTTCATTTTTCGATCGCGATATCATGACACTTTTTATCCTTGTGCAATTTTGCCCCTTTTTCTTGATTTTAGCATCTGGGTCACTGAGATCTTCTTTGAAAGCATGCAAAAAAATGTGGGTCCCCAATTTTGGGGTGTGTTGTGGATCAGCCACAACAAATGGCGACTCTGCTGTCAAATGCTCTTGAGCATTTTAGTGAGAACCCAACCTGGAAACATACAAACACGAAAACATGCGTTAGCACATCAAAAATATAAACTCATGCCCCAAAGATCAGAAATACATGAAACATCAGAATCATCAAGTATTAGCTCGGTGTGTGCAATGTATTTCGTTCCCTATCGTTTGAAATTGATCAACATTCCATTGTCAGTTTTACATGAATGCATATGTGAGATTGTGAATGATTTGTGTGACCTAATAACTATGCTTAAATATTTTGCTCTTGTAAAGGCCTAAACTTTCTAGTATCATGCACAAACATTCAAGATTGCCAAACCCTCTTAGGATCTACTAATGAATTGCTTTATTATATCCCAAAGTTGGTTATGAGTCCCTACTATCTTGAACCCATGTGCAAGTGAATGTGAAATCAGAACTTTGGGGAATTAGACTCCCAACCTAACCGAGATGGGAGTTTAACCCTATCCTTACTATTCTAATTTAGAATTCATTACCTCACTTTGAGAAAAATAATTTAACCAATTATGGAAGAAATGGTCATGCTAGTCTAACCCTTTGGACAATCAGTGGTCTTGTTTTTTAGACAAGACATGTTGCCATGCATGGGCATTCTTAACCCCATAATCCAAGACTTATCTTCATTTCTTTGGACCTTGGGGATGACTACCCATCCTTTGCAGAGGACAAGTAGTACGATCCTTCCAATCCAATATAAAGATGAGATGGGAAAAATTAATTTTTTACTTCTTGGACCTTGGGGATGACTACCCATCCTTGCTAGGGACATGTAGTACGATCCTTCCAATCCAAGCTTTGGATAAAAATGGAAAATATTAATTTATTGCTTAGACCTTGGGTATGACTACCCATCCTTTGCAGAGGACAAGTAGTACGATCCTTCCAATCCAATATTTATCATGAAATGAGACATAAGAGCTTTGGGGAATAATATTCTCAACCTAAGCGAGATGAGAATTTATGCCCTATCCTTACTAATCCATGTGGGTCAAATCAAAGCTTTGGGGAGTTGGATCATCAACCTAAGTTTGATGAGGATTTAGCCCTATCCTTACTACTCTGATTTTAGGCTTTAAGCTTTATGGAAGTGGTCAAAACCACTATTTTAAGGATCATGTTGCATAATAAGATAGAAATGAAAAACCTCTTTCACCCAACCTTTTCTTCCAAGCAAGGTTTTGATCATTTTGCTCAAGATCCTTTTTAATGTGTATAAAATGTGCTTGGTTCTAGATATCTCAAGACTCAGTTTCCAACCTTAGGATTTTTTTACATTTATGTTATAACACAACCCTAAGAGGATTTGACACACTTTAATGATTTATACCTGATATGCATATGCAACTAAGATGGAATGTATATGTAAAGTGAGATGTAACATGAATGCATTATCTTTTAAATTGCAGATGAAATATTTGCCATACAAAACTGACTGCTTCATGCATCACAAGTTTCAAACGATATAACTTAAAATGTTTGTGTGACTTTAGGAGCTTTTACAAGACAATTCCAATGTTTCATATTCTCCCAGTCTTAAGCATAAGTTGACATCTCAATTTTCTTCTTTTTTTCTCTTTTTTTTTTTTTTATAAAAACAAACAAAACATGTCAATTGAAATCAAACCCACAACCTAAATCCTAACTAGACTAACAATCCTAAACAATGAAAACAAAATCTGAAAATCTCCACCAAAACCGAAAATAATAACATCAAACTCTTACAACCTAAGGGCTAAAATAATGCTTTAAAATCTTCCCATTAACCGGTAACATAAAATCCTTCCCTTCTAAAGTTTTTAGCCTGAAGGTATTTTTCCCAAGAATTTCTGAAATCTGATAAGGGCCTAACCAAAGACAATCAAACTTTTGATGATTCCCTTTTTCCTCATGTCTTTTGTCCCATAGTAATACCAAATCTGAAATTCTGAAGGACTTAATTTTAGCCCTTCTGTCAAACCATCTCTTGATAACTTCCTGGTGTTTATTCATGTGATTCATGGCTTCTTCCCTCTTTTCATCAAGGTGCGGCAAATGACTTAACCTAGCTTCAACTTGATCATCTGTCCCCAAGTACTCTTGTATGAAATGCAAGGTTTGCAACTTCAAATTTGCAAGAAATATCGGGTCTTGTCCATAGACCAAATGATAGGGAGTATTCCCTATGGATTCTTTTACTCTGGTCCTATCTACCCAAAGGGCAAACTTTAATTGGTTGTGCCAATCCCGAGGGTTATTTTTCAGCAATTTCTTAATGATGTTCAACAAATTTTTATTTGAAGATTCGGCCAAACCATTTCCTTGAGGGTAATAATTAGATGCAAACTTTAAACTCACTTTGTTGTCATATGCCCAATCTGCAAATTGCGTAGAAATAAAAGTCTCATGTAACTCTATATTGGAGATAAAGCCATGTAAAATATAACTTGAATAAAGCTTCCAATGTGATTTTTTACAATATATATAATTGATTTATTGATATTGAAATTCATTAACATATATAGGATATCGTTATATTGCTAATAGTGGTATTAAGTCATACTTTATTAGCTTTCTAGGGTGGAGATAACACTAACATGAGAGACCTTTATTGGGAAGAAGGCATGTTGAATGAAATACTTATAGGTTCTAGAATGATAGAAATCAATTATTGAGAAACATCATAAGATTAAATAGATGTTCAAGGATTGAAGATTGAAGTGATTGGATATTGGAGAAATAATATTGGAGAAAGAGTCAAAATATTAAAGACAAACTCTGCTTGCAATTGGGACTCAGATCCTACTAGAGATATTGGGATGTAATTGTTAATGAAAAATCCATGCAAAGGAAGGAGGTACAACAAAATCCTAATGTTGTACCTATTGAAGTAGAATTGAGTGAAGATGAACATGCTAAAGTTTTGATTAGCATGCAGGAAAAAAAGTAGAATAGGAAGTAGAGTAGCCACAACAGTCACAAGACCAATAGCCACAATCGATAGATCATCAGGTTAGAATATCTACACATCCACAAAAATATCCAGAAAGGTATTCTCATGTGTATTAGTCCTCTTTTACTTTGTTAACTGATGATGGTGAACCTAGTTCATTTTAGGAAGCTAGAGAGTTTGAAAAAATAGGAAAGTGGAGGAAGTCCATGGAGGAGGAAATCGAGGCACTTTGAAAGAATAAAACTTGGGAACTTGTGGATCTACCACCTAGAAGAAAGACTATTGGAAACAAGTGAGTGTACAAAGTGAAGAAGAACAACGATGGGTTGTTGGAACGCTATAAAGCTTACTTGGTGGTAAAGGGCTATGTGTAGAAGTTAGGTGTTGATTTTAATGAAATTTTCTTTCCAGTTGTGAAGATGACTACTATTAGAGTTCTACTTGCACTTGTAGCTACACAGGATTTGGAATTGAAGCAACTTGATATAAAGACTACTTTCTTGCATGGGGATATCAAGGAAGAGATATATGGATCACCTTGAGGGCTATGAAGAAATAGGTAAAGAGCATTTGATTTGCAGACTGAAGAAATCACTATATGGGTTGAAACAGGTTCCAAGGATGTGGTACATGAAATTTTACACCTTCATGAAAAACCAAGGTTTTAGAAGCAGTCAAGTTAACCATTGTGCATACTATAAGAAGTTTGATGATGGCAGTTTTATTATTTTGCTGTTGTATATTGATGATATGCTGGTTGCAGGCCCCAACATGAAGAAAATCATTGATATTAAGGCTCATTTGGCTAGGACATTTGAAATGAAGGATTTAGGAGTAGCAAACCAAATTTTAGGAATGAAGATACATAGGGAAAAAAAAGGAAGAAATATATGGTTAAGTCGAAAGTCATATGTGGAAAATATTTTACAATGCTTCAATATGCAGAATGCTAAAACAGTTAGTACACCACTTCTTCCACACTTAAATTTGTCTTCCAACTAGTGTCCTAGAATGGAAGTAGAGAAGACAAGCATGTCTCATGTACCGTATTCATCAACAGTAGGAAGCCTCATGTATGCCATGGTGAGCACCAGACCGGATATTGCCCAAGTAGTGGGAGTAGTCAACCAATACATGGAAAATCCTGGTAAGGAGAATTGGAATACGATGAAGTGGATATTCAAATATTTAAGAGCCACTTCAGATGTTGCCATTTACTTTGGATCAGTAGATTTATAAGTTACAAGTTTTGTGGATTCTAATTATGGTAGAGATAAAGATGGGAGAAAATCCACTATAGGATATACTTTTACTCTTGTTGGAGGAGCGATGAGTTGGGATTTTAAGTTATAGTCTATTGTGGCTTTATCAACCACTGATGTAGAATACATTTCAACAATTCATATCAACAAAGAGATAATTTGGCTAGAGCGATTGTTGGGTAAATTCAAGGTAATGCAAGAGAAAATTATGCTACATTATGATAGCCAAAGTGCTATTCAACTAGTAGGGAATCCAATATTCCATGATTGCACAAAACACATTGATATCAAGTACTACTTTATCAAAAATATGGTGGAAGAAGGTAGGATCTTGTTGTAGAAAATTAACACTAAAGTGAATCCTATAGATATGCTTACAAAGTCGATAAAGGTAGAGAAGTTTGAGTGGTGCATTACTTCTCTAGGCTTGCTAAAAAAGTAACAAGGGCAACATTGGGCAATTGGCACTAGATAAAAAAAAATTGAGAAAATTTTTTCTTGAATACTGACTTCAAGTGGGAGAATGTTAGGTATGAAGACAATATATAGCAAGCAGGTCATCCAGACATTTAACATGCTAGACATTTGGGCCTAACATCTAAGCAGCCAGATGTCTAGGCCTGATGTTCGGGTTGCTAGACGTCTAGGCTGGTAGACATCTGGGCTTGACATATGAGTAGCCAGACGTCCAAGCTGGTATACGTCTAGGCAACCAGACATCAAAGCTAGTAGATGTCTGGGCCTGATGGTTGGGCAGCCAGACATCTAGGCTGGTAGAGGTCTAGGCAGCCAAACATATAGGCTGGTAGACGTCCAGTCTGACAACTAACCAAGTAGACGTTTAGGTCATAAGTCAAAATAAGTAGATGTCAAAGCAGTGGATGTCTAGGTAGACAACAAGAATACGAAAGATAAATAGTCTTGGGAGCGAAAACGAATAATATTTTAGAGGTTTCCATTGGGAGAGGAAACAAACAGTTTGGAGTCTTTCTTCTGCTCTATAAAAGGGATGTGATCCCTTGCATATGAAATGGTTGTTGAAAATGTTGAAAGATGTGGATGTAAATTTTGCTGAAAATAGTAATAGAAGAGAAGTTGCCATTACCCCATGGTTTTTCCTGCACATTGCAAGTTTCCACATAAATCTTTGTGTCACTTGTGTTACTATTTTCATGTTCTATATTTTTGTTATTATGCTTCCTCTTACAGGTGAAAAATATTGAAGTTATTCCTAACAATGCACACTGCTACTAACTTGACACATACTTTATAAAATCAAATTCACACCTCCAATCTAAATATTAAAATCTAACTAAATAATGTAATATATCCAACATATATTGGACATACATCACCTAAAATGATTTCATTTATATTTAACCATCTATTATCATCTTTAAATTTATATTTGAAAAATAAATATTTTTTTATATTGATACACTTATCTACCTTATCTAGTTATATATTTATTTTAAGCGTAAAGTGATTTATCCTTATATAAAAAGGATTTCCTATAAAATGGATTAATTTAAAAAATGTTTTCATAAAAATGCTATGGGACAATTGATATATGCATATATTAAATTATTTATGTTGTTTGAAATGGAATGATTTCATCAAGGAAAAAACCTAAAACTCAACCATTTTAAATATTTTAATTATAATATTTTCAATAAAATTTATTTTAAATATATAATATTTTATGCAGCACATCTTATTCCTTCTTTAGGATTGTATAGATTAGAACCCGCAAACATGATGCATAACTATGTGAAGTAGGTGGATTATTACTATTTAGTTCTCATTAGGAAGTCTTTCTTCGAAGACGTATGGCTGTCTTATGCTGAAACTAAAAGCAATAGGGTGCAATGGTTCACCAATGCATAGAATCAAACAACCAAAAAACATCACATATATATCCAATAATTCTTATACTTTATTTAGAAGTTGTTCAAACCAGAAATTAACCAATTGCTGGCTTATTATTGGCCTATAGCATAGAGCAATTAAAAGTTCATTACGGTTGTACGGCTAGCACACCTGGTTGTTCTGGAAAATAGCATAAAACAAACGAATGCCAAATTAGGAAAAAAGAATAAGAATCAGCAGAGTTAACTAATCACCCTGCGTTGCTTTTCAAAGCAAGTTGCCAATATTGTATAGAAATTTTTGAAAACTTTGCTTACTAGTAAGAAGGCCAACTTGCTGCTTATTCAGCTTAGCAGCAAAAGCATTCATCGTGACGTAATTGTAAATGATACCCTTCTTAGCCTCTTCTTCGCTGTCAATATCAGAAAAATGGCATCAAACAGGTAATTTTATTCATTATTCTATGCATTTTTAAAAAATAAGATATTATATATCATATATAAATAGATAGATATCCAAACATAGAGGTCCAATCAATTTCAATAGTCTTCAAGTAATTTTATATCTTGGACCATCACTGCCTTTATTCAGTGTGCATTAGAAATGGAATCTGGAAAGAGCAAACTGCTTAGACAGAATAGATAAAATCTCGTCTAAAATATAACTAATTTTAGAAAAATCAAAATTTGTCTACCTGCCAAGAACAGCAGCAAGGATCCGAACGTTAAGAGCTTTTCTCTGTTCTTAGGTGTCTCCTCATTCGGGTCCATGTATATTATGAAATCCTTGACTTCATCAGGTTCACCTTCGTTCTGTTGAAATTATATTTTAGATATCCAATTAAAGCAAGATGAGACCTAAATTTGGAAAATAGAATTTAGCCAAAAGAGAATCATATCACCTTGGAGATAGCAGAGGACAAGCTTGGCAAATGAAGTGAAAAATAAAAGTGGAGGACCAAAAGGAGGAGAGATGAATGGACCGAAGCCGTGGCCATGACCGTCACAGAATGCGAAAGAGAAAGAATAGCAGTGCACGCAAAACACTAACTTAATCTAGCGACCAAACATCTCAGTTCGGAAAAATGCTGTGCACAGTTTTGAATATATAAGCTTTTAGTTGCGAAAAGAATGTGTGGATAAAGATGCAGAATATTATCATTAAATGGCACGTATATGCGCGAACATTTAGAGGTATAAGTTTACCTAGATTTTCTGAAATCAGAATAAATATTATTGTTTTTTATAAAACATAATCATTATTTTGCACTTGCATATTGAATAAATAAATCATAATATTTTAATCTTTATCTACATACTTTAATCATTATTGTGAGAATGTTCTTTTTTATTTTATTTGTGTGGCTTGTTCGAATAGAAAATATATTATAAATACTCTAAAATTGATGAGTAAATTATTTTAATAAATGAATAAAATCTTTTAAATAAAGATGTTAAATAAAAAATACTATTTAAAAAAAATTATGTAAAACAATATAAAATTTTATATTATTTTATAGTAGATAGGTAGATAGGTATTAACTTGAATAGAATTCCTGTCATAGAATAGTCTATATATATTTTTTTACTTTTAAGGCTGGGCATCCCCATCCCATCATGACTTCTCATAACACTACCACATATGCCCATCTCATCATGACCTCTCATAACACTACCACATACATTACCATTTGAACCTTGAACCTCTAAAAAAAAATAGCCAAAGCTCAAACTGCTGTGTTGTCACAAGATATTATTTATTAGTATATTCATGAGAGAGTAAATAAAAAATATATTATTGTTTGAAGTCCATATTATTATATACAATAAAATAAAATAGACTTTAACAGTAATTATGATGAGAAATAACTCACTATACATCACATTTATTTTTTATATTATTAATACTTTATATACACATTTACTCTCGGGATTGAACTTGAGTCACATCATCAATAATGCAAGTGACATCCTTATCCATATACTATAATGAAGTTGTGAATGGAAGGGAAGCTTTTACTTTTTGGTATATTTATGGAGAACCAAATAGGGAAGCAGATGAACTCTCAAAGGAGGCACCTCAAATTTATTTAGTTATGTGCTTAGTACAATAATTCAATGAAGGCAATGCACTACTTCCGGTAAAAATATCAATCTAGAGGATTAATACACTCTAATTAAAGCAAGCACATATAAAACAACTTTTAAAAAAAACTCAAAAGTTAGTGATTTAAAGGATATTGTTTTGATAAATTGGAAAGATGCGTAAGCTTAGAATTTAACACTATAGAGACTACTAATTATGATGTATCGATGACTTGATTTTTAGGTCACTATTAAAAAGAAATGCCAAAGAGGTATATGAAGAATGCAATTTCAAATTTACTTAATATAAAATAGACTATTTTTTTGAGGAAAAAAATAAAAATATCTATATAATTTTAAATTATTTATTTTAAATTAAAATTAAATATTTTTCCTTCAAAAAAAAAAAATACTAATAGATTAAATTATATATATATATATATATATATAATTATTTTTATAAATTTTTATTCTATCTTATCAACTATGAATATTTATATATTTCTTCTTTTAAGTTTAAATTTTAATCCAAAGCTTATCTTAATTAAAAATTTAAAACAATACATTGAATTGGTTTATCTCAAACAAAATAACCACTCATATTAAATGATAGAATTATCCATATGTAATCATTCATCAATCATATCTTTAGTTGATCACAATATTATATTATCTCAATTTACAAGGAGGGGACTCTCAATTTTATAACAATACATATAACATAAGTATGAAAAATTGACTTAATAATTTATTCAATTTGATAATTTTCAACACTTGGAATAACTTGTCTTGTCATGATTTTCATCAAATTTTCAATCTTGAAACAATTCAACTTTTCAATATTATATTTAAATTGTTATAGTTCAATAATTGTATTTCATTTATAACTTGCTTAGGATTTCATTTTTGGGATTGATGATTGACTCTCATATCTCCCCCAATTATCATAGTATATCTAAATTGAATTTTAAATACATTTGATATCTTACTACCCAATGCTTTGCATAGTATAAAATTATGTATGTTGTATGCATCAATGGTTCCTATAGAATATAGATTCGACCAATCTAACTCAAAAATACACATTCAATTTTTAAAAGAACCAAGACTTGCTTTGGTATCAAATAGGGGAGATCATATTAACCCTCAAACTGAGCCATAACATATAGAACTAGTTTCATTGCACTCTTAATTTATCCTTCATAGTGTACTAAGCACTTCACCATGTATTTCACAACATCAAAAGCTTATACCACCTCTTCACTCTATTCCCATTATTGAAACCTATTGATGAAAATATAATACTAAATGTACAAAAATACACTCAGTGATACCAAATTTATACATGGACTTGCATAACAAGGATTATCTCATACAATACAAAAAGCTTAGAAACATTATATAGGACAAAAAATAAAGACTATATATACATTGCATCCAATTGATGTTCACTATATATAACATAACATATACTACAAAATATTGTTGATTATATATACTAATATCTTTATTATTTTTTGTTTCAATATTTTATAAAATAAATGGTCACTTACAATATTTTCAAATTGGTTTTTATGGTTATGCTTATGGATTCTCAATTATTTTCTTCCCTCTACTTTTCACATAAATATGATGTTGGCATGTTGGCTATAGATGCACTGTCATTATGCTATGTGATTCATTCAATAATTCTAAATTTACATATTTTTATGTTTTAAGTAAACTAAAAGCGCTTTCCAAATATTCCATTAGCATTCAAAAATTAGCTTAAGCCCTAATATTAGATGGAATCATCTCATTTATTGTTAAATTTCTTCATCTTTATTCTTGTTTCTAGTGCTTCTTTTCCATGATTAGTCCTCTCTATTATGTTCTCATTGTACACCACCTTCGTAGGTATTCATCTATTTAATCCTTTTCCTCCTTACTTATAATCCTTTATCTTTGTACTCTATATCCTAACTCCTCCTTACCACTATATTTTCATCATCATTAACACTCTCAAGGTTAATTAGTGCATGTGTTTAGAATTTTTATCATTATCTATTAAAAATTTGTAACTCTACCAAGGTATGTAACATTGTCAAATCATCCATTGTATGCGATCATCATGAAGTTGGATTAATTGTATGGAATATTATTCCCTTAGATAAAGGTTTGACTATGGAGCTTGAATTATTACAAAATTAGTCCTTATATATCAATCTTCACATAAAATTTACTTTTAGAATTCTTTTTAAACTCTATAGTATAATTTTACTATATTATACTCAACTTGAAGCACATTGATACTTTTACTTTGTTAAGTTTCAAGGGACAAACAATAAAACCTGCCTTGGTAAAAATATGTCTCATGGATTTAAATAATATTTATCAATCCCCCTTTTGTGATTTAATCCTACAATCATTTTATTTTACTTTTGCTTCCCAAATTTTTTAATGCATAATTTAAAAACCATTCATACATTCTCATATATTCCATAATAATCATGAGATACAAACATGTTAATCATAAATCGTATCAAAAGAAACAAAAATTATACCTTTTCATATCATAAATTAAAGAACTTTAATTAATAAAAACTCGTTTAGTATATGTATTTGCTTTAAGAGGAAACAATAGTAGCAACTATCTAGATATTACATTCCCCATACATGCCACATTGTCCTATTCCTAATAAATTGATATTTTTTGAAACATAAGCATGTTGGTACAATCATAAAGTAGTTTAGGTTTCTTGAAGAGAATAAAAAATATGTGCATTACATCTCCTTTTATATTAAATTCATATTAGAAGTTAATAAAAAAGATATGGATAATTGTAGTATTTGATATTTAATTTATCTTATCAAACAACAAAGCTTTTACTACAATTATTCCATTCAATACTTGATTTATTTTTCTATTTGAAAGCACGAGGATACGAAAGCAAAAAAGAAACACCAAATGTGATGCAAACGAAGCCAAAGATAACGCTAAATCCTATGAATTGAAAATGCATGAGAGAGAAACATAAACGAATTGAAACCAGATGGAAAGAAAATATGGAATACAACCCTTTTTATTAATTTACTTTAAAGCTTGGTTACAGCACGTCTCCTCCCTTTTCAGGGGCTAGGAGCGTTAAATAAGGTTTCGTTACACCATGGGTGGTATGCCTTCTTTCACGTGCCCACATGTAAAATGGGCAGACCAAAAGTTGCCACCGCTTGCGTGAAAGGGTCTTTGATTCTTTGTTGCTCCTTCGATGTCGAGATCCTACATTCAAGGAAACATAAAACAATCAGTAGCACCTGCGGATGAAATGAAACATGCAATCCCTGAGCCTACGATTAGTGCATGCAAAAAAAATAAATAAAATGACAACTAAAAGAGATCTAAATAAGCTAAAAACTTGACAGAGGCATGAGAATATCACAGGGAAGGCACAACAAAAAGAATAGTCGAAAAATTCACCATGAATTTCTAATCGCTCTGGGGTGGGATGATTAGACCTGCAAAAAAACATCAGAAAGCACTATCCCATATGTCCCATATGGGAGGCTACCTGCATGTAAAATTTTGGAAAGACCCAGAAGGTCAAATTTTGCCAATTTGGCCTCTATCACCGAGAATTTGATGATGCTACCTACATGTTAGTGAAAGCGAGAAATAACAAAAACATGATCAAAACTACTCATAATTACATGAAATTTGAATGCAAGCCTATCTAAGCAACCTAGAATAAAATGCAAAAGAACAGAACTAAAATCTGCTACAAATTTCTAATCACTCCGGGGTGGGGCGATTAGGACTACAGTAGTGCAGGGGGCACCCGGGGGCAGGACGCCCACCATTTGGGGCCTGATTTTCGCACCAATCCACTTGGGATGGGTCAAAAACCTCTTGTGGTAAATTTTGGTGGGATGCTATGGCCAAATTTTGGGTTTGGGGTCCGTATTGTGCTTCCAATAACCACCCAATGACCTCCCTTCCAAAAGAGAGATCAAGGCTCCTTATTTTTATATCTTTGGGGTGAGAAGACTCACCATTTTATAGACTTGACGGTCTCTGTGTATGAGCATGTAGAGGCACCACTTGGCAATCATGCCTTTCCAAGGGGGAGAAGATTCCTCCCTAATTAAGGGCTCCATGACTACCTCTGTAACTACCTCTAGCACTCCAAAACACTCACTCGCACTCCCATGCAATGAAGGAGGAGTTAAGTGGTGGATCTGGGATGCCTTTTGTCGAGATTTGACCTTTTTCCCATCAAACCTACTATTCGCCCCACCCTAGAGTGAATACTGCTAATCGTCTCTAGGTGGAACGAATACCAGTTTGTAATCATCCTTGGTTGGAACGAATAAGGAGCAAAGTGCCTGAGAGGTGCCAAATCGATATTTGACCTTCAAAAACTATTATGAGAGTGGTTAGGACCACTTTTTAATCTCTAGGGGCTGCCTTGGGGGATGTGTGTGTCAATGTGATCAGCGTTTGTAGCCACATAATTGGATTGGTGTTGTTTTGCTGTCTATAGATGCCCCTTTTTGGGATGCGCTGTGCGTGGCACAGTTCTGAGCAAAAATAGATAACCAAAGCACTAATGATTAGGGTTTCTCAGTAACCTAACCAAATTTTGATGCCCCAAGTATGGAAAGGGCATGCATTCTTAAATCCTAACTTTTGACGATCTAAGGAACTCAATTCAAGTGTTAACCTTTTTCGGTGAGATGTTACTTCATCTTGGACATTGATCAGTCATGAAAAGGCAAAGGGCGCAACCTTTTGTCTATGGGAACCTTGAGTTTATGATTCATGAATGCCAAGTGTTTGATCAGCTTGTGATTATTGCTTGTTTTCTGCCCCAAGCAGGGGCATGATCGTCTTTGTCAATGATTCTTCGAATGCATACCATTTCCTTAATTGGGTGTGTATTTGTTGATTGGTGACTAAGTGTGACTAACCTTAAGCGACGAATCGATGAGGGAATGACCTACATGAGAAAAGCGACGAGTCGCTTGACCCAAGGTGACTTGTGTAAGGGTGTATTTCAGTTTTTTATCTTTGAATGTGTGTGCAGTTTCCCAACATTTACACCTATTTTTGGTGGGTGTTAACCCTTTTGGTGACGCCGTTTGGGGTTGAAATTGTCAAAAATCCATCTTCCTGTGGAGCGGTTCGGCTATGGTAGCCTTCTTGGGGAGTAGGATAGTGACAATTTGTGACCCCGACATCAGTGTTTTAATGCCAAGAATGTCAAGTGCAAAAGCACTCTCTTTCGGCAAATTTATTGTTTTTTGTGTTGCATTTTTTTGCTATTTTTTCATTTTTTTTTTTTTTTTTCTTGCTCTGTAATCGTCCCGGGGTGGGACAAATGCTAGTTAGTAATCGTCCTAGATTGGGACGAGCGCTAACTAGAGTGCTCATTATAGGGTGGAATTATTACAGGCCAAGAGCCTATTTAAGGGCTAAAACTAGGGTTTGGGGTCATTATCATTCGATTTTTCTAGCGATTTGGAGCTCTGAGGAGGAGGAGGTCGAGTCTGCGAAGCGAAGCGCTGTCAAATTTTTCCCGACACCATGATTTCATGAACCGGATCGAGCGGCGGAGCCGAAGCGAGACCGGTAAGTTCTCCTTCTCATTTAGTTAGGTTGTGTTTTATTTTACAGTTTTAAAATCGCAATTTATTTTGAATTTGTTTTTCCGTTTAAATGAAGGTAAAACTCGAGGCTAAAAAGAAATGTTGTTTATTTTTTGTTTATATTTTTGTTAAGGGTATAAGAAACCCTAGGTTTAAATGCGATGTCTTTATTGTTTTAAAACTAAAACCCTAGGTTAAACTAAGAGCAAACCCTAGATTTAGAAAATTTGTTTTTATTCTGATTTTTCATTTGTGAACTTTAGTTATAAACCCGAGGTTAACGAAAAACTGTTATTGTGATTTTTTTTTTTGTTTTTATGTATCAGTTTAAACGTAGAGTTAAAAACCCTAGGTACTGACAAACTATTTTTGAATTTGTTTTGTTTTTGTTTATTATTAGTCAGTTTCAAACTTAAAGTTAAAAACCCTAAGTGCTGACAAACTGTTTTTGAATTTTTTTGTTTGTTATGAACAGTTTTTAGTTGTACATTTGTTAGGTGTGATTGTACAGTTTATTGAACTATTTTACTGTACGTTTATGCATTGTTGTATAGTTTGGTTGTTTTTTGTTATCATGTTTTTTTTAATGTTTTGTTGTTTTTGTTTTGCAGGTGGTGAAGAGTCGGTACCATCAGCCGACGGTGTTCTCTGACGCCCGGGAGGCACTGAATTTGGTGGACTGGGAGTGGCTTGACACCCTTGGGCTCAAGCATGTGATGTGACTAGAGCCTATGGTGGGGGATCGGGCATACCTGACCGCATTGATCAACCTATGGGATCCTCGCACCAATACCTTCCATCTCCCAATAGGGGAGATGATAGTGACTCTCGAGGATGTCTATTAGATTCTATGGATTCTGATAGATGGGCTTCTGATTAGGACTATGCCACGTGATCAGTGAATGGTATTGCTGACACGATGCTTCGGGCATGGGACGAAGGTGGGTGTGGATAGCCCGATGGAGAGGGTAGAGGGCGACTACTAGATTGGCGGCATCTTGGTGTGGTGGTGGCTAGAGAGGGACATGTTGGGAGTGAGGTATGCATTACTGATGACCCTTATTTCCAAAATGTTGTTGCCTGACTCTTCAGGTGCGAGGTTCCTATGGAACCTACTGGAGGTGGTTTCATGTTGGTGGAGTGTCCGACAGAGGTACCCTTTATTATGAGGTGGGGGCGGACAATACTGGAACAACTCTATGATGAGATGTACAAGGTCCGCTACTAGAGGCAGAAGGGTATTGTATGTAGTTATCTGTTGCAGTGCTGGGCGTGGTAGCACATAGCTATGGAGAGGCCAGTGGGGTTGTCGTGGATGACTCGGGTGAAGATGGGTGATAGAGAAATAGGGTATGCAACACTGTGGCATAGGTCAGAGGAGCAGGGGCATAGTCAACGATGGGCAGGTGCCATGGGGCACTATGCTGATGCCTTATTATTGCACTATGCTGATGCCTTAGTCTGGCAGCCATACCTGGATTGTTCAGCTTGGCTTGAGGTTGGGGAGTGGCTTCGATGGGTTCACAGGGGGAGGTGGCTGATCGGGTGACACAAGATCGAGTAGGAGTATTTCCCATACGTTCAAGTAATGCTATAATTTCGGGTGTGCCAGGGGTTTCCTGGTGAGCCCTTGATCTATCGACATCGAGGTGACGAGAGGACTTTATTTTGGTCGTTCATCGCATCGCTAGGG
The DNA here is from genome assembly GCA_028583015.1 of Wollemia nobilis. NCBI lineage: Eukaryota > Viridiplantae > Streptophyta > Pinopsida > Araucariales > Araucariaceae > Wollemia > Wollemia nobilis. Next base: position 6,308,701 of record JAQPPZ010001423.1, read on the forward strand.
GAGGAGGCGGATACCGTGATTGATGTCTCGAACATGGATGACATTGGGGCTACTACTGAGTACGAGTAGTGGTGGACGCTACGGCGATGGTGGGGAGAGGGGCCTCTAGGAGGGGCATATGCGGTAGCAGCAGGCGGGGAGGGTAGAGAGGCAACATGAGAGGTTTGGGGGGTTCCTCTGGAGGATGCAAACATGGTAGAGGTTGACAACTTTGGGGGAAATTATTTTGGGATTTTAGAGCAGCCGGATACGTAGGACATCCCAAAGCAGTGGGAGTTGGAGTAGCCCGTAGTCCCGGATACACCTATGCACCAGGCTGTCTCAGAGGGTGTGGATGTGAGGAATTGATGGGGGACCGAGAAAGACAACACGCAGACTCTCCACGCAAAATCAAAGGTTCTCTTTTATCAATTCAGACACTCATGCAAATTTAGAATTTTTTTCCTTCTATTCATTCAGAAATACGTACACCAACAGATAAACAGCCCGTAGGCTTACAATCACCAGCGCTCGGCTTGGTTTTCTCCATTGCACTCTTCTACGTGTGTTCTTCCTCAATCCACCTCCCATTTTTTCCTTTACAAAGCTCGAGTTTTTTTTTTTTTATTGAGGCCTCGACCCTCCCCTCATTAATGACTCACCTGCACGAATACATTAACAAAACCTGCCAAAATCGGCTTTCCCCGCCGAGTCATCAATTTTCCCTCATTAATTGGCCAACTCCCTGATCCACCATGAAAGCATGCATTTAATTAGTCCTTCACCTGTAACCGTCGCTTGTCAGAATGTTTATTTGCAACAGCTATCTCTTTTCCCGCATGCGCGGCCTGTCCACGTGTCCATTTTTTATTTGTCTTCAATTGGTCACGAAATCGCTACCAAACTGGAACCTTGCCTTCGTTTGTAAATAACGTCACAAAATCATGACCAAAATGCCCCTGAGTCCCTTGCTCAAATTCTTGTTGTAATATCGCGACGTCGCGATATCGCAACGTTGCGACCATTTCCTCCTGCGTTTCGGTTTTCCCTTTTGTTGTCACGACATCACGACGTCACGATATCACGACCATTTTCTGCCTTGCCTTAGTTCTTCTCCGTCGAGCCCTTCGTCAACTCCGCCTTCATTTTTCTTTGAACCCTTCATCAACTCCGCCTTCTCTTTTGAAGTCGCGACATCGCGACGTCGCAATATCACGACGAAACTTGCATTTGCCTCTGCCTTCACCTTTGCCAAAATAGCATCGCGATATCACGACATCGCGATATCGCGACGTCACAATATCATGACAAAAACTCCCTTCGTGCCTTTGCCATCAAAAACATCGTGACATCGCGACATCGCGATATCGTGACGTCACGATATTGCGACAAAATCTCCCTCTATGCCTTTGCCTTCAAAAACGTCGTGATATCACGACATCGCAATATCGCGACGTCACGATATCGTGACAAAACCTGCCTTCGCCTTGCTACTGCCTTTGGGGTCACGATTTCATGACCCCCTCCCCAAATTTTGCTTTGGTAAATAAAACCAAATACATAACACTTAGAAAAGTTTTGGTCGATGCAAGGTTGCTCTGTTGCCGTCGGATGCTCCTACATCAGACACCTGGGGTAAATGGAGAAGTGACCTTCACTTCTATGTTGTTCGATCTGCATCTTTTGTAACAGCTCCAAACGTGCACCTGCCTCTGCAGCCTGCTTAAACCCCATCTCCTGGAAAAAATATTTTTTGCCTTCTACCAGACAAATTTTGGCACTGCTGCACACCTTCTCATCCACTGCCTGTATTGGCTTTAATTTGTGGCGCACTCCATCTTTCGTCAAGGAGTATGTATTTGCACGACCATCATGCACTGCACTCCGATCAAACTACCATGGCCTTCCTAACAGCAAATGGCAAGCATCCATGGGGAAAACATCACACAAGACCTCATCCTGGTACTTCCCAATATTGAACGTGACTAAGCACTATTCACGGACCCATGCTCTATGGTCCTTTCGCAACCATGCAATCCGGTATGGATGCGGGTGTCTCCTCCTCTCTAGTTGTAACTTAGCAACCATCTCCTCGGAGACTAAGTTATATGTACTCCCATTGTCTATAATAACATTACAGACTTTTCCTGAACTTTTGCATTATGTGTAGAACAGGCTTCTCCTCTGATCTGGTTTGTCTTCCTAAATCAGCATGGTTCTCCTCATGATCATTGCTTCTCCTTTCTCAGCCTCTTCAGAATGTTCTAATTCGACATCTTCCTCTGCCACAACAGCTCTGGCAGGACCCACATGTTTCTTGTTCACCCTCTCGAGGTGCTAGGGACACTCATATGCCCGATGTCCCTCTTCTCCACAGTGGAAACATGTTCCCAAAAACACTCCTCTTCCATACCCACGTCCAGATCTACCTCTTCCCCTTGGGTAGCCATTGTTCTGAACTTGGGGTTTGGGTTCTTCATCTTCCTTCTGATCTCGGCTGCTACTAACCTCTTCCTTCTTCTCTTCTTTTCCTTCCTCTTTTCTTCCACCCATTTTTCCTCCGTGCCCTCTACATTTTTGCTTGCTATCAAATATTCTATTTAGTTTTTCTTCAACCTTCAGAGAAAACTGGTAAGCATCTTCAATGGTGCTCAACCGAACTAAGCTCAACTCTTCCTAGATACTGGGTCTCAACCCATTAATATAACGGGCCACCTTCTCCTTGCTTGCTTCTAAATGGCTAGTTTTGATGGAGATTTTATAAAACTCCTCTGTGTATTCTTGGACAATTTTATTCATCTGTCTCAAACTCTACATTTTCCTTAGCAGATCCAACTCGTAATCTGTCAGAATAAACTGTCTTTTTAATTTTTCTACCATTTGTTCCCATCTTGTTATTCTCTCTTTTCCTCTTCGATTCCGTTCCAGTTGTACTCCCTTCCACCATATGTTGACATGACCTTTCAGTTTGGTCTTGGCAAATTTGACCCTCTCGGGATCTTCAACTTCTTCATACTTTAAGTATTCTTCCAGATCATTGATCCAGTCGATCAATTCCTCTAGATCCAGGTTCCTAAAATACGTGGAAACTTCTATCTTCAGTATCTTCCCAATTTGGGATATGGATTTGTACAGTCTAGATTGTGCCAGATCTACAGCCTCCTCTTCTTCTTCATACCGATTCTATTCTTCATCTACTTCGTCTTCACTATCTGCATCTCTTCTTGGTTCGTGTCCTCTACGCAGTTCTTCTTGTAGGGCCTAAACTTGCCGCTGCAAAGCTCGAAAATCTGCTACTGCCATCATGCCTCCCCCACCAACAAGGCTTCTTCTCGGAGGCATTCTACTCACTTTTCATGAGCCTTCCCACAGTTCCTAGTGTAACTGCCTCGTCTGGCAATCTGTTACACACTCAGGAACTTCCGGCTCTGATACCATTGACGGGGGACCAAGAAAGATAACACGCAGACTCTCCATGCAAAATCAAAGATTCTCTTTTATCAATTCAGACACTCATGCAAATTCAAAAAAATTTTCCTTCTATTCATTCAAAAATACGTACACCAACAGATAAACAGCCCACAGGCTTACAATCACCGACGCTCGGCTCGGTTTTCTCCACTGCACTCTTCTACGTGCGTTCTTCCTCAATCCACCTCCCATTTTTTCCTTTACAAAGCTCAAGTTTTTTTTTTATCGAGGCCTCGACCCTCCCCCCATTAATGACTCACCTGCACGAATAAATTAACAAGACCTGCCAAAATTGGCTTCCCCCACCGAGTCATCAATTTTCCCTCCTTAATTGGCCAACTCCCTGATCCGCCATGAAAGCACGCATTTAATTGGTCCTTCACCTGCAACCGTCGCTTTGTCAGAATATTTATCTGCAACAGCTGTCTCTTTTCCCACACGTGCGGCCTGTCCACGTGTCCATTTTTTATTTGTCTTAAACTGGCCATGAAATCACATGTCGAGATATCGTGACCAAAATGGTGCCTTGCCTTCGTCTGTAAATAACGTCATGAAAACATGACCAAAATTCCCCCGAGTTCCTTGCTCAAATTCCTATCGTGATATCGCGACATCGCGATATCACGACATCGCGACTGTTTCCTCCTATGCCTCGGTTTTCCATTTTGTTGTCGCCACATCACGACGTCGCGATATCACGACCATTTTTTGCCTTGCCTTAGTTCTTCTCCCACGAGCCCTTCATCAACTTCGCCTTCATTTTTCCTCGAACCCTTCATCATCTCCGCCTTCGCTTTTGAAGTCGCGACATCACGACGTCGCGATATCGCGACGTCATGATATCGCGACGAAACTTGCCTTTGCCTCCGCCTTCGCCTTTGCCAAAATAGCGTCGTGATATCGCGATGAAAACTCCCTCCATGCCTTTGCCGTCAAAAACGTCACGACATCGCGACGTCGTGATATCGCGACGAAAACTCCCTCTGCGCCTTTGCCTTCAAAAATGTCACGATATCACGACGTTGTGATATCGCAACGTTGCGATATCATGACAAAACCTACCTTCGCCTTGCCACTGCATGACCCCCTCCCCAAATTTTGCTTTGGTAAATAAAACCAAATACATAACACTTAGAAAAGTTTCGATCGATGCGAGGTTGCTCTGTTGCCGCCAGATGCTCTTGCATCAGGGATCGCGTTGAGATAGCACGATTGGAGGAGCTACTTCGAAGACGGGATGAGGATCTTGGGGAGGCTTTGTAGGAGGGGGATCTCCTATAGACTTAGTTGGCTAAGTGAGATAATGCATTTGTTGCATACCGCCGGTGGGATGGGGAAACAGATGCTGCGTGGGAGAGGGATATCCTGCGAACTCAGTTGGCACAGCGCAAGGATGTAGTGGTTGTGTATCATCGACGGGAGGTGGAGTTGTTTCAGCACCATATGGATTTGGAGGGAGATATTATCCACATCGATGAGCGATTACCTGAGCTCCTTGGAGGTGGGTCTTCATGTCAGATGAGAGACAACAATACTAAATAGTCGACATTGTCTCATCGTAGGTGGTTGGATGACGGGGACGCTAGTGGGCATGATGCAGGGGCTATTAGCAGCCGCCCTGAGAGGTCGTATAGGACCCACACCATGGGGGATAGTTCATGTCACACCGATCCTGCGTGATCATGGTGGCTGACGCCCTAGGCTTGCACGTTTTTGAACTTTGGATTTTTTGTGAGGTCAAAGTACTAGTTTATTGTAGCCTACGGGCATTTTGATGATATATATATACATGACTTTTCTTTTTGGTTATACACTTGTCATGATTTTTTTTTTTGTTTATGCACATTTATTTATGATGATGTATGCATGTGGTATTATGAATGTGATGTTTTTAATTATATGATGTATGCATATGGAATGAATGAAATGAGTTGTTGATAACTCGTTGATGGCACCATAGACTGTACAAGATTTATTGGCTTTTGTACTTATGTGATGGCTTTATGGAATGACTTTGCATGTTTAATTTTGTTCTTTGTTTTGTATTTCTTGTGGACGGTGATGCAATAATGGAATGTGCTATGGTTGTGCTAGAATGTAGTTAAGGTTTTCTGAGACTCAGATGTTTTAACTGACTAGCCAAGGCTGTATTTTTATCTTACAAGACTTTTGAATAAGATATGAATTAGACTTGAGTTCGACCAAGTTATTTTGCATCCCTGTGTGTGCACTTGAGTTCGTTTATGTGGTATTGGTCAGGATACCACCAGTGCTAGATAGGCTATCAACCAAACCTATACTGAGGATCACCTAATTAGCTCCACTAACTCCTTTGTTGTATTTAGTCAGATTAATCTGTAGTGCTATCTAGGATACCAGGAGCTAGGTCATCCACATGCAAACATTGATCTATACACAAGTTAATTGTGACAGATATATCATCATATGGGAGGTTGGCCACCAGTGATCGATAGGCTTTCCACCAAACCGGTACTAAGGTTCACCTCATGACCTTCTGAATGCTAAGAGTTCCAGAGATTCAAGTTCGACTCCTTTCTTTTCTTCAATTGTATTGGGATACTTGCTCTTCTGTAGTGATAAAATTCACTATTTTTTTTTGTTTTTTCTTTTGATCAAGGGATTTGAATATTGAGTGATGAGAATCACTATTGCTTGTGCCTTTTGATGTATGCACTTTGGTTTTGATGTCAAATTTTTGAGATTTGACTTTTGCAAAAAATTGTGTTTGATGTTTGTAACTTTTTGAGAACTTGGGATTCTTGGGGAATTGGCTAGGGAAGATGCTTGTCCTTTTGCCAACTCTCAGTATTCTTGGGGTCATTCGCATAGGGGGGTGATCAAGATAACCTTTTCACTAGATGGTATCCTGAATTGCTTTGTAGGTTTCATATTTCGTTCACACAACTTGGGAATTTTTTTAATGTGTTTTAGCTTGTGTTGGGATGCTACATAACAAGGTGTGATCCAACTAGAACTTTACCTTTGTAAAATCTGTCTGACTTTGTGCAATATTTGGCTAAAAAGCTAATGACAGCTAAATGACAGAAACTCTAGATACATTAGAAGACAACTGACTATGATATGGCAAAAATATGTCAATGACGTTTATTTTTGATGGACTGTTTATAGAGTGGAGAAATATGGAAAATGATGGATTTGCCAAGTAATTACAGTCTATGGTGCATTTGACTTGTATGATCAACAAATATGCAATGTATGGTTGCGATGCCTATGCAGCTTATATTTTTGTGTTTTTGATTGATTGATTTTTGTGAGTATGAAAATGAGATGCAAAAGAGTTCTTTATTGTTGTGATGATTTTGAGTATGCATGGAAATGAGATGCAAATTTTTGTTATTTTTGATGATTTTATTGTTTTTGAATTTTCTTATTTTTGACCAAGCGATTGTGGGAACCCTTGGAGCTTTTGGTTTGACCATAGGGATGATGGGTACCTTTGGGGCGTTTGGTTTGACCAAAGGTTTTATGGGCACCTTTGGGGAATTTTTGGGTGACCAAGCGATTGTGAGAATCCTTGGAGATTTTGGTTTGACCAAAGGGATTATGGGTACCTTTGGGGAGTTTGACCAAGCGATTACGGGAATCCTTGGAGCTTTTGGTTTGACCAAAGGGATTATGGGTACCTTTGGGGCATTTAGGGGTTGACCAAGCGATTGTGGGAATCCTTGGAGATTTTGGTTTGACCAAAGGGATTATGGGTACCTTTGGGGCATTTAGGGCTGACCAAGTGATTATGAGAATCCTTGGAGCTTTTGGTTTGACCAAAGGGATGATGGGTACCTTTTGGGGCGTTTAGGGGTTGACCAAGCGATTGTGGGAATCCTTGGAGTTTTTGGTTTGGGCTATGGCTCTTTTAAATATGGAATGGCTGCAAATGGATGATGTTCAAGGGTTCTAGTTCCTTGATTCCGTCAAGAGAAATGAGTCGGTATGTTCTAGATCCTATTTTACTATCAATGACATAAGGACCTAACCAGTTTGCCGTGAACTTGTCCCTTAGATGGGGCAAAAAGTTAGAATTTTGCTGGTTCTCTTTTAAGACCAAGTCACCAACTTGAAAGTCCCTCAGGTGAACCTTCATGTTGTATGCTTTCTTAAGTCGCTCTTGATAGATACGTAAATGCTCGAGAGCATTGATGCATCGTTCATCGAGCAACATAAGCTGGTCTAACTGGGCCTACCGCATAGTGTCATCATCGATGAAATCTTGCATTGATATGCGCAGGGAAGGAATTTCCAACTCGAGAGGCATGACTACCTCGGAGCCATACACTAGTGAAAATGGAGTTGCCCTAGTGGGCGTTCGAATGCTAGTGCGATAAGCCCATAGAGAAAGTGGTATTTGAATGTTCCAATCCTTATGACTATCTACAATTGTCTTTTTGAGGATGGCAACTAGCATTTTGTTTGACACCTCTGCTTGCCCATTTGCCTACGGATAATAGGGTGTCAAAAAACTGTGCTGAATTTTGTACTTTGTGGTCAAAGCATGCACGTCTTTGTTCTTGAATGACGTCCCATTATCCGATATTATCTTGGATGGAATACCAAAATGACATATGATGTTATGCTGCAATGCGGTGTCCAGTCGTAGAGGTTAGCAAAATTGCTTCCACCCACTTGGTGAAGTACTCTATGGCCGTTATGATGAACGTGTGATGACCTAAAAACATAGGGGATATCTTTTCGATTAGATCTAAACCCCACTATGAAAATGGCCAAGCTGATTGGATCGGCTACAATGCCTAAGAAGGTACATGTGTCAAATTAGCATGGTGTTGACACTTCACGCACTTCCTTACATATACGCAACAATCTTGCTCTAAATATGGCCAATAATAGCCCATGTGAAGAATGCACTTTGTGATGGCCATACCGCTAAAGTGGCCATCGCATGTACCATCATGCACTTGGGTGATCACCCAAGTGGACTCCTGTTGGTCCAAGCAACGAAGGAGGATTCCTTTGTAGCTGCGATAGTACAAAATGTCTCCTAACAAGACATGTTTAGCCGCTTTATGTTTAAATAATATTTTCATGATGTGTGTCAATCCAAGTGGGAGGTTACCTAACTTAAGGTAATATCTTATGGTTGTGTACCAATCTTGCTGATTAGAAACCTCGATGGTATGAACAGTCAATCCCTCTTGAAGTTCATCCCTAGCAAAAGCTGAGCAAGAAAGAACATGTAAGAATAACGTTGTGTTGCTATTAAGGGGAGTAGGGGATAATAAGGACCCCCAGTTGGCATGATTTAGACGATCATAGATTTAAGAGAACTTGTTCGAGGACAGTTCAATCTAGATCAGGTGGATTCCTGGCGTTAATTTAGATCTTACATGTTTCATCATGGATTGCGATAGTGTTTTGACTTGAATGGTTGTCATATCACCAGAAATGTCTTACGGGATTAGTGACCCCAAGGAGGCCATAGTTTTCGCAAAATGATTCGATGATCGAGGGAGTGCCTCGATGTCATACCATTCAAGGTTTACCAGGAATTTATCCACAAGGGCTTTGTAGGCCTGCAGAACTGGGCATTTACATTGGAATACCCCTTTGACTTGGTTGACAATTAATAGTGAATCACCAAAGATGTTCAAATGTTTGATGTTCATGGTGATTTTTGTTTGAAGACCTATGAGCAAGGCTTCGTATTCGGAATTGTTGTTGGTGCACGAGAAATCTAGTTTAAATGATAGAGGTATTGGAGCCCCTTGCAGTGTGAAGAATACAATTTCTACGCCACCCCCTTGCTCACATTTAGAACCATCAAAAAATAGGGTTATGTCGGCCTATGACTTAGGCTCATCAAAATCTGGCGATTCTGATACATGGAAGACCCCATCATCGGGTAGCTCTATGGTCAAAGGCTGATCATCTTTGAGAGGAGCCTCTACTAGTTGATCGGTGATGACTTGACCTTTAATGGATTTTTGTCCAATAAACTCGATGTCAAACTCGGTCAACAACATGATCCATTTCACCATGTGGCTTCTATGATAAGTATGACTCATTATGTACCGTAATGGATTCTCCTTAGACACAACATACGTCGTGTTGCTCAGCATGTAATGGTGGATATTTTTGGTAGAAAACACCACTGCCAAGTAGAGCTTCTCAACGTATGCATAGGTAAGTTCATAACTGACCAGGGTGCGGCTAAGATAGTGTAGCACCCTAAAATTGGCACAGTCAAAATTATAAAATTTACATTCACCTTAGTAAATAATTTAAAAATCAAATTTAACCTCCCAAACCGCTCGTTAACCATCGGGAAATCCGTTTCCCCCTTTTTCGTGCCATTTTTAGAGGTTGTTTTGACCGTTTGACGATATCGTCGCCGATCAGACGATATCGCCTCAGATTTGACGATTTCGTCTGGACTAGGTCGTCCAGACGATCTTGTCGCAAAACTGAATTTGCATAGTTGGAATCCGTTCCAACGGGTCTCCAATCCGGGCAGAAGCGTGTCTGCACCGTTGGGACCCTCCCCCGTTGGAGATCTCCCAAATTGGGATGATCTCCAACCTCCCAACAACTCCCCCTAAGCCTATTTAACTTCTAGGATTTTCCCTCCCCAACCCCTGGCTGAATTTATCTGCGAATTGAATCCCTCTGTGCTAAAACATCATAATATTATTTTTGCATTAGTCCCATAGCAATTTTGATGCAGGTATATCATTGATTTTCAACTAGAGCCAGCACCTATCGTCGTCGATGAACCTGTCCAGATCGGAGGCGATCCTGTCGAATTCGAGACGATTTAGTACTGATACGAGACGATCTCGACTGCAGCCCACATCGAGGCAATCAGTGCCTGGAGTTTGCTTTTCTCAACTTTGTCTCTGTTATTTTGTTTTGCAAATTAGATAATACATTCAATTTTTATCCTATTTTGCATCTGGAGTTCACCCATTTAGCTTAGATTGCATGCTAAGTTTATGATCTGCCATTTAAGCACAATAATTTGCATTAATTTCTGTTCTTGAATAGTGTTCAGCATTCATATTATCATTTGGTGTAATTTGCCTCTATTAGCATAGTGTTATGTCTTGCATTTTGCATCTATTCTCTGTTTTGCAGGTTTCTGACGGATTCGTCTGACGAATTCGTCAGATCGCAGACGATCTCGTCTGATTGCAGACGATTCTGTCGAATCTCAGACGATCGGGACTGCTTCAAAATCAGAATCTTCTTCAGACATCCGGATCAGGTATTCTCCGTTTTCCTCCTGTAAATTCTCTGTTCTCTGCTTTTAAATCTGTCTGCTGTATTCATGAAAAATTGCATTTTCATATAGTTTAATTTAGAATCATTCGGCCAAACCTAGGATGAATGCTTAAGATTAAAACGAACTCATTAAACACATTCCAAAACCTAGGCATGGAAACTGCCATTAAATGTTTCCTGGTGAACCCACCATCCGTCGAAAAATCACCAAAATACACCTCCCTTGAGAGGCGGGACCTTCGCAAAGTCCTCTCGTCCGAGGTACCGCATCATCCTTTTCCCATCCTCCTTCCGGGCGCGGATCCTATAGCCTGAAGGTAGGGATGCGAAAAATTTGGAGCGATACATTTTGGTGAACCCGACGTGAATGCATCATAAACCTTTTGAAAAACAAAAACAAAAACAAAAAAATATATATATGTGTACAAGAAAAACAAAAACAAAATCATCATTTCAAGTTTGTATGTTTTAGATTCAATTCTAAATAGTAGATGCTAAATATTACTTTTAGAAGTACTAAAGAAACCATGAGTTTTTACTCAAATCAATATGAGCCCATCAGTAATGTTGGAAGAATTCAGCCAAATACATTTGTTGATTATGATCAACCTTATCCCTATTCAACATCACCTCCATCACACTTCTCTCATTTTTCATCCTTACCCCAACAAGACAATCCCTTTGCCAATCCTCTTCATAACGATATTATCTATTCTCCCATATATCCATATTATGTCTATCAACCCACATATAATCCTCCTCCACCTTTTCAATACTCTTCTTTCAATACAACACATCCATTTCAACAAGAAAATACTTATTCTTCCAATTCTACCATGCACTCACCTCATACTTCGCAATCTTCCTATCATCATTCTACCCATAATAAAGAAAGTAGAGGTGAGAAACCATTAGGTCCTTTTATGACGAAATTCCTAAGGCATTTATCAAAAACCTCTCAAAAACCTTCATCACGTAAATTTACTAAGCTCAATCAACCAATGGATATAATTCTCAAGTATTTACTTGACACAAATAAGATTGAACTCCCTTCCATAAGACAACTTGATACCACAGTAGATTGGTTTAAACATGAGCTACATTGTGAATATCATAGAGTAGATGGACATATGACACAAAATTGTAAAGATTTAAGATGTGCAATTCAAGATTTGATTGATAAGGGTATTTTTAATATAAAGGAATTACAATCTACAACTGATGATAAACCTCCAGTAAACAATCAAACTCCTACACAACAAATACCAATAATCAATCAAGACATGGAGATCTCCCAAGAACTCCTATTCAATTATCAACAACAAGAAACCAATCAAATATTGCATGTTAATGTGTCCCATCATGATGATATTATTAATATTGTAACAAAAACTACAAATGAGCAACCTCAAGTTCAATCAACTCAATATGATATTCAAGATATGGATTCCTCATTTGACCAACCTTCAAAACTATCTTTGACTCTAGAGAATGATCCAAAATGGAATGTAAGCATAGAAAGCTCATCTTTAGAATCAAAATCTCAATCTGAAATCCACTTTGATAACCAACAACAAGTGATTAATCCTCAAGCAAAGATATCCCTTTTAGAAGTATTACAAATTTATCACAAAGAAATTTTGTTCAAAATACCTAGCCAACAATTTGTTCCTCATCATATTTTCTCTAAGAACATAATTAATGGTATAAACCCTCTTGAGGTTAACCATATTTCATTCTATGATGAGGATATTCCTTCCTCTACTCCACAAGAAGACTCCTATCTTTACATTACAGGATCTAGTAAAGAAACACTTGTTAGAACTATCATGGTAGATAATGGCTCCTCTCTTAATTTATGCACTTATCAATTATTCCAAAAACTCAAAACAAAGGAAGAAGATCTTAATGAATCAAATGTTATTATAAAATCTTTTAACAATGAAATTCAAGAAGCTCAAGGTACTATAATTCTTCCTCCTAATATTGGATCCAAGATCCTGGATACTTTATTCTATGTAGCATATTGTCCTTCACCTTACAACCTACTTCTCGGAAGTCCTTGGATTCATACGATGAGGGTTGTCCCTTCCACTCTTCACCAATGTTTGAAGTTTGAAATTGCAAATAAAATTGTTACCATACATGGTGACCCAACACCATTTGAAGAATATTTAACGGTTGAAACATCAAGTTCTATACATTCTCTATTATCACAATTATCTTCTATCCATCACTTTTCTTCATCCATATATGATCATCCTTGTTTACCAAATAACATCCATGCATATCTTTCACATATACTTTCTCCATCTTATCAAGACTTGGAATATAGTGATAAGAATGAAGAACTTTCTTATCCTTCTGACATTTTATTTTGTAACATGATCAATTTTCCACATATAAAAGTCAAATCTTTTGCTACATTATTCTACATTATAACAAAGCTTTTGTTATCACTACCTTTTATTCATCACCTTTTGTTCTTACCTTCACCTCAATCAGATTATCCTTCAAAACCTCCTTTGATTTTGAAGCAACCTTAGACATGCTATACTCAAATAACCTTGTATAGTGTATATAGACCATCTTGTATATACCACCAATTTCAATTCATAAATTAAAATCCAAAAACATCAAAAATATTCATAAATCTCCAAAAATCTTCAAAAACTATCTATTGCATTTATTTAAAGCACTTGTTAAATTTTTTTGCTCAAAAACTAAAATCAAAAATCAAAATCTAAAAACAGCTATATGCTTGACTCTTTCGAAACCAAAACAATATACAGAAGAAAGAGAGAGTCAACATTCTCAAAACTTCTCAAAAGTGTTTATATATATTTTCTTACAATTATTGCAGTTATATGTTTCAACTTATTTTGGATAAATTAGCATTTATTTTGAATCCCTCACTTGCACACTCACAACAAATAAATATTTTGATTTTATCTGGCATGATTACTAATCTCTCTTATATCAAAGTTCACACAATTTAATTAAATAAAGTTTGAGCATAGAGAATTGATCTTGTTATTTACTTAAACCAAGCACATCTTTTCACAATAAAATGATTATATTTGTAATTTCCATGTTTTGATACATAGTAGAACTGATTTCTTGAGCGAAAAGTTTCCCCTGCTATCCTATCATGCACATGGTCTAGAATCTTTGAGAATTGGCAAAAGGACAAGCTCACCCCTACCCAGAATAAAAATCCCTTGCTCTACAGCTAATCTGAGCAAGTATCCCTAGAACAAACAGAAAAAGAAAAAGAAAAAATTCAAGAAAAAGAGAAAAGAGAAATGTTCTTTTATATCATTATAGCAATGTTCCAAGCATTATCAAGCAAAAGAAATACAAAAGAAAAATATGCAAAGTTCAGCAGAAAGCGAAAGCAATAAAATCCCTTTCCCTACCCTTTGAAAAGAAAAGAAGGGTTGATGAGCTTGAATCCCTGGAATTCTCAATTATTCAAAAACTGTGAGGTAAGCCCCATAACAGGTGGTTTGTGCCCAACTTGCTTGGCCTTGGGTAACTCCTAGCGTGGCGATATGTCTGTCACATTAGCGACCTTCTTTTGTATAGACCTATGTCTGCTTATGGATTAGCTAGCTCTTGATAATCCGATCTACATAGTGGTCTAATATGGTTATATGCATCTACATCATGGTTAATGAACACTTATTTGGTTTCTTCAAATCACTTGTATCATAGTATCTTGCTCAAAACTGGTAAATGAACAATGCAATCGCACACACATTTGTATTTGAGAGATTTTGTCTATCATTATGATAAATCAAGATCGGAAATGAATTCACATATGCACATGGGATTCCTTATAAATCTAACTTTTGTCTTCAAAATACTTTGAAATATTATTTTTGCAACTTGTTTGGGAATAAATCAAGTACAGTTGTTTTCACAAAGACAACTATATCATAGAAAAATCAAAAATTTCTTTCAAAATACACAAATCAAATCATATATATCTGGTTGACTTTCGCGACGATGGTATAGCTCCACAACCAAAATTGGAATTGTATGCCTAGCGCAAGTCCTCATTTTCATATTTTCTGTTCATCAATAATCAATCATGCAATAAAACCTTTTTTTTGGATTTTCGCGATGATGGTATAAGTCTATACCTACATATTCTATGCCTAGCGCAAACCATTGTAACAATTTTTATTCCCCATTTATCAAAAATCATAAAAACCATATGACTTCATTATGTTACACAAATTATGCTTTTTAAAATCAAACCCATTTTCATTATTTCATATCATTATGTCAACCTTTAACTTTGCAATGATGGTATAATTCCTAAGGAATTATTCACAAATTTTATCACACTTAGGAATTTATGCCTAGCAAAAATCATTTTAAAATATTTCATGTACAAATATTTTTCATGAAAATCTGAAAACAAATCATTATCATCACCATCATTTTTCATCATTGCACCAAAGTCTTAAGACAGTCTCTTAAGCACTCTTTTTACTTTTCGCAATATTTCTATCCTGGGATTAGCTTGACGACCGAGTGAGCAGCGACTCCATGAAATGGTCTATAATAGCGACAATGTCCTTTGAAATTATTGTTAGAAGTCTCTTTTTATTTTATTTTTTTATCACATTTTCATTACAAACAACCAATTTGTTACATCAGATTATTTCATTTAAAATCTTACAGCATGACATCAAAATTATAATGTTTCAAAATGACATAATTACATGAGTCATCGAATCAATCAATCAAAACATTAAAAGCATCATAAAAATACATAAGACAAGTCATATGATCAAAAATATCTCATCTATATATGTCACAAATATATGTACATTATCAAAACTGGATTGGTATGCCACAATATGTACCTCGGCATACTCAATCCTCTATCAAACAAAAAAATATATATAATACAACATCAATGTGCAGCCCTCTAGCCTCGAGAGCCCCTCGAGCTCTCTGCCTCATCTCCTCCCCCGCCCTGAGGTGGACGAGGTGGCCCCATCGCAGTCTGTGTCATCCTAGTCCTCGACCGAAGCTGTGACACCTCAGCATGGTGTCATGCAACCGCATCCTGTAGCGTCTGCACCTGAGCCTGCAGATGATCTCTCTCCGCTCGGAGAGTAGCCATCTCGCTACTCTCTCCTATGTCCACACCCTTGCCCTTATCGGGCGATGGTGGCCTCTGTGGAGATGGGGGTCTCTCCTCCCTCCTCTCCCACTGTCGTGGCCGCTCCTGTGCCCGTGGCCTCCTCTGCTCTCTCCCGCCGTGACCCTGGGCCGCCTCTATCGCTGCCTGGTGCCGCCTCCCTATCCGACGCACGACCGCATGGATCGGACCCTGAGCCCTCGTCATCCGAGGAGGGCGGATGCCTACATACCAGGCATCGTAGCCATCAGCTACCCCTGCGTCGTCTCCATCCACTGGCTGGATGGGGGCATCATCCGCGTCCTGACTCCAGAATCGTTGCATGTCTGGAGCCCCGCTAACCGTGGTGTTATCCCGGACAGTCCGGGAAAACTCATAATCCTTGAGAGATGGGATCCCCTACTGTAGACCGAACTACCTCAAAACTCGGTCGTAGCGGTGGAGCTCCACCTCTCCCCTCTCCATCCATAGCCAGCAGACTCGCCTGATGCGAGCCAGCTCCTGTCCATCCTCGGCCCACCCTGGGTGCCCTCGCCACGGCCTCCAGGTGATCTGATCCGGGATCAACTCATCAAGTAGTCTCCGGGACATCGACAGGTCAATCCGCCGCTGTGCCCCTCTCCGGAGCCACCAGTAGAAGACTCGGGGCCTCTCCCCATCTACCCCTATCAGTGGAAGCCCTATCGGCCTCCGCACCGCAATGTGCTCCCAGCACCAAACCTGTAGTAGCGATGTCATCACCAGACATCGGCCGCCCTTGTACACGACCCCATACAGGATCCTGTACAACCGGCATAGAACAAAGCTGCCCTAGCAAAACCTATACCCATGGTCCCGCATATCGTAGATCACATCTGCGAGCATCCATGGTACCCTACACCCGCTCTGGTGGCACAGCAGAAGTCCACCAACCACCCCAGATAGTACCCGTGTGAGTGTAGATGCCCCAGGCATCTGGCGTAGTGCCTCGATGTTCACTCCGCCCTTCTCCAGGGCGAAGCTCGGGTCACCGCACAGCCGTCCCATAGCGTGGCCCTGGTTGGCCGTAGGAGTGATCATCCATCCTTGTATGGGGATTCTCAGAATCCTCCATACATCCTCCAGTGTGGGAGTCATCTCCCCTGTCGGTAGCCAGAAATAGGAAGAACCCGGATACCATCTCTCTGCTAGGGCTGTCAGTAGCCCCATATCTGTGGATACTTGTGGCATCTCCGCCACATGCTGCAAGCCGCCTGTGCCAGTAGATCCCGCTCTACCTGTGTGAGCGCGGCCAAGTCGTCTCTCAATCCTCCATATTTCCACTCCCTGCTCTTTAGTAATCCTCTCTGCAAACATAAACAACATAAACAATAAACAACAAATAATCATTAATCAATAATTCACATAATCAATAATGCAAGTTAAAAATTCAATTTTTTTGCAATTGATGATATCGCCCACTATTGGACGATATCGTCCCAAATCTGAGCATAATCGTCTTCGATTTCGCAGTTCGAAATCGTCCCTAATTTGATGAAATCGTCCCCCTTTCGACGATTTCGCCCTCGGGCGAAATTGCCGAAATTGAGACGATTTCGTCGAAATCGGGACGATTTCGTCCCGACGACGTCGACGGCCCAAAAACGGCCGCGATGCTCAAAATTCACCTAAAAACTATCTAAAAAGCATGTAAATTCAAATTAAATCAGTTCTAAACTAAGTTTAGACCCTTACCCGTAGACCGCGTCGGACCTCTGCAGATCTGTGCACTGTCTCGACCATTTTTGCTTCAGAGCTCTAAAACAAGAAAAATGAACAGTAACAATGAATTAGGGTTTTTACCCTATTTTTCTTAATTTTATTCAACAATATTTTTTTGCTTTTTCGCGTTTTTACCTCAAACGTTCGATTTGGGTAAAAACACGGAGGGGGCACCATAGTAAGCTGTCGTACGATTCGACCAAGAATCGTCGCCTAAAAATGGGTATAATTTTTTGCTTTCTCGTAGATCGAGAAGAACTCATCTTTAACGTATTTTCTTCGAAAAATTCGCTAAAGAGGGGGCAAAATGTAGCACCCTAAAATTGGCGCAGTCAAAATTATAAAATTTACATTCACCTTAGTAAATAATTTAAAAATCAAATTTAACCTCCCAAACCGCCCGTTAACCGTCGGGAAATCCGTTTCCCCCTTTTCCGTGCCATTTTTAGAGGTTGTTTTGACCGTTTGACGATATCGTCGCCGATCAGACGATATCGCCTCAGATTTGACGATTTCGTCTGGACTAGGTCGTCCAGATGATCTTGTCGCAAAACTAAATTTGCATAGTTGGAATCCGTTCCAACGGGTCTCCAATCCGGGCAGAAGCGTGTACTGCGCCGTTGGGACCCTCCCCCGTTGGAGATCTCCCAAATTGGGATGATCTCCAACCTCCCAACAACTCCCCCTAAGCCTATTTAACTTCTAGGATTTTCCCTCCCCAACCCCTGGCTGAATTTATCTACGAATTGAATCCCTCTGCGCTAAAACATCATAATCTTATTTTTGCATTAGTCCCATAGCAATTTTGATGCAGGTATATCATTGATTTTCAACTGGAGCCAGCACCTATCATCGTCGACGAACCTATCCAGATCGGAGGCGATCCTGTCGAATTCGAGACGATTTAGTATGCGATACGAGACGATCTCGACTGCAGCCCACATCGAGGCAATCAGTGCCTGGAGTTTGCTTTTCTCAACTTTGTCTCTGTTATTTTGTTTTGCAAATTAGATAATACATTCAGTTTTTATCCTATTTTGCATCTGGAGTTCACCCATTTAGCTTAGATTGCATGCTAAGTTTATGATCTGCCATTTAAGCACAGTAATTTGCATTAATTTCTGTTCTTGAATAGTGTTCAGCATTCATATTATCATTTGGTGTAATTTGCCTCTGTTAGCATAGTGTTATGTCTTGCATTTTGCATCTATTCTCTGTTTTGCAGGTTTCTAACGAATTCGTCAGATCGCAGACGATCTCGTCTGATTGCAGACGATTCTGTCGAATCTCAGACGATCGGGACTGCTTCAAAATCAGAATCTTCTTCAGACATCCGGATCAGGTATTCTCCATTTTCCTCCTATAAATTCTCTGTTCTCTGCTTTTAAATCTATCTGCTGTATTCATGAAAAATTGCATTTTCATATAGTTTAATTTAGAATCATTCGGCCAAACCTAGGATGAATGCTTAAGATTAAAACGAACTCATTAAACACATTCCAAAACCTAGGCGTGGAAACTGCCATTAAATGTTTCCTGGTGAACCCACCATCCATCGAAAAATCACCAAAATACACCTCCCTTGAGAGGCGGGACCTTCGCAAAGTCCTCTCGTCCGAGGTACCGCATCATCCTTTTCCCATCCTCCTTCTGGGCACGGATCCTATAGCTTGAAGGTAGGGATGCAAAAAATTTGGAGCGATACGAGATAGTAAGTAGCATGTTCTTTATGTAGTTCATTTTTCTAGGCTAGCATGGCGCCTAGTGCCACCTCAATAGCTGAGATGTATAAGTAGAACGACACTCCTAGTCTAGGTGGTGCCAATACTAGTGATGAAGCCAAGTATTTTTTAATATCATCGAAGGCTTACTGGCACTCGTAATCCTAATGGAATGCTACTCCCTTGTGTAGTAATTTATTCATGGGTTGGCACTTGTTAGATAGATATGCTATGAAGCACTTGATTGACACGACCTTTCCCTGCAGGCTTCTGAGCTGCTTTATGGTAGTTGGGGGAAGCATTTCAAGGATTGCCTTGACTTTATGTGGGTCTACCTCGATGCCTCTCTTTGAGACTATGAAACCCAAGAGTTTTCCAGATGTGACGCCAAATACACACTTATTGGGGTTTAGTCTGACTTTGTGTTCGATGAGGTGATCGAGGATCTTGCTTAAGTCATCAAGATGATCTGGGCACAAAAGATATTTGGCCAACAAATCATCCATGTAATCTTCCAAAGTTTTATACATGTGATCGTGGAAGATGTATGTCATGGCATGTTGGTAGGTGGCACCAACATTTTTAAGGCCAAAGGGCATGACCTTATAAAAAAATCTCCCCCAAGGCGTTGTGAATGCCATTTTTAGTTGGTCCTCGGGATTGATACGAATCTAGTTGTATCTCGAGAAACCATCCATGATGGAAACCATCCATTTTTAGTTGTGAATGCCATTTTTAGTTAGTCCTCGGGATTGACTCGCTGTAGAGTCTACCAATGCATCAATGCTATGCAAGGGGAAATAATCCTTAGGACTCGCTTTGTTTAGATCTTGAAAATTAGTGCATATGTGAATCCTCCCGTCAAGCTTTTTGACGGGCACCATGTTGGACAACCATGGTGGGTAATCCATGCAGATGATAAACTATGCATCCAACAGCTTTTGCAATTTGTCTTTGACCATCAAGGCTACTATTGGGTGCATCTTTCATAGTTTTTCTTAACTGGCTTGACTATCGGATCAAGCATTAGATTATGCATGACTAGCTACGGGTCTAGCCCCGACATGTCTTTGTAGGACCATGCAAAAACCTCCTTTTATTTGAGAAGGGCAATGTAGTCGGCTTGCTCTTTGGGGGATAGGCTTACCCCCAACTTAATGATCTATGGATTCATTGGATCAGAGCCGATGTCTACGTCAGTCGTCTCCTCGACTGACATGTGGGACCCATCCTCAAACTGGTGTGGAGTTAGGATCAAGTGGATATCATTCGTTGAATTGAGATATATGTTAGGAACTTAGGGTTCCTCTTTAGAATGGAAGATATCCTAAGTTGGTCCTGGAGTAAAATGAAGCATCTCACCGCAAGGCCAGTACTCTGATGGGGATGGTGGTGAATTGACGTGATCCTAGTATATAGCATCTGTCTAGAAATAATGACTTTGTTAGATTGGCTGGATTGTTGATGGGGGCAGTTAAGTCAATGGAGATCATGTTGATGAAATGATTTTGGTCTCCATTATGTGCAAAGAGGAGGACAAGGTCCACCCTCGACACTGATATTGCTATAGGGGGTCTGGGCGAAAGGTGCTCTCTGTATGCCCAAAGTTGTGAATGTACTACTTGGTCCAATTGTGCTAGTTTTAGGTGTCACCTATGCCTTGGCCCTATGTTTAGTTGTTCGAACATGTCATCAATGTCCACGGGGTATTGTTGTTGTTGCATATGATTGAGATAGGCCATCTCAGTTTCATCTTCATAATCACTGTTAGAGATCCAAAGGCCTTCATTGGTTCCAACAACTATTTGTGATATTTGAGGCTCGTCCTGCTCGAGCAAATTGATATGGTCCCATCGGGGTTGTTTCGCTCTCTGCGGGGGGACCTAATTTTCTTGATGTGGTACTTTTTCGATTGGAGCATCCAAAGGGAACATTGCCAAGAGGATTTCTTGGTAGTCATCCATGGGGGTCACTTGTGAGTGATTACTATCTGATTTAAAAGGGTACCATGGTGCTACCTCATACTCTGATTCGTCTTTCAAAGATCCTTCTTGACCTTGTATATTTTCTCTTTGTATGTGAGTTCTCAAACTTTCTCCTTTCTCGGTTAGAGGGAAGGGGTTGTTGAGGTCAACAAGGTTGGTCGTCAACAATGGGAGGTAATCCCCCAATGTATATGTTGTGTTGGGGTTGGCATATGGATCTAATGCCAACCCATCCTTGTTGCCTATCCCTAGGCCTTGCATGTTCTCTACCAAGATGTCCAGGGGTAGGGGGTGGTTGAACCCTACTCCTGATTTATCGTATGGCATCTGATATCTTGGTTGGAAAAGAACACGCACTACTTGCTCATATCTGCCCAACCCATATCCATGCCAATTGCATTGGCCAAGATATCTTAAAGCAAAGTCTGGGTTGGAAAAATATTTGACGTCCTCAGCGAAAGGCTCTTCATCTTTGTCTTCTTGCATGTAAGGTTCAATGCCATTATCAAGGCCCCCATATACAAAGTTTGTCTGGCTTGGCGGGTAGCCTAGAGGAACAATAGTGCCTATGGGGAGGTGAGGTCTCCCCATGTCCTACATGGACTCCAGTATGGGTGTTGCTACAATGTTGCACACCAGATACTCCCCCAGGCCCATGTTGGCCATCTCAATAGTGATTGTTGGTGATTGAGGAGGTGGGAATGGGAGTTCTTCCTGAGTCCACTCCATGTTAGGTGAACTAGGCACCTCGACTTCCACTCGGCTAGGCATATCTTTCGTAGATATAGTTGAGACTGATGGTGGTGCCTCTTCCAGGGGTTTCTTCCCATTGTCCTTCAGTGTGGCCACTGTAGGTACCATTGTTGGCGAAGGACTAGATGACGAAGATGGACCCGACTAGGGATTTTATGGACTTAATAGTGGGGATGCATGCAGAATCAGACCCTGTTTAGATGGATTCAATTGAAAATCCAAATGTGTTGATGGAAGGGTCGATTGCGGCATCAGCTACACTGCATTGCAATACTTGAAGGGTTCTAAGTCCACCGGGACTACATGCATTTGCCCTTTGAATGTATACTTTAAGCATTGGTGGGCTATTGAAGGGACACACTTCATGTCCCTGATCCATGGCCAACCCAAAAAAAATTTATAAGCCATCTCACCCTCCAAGATGTGGCACAATGTAGGAATAGTATTTTGTCCCACTTGGATGGGTAGGACAATCATTCCAACTGTCGAGCATATCACATCATTGAATGATCATAGAGTGTAGGTGAAGGCCACGATGTGAGATGTTGGCAACTTCAAATGTTTCAATGCTTCTATTGTAATGATATTACTAGAAGAGCTAGTGTCCACCAACACCCTCTTATATGGAATCCCATTGACCCATGTAATGATGTGCAGGGGTGGATCCGCCATGTCACCAGTCACTAATTTCAATTCGTCCTCTCTAAAGGTGATAACTAGCTCGGTGCATCGTTTGACATGTCCTACGAAGTTGTTGAAAGAGTTTGCTTCGTGGGGCTGCAACTCGATGGATTTAAGTATCTCCATTAGAGCTTCTCGATGGGGCGATGATTGTTCTATGAGCTCATAAATGGAGAGCCTATCTGACGTGGTCCTCAAACTCTGGGTGAATTTGGTCCAAATTATGGCCACTAGTCTAGGCAGAGGAGGTTGTGTAGGGTGCAGTTTCGGTTGTGACGTTGTTGGCACCTCTCCTATAGCCGTCGTAGGGGTAGCTATGCTCGGGTACCTTTTGTTTTGAGTCACTATACTGATCATCCCTACATACCCCTACATGGGATAGTTATGTTTCACCTCATTGACTTGTAGGGTCTTTGCCTATGCATCGTGGATAAGCAAGGGTCTTTGAAGACCTCCATCTGTTGGTTGTTTGGCGCTACTAGATTATCCACCACTAGCATCTTGTTGTCGATTAGGTCTTGCACATTTATTTTGAACTTCCAACACGCATAAAGATCATGTCCCTTCTGTCGATGAAACTTACAGTACAAGTATTCCCTATAACCTTTGGGTTTTGGCACGTTGGGGTCTACAAGTCGAATATCTGGAAAGTTTATTAAGTTTACTGCTAACAAGTGGTCAAACAAGGAGTCTTTAGACTCTGTAAAGGGTGTAAATTATCGCCTAGGGTGACGCTGCTGATTTTGATCTTGTCGATGGTTTTCTCTTTCATAACTGTCAAGAGGGACCACCTGATAGTTAGCCTTTTTGGGTTGTGTTGCTTGTACAGGATTAGGTACATTTATAGCAACCTGATTGACCATGGTGGGTTTCGGTTGCTTGGTCCTTGTCTTGGCGTTATTAGACCATTCTTTCTTCTTTGGCTTGGCAATCTCACCATCCTGAATCTTGATATACTCAATGATTCTGGCTTGTGCCAAAGCTTCCTCTAAAGTGGCATATTGTTGCAACTACAATAGCATGGAGATCGATCTCAAATAGCTCTTTGAGAACATTTGGGTAAGGTCGGCCATAATAGGGAGGTAGGGAATGTCCACCAATTTCCATAGGCCACCATGGTTTCTTCCTCATACTACCTGAGGCTGTCTAGGTCGCTTAGTGACGCCTTCTTCTTGGTGTTGAAGGTGAAGCATTCGAGGAACGCGTCCACTAGCTGATCTAAGTTACTGATGTTGTGCATTGGTAATTGAGTGAACCAGTCCAAGGCAGGGCCTACGAACATGGTTATAAATGTTCTTAACAACAAAGCATCATTATCCTAAATGCCAAAGTATTGTCTTAGGAATCTAGTCACATGCTATTGGGCATCCTCCTCACCTCTAAAGATTGCCAACTAAGGCATCTTAAAGTGTTCAGGGTATGGGGATGCTGGCACTAATGGATGCACTGGGTGACTATGGAGTTGGTGTAAAGTGGGATTTTGGGGCCTAGAAGTCTTGGTCTCCACATAATCTAAGCACTCTAGCAGTGCTTTATATGCATCGAAAGATTTGATCTCTTCCTCCTCGGTTAGTTCCCATTGTGGGTTGTGGGAAACTTGAGGCCTATGGAGGGGTGGCTGGATAGCACCCCCTTTGCCTTGGTAGGGTGTTTCGGCTCGCTCTTCTTCTTGCTCATACTCCTCATAGGCTTATTGAGTAGTTTCTAGGTGAGACCTATAAACATGGGTGGGTCCCTGCAGAGGGTGCCCATCGTTGTTCCTGGGAGTGGCCTCTCGCTCAGGTCTAGGAGGTCTCGGAGGCAACACTTGGTAAGGTCATGGGGATCTATCTCGCACCAAGGTGTTGTGCCTCTCATATAGTTATGGTCTTTGGGTGTGAGGGGTTGGAACCCTCTCAGGCATAGTGTTATGGAGAAGCTCATCTGTTTGACACTGAATGCTGAATGCACTCTTTGCTAAGGTGATACAGGTGCTCCAACTATTGCTAGTCTTGCTCAAGCTGTGTGATTTGTGCTTGGTGGGCAGCATGTTTGGCAAATGCCAAGTCAATTTGTTTCACCGTCTTAGTTCTATTGGGCCTAGATGCCTATCCTATGTATTTATCTTGATCATGATGATCCGAGATCTCTATAGGTCGCTTTTCTCTATCGAGGTTGGTGGAATTCACCCGAGGTTTTGGCCTGAGTAGGTGATTTTTGTAGATAGCAGGTGTGGAGGCGCATTGCTCCCATGTTGTGTATTGATATTGAGGAATGTGATGGTCTTCCTCATGCTCCCTTTCGGATATGTGAATGGTGTAGGCAGAGTTGGCTCACCCTGTCTGAAGAGCCTTGTGCTCTGGATTTGGCTTGTTATTCCTAACAGTGATGAGGGGTAGAGGAGGGATGACATAATCATGTGGCCTCTCCTTATGGACCCTATGATGTTCTAGCACTTCATTGCATGGTGGCCACTCATACTGAGCATCTAAGGGAGCCTTCTCATTTATATTGAGTGCCATGTATAGGGACGCCTCCTAAAAGGGTCTATGCTAAACGAGAGTGCCCCTCGAAAGGGAGCCTCTATAATCCCATTCTAAAAATGGCATGATGTGGACTATCTTGTGGGTCCGGATGCCAAGGTGGTATGACCAAGTCCTTGGGGCTATAGCGGAGGTGACTTGTGCCCCTTTGTACACTTTCTACAGCTTCTGCCCATAATTGGGCTTGGCTACGGGTGTACACCATGGCGGTGTCTCTCTACAAGCTATGTAGATTTTTATCTTTTTTTTTATGATTTTTTTTTTGATGCTACACTAAACAAACAAGAGCCACACAATCAAAGAAGTGATTATCTCATTTATAGATTAAAGGTGTGCCCTAAATATGGTTTAGTGTATTTTGATTTTTGTTTTGAAAGCTTTGTAAATAATGTGTTGTTGTGTATGCAATATGATGTCTCTTATGTCTCCCAAAATGGTCACCCCTTTAATATACCACTACCAGGCTATTATACCAAACCTCTCAATATACCGACCCTTATGTGAGGGAAACTATTGGTACGTGAGAGCAAAATGGTACGTGGAACATAGGTGGTACGGAATGGGTGTCACCCTATTTTTTAAACCTACCATAGAAGACTTATCCTCATGTGCTTGGAATCACCCCAGCTACACTCAGTCAGCTTTCTTCAGGATTTACATCTGGCAATAGTAGTGATTGGGGTTATGGATACAAAAATTCAAGCCAAGGTGGTGATGAAATCCATCATTGGTCTTGATCAAGGGTTGGGGTTTTACGACCAAATCCTTGTAGTTTAAATTACCACAAGGTGTGTGGGTTTTTTTTTTAATTTGCATAAATGAAGAAAACAAGCATTAAAAACTCTCCTATGTAAGCAAATAACCAGCTAAAAGAAAACAAAAAATAGAAAATGACAAAAGGTGTTTAGGATCCCTACCTCTTCTCTGCCCAAATCAGATGCTTCTAAGTTTTTGCCCTGAAACTACACAAAGAGCTATTCATCCCTGGGTGGGATGAATAATAGAACTATATTCATCATAGGGTGGGGTGAATGCCCATTTGTCCTTGGATAATATGAATTCCAGCTCTGTACTCGTCACATACTTGAACGAATAGCAGTCCATCATTTGAAAACTTAGTGCCTGCAAGAAAAAATAAGCAATTTTTGATCAAAAGTTTGATCTCAAAAATAGAGGACAGCATCCCACCGTGATGGCCACTGAAAGCATGAGGATACGGAAGCAAAAAGGAAACACCAAGTGTGATGCAAGCGAATCCAAAGATAATGCTAAATCCTATGAATTGAAAATGCATGAAAGGAGAGAAACATAAACAAATCGAAACCAGATGGAAAGCAAATATGGAATACAACCTTTTTTATTAATTTTACAACACATCTCCTCCATTTTCAGGGGCTAGGAGCGTTAAATAAGGTTTCGTTACACCATGGGTGGTATGCCTTCTTTCGCGTGCCCACATGTAAAATAGGTGGACCAAACATTGTCGTTGCTTGCGTGAAAGGGTATTTGATTCTTTGCTACTCCTTCAGTGTCGAGATCCTACGTTCAAGGAAACAGAAAAAAATCAGTAGCACCTACGGATGAAATAAAACATGCAATCCTCGAGCCTATGATTAGTGCATGCAAAAAAAATAAATAAAATGACAACTAAAAGAGATCTAAATACTCTAAAGACTTTACAAAGGCATGATAATATCACCGGGAAGGCACTGCAAAAAAAACAGTCAAAAAATTCACCACAGATTTCTAATTGCTCCGGGGTGGGACGATTAGACCTACAACAAAATGTTAGAAAAAACTGTCCCAAATGTCCCGTTTGGGAGGCTCCAAATCACCTAAAAATTTGGGGGTTAGGTAAAATGGGGTATTTTGTAAAGACCCAGAAGGTCATATTTTTCCCATTTGACCTCTATCATCGAGAATTTGATGATGCTACCTACATGTTAGCGAAAGCGAGAAATAACAAAAATATGATCAAAACTGCTTAGAATTACATGAAATTTGAATGCAAGCCTATCTAAGCAACCTAGAATAAAATGCAAAAGAACAAAACTAAAATATGCTACATATTTATAATTTATCCGGTGTGGAGTGATTAGGACTACAGTAGTGTGGGGGGCGCCCGGGGGTAGGATGCCCACCGTTTGGGGCTTGATTTCAGCACCAATCCACTTGGGATGGGTCCAAAACCTCTTGTAGGGTGTTGTCGAAAAATTTGGGTGGGATACTGTAGCCAAATTTCGGGTTTAGGGTCCGGATTGCGCTTCCAATAACTACCCAATGACCTCCCTTCCAAAAGAGAGATCAAGGATGTGAAAGGCACAATCAAAAGTGAGTATGCAAAATGGCAACACTTCATTGCTCAAAATGCTCCTTATTTGTATATATTTGGGTTGAGAAGACTCACCATTTTATAGACTTGACATTCTTTTTGTATGAGCATGAATAGGCACCACTTGGCAATCATGCCTTTCTAGGGGGGGAGAAGATTCCTCCCTGATTAAGGGCTCTATGACTGCCTCTGTAACTACCTCTAGATATCCAAAATGCTCACTCATACTCCCATGCAATGAAGTAGGAGTTAAGTGGCAGATCTGGTCTACAATTTGTCGATTTTCCCGTCAAACCTGCTATTCATCCCACCCTGGAGTGAATACTGCTAATCGTCTCTGAGTGGAATGAATACCAGTTTGTAATCATCCTTGATTGGAACGAATAAGGAGCAAAGTTCTTGAGAGGTGCCAAATCGATATTTGACCTTCAAAAACTATTGTGAGAGTGGTTAGGACCACTATTTAACCTCTAGGGGCTGCCCTGGGGGCTGTGTGTGTCAATGCGATCAGCATTTGTAGCCACATAATAAGATTGGTGTTGTTTTGGTGTCTACACTATTTTGAACATCATTAGTCCTTCTATGTAAAATAAGAATGGATTCAATTATGATATATGTGTTATATTTTACCTATAAATCTTTATAATCGGGCACATGAGTTAGGTCAAGCATATACATTCTAATGATAGAAACATACAACACATTGTGAATAAATAGACAATAGTTCTTATGTTCTTTAAAGTATTAAAAGGACCCACACATTAGTTTATAAGCTTATATTATTTTTCAAACTTGATGGAGCTCTTGTGATATTAAAATATTATAGATACATTATCATACACTTGAAAAATTCTTCTAATTTCTAAGCATATATATATTATAATTTTTTCTATTTTGGAATTCTATAATCCATTGTTCTAAAAAAACTATTTTTCCTCTTGGAGTGGCTTTCTCTCAACTACTGCTTGATTTTTAAGTTGCTAACAACTTAGAGGAATTCCTCAAACTTATCCATTCAAATCCCTATGTGGTATCATACCAATGGAACTATGATAGTTAGTATTATATTAAAAATCTATCAAAATATGATACTTATATAATTTTTTATTATGATCCATAATATACATACACAACATATCTTCAAGTATATTATTTACTCTTTTATTTTGTCCATCTATTTTATGGTACTATGTTATGCTAACATTTAATAGTATGCTTAAAGCATTTTGGAAGGTCTTTTAAAATATTGAGGTGAAGAAGGAATATTGGTCAAAAATTGTATTTTTGGAAGATCCATAATGTCTTAGAATATCATTGATATAAATTTTAGCAACATTATTTTCTTTAATATTATTCCTTATAGGTAAGGAGTGAGAAATTTTATTCAACTTGTCTACTACTATAGTATGGAATTATATCTATTTTTGGTTAGAGGTAAATTAATAATAAAATTTATTTTTACCATATTCTACTTATGTTTTGATATCTCAAGAAGATATAATAAACTATAGGATATTAATAGTTGACTTTAACTTTGTGGTATGCAAGGAATCTTTCCAAAACCTTAGTTATATCCTTTTTCACTCATAGCCAAAAGAAAAGCTACATCAAATCTAAATGTATCTTCTTTACTAATGGGTTAGTAGCATATGGTACTATTTTTCTCCAGTTAATAAATAATATCTTAAATCACATGTTGATGGTGCTTACAAAACTCTTTTAAATTTAAGAGTATCATCTCCATTAAAAAAATATCATGGATACTAATCTTAATCAATTTTACCTATATATTTTGACTTGTTGACATGATTGTACCTATTATACTCTTATAATTTCCTTTTAGATTGATACATATTATTATTATGGTAACACTTCTCCTACTCAAATCATATAAAACATTATGCTTCCTACCCTTCATATAATTAATATGAAAATCATATTCACATAAGAATTTTATCCATATTCATTGATAAGAATTAATATGTTGGATGAAGATAAATATCAATCTCTTGATGATCATATTTTAATTTAAAATTTTGCAAAGTATATAGTTCCTCCACGTAGACATGTCATGAACTATGGCAATTATCTCAAGATCATGGATAGGACAATTTACTTATTAATTCTTAAAACTATGTGACTCATAGGCAACCATGTGTCATCCTAAACCAACATTTCCTCTAACCTTCCATGGAATCTTCAATACCAAATCCAAAATATTTTTGTTAGGCCAATAATAAAAAAAGTTTGTGTAACTAGCTTTATAATCCTATGAAACTCACATATTTTGATATAATTATAGGAGCTAGCCAATCTGATATTGCTTTCATTTCCAAAGAATATAGCGTTCCCTATATATATTATGGTCTAATTACTAAATTTATTTATGTAAAAATAAACATTTAAAAGTTCTAGCATAAAAATTCTATTCTCTAGGACATAATTATATCTATGTTATATTTTTTTCATTTTCTTTCTCACCCTTTGATTAAATTAATATATCATCTAGAAATACTATAGTAAAATTTTCTTTTTTTTAAGAAACTATTCACTAAACTAATCAAAATTACTAGAACATAAGTTAACTTGATGAAACTACCATAATATCATAGTTTCCATATTCAGTCCTAAATATCATGTTGTGATCATAAATATTTACAATCCATGATTGATGACACTTTGACCTTAATATTTGAATAGATTGCATTTGATCAAATAAGTCATCAATATAAAATTAAGGATATATATTTTTTATTTAGGCTTTATTTAGCTATCTATAGTCAATGCCCAACTTCATAGATTAATTATTTTTTAAGAAATATCATCATTTCTCCTATAGTGACATACATGGATGGATTAAATCTTAATAACATAATTAGGAAACCTACATTTTTAGATCATGTAATTTATAGTTTGTCAATATATAATGTGACTTAATTATAAGTTTTATCTTAGGTAGTAACTCAAAAAAGAAATCAAATTCTCTTACTAACCAGCACCTTCATATTTCTTCTAGAAAACCACCTCCAAATAAACCGATAATAGGATGTGATCTAGTGTTATTTAGTTTTTATCACTTTGATCAGAATGAGCCATGGAATCAAATACTTAAATTCCCTTACTAAGACTATATTAAGGTACATAGTTGATATCATTCATAACTACATAGGATGATCCATGCCACTTAGTTGTGCTTTCTCTCCTTTGTGACAAACACATTCCACTTTTATTATATCAATCATGTCTTGATCTAGTTATAACCAATTAATCATATTAATAATAATATAATGGGATACCAAAGGTGTAACCAAGATATATAGGCATGCCAATCTTGTCAATATTATGGTCTGGGAGGTCACCATCAAAGTTTATACCCTTAGATGAAACGTAGAGTCCCTCCCAATCCTCTTCTGGGTTTTGGCCATGCTCCAAAGAATCGGAATGATTGGAAAATCCTAGAAAAGAAAAAATGAATTTGGAGAAGAAAGACTCTTAATAATTCCTTGGGTTTGAAAGGTAAAAAATTTCTTTCTTCCCATACTCCTCATCCTTCTGGGATGATCATTTCTCTTAAAGGGGATTATCCTCCCCTTCCAAGGATCCAAACTATTTAGAGTAACTTGGAGGTGGTTCTTTCAGCATATCCTATTGAGTCTGGCTTAGACATTCCTCTTTCAAATTATTTTCAAGGCTTGGACTTTAGGGTTGAGGACTCTTTAGAGGCCCTTGTGCTCAAGTCATCTCCTTTGAAGGTGGATTCCCCCAAGGTTGTGGGGTTTTCCAGTTGGGTGTGTTCCCAACATTACTGATTCCCCTAAATGTGTTATGGAGAAAGGATCTCCCAGCCCTAAAAGAAGAAGCTTGCATAAGGGAATAGTATACTATGGTGTACCAAACAAAGTTGGTAGACCCCCAACTAATTTTAGGAAGAAAAGGACTAGGGATGAGGCTGTGGCGAATGGTGGTCAATCTCGCTTGGTTGGATAAGGTGATAATGGTGATAAAAAACTCAAGTTGGATGGGTTCAAATATCCTCAATTGGGGGAATTGGTAAGAAGCTCTCCTTTTAATCCCAATGAAGGTTTGATCTTGGAAAATTAGAGGACTTAATAGTGCCTCTAAAAAGCATCTTCTTGCTTCTTTGCACATGGAGAAAGCTCCAAAATTTTTGTGTATTCAAGAATCTAATTTGGATGCCTCTTCTTGGGAAGATACTCAAAAGGTGGTCTGGAAAGACTCAGGTTTTATAGCTTCTGAAGCCTCTGGTTTGGCTGGTGGTCTTATATTTTTTTGGGATTCAGCTAAATTTTAAGGCCATGTTATTTCATCATCTAATAGGGTGATCAATATTCTTTTTGGTGCAATTTGTCTCACAAGTGTTGGGTAATGTCCAATATTTATGCCCCGAATTACTATTCTGATAGACGTAGATTTTGGGCACTTATATTGGATATGAGGGCAAATTTTAAAAATGAGTTATGGATGGTAGTTGGTGACCCTCTAAAAAATGAGGTGGTAACATTGTTGATGACAGAAGTCTCTATGAATTTCATCAATTTGTTAGCCAAGCGGTTGTCTATGACATAGACCTTATAGGTTCTAAATTTACCTGGAGTAATCGAAGAGGGGACAATAGTATTATCCTAAATAGACTTAATAGGATCTTCATTTCCAAATCCTCCTTCGATATTTTTGGAGATGCTTATTTATCTACCGTTCCTAGAATTGGGTCGAACAACAACTCTTTGTGGCTCGAAACTCCTGAGGGGTTTCCATTTCTTCCTTGTCCCTTCTGTTTTGAAGTGATGTGGTGTTCCCATAGGGATTTTGAGTTCTGCATCTCTAATTGGTGGTAGGAACCTATTCTAGGTGTAGGAATATTCAAATTGTTAAACAAGATAAAGAAACTTAGAGTCCACCTCAATATTTGGAACAAATTTTCCTTTGGGAATATTTTTTAGGAAAAAGAGTGTTTCAAATCTCTTTTGTCTTCTATTGAATATTAGATTGAATCCCAAGGTCATTTGGAGGGTCTCCTTGTTGATGAAAAAGCTACTCTTTGTGCCCTTCATAATGTTCAGGCTGAAGAGGAGTTGTTTTAGAAACAAAAATCTAGAGAGATTTGGCTAAAAGAAGGAGATCATAATTCATGTTTTTCCACTCTTCCACCTTATGGAGGAGAGTTCAGAATAGAATCAGGGAAATTATCAAATCGTATGGAGTGCGTACTTCAAAAGTTTTAGAGATAAGGGAAGAAGATGTGGATTTATTTAGCTCTCTTTTATGCTCTCCACCGACCCGGGATAGAAATACTTAATCTCATATGTTTGAGGCAATCCCTTACATTATTTTAGATGATATGAATTCTGCACTTCTTGCTCCATTTTCTAATGATGAGATTATGACAACAGTGAAGTCTATGGGCCCTCTTAAGGCTCCCAACCTTGATGGATTCCATCCCATTTTTTTCTAAAATTTTTTGCACATATGTGGAAGGGATGTTTGTGAGGCAATTTGCCATGCTTAGAAGTAGTGTGTCTTCCCTAAGGCCCTGAATGCTACTTGTCTAGCTCTTATTCCTAAAAAGGACTCTATGACATCGTTCATTGACTTCAGGACCATAAGATTATGTAATACCATCTAAAATTATTTTCTAAAGCTATGGCAATTAGACCGAGGCCTATTCTCCCCATTATCATTGACTTGACCCAAAGTGGTTTTGTTCTGGGAAGACAAATTTTGGACGGTGCTATTGTTATCCATGAACTTCTTCAATCGATGTAGAAAAGTGGGAGGTTAACCTTATTTCTTAAGCTAGACGTCAACAAATCCTATGATAGAGTGTCATGGCCATTTTTGTTTATGGTCCTAAGAAAGTTTGGCTTTAGCAACTCTTGGGTTAACCTCATGGAGGCTACGATTTCGTCAGCTTGGTTTTCGATGCTGATAAATGGTTCTCTAGCTAGATTTTTTAACTCATGTAGAGGTATTCGTTAGGGTGATCATATTTCCCCCTTCCTTTTTATTATCATGGTAGAGGATCTTGGACGATCTATTAAAATATGTAGTATGGAATTCGGTTTAAGGTTGACCTTACTGATAAACCCGATCTCTTATCAACAGTTTGTAGATGACACTCTTCTCTTATGTGTGGCATCGGTATTTCATGCTCAGGATGTTAAAATGATTCTAGGTGATAAATTACCTTAAAAGCAATAGCTTCTTTGTTAACACCCTTGATATTCGATAGCAGAGGATTGCTTCAATTTTGGGATGTCATATTGTTTCTCTCCCAATTACTTACTTGGGCCTCCCTTTATTTGCGGGTTATTTGAAGGAGTCATTCTGGACTCCTATTCTAGAGTGGGTACAGAGAAAAATTTCCTCTTGGAAAAGAGCCCTCCTCAATTAGGTCTAAAAAGTGGTCTTAGTCCAGAGTACGCTCCAAAGTATTCCTTAATATTTTATGTCTCTCTTCAATATTCCATCCAAGTTGGCATCTAAATTTGATAGTATTTTTAAGTCCTTTCTTTGGGCAGGCCCGAAGTTGAAGGGGAATTTTCATCTTCTCTCATGGGATCAAGTTTGTAAAAGGAAAAACGATGGAGGCCTAAATTTAAAAAGTGTGGTTGGTATGAATAAGGCTCTGGTGTCGAAGTTGGCCTGGCAGGTTGCTTCTGGTATTGATCACCTTTGGTGTCACATTATAAAAGATAAATACAATTTTAATTATTTCCTATCAGAAAATCTCTCTTCTAGAGGTTCTATATTTTGGAATAGTCTAATCAAATCCAAGGATTTTATTAAAAATAATATTTGTTGGGTGATCAAAAATGGTAGGTCGGTATCCTTTTGGGATGACCCGTGGCTCAAAAACCACCCCCTCATAGAGGACCATCGTTTTAGGAATGTCTCTTTGCTCTCCAAATGGGTTAGCTTTGTTATGGTGACAAATTTTTTCATCCTTCATAATAACCATAGAGAATGGTCCCTGTCTCTCCCCTTTCTTAGATTAGCCTAGGATTGTTTGGACTGGGAATTTATTCTTACTGAATTGCTAACGCACATTGCTGACCAAGAGGAGGTGGTGGACCAGTTGGTTTCGGATGGAGATAGTGAGGGATATTATATTTTTAAATCAACTTACTCTCTCCTTTACCATCGAGGAGGTGGTGATTTCCCATGGTCAAATATCTAGATTAAAAATTTAACTCCAAAAATTAATATTTTCTTCTGGTTGGCAGTGCAGAATAAGGTCCTTACGATTGAGAACTTACACAAGCGAGGTTTTAATCTACTCAATCAATGCTTTATTTGTAAACAATATTGGGAATCTACTTCCCATTTGTTCCTCAAGTGCAAGGTATTCCAGGAGGTTTTTTATTCCTATCTTCAGCATATTGGGATTGCTTGGATGTTACCAAATTCTATCAATGATTTGATTCATCAGTGGATGTCACATTTTTCCTCGCCCCATATTAAGTGTTTTTGGAATTTTTGGCTTCCCCATATTCTTTGGGGAGTGTGGAAGGAACAAAACATGAGGGCATTTAAAAATAAGGAAGGATATCTCTTGCATTTAAGCCAAAAAATCTTGGGGAAAGTGGGCGAGAATGTGTCTTATGTAGTAAAGGACTCACTCCCTTATATTCCTAGGGATCATCCTAATTTTGTGGTTGAGCATTCTCTCAGTTTCCACCCAGATTTAAGACCACCTCTGGCTCTAAACTTATGTACTTTTGTTCATTGGTCCCTGCCCCCTCCAGGGTGGTTCAAAATTAATTTTTATGGGGCATCAAAAGGAAATTTGGGCCACCCTAGCATCGAGGCTATTATTTAGGATCAGTATGGTACTACCATATTGGCATTTGTAGAAGATATAGTTGTTCAATTGTCTCACTTTGCTTAATCTTGGGCTACCTTTATGTGGATTTAGATGCTTAAAGATATTGGCATTCATTGGGCCATTATTTAAGGAGACTCATTAAATATTATTAATATGCTCAAGGGCGATTACAATCTGGGATGGTGAATCTCCAATTTAATTACAGAATTGACAACACATTTAATGTCTTTGGAGGAGTTGATCATCAGGTATGAGTTTAGAGAAGTGAATACAGTGGCTAATTTCCTTACTAATTTGGGTGTTTCTAGTTAGGGCTTGATGATATGGTGCACTAAATTTCCTACAGAGATTATTTGCCTTATTAATGATGATAATATTTTATGATCTTTGGGATGTGTTTGGTCTTCTGATGTATGTCCTTTCACTTAGCGATTATCAGCAATTACTCTTCTCTGGGATGATGTTGTAGGACCTTTACTTTGCTCAGATACCATGTACTTGGGACCCTCTTGGCTCTTCGTTTGCTCTCTAATAAGATAGGTGACCCCTTTCCCTCTCCTGATTTTTGAAATTCAAATTTTGAATCCCTTCCCAACGTCTTTTTAGGCCCTCGGGAGATGGACCACCTTGGGTTATGTACAGTCTCCAGAACATTCTAGGTGGGCACTCGTATCTGTGGTTCTAGGTCATAGTGTCTGTCAGATCCTTGGGATGGTTTCCACATTGTGCAAGTTGAATTATGACTTTTCTTGTCCCAGTGTAGTTGCTTCCATTTTTTATGCTCTCCTATTTTATTTTATTTGACACTTGTATGGCAGTTTTATGATCAAGATGTCTTGGCGAAGCCTTACAAGTGTTAGGGCCTTACTATTATGGCAGATACCTGGTTCCTTTTTGGATTTTATTAATACTCGCCCCTCTTGGATCTTGGGGCTCCTCCCCTTGTTATCTGTGCTCCTGCATGATTATCCTATCCACTCTCTCTTGATGGTTACATCACTTCTCCCCATGATGCATTTATTCTTGTTGCCCGCTACGTGGGTTTTTTCTTCCTAGTACAAGGATGGTTGATTTATCTAGATGACTAGTCTCAGGACCTTTTTTTTTCTTTACGGTGCCTCCCAAGCCCTTCTTTGGCACTATTTTGTTGAGTTTGGGGGTGAGGCTTCTATTTTTTAACTTTTTTATAGCCTAGGTTATAGTTTTTCAAAGTTCTCTTGCTATTTGGAGTTTTGTTGTTTGGGTTTTCTTCCCCTTTCTATCTCTGAGTTTTTCTAGTTTGTTGTTAGTATGGGTAAAGTGAATATCTACCTGACTAAGCTTAAATTGAGTAAACCCCGTCTTGAGCTTGCATATATGTCCTTTGATGAGGAGGTCAAATATATCTTGGTGGAACAAGGTATTATAGAATACATTCATAAGTTTCATGGTCATAGCGCGATGCTTACTAACTGGATGGTTTGTTATAGGAACAATGGTTGGGTTAGTATTGGCTCCTAGTTGTTTCAAGTCTTCATGGAGCTCATCAGCAAAACTACTAGTATGATGTTGGATATTACCTATCACAACCGTGATAGACATTCTTTGTTGTAGTAGATTAGTCTATTTTAATACAAGGAGGAATTATTGTCATGGATCTAGAATGATTTCAGCGTTGCGGCCCTGCATCCTCCTTGGGATAGGGTTTCTAGGGTTATCATGGACTATTTTACCCTCGATCGTTCCTATGAAATTATTATGATATTTCATGCTATGTTTTTAAACCACTTGAGATGTAAATCCTGCATGAATATTCCTGCGTTTCTTTTCCATTCTATGAAGAAGTCCTTTTTGAGTGGTCAAGACGGTCGTGGTTAGGCCCCTATTCATAGAGTCCTTGCATTGCTGGTATTTGAGAAGGTCACCTTTGAGAATGGTTTAAATACTAATGATTTTCTCGAGCCTTTTGTAGATATTCCTTGTCCCATGGCTGGTGGTTCTAAGAAGGTGGTGGAGTCTCCTAGCTCTCTTGGTGGTGGTTCTAGTTTGACCTCTAGGATGGATTCTGATGGCAGTGAAGATATCTATTCATTTTCCTTTGGGAAGGGTTCTAAGAAAATTTCCAAGAATATTCAAGTCTCTTCCAAAGGTTTTTTGGGGAAGTCCTTGGCTGTGGAATCCCTTCCTTTGGTGGGTCCCACTTGGGAGTCTCTCCAACATCTACATCACTAGTTTCCTCAACTACAATTTTGAGGACAAAGATTTTCAATATAAGGTTTTTTTATTGGTATAAGGGATTTTGAAAGGATCCCTGAACCTTAAACGACATGGAACTAAGAAACTAAAATAGAGAAAATATAAATGTTTACACACCTAGCTAGCCAACTAAGATACAACCACAGGAGCTAAACCAAAACATCATATTTATAAGTAAAATTAAATAAAGGGCCAAATAGAGCTAGATAAGTGACCATGCAATAGCTAAAGGGGAAAGAGACCACAGACTAGAGCTTATCTGAAACCATATGGATCAAAAAGACTTAAAAAAATGACAAATCATATTACTCAAAAGTAAGGCCATCTATGCTATCCTTTTTGTCGAGGAGGATGACCTTAAAGGTCTTAGATTTACTGGCAGTAATGGTCTTAAAGACTTGAATTGCATGCTCGAGACTGGTTAAGGCCTTCTACTGGGCCTAGAAAATATTCTCCAACATTTTTAGTGAGAATATTTGAATGATCATGTTTGGTTCTAGACATCACTTTTGCATCCATGAGGGATTGATCCAGCTCATGGAGAGTGGTTTTAGTGGTGATATGGTCAAGGCTCTTGATTTTTCTTGTAATATTCTGCATGCTTCTATGATTGTAGGAGTTATGACTGTTCATCACAATGTCAATCATTGATTGGTCCTCCTCAATGCATAGAATCAAGTTTGAATCCACCTTAGTAGTAATTTTCTATAGCATATGGTCATAGATGACCAAGAACAGGCCTTGGTGCTTGATGTGTGAAGACTCCCTTTTTGATAGTTCTCTATGGATACCTCCATAGAGCATTAGATATATTCAAGGATGTTAACCTCTTTAACATATCTTAGAACGTTCAGGAAAGGTAGATGAAAGTTTCTCAATGGTTCATCCACTTCATCAATTGTGATGTATTGCATCACTAGAATCAAATCCCTACACCATGGCTCTGGAAATTTCTTATAGATGATGCCTTTGTCGTTTCTCACCAATTTCTTCCCCTTATCCACAAAGTGTTTCAACTCATATTGAATGGTGTGATTATCTCTGTGGAGCTTGAACCCCTCATTGGGAAGCTCGATGATCTCTGCTAGAAGGTCGGTGGAGACAGTGAACTTCATTCCTCTGACCAAAAATTATCCATTAACCTTGGTTATGGAAAATTCCTTGGTGATCACATCGTCATACCCCCTAAAATTTCTAAGGAAATGAAGGAAGCTACGGTTGTGGAGGATAATATCAATATCGAGCTCAATATTTAGGGTATCAGGTTCAATTATGGTCATTGCAAGTAAAATGTGGTAATTTATGATAGGGTAGGTCTCACTGTACAAAGCTTCATGCAAAGGGACTATGATGTGCCTAAGGGAAATGGCACCATGGGAATTAAATGAAGGTTATAAGAAATCACATGGGTGCTTATTCACCTTTTGTTTCCAATGCATTCTCAGGATGAAGTTAGGATGGACTTTGTCTGGGAGTAAGGTGAACTTGATGAGGGCCTGGATAGAGGGGTGTCCATCCATGATTGGGTGGCTTGGAGGGGAAACTATGAAACTAGCCCCATGCTTAGATTTGATCCAAACATGGAAGGCGTGTGATGCGAAGTCATATGAGCCCTACCACTAATAGGTTGAAACACCACGAATGAAGCCAGACCATCCAAGGATAGGGTATTGGAGTTCTTACCTTCGAGGATAATAGAAGGTTTCTAACATTATTCAAGTTACATTTTACATGGTTTTGTCTCAAATATAAATATAGATGAGACTCTCCAAATTACATGGCTCTTGGCTTTTGCTTTCCTCAAACTCATAGGAGAACTTGACTTTTCATATTTATTATTACATAATAAGTTCCACATATCATTTAAAGACAAATAATGTCATCATTGCATATAATTCTCTACTTCTAATCTAGACACATCACACTTGTAATTCTCCACTTCACAACTAGATAATTCAAATACATGCCATATACACACCTTTACTAACTTGAAACATACTTTGTAAAATCAAAATCACAGCGTAATATAAATATTTACAAAGGGACCAAATAGTGCAATACCTCCAACACCCCCCATCCTTGCTTATTACTTTATTGAATGTCAAGGCTCCTTACCTTCAATATTTTAGTCTTTTCATCCTCCAAATTTGAATTTTATTGTGATGTTGGTTCCACTTCATTGGTCATGTTTCCTATTGTTTTGTCATAAAATTTTTATGTTTAATAGAATATTTCTTTTGATATTGCCCCTATGCAAAAAGTTGATTTATAAGTTTTTATGATATTCCTATCACATCCAATGTAAATATCCCACTATTTTGGGATTCCATGGCTTCAATTTTATTTTATCTCTTAATAACACGTTTTTATTGCCATTAATGTATTTTAACTCGATAATTATTCCTTTTCTAATAAATTGAGATACTAAGATGATATTATTTACTATACCAATAACAAACAATACATCTTTTATTTCCCATTTAAAATATAATATGATAGACTGAGAGTGACATTTTATGAATGATAAATCTTGTAATCTGGTATATTTATTGGTATACTTTTAATTTGAATTGAATAAAACCAATAAAGATTTCATGTCATGTGATGGATTGTCCGTGAATAAATTTACCATAAATCATATCAGTATTCTATGTTTGTTTTTTATTGCATTTCTTATGGCTTACTATATCTTGATACATGTCTATGGACATATATTTATCTTTGAAAGTTTATTTTAATGAAGCATGGTCCTTTAAATATTTATGATATTGATGCACGTATTTTGAATAAATCTAATTTCTTTGATGTAGAATTCCTTATTGCTCCCAAATTCAATTTTTCTTTTAGATTTAAATCTTTAATTATCTTTTCAATTTTCAATCAATGTTTCATCATCTTCTTCTTTATTCAACTTTTAATCTTATCCTTTCAATTTCAAGTTCTTTTCCAAATATCAAATATTTTCTTCTTATATCTCTCAATCAATCAATTTTATAATAATTCAAATTCAATTAAATCAGGTTATTCATTTCATTAATTCATTTTATTAATTTTTCTTCTTATGTCTCCCTTGAAATTTAATTAGTGAATATTTTAATTTTTAAAATAGCTTTTTAAATATTCATCAACAATAAAATAAAATCAATCAAATTTTATGACTTATATTTTCTAATTTCATCAAACATCAATTTAATTTATCCTTATAGGTATCAATTCAATTAATTCAATTTCATGAATTTATTTTTTCTTCATCAAATTCAATTTCTCTAATAAATTAATTCCATAAAATAATTAACTCATTCAATTATTCAAATTTTAGTTAATTTACCTTATCACTCCATATTTATTAATTCACTTCTTATAAATCCAAAATCAAATTAACCTTATTATGACTCAGAAAATCAACTATATTCAAATCAATCTTCGTATATCTCCCAAAATCAAATAAATTCAAATCCAATTGGCACCTATTTTAATTTATTGAATAATATAAAGGTTAATATATCACATTTATTTGAAATGTTTATCCCATGCACTTTAATTTTGTATTAGAAATAATTATGCTTCTCCATTTGAGCTCAAGCTTCCAAATTCAATTATTACTTTAAAATATTTCAGTGTTATCCTACCATATACCATTATCTCTATTAGATGCTTTTAGGGAAATAGTCATAAAGACATTTGACATTCTTATTTTTAGTTTTTTAGGACAATATTCACAATATCATTTGATGGAAATGGTTTCAATATTAGAACATCCTCTTCATCATTGATGTAGTAAGCTTATCTTCTTTTTTATTCATTTTTTATGGCCTCTCAATAGTGGCTTATCTTTAGATGTATCTCCTTTAATATTGCATCTCCTTGAAATTCTTAGGAATTTCTTCACAAGTATTCTCCTCACATCTATGTTCTTTGCTTCTTCTCTCCCTCTATACTATCAATCCAATCTCTCTACACATATCTTGCAATATCCTCTTGTCTTTAATATTTTTATTCTTTCTACAATTTTATATCTCCAATATCCAATAAATTCAATCTTCAATCCTTGAACATCCATTCAATCCTATGATTTTTATCAGTAGTTTCTTGCTATCACTCTAGAACCTATAAGTATTTCATTTAACATACCTTATTCCCAATAAAATTCTCTCAAATCAGTGTTCTCTCCATCCTAGAAAGCTAATAAAATATGACTTAATACCACTATTAGCAATATAATGATATCCTACACATGTTAATTAATTTCAAGATCAATTAATCAATCATATATATCGTATAAAATCACACTGAAAGATTTATTCGATTTACATTTTACATGGCTTTGTCTCCAATATAAAGTTGCATGACACTTTTCACATTACACGGCTCTTGGATTTTGATTTCCTTAAACTCATGGGATAAATTATCTCTCCATATTCTTTCATACATAAAAATCCCACATATTACATAACTCCCTTCATCTAAACTAGACACATCACACACACAATTCTTCACTTCCTAACTATATACTTTACAATCTTAAGTACTTGATACATGCACACTCCTAATAACTTGACACATACTTTATAAAATCAAATTCATACCCCAATCTAAATATTTAAAATGAGATTAAATAATGTAATACCTCCAATATATATTTACCATACATTACCTAAAATGATTTTATTTATAATTGACCATCTATTTTCATCTTTAAATTTATATTTGAAAATTAATATTTATTTTATAACATATTTGATACACTTATCTACCTGGTCTATTATATAGTTATTTTAAGCGTAAAGTGATCATCGTATGGCTGTCTTATGCTTAAACCAAAAGCAATACGGTGCAATGGTTCCCCAATGCATAGAATCAATGGACAAAATATATATATATATATATATATATATCCCATAATTCTTATGGTTCCTCAATGCATAGAATCAATGAACAAAAAAAACATCACATATATATCCAATAATTCTTATTCTTTATTTAGAAGTTGTTCAAACCAGAATATATATGTCCCATAATTCTTATGGTTCACCAATGCATAGAATCAAACAACCAAAAAACATCACATATATATCCAATAATTCTTATTCTTTATTTAGAAGTTGTTCAAACCAGAATTTAACCAATTGCTGGCTTATTATTGGCCTATATCATAGAGCAAT
This sequence comes from Wollemia nobilis, assembly GCA_028583015.1. Taxonomy (NCBI): domain Eukaryota; kingdom Viridiplantae; phylum Streptophyta; class Pinopsida; order Araucariales; family Araucariaceae; genus Wollemia; species Wollemia nobilis. The sequence continues at coordinate 6,351,564 of JAQPPZ010001423.1, forward strand.
TAAAAGTTCATTTCGGACCATCTATGTGCGCTTTACGAGACGGTTGTACGGCCAGCACACCTGGTTGTTCTGAAACATAGCATAAAACAAATGAATGCCAAATTAGGAAAAAAAGAATAAGAATCGACAGAGTTAACTAATCACCCTGCATTGCTTTTCAGAGCATGTTGCCAATATTGTATAGAAATTTTCGAAAACTTTGCTTACTAGTAAGAAGGCCAACTTGCTGCTTATTCAGCTTAGCAGCAAAAGCATTCATCGTGACGTAATTGTATATGATAGCCTTCTTAGCCTCTTCTACGCTGTCAACATCAGAAAAATGGCATCAACCTCGCAATTTTATTCATTATTCCATTCATTTAAAAAAAAAAAAGATATGATATATTATATATAGATAGATATACACATCCAAACATTGAGGTCCAATCATTCTTCAAGTAATTTTATATCTTGGACCATGACTGCCTTGATTCAGTGTGCATTAGAAATGGAATCTGGAAAGAGCGAACTGCTTAGACAGAATAGATAAAATATCGTCTAAGATATAACTAATTTTAGAAAAATCAAAATTTGTCTACCTGCCAAGAACAGCACCGAGGATCCGGACGTTAAGAGCTTTTTGCTGTTCAGGTGTCTCCTCATTCGGGTCCATGTATATTATGAAATCCTTGACTTCATCAGGTTCACCTTCGTTCTGTTGAAATTGTATTTTAGATATCCAATTAAAACAGGATGAGACCTAAATTTGGAAAATAGAATTTAGCCAAAAGAGAATCATATCACCTTGGAGATAGCAGAGGACGAGCTTGGCAAATGAAGTGAAAAATAAAAGAGGAGGACCAAAAGGAGGAGAGATGAATGGACCGAAGCCGTGGCCATGACCGTGACAGAATGCGAAAGAGAAAGAATAGCAGTGCACACAAAACACGTAAATTAATCTAGCGACCAAACCTCTCAATTCGGAAAAGTGCTGTGCACAGTTTCGAATATATAAGCTTTTAGTTGCGAAAAGAATGTGTGGATAAAGACGCAGAATATTCTAAGTAAATGGAACGTATATATGCGATCCGTTAGAGGTATAAGTTTACCTGGAGATTCTGAAATCAGAATAAATATTATTGTTTATTATAACACATAATTATTATTTTGCACTTGCATATTGAATAAATAAATAAAATATTTTAGGTGACCTTACAAGACCTATAAACTAGAAAAATAAGTAAATTATTTTTGTAACAGGTATATCAATAACAAGAGCTATCGTCAATATTCAAAATTTTAAGTATTGGATTTAATGTAAATCGCTTTCATTTATTTTTATTTTTGAGTTTATTTAATTTCATACGCATCAATAATGATTTTTTAAATTTTATCTACGTATTTTAATTATAAGTTATTAATTGTGACAATGTTCTTTGTAATTTTATTTGTGTGGCTTGTTCGAATAGAAAATATATTATAAATATTCTGAAATTGATGGGTAAATTATTTTAATAAATAAATAAAATATTTTAATTAAAGATGTTAAATAAAAATAGTATTTAAAAAGATCATTTAAAATAATATAAAATTTGTATTATTTAATAGTATATATAGTTTTTGACTTTTAGGGTTGGGCATGTCCATCATCGTTATCTTTCATAACACTATCACATACACCAGAGTTTGAACCTTAGATCTTTGAAAAAATATTCAAAACCCAAACTCTTGTGTTGTTAGAGGATATTATTTATTAGTATATTCATGAGAGAGTAAATAAAAATTGAAGTCCATATTATAATATGTTTTATTTTTAGTATATTTATCAAAGAGTAAATAAAAAATATACTATTGTTTAAAATCCATATCACATAGAATATTATTTATTAGTATATTGATGAGAGAGTAAATATTATTTATTGTTATATTAGTATATTATTATTAGGATATATTTTTTATTTTTAGGGTTGGGCATGCCCATCACACCATGACCTCTCATAATATTACCACATACGCCGCATTTTAAACCTTAGACCTCTAGAAAAACTTTCAAAACTCAAATTCTTGTGTTGTCACAAAATATTATTTATTTGTATATTAATAAGAGAATAAATAAAAAATACATTATTGTTTGAAGAACATATTATTATATATTTTATTATTTATACATTCATTAGAGAGAAAATAAAAATTATATTATTTTTTGAATTCCATATCACATAGGATATTATTTATCAGTATATTCATGAGATAGATAGATAAGTACGTGGAATGAAATTATTATTTTTTGAAGTAGATATTATTATATACAATAAAATAAAATAGAGTTTAATAGTAATTATGATGAGAAACAACTCAGTGTGTTGCATTTTTTTTGGATTAATACTTTTTATACACATTTACGATTGGACCTTTTGGACCTTGATTACATCACCAATAATGCAAATGCAAATGATATTATTTTGCTAAAAATATATAATTAGATGATAAAAAGATGAAATATTATCAAATATATTTTATACAATTAATACATGTATAAAATAAGATAAGATAATGTGAAAGGTTTTGTATGTTTTTATTAAATTGAAAAACAAAATATGCTTATATTTTATATTAAAATATTAATGTAAATAAATTGATTTTTTTTTTTTTATTTTACAAAGTGGAATCAGGATTATGTGTCAATTATCTAGTTTTTATGGCCATCACATTATTTTACATTATTGAAAGTTGCTACAATGTTGCAGTCCATCCCTATAACCACCATATCACATTTTAAATTTTTACGCCAATAAAAACACTAAGAAAAAATAAACTTAAAAATTCATTGTTAAATAATTAATAAAATGAAATTTTATATCATAATTTAAATAAAAGGAGCAGTTATAATTTTTTCCATTAAACCTTTCACTAATTTAAAAAAATTCCCTTATGAACAATTAATAATACTATTATGTTTCAAATTTTAAATTGCAAAATAAAATATATTTTTATTTTATTAATATAGATAATTATATATCTTCTCTGATGTTTAGGTTGCGGTGTTTAGGTTGGTAGATAATTATATTTCATTGGAAAGATATATGTGGAAATCATAAGGAATGTAGCTCTATTCTAATGGTTAGATATGAAATAACCTTATGCAACATTAAAAAAATATATTATATTTAATAAATAAACATTATAATATTTTATTTATAATATTATTTAAATATTAAAAATAATTATTTTTAAAATTTAGATAATTATATTACACATAAAATTATTTTTTAGGTTAAATATTTCTAACAGGGTTTAAAACTTCAAATAAAAATATTTTAATGTTTTTCTTTGTAATCCATCGAATTAATGAATTTAGTCACCATGCATTTAATGAAATCAAGTAGATAAAATGTTGCCTAAAATTATTTTATTAATTTAATTGATACAATATATAATTTTATTTTTAATGAGAAGTTTAAAAAAATTATTTTTATTTTTATTTTTATATATAATTTTATTTTTAAGAGACTTAAAAAAATTATATATAATAGATTATAATTTTTATCATTTTTTATCTTAGTAAAAATATAATAGCTTTGATTTTTTTTAAGCTTAACTTTTATGAGAGGTCATGGTTGAGATGGACACTCACCTCAATATATATATATATATATATATATATATATATATATATGAACTAGAATTTAAAGCTCTTACAAAGAAGATTCCTTAGGAGAGTATTTAAAATATTGGTTTTAAAATAGCTTTTACAAAGGTTTTATAGATCTTCCATTCTTTGTGTCTCGGGGATTATGATTAACTAGGAATGCTTTAATTTTCTAGGATCAAGGGAAGCCTACTTTACAGGTCTTTGCCCAAATAATTGACAGTTTGAAAAATAATAATGTTTGAGCAACAATAAAGGTAAACAAAAAATTCATCCCTCCAAAGATTGATAAATTAGGGGCCTAGATTATTTTTGATGGACTAGAAAATGGGTCCCTAGAGTTTGTGTAGCAAAGGGATTACTATATTTTTTTAATCTCATTATTTTGGACTCAAGGCTAGATTGAGAGAAGGTTCTTATAATTATGCTGAAGTTATGGTCCTCAAATTATTGGTTCAGTTGGTAGAATCAAAAGGAATCCAAACAATTCAAATTTACGAAGACTCAAAGGTGGAAATAAACTTGATGTTTGATGATTTTAGGATGAAAAATATGATTCTACAACCCATATTCTCTAAAATAAAAGAAGATGTGAATGGAAGTGAATCTTTTACTTTTTGGTATATTTATAGAGAACTAAATATGGAAGGAGATGAACTCTCAAAGGAGGTACTTCAAATTGATCTAAGTATTTGCTTGGTACAAGAATTCAATGAGGGCGATGCATTGGAGTTGATCAAAATCTCTATCTAGAGAAATTAATACACTCTAGTTAAAGCACAGATAAAGTAACATTTAAAAAAAAAATTGAGAAGTTAGTGATTTAAAGCATACTTTTTTTATATTTGGAAGGTGCCTAAGGTTAGAACTGTGCAAATTGGTGATTTAAAGCATATTGTTTGATAAATTGGGAAGGTGCCTAAGGTTAGAACTTAGAATTATAGAGACAACTACTTATGATGTATAAATGACCTAATTTTTAGGTCACTATTGAAAATTTTGAAAAAATGCCAAATAGGAATATATGAAGAATGTAATTTCATATTTACTTAATATAAATTGTGATTTCTTTTTCTGATGAAAACAATAAAAATATCTATATAATTTTATTTTTTAATTTTAAATTAAAATTAGACTTTATTTTTCCTTCAAAAATACTAATAGATTAATATATATATATATATATATCTTAAATTTTTACATTTTTTTATTCTATCTTATCAATATATGATTATTTATATTTTTCTTCTTTTGAGTTTTAAAACAATACACTGAATTAAATTCTCTCAAACAAAAAAACCACTCATATTAAATAATAAAATTATCCAAATTTAATCATTCATAAATCATATGTTTAGTTGATCACACTAATATATTATCTCAATTTACAAGAAGGTGACTCTCAATTTTAAAATAATACCACATTAAGTATGAAAATTTGACTTCATAATCTATTCAATTTGACAATTTTCAACACTTGGAGTAACTTGTCTTGTCACGACTTTTATCAAATTTTCAATCTTGAAATAACTCAACTTTTCAAAATTATATGTAGGTTGTGATAGTTCACTAATATTATTTTATTTTTAACTTTCTTAGGATATCATATATGGGATTGATGATTGAATATCATATCTCCCTGAATTATCATAGTATATCTAAATTGAATTTTCAATATATATGATATCTTACTACCATAGGATAAAATTATGGATGTTCTATGCATCAATGGTTCCTAGAAATTTTATAGAATATAGATTCGACCAATCTAACTCAAAAATCCACATTCAATTTTTAATGTTTTGGTCAAAAATCTGCCACAGGAAAGGATTTTCTATGTCTATGCACCCTAGACCCAGCCAATATTGAAAGGCTAGGAGAAATAAATGTCTCCCAGACCAATCTCCAGAGAGGGCTGGTTCCCTTACTATTTCTAAGATTGCTAAAGACTAAAGTTACTGGAAAGGAATTATAAATGTGTAGAAAGAAACGGGAAATACACGGAAAGAGATGGGAAATATGGCTAAGGCCGAATTTATATGATCGGGGAAAGAAACTCAGCAAGAATTTAACCTCAAGCGCATGAACAACATATAATAATAAAATACAGCATAATCCACTTACGACCTTATGTAGACAACCTTCGGGATTGCATTCCAAAACTCACTTTCTTATTAGCAGTATTCAAACTCAGATGTAAAATTGAAATCCAACAACAGACTAGAAAGATGAGCACAACTAAGAAATGCATGAAATAGAAGGAAATCATTAGAAAGGCACTTGCAAAATAAGAGGCCAAATATCTCTTATTTATGCAAAGAACTTGAATGTTTTCAGATAAAATGTCTCTTAGACTCCCGATCCCTCTTTCTGAGATCTACATTGATTTATATAGAAGTCTTGCTTCTTTACAGCATTAAAAATATGCAACGAACTTCCTTGAGATTTACAAAATATGCAACGAAAACAAGGAAATGATCCCCTTAAACCAACCTCGAAGAAACCAAAAATTCAATGAAACAAGAGTCGTTCGTCTTCATTAAATGGTCATTCTTGAAACATGCTTGAACCATTAGAAAAATCATGAACAACAGCTTTGAATAATGAAAGTCTTTAATTCTGGTGGCTTGGACATGTTATTCTACCTTGCATGCATTGGAAAGTAGCAAAACATTTAATTCTGGAGTGCTTTTAATCATTGGAAATTGCAAAACTTCATCGGGCTATTTGAACTGCTTTCTGGCATGAAATTGTAATAGGTCGCGAAAACGTGACAGGTCGTAAAATCGTGACGTATTTATGCTCCGTACACCTTGTCACTTTGGGACTGCAAAAATCAACCATGTCACGAAATCATGACGTATTTGGATCCTTTGGCTCCTTCGTTACCTTAGCTCGCAAAAATGCGACGTGTCGTAAAATTGTGACATTTCATACCATTATGCTCTTTCTCCACTCTGTTTCTGTGAAAATGTGACATGGCACGATTTCGCTACACCTTTCTCTCTTTTGGCTTTGTCTCACTTATACGTCACGAAAACAAGACAAGTCATGCTTTCGCTACATTCTCCCATCAACATCTTTGTTTTATCTCTGGGTCACGAAAACCAAACAAGTTGCAAAATCGCTACACTATCTACCCACTGCTCAATCTTCTCTTCTAAGTCATGAAAATCCAACATGTCACGATTTCACGACAATTTTCATCCACCCTGTATGGTCCTACTTCTAACCCACAAAAATATGACACTCTTGCCTCAAGTGGTTCATTAATCTCCATCATGTCACGAAATCACGACAGGTTTCTGCACTTGGTCCTTCCGCCCCAATATGTCACAAAATTGCAACGTTTTCATGTTGCTGGACTTCATCTCCAAAAGTGTCGTGAAATCATGACGCCTTCCATGCCTTAAGCTTTTCTTTTCGAATATTTCACAACCACACAACACGTCACGATATCATGATGTCTTTTGCCTTTTGCGTCTTGCTCACTATTCTGTCATGAAATCATGACAAAATTGTTTGTCATCATCCTTTGCTTAGTTATGTCACGATATCGCTACGGTTTTGTTGTGCTACCTGCGTTGACCACTTTGACCACAAAAATCCAACACGTCATGATATCACGATGGTTTTACCCCCTTGGTGCCATTGACTGCGTTGACCATGATTTTGGAACACATCGTGATATCGCGATGACTTTGTGGCTTAACCCTTTTATGCCTTTAGCACCATGAAACTATGATAGGTCACGATTTCGTGACACCTTTACGTTTGATTTCTCTCTCCTCAACAGACCCGCGATAAAGCGACATGTTGTGATATCATGACGGTTTTGAAACTATGCCCTCCATGCTGCTTTTTGTCGTGATATCGCGACAGTCTTCGGACTTAGCATTTTTTTTGCATCAAAACCTATAAAGAAGTGAGAACTTCAACATTTTATGCAGGAATAATCAACAATAAAAATAATGTGGCAAAAATGCCAACATTCTTGGCAGCTCGTGAGGTATATAGTTCTGCTGTATGCACGAATCCCAGGCCTAAATCCATTGGGAAATAGAGTCAAGAAAAATTTGAGAACAGAAAGCTGGCTGATGGGGTACATCTCGATGGACTGCTGCAACAACTCTTGCTAAATTATTGAAAACTCAAGTGAACCTATATTTATCTTAGCTGACCAGGTGCTGTAAAAGAATCTCCATGAAAGCACCAGGGGTTGCAATATGGAAATGAATGAAATAAGTGAAGTGAGGACTATGGAATGGAAATGATAAATTATGGAATAATGGAATGGAGGGAGTGATGTGGTAGATATAGTAACAGAGTGCTTCTGTGCTACCAGTTGCTATGAAAGGGAAATGGAAGTGAATGGAATAAGTGAATGGAAGTGGAAGAGATGACAAATGTAGGATGAACGATGGATAAATGTTAAAATAACAATGAAATTAGAAGAAAAGAAAAAGAAGAAACGGGAATAGCAGGAAGGGAAAAAGAAACAACAGCAGTGGCTTGATTACTTGCAAAAGAAAAAGGAGTAGGAGAAGAAGGGAATAAAGAGGGGAAAGAAAGAAATAAATAGGAAGCCACTAACTGCTGGGAAGGAAGAAGAAAAAAGAAAGAAATATGTACCTGCGGGCTCACATGCAAAAAGAGCCGAAGTTGATAGAGGCAAACAATACTTTTTTTTTTCTATTTCTATTTTTTTCTTTTTTTTTCTTTTTTTTTTTTTGTTATTTACAAGGTAACTCCTGAATTAGTTGTGAATTCTCGGGAAAGACACGAACCCAAACACGGTCCTATCTCTTGGATCCTAGACCTTTGAAATACACTCAGTAGACTCCTGGTTGATTATCAGCTCAGATTCATCAAAGGTTTGAAATTGTTGTACTCCAAGTGTCCCAGCCATCTTGAAACCTAGACATGATCATTCAGTCCCAGTGTTAGCACCATTTTTGTATTGTGCTCCATCAAAGTAGAGCTGATCAGGAGGCAACTTGACTTCAACATCTTCAGGCTGCTTTGTAATGGAATAACAGCCAATCTCAGTTTCGATCATGGCATTAAAATTGAGCATTGAAAACTCATCCTCCAAATTAGGATCCTCCAACTCTTCAGTTATCATATGAATAGCATTTCTGGACTTTTTTTCTTCTTCTATCTTCTCAATATGAAAAGTAGAAGGCTTATGATTATATATCCAGACTCATATTCCTTTGAAAGGAATATCCAAGTAAGAATAATCCAGAGCAAGGTAGCCTCCCAAATTTGCAGTAAATTCTCTTGATAAGCACATATTAAAATACGGTTCTAGATCGACCACACTATCTCCTGAATGACTGTAATCTGAGACATAGTGTGTAAAATAATTGGGACATCCTTGATTACACCCACCATTTTCACTGGAGTACCATCTAACTACAAAACTCTAGGGCTTCTTCTTGTATATTCCATTCCCATCGCTTCACAAACTGCATTTGGCATGACAGTTGTAGTAGCACCAGAATTAATCAGGCAATTATGTACAATCCAACCCTCCATCTTGAGTGACAGATAAAACGGGGGTGGTCTATTCCTTCCAATGGCTGCAAAAGTTAACATTTGAGCCATAACTACCTGTGTTGGAACTTTCCCCTTACTTTGTATAGTCTTCAAGGATTCCTGTAAGAGATTTACTTGTCCAAGCAACTGTAAGGTGTCATACAAACTTACCTTAGCTGGTATTCGTTTGAGTTCTTCAACAATGTTGTACTCCATGGAGATCTGTTCCTTCCCTCCACTAATAGATTCAAATGTGCTCTTATATTGTTGGGTAGCCTCCATTTGTTGTCATTTGGTTAATGATGGATATCGCAATGTCTCTTTGGCTTGTTCCTTTGTTTCTGCTTGGGGATGGGAAGTAGAAGCTTGTTCCTTGTCTTTTAATGGTGGTGGAAGTGGATCCTTCGACAAAACAGGTGATTGTCATTACGCTGGGGAATCATGAGCCTTTGTTGACATTTGCTTCTTCGTTACTTGTACATGAGACACTTTCAATGGCTCCATATTAGCCGAATCTACCAAAATTGGTTTATTGCCGCTGCATGTCAGTATTGTTATATGTTCCTCCAGAGACTCCATGAAAGTAAGATCCACCTCTTGAATCATGTCTACACGGCTCCCTGTAATAACTTGCAAATAATTTTGGTGGACCATGCAAGTGGACTCATCATGTGGGTCATTGCAGGAAGAACACCAGTAAGATGGCTCATGTGAAACTTCAGAAGGGCCAGCCTCTTCACTTACCAAAATTGTTGAGTTTCTTTTAGGTACTTTCTCCATAGCCTTGCTAGGAGAAGGTTGTTCTCTAGTTACTACCAGCATAAATATTCATGGCTAATAATTCCTTTCTGCCTCTCTCTATTCCATAGATGTCACCTTGTCAGTGAGAGATCTCATAGTCGACTAAATTTCTTGTAACATAGCCAATTGAGGATCTGGGCTTGAGGACACAGGCGATGCCGATAAAGGTAATGGAAACTATGGGGAAGATAATGCAGGATTTGGAAGTGGAGGGACTAACCATGGAATGCTCGATGCAAGCAACTGGGGAATAGTTGGAGCAAGAAGCTGGGGAACTGGAATAGGTGTGATCTGAGGCGCACTTGAGCTCCATGATGGGGTAGGATACATGGAAGGCATGGGATATGGAAGTGAACCAGAGTACAAATACTTAGGAATATTAGGTATGATAGGCATTGTTACCTTTGGAGGAAGTCTACCTATAGCAATCAAATCAGCTTACACCTTTAATGCTTGTTCGAACAACTCTAGAAATGTAGTCATGTTGGACTGCAGGACAGCCCAACCGATGTCTGTGTTGAATGCTCTGAGGTAATAAAATGCAGCTAGGTCATCAGCAGGTCGAAGACCATTAGGAATTCTCTGCCAGATTCTGGTAAAACGAACATTGAAATCAACTATCTCTTCCTGTGGGTGCCTCTGGATTGCATTAAACTGATGCAAAAACAAAAATGGACAACCTGTTCATGAAATTTTTTAACTAACAGTTCTCCTAGCTGATCCCATGATGTAATGGTTCCTGGTTGTAATGTTCGGTACCAATACAACAATTTACCTCTCAGTGATAACACCAACAACTTCACCATCACATCTTTGTCAGTTATATCATGGATGGCCGCCAAAGAAGCTACATCATTAATATGCTCATATGAAGTCTTACCAGTACCATCATAGGTTGGCAAAACTTTCAAAGTAGCTTGAGGAACTGGATTCTGAGCCTGCAAATTCAAGGCTCCTAAACTATTCCATGCCAAAAACTTCCTAGGTGGAGGATACTAGGCCATTGGGATTAGTGGATGTGGCTGAGAAGATGGAAAACTAGTAACAATACTAGGGATTTGTGTGGATATGGTAGATGATGCAAGCGATGGAGAAACCAACCTAGAGTGTTCACCTCTTTTTGTGTTGTCAAGTTCAAAAAACTCAACAAGATCTTCAACTTTTTTGGACTTTGATCTCATGATCATGAAGTACAGCTTTCACTACATCCATGTTTAGAGATTTTTGGGTACTGTAGAGTCACCAAATGTTCTAACTATACGGCATGAAGGCGAACATTAAACCCTCAATACTATGGGATCTTTCTAAGACAGAAACAGTCTGTCCCATCGAGCGTGCCAAAAACTGTTGGCACAGGTGGGTTTGTCAATTTGAAATAATGCTTATCCCACCGACCATGGGTTGTTGTAAGACAGAAGAAGTCTATCCCACCGGGCATGCCAAAAACTATTGGTCACAAATCTGCCATAGGAAAGGATTTTCTATGTCTATGCACCCTAGACCCGACCAACATTGAAAGGCTAGGAGAAAGAAATGTCTCCCAGATCAATATCCAAAGAGAACTGGTTCCCTTACTATTTCTAAGCTTGCTGGAGACTAAATTTATTGGAAAGGAATTATAAATGTATAGAAAGAAACGGGAAATACATGAAAAGATATGGGAAATATGGCTAAGGCCAAATTTATATGATCGGGGAAAGAAACTCAGCAATAATTTAACCTCAAGCGAATGAACAGCATATAATAATAAATTATAGCATAATCCACTTACGACCTTGTGCAGACAACCTTCAGGATTGCATTCCAAAACTCACTTTCTTATTAGCAGTATTCAAACTCAGATGCAGAATTGAAATCCAACAGTAGACTAGAAAGACGAGCACAACTAAGAAATGCATGAAATAGAAGGAAATCATTAGAAATGTGCTTGCAAAATCAGAGGCCAAATATCTCTTATTTACGCAAAGAACTTGAATGTTTTCAGCAAAATGTCTCTTAGACTCCTGATCCCTCTTTCTGAGATCTACATTGATTTATATAGAAGTCTTGCTTCTTTATAGCATTAAAAATATGCAACGAACTTCCTCGAGATTTACAAAATATGCAATGGAAACAATGAAATGATCCCCTTAAACTAGCCTCGGAGAAACCAGAAATTCAATGAAACAAAAGTCAATCATCTTCATTAAATGGTCGTTTTTGAAACATGCTTGAACCATTAGAAAAATCATGAACAATAGCTTTGAATAATGGAAGTCTTTAATTCTGGTGGCTTGGACACGTTCTTCTACCTTGCACGCATTGGAAAGTAGCAAAACATTTAATTCTAGAGTGCTTTTAATTGTTGGAAATTGTAAAACTTCATCGGGTCGTTTGAACTTCTTTCTAGCGCAAAACTATAATAGGTCGCAAAAACGCAACAGGTCACGAAATCGCAACGTATTTCTGCTCCGTACACCTTGTCACTTTGGGACCGCAAAAATCAACCATGTCACGAAATCACGACGTATTCGGCTCCTTTGGCTTCTTCACTACCTTAGCTCGCGAAAATGTGACGTGTCATGAAATCACGACATTCTGTACCATTATGCTCTTTCTTTGTTCTGTTTTCATGAAAATGTGACACGGCGTGATTTCGTTACACCTTTCTCTCTTTTGGCTTTGTCTCACTTATACGTCGTGAAAACAAGACAAGTAGCGCTTTTGCTATGTTCTCCCATCGACATCTTTATTTTATCTCTGGGTCACGAAAACCAAACAAGTCGCGAAATCACTACACTATCTACCCGCTGCTCAATCTTCTCTTCTAAGTCGCGAAAATCAGACATGTCGTGATTTCACAACAATTTTCATCCACCCTATACAGTCCTGCTTCTAACCCGCGAAAATATGACACTCTTGCCTCAAGTGGTTCGTTAATCTCCATCATGTCACAAAATCACGACAGATTTTTGCACTTGGTCCTTTTGCCCCAATATGTCGTGAAATCACGACGTTTTCATGTTGCTGGACTTCATCTCCGAAAGTGTCACGAAATCGCGATGCCTTCCATGCCTTAAGCTTTTCTTTTCGAATTTGTCGCGACCATGCAACATGTCGTGATATCGCAATGTCTTTTGCCTTTTGCATCTTGCTCACTATTCTGTCGTGAAATCACGACAAAATTTTTTGTCATCATCCTTTACTTAGTTATGTCACGATATCACTATGGTTTTGCTGCACTACCTGCGTTGACCACTTTGACCGCAAAAATCCAACACATCGTGATATTGCGATGGTTTTACCCCCTTGCTGTCGTTGACTGCGTTGACCGCGATTTTGGAACACATCGCGATATCGTGACGACTTTGTGACTTAACCCTTTTCTGCCTTTAGTGCCGTGAAACTGTGACAGGTCACGATTTCACGACACCTTTGCATTTGATTTCTCTCTCCTCAATAGACCCGCGATAAAGCGACATGTCGCGATATTGTGATGGTTTTGAAACTGTGCCCTCCATGCTGCTTTTTGTCATGATATCGCGACAGTATTTGGACTTAGCCCTTTTTTTGCATCAAAACCTATAAAGAAGTGAGAACTTCAACATTTTATGCAGGAATAATCAACAATCAAAATAATGTGGCAAAAATGCCAACATAATGAAACCAATACTTTCTTTGGTATCATATAGGGATATCATATTAACCCTCAAACTAAGTCATAACATATAGAAGTGCTCTCACTGCACTCTTAATTTATCCTTCATAGTGTACTAAGTACTTCACCATGTGTTTCACAACATCGAAATCTTCTTATACCACCTCTTCACTCTATTCATATTATTGAAACTTATTGATGAAAATTTAGCACTATATGTATAAAAATACACTCAATGTATGAAAATACTATACCAAATTTATACATGGAGTTGCATAACAAGGATTATCTCATCTAATACAAATATCTTAGAAAAATAATATTGGACAAAATAACAAAGACTATATATACATTGCATCTAGTTTATGTTCACTATATATAACATAACATATACTATAAAATATTGTTGATACATAATAATATTTTTATTATTTTTTTGATTCCATATTTTATGGAATAAATAACCACTTACAATATTTTAAAATTGGTTTTTGTGGTCAAGCTTATGGATTCTCACTGATTTTATTTCCTTTACTCTTTCACATATATCTAATGTTGGTTATAGATGCACTATCATTATTCTATGTGATTCATTCAATAATTCTAAATTAACATATTTTTATGTTTTAAGTAAACTAATAATACCTTCCAAATATTCCACTAGAATTCTAAAATTAGCTCAAGCCCTCATATTATATGGAATCATCTCATTTATTATTTATTTTCTTCATCTTTATTCCTCTTTCTAGTGCTTATTTTCCATGATCAATCCTCTCTATTATGCTCTCATTGTACACCCCCTTATTAGGAATTCATCTATTTAACACTTTTCCTCCTTACTTCTAATCCTCTATATTTATAATCTATATCCCTAACTCCTCCATACCACTATATTTTCATCATCATTAACACCCTCAAGGTTACTTAGTGCATATATTTAGAATTTGTATCATTATCTATTACAAATTTGCAACTCTGCCAAGGTATGTGAGTACCATACTTGTTAATTTTTTCAAATCATCCATTGTATGCCATCAACATGAAGGTGTATTAATTATATGAAATATTAATCCCTTAGATAAGGGTTTTACTATGAAGGTTGAATTATTAAAGTCCTTATATATCAATATTCACATAAATTTTAATTTTAAATTTTCTTTTCAACTCCATAGTACAATTTTACTATATTAGACTCAACATGAATCCCATTGATACTTTTAATTTGTTAAGTTTCAAGTGACAAACAATAAAATCTGCCTTGGTAAAACTTGTCTTATGGATTCAAATAATATTTATCAATCCCCCTTTTGTGATTTAATCCTAGAATCATTTTATTTACTTTCATTGCCAATATTTGTTAATGCATAATTTAAAAATAATTCATACATTCTAGTATATTCCCTAATCATCATGAGATACAAACATGTTAATCATGAATCTTATCAAAATAGATAAAAAATTATACTTTTTCACATAATTTAATATATTTTAATTAATATAATCTCATATAGTATATGTATATTCTTTAAGAGGAAACAATAGTAGAGACTATCTAGATATTAAATTTCCCATACATGTCCCATTGTCTTATTCCTAATTAATTAATATTTCTTGAAACATAAGCATGTTGATACAATAATCAAGTAATTCAGGTTTCTTGAAGAGGATACAAAATATGTACATTAAGTCTCTTTTTATATGAAATTCATATTAGAAGTTAGTGAAAAATATATGGATAGTTGTAGTATTTGATCTTTAACTTATATTATCAAATGATAAAATTTTCACTACAATTATTTCATTGCATTGATACTTGATCCATTTTTCTATTTTGATGATCATTAGTCCTTCTATGTAAAATAAAAATGGGTTCAATTATGATATTTGTTTCCTCTTTTACCTATAAATATTTCCAATCATGCAAATGAGATAGGTTAAGAATTTAAATTCTAATGATAGAAATATACAACACATTGTCAGTAAATAGATAAAAATTCATATATTATTTAAAGTATTAAAAGGCCCCACACATTATTTTATAAGCTTATCTCTATTTTAAAACTTGATGGAGCTCTTTTTATATTAAATTCTTACAAATACCTTATCATACACTTCAAAATTTCTTCTAATTTTTGCACATCTATATTATGAGTTTCTTTATCTTGGGATTATGTAATCCATTGTTTAAAAAAAACTATTTTTTCCTCTTGGAGTGGCTTTGTCTCACCTACCACTTGATTTTTAAGTTTTTCACAACTTAGAGGAACAAAATTATACATACAAAGCCTTATATGGTATCATACCAATGGAACTATGATAGTTATTATTATATTAAAACTCTATCAAAATATGATACTTAAACAATTTTTTATTTTGATCCATAATATACATACACAAAATATCTTCAAGTATATTATTTACTATTTTATTTTGTCCATATATTTTATGGTACTATGTTATGCTAACATTTAATAGTATGCTTAAATAATTTTGGAAGGTCTTTTAAAATATTGAGGTGAAGAAGGAATATTGGTCAAAAATTGTATTTTTGGAAGATCTGTAATGTCTTTAGAATATCATTGATATAAATTTTAGCAACATTGTTTTCTTTAATAGTATTCCTTATAGGTAAGAAGTGATCAAGTTTAATCAACTTTTCTACTACTATATTATGGAATTATATCTATTTTGGGATAGAGGTAAATTAATAATAAATTTTATTTTTCACATATTCTACTTATGTTTTGATATCTCAAGTAGATATAATAAACTATAGGATATTAATAGTTGAATTTAACTTTGTGGCATGCAAGGCATATTTCCAAAACCTTTGTTATATCCTTTTTCACTCATAGCCAAAAGAAAAGCTTCCTTAAATCTAAATGCATCATTTTTACTAATGGGTTAGTAGCATATGTTACTATTTTGCTTCATTTAATAAATAATATCTTAAATCACTTGTTGATGGTGCTTATAATTTTTTTTTTTAAATTTAAGAGTATCATCTTAATTAAAATATTATCAAGGATACTTATCTTAATCAATTTCACCTATATATTTAGACTTGTTGAAATGATTGTACCTATGATTCTCTTTTTTTTTTTTATATGGTAGAAGGATTTTTGAAAGAATCTCCAAAACTATATACAAAAAGAAGCTAACATCCACACAACAGAGGAGGTAAAGAACTACCAACATACAACAGGTTACCTAGAGGTCGAAGATGATAAATAGTAAATCCAACCCATTCTAGATTCTAAAAATAAGAAATCAATATCCCACGCAAGGGAAACCATTAGACCCAAGGGCCAAAACAACCTAACCCAGGAAACACAAGCATACATGCCATAAAATAAAATTTGAACTAAACAAATGATGTGCAGACTAAACCAAAAAGCAACCAAGACATAAAACTAGAGACAGAATAAAGACCCAACTCAAAACTTGTTACCACTAGGCCCAACATTAGAATCCAACTTGGCATTAAGATCATATGGGAATTTCCTATTAGAATAAGTGAATATTCTCTTAAGTTCTACTATGATAGATACACTTGCTTTTCCACTCCTCCATGCGTCAGGTGAACTCTCAGTGGTGTCTTCATCAAACTTGATGAGTTGTTCCACTCCTCCATGTGACAGGTGAACTCTTAGTGGTGTCTTCATTAGACTTGACGAGTTGTAATCCAACGACTCTCAATGATCAACTTTCCTATTTATAAAAAGTTGATCCCTTGAATAAATCAATCAGTTCTATTTTATTTCTTCAAGTCTTGTAATTCTTTGTAGTTCTACTCTTGGGAATTCTAACATGGTATCAGAGTAGGGTAGATTTTGCTAGCATTATATCTTGAAGGAGGTTTCTTGAACTGGTTCTTAATCTCTTATTCTTTACTTTTTTAAAGAAAGAGGTTTTTTTCATAATGTAGTATGCTCATATATGCAATTTTTTTAAAATATATTTTCTTATGGTAATACCTACTAGTTTGTATAATTTTGTTTTACCATTGATGCAAATCTTTCAAAATTTCTTTATTCACTACTTTGTGTATGCATATTGATTTTTTTTTGCCTCTATAAAAATACTCCTTCTTAACGAACACAACTTGCTTTAAAACAATTAAAGCAATGCTGCATCCCATTCTAGGTGTTTTTTAATTTATATTATTTCTTCCCATATCAAACATAGCCATCACTACGTTTCACTAAAGAAGTAAAATACTATAAATAAAACATTTTTTTAGAGACCCCATATTTTTATTTGTCCTCCTACTTCGGCTACATTTAAATTTTTTTATTTTCTTAAATGCCAGCTTGTTCGGCTTTCAATAGCCTTCACTGTGCATTTCATAACGTAGAAGGATAAGTGTTCAACATCCTTTTACCCTCACTGCATATCTTCTAGCGTGAAGGAAAGAAAAAAATCATAGGCCCTTACTTTTGGTGGGTATTTAATTTTTTTTATCTTACAATCTCAAATTATTTTATCGTCATAAATTTTAATTAATGTAAGGATCACTCTCCACCTCACCAATTAATGACTCTTGGTCTACCTACCTAGACGAACGTTCATAATTTTTTTTTGAACATGGCATTTGGCTAGCTTTTTTTGTGGCACGCCTTGAGACTGCGTCTCTAAGCGGGCATTTCTCTCATTAATTTTTTATATTCTTCGAAGATATTGAGATTTTAGGAAGCGTTCTACTCAAAGTTCATCATATCTATTTGTCCTTCGATACTCAAGAGGATCTTCTTTCCTCTTGTTATATAAACATATTTCCAAGCTTAAAATCATAATTCTTTTGTATTCCTAATATTTTCTTCAATTAAGCATAGATTGATATTTCTTTGGGCCCATTTTATACTATTTTTTGTAAATATTTGCTAGTGTTTTTTCTTCAAGTTAGTGTGTGGTGAGATAATATGTTCTGTGAGTGAAATATTTAGAAACACTCAGGTCAGTGCATCCTCTCTTCGGTGCCTTGCTCTCAGCACCTCTGATTGATATTTTAGAGCTGGTCTATGGCACAGTTTCTAAGGGAGACTCTCTACTTTGGTGTCAATCCTCTCAACACCTCTTCAACACGTCATATGGTAAGGTGTTATATCATTTTTTAAAATAACATTTTTTTTATCTAGTGTAGATATAGGAGTCTCATTTTTATTGGACACCATTATTGATGCAGTGAGAGTAGACGCCACAGTGCAGATATATAACAAGTCTCATTTTTCCTAGATGCCACCATTGGAGTGACGAATGTAGACGCCAACCTTCCTCGCTACTTGTTCGTTGAAAGGCGCTTTGTGGAAACTTACTTGTTGCCTTTCAAGACATTTTTTTCCATTGCATCCTTTGTATGACATCAACCCCTTTAATTTAAGCTATAATATATATTTTTTATATATATTGTAGCAAGAAAAAAAATCATTTCATTCCCTTTCCTTTTTGGCTTTTTCTTCACCCGAAAATCAAAGGAGAATTGTAAAACTTTTAATAATTTTTTTTTGGGGGGGTTTATAGGTGCCTTTTGCACCTATACTAAGTTCGACGGGGTGTCATTGCATCACTTTTTGCCTTCTTTTACCTTCTTTAATTTCATTCTTAAGTTGGTAATATTAATTTTGTTTATATATCTTGCTTAATATTAAAAAGGTGTTGATTAAATCTTCAATCCTTAATTAAAGAAATTAATAAAATATTTTTTCTATTTCTTTATTTCATTAAAAAAAAATTATATTAACAACTTAAATTCTCTATTTTCTAAATGTATTTAATATTTTATGGAGATATTTTAGTGAATGAAAAATCTTTCCTTTCAAAACAGCCTCTATATTAATTAACTTTTTTGGAATCAATTTGTTACATATAGTCAGATTAAATGAAATAAAAGGGTATTTTATCCAAACCTTACATAATAAAGAATAAATAAAATATATCTATTTTTTCTTTATTATTTCATTAAGCAATGTTTATGCATTCAATTTATTATTGTTGACAAAGTATTTTTTAATTATCTCTTTAAAATCATTATTTCTCATTCTAAACTTCCTAAGAAGAACAAATAATTCATATCATCACTCACGTTATTGTACATACTACTTAACTTATAGTTTCCCTCAAGCAAGTATGATTTTTTTGGTAACCAATACAGACCCGGTTGATAGTCACCTATGTTCCAAGTATCATATCTAATCAAATACTTATAGTTTCCCTCTAGTCAGGGCAAGTATTTTAGAAGAATAAGTATATAAGACTATCATATTTGTTCTCTTAACCATAATTACTATCATATTTGCTCAAAATACTTATAGTTTCCCTCTCTTTAGTGTGGGTATTTATTGAGTTATTTGGTATTTCCTAAAAGCTTTGGTATATTTATCTCATTAACCTCATTAAATATCAAATAACCTCAAAATTACTTATAGTTTCCCTCTCGTTAGGGCGGGTATTTTTGAGCAATTTGGTATTTCTTACAGGTTTCTGTTGACTAATATCCATTGCACTCTCTAAATTAAATTTAAAGTGGGAACCTTTGGGTTAACTTCAAAATTAATTCAATGAATACAATTGATCCTCTCACTCCTCACAACTTCCATACATGGAAACCCAAAATTTTAAATCTCATTTCTTAGAAAGGGCTCACACACCTATTAGAAGAAAAGCAACCTGAATTCGAAAAAGAATATGAAATATTTGTTTACAAAGGTAAAATGTATGAAACAATGGGTATTATAAACTCTAATGTGCATGAAAGTTTGTGGTTTCACATTAAAAATTTTAAAACTCCTTATGAAAGTTGGGAGAAACTAAATACCTTATTTGGGAAAGTAGATCAAATAATATCAATGCAACTAGAAGTAGAATTAACAACTCTATCTCCTGAGGACTTCAACAATATTGTTGACTTCCTCACCAAATTCAAAGAGGTCCTCACTCAATACAAAGGCAGTGGGAAGACGAAGACTGAAGAAGAATACATTTTTCTAATCCTTTCTAAACTAAATGGTGTATTTCAAATATTTGCTACCACATTTCTATCTACCAAATATGCTCTTGGTGCAACCTTTAAAATTCCCTCTTTAGAAGAGTTTTGTGATAGACTAACTAGGGAAGAAACAAAACTTGCAAGATATGAAATCTCTTATTCTTCATCTTCCTCAAAAGCCTTAGTAGCCTCCACCTCTTATAAAGAAACATTCAAAAATAAGGAAAAAAAATCCCATAACTTGTACTCACTACAAAAAGAATGGTCACTCTGTAAACAAATGTTGGAAAAGTCGAGGGAAAACCTCTAATTCTTCTTCTAATCACTGGGTCCTAGATTTCAAAGAAACTCATCACATGACTGCTTTAGATGATTCATTCTCTTCTATATCCTCAAGTTTAACCTGTAGCATAGAATTTGGTAACTCTTCCTTCATCCCAGTCAAAGGAAAGGGTGATATAACCATTGATGGTGGCTCTATCAATAATGTTCTCTATTGTTAGAATAAATGAATATTTTTTTAAGTTCCACTAGGATAGACACTTGAGTTTCCACTCCTCCATGTGTCAGGAGAACTCTCAGTGGTGTCTTCTTGAGTTTCCACTCCTCCATGTGTCAGGAGAACTCTTAGTGGTGTCTTCATCAGGTTTGATGAGTTGTTGTAATCCAATGGTTCTCAATGATCAACTATGCTATTTATATAGAGTTGATCCTAGAGGTAAATCAATCAGTTCCACTTTTCTCTTCATCCTTTTATGTAATACTTTCCATATCTATTATTGTGAAATCCTAACATGGTACCAGAGCAGGATATATTTTGCTAGTATTCTCTCTTGAAGGTTATAGGATCTGATTTATTTACATTGGATAATTTTTTTGCTATCTAAATTTAAAGTTTGCATTAGTCTCTTTTTATCCATTGTTATTTTACTATTTCAACATATTTATTTTTATATGTTGCATATTCTTTCATATATTTTTTGAATTCGTGCTTGAGAAAAATTTTAATAAAATAGAGCTATTTCATTTCTTTAAAAAAAACACGGATTACCCTGTGTGAAGGCACTTTTCTCACCCTTGTTTTCAAAGGAAAAAGAGCCCTTTTATTTTCTTTATTTATTTATTCTCTCTCAGCATATTCATGTTATTCTAACTCTTAGTTATATCCATTTCTTTCTGATAGCAAAAATCTCGGATGAACCAAGTGTTAACTTAGGAAATATTTTGAATTTATTTTATTCGCTTGTGGAGGGAATAAAATCCCTCCCTCATTATATTTCACTCCTTGTTATCTTGTGCTTGGCATCTTCTGTGGCTCTCTCAACCTACGCTCCAAAATTATATAGACGTTATGGAATGCCTAACGCTCGTTGGCACTCTTGTTACAACTTGGGCCTCTTCATTTCAAACTCTCTGGCACACTCATCATTCATTTAGACTCTCAAAGTTTACCCGTTTGGCTCGTTGTTCATCTCGAAGTTTGTACAACCGACGCTCTAGCTTCCATTTACTTTTGTCAATTCAGATGGTATTTTTTTAGTCATAATCTACAGGAACAATGCTCAAGCTTCCGCCCATTCGGCCCTCTAGAGGAGGCATCTCCATTTAACATTTTCTGCAGGTCTCTTGGCTTTCCGCAGGCTCACCACATTTTTTTTGAAGTCTCCTTTTTTATTTTTTTCATAAAGTAAATTTAAATAATTGGTTTCCAAATATTTTTTTCATTTATTTAAGTAATTAGTTTCTTATTCTATCCTTTTTTTTAACATTTCTGTAACATTATGTGATTAAAACTAGGGCATTTTTTATCTAATCATTTTTTTGCAATGTTACATGTTTTAAGAAAAAAGGATTGCTCCTTCTCTCTTATTCCAGTGTTAGCATCTGCCCATACAACCCTCTGGAGAGGAATATCCTTTACATATTCTGTAGTGTTATCTTGGTGGCCTCTTTCACGATGGTTTCCCCTCTCCAAGTTCCCTATTTTTTTGCTTTCCATCGCTTGCTATTTCAAGCCAAAAGTTTGTAATTCCTTTTAGTCGTATTGTTTGGCGCTCTTACTTCTGCCCATTCGGCACATTAAAGGGAATTTTTTTTTTTGGCTATCTCTCTTTATCCAGATACAGTGCCTAATCCCTTTGTGCAGGTCTCGCTGGCAGCACTCTTCCTCTGCCCATACACCAATATCTCCTTTTATAATGTATTGTGCAGGTTTTTTGGTTTGATGGTTCGTTGGTTTCAGATATCTCTCTTTATCTGAGACAACACCTAATCCCTTTGTGTAGGTTTCACTGGCAGCACTCTTCAACCACAAAAAAAATTCATTTAAAATTTTGTGTTCAGCTATCTCTCTTTATCCGAGACAACGCCTAATCCCTTTGTGCAGGTTTCACTATTCATCTAGAGATAACACCCTAATAATTTTGTGCAGGTTTCATTGTTCATCTGGAGACAACGCCCATTGGGCACATCCCTATGCTCCTAAAATAAATATATTTTTTTAATTAATATATTTTAATTTCCTGTTATCAATATTGCTTCCTTTATTTCTACCGAGCATAATGTTTTATACAGGAAAGCTGGAGTGTCACCTATTTTTTTATCATCTGCAATATTTCTTTAGATAAATGTTTCTATCGAAACCTTGAGTTTTGAAGAAACACCTTTATCTCCTTTTAATAAGCCTTAATTAATTTTGGCTTTCTTCAAATAGTGACACCCTATTGTAAAATTTATAATAAAAAAAATTATTGGAAGGGTGTTCGTGTGTTTTTTTAAGCACCGATCCTAGTTCGGGGAGGGGAGTCTTCTTGTCTTTGCGTCTTTTGCATCTCATCTCTATGCATTTTATTTACCTTTTTTCTTCTTTGCATATAGTCTTAAGGAAAATATTTTTTAAATTTCTTTCCTTTCGAATATTTTGAATGCAAAGATATTTATTTATTTTATTAATTTGCTTGAGATTAAAAGTATTCTTAAACTTAAATTTAAATTATAATTTATCTTGCTATAAAGAAAAACTTCTATCATTTTGCTTATGCATTAAGGGAAATATATTTTAATCTAACAGTCATCATTAAAATTTTTAGTTTTTTTATTTAAACATTCACTCTCTAATTACTTTTCTCACCTATCTTGTTTATCAAAATTTGAGAAAAGCTATCTTCCTTAAAACATCTTCTAAATATATTGTTATTGTTAAAATAATAATTTTCACAAGAAGTTACTTTTTTCCTTTGAAATTAATTTTTTACTCTTTCTTATCATTTAGTTTAATAATATATTCGAACTAACTATTTTAAGAAAGAGCTTTTCTCACCTTTTTTTACTCTCTAAGGGTGTTATTGTTAAATCTATTTTAAATTAAATCTTAACAAATTTTTTAAGGTTATAAATATATATAAAAGTTTAAATAACTTTTTCATAAAAGTTTTCATAAACCTAAAATTTTCCATAATTGAAGATTTAAGGGGGGAGTATTGGTAATTTAAAACTTCAATCTCTCTCTTGTGTTAAGATGAATTCAATTGAGACCCTCACCCCTCATAACTTTCACTCATGGGAACCCTAAATTTTAAATCTCTTTCTCTTTCAAAGGGCTAAGAGAAAATCATCATCTGTAACCTAATAATTAAATTCTTTTTTTGTTTTGTCTTTTAGGGATGGTGTATTCTTCTAGCTTTCTTTATAGTAGCCCTTAATTTTTAGAAGTATATATTGTTTATAAAAGCTCTAAAAAGTATAAGAAGATATTCACTAACTTCATGCCCACCCTCATTTATATCAAAATAGATATATTTTTATTTTATTATTTTATAGGATCTTTACATTAGCAATTCCTATAAACATTAACTAAAAATTATTAAAACTCAAAAAATATATAATTTTTGTCAACCAAATCTCTCATTTTCGACAGTTAAAAAAACACTTCTTTAATAAATTAAGGGTTCAGGTTTTTTCGAAGGACTTCCCAAACTGCTAAACTCGTTTTGGCCATATCTCACTCATCCAAACTCGGATTGAGCTAAAATTTTGAGGGTAGATGCCTGAAAAACCCTAGAACATCTCCACCAATTTTCATATCATTTGGAGCAACACAGATCCTAGCGCATCCATATGTGTGAACGATATATTTGGCAAGCGGCTATGCGAGGGTTTCATCTGGGTTGAGTGCAAGCAGCTCCGGAGGTTGGTTTTTAGGGCCTTCGGGCCCTAGAGGCCAATATTTTTGTGGTTTATGCTCAATATTTTAGTAGGAAATGTTGCAGGGGATACAATATGGGTTAGAAATTTGTCTTTCAATAGATCATACTGTGAACTTGAGTGACAACGGCTTCCAATTTTCTGCACAAAAGAAAAGTGAAAACCATACCTTTCCACGGCGTCTAGGGCAAGGATTAAAGAGACCACGAAATAAGTTTCAAGTAGTTGATCAAAAAATGGCTCATATCTCAAGTGAATCTGGTGCTAAGGTGCACCCACAAAATAATTCTACTATGAAAACCCCTATCAAGGGTAAGAATTTTGAAGACTCAATCCCAAAAATGAATTTTAGGGATGCCCTTCATGGTGGACAGCCTCAGCCCAATGCTAATATCAATATTAGGGCTTCTCATAAACCTCTAAGAATGCCTAAGATTGATCCCAAGAAAATAGAGTCAGGATGTCTTAAAGCAGCTGATGGAACTCCTATTGTTAAGCTTGATATGGGTAACATTCAGACTGGCATTGAAGATTTGGAAAAAAGAGGACTAATTTGTCGGTTCGTGGGTTTTCGTCTGAGTCTATCTGCTTTCAAAGTCTGGGCTGCAAAAAGCTGGAAAACTAAAGGTGAGTTACAAATCTCTATTTATCCAAATGGTTATTTTCTTGTTTTATTTGCTAATAATGAAGATAGAGAGAAAAACTTTCAAGGGGGTCCTTGGTTTTTTGGAAGGGCGGGGCTTTTCATGAAGCCCTGGCATACTAAATTTAAATCCGAAGAAGAGATGCCTTCTATAGCTCCCGTGTGGGTTAGACTCTTTGGCCTCCCTATTGAATTTTGGAATCCTACTATTTTTTCTTCAATTGGAAACTCTTTAGGAACTTTTATGATGACTACTGATTGTACTCAAAATTTTGAACATATTATTTATGCTCGAATTTGTGTTTTAATGGATTTTGACAAACCCCTACCTAAAAATATCACATTACAATTTGGGGAAGACACTTGGGAGCAAGTAGTGGACTATGAGAACATTCCTTTTCGTTGTAGAATTTGCCATGAATATGGTCATTTGGCCGGTGCTTGCCCAAATAAAATTCCTGATCAAAAGAAAGAAGATATAAACTCAACGAGTTTCCAAATACCTAAGAAGAAGAACACTTAAAAAAAACAAGTAATGAAGGATCAATCAAAGTCATTTGCTAATATGTTTGAAATCCTTTCCACAAAAGATGTCCCAAGTGAGGAAGAGGAAATAATGGAAACTGAAATCTTAGAAACACAATTTAAATATGAAGGAAAGAACTCGAGAGACAAACCAACAAATCAAAGGTTTTCAACAAAAAAAAAAGGAGAAAATTTACACAAGAAAAACAATATTTCAAATGTTAAAACTTCAAATAATGGAGGTCCCAATATAGACTCCATTGAACCATCTAGTAAAATTTTGGCTGTGTATGAGCATTCTTCAAGGTTAGAAGCCATCTCAGATTCAATTGGAATAAGTCAAGAAACAGGGAAAAAAAAATTGAAGATGGATTCTAATCAAAAAGTAGGTCGCAAGACCAATCAATATCATATGGTAAAAGAAGGTGAAAATCTTGTAGAGGAAGGTAAGATTAATGCCCTTCCCAACATTTTTAGCCCTGGTATTAATGAAGATCATCACTTGGAATATTAGAGGACTCAAAGGGAGTCTTTCAAAACAAAATGAAATTAGAAGAATGATTCAGATAAATCATCCACATCTTGTTTTCCTTCAAGAAACAAAGATGTCAATGGAGGATATGGACTTAATTGCCAGTAAAATTTGGCCAGCTGGAAAAGTGGTTTCCCTCGGTTCCCAAGGGACTTCGGGTGGCATTGCTTGTCTTTGGGACCCAAAAGAGGTAGTTATTCACCATATGGTTGGCAGTTGGGGTTTGTTGGCTATAGCTATTCAAAGTAGACATTCCAACCAGATTATGCTCTGCATTACTGTTTATGCCCCGACTTCTTTGGAGGAAAAAAGAAGATAGTGGAAGGATATTACTCATATTATCTCTCATTTTCCTAAAGCTTGGATCTTGATCGGAGGAGATTTCAATACCATCCTCTCTCTAGATGAGAAAAGGGGGGAAATAGAAATTTGGACAAAAGTACTGACCTCATGAGCGAATATATTGCAAACCTCCATCTTGTGGATATCCAACCAGATAATGGCCTTATGACTTGGTCTAACAGAAGGCAAGGCTTAGCTTGTATAATGGAGAGATTGGATAGGTTTTTGCTCTCTGAAAATTTCTTAATCCATGGTCACATTCCTAAAGTGAAGACTCTTAATAATGTTGGTTCGGATCATTGGCCGATCATGGTGGAAATGTGGAAAACCAATGTGAGTTTCTCTCCTTTTCATTTTCAATTAATGTGGCTTAGAGACATTTCCTTCAGACCTCGTGTGCAACAATGGTGGAAGGAAGGTAAACCTAGGCATGGGACTAAGATGTTCTGTTTTGCCAAAATATCGCAATACATTAAATCCAAAATCAAGACTTGGAACTGGAAAGAGTTTGGGGATGTTCATAAAAAAAACATGAAGTTATTGCTCATCTTGAAAATTTGAATAAGAAAATATTTTTAGATGGCCTCACAGAGAAGAGAAGTGCAGATGAAATTAAACTCACAACTCAGTTAGAGGAATGGGAAAAAAGAGAAGAAATCTTATGGAAGCAAAAATCTAGAATTCAATGGCTCAAAGAAGGAGATCGAAACACAAATTTCTTCCACAAATATCTTCTAGCTCGAAGATCTCACAACTTTATTTCTTCCTTAAAATCAGATTCTGGAGATGTTGTTTATACTTGGGATGGCATGAACTCTATTGTTGTTGATTACTTTTCCAATATTTTTACTGCTACTCCTCTTGACTCAACTTCACAACAAAATGTTCTTCAAGCAATCCCTTCTCTTATCACTTCTGAGGAGAACTCTATTTTGACTACTCCTATTACTATCAATGAGCTTCAACAAGTAGTTTTTAAAATGCAAAAAGGGAAAACCCCGAGTCCCGATGGTTTTCCTATTGAGTTCTACCAAGAGTTCGGGGATATCCTTCATGTTGATTTATTAGAGGTGGTGGAAGAAGCCAGGAAATCCAAAGAAATTTTGAAGGTTATCAATAAAACTTATATTACTCTTGTTCCAAAAGCTCAAGAGGTTGATCATATCTCGAGCTTTTAGACCTATTGCTTTATGTAATGTTCTTCTCAAAATTATTACTAAAATCATGGCAGAAAGGTTGAAGCCTCTTTTGCATAAGATTATTTTCCCAGAGCAAGGGGGATATGTGGAAGGACGTCAAATAGTAGATGAGATAGTTCTTGCTTAGGAAGCCATCCATTCCATGGATATGCAAAATTCTCCTTCTATGTTCATCCGGTTAGACTTATCCAAAGCTTATGACAGAGTGGATTGGCACTTCCTTATCAAAGTTTTGAGGCAATTTGGTTTCTCTAAGGATTGGATGGATTGGATTATGGGATGTATCTCTTCAGTTTCCTACTTAGTTCTTATCAATGGTAGGCCTTCTCAGTCTTTCCTAGCTTCTAGAGGTATTAGGCAAGGTGACCCGCTATCCCCTTATTTATTCATCATTCTTGTTGAATGCTTGGGTAGGACTATAACCAAAAGAGGGAAAACAAAACCCTTGAGGGAGTTACCATTGCTCATGGAGCTAGACCTATCTCTCATCTTCAATTTGTGGATGACTCTACCCTTTTAGGTAAAGCTACAGTTAAGGAAGCTTCTAATATTAAGCAAATCATTAGCTGTTTTTCTAAGGCTATCGGGCGGTTGATCAATGAAGACAAATCTAAAGTTATTTTCTTTCATCTGCTCTGCTAGAGAGGAATCCATGGTCTTGGATAAATTAAGATATAAGAAGACCTCTCTTCCAATCACTTATTTAGGTATTCCCATAAATATTCAAAGGCAGAAAAATAAAGATTGGAATTGGTTGTTGGACAAAGTCAAGAAGAAAATTGGAAAGTGGACCAACAAGTGGCTTTCTTCTGGGGGTAGAATCACCTTGGTAAAATCAGTCCTTCAAGCTATTCCTATTTATGTTTCTTCCATTTTGAATATCCCAAAGGCTGTTCTTCGAGAATTGGATCAAATCAGTCATCGTTTCCTTTGGAGTGGTACTAAGGAGAAAAGAAAATGGGCCTTGGTGAAATGGGATACTTTATGTCTTCCTAAGAGTGAAGGGGGGTTAGGATTCCGGTCTTCAATTAATAACAACAAAGCTTTAGCTGCTAAATTATATTGGAGGATGTTGCATAACCCCAATGCTCTTTGGGCCAATAATCTCCATGCTAAATATGTTGAGAACAAAAGTCCCGAAGACCTTGTTCGCTATCAACTTCCTACCAAAGGTTCTCCCATTTTAGAAGTTCTTAAGACTGGTGAGGATTTGATAAAGAAAAAATTATTTTGGATCATTCATAATGGTCAACATGCAAATTTTTGGACAGATTCTTGGGATGGTCACAAGCCTTTGATAACTCAGTTTCCCGATTGGAGGCCTTGGATGGAGGAGCTTCACCGAGCTAATTGGATAAAGGTGGCTAATTACTGTCGATACCATACTTGTAATTCAAAGGTTGGTAGATATTGGATCCCTATTGAGGACTGGCCTATTCAAATCCCAGAAAGGCAAAGACAAGATATCCAAGGCATCCTTCATATGAGATCCCTCTCTTGGTCCCATGAAAAATATTGTTTTGGATGGAACAACACTACTAAGGGTGAGTATTCAGTTGCTCAAGGTTATTTGACCTTATGCCATAATAATCCCAACCATTCTTCTGACATATTTTCTCAATTGTGGGCTCAAAAGCTCTGGCCTAAGGTGAGGTTCTTTAATTGGATTTTATTGCATCGTAGGGTGCTTACTGGTGAGCAACTTATGAAGCGTGGTTTTCATGGCCCTTTTAGATGTGAAATGTGTGAAGAGAATGTAGAAAATATCAACCATATTTTTATTGAGTGTACTTTAGCCTCCGAGCTATGGAGGAGAATGGCAACTTTACTTGGCTTACAGTGGTCCAATTTTTTCACTTTTGAACAACTTTGGAGGGATTGGCCTAATCAAGAGGGTGTTGATCATTTTATTAGGCAATTAGTTTGGATGGGTTCTACCATTCTTCTTTGGAATATTTGGAATGAAAGGAACAGCCAAATTTTTAATCAAGATAGGAAGGATATTCACTATATTTGGCAAAATACCATAGCCAACTTAGTTGAATCAGTCCATCAACTCCTTAATCACCCCCAAAACTCCCACCAAATATGGGATCAAGTGATGCAAAGATTGAAGATTAAACCTTCTAAGGGCAACCAACTTAAAGGGAATGTGAGTATTAGTAAGATGGATAGGACTAGAAATTGGCAACCTCCTCCTAAGGATTTTGGAAAAGTCAATACTGATGGAGCCTCTAGAGGGAACCCTGGAAAAGCCAGGTGTGGGAGGAATTGGTAGACTTTCGGATGGCTCCCTGGTTTTTACTTTTGCTTGAGAATTTGGGTATTCTTTCCAATAACCTTGCTTGAGGGGTATGGTATCCTTAGAGGCCTTCAGGAGGCTACTAAGGTTGGATGGGAAAAGGTGTTAGTTGAGTCTGACTCTCAACTTATGATTAATCTCTTGAAGACTCCTTCTAAGAATCATAAGGTGGATTGGAGAATAAAAAGAATTATTGAGAAGATTCGGTTAATCCGGATGGGATTTTTGAAAGTTGATTACAATCATGTGGTCGGAGATCAAAACAAGAGTGTTGATGCTTTAGCTAATTGGGCTTTGGACAAAGGTGATCTTACTTGTTATGGCCACCCTCCTATATGGTGGGCTTCTCAAATTAGGGAAGCTCTTCTTTCTATCATTTCTTTGGATGGCTCCGATTCTGAAGGTACCTAGTTTCTTCTTGTTTTTTTTTTTTTCTCTTTGGTTCATTCAGTTTTTTTAGTTCCCTAGCTCATTCTATTCTTTATTTTGTTTCCTCTATTGATTCTTGCATTAATAGTCTTCTGGTCTAGATAGGTCATTGTTTTGTTCATTTTTTTTTTCTTTTGTCTTCTTTGTTTAGTTTTTTAAGGTGGGTGGGTTCTTTTGTTTTGTTTTGTTTTTGTGTTCTTTGTGTTGTTTTTTGTTGTTCTTGTGTTTCTGTTGTTTTGTTTTTTTTTTTTTTTTTTTGTTATTGTTCTTGTGTTTTTTTTGTTCTTGTTCTTGGGTTTCTCTTTGTTTGTGTTATTTCATTTTTTTATGTGTGAGTGTTTTCTATGTTTTTTATTTTTTGTTTATTGTCTGTTGTTGGTTGTTTTTTATTTTTATTTTATTTTTTTAGGTTTTGGTTGTGTTTATTTTTCATGTTTTTTTGGGTTATGTCTTTGTAGTGTGCTATTGTTTTTGTCTTGTTTGTGTTTTGTTATGTGGTTCTTGTGTTTTTCTATGTGGTTTGTGTTGTGGTTTCTTTTATCTTATTGTGCGTGTTTGGTTGTGCTTTTGGTTTTGACACACTCAAGGAGCATGTTTTTTATTTTATTTTATTATTTTTGTTGTTATTTACTTTTTTTAATTTGGTTTTGTGTGTTTTTTTGCTCCTTGAGTATGTCAAAGGTGGTAGGCCAGGTCCGAGTCCTAGGCATTTTTGGCAGAATGGATACCCCTGCCTCCTTGGGTCTTACCCGAAAGTGGCATCCCTTTTGGGATGTTTTCCACAAATAAAAAAAATAAAAAATCTCTCATTTTCACTTCAATTTCTCATTTGAAGTTAAGGGAGCGGTATTTATAATCAGAAATGTTTTTCTTATACGAAAACAATGGTGGTGTCCATTTTTTAGTTTCAATAATTTTTTCAATGATGTTTTTTAAAACTTATTGTATCATGGAGTGCACTCTTGGTTGAACCTGACACTCCTAGAATTGATGCCCTTGTTTTTCCGGTTGTCCATTTTTGGACCTTGTTATACAACCCATAGTATCATACAAGTGGATACCACTACTTATGCTTGCGGATTCAATTTGGACATCGCTTACAATTTTTGTGGTTCTTAATCCATCCTATCTTCACATTATTTTTGTGAGACACTTTGGTTTGAAGGGATTTTTCTAGTAAGAATTATTTTTATGAGACACTTTGATTTCATGGTTCGCGAGCACCAGTATGGGAGTATGAATTCTTTTCTGCAACAAGTCTCTATGTTTTTGATACATCTAATGGGTCCATTGCAGGATTCTTAATGGAATTTTCCCTAAATAGGGGGTTGAAGAGGACATATTCCTTCCTCTCAATCCTCCATGCACATCTTCCTTATTCTTCTATTCTAGCAGGTGGTTTCCCCTTGAATTTTTCTACCATTACCCTACTTTTGATGTTTTTCCATAAGGTTTCGACCTAGTATCATCCCATTGTATTCATATAGGTGGAAACCACATACTCATGCTTGTGGAGTCATTTTTGGACTACCCATATGATTTTTGTGGTTCTATATCCATCCTATCTTCACTTTGGTTTTAGGGGACTTTTCTTTAATGATCTTTATTCTTTTGATCACATGTTGTAAATGAGTACCTTATCAGATCTTACTATCAAGACTCATATTTGTGGCTATACCATCTCTATTGTACATGAGTACCTTATCAGGCCTTGGTGTCGGGACTCATCTTATGTAGGAGCACTTCATTCGATAGCATATTCAGAGCAAGGACATACACTTGGAATATATTCCAACTAAGGCACAAATTGTAGACATCTTCACCAAGTCAATTTCTTCTCCGCATTACCTTCAATTACGAGAAAAAATTGGAGTATTATAGTTGCATTGACAAAGAGGTCTTCCACCTCTCACTATATTATAAATGGGTGTCTCATCAGGTCTTCTTATCGTGACTCATCATGTCTTTGTATAGGATGACAATCTTTGCCATCCGAAGACAAGCCTCTTTCATACTTCTTTGTTTTTGATTGATGGCTTTTCCCACTAGGTTTTTACCATCACTTCAAAACAAAGGGGTGATAGTTGGTTTTTCCCACAGGGGTTTTTTCCACCAACTATCTATATTGTACATGAGTACCTAATCATGCCTTGTTGCCAAGACTCATCTTTTATTTGTTAAAGAGGACAATATTTGTCATCCTAAGACAAGCCTCTTTCATACCTCTTTGCTTTTTTATTAATTTTTTTTCCCACTGGGTTTTTTACCATCACTTCAAAACAAAGGGGTGATAATTGGTTTTGTTCCAAAGGTGTTTTTTCCACCAACTATCTATATTGTACATGAGTACCTAATTAGGCATTGTTACTGGGACTCATTTATAAAAAGCTCCCATAGTATCACTTAAGGGGGGGTGTTAGAATAAGTGAATATTCTCTTAAGTTCCACTAGGATAGACACTTGATTTTCCACTCCTCCATGTGTCAGGAGAACTCTCAGTGGTGTCTTCTTGAGTTTCCTCTCCTCCATGTTTTAGGAGAACTCTTAGCGGTTTCTTCATCAGGTCTGATGAGTTGTTGTAATCCAATGGTTCTCAATGATCAACTTTGCTATTTATACAAAGTTTATCCTAGAGGTAAATCAATCAGTTCCACTCTTCTCTTCATCCTTTTGTGTAATACTTTTCATATCTATTATTTTGAAATCCTAACATCTATGTTCCAAACATTGCCATAAATCTCCTCTTCGTCTATCAGATTTGTACTTCTAGAAAGGAGAAAACTATTCTCTTCTCTCCAACAAGAGTTGAGATAAGAAAATTTCAAGATCCCCATTCTCTCATAGCCAAATGATATATTTATTACAACACTCTCCTATTCCACTTCAAAGGATTCAAAAATCCAGAAAGGGCCTCCTATTTTGTGGCTTATGGAGATCTTGAAAGTAAAATTTAGCATGAAAGGTTTGGTCATCTCAATTACAACTACCTAAAGGAATTGAGAACCCATGAAATGGTAACAGGTTTACCTAAAGTCTCTTCTATTAATGGAGTTTATCTTGGATGTGCTCTTGTAAAGCAACATCAAGATCCTTTCCACCCAATTAGTTCTCTAAAAACTTCATCCCCTCTAGAATTAATCCATAGTGACTTGATGTCTTTTCCAAAACCTTCTTTCAAAGGAGTAAAATATGCTCTAACATTTATTGATGACTTTTCTAGAAGAACTTGGGTCTACTTCCTAAAATATAAAAGTGTTGTTCTATTCCAATTCAAAGTCTTCAAAGCCTTAGTTGAAAATCAGGCCTCTTGCAATATCAAGCAAATTTGCACAGTTAATAGGGGAGAATACTACAGTTTTGAGTTCTCCATATTTCTATCAAATCATGGCATCATTTATCAACATTTTGTCTCCCATAATTCTTAGCAAAATGGCATTGCAAAAAGAAAAAATTGAACATTAAATGAAATAGCAAATTGTATGCTCCATTAAAGTCTTCCAAAAAAAAATTTGGTAGAAGCTATTAACTATTCCAATTATATTCAAAACTACACACCTCATAAAGCTCTTGATCATTTAACTCCTGAAGAATTATGGACTAGTTCAAAACTAGGTATTTCCTTCTTCAATGTTTTTGGGTGTATTGTTTGGACACACATACCAAAGAAGAAAAGGAAGGATCTAGATAAGAAAAGTAAAAAGCTCATATTTATTGGTTATTGTGAGGAAATGAAAGCATACAGGCTCCTTCATCCATCCACTCATGAGGTATTTTTTGTAGGAATGTCCAATTTGATGAAACATTCCCTCAGAAATATCCTCAACTCTCCTCTTCCTCCATTGAGACTTCTCCTATAATTGAACCTCAATATTATGAAGAACCAACTCTAGAGGCTTATCTGTCTAGATAAAAATAATTATCTTATAAAGTTACTTATCTCTCCATATCTTAATTAAATATTAAGCTTCCAACTTTATAAAATTAAATATTAAATTGTATGCCTCCAATTTAAACTTGATTTAAATTCAAATAAAAAACCCTAAAATATTTTTCCTCCCTACATTGGTGCTCGCACTCCTCAGTTTCTCTACTTTGGTGGACTATGACAACCAAACTCCCTAACACACTTCTCTATTGCAAGTTCCACTTTAAAACCTTGTGTAGGCTAGAAATTTTATATTTTTTTGTCTAGCCTTTCACATCATTCGAGGTAGGTGTTACAGCTAGCATTACAAAATGTAATGGTAAAATGTTAATCATTCTTTGAAAACTTTGTTGAATCACTTAGTCACATTGGATAAAATACTATCTGCTCCTAAATATCCAACCTTTCCTCTATAATGTATGTTCTCTTTCAAACTACTATTTGTATTCTATGATCAATTTATGCAATGTTCTAGTTTTCAACTATTGAGGTTCTATGATCTGACGGTGCTCTATTCACTTGGACATTGATCAATGGAGTGCTTGGATAAGCCAAGAACTATTTTGATTCTTTGCTAATTGGTGCTTCTCTAAGTTGGCTTTAGATGCTTCTCTACTAAGTTCTAGTTTGATGCTTTGCTGACTAAGCACTACCTTGGGTTTCTATGGGTGGCATTTTTTATCTTACTCTAATTGTGATCTTATTTTGCTATTACATAGATTTTTTCCTTAACTCTTTGAGTTGAGTACTAGTTAATCTCTTCTCAGTCTAATTTTTGTTTTGGTATTTTCTTTGCGTGAGCACTTATTTGATGAACACTATTTATGTGCTTCTTAGGTTGGGTTATAGTTTGATGTTGCATCTATGTGGGCATGCTAATCCACCTTGATTCTATTTAAAAAAAACTCACTTTAGTTCCTTTTATTACTGCATTTACTTTTCTAATTTCACAAGGTGAAATCATGAGGATATGAAAGCAAAAAGGAAAGCGAATATGTGAAATGCAAATAAAGAAACCGAACTTAGAGCTAAATCCTAGAAACTTGAAAGTACATGAAAAGAGGGAAAAGCATGAGCGAATAGAAATGAAACAAATGTGAATAAAGAAGGCAGCCCTTTTATTGCTATGTTTCAAACTTGGTTACAATGTGCATCCTCCCCTTCCAAGGGCTAGGAGCGTTTAAGCATGCATTACTCGTTACATCCATGGGTGTCTTTCCTTCTTCCACGTGCCCACATGTAAAATAGGCGGACCAAACATCGTCGCCACTCATGTTGATGAGTCTGGACTCCTTGCTGCTCCTCCGATGTCCAAACCCTGCATTCAAAAAAACAATAAATGATCAATAGCACCTGCGGATGAAACAAAGCATGCAATCCCCAAGCCTACGATAAGTGAAATGAGAAAAATGAATTAAACTATGACTAAAACAAGTCCAAATGCTACGAAAATTTGACAGAGGCATCAAGACATAACCAGGAAGGCTCTGCAAAAAGAACAATCCAAAAATTCCTCACCAATTTGAATTCGCTTTGGGGTGGGACGAATTCACCTACAATAAAACGCCGAAAATGTATTGTCCCAATGTCCTACCTTGGAAGTTCCAAAAGACCTGAAAACTTGGGGTTAGCTAATTGGTGGCATTTTGGGAAGACCCAGATGGTCATGTTGAGTGTTAATTTGTCATATTACCAATAATAACATGCAACTTAGAGTCTCGAACAAAAGACTCTTTCTTGCAAAGAAATAATTTATTTTATTTTCCTTCCTTTTATTATTTCTCCAAGTTTCTTTGTGAAACAGCTTTTTACGTATATAAAAATGAATTCAATTTAATACATGCAACTGATATATCCCAGAATAACTCAAAATCCTACAGATAGTTGTTAACAAGGGGCCTTTGTTGATTCTTAATGAAATTTATAATCTTGACTTGTTTGATTAATCAAAAAAATAAACAAAAATCCTTTTGATGTTCTAATATTCACAATTTATTCTAAGGTTAACTTGTTCGTTTTATCTATATTCAATAGTTCTCGTTATTTCAGTGTTAGTCTCGACATGAAATTAAGCATATCAAGGAATAAAACGAAAGCATTATTTTGAATCAGCTGGAAAATAATGAAGGATATTAAAATGGTTCATGATCTCCTCCTTGCAAAATCCCAAGTTAAGAGATGAAATCCCCAAAACAACCCAACCGATCAGATTTGTACTAACACACAATCTAATCAGATCAGATGCAAGACTCTAAGGAAAAGAATATAACTGCATCATTCTACCATTCACCTATCGTAACCCATCCCATGGCGTAAACGAAATAGATACAAGACAAAATGATGCAACGGAAAGATTGACAGTAAAACAATAGTTTTGGCTTCGATCTCCTTTTGATTTTACACACAAAAGTCGTGTTACCAAATAAAAATCCTTTATTTCAATAAGTAATGCTTTTTTTGTTACAATCTCCAGCCTCTGTATCCATCTACATTTTTGTTATTTAACCTTTCTGTCGTGCGTTCTCGGCTGCTCCATGACGCTTCGTTTTGACTCCCGGGACCCTTCGCTTCAATTCCCACCTTTTGGTATTCTAACCTTTGCGTGTAATCGTAACGCTCGATCTGCGGCCAGTAACTGTTGTTATGAAACGTTACTCTGGTTCTATCATTTCTACCATGTGTCCTGCGTCTCCTGCACCTTTCGTAACGCTTTCCCGTGGAAATCCTGGAAGAATTTGCATTTGGCCTCTTCTGTTTCCTAGCCGCGATAACGTGACATGTCTCGAAATTGCGACATGCCAGAAGTGGGGACCCACCTTTGTTTTTGCAAGTTTTAGGGAAGATCTCAAAGACCCGGATGCTAAAAATGAAGAAAAGAAGAAAAATGCCTAAGTGTTGAAAGGGTCACGAAATCGCGACATGTCGCGATATCGCGACATGTCGCGAAATCGCGACCTGTCTCTCCATCGCTGCAAAAAATTGAAATCTGTCATGAAATCACGACGTGTTGGCAGTAGGACAGAAAGGATGTCGTGAAATCGTGACATTTCGATAGCAGGACAGAAAGGATGTCGCAAAATCACGACATGTCGGTGGCAGGACAGAAAGGATGTCGCGAAATCGCGACATGTCGGCGGCAAAGAAAAGAGGTGTTACGAAATCGCGATGCATTTTTTGGAAGCGTACGGAAAGTTGAGAATGGTAGCGATCTCGCTACAAGTTGCCAAAAGAAAAGTGGTAGCGAATCGCTACCACGTCGTGAAGTGGAGGCTCGAAGGAAAAGTGGTAGCGAATCGCTACCACTTCATGAAGTGGAGGCTCGAAGGAAAAGTGGTATCAAATCGCTACCAGCTTCGGCGGAGGCTCGAAAAAAAGTGGTAGCGAATCGCTACCACTCGTGGAGCTCGAAGGAAGAGTGGTAGCGATATCGCTACCACTCAGTGAGCAAAGGCTCGAGACCAAAGTGGTAGCGATATCGCTACCACTTCATCGAAGGGAGGCTTGGAATCAAAGTGGTAGCGATATCGCTACCACTTTTTTGAAAGGAAGGCTCGGAACCAAAGTGGTAGCGATATCGCTACCACTTTTTGAAAGGAAGGCTCGGAACCAAAGTGGTAGCGATATCGCTACCACTTTGGTTCCGAGCCTTCCTTTCAAAAAGTGGTAGCGATATCGCTACCACTTTGGTTTCGAGCCTTCCTTTCAAAAAAGTGGTAGCGATATCGCTACCACTTTGATTCTGAGCCTCCCTTCAATGAAGTGGTAGCGATATCGCTACCACTTTGGTCTCAAGCCTTTGCTTCACGGAGTGGTAGCGATATCGCTACCACTTTTCCTTCGAGCCTCTGCTTCACGAAGTGGTAGCGATTCGCTACCACTTTTCTTTTGAGCCTCCGCTTCACGAAGTGGTAGCGATTCGCTACCACTTTTCCTTCGAGCCTCCGCTTCACGAAGTGGTAGCGATTCGCTACCACTTTTCCTTCGAGCCTCCGCTTCACAAAGTGGTAGCGATTCGCTACCACTTTTCTTTCAAGCCTCCACTTCACGAAGTGGTAGCGATTCGCTACCACTTTTCTTTCGACAACTTGTAGCGAGATCGCTACCATTCTCAACTTTTCGTACGCTTCCAAAAAATGCATCGTGATTTCGCAACACCTCTTTTCTTTGTCACCGACACGTCACGATTTTGTGACATCCTTTCTATCCTGCCGCCGACACGTCACGATTTCGCGACATCCTTTCTGTCCTGTTGTCGACATGTCATGATTTCGTGACATCCTTTCTGTCCTGCTACCGACACATTGTGATTTTGCGACAGATTTCAATTTTTTGCAGTGATGGAGAGACAGGTCGCGATTTCGCGACATGTCGCGATATCGCGACATGTCGCGATTTCGCGACCCTTTCAACACATAGGCATTTCTCTTCTTTTCTTCATTTATAGCATCCGGGTCTTTGAGATCTTCCCTAAAACATGCAAAAACAAAGGTGGGTCCCCACTTCTGGCATGTCGCGATTTTGAGACATGTCGCGTTATCGCGGCTAGGAAACGGAAGAGGCCAAATGCAAATTCTGTCGGGATTTCCATGGGAAAGCATTACGAAATGTGCAGGAGACGCAGGACACGTGGCAGAAATGACAGAACCAGAGTAACGTTTCATAACAACAGTTACTGGCCACAGATCGAGCATTACGATTGCACGCAAAGGTTAGAATACCAAAAGGCGGGAATTGAAGCGAAGGGTTCTGAGAGTCAAAATGAAGCGTCATGGAGCAACCGAGAACGCACGACAGAAAGGTTAAATAACAGAAATGTAGATGGATACAGGGGCTGGAGACTATAACAAAAAAAGCATTACTTATTGAAATAAAGGATTTTTCTTTGGTAACACGACTTTTGTGTGTAAAATCAAAAGGAGATCGAAGCCAAAACTATTGTTTTACTATCAATATTTCCGTTGCATCATTTTGTCTTGTATCTATTTCGTTTATGCCATGGGATGGGTTACGATAGGTGAATGGTAGAATGATGCAGTTATATTCTTTTCCTTAGAGTCTTGCATCTGATCTGATTAGATTGTGTGTTAGTACAGATCTGATCGGTTGGGTTGTTTTGGGGATTTCATCTCTTAACTTGGGATTTTGCGAGGAGGAGATCGTGAACCATTTTAATATCCTTCATTATTTTCTAGCTGATTCAAAATAACAGTTTCTGTTTTATTCCTTGATATGCTTAATTTCATGTCAGAGACTAACACTAAAATAATAGAACTATTGAATATAGATAAAACGAACAGGTTAACCTTAGAATAAATTGTGAATATTAGAACATCAAAAGGATTTTTATTTATTTTTTTGATTAATCAAACAAGTCAAGATTATAAAGTTCATTAAGAATCAACAAAGGCCCCTTGTTAACAGCTATCTACAGGATTTTGAGTTATTTTGGGATATATCAGTTGCATGTATTAAATTGAATTCATTTTTATATACGTAAAAGTTGTTTCACAAAGAAACTTGGAGAAATAATAAAAGGAAGGAAAATAAAATAAATTATTTCTTTGCAAGAAAGAGTCTTTTGTTCGAGACTCTAAGTTGCGTGTTATTATTGGTAATATGACAAATTAAAACTCAACATTTTGGCGCTAGAAGGAGAGCCTTTTGTATTGCTTTGCAATTTTGATTTGTTCTAACGATTAACGTGGGTAGTTTTGTTTCCACCTATTGTGCTTGCAGGTGTAACACCAGACATTTTATCTGGCAGCAGAGTTGAGAAATCTTTTAGAGTCCTAGAGTTTCCAAGCTGGCCCAACCTGAGTACATTGCTACTAGGTCTAAAACCACAGGGGAAACTATCTTCCAAAGTCTTTCTCCCACTGCTAGGAGGTCAAAAAACAAAACATTAGAAGTCGAAATACCACCCAGTATACTTGAGTTAGGGATTTCTTTGGACTCAAGTACCTCTAGTGGGCCTGAACCCTTAAGTTCAAGTGGGATAGTAACACCAGTTGTATCTGTCTCCACAGTTCCAGGAGTTCCAATTGTTCCCACAGGGTTGACACCTTTGAATAACATGGCCCAACAACAACAACAACAACAACCACCTGCCCTTTGGTATGGTGCTTAGAGTTCCCCTTTAGATATTCTCGGGGCAGTCCATGACTTGCCTAGAAACATTGAAATGGGATTACCCAAATTCATTCATGATGGTCCAACAACAGCAGAAGATCATGTCCAAATCTATAAAGATTACATGTTTAGGAATGGGGTTACTCACGAGGATGTTGCCTGTCGAGTTTTCCCTGCTAGTCTAGACCACATTGCTAACGAATGGTATCAAAATTTTCTAGCAGGGTCCATAACTTCATGGGCCTAGCTAGAAACTGCATTCATAGGTCAATTCAGATAGTTAGTAGATCCCTCCATGACATACAATTTCTTCGTATCTTGCAAAAGACAAACCAATGAACCCATTCGAGCATTCAATCAGAGATTTCAAAAGCTATATACGAATGTGACTTGTCACTTTGCGGTAGACCCTACAATTGCCTTGTAGCTATACTTTGGAGCCTTAGATCCTTTGACATCTTTGTTGACTAGAAGGAACCCTCAGGTTACAACCCTTCCTTTGGCTTATGCAGAAATAATGACTCTCGAACAGCAGATGAACCTGCCAGGAACAGGATTGTCTCAATTGACTGGGATGGGACAATATGGCCCATACAGCCAATTTGCCATGATGAACCAGGTAGTAGCACCACAGGCTCCGATGTTGAACAACTTCCAAACACCCACCCATGTTATGCCATTGTCATGTTATCCGAATGCCGCTGTTCAAACGCAGAGTTTTATTCAAAATAACTCAATGGGTTTGCATGGGTTCGGTATGGGCAATAATCTGTTGACCATGTCGGGGTTTGCTCCAATTAACACGCCAAGCTCATAGAACTTATCCAACAATCACTCCCATTCAAAGTGTGAATCCGAGATGGAATCCACCTGCCCAAACTCAAGCCATTCAAAATGGGAATCCAATATGGAATCCACCTGCCCAAACTCAAGCCATTCAAAATGGGAATCTAGGATGGAATCCACCTACCCAAACTCAAGCCATTGTACCCAGTCCAGAGGTGGCTAATGCAGCCAACACAACTGGACCTGCAATTGCAGTGCCTCAACCACAAGGGTCCGAAGCAGCCATAGAAAATATGAAAGAAACATTGGCCAAGGTGTTGGTAACAGTGGGGAATGTCAATAAAAAAGTTGATCATGCCATGGGCCATAACCGACCTCACAATCATAGAGGAAAAGGAATGTATAACACGCAACCTAACAACGGGCGGGTACCCAATCCCGTTGCCAACCAGGTAGACATTTCGGAAGAATGTGGAGATGCAGGTTCTTGTGATAATGATTGCCCACACTGTGGCCACGTGAAACCGAAGTCTATGCTAACAGAGGTCATACATTCCCATGAAAGTGAAGAAGAGGAGGATGTAGAATTTTTTGGAAGCGAAGATGAAGAAGCTTTGGAAGTTCATACAAATAAACGTTTTGGGAAAGCAAATCACAAATATTACACTAGGAGTTCTAAAGAGCCCAAAACTTCCTCTGCTCCTCCGAATAATCAATTACTCCCTCCTGACCCTAAAGGAGATGTCAATCCCCCTCCTCCATCGAAGGTCGAAAAGTCTAAGATGATGCAAAACTTGCCAAATCTAGAAAAGCTCACTTACGATTTGGTGGAAGACATGAAGAAGAATAGGGCCAATGTATTGATGTATGACATGGCCCGATTATTAGGCCAAGAAGTGAGTTCACCAAAAGGATTAAATCCATATGCACAAGTTCATGAAGCTAAAAGTGTTGAGTCCCAAGTGGTTGTACAAAAATAAAAATGAGATATACCTCCCTTTTTGGTAACCATTAGAATTGCAGGTAAAAACTTGCACAATTGTTTAATAGACTCAGGGGCCTCGGCTACTATCATGCCCTTAGAAATCTATAAAATATTGGGACTTACACCAAAGCCTTCTAGGAGCAGGGTGGTGCAGTTGGACAGGTCAACCATGGAGGCAGTAGGAGAGCTGGGTGATGTGCATATTCAAGTCAATTCAGAACCCAGAGTTCAACAACGCATAGACATATTGGTGCTCGATATTCCTATCAAGTATGGCATGGTATTGGGAAGATATTGGAGTAAGAACCTAAACGGTTACATTGTGACAGACTCTTCACACATGTGGCTGCCTTGGAGGGGAGTGGCCAATCAAATTCAAATTGACAGTGAACCCCGACTCAAAGAGATGATCATAGATTACAACAAGCCGAACGAGATCCAGTACATTGAAGCTGAGTTGGGAGCATACTGTTTGGACATAGAAGCACTCGAAAATACCCATGATGAAAGGATTGGGTGCAACTTTACTGAAGAACATCAAGAAATTTGGACCTTAAGATTTGATGGATCCAGGTCCAGACAAGGAGCAGGAGCCGGTGTTGAATTGTCATGTTCGGACCAAGAGCCTATATTCGCTGCATACAGACTACAGTTCCCTGCCACCAAAAATATGGCAGAATATGAGGCTTTGATTCTTGGACTACAGCTGGCCATTCGGAAGAAAATTAAATATATCAAAGTCCTTGGTGATTCGGAACTGGTGGTGAAACAAGTGAGGGGACAATACATATGCAAGGACAAGCGGCTCAGGCTTTACCGAACTAGGGTCAGAGATTTAATAGATGAGTTTGATGCCTTTAACATTTCTCTGATCTCGAGAAAGGGCAATCATCTGGCAGACTCCCTAGCTGTAGCAGCGAGTATGTTGAAGCCAGTGGACCATAAGAAATGCAAGAAGTTCTCTATAGAGTTGGTCCCTTGTCCCTCGATACCAGATAATGTTACAAACTTCCAAGTATTTGATAGTGACAGGCACATATTTCAATTTGTCACTAATTCTGGTATATTTGAAAAGCATTACATAGATGAAGAAGAAAGGGACGTAGAGGAGGTAGTTTCGAAAGATAAAAATCCTGTAAAAAACAACAGGATGCCTAATGAGATAGCTTCATTAGAAAAAATCTTTGATATCGGATGCAAACCAAGAAAAGGTAAAAGGGTTCCATCTCCTGGAGAGGCCTGTGATTTGGTTAACATTGGAAGTGCAGAAAATCCCCAAGAGGTATTCATAGCAAAAGCATGTACCAAGCAGGAGAAGGATTCCATAGCAAATGCATTAAAAGAATACATAGATTGCATTGCTTGGAGTTATAAGGAGTTGAAAACCTATGATCAGAATGTCATAATGCACATGATTCCCCTGAAGCCAGAGTCTAAGCCCTTCAGGAAAATACAAAGGCGAGTTAATC
This sequence comes from Wollemia nobilis, assembly GCA_028583015.1. Lineage (NCBI taxonomy): Eukaryota > Viridiplantae > Streptophyta > Pinopsida > Araucariales > Araucariaceae > Wollemia > Wollemia nobilis. The sequence goes on from JAQPPZ010001423.1 coordinate 6,395,625, forward strand.
CATTATTAGAACCCTTGATAGAGAAAGAGGTGAAGCGACTGTTAGAAGCTAAGATCATCTTTCCCGTTAGGCATTCCACGTGGGTTGCTAACCTAGTCCCTATGAGGAAAAAGAGTGGAGAAATAAGGTTGTGCATTGATTTCAAAAATCTCAATAAGGCATCCCAAAAGGACAACTACCCGTTACCCACCATCGATGAAATACTCCAAAAGGTAAACGGGTCGGAGATGATGTCATTCCTGGATGGTTATTCGGGATATAATCAGGTCCTTATCCATCCTAGTGATAGGATGAAGACTACTTTTACGACAAAATGGGGCACCTTTGCATACATGAGAATGCCCTTTGGACTATTGAACGCAAGTGCCACTTTCCAGCGAGCTATGGATTTTGCTTTTAAAGGGCTTATTGGTAAGTGCATCATTGTTTACGTCGATGAAATTCCTGTATTTTCTAAGAACAGGGAAAACCATGTCAGGGATCTTAAGAAAGTCTTTCAAAGATGCAAAGAACATGGTATATCTTTCAACCCAAAGAAGTGCATCTTCGGGGTAACAGAAGGAAAACTGTTGGGGCATATAATATCTAAGGATGGAATTTCCATTGAACCTGAGAGAATAGAAGCCATACAACAAATTCCTCGTCCCAATAGCAAGAAGGGGTTGAGATCATTTTTCGGAAAGATCAATTTTGTCAGAAAATTTATTGCAGATTTTGCAGAGATAGCAAGACCTTTGAACGACATGCTAAAGAAAGAGGTCCAGATCATTTGGATAGATGAAAGGATAGAGGCTTTTGATAATATCAAGGATGCGATTTCTAAAGCCCCAATTTTGGTGAGTCCCGATTATACGAAGCCTTTCTATATCTACACATTTGCTTCAGATCACTCCTTTGTGAGTGTTTTAACTCAGAAGAGTGAAGGCAAGCATTGAAAATCCCATTGCTTTCCTGAGTAGTCCTCTCAAAGATGTGAAACTGAGATATTCTACCCTAGATAAGCAAATGTATGTGTTGGTTAAGACTGTAAAAAAGTTCAGGCACTACATAGTCCACAATAGGGTCTTTGCTATCGTCCCAGATCCTGCTGTCAAAGCCATGTTCATTCAGAATGAATTAGGTGAGAAGCGTGGTAAGTGGGTTTCAACTTTGCAGGAATTTGATCTGGAGATTCAATCGATGAAGATAGTACGGGGGCAAGGGTTAGCTAAGGCAATCGCAGAGCAGGATCTCGCAATCCCTTGTCAACATTATGAAGTCACTGATGTAACCAAGGAGGAGTGGTATGCAGATGTGGTGTACTATCTACTAAATGGTAGGTGTCCATAATTTTTGAATGCTACTCAACGCAGAGCCTTGCGTTTGAAGTCTACTAATTTTCTAGTTAGATCTGGCACATTATACAGAAAGAACCATGAAGGTATTTACCTTCGTTGCGTTGATCAAGAGGAGGCAGTGTGAATTCTTGAAGAGTTTCATGGTAAACATGGGACAGGGCATGGGTCTGCTAATCCCACAGCCCATCAAATCCTCAAAGCCGGTTATTATTGGCCTCAACTATTCAAGGATGCCCATTCTCATGTGTGGTCATGTCACATTGTCAAACTGTAGCCAATAGCGATTCGTAATCGAGTCCAGACCTTTCACGCAATGGGGCCTAGATTTTATTGGGATTATCAGCCCCAATTCATCTGATGCTCACAAATATATTTTGATGGCTACGGATTATTGCATGAGATGGACCGAAGCTATCCCCACAAAGAATGCTACTGCAGAGGTGGTCATTAAATTTTTAGAAGATAACATTGTCACTAGATTCGGGATGCCTAATTCCATCGTAAGTGATAATGGTTCATCCTTTTCCTCTCTGGAGTTTTCTAATTGGGCATTTGATAACAGCGTGAGTTTAAAGTTCTCCTCCAATTATTACCCGCAAGGTAACGGATTGGCCGAGTCATCCAGTAAGAATCTGTTGACTGTCATAAAAAAAAATTTGGAAAGGAATCCGCGGGACTGGCACAATAAGCTTAATTTGGCCCTTTGGGCTGACAGAATCAGAATTAAAGAAGCAATAGGGACATCTCCTTACCATCTGGTTTATGGACAAGATCCCATTTTTCCTGCAAATCTCAGATTACAAACGCCGCACTTCATGAAAGATTATTTTGGAACTAATGATAAACTTGAGTCTAGACTAACGCAATTAATGCGCTTGGATGAAAAAAGGGATGAAGCTATGCTTCATTTTAGTAAACACCAAGACATTGTAAAAAGGTGGTTTGACAAAAGGTCTAAGGCCAAGGCGTTTAAAATTTCATATTTAGTGTTGTTATGGGACAAAAGACATGAGAAAAAGGGGGAACATGATAAATTTGATTACCTTTGGTTAGGTCCCTACCAGATTTCAGAGATCCTAGGGGAAAATAGTTTTAGACTAAAAACCTTGGATGGAAGAGATTTGGCACTACCTATCAATGGGTTGCACTTGAAGCATTACTTTCAAGCATGAGGTAGTTGGGCTTTGTATTATATGTAATAACGCTGTAATTTCTTGCTTTCATTTTTCATGTTTAGGTGTGTATTATTTTTTTTGTTTTGACATGTCTAAGCTTTGTATTAATGTTGTGATTTGTTTCTTTGTGTGCAGATTTGATACTTAAGTGTGTGTTTCAGGAGATATCTAGTTTTGTGTCAATGCTGTAATTTAGTTTTTTGATGTGCAGATTTGATATGTTAGTATGTATTCATTTTTGTTTCAGGTTTTTCTTGTATTAATGTTGGGTTTTTGCATTTGTGTGCAGGTTGGACATTTATGCGGTGGTGTTCCTTTGATTTCCTTTTCATTGCCTTATAAAAAAAAAGAAAAAAAAAAAAAAAAGGGAATAAAAACTTGATGTTGAACACATGCCTAAGATTGGGAGAATATGAAACATTGGAATCATGTTGTAAAAGCTCCACATGTAATACAAACAGTTAATTTAGATCATTTGAAGCTTGTAATGCATGAAAAAGTCAGTTTTGCATGACAAATCATCTCATTTGCAATTCAAGAAATAATGCATTCATTTTCATCTCACTTTTCATACATTTCACCGTAGTGGCATATGCATCTTAGGTGCAATTCATTTGAGTATGTTGAATCCTCTTAGGGTTATGTTATAACATAAATCTAAGTAAATCCTAAGGTTGGAAACTGAGTCTTGAAGTATCTAGGACCAAGCACGTTTCATACATTAAAAGGGATCTTGAGCAAAATGATCAAAACCTAACTTGGAGGAAAAGGTTGGGCGAAAATGGTTTTCATGTCTATCCTATTATGCAACATGATCCTAAAAACAATGGTTTTGACCACTTCCATAGAGCTTAAAGCCTAAAATCAGAGTAGTAAGGATAGGGTTAAATTCTCATCTCGGTTTGTTGAGAATCTAATTCCCCAAAGCTTTGATTGGACCCACATGGAGTAGTAAGGATAGGGCATAAATTCTCATCTCAGTTGGTTGAGAATCCGATTCCCCAAAGCTCTTATGTTTCATTTCGTATTAAGTATTAGATTATAAGGATCGTACTATTTTTCCTCTACAAAGGATGGGTAGTCATCCCCAAGGTCTAAGTAACAAGATTAATATTTTCCACTTACATTTAAAATCTTGGATTGTAAGGATCGTACTATTTTTCCCTAACCAGGATGGGTAGTCATCCCCAAGGTCCAAGAAGTAAAATAAATAAATTTTTCCCATCTCATCCCTATATTGGATTGTAAGGATCGTACTACTTGTCCTCTGCAAGGGATGGGTAGTCATCCCCAAGGTCCAAAGAAATGAAGATAAGTTTTGGATTATGGGGTTAGATAGGCCCATGCATGGCATCATGTCTTGCCTAAAAAACAAGACCACTGATTGTCTAAGAGGGTTAGACTAGCATGACCATTTCTTCCATGGTTGGTTTAGTTATTTTGCTCAAAGTGAGGTAAAGAATTCTAAATTAGAATAGTAAGGATAGGGTTAAACTCTCATCTCGGTTGGTTGGGAGTCTGATTCCCCAAAGTTCTGATTTCACATCCACTTGCACATGGGTTCAAGATAGTAGGGACTCATAACCAACTTTGGGATATAATGAACCGTTCACTAGTGGATCCTAAGAGGGTTTGGCAGTCTTGAATGTTTGCACATAATACTACAAGAGTGACTATGCTTTTTCTCATGGCATATTCAGTAGGATACACAAATCATTCACAATTTCGCATATGCATTCATGCAAAACCGATGATGGAATGTGGATCAAATTCAAATGATAAGGAAAGGAATTCATTGCACACACCGAGCTAGTACTTGATGATTCTGATAATTCATGTACTTATGATTTTGGGCATTAGTTATATTGATTATGGGCTAACCCATGTTTTCAAATTTGTGATTTGTGTTAGGTTGGGTTCTTACTAAAATGCTCAAGAGCATTTGACAGCAGAGTCGCCATTTGTTGTGGTTCATCCACAACACACCCCAGAAGTGGGGACCCACCTTTGTTTTTGCAAGTTTTAGGGAAGATCTCAAAGACCCGGATGCTAAAAATGAAGAAAAGAAGAAAAATGCCTAAGTGTTGAAAGGGTCACGAAATCGTGACATGTCGCGATATCGCGACCTGTCTCTCCATCGCTGCAAAAAATTGAAATCTGTCGTGAAATCGTGATGTGTCGGCAGCAGGACAGAAAGGATGTTGCGAAATCGTGACATGTCGGCAGCAGGACAGAAAGGATGTCACAAAATCATGACGTGTCGGCGACAGGACAGAAAGGATGTCATGAAATCGCGACGTGTCGGCGGCAAAGAAAAGAGGTGTTGCGAAATTGCAACGTGTTTTTTGGAAGCGTACGGAAAGTTGAGAATGGTAGCAATTTCGCTACAAGTTGCCGAAAGAAAAGTGGTAGCGAATCGCTACCACTTCATGAAGCGGAGGCTTGAAAGAAAAGTGGTAGCGAATCACTACCACTTCATGAAGCGGAGGCTCGAAGGAAAAGTGGTAGCGAATCGCTACCACTTCGTGAAGCGGAGGCTCAAAAGAAAAGTGGTAGCGAATCGCTACCACTTTGTGAACCGGAGGCTCGAAAGAAAAGTGGTAGCGAATCACTACCACTTCGTGAAGCGGAGGCTCGAAGGAAAAGTGGTAGCGATATCGCTACCACTCCGTGAAGCAAAGGCTCGAGACCAAAGTGGTAGCGATATCGCTACCACTTCATCGAAGGGAGGCTTGGAATCAAAGTGGTAGTGATATCACTACCACTTCATCGAAGGAAGGCTCGAAACCAAAGTGGTAGCAATATCGCTACCACTTTTTTGAAAGGAAGGTTCGGAACCAAAGTGGTAGCGATATCGCTACCACTTTTTTAAAAAGAACGCAAAGCAAAGTCGGTAGCGATATCGCTACAACGAGCTACTGCGGGCGTACGGACCAAGAACATGTCGCGATATCATGACATGTCATGATTTCGAGACATGTCGCATTATCGCGGCTAGGAAACGGAAGAGGCCAAATGCAAATTCTATCAGGATTTCCGCGGGAAAGCGTTACGAAAGGTGCAGGAGACACAGGACACATGGCAGAAATGACAGAACCAGAGTAACATTTCATAACAACAGTTACTGGTCGCAGATCGAGCGTTACGATTACACGCAAATGTTAGAATACCAAAATGCGGGAATTGAAGCGAAGGGTCCCGGGAGTCGAAACGAAGCGTCATGGAGCAGCCGAGAACGTGCGACAGAAAGGTTAAATAACAGAAATGTAGATGGATACAGGGGCTGGAGACTGTAACAAAAAAATCATTACTTATTGAAATAAAGGATTTTTCTTTGGTAACACGACTTTTGTGTGTAAAATCAAAAGGAGATCGAAGCCAAAACTATTGTTTTATCGTCAATCTTTCCGTTGCATCATTTTGTCTTGTATCTATTTCGTTTACGCCATGGGATGGGTTACGATAGGTGAATGGTAGAATGATGCAGTTATATTCTTTTCCTTAGAGTCTTGCATCTGATCTGATTAGATTGTGTGTTAGTACAAATCTGATCGGTTGGGTTGTTTTGGGGATTTCATATGTTAACTTGGGATTTTGCAGGGAGGAGATCGTGAACCATTTTAATATCCTTCATTATTTTCCAACTGATTCAAAATAACAGTTTATGTTTTATTCCTTGATATGCTTAATTTCATGTCAGAGACTAACACTGAAATAACAGAACTATTGAATATAGATAAAACGAACAAGTTAACCTTAGAATAAATTGTGAATATTAGAACATCAAAAGGATTTTTGTTTATTTTTTTTATTAATCAAAAAAGTCAAGATTATAAAGTTCATTAAGAATCAACAAAGGCCCCTTGTTAACAGCTATTTGTAGGATTTTGATTTATTCTGGGATATATCAGTTGCATGTATTAAATTGAATTCATTTTTATATACGTAAAAGTTGTTTCACAAAGAAACTTGGAGAAATAATAAAAGGAAGGAAAATAAAATAAATTATTTCTTTGCAAGAAAGAGTCTTTTGTTCGAGACTCTAAGTTGCGTGTTATTATTGGTAATATGACAAATTAACACTCAACAGGTCATATTTTCCCAATTTAGCCTCCATCAATGGGAATTTGATGATGCTACCTGTAGGTTAGTAGAAGCGAGCAAAGATAGAAATATGGTCAAAATTGTTCAAAACGAGATGAAATTCAAATGGCAACCTATCTAAGCATCATAGAATTGAATGCAAAAATGAAAGAAAGCAAGTCTGCCATGGAATTCCCATCGCTCCGAAAGGGGGCGATTAGGATTGTGGCAGTGTGGGAGGGGGCGCCCATGGGGCAGGCCGCCCACCGTTTGAGGCTTGATTTCGGCACCAATCCACTTGGGATGGGTCCAAAACCTCTTGTGTGGTATTGTCGGAAAATTTGGTGGGATATCGTGGCCAAATGTCGGGTTTTGGGATCAATATTCGTCCTCCCAATAGTCACCCAATGACCTCCCCTCTAAAGGAGATCAAGGATGTGAAAGGCGCAAATCCAAAAGGTGTGAGGTATGTAAATAAAATGACAGCACTTCGTTGCTCTAAAATGCTCCTTCTCTCCATATTTTGGGGTGAGGAAACTCACCAATTTATAGACCTGGAGGTCTCTTGAAATGGGCATGCAGAGGCGCCACTTGGCAATCATGCCTTCCCAGGGGGAAGGAGATTCCTCCCTGAATTGGGACTTCATGACTGACCTTGCAAATGCCTCTAACGCTCGAAAATGCTCACCCATACTCCCATGCGATGAAGGAAGCGTTGGGTGGCGGATCTGAGCTACCATTTGTCAAGATTTGACTTTTTGCCCGTCAAACCTGCAATTCGCCCCACCCTGGAGCGAATTCAGAATTCATCCCTGGGTGGGGCGAATCCCAGTTTGAATTCATTCCAGGGTGGAACGGATATTGAGCAAAGTGCCTGAAGGTGCCAAATTGATCTCTGACCTTCCAAAACTGTTGTGAGAGTGGTTAGGACCACTTTTTAACCTCTGGGGGCTGCCCTTGGGGCTGTGTGTGTCAAAGCGATCAGTGTTTGCAGTCACATAATCGGATTGGTGCTGTTTTGGTGTCTACTAGATGCCCCTTTTTGGGATGCGCTGTGCATGGCACAACATCGAGCAAAAATAGATAACCAAAGCACTAATGATTAGGGTTTCTCAGTAACCTAACCAAATTTTGATGCCCCAAGTATGGAAAGGGCATGCATTCTTGAATCCTTGCTTCTCGACGAGCGAAGGAACTCAATTCAAGTGTTAACCTTTTTCGGTGAGGTGTTACTTGATCTTGGACATTGATCGGTCATGAATAGGCAAAGGGCGCAACCTTTTGTCTGTGAGAACCTTGAGTTCATGATTCACGAAATGCCAAGTGATTTGATCAGGTTGTGATTATTGCTTGTTTACTTCCCCAAGCAGGAGCGTAATTGTCTTTGTCAATGATTCTTTGAATGCATGTCATTTTCCTTAATTGGGTGTGTACTTGTTGATTGGTGACTAAGTGTGACTACCCCCTCAAGCGACGAATCGATGAGGGAATGACCTTCATGAGAAAAGCGACGAGTCGCTTGACCCAAGATGACTTGTGTGAAGGTGCCCTTAGATGTTTTAGCATTGAACGTGTGTGCAGGTTTTTCGACATTTAGACCTATTTTTGGTGGGTGTTAACCCTTTTTGCGATGCATTTTGGAGCTAAAATTGGCAAAAATCCGTCCTCCCGTGGAGCGGTCCGGCTATGGTAGCCTTCTTAGGGAGTAGGATAGTGACAATTTGTAACCCCAATGTCTATTTTGGATGCCAAGAATGTCAGGCGTGAAGGCGCCTTCGTTCGGCAATGTTATTACTATTTTTGGGTGGGTTTTGACCCTTTTGGCGATGCCGTTTGGGGATGAAATTCTCGAAAATCCGTCTTCCCGTGGAGCGGTCCGGCTATGGTAGCCTTCTTAGGGAATAGGATAGTGAGGATTTGTGACCCCGACATCTATTTTGCATGCCCGGAATGTCAAGTGCCAAAGCACTCTCATCGGGCAAGTTTATTAGCTATTTTGGTGCATTTTTGATGATATATACAGATGACTTTATTTTATTTATGCAAGTGATGATTTGATTTTATGCATGATGGGTGATGAGTATGGATGTATGCATGTTAATTTATTTTGATGGATGCATATGTTATGATAAATGCAAATGTTTTTGATTTATATGTGATATGCAAAATGGAATGGATGAATTGAATTTGTGTTGTTTGGCGAGGGCACCATAGACTATTTAGACCTTTGTGGTTTTTTTTTGGTGATTGTTGATGGCAATGCGAGGATGAAAGATAGCATAGTTGGTTTAGAAATGTAGCTAAGGTTTTTTGAGACTCAGACGGTTTTTGACTCACTAGCCATGACTGTACTTTATCTTCCAAGACTTTTGGACAAGGTATGAATCGGACTTGTCTTTGACCAAGTTATTTCACATCCCTGTGTGTGCAATTGAGTTCGTTTATGTGGTATTTGTCAGGATACCACCAGTGCCAGATAGGCTGTCAACCAAACCTATACTGAGGATCACCTAATTAGCTCCACTAACTCCTTTGTTGTATTTAGTTAGATTAATCTACGGTGCTATCTAGGATACCATAAGCTAGCTCATCCACATGCAAACATTGATCTGTACATGAGTTAATGTGACAGATATATCGTCATGCGGGAGGTTTACCACCAGTGATCGATAGGCTATCCACCAAACCAGTACTGAGGTTTGCCTCATGACCTGTCGGAATGCTGAGAGTTCCAGGGATTCAAGTTCGACTCCCTTCTTTTCTTCAATTGTATTGGGATACTTGCTCTTTTGTAGTGATAAAAATCATCTGTTTATTTTTATATATTTTTCTTTTGAGCAAGGGATTTGAATTTTGAGTGATGAGAATCACTATTGTATGTGCCTTTTGATGTATGCACTTTGGTGGTGATGTCAAATTTTTGGAGTTTTGACTTTTTGCAAAATTTTATGATGTTTGCAACTTTTGAGAACTTGGGATTCTTGGGGAATTGGGTAGGGAGGATGCTTGTCCTTTTGCCAACTCTCAGCATTCTTGGGGTCATTCGCATAGGGGGATGAGCAAGATAACCATTTCGCTTATGGTGACCTGGATTGCTGTGCAAGTTTCATCTTGCATTCACACAACTTGGGAATTTTTATGTGTTTTAATTTGTGTTGGGACGCTACGTAACAAGGTGTGATCCAAGTAGAACTCTACCTTCTTAAAATCTGTCTGACTTGGTACAGTACGTGGCTAGAAAGCTATATGACGACTGAAGGACGAAAACTCTTGATACATTAGAAGACCACTGACTCTGGTATGGTAAAAAGAAGTGAATGGCATTTATGTTTGATGGACTGCTTATAAAATGGAGAAATGTGGAACAAGATGGATTGGCGGAGTAATTACAGTCTATGGTGCCTTTGACCTGTATGACCACAAATATGCAATGTATGGATGTGATGCTTAATGCAGCTACATATTTTTGTGTTTTTGATGGATTGATTTTTTTGTGAATATGAAGATGAGATGTGAGAAGAGCTCTCTATTGGTGTGATGAGTTTGAGCATGCCTGGAAATGAGATGCAAATTTTTGTTATTTTTGATGATTTTACTATTTTTGAATTTTCTTATTTTTGACCAAGCGATATGGAACCTAGGGCATTTTGAGATTGACCAAGCGATTGTAGGAATCCTTGGAGCATTTTGGGATTGACCAAGCGATTGTAGGAATCCTTGGAGCATTTTGGGATTGACCAAGCGATTGTAGGAATCCTTGGGGCATTTTGGGATTGACCAAGCGATTGTAGGAATCCTTGGAGCATTTTGGGATATGGCTCTCTTAGATATGGAATGGTCACAAATGACTGATGTTCAAGGGTTCTAGTTCCTTGATTCCATCAAGAGAGGCTAGCCGGTATGTCCCGGGTCCTATTTTGCTATCAATTACATATGGACCTAACCAATTTTCCGTGAACTTGTCCCTTAGATGGGACGGCAAACTAGAGTTCTGTTGGTTTTCCTTTAAGACCAAGTCACCAACCCGAAAGTCCCTCAGGTGAACTTTCATGTTGTATGCTTTCTTAAGTCGCTCTTGATAGATACGTAAATGCTCGAGAGCATTAACGCATCATTCATCAAGCAACGTAAGCTGGTCTAACCGGGCCTGCTGCATAGTGTCATCATCGATGAACTCTTGCATTGATATGCGTAGGGAAGGAATTTCCAACTCGAGAGGCATGACTACCTCGGAGCCATACACGAGCGAAAATGGAGTTGCCCCAGTGGGCATCCGAATGCTAGTGCGATAAGCCCATAGGGCAAGTGGGATTTGGATGTGCCAATCCTTATGACTGTCTACGATTATCTTTTTAAGGATGGCAACTAGCATTTTGTTTGACGCCTCTGCTTGCCCATTTGCCTGCGGATAATAGGGTGTCAAAAAACTATGCTGAATTTTGTACTTTGTGGTCAAAGCACGCACGTCTTTGTTCTTGAATGACGTCCCATTATCCGAGATTATTTTGGATGGAATACCAAAATGACATATGATGTTATGCAAAATGAACTCCACAATGCGGGGTCCTGTCGTAGAGGTAAGCGGAACTGCTTCCACCCACTTGGTGAAATACTCTGTGGCCATTATGATAAACATGTGATGACCTGACGATGCAGGGGAGATCTTTTCGATTAGATCTAAGCCCCACTATGAAAATGGCCAAGCCGACTGGATCGACTGCAAGGCCTGGGAAGGTACATGTGTCAAATTAGCATGGTGTTGACACTTCACGCACTTCCTCACATATGCGCAACAATCTCGCTCTAAAGATGGCCAATAATAGCCCATGCGAAGAATGCGCTTTGCGATGGCCATACCACTAAAGTGGCCACCACACGTACCATCGTGCGCTTGGGCGATCGCCCAAGTGGACTCTTGTTGGTCCAAGCAACGAAGGAGGATTCCTTCATAGCTACGATGGTACAAAATGTCTCCTAACAAGACATACTTAGCCACTTTCTGCTTGAATGCTCATTTTGTGGCATGCGTCAATCCAAGCGGGAGATTACCTAACTTGAGGTAGTCCCTTACGGGTGAATACCAATCCTACTGATCGGAAGCCTCGACGGTATGAACAACCAATCCCTCTTGAAGTTCATCCCTAGAAAATGCTGAGCGGGAGAGAACTTGTAAGAATAGCATTGTGTTGCTATTAATGGGAGTAGGGGAGAACAAGGACCCCTAGTTGGCATGTTTCAGATGATCGTGGATTCGAGAGAACTTATCCGAGGATGGTTCAATCTGGATCATGTGGATTCCTGGCGTCAAGTCAGAGCTTGCACGCTCCATCATGGATTGCGATAGTGTTTTGACTTGAATGGTTGTCATATCACCAGAAAGGTCTTGCGAGATTAGTGACCCCAAGGAGGCCATAGTGTCCGCAAAATGATTCGATGACCGAGGGAGTGCCTCGATGTCGTACCACTCAAGCTTCGCCAAGAATTTGTCCACAAGGGCTTTGTAAGCCTGCAGAACTGGGCATTTGCATTGGAATACCCCTTTGACTTGGTTGACAATTAACAACGAATCACCAAAGATGTTCAGTCATTTGATGTTCATGGTGATTGTTGTCTGAAGACCTATGAGCAAGGCTTCATACTCTGCATTATTGTTGGTGCATGGGAAGTCTAATTTAAAGGACAGGGGCACTGGAGCCCCTTGCGGTGTGAAGAATACAATTCCCATGCCACCACCTTGCTCACATTTAGAACCATCAAAAAATAGGGTTATGTCGGCTTGTGACTCAGGCTCATCAGAATCTGGTGATTCTGAGACATGGAAGACCCCATCATCGGGTAGTTCTATGACTAGAGGCTGATCGTCTTCGAGAGGAGCCTCTGCTAGTTGATCGGCTATGACCTATCCTTTGATGGATTTCTGTCCAATAAACTCTATGTCAAATTCCATCAACAACATGATCCATTTCGCCGTGCGACTACTATGATAAGTATGACTCATCATGTATCGCAATGGATTCTCCTTAGACACAACATACGTAGTGTTGCTCAACATGTAGTGGCATAGCTTTTTGGTAGCAAACACCACTGCCAAGCAGAGTTTCTCGACGTATGCATAGTTAAGTTCATAACTGACCAGGGTGCGGCTAAGATAGTAAGTAGCCTATTCTTTGTGAAGTTCATTCTTCTGGGCGAGCATGGCGCCCAGTGCCACCTCAGTAGCTGAGATGTATAAGTAGAATGACACTCCTGGTCTAGGTGGTGCCAATACTGGCGGTGAAGCCAAGTATCATTTGATGTCATCAAAGGCTGACTGGCACTCGTCATCCCAGTGAAATGCTACCCCCTTGTGCAATAATTTGTTCATGGGTCGGCACTTGTCAGATAGCTGTGCTATGAAGCGCTTAATTGATGTGACCTTTCCCTATAGACTTCTGAGCTGCTTAATGGTAGTTGGGGGAACCATTTCAAGGATTGCCTTGACTTTGTTTGGGTCCACCTCGATGCCTCGCTTTGAGACTATGAAACCCAAGAGTTTTCTAGATGTGACGCCAAATACGCACTTCTTGGGATTCAGTCTGACTTTATGTTCCATGAGGCGATCGAGGATCTTGCTTAAGTCATCGAGATGATCTGGGCGCAAAAGAGATTTGGCCAACAAATCATCCATGTAATCTTCCAAAGTTTTATGCATGTAATCATGGAAGATGTACGTCATGGCACGTTGGTAGGTGGCGCCAGCATTTTTAAGGCCAAAGGGCATGACCTTATAACAAAATGTCCCCCAAGGCATTGTGAACGCCATTTTTAGTTGGTCCTCGGGATTGATACGAATTTGATTGTATCCCGAGAAACCATCCATGAGGGATAGCATTTCGTGACCTGTTGTAGCGTCTACCAATGCGTCGATGCTTGGCAAGGGGAAATCATCCTTAGGACTCACTTTGTTTAGATCTCGAAAATTAGTGCATATGCGAATCCTCCCATCGGGCTTTTTGATGGGCACCATGTTGGACAGCCATGGCGGATAATCCACGCAGATGACAAACTGTGCATCCAACAGCTTTTGCAATTCATCTTTGACCATCAAGGCCACTGTTGGGTGCATCTTACATAGTTTTTGCTTAACTGGCTTGATTGTCGGATCAAGCGTTAGATTATGCATGACTAGCTATGGATCTAGCCTCGACATGTCTCTGTATGACCATGCAAAAACCTCCTTCTTCTCTTTGAGAAGGGCAATGTAGTCGGCTTGCTCTTCAGGGGATAAGCTTACCCCTAGCTTGATAATCTGTGGATTCATTGGATCCAAGCCGATGTCTACGTCAGTCGTCTCCTCGATCGACATGTGGGATCCGTCCTCCAACTGATGTGGAGTTGGGATCAAATGGATATCATTTTCCGAGTTTAAATCTACGTTGGGAACCTCGGGTTCCTCTTCGGCATGAAAGATATCCTGAGTTGTCCCTGGGGTAAAATGAAGCATTTTACCGAAATGCCAGTACTCTGATGGGGATGGAGGTGAATTGACGTGATCCCAGTCAATGGCATCTATGTCTAGATGCAAGGACCATGCTGGATCGGCCGGATTGCGGATGGGGGCGGTTAAGTCAATGGAGATCATGTTGATGAAATGATTTTGGTCTCCATTACCATGGGTGTGATGACTCGAACACTCTGGATGTTCTCTGTGCTCTGGATCTGGCTCTAGAGGTACTGGCATGAATGGATCGGCCCTATGTGCTGATAGGAGGACAGGGTCTACCCTCGACACTGATATCACCCTAGGGTCTCGGAGTGGAAGGTGCTCTTCATATACCTGGAGCGGCGGATCCAACACTTGATCCCACCCCGCTGGGTCTACGTACCACTCGTGTCCTGGCACTATGCCCATCTGTTCAAATATGTCATTAATCTCCAAGGGGTATGGTTGCGGCCTCTACCGCATGTGATTAAGATATGTCATTTTTGTTTCATCTTCGTAATCACTATCGGAGATCCAAAAGCCCTCATTGGCTTCGACAACTATTTGAGGCATTACAGGCTCATCCTGCTCGAGCAAATTAATCTGGCCCCATTGTGGTTGTTCCACTCTCCATGGGGGGACCTGATTCTCTTGACGCGGCACTGGCTCGCTTGGAGCCTCTAGAGGGAACATTGTCAAGAGGCTCTCTTGATAGTCATTCATGGGGATCACTTGTGAGTGATCACTATCGGATTCGAAGGGATCATATGATGCTGGTTCATATTCTGATTCATCCTCCGAAGATCCCTCTTGACACTATTTATACCTTCCTTGAAAGTGAGTCCCCGAACTTTTGCCTCTCTAGCAAAGGAGAAGGGTTATTGAGGTTAACAAGGGTGGTTGTTGACCATGGGAGGTAATCTCCCAATGTATACGTTGTGTTTGGGTTGGCATAAGGATCTGATGCCAATCCACCCTTGTTGCCTATCCCTAGGCCTTGCATGTTTTCCACCAAGATGTCCAAGGGCAGGGGGTGGTTGAACCCTACTCCCGACTTGTCATAAGGCATTTGGTATCTTGGCTGGCAAAGGACACGCACTCCTTGCTCATACCTGCCTAGCCCGTATCCATGCCAATTGCATTGGCCAAGATATCTCAGAGCGAAGTTCTGGGTTAGACAGATAGTTGACATCTTCTGCAAAAGGCTCTTCATCTTCGTCCTCTTGCATGCATGGCTCAGTACCATGATCAAGGCCCCCATACACAAAATTTGTCTGGTTTGGCGGGTAGCCTAAAGGAACAATTGTACCGATGGGGAGGCGAGGTCTCCCCATGTCTTGCATGGACTCTAGCATGGTCGTTGCTACAACATTCCGCACTAGATACTCCCCCAGGCCCGTACTGGCCATTTCAACAGTAATTGTTGGCGATTGAGAGGGAGGGAACGGAAGCTCTTCCTGAGTCCACTCCATGTTGGGTGAACTAGGAGCCTCAACTTCCATTGTGCTAGGCATCTCTTCGATAGAGATGGTTGATACTATTGGTAGCGCCTCTTCTAGGGGTTGAGCCTCTTCCAGGGTTTGCTTCCCTTTGTCCTTCTATTTAGCCATGATAGGTGGCATTGTTGGTGAAGGACCGGACGATGAAGATGCACCTGGCTGGGGTTTTGATGGATTTATCACCAGTGGTGCTTGCAGCATCGGACCCTGTCTAGATGGATTTAACTAAAAATCCAAGTGCATCGATGGGAGGGTCGATTGCGGCATCAACTACACCGCATTGCAATATTTGAAGGGTTCTAAGTCCATCGGGACTACATGTACTTCCCCTTCAAATGTATACTTCAAACACTGATGAGCTATCGAAGGGACACACTTCATGTCCCTGATCCATGGCCGCCCTAGCAAGATGTTATAAGCCATCTCGCCTTCCAAAATATGGCACAATGTAGGTATCATCTTTTGTCCTACTTGAATGGGTAGGACAATTGTGCCAACTGTCGAGCATATCGCATCATTGAATGCTCGTAGTGTATAGGTGGAAGCCGTGATGTGAGAGGCTGGCAACTTTAGATGTTTCAATGTTGCTATGGTAATGATGTTACTGGATGAGCCAGTGTCTATCAACACCCTCTTATACGGGATCCCGTTGACCCACGCGATAACGTGCAGGGGTGGATCTGCCATGTCATCAGACACTGATTTAACTTCATCCTCTCGAAAGGTGATGACTGGCTCCGTGCATCGTTTGACATGTCCCATGAAATTGTTGAAGGAATTCGCTTCGTGGGGCTGCAACTCGATGGCTTTCAATATCTCCATTAGAGCCTCCCGATGGGGTGTTGATTGTTGTATAAGCTCGTATATGGAGAGCCTAGCCGACGTGGTCCTCAAACTCTGCATGAGTTTGGTCCGAATCATGGCCGTGGGTCTAGGCGGAGGTAGCTGCATAGGGTGTTGTTGAGGTTGTGACGTCGATGGAACCTCTCTTGTGGCTGCCTCGGGGGCAACTCCTAGGTATCTCTTGTTCCTAGTCACTATGCTTATCATTCCTACATACCCTTGCATGGGGCAATTCTATTGCACCTCATTGACTTGAAGGGGTTTTGCCTATGCCTCATGGGTAGGCAAGGGGTCTTTGAAAACTCCCATCTGTTGGTTGTTTGGCACTACGGGGTTGTCCACTGCCAACGTCTTATTGTCAATCAGGTCTTGTATCAATCCTTTGAACTTCCAACATGCATTTAGGTCATGTCCCCTCCACCTGTGGAACCTACAATACAAGTCCTCCCGGTATCCCTTAGGCTTGGGAGCATTAGGATCTATGGTTTGAATCTCTGGAAGGTTGATCAAGTTTGCCACTGACAAGCGGTCAAATAGGGAGTCCCTAGACTCCGTATAAGGTGTGTACTGTCGCCTAGGGTGACACTGCTGATTTTGCTCCTGCTTCTGGTTTTCTCTTTCATAATTATTAGGAGGCACTGCCTGATAGTTAGCCTTTTGAGGTTGTATTTCTTGTGTAGGCTTAGGGACATTTATAGCAACTTGATTAACCACAGTGGGTTTTTGTTGCGTAGTCCCTATTTTTGTGTTCTTGTTCCATTCTTTCTTCTTAGGTTTGGCAATCTCGCCATCCTGTATCTTGATCTCTTCGATGATTCTGGCTTGCGCCAGAGCTTCCTCTAAGGTGGCATATTGTTGTAGCTACAATAGCATAGAGATCGATCTCAAACAACTTCGTGAGAACATTTGTGTAAGGTCGGACATAGGAGGGAGGTAGGGTAGCTTGGAAAGCAGAGTCCTCCACCGATTCCCATAGGCCGCCATGGTCTCTTCCTCATACTACCTGAGGCTGGCTAGGTCACTTAGTGATGCCTTCTTCTTGGTGTTGAAGGTGAAGCGTTCGAGGAACGCATCCACTAACTAATCCAAGTTATTGATGCTGTGCTTCGACAACTGAGTGAACCAATCCGAGGTAGGGCCTATGAATGTGGTTATAAATGTCCTTAGCAACAATGCATCATTGTCCTGAATGCCAAAACATTGGCTCAAGAATCTGGTCACATGCTCTTGGGCATCCTCTTCACCCTTAAATATTGCCAACTGAGGTAGCTTAAAGTGTTCGGGGTAAGGGGGTGCAAGCACTGACGGATGCACAGGATGACTGTGGAGTTGGCGTAACATGGGCTTTTGGGGCCCAGAAGCTTTGGTTTCCATAGACTCCAAATGCTCTAGCAGCGCTTTGTATGCATCGAAAGATTTAATCTCTTCCTCTTTAGTTTGCTCCCATTGTGGGTTGTGGGAGACTTGAGGCCTATGGGGGGTGGCCGGATAGCAACCCCTCCACCTTGGTAGGGCATTTTGGCCCACTCTACTTCTTGTTCATACTCCTCATAAACTTCCTGAGGAGTCTCTGGGCGAGACCTATGACCCTGGGTGGGTCCCCGTGGAGGGTACCCATCGTTGTTCCGGGGAGTGGCCTCCCTCTCAGGTCTAGGGGGTCTCGGAGGCAAAACTTGATAAGGTCACGGAGACCTATCTCACACCAAGGGATTATGCCTCTCATATGGTTTCGCTCTTTGGGTGCGAGGGGTTGGAACCCTCTCAACTGGGTTATGAAGCAGCTCATCTATTTGGCGCTGAATGCGCTCCTTGCTAAGGTGGTATAGACGCTCTAGCTGCTGCTGATCTTGCTCAAGCCGCATGATCTGGGCTTGGTGGGTGGCATGTCTGGCGACTGCCAGGTCAATTTGTTCTACCATCTTGAGCCTTGGAGGCCTGGATGCCTCTCCTATGCATTTACCTTGGTCGCAATGATCCGAGATCTCAATGGGTCACTTCCCTCTATCGAGGTTGGTGGCATTTACCCGAGGCTCTGGCCTCAGTGGGTGACCATGGTACATAGCGGGTGCGGAAGCGCATGGCTCCCATGCTATACATTGCTCTCGAGGAATGTAATGGTCTTCCTCATGCTCCCTTTCGTATGTGTGAAAGGGGTGGGCGGAGTTAGCTCGCCCTGCTTGAAGAGCCCTGCACTCTAGGGTTTGTCTATTGGTTCTAACAATGATGGGGGGCAAAGGAGGGATGCCATAGTCATGTGGCCTCTCCTCATGGACACTATGCCACTCTAGCACTTCATCGCATGGTGGCCACTCATATCGAGCTTCTAAGGGAGCTTTCTTGTCTATGTTGAGTGCCACATGTAAGGATTCTTCCTGAAAGGGGCTATGATGAATGGGCGTGTCCCCCAAAGGGGTGTCCCTATAATTCCACCTTGACATGGAATGACGTGGACTCTCTTGTGGGTCAGGCCACCAAGGCGGTATGACCAAGTCCTTAGGGCTATAGCGGAGGTGACTTGTGCCCCCTTGTACACTTTTCATAGCTTCTGCCCTTGATTGGGCTTGGCTACGGGTGTACACCATGGTGTTGCTTTGCTACAAGCTAAATGGATTTTTATCTCTTTTATGATTTTTTATGCTACACTAAATAGAAAAGAGCACACACATACACAAACAGTGATTATCTCATTTAAATATTGAGAGTGTGTCCTAAACCTGGTTTAGTGTGTTTTGTTTTTGTTTTGTTTTTTTTTTTTGAAGGTTTTTGTAAAGAATGTTTAAATGCAAAATGAGGGCTCTTATGACTCCCAAAATTGGTCGCCCCTTCGATATACCATTGCCAGGCCGATATACCAACCTCTCTATATACCCGCCCTTACGTGAGGGAAACTATAGGTACATGAGAGTAGATGGTACGTGGAACATAGGTGGTACGAAAGGGGAATCACCCCGTAGCACCCTAAAATACTAAGTTGCATATCATGTCTAGATGGTAGCTCCTAAGAAAATATTAGCAGTTACTATAAATTTTGAAAACCAATTAGTAGCCATAGAAGTTAATTATGTGCTTAGTGTGCCTGAAACAGATAGAAACCAACTTCTATGGAAATAACTTGATAGGAGGCTAGGTGTCATTTCATCTAGATCAACAGAACTTAGACAAATCAAGAGGTTTGACCTAGATAGGATCCTGGATCCTCATCAACTCATTTTTTATCATGAACTTCAGAGAGCCTGCCATAGGTGGTTAGCTTATAGGAGAGCTCTTGTGTCTTCAAAATTGTTCACCTTTGAGGAATACCTCAAGAACGTAGTTGTTATACACCAATTCCTAGGTCATGTAGAAGATCAAGAGGTCATTCTTATGGATAGGGAAATATGGAGGAGATTTCCTTGAGCTGTGTTATATCGAGAGTATTGCCACGAACTCTATTTCTACCAACCAGAGTCTGAGACAGATAATATCACTATAGCACTTTTTGTTAAATTCTTGACAAAAAATTTCCAATTTGAAGAAGAACACTTCATGACTCTTGAATAACTCGAGCCCATTAATGACATTTATAAATTATTTACAGAAAACTAGATCATTGCTTTCATTATTATTTCTTGCATTTATTGCGTTGTTTGTTATATTTATAATATTGTTACAAAAACAAAAAAAAAGAAAAAAAAAAGAAAAGTAGAAAACATAACAAAAACCCAAAACATTTTATTTTAAATACTATAGTAGGTATATAATTAAAATATATACCTTGTTGCATATATATATATATATATATACAAGTATATATATATTTTCTGAAATTTAAATTTAAGCACAATGCCTAAACTTAGAAATGGTAAACAAACTGAACAAGAAGAAGATTGGTTGGGAGGCAAAACTACAAACCCAAATGTCCTTCCTGAGGATCCAATTTTGGAAGGAGAAAATCTAGAACAGCCAGAAGATGACCTGGGTCAAGACAATGAACAAGAAGACAATCTTAAAGAGGAAGGATCTTTGTCCCCTAGAATAGCTCCAGATGGAACTATTGCTTTTGATAACTTAGATCATTTCTGGAAATTTTTCAATAATAACATTGGTGCTCTTAATATGGCAGTTCGTATTGATAAAGGACAAATTAGTGACACTCAAGCAGCTATGGAAGATATGTTTAACATACACTAATACCTTGTCCTTTGTTGATAAAAAAAGTGATAAAGCTGGACCATCCAATAGAGATATGGTCACTATGATTCAGAACATGCCAAAACAACAGGTTACCCAACCCCCTAAGGAACCTGTTATTGAGCCTAAAATCATTCCCACACAAAAGAAAACTTCCTTCACTACTTTACTTCGCCAAACTATTGATCAATATGCTTCAAATCAACAAAAACCTAAAATGAAGCCAAACACCAATTTTCAAAAATCTGGGATACAACATAATACAACTTCAAGATTTCTTCATAACACCTTTCCTACCAATAATTTACACAATAGCAACATAGCATCTAATCTTCATGTCCCTCCATATGTTCACAAATCTCATATTAATGCCCTATCGAACCAATATGGTGGGCAAACTAGTAATCTAGAAGCCATGGTGAAATAGTTAGCTTCGCGTATGGACTAGATAGATCCCTACCATCCCTCGTATAATTATCGAGAGATATGTAGTCAACCTTTGGATCCCATAGTTGTAGCACAACCATACCCTAAACACTTTCCCATGCCCGTCCTGCCTATATATAAAGGAACTGAAGATCCCATAGAGCATCTTTGTATGTTTAGGATAGCATGTCATGATATATCACATGATGACTTGCTATTACTAAAAATGTTCTCAAAAAGTTTAGGAGGAATGGCATTAGAGTGGTACTATCAATTGCCCACTCATTATTTGAGAAATTTGAAGAAACATCTGAATCGTTTGTCCATCAATTTAGTGCCTACATCGAGAGGCATGTCACCATTAAATATTTGTACAACTTAAAACAAGACAAAGATGAATGTTTTGCTGATTTCTTAGCTAGATGGCAGTAGTTGACAAGAAAACTGCACTTTGTGTTACCTTATAGGGAAATGTTGGACATTTTTATCAATAATTTGCAAGAACAAATTTCCTATGAGTTATCAACTACTACCTTAACCACATTCGATCAAGCTATAGACTTAGCTCGAAGGGTAGAAGATGCTCTCATTAGGAGAGGTCACCTCAAAAAGAAATATGATGATAAAACATCCAGAAATCAGTATAAAAACAAACAAGTTGTAGGTGACGGAGTCACCGATGACGATAAACATTGCTAATGTCAATACAACAAAGACAACAGAAAAATTTATATTAAAACCCCCTGATAAACCTTCTCGAGAATTTACTAGATTGAATCAACCTTTATCAACCATTCTACCTCAATTATTAGCATGAGGCTTGATTCAATTACCAGCTATCCAGGAACCTGATCCAACTATACCCGGATACAGATCCGATCTACATTGTGACTTTCATAGAGGACCTGGACATGCTACAAATTCTTGCAAAATATTGAAACATAAAATACAAGACTTGATTGATAATAATGAAATGGAGGTGCAAGCTTTCCAACCTAAACAAAATGCTCCTAATAACGCTCAAAATACCATTCCCCAAAATCAAAATCAGAATGCTAATCAATCATTGGATATATTTCAACATCCTTTACCAAACCATGGTAAAGAAGTGGCCAATCAAATCGAACATCATAATGTTCCCCTTCCTACCTGATATGTAGGGACTATTAGCAGATAGTTACCTATTCAGGATCCTCAAATATTTGACACAACTTTATCCCTGGTCACAACCAGGCCCCTACATAATATTCAAACTCCCAATCCTAGTGATGTAGAATCAGATACTGAAAGTGAAGTAGACATCACCTCAAACCAATTGAATAGTTCTAAAAATGAATCAGATCCTATTCAACCTATCACAGATGCTATGGTTCCAGAAGAATAATTTCCTAGAAGAGTTACTACTCAACCCTATTCTAATCAATTCCTTCCTAATGAACAAGCCATAAACGCTCAATCAAGACCAGTTTAGCGTCTTCAATATAACATTGTAGGTACCATTGGAGCCGTTACCAGACAACAGGCTCAAAACTCTCAACAGGATCAAACTCAGAATGATGGGTCAGCCCCATTTATTTTGAAAAATCCCAATAAAGGGAATCATATGTCTAATGTTCAACTTAAGCCTCCTTACAATATTAATGAACAATTATCCAACACTACAACCGTGAATTTCCCCGTTGGATTTGTTAAGATCTTCTCCCACCCATAGGGATGAGTTAATGCTTACATTAAGCCAAATTATGGTACCTCAAAATATTTAACCTGAAGCCATGTCCAATACTATCATCACTCGAGAAGTCGATTGTATTGACTTTCGAGATAAATATATCCCACAACACAGTTTATGTAAGGATAATCCCTTATATATTACTGCTCTAATTGGAGATGTAGCTATTAAAAGAGTCCTGATTGATAATGGTTCATATCTAAACATTTGCACTTTTGACTTCTACCAACGGTTTGGCTTTAGAAGTGATGAAATGAAGAAAACTGACATGATTATCAAAGCTTTCAATGACGAGACACAAGAAATGTGTGGAGTCATTACTATACCCTTGCAAGTTCGTCCTAGAACCCTAGATACAATCGTGTTTATTGTACATTGCCCTGCATCATAAAATATACTTTTGGGTTGCCCTTGGATCAATGTGATGCGAGCGGTTCCCTCCACTTTACACCAATGTGTTAAATTTGAATTTAAAAATCAGTTGGTCACCATCCATGGTGACCCTAGACCCTTTGATATGTGTGCTTTGGAAAAACCTGTTGGAGTGCAATTTTGCCCCGCTCTATCATCCACACATCCTAATTCTTATTTTTCATCTAAACGTGTGAAAAACACACACATAACATCATCTACTCCATCAACTACACCTATACATTTAACTCAACCATCTTCTAAACAAACCACACTAGAACCTCAAAAAGATCTTAAATCCACAACCAATTCTTCATGTTCCATCTCTATCATTTCAAAACCTATAGACCCATTCATTAACACTTCCACATTATCAACATCTATCATACTTTCCACATCTAAAGATATAGGGAATGATCCTTCTACATCTTATGCTCTTTCTGATGAACTTTTACCGGATTTATCCACAGTATTAATATCAGAAAAAACAAATGCTTTTATGCAAGATTCAATTATTTTAAATAATTTGCCACCATCTCCTCATACTTTGGGCCTCCCACAACCTACGGGAAGTACTTACCAAGTCGGGATTTGTGCTTCTATTTATAAAGGATATTATTGGGGAAGAATACCTCGAAATATCAAAACTCATCATGAGGGATATGCACGATGTTATTTTACTAATGAATATATTCAAGCTAAACCCATAATGCTTAAAATGGGATATAAAGGGAAAGGCTTGGGACCTTTCCAAAATTGCATGAAAGAACCTATCGAGGTAGAACCATGGCCCGCCCGATGTGGTGTGGGCATATTTCCTAGTAAGGGTCAACCCTTCCCTTTTTAAGATGATGATCAACTCATATGTTATCAATATTATCTAGATAAACAATATTCTTTGTGTCCAACGAATCATCCATTTACATGTAATATGCTATCCATAGCTTACGCTGAATTGATTGTTGAATTCGATGACGAGTTGGAAGGAGATATTTTCCATGATGTCTCCGTTGAAGAGTTGTTACACAATGGTTTTTATTTTGATGGTTTTATACCAACTATATCCCAACATGATGCCACCACTCATCAAGACAAATTATTCAACTTAACCTTAAAATAATTACAATAATTGGGCGTTTCACCCACCCTGCCTAATTTTGAAAGAGATCTACACATGGAAGTAGAAAACGTCATTAAAGTTAACATTGGAACTGAGGATACTCCTCACATAATCAATATTGGATCAGCATTAAGTCAAAAAAAACAAGATGAATACATTGCATTCCTTAAAGAATATGAAGATGGACCCTTCTGTAGTCATGCATCATCTAGTAGTCCATCCGGATGCTAAACCTGTTAAACAGAAACTTAGAAAAATGCATCCCAAAGTGGCCCTGCTAGTCAAAGGGGAGTTAGAAAAAATCTTGAATGTTATTTTAATACAAGCTATTGATTATGTTGAATGGATCTCGAATGTAGTTCCAGTCACCAAGAAAGAAGCTACCAAATTTAGGGTTTGCATAGACTTTAGAGATATTAACGTTGCATGCCCTAAAGATGATTTTCCTCTTCCAAACATGGATCAAATCATTGACTTTACTGTCGGGAGTGGAATGATGTCCCTAATGTGTGGATTCTTTGGCTATAATCAGATCAGGATAGCTCTTGAAGATCAGGCTAAAACAACCTTTATTACCCCTTGGGGTACCTTTTGTTGGAAAGTGATGCCATTTGGTTTAAATAATGTAGGCGCAACATATCAACGAGCTATGACTTATATATTTCATGATATGATGCATGATATCCTACATGATTACGTAGATGATATTATAGCTCACTCTATTAAAGAAGATGATCATTTAGATGATTTGAGAAAAGTGTTTAATCGGTTAAGAGAATACCTTATTCAATTAAATCCAACCAAATGCATATTCGGAGTTAAGTCCGATAAACTATTAGGGGTTTTAGTTTCTTTACGTGGTATCAAAATCGACCCTCTAAAAATTGCGGCTATCACTGATATGCCCACACCTACCAATATATCGGAGTTACGAAGTTTACAAGGTAAGCTTCAAGCCATCCGTCGCTTCATCGATAAGTTGGCAGACAAAACCACTCCCTTTCTTAAGCTCCTTAAGAAGGATGTTCCTTTTAACTGGGACGATGAATGTATAGAAGCTTTTGAACTTCTCAAACAATACCTCCTTAACCCACCTATGCTTTCACCGCCTAGACCTAATTGCCCATTTCTCCTATATATTTCAGCTTCAAATTTTGCTTTAGGAGCAATGTTAGCTCAGCTTGATGATGAGAAGAAAGAATGTGCTAATTATTACATTAGCCGAACCCTCATCAGTTATGAAACCCATTATACAGCATTAGAGAAATTATGTCTAGCAGTCGTATTTTCTACGTAGAAATTATGACATTATATGCTTAGTCAAAAAACTTGTCATTGCTAAATATGATCCCTTGCGGTATCTCATGAGTCGACCTTATTTATCGGGTCGCACAGCCAAGTGGGTTCTTGCTCTAAGTGAGTTTGAACTCACGTTCATAGGAAAAAAGTCTGTTAAGGGTCAAATCATAGCAGATCGGTTAGTCTCTGCACCCTTAGAGTCTACCCATCCCCTCATCATTGAGTTTCCTGATGAATGCCTTCAATTAGAGGCAGACCATATTGAACAATGGTCCTTATACTTTGATGGAGCCCGATGCATGATTGGGGCTGGTGCGGGTATTATTTTTAATATCCCCACAAAAAAATCTTATACATTTGTCCTTTAAATTAACATTTGCTTGCACTAATAATACTACCGAATATGAAGCTCTAATCCTTGGATTACGAGCTTCCTTGGCATTAAAAATCAAACTTCTACTAGTTTTTGGTGATTCTTAGCTTGTCATAAACCAAATTGATGAAGTTTAGCAGACTAGAGATGATAAATTGCGCCCATATAAAGCATATGTTTTGCAATTTTTATCCTTGTTTGATAAAGTTACTTTGGAAGCTATTCTATGAACTAGCAATCGTGCAGCTGATGCTATGACCGTAGTTGCATCTCTTCTGCCCTTGGAGTTAGATTACGAATATGCCACCATAATTAATCGTCGACTCCAGGAACCCGCTTCAAATAAGTCATGTTTAGAACCTTTGGATGTTTTTCTAATCAATGAAACTACTCCTAAACCTTGGTATATGGATATAATTGATTTTCTCCAAAATGGGATTTTCCCTGCCAATTCTAATAGAAACCAGCATTGGTTATTACGTCGACGAGCAAGTCGATTTGTAATAATTGGCAATACTTTATATAGGAGATCTTTTGAAGGTATCCTATTGAGATGTTTGAATCTATAAGAATCCAAATCAGCTTTAAGTGAAGCCCACAATGGATCTTATGGAGGACACTTCAGTGGTAGTTTCATTGCTAAAAATCTCCTTAGGATAGGCTACTTTTGGCCTACCATGGAAAAGGATGCACATGATTATGTGCGCCATTGCGACAAGTGCCAGAAACATGTTGACCTTGTCCATATGCCTACACAAGAGCTACAGACTATTTCATCTCCTTGGCCCTTTTCAAAATTGGGCTTAGACATTATTAGAAAAATTAATCTTGTGTCATTTGATGGACACAAATTCATCATAACCGCCACCGAGTATTTCACAAAGTGGGTTGAAGCTATGCCTTTAGCTTCCTGCACTGGAACTCAAGTCTCTAAATTTATTTTTAATCAAATCATTTTTAGGTTCGAAATTACTGCAAATCTCATCTCTGACAATGGAATTTGTTTCAAAAATAAAGATGTTAAAAAATTATGCCAAAAATATAAGATTCAACATCGCTGGTCCAATCCCTATTATCCTCGGTGGTAATGGTCAAGCGAGCATCTAACAAAACCTTAATCAAAATTCTCAAAATATTAGTCAATAAACCGCGCGACGGCACATTCAATTATATCCAATGTGTGGGCCTATCGAACTAGTGTTCGAACTCCCACTGGAACTTCACCTTTTGTCTTGGTTTATGGCACTGAAGCCATTTTTCCCTTTGAATTAGAAGTTCTTTCTTTGGCTCTACTACTTCAAGATACCGAAGTAGGAGATGAATATCGAGCTAGCAGACTCAGTCAACTGGAACTTCTAGATGAAAATCGCATCAATGCTTTAGAGCACCTTCGTGCCTACAAAAACAAGCTTAAAAGATCATATGCCAAGAAAGTTCGGCATCGATCCTTTGAGTTCGACGACCTTGTTTTAAAAGAAAATCAAAAAAATACTAATGCAACTAAAGACCTTAAAGGTAAATTTGAGCCCAACTGGCTTGGACCATATATTATCACTGCTAAATTTGAATCAGAAGCATACAAATTAGCTACCTTAGATGGTAAATATTTAAAAGAACCTATGAATATTATACATCTTAAGCGATACTACGCATAAAATTTGGTCATTTCATCATTTGTACATATTTTGCATGTTGTCTCATTTTAAAGATATATATAAAAATATTTAAACAAAACAAAAGAAAAAAAAATAATAAAAATAAAAGTCAAAAACAGCTATATTATTGACTCTTTTCAAAACCCAAAAAAATAAAGAAGAAATAGCGAGTCAAAATTATCAAACTCTTCACAAATATTTATTGTATATATTTCTTCTTCAAGCATTGTAGTTATATTTTCAAGTTATTTTGGATAAATTAGCATTTATTTGGAATCCCCCACTATCACAAACACACAAAAATAAATATCTTGATTTTATCTGGCATGATTACTAATCTCTCTTATATCAAAGTCCACAAAATTCAATTAAATAAATTTTGAGCATAGAGAATTGATCTTGTTATTTACTTAAACTAAGCATATCTTTTCACAATAAAATGATCATATTTGTAATTTCCATGCTATGCTACATAGTAGCAGTGGTTCTTGAGCGAAAAGTTTCCCCTGCTATCCTATCATGCACATGGTCTAGAATCTTTGAGAATTGACAAAAGGACAAGCTCACCCCTACCCGAAATAAAAATCACTTGCTCTATAGCTAATCCAAGCAAGTATCCCTAGCAAAAGCAAAGAAAAAGAAAAAGCAAAAGCAATAAAATCCCTTTCCCTACCCCTTGAAAAGAAAAGAAGGGTTGATGAGCTTGAATCCTTGGAATTCTCAATTATTCGAAAACTATGAGGTAAGCCCCATAACAGGTGGTTTGTGCCCAACCCGCTTGGCCTTGGGTAACTCCTAGTGTGGTGATATGTCTGTCACATTAGCGACCTTCTTTTGTACATGGACCTATGTCTGCTTATGGATTAGCTAGCTCTTGATAACCCGACATACATAGCAGTCTGGTATGGTTGTATGCATCTAAATCATGGTTAATGAACACTTATTTGGTTCATTCAAATCACTTGTATCCAATTATCTTGCTCAAAACTTGGTAAATGAACAATGCAATTGCACACACATTTTTATTTGAGAGATTTTGTGTATCATTATGATAAATCAAGATTGGTAATGAAATCACATACGCACATGGGATTCCTTATAAATCTAATTTTTGTCTTTAAGATACTTTGAAATATTTTTGCAAATTGTTTGGAATAAATTCATTTTCTTCTTTGAAGAACAGTTGTTTAGTGTAAAGACAATTATATGCATTCTCAAAAAAATCAAAATCATTTTCCAAAACATGCAATCAAGTTACATTTATATATTATCGATTTTCACAACGATGGTATAGTTTCAAAAACCAAAATTGGAATTTTATGCCTAGTGCAAGTCCTCATCTTCATATTTTTTGACTATTTCAAAAATTAAAAATCAACCATGCAATAAAACTATTATTTTCTTCTTTGGATTTCACGATTATGGTATAAGTTTATACCTAAATATTATATGCCTAGCGCAAACCATTGTACCAATTTTATTTTCCATTTATTTAAAATCATAAAAACATATGACTTAAATCATTATGTTACACAATTATGCTTTAAAACAAACAAACACCTATTCTATTTCATGTCATTATGTCAAACTTCAATTTTTCAATGATGGTATAATTCCTAGGGAATTATCCAAAAAATTTATCACACTTAGGAATTTATGCCTAGCAAAAGTCATTTTAAAATATTTCATGCATAATATTTTCATGGAAATCTGAAAAACAAATCATCATCATCATCATCATTTGCATCATCACAACAAAGTCTTAAGACAGTATCTTAAGCACTCTTTTACTTTTAGCAATATTTCTATACTAGGATTAGCTTGACGACCGAGTGAGCAGTGACTCCATGAAATGGTCTATAATAGCGACAATGTTCTTTGAAATTATTGTTGAAAGTCCCTTTTATTTTTATCAAATTATCACATCACAAAAAACCAACTTGTTTACATCAGATTATTTCATTTAATTTTTTTTTTTTTAAAAAGCATGACATTCAAACCATCATATTTCCAAATGGCATAATTACATGAATCATCGAATCAATCAATCAAAACATTAAAGCATCATACAAATACATAAGACAAGTCATATGATCAAAAAATATCTCATCTATATATATCTCAACAATATATGTACATCATCTCAAAACTAGATTGGTATGCCATAATATGTACCTAGGCATACTCAATCCCCTATCAAAAATAATAATAAGCACTATAATCAATATGTACAGTGCAATCTATAGCAGCTAGCCTCAAGAACCCCTTGAGCTCTCAGCCTCATCTCCTCCCCCGCCCTGAGGTGGACGAGGTGGCCCCATCATAGTTCGTGTGGTGATATGAGTCCTGGACTCTGATCGTGATGATGTCCTCGATGACCTCATCTCGACAGGCTTCGTAATATGGGCCAGCAGTGATAACCTCTACCCCTCTGGCACCATATGCTAGTATAGTGTCTGATAGAATGTGACCTAGGCAGTAGCCCGTGCTATATCCCGAGTGCTCACCCCTCCGCTTCGTGCTCTGAGGCATGCTACCTCATCTCTAAGTTGTGTGGCTTCCTCTCGGTGTCGTGTAGCCTCATCCTATAGATTTTGCACCTCTGCATAGAGACAAACAGTCTTCGCCCGAAGAGTAGCCATCTCACTACTCTCTCTTATGTCCACACCCTTGCCCTTATCGGGCGATGGTGGTCTCTCTATCCATGGAGAAGGGGGTCTCTCCTCCCTCTTCTCCCACTGACATGGCCTCTACTGAGCCTATGGTCTCCTCTGCTCTCTCTTGCCATGACCCTGTGCCACCTCAATGGTTGCCTAGCATCGCCTCCCCATTTGACGCACAACTGTGTGAATCGGACCCTAAGCCCTCATCATCTAAGGAGGGTGGATGCCTATGTACCAGGCATCGTAGCCGTCAGCTACCCCAATTTTGTCCCCATACACCAGCTGAATGGGGGCATAATCTATGTTTGGACCCTAGAAGCACTACATATCTGGAGCCCCGCTAACTATAGTGTTATCCTAGACAGTCCGAGAAAACTCGTAGTCTCTAAGGGATGGGATCCCCTGTTGTAGACCAAACTGCCTCAAAACTTGGTCATAGCGGTGGAGCTCCACCTCTCCCCTATCCATCCTTAGCCAACAGGTTCGCCTAACATGAGCCAGCTCCTGTTCGTCCTCGGCCCACCCTAGATGATCTCTCCAAGGCCTCCAGGTGATCTGGTTGGAGACAAGGTCGTCAAGTATTCTCTAGGACATTGGCATATCTATCCACCATTGTGACCCTCTCTAGAGCCACCAGTAGAAAGCTCAGGGCCTCTCCCTATCAATCCCTATCAGTGGGAGCCCTACCAGCCTTCGCACTGTGATGTGATCCCAACACCAAACCTGCAATAGATATGTCATAACCAGACATTGGCCACCTTTGTATACGACCCCAT
The DNA here is from genome assembly GCA_028583015.1 of Wollemia nobilis. Lineage (NCBI taxonomy): Eukaryota > Viridiplantae > Streptophyta > Pinopsida > Araucariales > Araucariaceae > Wollemia > Wollemia nobilis. The sequence continues at coordinate 6,426,646 of JAQPPZ010001423.1, forward strand.
GTAGGATCCTATACAATCGACATAGTACAAATCTCCCCCAAGAAAACCTGTATCCATGGTCTCTCATGTCGTAGACCACATCTGTCAGTAGCCATGGTACTCTACATCCACTCTAATGGCATAGCAGCAGACCACCTACAACCCCAGCCAAAACTTGTGTCATTCTAGATGCCCCAGGCATCTATCGTAGAGATTCGATGTTCACTCTGCCCTTCTCCAGGGTGAAGCTCGGATCTTTGCATAGTCTCATCATCGCGTGGCCCTGATTGGCTATGGGAGTGATTAGCCGTCCTTGTATGGGGATCCTCAAAATCCTCCATACATCCTCTAGTGTGGGAGTCATATCCCTTGTCAGTAATCGAAAATAGGAAGAACTCGGATACCACCTCTCTGCTAGGGCTATCAATAGCCCCATATCTGTAGAAACCTATGGCATATCTACCACATGCTACAAGCCGACCTGAGCTAGCTGATCTCGCTCTGCCTGAGATAGAGTGGCCAGTTCATCCCTCAACCCACCATATTTCCATTCTCTGCTCTTTAGTAATCCTCTCTGCAACATTAACAACAAAACAATAAAAATCATTAATAAAACAATCACTAATAATGCAAGTAAAGCAAGTTCAATTTCATAAATGATGATATCGTCCACTATTGGACGATATCGTCCCAAATTTGAGCAAATTCGTCTCCAATTTTTTCAATTGAAATCATCCCTTTTTTTGACGAAATCGTCCCCATTTCGCCGATTTCGCCCCTGGACAAAATCGGTGATATCGAGACGATTTCGACAAAATCGAGATGATTTCGTCTCGACGATGTCGAACCCAAAAATGGGTGCGATGCTCAACAATCATCCAAATTTAATCTAAAAAGCATGAAATTCAAAATTCAAGCCTTATACACTAAGTTTAGACCCTTACCCGTAGCCCGTGTTGGACCTCTGTCGATCTATGCGTTGTCTCGACCATCTTGTTTGCAGAGATCTAGAAACCAGAAAATAAAAAAATGAACAGTAAAAATGAATTAGGGTTTTTCCTTATTTTTCTTAATTTTATTCAAAAATAATTAGCAACAAATTTAATTTTGGATTTTCCACGTTTTTATCTCAAACGTCCAATTTGGGTAAAAACACGGAGGGGGCATCATAGTAAGCTGTCGTACGATTCGACCAAGAATCGTCGCCTAAAAATGGGAATAAATTTTTGCTTTCTCATAGATCGAGAAGAACTCATCTTTAACGCATTTTTCTTGAAAAATTTGCTAAATAGGGGGCAAAATGTAGCACCCTAAAATTGGCGCAGTAAAACTTAGCAATAATTAAAATTACATTAGTAATAATTCAAATTCAAATTTTAACCCCAAAATCGCTCCCAAACCGCCTGCTACCCGTTTCCTCATTTTTTGCACCATTTTTAGAGTTTGTTTTGTCCATTTTATGATATCATCGTCGATCATACGATATCGCCTTAGATCGGACAATTTCTTCTGGAGAAGAACATCTAGATCTCGTCTCAAACTAATTTGTGCATAGTTAGCTTCTGTTTCAACGGCGTCTCTAATCTGGGCAGAAGCGTGTCTATGCCATTAGAGACCTCCCCCATTGGATATCTTCCAAATTAGGATGATCTCCAACCTCCTAACCTCCCTCCTAAGCCTATTTGACCTTAGGACCCCCTCTTGGCATTCCCCCTGGCTGAAATTCCTTGTAACACGAATTCTACATGCATTAGACTATCTTAAACCACCATTTGCATTTGTATTTTTCCAAGTTTGTTTGCAATAACTTCATTGTTTTTCATCCGGAGCAAGCTCAGATTGTCACAGACGATCCTATTCAATTTGAGACAATTTCGTACCAATCCGAGATGATTTCAACTACAGTCAACATTGGGGGCAATCAGTGCCCAAGGTTTGCATTTTTTCACTTTGTTTGTTGATTTATCCTGCATTTAGTTAAATTTGTTATTATTCCTTATTGTTTCGCATCTTGGAGTTCACCCATATATCTTAAGCACACAATGAAGTCATAATTTGTCATTAGAACGTCATAATTTACTTGAATTTCTATTTGTGATTATCACCTTAGCATCTATGTTGCCATTTTACACCATTTTTCTCTGTTAGAATAGTTGCATTTTTGGTATTTTGTATCTATTTCTCTGTTTGTAGGTCTCTTACGGATTCATCTGATGAATTCATCAGATCTCAGGCGATCCTGTCAGATCTCAGATGATCCTATCAAATTCCAGACGATCTGGACTGCTTCAAAAATTAGAACCTTCATTAGACATCCAGATCAGGTATAGTTCTTTAATCTAGTGTATTCTTTCTGTTTTCTATCCAAATTTTTTTTCTATATTTATTTAATTTGCATTTTCATAATAGAACACTTAGATTCATTTGGGAAAACCTAGGACTTGGATGTTTAAAGATAAAACTGAACACATTAAACACATTCCCAACCTAGGCGTGGAAACTGCCACTAAATGTTTCCTGGTGAACCCCACCATCCGTCAAAAAATCACCTTAATACCCCTCCCCTGAGAGGCAGGACCTTCAAAGGGCCTCTCAGTCTGAGGTACCATCCCATCCTTTTCCCATCCCCCTTCTGGGCGTGGATCCTTTAGCCTGAAGGTAAGGGTGCAAAAAATTTGGAACGATACACACCCTGTTTATGACACCTACCATAGAAGACTTATCCTCGTGCACTGGGAATTACCCCAGCTACACTCGATCAGATTTGGTCAGGATTTATGTCTAGCAACAGTAGCGATTAGGGTTTATGAATGCAAAATTCAAGCCTAGGTGGTGATGAAATCCACCGTTGGTCTTGATCAATGGCTGGGGTTTTACGATCAGCTCCTTGGTGATTAAATTTTCCACGTGGTGTGTGGGGTTGTTTTTATTTTGCATTAAACAAAGTAAACATGTAGCAATACTTTTTCTATGCACGCAGAAGGAACCAGAAAAATAGAAAAATTGAAGACAAAAAATGACAGGAAAAGTGTAGAATTCTTACCTCTTCTCTGCCCGAATCTTTCGGTTCTAAGTTTCTACCCAGAAAATTCATAGACTAGAATTCATCTTAGGGTGGAATGAACTACAGGACTGTATTCACCCCAGGGTGGGATGAATTCCAATTTTTCCCTGGGTGAGACGAATTACAGGTCTGTATTCGCTCCCTGATGGAACGAACAACAGTCAGCGTATGAAAACATGGTACCTACAAGCAAAAACAACCAAACTTGGATCATATTTCTGATATTAAAAATAGAGGACAAGGTCCCACCATGATCACCATTGAAAGCACAAGGATACAGAAGCAAAAAGGAAAGCGAATATGTGAAATGCAAACAAATAAACCGAACTTATCGCTAAATCCTAGAAACTTGAAAGTGCATGAAAAGAGGGACAAGCATGAGTGAATTGAAATGAAAAAAATGTGAATAAAGAAGGCAGCCCTTTTATTGATATGTTTCAAACTTGGTTACAATGCGCATCTTCCCCTTCCAAGGGCTAGGAGCGTTTAAGTGTGTGTTACTCGTTACATCCATGGGTGTCTTTCCTTCTTTCGCGTGCCCACATGTAAAATGGGCGGACCAAACATCACCGCCACTCATGTTGATGATTCTGGACTCCTCACAGCTCCTCCAATGTCCAAACCCTATCTTCAAAAAAACAAGAAACGATCAGTAGCACCTGCGGATGAAACAAAGCATGCAATCCCCAAGCCTACGATAAGTGAAATGAGAAAAATGAATTAAAATATGACTAAAACAAGTCCAAATTCTATGAAAATTTTACAGAGGCATAAAGACATCACTAGGAAGGCTCTGCAAAAAGAACAGTCCAAAAATTCTTCACCGATTTGAATTCGCTCTAGGGTGGGACGAATTCACCTACAACAAAATGTTGAAAAGGTACTGTCCCAATGTCCTACCTCGAAAGCTCCAAAAGACCTAAAAACTTAGGGTTAGCTAATTGGGGGAATTTTGGGAAGACCTATATGGTCATATTTTCCCAATTTAGCCTCCATCAATGGTAATTTGATGATGCTACCTGTAGGTTAGTAAAAGCGAGCAAAGATAGAAATATGGTCAAAATTGTTTAAAACAAGACGAAATTCAAATGGCAACCTATCTAAGAATCATAGAATTGAATACAAAAGTGAAATAAAACAAATCTACCATGGAATTCCCATCGCTCTGAGAGGGGGCAGTGTGGGAGGGGGCGCCCATCGTTTGAGGCTTGATTTTGGCACCAATCCACTTGGGATGGGTCCAAAACCTTTTGTGTGGTATTGTAGGAAAATTTGGTGGGATATCATGGCTAAATTTTGGGTTTTGGGATTGATATTCATTCTCCCAATAGTCACCCAATGACCTCCATTCTAAAGGAGATCAAGGATGTGAAAGGCGCAAATCCAAAAGGTGTGAGGTATATAAATAAAACGATAGCACTTCGTTGCTCTAAAATGCTCCTTCTTTGTATATTTTGGGGTGAGGAAACTCACCAATTTATAGACCTGGAGGTCTCTTGAAATGGGCATGCAGAGGCGCCACCTGGCAATCATGCCTTCCTAGGGGGAAGGAGATTCCTCCATGGATTGGGACTTCATGACTGACCTTGCAGATGCCTCTAACGCTCGAAAATGCTCACCCATACTCCCATGCGATGAAGGAAGCATTGGGTGGTGGATTTGAGCTACCATTTGTCAAGATTTGACTTTTTTCCCGTCAAACCTGTAATTCACCCCACCCTGGAGCAAATTTAAAATTCATCCCTAGGTGGTGCGAATCCCAATTTGAATTCATTCCAAGGTGGAACAAATATTGAGCAAAGTTCCTGAAGGTGCCAAATTGATATTTGACCTTCCAAAACTACTGTGAGAGTGGTTGGGACCATTGTTTGACCTCTGGGGGCTACCCTTGGGGCTGTGTGTATCAAATCAATCAGTGTTTGCAGTCACATAATCAGATTGGTGTTGTTTTGGTGTCTACACAAGGGCATGTATTTGACTTCTAAACACAACTAGAAAGTAATACTTTCTTTAACAACTTGGCCTTTACCTTTCTTATGTGCACCTAGTCGTATATATCTTCTCTACCTTTAGTTGAATAAACTCTCTATAGTTGGCAAAATATCTTTCTCTTAATATGATCATAGCATTTTTCTTTTATGATGTCCTTGTCTGTATCATGTGACTTATATATTCAACAATATTTTGTTCTAACTAAATATTCTTTATGCGTACTTTTTAATTTTATCTCTAGAGCCTACAAATATTCTTTCTCTAGTTCACTGATTACATTCAATTACTTTCATAGAAAAATTTATTCAAGGCCTCTTCTTTAGTTCACCAATAAGGTCCACTAATATTCATAAAGCATATCTTTCTCTAAATGGTCTCAAATCCTCTAGTTCTCTAAACTCTATATTTATTTCAAGAATATTTATCCTTTAATATTGGCCTCTCCTCTTGGACCAATTTTCAAGATCTATATGACATGAATCCTCAATATATCTAAAAACATTTATCAAGGTCTTTTCCCTTAAGACCTAAATCTAAAATATCAATATCAAGGTCTATATTCAAGACCTAAAATTATATCTATCAAGGTTTACTTTCAAGTCTTAAAGTTTTCTCTTTCAAATTCTTCCTTAAAGACCTGAAATCAATCTCATAGACTATATTCTATTATGAATGGAATAATAGAATAGGTAAACTTGATCTATCTTACCTCTATTAAGGTATCTTATTTAAGACCTGAGTCAATATTTGTTAAGTTCTCTTATTTAATACTTGAATCAATCTCTATGATGGTTTCTTATTTAAGACCTAAAATTTAATAACCTACAAATCAAATCAATCCCTACTTCATAAAATATTTTTGCCTTATCTCACACTTGAAGATGAATGTCTTCTCTATCTATTGTAGGAAGCTTCTCAATTTTGAAGATCAATCTTAACTACAACAGTATCCTAGGTCGATGTGAACTAAATATTCTTCTCTATCAGGTGACAATAAACTTTCCTAAAATTACTATATCAATATTAGGATGGTTATTTCCTAAATGACCAGCTTTCTCCTGAGTTGATTATACGTCAATATTCAAACTATACATATTAAAATTTCAAGGTTGGTTATTTCCCTGAATAATCAATTATCCTCAAGTTTATTCATCCAAATATGGGTCCTAGTCTTCACTGTCCTACAACATAGTGGAAAGACCCTAGATTTCCATTTTTTCAACTTTCCAATAGAGTCTAGATCTAACTCCCTTTAAAGTGTATAGACTCTAACCAATTTTTCACATTGAACACAAATTGATTTTGCAGCTAGACAAATATTGTGCAAGTAACTTATTATTGTAGCTCTAATACCACTAATGGATTTAGAAGCCTTAATATTAATATAAACTCATAGGATAATTATTTATAGGATCACATATTAATGATACCCATAATAAATGATATCAAATATTAATATAATATATATAATATGACATAACTAATCTGTAAATATCAAGGCTAATAATATATCAAATAACATTCATTAATAAGCTGAAATATGAATGTAATAGCCTGAATCATACAATATAACAAAACTTACAATATTAGTTGCTCAAATGTATGCAAACTATATTACTCCTCTTTTTGTTACAAATGTATCATAAAACTCTCTTACAATAACAATGCTCACTATGTAGACAATGTAGGTGATGTAGGTGATATCTACTATGGAACTCTATGGAGTAATATATAGCCTTTGTAGGATGACTCTTTGGTTACTTGACTCTTCCTTTCCTCATGCCAAGTCTCATGACTCTTGGCTTCTCTACTTGACACTTGCATACACATGACTCTATCTTGTATGCATACTTGGACATGACTCTTCACATAACACTTCCTAATCTAAAGATACATGTGCACACTTACATATGAGACACTTGTGCACATTTACATACATTACACTTGCACACTTATTTACATGACACTTGTACATTTTCTACACATTATTACATTAAATAAAATATTTAATCACACTCTAATTGAGGACACAACCCTAATCTAATTTTGACAAGATTTTACCAAGGTGGCACTTTGTTTTATTTGGTAAACAAAGGGGTTTTGTAAAGTTCCCGAAACCTTTACAAAGCCACTAAATTTTTTAATTTGCACCAGAGAAGAAAATAAATGGGACTGATTCCCCTATAAGAAACTGGTCTGACATCCAATATAAACTAGTCCAACATCCAAGCAAAATAGATCCTATGGATAAAAAATATTCAACATTCATACCTTAGAAAATAAGAAATAAAATCAAACATGAAATGAATCTTCCCACCTAATCCACCATGGGATAATTTAATAATAACAAACTACCTAAATATTTAGATCTACAACCCAATACATAGGCAGATCCAACAATATTTTTTTGGGATAAAGCACTACAGTTTTAATTAAAATTAAAAAAATTAAATCCCACCCAAATAGTAGTACTAAAAAAAAAAAATTTAAATAAACAAATATCGTCCCACCCAATGAAAGGTATGAGATCTATAATACTACCTTCCTATAGTTCTCATAGAACTAGTAGTTGAGGTCTATAAATATTTCCACCTAGCAAGACATAATAATTCAACATCAAATACAACTATCAAGGTTAAAAAAAAAAGTAATATATAAAGGAAACCTCCTCCATGCATGCTTCTACCAAAAATAAGGAAGCTAAAATTATGCTCAGGTAGACAACAAAATTAGACTAACATAAAGAGCCAAGGGAAGAGATTATCGATATTGTTGCCCAACAAAGTAACAAGACTTATGAATGATCTATAAGAACCCTAAAATCTCAAAAAGGTACATGGAGAAAAATGAAACCAGTCAACAACCAAGTGAACTCAAAATAAGAAAGAATAAAGAACATAGAGCATCCAAAAATTCAAAGGATCATCAACCGAAAGAATTCTAAATTAAGGTATGGTAGAGCATCAATTATATAAGAAAACACCTAAAAATATTTAGCTCTAAAAGATCAATGTTTGATGTTGTTGTATTGAGTTTGTCTCCTCCTCCAAGTCATCCTTCCAGCAACACCCCCTTCTTTCTTCCTCATATCATTCCCCCTTTTACCAAGAATTTGTTCTCTTTCATTTTAAAAGAAGTTCTTGTTATGGATAAAGTGGTATTCCATACAAGAAAATATAACAAGAATCCCTCACAACTTTCCCATAAAGGCACCGACTGAGCATGACCATAAAAAAGAATTTAAAATTGGTTTACCCAAAATTTTATTCAAACATAAATGAAATAAACTCTAAGAATTTTATTTAATCATTTGTCCACTTTCAAAGGCTAACATTAGATTTCAAGTATTAATGTCATCATCTAATTAATACTCCACATTTCCAATGTATTAAAACTAATATTTTTAATTAGAATTATTAATGTCATAAACTAATTAATACTCCTTAAAGCCAATCAAAGCACAATGAAAGTAACCATATATTTAATCCAAAGATGTTTCGCACCATTGTTTTATCCTAAATAGGTGGACTCCTTAATGATAGTGTAATGCTATCACCACCTTATTAAGGAGACTCATTGCACAAGCAACTTCTTATCCCAATGGTGGTGAACACAAAAGCAAGTAACAATGCAAATGCAACTACATGAAAGGAATTTTTCTATGTTAACCTGATCTACTGATGAACAAATTATCATTATAATTTCCCAAAATATCTCTCATTATAGATGGTTTCCTAATTATTTCCACCCATGAGAGAGAGTGTACTTGGTCTTGTGCCAAAAATTACATCAATAGTAGTATATTTGATGCTCAAAAGAATGCAATCATTACATGATATAGACATCACAAAAGGAAATATACCATTAAACATTCACACAAATACAAAATTCAATGTCATACGGAGTTCTACCAAGGAGGGGTGTTATACTGTGTGTCTAAGGAGATGTAAGTAGAAAGGTCAAGGGTTGTGAATATGAATAATATCATGTATGTATTTTTTTAGAGATAAAGCATTGTAGTAATGTATCAAAAAATAAGCATTGCATTAAATTGCATTACTTAAGTAGATATATCAATAATATGTTCAATGAGTTATTGTTTATTGTTGTTTTATATTGAACTATGTGAATATTGTAGTTTGATATCTTTTATGATCTAATTAAAATAGTGGATTCCTAATATTGGTATCAGATCTAGACTAGATATATGTATATATTTGAGGAAAACCTTATTTGAAATCCAAAGTTAAGAGGATTCAATTTTGTAAGAAGCCACGCTGAAGAATTATTTATTGGAAGTGATTGAGTGATAGGAGATGATGTAGAAAGCACTTGGTGAGACAAATTTTGGAAATACTGCAAGAGAAAGGTTTTGTAGGATTAAAGTCTTGGATAGTAGGTTAGAGGAACTGTAAGCATAGAATACTATTGAGAATACCCTTCAAATAGAAGCAAACAATAAATCACTGAAGCAATAAACACATGAGCTATGTAAGAAGCACAAAAACATGTTGCTATGTAGAAAGTAGATGTTTAAAAGAAGACATTTAAGAAAGAGTCAATATTTAAGTGACAAAGTCACAAAGGAGAACATATATTAAACACGTTAGAGATATTAAGTGTAGACAACGTATGATTATGTGATGATTTTTGAAGCTATAAGTGAGTGGAGAGGGAGGAAGGAACACATAAGAAATTATGTAATATCCAATGAAATTAGAATAATGCCGACGTTGAGAGTGTGACATAAAGAAATCCATGAGTTTTAGATTATTTCAAGAGCATCTAAATCAGAGACACATAGACAAAAATCATCTCGTAGACTCATGATTTAAAAAAAAAACACCACCTATGTTACATATTCTAATTTGCATTAGAATATATATTTCAAACAATAATGAAAGGTTATAAGGTGATGAAAGGTTTATTTATTTATAAAGTGAAGGAAGGGATAATTAAAGTGATGGTAAATTATTGAAAGGAAGAAATTATTTATTTGAAACAAAATAAAAATTATTATGAGAAGAATAATCTGAGGAGTTATAAGGAGACAATTAATTGAAAATTGAAATGATTAAACTGAAGAATAAATATTTAGAGAAGAAGGTTAAGGAAAATAAATATCTTATGATTGAAGTAAAAATTATTAATATATTTGAAGAATATATATTATTGGAATTTGAAAAGATATTGAAGATAATTGTTAAACATTAAGGTTTGAAGGAGAAGATTAAATAGAACTAAAAATTATTTGAAGGAAGAATATTAAATTGAATATTGAAAAAAATGAGAAAAATAAATTTATCCAAGCAAACAAGAAAAATTGAATGGAATAAGAATATTGAAGAAAGAAACTATATATGATTATTGAAGAAAGAATAATAAAATTGAATTTATTTGAAGATTTATAATAATTATTTGAAGAACAAAATTATTAATTTTGAAGTAATAAGGATTTCAACAATAAATTTTTACTTGAAGGCCATTATGATTGAAGAAGAATATTAAATTTAAAATTGAATAAAATTTAATAAAGGAAAGAGGAGAATTATATTGAGGATAAAAATTTAAATATTGAATTTGGGAGTAATAAGTAATCCTACAATAGCCCTGTGAATGACTCTCAGTAGACCTCTCCGCTGCCAACACCTGATTTAGTAGAGAATCCTAACCTTAAGGTGGTCATTGAGGATGACCAAGGGAATTCCCTTCAAAAGGCCTGTCATATTCTGGACATTGAACCCAAGAATGAAGTGGTTACTTCCAAGACCAAATAAAAAGCCCATAGGTGGTTCATCTACTTTAAATCTAGATTTGGGAAGAGGAAGATATCTCCAATTTTCATCGAATCTAATAAAATCTTAGAGGAAGTGGTGGAATCTCCCATTTTAGCTTAGAAGACCAAGCATACTAGCACTCCTATGCAAACCCCTTCCTAGAATATAGCCCCATTGAGTTGCTCTTCCATGCCTCTAAAATGATCTCTTCATGATTCTTGTGTTTCCTTCATTAGTAGGAAGGGCTACATTCAAGGCCTTGATAATATACTAGGAGCCTTGACTAGAGCGGTGAGCATGAACAACACCCTTGCTCAATAGGCCACCACTATCCTCAATAAATTTAGGAAAAGGTATGGAGATGATGTCTGAAAGGAGCTCTTGGATATCCTGCTTCTATGGATGCTAAATAACTTGGGTGACTCTGCCTCTTCTAGCTTATACCTCTTATGTTTAGTCTTCCTTTTGTTTTTTTCTTCTGTTTTAGGTCCAGGTACCTTCCTATTTTATCTTATCTCTGGGATGTCCCTTTGTTTCAGTCTATTTGATACTCTTCTTCCCATAATTATTTGGGGGTAGTCTTGTAATTTCCTCTTTAGATACCTTTCCCTTTTGTAAATATTTGGGGACACTTTCAAAACCTCTTCCATTAATCAATAAAAAAAACTAATCCTACAACAAAAGAAAAACATTTTAAATTTGAATAAATTTGTGTGAGCAAAAGAATTATAGAATTATTCAAAGAATTATTAAAATAATAAAAGTGAGAAATAATAACGAGTTCATCAAAAAGTAATTTTAGAAAATCAAATATGTTTAAAGAAGCAAGTTTCATGAAGAGATATTTTTGAAAGAAAAAAATATATTGTCACAAACATGTTCTGAGGTACAATGAAATACCAAAAATTGAATATGAAGATAATTCTTGGTATATTGATTCAAGAGTCAACAATGAAATGAATGGAAACCTATATTGGTTTTAATCCATTCAAGTTAAATAAGGTATATCAATTAAAATAGCTAATGATAAAATCTACCAAGTATAAGGAACATACAATGTTACACTTACTCCACCTTACTTTGAATGTACACTAAAGAATGTGCTTTATGTTCCATGGATAACAAATAATTTAATTTTAGTGTCAAAATTTTTGTATAGAGGAAGAAGAGTAGAATTCAATATCACCAATGGCAATAAAATATGTCTTATCAAATTACTTAACAAAATTGACCTACAAAAGTGGTATATTTGCTTTAGTAGTGATAAAAATTACACAAAAAAATTGGGTCAACCTCTACCAAAATAATGATATTAGAAAAGATATTTAATTGAACACAAAATTCTCATGGTAAAATAACAAAAGAGGATCAACTTCAAAAATGAAAATATTAAAAAAATTGAAAGGTTATATTATTGTGATCACTTGCTCAGAATAATGATAGACACATGTGATAGCTCAAAAGGATAAATTAAGAACCTAAACCTAAAGAAGTACAAGAACTAGAACAAAAATACCAAGATCAAAATCAAATATTGAAAGCACATGAAGGTAAAGGACCTGTTGAGTGGTATTTTCACCCGATTGTGAAAACACACTCTCCGATAGGATTTGGGTTCTAAATCCTCTGCTTGCAAAGAAATTAAACAAGTAACTTCTCCAAGGTTCCCGTTATGTTAGCATTCCGCATCTCGTGTATTAATAATCTCAAATAAAGATATTTAATTAAAATGCTTGGAACACCTTAGTGGTTGCAAGTAACTCGAAAACAAGGGGCACTGTGGTTTATTTTACTATGAAATTTTAATGATTGTTCATTGAACCCTGATAAAACAAATGTGATTTGGTCTCTATATGACCATGCTGTAACTTCAAAATAAAATTTAATGAAATGCCATAACATGAAGGAATTATTTATGGATTTTGAAGTTTTTTAATTTTTTTATTTTATTTTAATGCTTGAAATATAAAATTGGAGCTTCGAAAAATAAAGTGCAAGAAAAAGAAAATAAAATGTAAAAGAAAAAGAAATTAAAATTGCATTCAGTTTGATGCTATCCCGTCCTGGCAAAACCGAAGATAATGAGATTTCCATGCATGCAACCTAACTTATTGAACCTGCAAACACCCACAATCCAGATAAGTTAAGTGCTGGTCTCTAGGGTTTCGACTGTAATTTCAGATTTAGACATTCGCATGAAGCAACCAAGAGAACTTGCATTAAACTTCACCTATAAGCCTAGAAATCTGAAAGGGAAAAATAAAACAATTAAATCTTGCATGCAGAAAATGACTCCTTCTTTCTTGCCAACAAGATGCAAATTTTTGAACACTCCTGCATTAAAAATAAATCATGTTACAATAGCAGACTCTCTGGTTTTCTCAAAACCAAAAAAGGGAAGAAAAACACTCCCGAGCAAGACCAGAATGGCTTCTTTCCTTAGGCACTGCAACTCTGCCCACAGCGGTTTCCGACCCTTGTGCCAATCTATGCTTCTACTTTTATACTTTCCTAGCAATGCTCTTTGTTTTGCCCTGTTGTGATGCTCGTCCTTCATCTTCCGCGATTTCCTTCATTGCTTCGTTTCACCTTCCCGCCTTTTCCATTGCTTTTGAATTCATGGCATCGAGACACTTGATCTTCTCCCGTGACCCTGTAACGCCTCGCAACCTTTACACATGTACGCCACGTGTTCCACACTTTCCTGCATGTTCTGTAACGGCCCCATAAATCACGCCACAAAATAGCATTAGTGATATCCGATTTTTATGCATGCAACTTTGCTTCTTTACTTTCATCACAAAAACGTGACATGTCGTGATATCACGACATTTTCCTACCACCTTTTCCTCATCAACAACATGTCACGATATCATTTTTTATTTTTTCTCAAATCCTTTTCATTTCAAATCTGACTTTTCTTTCCTTCCTCCGAAATCACATTTCATTCCAAATCACTTTTTTTCTCCTTTCCTTTCATCAAAATCGTACACTTTTCTTTTTTTGCGTTTTTCAATCGCTTTTTTCGCTTTATGCCCCTTTCACTTTTTGTCATGAAATCGCTACGCTTTTCGTGCCTTTTCCTGTTTGACTGGTTTGACCCGTGATTTTGTGACATGTCACGATATTCTGACAATTTTACATTCTCTTTCTCTCTCCTCTCTAACCACGACGAGCAACATGTCGTGATATCGTACGATCTTTTCATTTCATTGGCCATCAACACTTTTCATTTACATTCCGAATCATGACACTTTTCATTTTAAAACACTTTTCATTTTCGACACATTCGCGAAATCGCGACACTTTTCATTTTTCAACAGCGATGGTGCGACATGTCGCGATATCATGACACTTTTTATCCTTGTGCAATTTTGCCCTTTTTCTTGATTTTTAGCATCTGGGTCACTAAGATCTTCTTTGAAAGCATGCAAAAAGGTGGGTCCCCAATTTTGGGGTGTGTTGTGGATCAGCCACAACAAATGGTGACTTCATTGTCAAATGCTCCTGAGCATTTTAGTGAGAACCCAACCTGGAAGTATACAAACTTGGAAACCAGCATTAGCACATAAGAAATATAAACAAATGCCCATAGATCAAAAATACATGAATCATCAGAATTATTAAGTATCAGCTCGGTGTGTGCAATGTGTTTCATTCCCTATCATTTGAAATTGATCAACATTCCATCGTCAGTTTTACATGAATGCATATGTGAGATTGTGAATGATTTGTGTAACCTAATAAATATGCTAAGAGATTTTGCTTTTATAAAAGGCATAGTCTTTCTTCTAGTATCATACACAAACATTCAAGATTATCAAACCCTCTTAGGATCAACTATATAAATAATGAATTGTTTTATTAGATCCCAAAGTTGGTTATGAGTCCCTACTATCTTGAACCCATGTGCAAGTGAAAGTGAAATCGGAGCTTTGGGAAATCAGACTCCCAACCTAACCGAGATGGGAGTTTAACCCTATTCTTACTACTCTGATTTGGAATTCATTACCTCACTTTGAGCAAAATAATTTAACCAATTATGGAAGAAATGGTCATGCTAGTCTAACCCTTTGGACAATCAGTGGTCTTGTTTTTTAGACAAGACATGTTGCCATGCATGGGCATACTTAACCCCATAATCCAAGACTTAGCTTCATTTCTTTGGACCTTGGGGATGACTACCCATCCTTTGCAGAGGACAAGTAGTACGATCCTTCCAATCCAATATAAATATGAGATGGGAAAAATTAATTTTTTACTTCTTGGACCTTGGGGATGACTACCCATCCTTGCTAGGGACATGTAGTACGATCCTTCCAATCCAAGCTTTGGATAAAAATGGAAAATATTAATTTTATTGCTTAGACCTTGGGGATGACTACCCATCCTTTGCAGAGGACAAGTAGTACGATCCTTCCAATCCAAGATTTATCATGAAATGAGACATAGGAGCTTTGGGGAATCAGATTCTCAACCTAAGCGAGATGAGAATTTATGCCCTATCCTTACTACTCCATGTAGGTCAAATCAAAGCTTTGGGGAGTTGGATCCTCAACCTAAGTTCGATGAGGATTTAGCCCTATCCTTACTACTCTGATTTTAGGCTTTAAGCTTTATGGAAGTGGTCAAAACCACTGTTTTAAGGATCATGCTGCATAAATAGGATAGACATGAAATACTTCTTTCGCCCAACCCTTTCTTCCAAGCAAGGTTTTGATCATTTTGCTCAAGATCCTTTTTAATGTGTATAAAATGTGCTTGGTTCTAGATATCTCAAGACTCAGTTCCCAACCTTAGGATTTTCTTCTTATTTATGTGATAGCATAACCTTAAGAGGATTTGACACACTTTAATGATTTGTATTTGAAATGCATTTGCAACTAAGATGGCATGTATGTGCAAAGTGAGATGTAATATGAATGCATTGTCTTTTGAAATGCAGATGAAATATTGCCATATAAAACTGACTACTTCATGCATCACAAGTTTCAAACGATATTATTAAATTGTTTGTATTTCTTGTGGAGCTTCTACAACACAATTCCAATGTTCCATATTTCCCCGATCTAGAACATAAGTTAGCATCTCAAGGCAACTTTTTCATCATTTTTTTTTTTTTATAGACAAACAAAACATGTCAAATAAACACACAACTTTAAATTAAAACTTATTCAATCCAAAACCAAACTGCAATCCCAAAAATGAAAATTTGAAAACACAAACCCAAAAACCAAAAACCAAAATCTATATACAAATGTACACTATAATACAAGATGATGCAAAGCTTGGATTATCACTTTCCTGGATCCCAAACATGATTAGAACATTTCAACAAAAATATAACATGATATGCATGCCAAATGTTGTGGGAATCCAACAAAAACAAGACTAGACCAAACAATGCAACAAATTTCCACTTGCCATGCTCACCATACCAATTTGATTTAGTTCCAATAATACTCCCATAGGTGAGCATCAAATTACTAAAATGATTAGACAATAAATGATTTTCAATTTTATCATGTCTATTCTTTAAAATGTAAACTTCATAATTCCCTCCTTGATTTAGAATTAGGCTATCCTTTTCAAATATGCAATTTTGTAAGTAGGAGCCTATTTCTACAAATTTCAAAGCCAAATCATTTTCCAAATTTGTAGGCCAATCAAATTTGTGTAACAATTTACAAGCATCTAGGATATTTACTAAATTAGGATCATTAAAAGTTTTTATCCTAGATTCAATTAGTAATTGTTGATGAATTTGGTTTAACAATTCAAGTGCATCAACTTCTTTTCCATTCATTAAAACAATGTTATTAAAGGTGTGATTAAAAATTATACCTTGTTTTTCATTTACCTTTAATGACATTTCACCATAAACATTATTTAAATTCAAAACATGGTCATGCAAATTCTCAACCCTCAAATGTTTTTGGTCAAAGTGTATGTCCCATGACTCATCTTGATGATCCTTCATTTGAGTTGCTTCCAATTGATCAATCTCTTTGTCATTTGGTTCTAATTCTTTGTTCACTATCCATGGTATCTCTTCATTTGAATCCTCAAAATCATCATGCAAACTTGCATCCACACTTTCAATGAATTTATATTCAACATGATCAAATTTTGTCACCTTTTCAAATCCTGTGAATATGAGATCTTCGTATGATGTAGAAGGTTCAACATCCTCGCATATCAAGTGAAATATGAGTTTCATCTATAGGGATGTGAGAAAAGAATGCATTATCATATCTCCCCCAACCATTGTGAAAATTGTCATCCAAATCCATGGCATGAAATTCCATGATGTTTGTGACATGATCTTTTGATTCATTCATCAATTCATTTTCTTCTTTGTCCTTGGTAATAGAATCATTATAATCTTCCAAAATTTGATGAGATTTGAAACCCTCTTCCAAAACATCCTCAAATTGTACAGGAGTTGTAATATCTTCCTTTGAGTAGGCGATTATGTTGTCCTCTATATCAATTGGCACACAAGTTTCATTAGCAGTTTTGGAATGAGTGTAGTCTTCCCACTTCTTCCAAGCATCATAATAATCATCTTTCAAAATCAAGTGGTGACGTTCAACTACTTCTTCAACATCTTCCAATTCATCAATGTGTTTCTCATCAAATTCATCTTCACCTTCCTTAGATGGTTCAATTATTTCCAAAAGTGGGTTATTTCTTGAATTCAAATTTATAAGGCTATCATCATCCAAATTAGTAACCCATGATTCAATTTTATCATAATTTGGAGGGTGAAGAATTTCTTGATCCTTAATTTTACACATCTCATCAATAGTATCTTCCAAGAACAAGTGGTGAAACTCTATCATGTCTTCAAATTTATTTATTGGTTTTCTTCCCATTTCACTTTCAACCACTTCATTCAATTCTATGGTAGGTTCCATCCTATCACATATATCAAACATTGTTGAATTTAGAACCCCTTCATCCGGATAATCGTGTATCTCTATGAATGAGATCATTTCTGCATAATCCTCACTAGTGGATGTTGGCTTATCAATTTGCACCTCCTCGTGGACTACATCTAAGGTGGTTGTAAGATTTGGATATTCAAATTCATCCCCTTGATCATTTACCTTAGATATCATTGGAGTGGAGGGTGCTATGTTTGATGGTTGGTGTAGGTTGGCATCAAAAGAACAATCTCTCATATGAACATGTTGTGCCTTTTCTTCTTCAAGACCTTGTCGTTCTATCTCTTCTAAGACCTCATGGATTTTCTCTAGGGACAAACCACTCAGTTTTTTCCTCAATGAGTGAAGCAAGTGTGGGGTGTATGGCTCCTAGGTATACTTCCATGGCTTCCTCTTCTAATGTGTTAAAATTTTCCCACATTTGGGAGTGCAACTCATGAAATCTTCCATTGAATTGACTCAAGGATTCATTAGGCTCTTTACATATGGAGGTAAACTGATTTTTCAAGATTTCTAAGTCAACCTGATTACCAAAATGATAAAGATAGGCTGCTTCTAGTTGTATCCAAGAAGTCCTAACCTCCATGGGTAGTTGGCTGTACCAAAAGAATGGTTTATCATCCAAAATGTATGCAAATAACTTACAAGCCACCTCCTCATAGAAAATCTGGAATTTACATAATGTATCCTTGTAGACATGCAGTTTTTGCAAGTATCCTAGTGGCACCTCTTGATTAAAACACCGTAAAAAATCCAATAACATTTTAGGAATTTGATAGGGTACCACAGGTATAGATAAACCCTCATAATGATCCTCTATCATTGATACCATTCTCTCTCTTAGAGATACTATTTCAGCTCTTAGGGATACCATTTGCTCCTCAAGTGTTGCCATTAGTGAAACTTAAAATGTAATTTTAGAACCAAATCTGTTGAATATTCAACCTGCAAGGTAAAAAAAATCAAGTTAGCATCAACCAAGAGATGTACTTATTAAAATCAAATGTCAAGTAATTGCATGAGACCAAAATTTTCAAAATTAAATCAAATCACATATTTCTGTATGAACAATCAGAAAAGTGTTAGAATAATATACAAGATACCTGAATTGCTTAAAATAGAACAAGTAAATAAATTCAGGCCGTCCTTTTACAATCGATTGAGTGTTAGAGGACTAAAGCATAAAAAATTTAAATTTAAATAACACTAAAATAAACCCGTTCGGCCCTCCTAGCACCAATCCGTTGAGTGGTGTTAGAGGCCGAAGATGCTAATCAAATGGACTTGAAATATTTAGCAATGTAAAGCTCTTAAACAATTATAAACCCGTAGCATCTAAAATCACGATAAAATAAACCCTTCATGCCCTCCTTCTAGCGCCAATCTGTTGAGTGGTATTTTCACCCGATTGTGAAAACACACTCTCCGATAGGATTTGGGTTCTAAATCCTCTGCTTGCAAAGAAATTAAACAAGTAACTTCTCCAAGGTTCCCGTTATGTTAGCATTTTGCATCTCGTGTATTAATAATCTCAAATAAAGATATTTAATTAAAATGCTTGGAACACCTTAGTGGTTGCAAGTAACTGAAAACAAGGGGCACTGTGGTTTATTTTACTGTGAAATTTTAATGATTGTTCATTGAACCCCGATAAAGCAAATGTGATTTGGTCTCTATATGACCATGCTGTAACTTCAAAATAAAATTTAATGAAATGCCATAACATGAAGGAATTATTTATGGATTTTGAAGTTTTTTAATTTTTTAATTTTATTTTAATGCTTGGAAATAAAATTGGAACTTCTGAAAATAAAGTGCAGAAAAAAGAAAATAAAGTGTAAAAGAAAAGAAATTAAAATTGCATTCAGTTTGATGCTATACCGTCTTGGCAAAACCGAAGATAATGAGATTTCCATGCATGCAACCTAACTTATTGAACCTGCAAACACGCACAATCCAGGTAAGTTAAGTGCTGGTCTCTGGGGTTTCGACTATAATTTCAGATTTAGACATTCGCATGAAGCAACCAAGAGAACTTGCATTAAACTTCACCTATAAGCCTAGAAATCTGAAAAGGGAAAATAAAACAATTAAATCTTGCATGCAGAAAATGACTCCTTCTTTCTTGCCAACAAGATGCAAATTTTTGAACACTCTGCATTAAAAATAAATCATGTTACAATAGCAGACTCTCTGGTTTTCTCAAAACCAAAAAAAGGAAGAAAAACACTCCAAGCAGGCCCGGAATGGCATCTCGCCTTAGGCACTGCAACTCTGCCCGCAGCGGTTTCCCCCCTTTGTGCCAATCTGTGCTTCTACTTTTATACTTTCTGGCAATGCTCTTTGTTTTGCCCTGTGACGCTTCGCTTCATCTTCCCGATCGATTCGTTTCATCTTCTAGATTGCTTCGTTTCACCTTCCCCGATTTTCATTGCTTTTGAATTCATGCTTGAGATCTTCTCCATGAACTGTAACGCCTCTGCAGCATTTACACATGTACGCCATGTGTTCCACACTTTTCTGCATGTTCTGTAATGGCCCCCTATAAATCATGACCAAAAATAGCCTGTCGTGATATCGCGATGTTTTTATGCATGCAGGTTTGCTTCTTTACTTTTATCGCAAAAATGCGACATGTCGTGATATCGCGACATTTTCCTGCCAACAGCCTTGTCTGCCATCATGCCCAATGAAATGGCAAAAAGTCACAATATCGCGACAACTTTTCATTTCGTACACTTTGCTATTTTTTTGTCGTGAAATCACGACGTTTTCATCTTCGTACGCATCGTCCTCGTCGAAATCACGACGCTTTTTCATTAACTATCCTTTCTGAAATCGTGATGCTTTTTCACTTGGCCTCCCTCAAATCGTGATTTTTCTTTTTTCCAAATCACACACTTTTTTCGTACCATTTGCCAACTTTCCATTGCGAAATCGCGACGCTTTTCTATTTCGAGTTGCTCTTGCTATTCTTCACGAAATCGACTTTTCTTCGATATCGCGACGTTTTTTTACTTTGTGCCCCTTTGCTACTTTTTTGTCACGAAATCACTACACTTTTCGTGCCTTGCCCTGTTTGACTGGTTTGACCCACGATTTTGTGACATGTCACGATTTCGCGACAATTTTACATTCTACCTTTCTCTCTCCTCTCTGGACTACAACGGAGCAACATGTCGTGATATCGCAATGTTTTTTCATTTCGGGCAACGACAACATGTCACGAAATCGTGATACTTTTTAGTTTTTGGCAGCGACGGAGCGACATGTCGCGATATCGTGACACTTTTTCATTTTCGGCCGTGATAGCGCAACATGTCGCGATATCACGACACTTTTTCATTTTCGACAACGATAGTGCAACACGTCGTGAAATCGTGACAATTTTCATTTTTCGGCAGCGATGGCACGACATGTTGTGATATCGCGACACTTTTTATCCTTGTGCAATTTTGCCCCTTTTTCTTGATTTTTAGCATCTGGGTCACTGAGATCTTCTTTGAAAGCATGCAAAAAAGGTGGGTCCCCAATTTTGGGGTGTGTTGTGGATCAGCCACAATAGGACCTTCATATCAAATGATGTAATATAGGGGTGTTATATTATTTGGTACATTGCAATATTAATGCAAGTACCATGTAAATAATCTACTTTAGAGTGTGTTTAATGTTTGAGTATATAAGTGAGGTTTCATGTAAATAAGTGTGGAGTTATGAGTTATGTAAGAGATTATCATTTAGTAAGTATGATCATGAGAGTCTTTATCTTTATGTGAATATGCAAGACTTATTATTATGTATTGATAATTTTGAATTGTTAGATCTCCCATGTGTGTGAGGCAATGAAAATTCTATGTAATTAGAAAGGTCAAGAGTTGTGAATATCAAGAGTCTCATGTTTGTATTGAATATAAAGCATTGTAATAGTGTGTTGAAAGGTAAGTATTGCATTACATTGAATTGCTTAAGTAGATATATCAATAATATATTCCTTGAGTTATTGTTCATTATTGTTATGGGTTTGATTATGTGGATATTGTGTCTTGATATCTTTCGTGACCTTATGAGAATAGTGGATTACTAATAGATACTATTTTATTCAAAAAAATCTAGAGTAGATAGGATATTCTCTAATTCAAAATTAATCTCAGCTTGTTAAACATAATCAAACCACTTAATATTCCTCCATTTAGAATTGTATTCTTGAAGAAACCCTACGTTATGGTATTGTTCGGGGATTCTTTCCTCTCTAGCATATAAGAATTCTAGGGTGAATTCATATTTGGTAAAGGATACAAAAAATAGGACATTACTAGGGATTTAAACTATTAGTTCTTATACATGTCCCTTTCCCCTAAGACTAGAGAGGTTATGAGTGTGGATTGAGTATTGAAAACGCTAATGATATATTTACTAGAGTATGGGTTTACTTGCTTATAAGCTTTAATTCAAGCCTTGATGACAACATTGGTTTTTAATTCAATCAAGTGTCTTATTGGACAAGAGGACAAAATATCATCCAAATTTTTGAGCCACTTATAAAATAGCCTATTTGAGTAGGACAACATTTCTAGCTCTAGAAATAGACTAATAGTTATTGTAAGGAATGCATAAAAATTCACTATTTCCTAGAAATATTTGGGAATCAAAATCACCACGTTAAGGGGAAGTCTTGCCTATAGAGAAATTTTATCAAATATTCCAATATAATGGGTTTATCAGGGGTTATATAGATCAAATAGTTATTAGGGACTATCAATATAGTAGGAAAAATCCTATAAATAGATGAAAGGTTAATGGTTATAGAGATTGCCATTTTAAGCGATAGTCCTAGTACTACTGAGGAATATTTAACAAAACATGAGACAAAAATAGATTTATGTTTAGGATAAACTAATATATTACAGGATCTATCATTTTAAAAAGTAGATTAGTCCATTTGTCTACCTTCATAGCAATTTTGAAATGATATATTTTAAACTCCGTTGAATTCCTAGGCAAGGGAATGATTTTTATTTCACTTCAGCTATGCAAAAATTTTGATGTAGATATAACATAAATGTTATTTTTTCTATTCCTATATATATTAGATTTCTATTTACTACATTCAAAAATTTTAAGCATATAATAGACAAACACATTATTGTTATTAATTTTATAAAAAGTTATACCAAATTCACAATCACCATCATCTGACATGGGAACTTCTATTAAACCTACTAGATAATACCCCATACTTGCCCCTTAAATAACAATAGTAGAAGGAATATTTTTAGTTTTCTTATTAAGTGCTTGATTTAATTAACTATTTGTATCATTATCAGTTTCCTCCCCTATGTTGTTACTATCTCTGTAAAATATTACTAGTTTCATTTTGGTACCATCCTCATGGGATTTATATAATTTAGCCAACCTTTGCTAAAAAAAAATACGATATTATCTCTTTAGGTTTCAACAATGGTGGAAAATTTTCCACTACCTCCTAAAAAAGAGAAAAATAACATCTATATCAAACTAATAATATTTAGATTCATACCTATATTGGGGGCATTTTAAGCGAAATTCAAGTTTCTCTTTGTCTAACTTCCTTCTAGAAGTCCACTAAGATTCATGATTATTAATGAAAATCTTTTGTGTTTCATCCATACAAGGAATAAAAAATAATTATGACTTGGAGGATGAATCCCCCAAGGATCTAAGTCTCCTTTTATGGTAAAAATACTATCATCATAGGCATACTTAACCACTTTACAAATAGAGGAAGTTGTGGATCTCATATTACTAGTCTAAGGTCTACCTAATAGAATGTTAGATTTGGTCAAATAATAAAACATCATAAAATTCATAGTTATTTCTTTAGTCCTAGATGAAATTGATAGCCAAATTAAACCCATAGTATCTTAAGGTTTACCATAATAAGCATAATAGGGATTTCTAGTAGAAAATATATTTTCTCTAGGGATATTTATTTAGTTTATCTATCAATTGCAACTACATAACATGAGAACCACTTACTTCATCAACCAAAGCCCTACAAACACCTATTTTGTTATACAAAAATATTATCATCATATTTTTCAAAATAAAGTTTATGGCCAAATCAAGGCTAGTATATGCATCAATGCAAGCTTTTATCTATGTGATTGAATATATTGCACTTCATAAGACCCTGGAATAGTAGGAATAGTATAAGAAATTCTTGGTTTGGAAATATCCATCTCATCATGTAAGTATATTAACCTTTTTTGTTGAAAACAATATGTACTAAGCAATTTATAGTATGGTACCTTGTAAGGGGTAGTATGCAACTCTTCAATAATATTCTACGCTTTTATTTTACTCATGACTACTTTTAGTAGTGTTTCCTTGTGCTCGGTGATATCCTATCATTGTTCTAAAATGGATGTCAAGATCACCACTTTAAGTGGTGACTACAATCTTTTAATGATTTTAGAAACATGTTTTGTAGACTGGGTTGAGGTTTTCTTAAAAAATGTTTTGGATATTTTTGTATTTGTACAGGTTTCCAAGTGACCAAAGGTATATTTGGAATCTTATCAATAATAGCCATATTAAGTGTATCCTAAATAAGCTATTTTTATTTATTCTTGTTTAGAAGGTTGCATCTATTTGTGTTGAGGTGTGATCATAGTGATAACAACAATTTTTTATTCCAAGGATGTGATTTTTTCTCTCTTTACCCTTTAAAATATCAACATAAAAATCTTCTTTTAGTTGAATATAAATATGTTCTCCATTTGGGCCAAGTTGGGTAAATACATGATTAATTTGAGAGGCATTTTGGGAAGTTTTTTGTCTATTATTTTTATTTTGATGATTCTAATCCACCATGGTTGCTTTTATAAGAGTTGTATAAATTATTTTGATAGTTTTGATGGTCAGCTTGATTAAACCCTTGACCATAATTTTAATATTTATTGGTATCATGTTGTTCATAGTTGAGAAATGGGGTGTTATAGATATAAGCTATGATTGTGAGGGTGATTAAACCTCTTCTAGAGACTTTTTCTCCTTTCATAAAATAAATTGATGCTATCATTATTAAATCAATAAAAGTTAATTTTAACCAAGTGAAATGATCATGACCATAGGTTTCATGCCAAAAGGAAAATTTATTGGGATCATGTTATATATGCTTCAAATATATCATTGATATACTAGTTTTTAATCATAGGTGGGGGAAATATTTTTGAGAGTATTTTAATGTTTTTATTGATGCATCATATTTCTAAATTTTAGACCACCCTTAGATTTAGTTAACATATGGCTAGGATCTCTAGCTATCACTAACTCATGAGTGTCTTGGATAGCTACATTGTAAACCCCGTCCTCTATAGAATTTATGATAGGTTTTTTAGGTTTCAATGTTTTTGTATCCTTATTTTCTTAGTCTTCAAGGGTTTTCACAAAATATACAACTTTGTCAAGAGAAGGCAAACCACAAGGATTATGTTCCTAAATATTATCTTGAAAATAGAGCCTAAGATTATTTACAAACACTATTGTAGTAGCCTCTTTAGTTAAAATATGTTTGCATAACATTTAATTATTTCATGCCTTTTATGGAAATCAATAACAGATTTAATAGGGTCTTTATTTTGTGTTAACAAAATTATCCATTGCTTCCATTATAGTCATATCATCATCAAACTCATGGTTTTAACTTTTTAACAAATCAATCGAGGGAGTTAATGTAATTCTTAGGTAAATATGTAAACCAATCAAGAGCATTTCTATCAAATACCTGGTCATAAATTTTAGTAAAGCTTTTTCAATATTGATCCAATAGTTAGAGTATATCATAAACTTATCAATAAAAATATGGGCTTTATATTCCCCACCACAAAAGAATTTAGGCATATGCCCAAACAATTTTATAGCTCCAACATCATAGGCTAGAGATTGGATTTTATTATTCCTTATAGGTGGATTGGCTAATACAAGTAAATAATCCTCATGGTTATAAAATGAGTATTAGGAGGAGGATCATTAGGATTCAAAAATTAGAGGAATAATAGCCTGCACTACATGTGTTTTACTATCACTTAGATGTTGAGTAATATTGGTCATTAAATCTAAACCTGTTTGATTATTTCTTGTTGGAGATATTATATGATTTGGTCATGTAATAGCTTAATGTGTGCCTACTTTAGTGACTATAATTAATATTTAGGAGTGTGTTTAATATTTGAGTGTGAGGTGTGCAAGTTTGAGTGTGCAAGGTGTCAATAGTGCAATTGTGAGTCATAGGTGATAGATCATATAATTAGGTGAATCCATGTAAGGTGTCATGTGTAAGATTTGTGATGAGGAACTTTACCATTACGATAGAAGAGAAAATATCAAGATACATGCATGTGGATATTCACATGTAATTATATATTGGTGAGAAAGAATTGTAAAAAGCATTGAAATAACATAGCTTCATGCATGCTATAGTATAATTTATTGATTAAAATTTTTAGTAGTTTGTATGTTCAATAATGTGAGCATTATAATTGTGAGTATTATTGTGCCATCCTAGAGAAATTAACTTGTGAGATAATCTAGCATAATTTCCAATAGTGGTATACAAGCGATCTTGGTGAGAGACATCTTGGTTCATAGTTATTGTGAGAGAGATTATTTATTGCAATATTGAAGAATCTATAGTTAGAGAGATTACATATTTTGGGAGAGATAATACTAATAATATTATGTATTTTGAAGTATACAAGTCTCATAGAAGGAAGACCCATATTTGTAGAAGACAAATAATGAGAATACCGTACTTGCAATAAGTCAAGCCTTGAAGAAGGAAGACTCAGTAATAAAATTGTAAGTGTAAGAAGCCATGACTTGAATAAGGAAGATTGAAAATTGCACTAAAGTTATTTATGAAAATTTAAAGATACAATTTTAAATATTGAACCATGGAAGAGAGAAGAAGAGAAGGGTTGAGGTCTCCCATATTGTAGAAGATTGAAGCAATAATTTTATGAAAATTATTTTATTGAATAGAAGAATTTTGGAGAAGGAATTTATATTGTTATTGAAAAGATAATAATAATTAAAGAAATTGAGGATTTTTTGAATATTTGATTTGATTGAAATAAATTAAATTTTGAGGAAGAGATAATCTAATTGATAATTAGAAAATTGTTTTGTTGAGTTGATTTGAATATTAACAAGTATTTTTAGAGTTGTTTTTAAATATGGTGAAAAATAAGATATTTTTGGATGGGATTCATAAGGTGCTTTATTTTAAATTATTATGGAATAATTATGGCCAAGAATATTTGGCCAATGCATGGCTGTGATTGAGGAAGTGGAACATTTTTATGGAGTTCTAGATTTCTTGATAAAGAAATTAAATGAAATAAGTGGATGTTACAAAGAAATAGAGAAATAATTAATGTAGAAAATAAATATTATAATTTATGGTATACTAAGATGTAGGTGCATGCATATATTAACTATGATGAAGGTTTCAAAAAATTATGCATTTGAATGATGATGAAAAATTGGTAACAAGGTGACTATGGTCCACAATTTTAGAATGTACAACAGTTGAAGAAATATATCCCTTGACTTGAGGAAATTTTGATGATTGTTGATATTTTTAAGGTGAAGAAATATATGATATAGAAACAAGCTTGCTTTGTGCCAATTTATGCATTAATGTAAAAATACACAAAAACAAGTTTTCTACTAGCACATAAGTACCTCATGTATGTGAACAGAGAGGTATTCATTAACATCCTGATGGGAGAAAGTAAAATATGTACCCTAGGTTGGGAATTTTCTAAGCATCAAAGACCTAGTGTGAGTGCAATGCATATGAGCTAAACCTAACTAGGTTTCATCTATAATATCAAGTAGTTAGATACAAATATGTTCAAGTAGTAAAATAGCTATATGACAAGCATAAGTGCAACAAGAAGAGTATGTTCAGTAATTCTTGCAAGGTATGGCAAGCAGTAATGCAATATGACCAAGTAAACCAATGCAATATTACACAAAGGAAGCTGAAGAAGATAATAATGATGAAGAATAAAGATAAAGAAAATATAGAATAAAATAAATAGGAAGAAGAATAGAATAAATTATCAATGAAGGATATATGAAAATGTGATTTCATTATTTTAGGTGCATTATGTTCATTGGTTCCTTAAGTTATTTACCATATAACATTTGTAAATGATAGGCTCATAAGCTAAACTTAGATATTATGACAAAGAGGCCTAGCCAATTTGGCTAAAAATTGCCATTTAGATCTATGTGAGCATTAGTGTTCTTTTGGTTCTCCTTGAGGACAAGGTCCCCAACATCAAAAAAATGATTGTAAATTTTATTAGTGTATATTTTCTTGATCCTATTCTAATAGGCTAAAATATGCTCTAAGGCATAGATGCACTTTTCTTCCAATAGCTCCAATTGGTTTAAATGATCTAAATGATACTCATGTTGATTGAGGCATATTGCAACAAGATGCATAAGTATGAGACTTCTAACTTGAAGGGAATGACTGCCCTAGTGCCATAGACCAAGACATAAAGGGTTGCACCTATAGGATTTTGTACACTTTTACAATAGACCCACAAGGTTGGGTACAACTGAATATGCCAATCCCAACTAGTCTTACTAACTAGCTCCTTAAGGATCTTGACTAAGGACTTATTGTATTCTTTGGCTTAAATTTTTTTCTAAAGATAATAAGGAGTTAACCATTTGTGTTGAATATTGTAATTAGCACAAATATTATCGACATACTTATTCTTGAAAGGAGTTCCATTGTCAAATATGATTGTCAAATGAGTATCATACCTAAAAGAATCTATTTGAAGATGAACTTAGAGACTTGGGCTCTATTCACCATGGCTAAGTGCATGGATTCTACCCATTTGGTGAAATAATACATTGCTATGATGATAAAATTGTGACCATTAGACGATGTTGTTGGATTAATATTCTTGATAATGTCCAATCCCCATATGGACAATGACTAAGGGGAAGAAATTACCTAAAGGTTTTGATAAGGTGTATGAAGTATGTTGTCATGACATTGATGCTTGTCATAGTGTTGAACATAATCACATGCATATTTCTCCATGGAAGGCCAATAATATCATATCCTAAGTAGCCTTTTGGCAATTGCATTGCTAGTAAAATGACCTCCACATGACCCTTCATGAGCTTCACTAAGGGATTACTAAGTTTCATAAGATTTAAGGCATAATATGATAATGCCCTTGAAATAACATCAATATAAAATATCACCAATTATCATGAACCAACATGCTCTTTTTTATAAATTCCTTTGATTATTGTGATCTAAACTAGAAGGTATCATATCTTATTTAAGAATTTTAAGGATTTTTGTGTACCAAGACTCATATGGAGAAGCTACAATGTTTAGAACATCTAGGGTAACTTGGATATCACTAAGGGTTATGAGGTCTTAGAGTTGTCAGATGATGATAGTTTCTTGATCATCTTCTAACTCCAAGGGGATAAGAGATGCAAAAACAACAATGGCATACTCATGGCTATTGGAGGATCTTGGGATAGAATCTAAGGTTACCTTATTAGAATTTATGGTCTCTTAAATGAGGATGTGATATTCATACTTATAATGAAGAGGGGCTAGGATAACTCAAAGTTTCTCAAGTTCTTTGGGAGACAAGAATTTGATCCCCTTGAGAACTAGAATATTGGACATGGGCTACACAAGGGACTTACACATTGAAGAAGAAGCTATTATGAAGGATATGTTCATGATCCATATCACAAAAAGTATCTCCCTCTATATATTCTTTTGGAGTTGCAACTAGCTCAAGGTGAACCAAGGTTATATTGAAAAATAATACATTTGAAGGGAAATGGGGTCCATCCCCATTACTCCACTCTAATTCATGATGATATATGAATTCGATATAGGTTTTGACTTGATCATCATCAATTGGTAAGGGATAGTTACTATTGGGTATGTAGCCTATGCCACATATCCTAGTGTAGCACCTTAAATTTGATCCATTTGCATAAAAACACAAAAATATTGGAAAAACATTATGTTTGCATTTATCACCTCAAAATTTGTGTTGCTCTGACGAGATCGTACTATGATTAGCAAAATCATAGTACGACCTCCAAAATCGTAGCACGATCTCAGTCTTACGATCCTTGCGATCGGCGTACGATATCATCGATCGTAATACGATCTTGCTTGAAAATAGAAAATTTAAAATAGAAAATGACAAAAGTTGTTCAAACTGGTTTTTGCCTCCACCTGTGTAACTACGTGAGAAGTACGGGATCGGATCCGTTCGGCCTCGCCCAACTTAGAGAAAATTTTAACAAATTTACCCTCCTCCCTATTCTAGACACTCCTCCTTGCCTATTTAACCAGACCCCTCCCTCCATAAATTCTCCTGGCTCTCTGCACTTAGGAAAACTTAGTTTAATTATGCATTCTAGCGCTCGTTATTTCATTATTTGCTTGCAGGATCGGAGTATTTCATCACAGATCGAAGGATTTCATCATAGATCGGAGGATACGATAGTGTGATCATAGTATGAACGTGCAAGTTCGGGATATGATCTCACCCAGAATGCTACGATATCATCTGCAATTTTCTTGGGGGCAACTCCAAGTTTTGGTTTGCATATTCTGGCCTCTCTTCATTTGATTTAGACTTCATTTAGTATTTTTATCATAAGACATATTAGATTAAATCATTTGCATTCTTGGAGTTCACCTAAAATATCATGTAATTGCATGTTTTAGGTAATTAGATGCATTTGTCTATCAATTCTTGTTATTGTTACTGTTTAGTAGTGTTTAATAGATCATAACCATATTTGCAAAGATAAATAGGATCATAAATTTATGTTCTTTACCCTCTATCCATGCATTTGTTATCTTCTATCAAAATCGGATTTGTCTATCTATGATCGGAATACGATCTCGTTGATCGTAATATGATCTTGTGAAATCGTAATACGATATCACCCTGCATTATATGAAACTGGACTGCTTACAAATTTTAGAACCTACATCAGACATCCGGATACAGGTAAGGTTTAAAATCTCTTCATAGGCATTGCATCAATTTATACATTCTATTTTCTGTATTCTTTTGTCTACATTTGAAGTTAAAAGTGAATGTAGCTTAGTTTAGTTTGCATATTGGCCAAACTTAGGTACGTGTGATTTGAATAAAAATAAACCATTAAAACAAATCCTAAAACCTAGGCTTGAAAATAGCCAAAAATATTTCCTGGTGAACCCAAAACCCATTCATCAAAAAATCACCATATATAGAAGGTACGATTAAGTACCTCTCTTTTGAGGTGTAGACCACTCATTCTCCCATTCCCCTCTAAGGTGCGGATCCATCAGCCTTGAGGAAAGGAGTGCGAGAATTTTTGGGCTACATTCTTTGGTGAACCCGACGTGAAACATAGGCATTTCTTCTGATATTCTAAATAGTTACAAAAACAAAACAAAAAACAAACCAAAAGCTTAGTCAAATTTCATAATTTTGCATGCCATAGATGGTAGATTATAACATAAGGAGAGTCGTTCATATTAATGTTAGTACAATACTAGCAAACCAAGAATTTTCTTCATTAGGTAGTGTGCCATACTCTGATATTTGGAGAAGGTTAGAGATTATAAGAGCTAAAGAACCCGAACTTAAGAAAATCATAAGGTTCAATTTATCTAGAATCCTGGATCCTGATAGTGCACCTTTCTACTTTGACCTTCAAAGAGCCTATGATAGGTGGCTAGCAGACAAAAGAGCTGTGATTTCTCCAAGTCTTTATTCCTTTGAAGATTATCTTGAGAATGCAATAGTAGTACATAATTTTTTATCACAAGTGGAAAATCAAGAAATTGTTTTAGACGATAAGAGAAGATTTAACAAGGGTTCCTAGAGTTGTGCTTTATCGAGAATACTATCACGAATTACACTTTTATACATCAAATTGTGAAGTTGATTGCATTACTATAGCACATTTCATAAAATTCCTAAAATCCAACTTCCTATTTGAAGAAGAACACTACCTGTCACCAGATCAATTGGAACCTGTTAATGATATCTATAGGCTTTTCCAAGAAACTTGAAATATAACATTTATAATATTATAGTTGTGTTTATTTTGTTATTTGCAATCTAAAAACTACAAAAAACCTAAAAACAATCATATTATATTATTTTTCTAGTTAGGTATATATATAACATATATACCCCAAAATTTTAGCACATATATATAATATATATCTGCAAAAACAAATTATTCTAAAAACAAAATGCCTATATTAAGAAGTGGTAAACAAGTAGATAATGATAATATGGGAGAACAAGAACAAGATGATATTGAAGATAGAGCACTTTTTAGAGAGGATATACTATCAGAAGATGAAGGTGATAATGGGGAAAATGAAGTAGAAGATCCTAATGAACCTAAATTAGATGAAAAGGGAAATGTTAAATTTGAGTCTCTTGCAAATTTTACTCAATTCATAAAAGATCACATAGGTGAATTTAGCCAAGCAGTACATATGGATAATTCAGGAGAAGGTTCTATGGAAGCAGCCTTAGCATCCACTTTTCGAATACATACAAACCCATTACCTTACATGCCTTCAATAGACCCAAATGATAATCAAGCAGGACCATCTAATCAAAATATGATACCTTTAAATCAAAATGCTCAAAAATCAATGGCACAATCATCCAAAATTGTTGCTAGCAACCCAAAAGCAAATCCTAAAAAACAAAAACAACCATTCACATCCATGTTCACTCAAGCTCTTAATCAACAAATGTCAAATCAACAAAAGGTTAAACAAGTACAAAATACCAACTATCAACAAACTCAACAAAATGTAGTTCCTACAAACACTTTACATAATAGTGTTTCAGTTGGAAATCTTCACACAACAACACCAACTTATTATCAAAGACATAATAGTATGATGCAACCAAATCAGTTTGGTGGACACCAACAACAAGGACTTGAAGCTATGGTTAAGCAGTTAGCTTCTCATCTAGACCATATGGATCCTTACCGTCCCTCGTATAGTTATCGAGAGATGTGTAGTCAACCTTTGGATCCTGTAGTTGTAGCGCAACCTTATCCTAAGCATTTCCCCATGCCTGTCCTCCCGATATATAAAGGAACTGAAGATCCTATAGAGCATCTTCGTATGTTTAGAACGACATGTCATGATGTTTCTCATGATGATTTGTTGTTGCTAAAGATGTTCCCTAAAATTCTGGGAGGTATGGCCCTAGAGTGGTATTATCAATTACCCAATAACTCTTTAAGGAATTTTGAGGAAACAACAGAGATGTTTGTCCATCAATTTAGTGCCTATATAGAAAGGCATGTGACCATTAAATATTTATACAACCTGAAACAAGGGAAAGATGAAAGTTTCGCAGAATTCTTGGCTAAATGGAGACAACTTTTGGGAAAATTACACTTTGCATTACCTCATCGTGAAATGTTGGACATATTTATAGGTAATTTGCAAGAACAATTATCTTATGAACTTTCTACTGCTACAATAACCACCTTCGATCAAGCCATTGATTTAGCAAGAAGGGTAGAATATGCCCTCATTAGAAGAGGTCAATTTAAGAAGAAATATGAAGATAAAACTTCTAAGAATCAATACAAAAACAAACAAGTAGTAGGTGATGGAGTTACTGATAGTAGAAACAACTCAAATGTTAATCTTGTAGAAGTTGTGAAGAAATTTGTATTGAAAGTTCCTGATAAACCACCAAGAGAATTTACAAGATTAAATCAGCCATTAACTATGATTTTACCTCAACTATTGGAACAAGGTTTGATACAGTTGCCTGAAATAAGACAACTTGATACAACTGTAGATGGATTTAGAGCTGATTTACATTGTAACTTCCATAGAGTTGATGGTCATTCAACAAACTCATGTAAAATATTGAAACACATGATACAAGATCTAATTGACAATGGAAAAATGGAAGTAGAAAAATTCCCGCCAAAATATGCTCAAAATAATACACAAAAATCTCAAAATCAAAATGCAAATCAAAATTTGGACATCTTCCAACACCCTTTACCAAAGCATGGTAAAGAAGCTATAAATCAGGTAGAACATCATAATGTTCCCCATCCAACTCGATATGTGGGAACTATTAGTAGTTTTCTACCACATCAAGACTTGCCAAAAACATGTGTAACTATTAAATCCCTAGTCACTATTAGACCTCTAAAAATCTGTCAAAACACACCTTTAGAAAGTGACACGAAAAGTGAAACAAGAAGTGAATTAGAGATTGCTTCAAATAGTTCTGAGTATGAATCAGATCGAGTCACACCTGTTACAGATTTATTTGTTCCAAAAGAACCATTTCCAAGAAGAATAACTACTAGACCATCATCTCAACAATGGCTTTCAAATGAGCAAGCAGAAAATGCTAGACCCCATTTTGGTAATCCACGACATAGCAACATTGTAGGTACCATCGGAGTTGTTACAAGACAACAAGCACAAAACCAAAATTCTCAAGATCAAATTCAAAATGAGAAGACAAATCCATTTGTATTAAAAGCTCCTACTAAAGCAAATAATGTAACAAGTTCACAACAAAGATCTCCATATGATATTAATGAACAATTAGCTACTATCACAACAAGAATATCTCTTTTGGATCTCTTAAGGACTTCCTCCATACATAGGGAAGAATTGATGAGAACTTTGAGCAAGATGATGGTACCTGAAGATATTGAACCAAATGTTGTAGTAAATGTTGTAACTTTGGATGAAATAAACTTTATATATTTTCGTGATAAAGATATCCCTCCTCAAAGTTTGTATGGAGATAACCCTTTGTACATTACAACATTGATTGGAGATGTAGGAGTTAAGAGAGTCTTAATTGATAATGGATCATCATTAAATATATGCACATATGATTTCTTTCAAAGGTTTGGATTTAAGAAAGAAGATATGAAAAATATTGAAATGATCATTAAAGCATTTAATGATGAAACTCAAGAAACATGTGGAGTTATGAAGATCCCATTGCAAGTTGGTCCAAGAATTTTGGATATGACTGTGTTTGTTGTACCGTGTTTTGCATCGTACAACATTCTTCTAGGTCGACCTTGGATCAATGCAATGAGAGCAGTACCTTCCACATTACATCAATGTGTTAAATTTGAATTTAAAAATCAATTAGTCACCATTCATGGTGATCCTAGACCATTTGATATGTGTGTTGTGGCAGAACCTATAGGGGTTCCATTTTGTCCTACTATGTCTGTTGTTCATCCTAGTCCATATTCATCATCAAAACCTTCTAAATCTAAATCACCTCCTAAATCAACATCATTAAAAACATATTCTAAATCATCAACATCAACAAATTCTACATCATTATCATCATCACCTTCTGAAACTATACCTAATCCATTTCCTAAGCCTATAGTAACAGGGTCACCTCCTGAGTCTACAATGTTTAAATTTATAACATCTAAAGAAGCAATTAAGAAAGATAGTCCATCTACTTCATATGTCATTTCAGATGAAGTACTACCGGATTTATCTTCAGTGCTTGCAACTACAGAAGAAGTTAATTTTTCTACTCAAGATTCTTTGGTACTATCTAAGTTACCACCATCTCCCCAAACATTAGGCTTACCAAAGAAAGGGAGCATTTGTCATATTGGGAGTTGTGAATTTGTGTATGCAGGATATGATTGGGGAAAATTTTTAGTTATGCAGATTACAATTGATCAAGATGGATTTGCTAAATGCTATTTCTCTAATGGATATGTAAAATCAAAACCAATGATGTGTAATATGGGTTATAGAGGTAAAGGTCTAGGACCTCATGAAAATGGAATAAAAGAACCCTTGGAGGTCGAAGAGTGGCCTGCCCGATGTGGTCTTGGTTATATTCCTACAAAAATAGAACCATTCCCATATAAATATGATGACCATATTATAACATATCAAGAGTATATGGAACAAAAAGAACTTTTTAAAATGATACATACTTGTAATATGTTGACTATGGTTTATCCAAAAATGATTGCTTCTTTGGATGAATGTTTAGAGGGGGATATTTGTCATGATATATCTCTTGATGAAGTTCTAAGAAATAATTTTTTCTTTGATGGATCAATGCCATGTGTAGCTCACATAGAAGCTACTACTCCCCAAGAAGAGTTAGCTAAATGCACATTCGAAGAATTACAAGAAATGGGGGTATCACCCGCACCTCCCAACTTTGAAAGAGAGCTGAATATTATTGTAGAAAATTTCATAAAAATCAACATTGGAACAGAAGAGAATCCTCACATGGTCAAAATTGGATCTGAGTTAAGTGAAGAAAAACAAAAGCTATATATTGAATTTCTTACCAAATATCCTAATGTCTTCGCTTGGACATACGTAGATATGCCAGGCCTAGATCCTTCTGTAGTTGTGCACCATCTAGTAGTGCGCCCTGATGCTAAACCTGTAAAGCAAAAACTTAGAAAAATGCATCCTAAAGTAGCACTACTAGTTAAAAGTGAATTAGAGAAGCTTTTGAATGTAAATTTTATACAAGCTATTGACTATGCTGAGTGGATATCAAATTTTGTTCCAGTAACTAAGAAAGAAGCTACTAAAATTAGGGTCTGCACAGATTTTAGAGATATTAATGTTGCATGCCCTAAAGATGACTTTCCTCTCCCTAATATGGATCAAATCATAGATTTTATAGCTGGGAGTGGGATGTTGTCCCTTATGGATGGTTTTTTAGGATACAACCAAATTAGAATAGCTCCTGAAGACCAAGCTAAAACAACTTTTATTACACCTTGGGGGACTTTTTGTTGGAAAGTCATGCCCTTCGATTTAAAGAATACTGGTGCAACATATCAAAGAGCTATGACATATATTTTTCATGATATGATGTATGATATTTTGCATGATTATGTGGATGAAATTATAGCTCACTCAACTAAATAAGATGATCACATTAATGATTTAAGAAAAGTGTTTGACAGATTAAGAGAATATCTGATACGTTTAAACCCAGAAAAATGTGTATTTGGAGTAAAATCTGGAAAATTATTAGGAGTTAAGGAAAAATTAGTTTAATTATGCATTCTAGCACTCATTATTTCATTATTTTCTTTTAGGATCGAAGTATTTCATTGTATATCAAAGGATTTCATCCTAGATCGGAGGATACAATATTGCAATTATAGTATGAACATGCAAGTTTGGGATATGATCTTGCCCAAAACGCTACAATATTGTCTGCAATTTGCTTGGGGGTAACTCCAAGTTCTGGTTTGTATATTTTGGGCTCTCTTCATTTGATTTAGAATTCATTTAGCATTTTTATCATAAGACATATTAGATTAAATCTTTTACATTCTTGGATTTCACCTAAAATCTCATGTAATTACATGTTTTAGGTAATTAGATGCATGTATCTATCAATTTTTGTTATTGTTATTGTTTAGTAGTGTTTAATAGATTATAACCATATTTACAAAGATAAATAGGATCATAAATTTTTGTTCTTTACCCTCTATCCATGCATTTTTTATCTTCTGTCAAAATTAAATTTGTCTGTCTATGATCGGAATACGATCTCATTGATCATAATACGATATTGTAAAATCATAATTTGATATTGCCCTGCATTGTATGCAACTAGAATGCTTAGAAATTTTAGAACCTACACCAGACATCCAGATAAGGTAAGGTTTAAAATCTCTTCATAGGCATTACATCAATTTATACATTCCATTTTCTGTATTATTTTGTCTACATTTGAAGTTAAAAGTGCATGTAGCTTAGTTTATTTTACATATTGGTAAAACTTAGGTATGTGTGATTTGAATAAAAGGAAACCATTAAAAAAAATCCCAAAACCTAGGCTCTAGAACAGCCAAAAGTATTTCCTGGTGAACCCAAAACCCATTCGTCGAAAAATAACCATATATAGAAGGTATGATTAAGTACCTCTCTTTTGAGGTGTAGACCACTCATTCCCCCATTCTCATCTAAGGCGTGGATCCATCAGACTTGAGGAAAGGAGTGCAAGAATTTTTGGGCTACACCTAGACCATAGTTCAAATTCCAAAGGCTCTTTGATGCCTTGTTGTTGAGGCCCTAAACCTTTACCTTCATATCCCATATTAGATATGATCTACTTAGGTAGTGGGTAATCATTGGATAAGTAACAATGGGAAAAGATTATCTCTATAGGAGAAGGGTTGCTACCATGAATATTTTTCTCATGATATGTTCCTACATAGATAAATATACACATGTTGATGTGTACTACACCCATTTGATGGAGTAAACCCATGGTATGAGGTGAAGGTGTTAGCTTAGATAGATCTAGAAAAGGACTTTGAACTAATTGATTGACTTAATATTGTGTTGGAATAATGGTTGGTTGTTCATCACTAATTTGTAAGTTTTTTAAAAACTTATTGATTTTTGAAGATGGATAATATCTAGAAGAAGAAGAAGAAGAAATTTTGTGAAGAGAAACTCTTAGATAAAAATTGACCTTTCATTGGGCTTGCTCAATAATTGAATGGTATTGGAATGGGTGAGGATCATCATAGATGGTGATAAGTTGATTTTTGAATTCATACTTTAAACTTTGATTAAGATTGGAAGGCATAGCTCTCATAGCATGAATCCAAGGGCATCCAAGAAGAATATTGAAGGATGTTTGGAAAGATACTACATAAAACATGATGTCTAGGATATTGGGTCCTACCCTAAGGGAAAGAGATATAATGCCACAAGCCTCTTGGACTTCATTATTAAAAGCTTTGATGATGACATATTATTTAGTTAAATATTCCTCCTTTAAACCAAAATTTTGGAAGGAATTATAATTACATATGTTGAGAGAGGAACCATTTTCATCAAAGCTTTGTTCATTGGAGAAAGATCATCATAAACTTTTCTCCAATATATCCAATAATGTGAAGGAGAGAATCCCATTGCAAGGTCAATTGAGGAATATTATCATCATAAAAATATATGTGGTTAACCCCAAGAGTACCTATGACATTGGTTGTCACTAGTTGGAAGGTCTTGTGGGATGGATTGTTGGCTTAAAAGCTTAACCAAGGCTTTCCTATGGATAGGGGAAGTCTATAGAATATATAAGAGGTAAATATTGATGGGTGTACAAGAAAGTTATTTTAAGTTAAATTATAGTGTTGGTTGAGGTTTTAGGATTAAATTTTACTTGTCCATATCCATACTCTTCTTTTGGATATTTCTCAAGACTAAAGGTGATTATAGGATTGATTGGGTGTTGGAGGTGCTTGATTATGGGTTGTTGAGCTTGTTGTATTTTGGTCATCACTATCATATAAACCATATTGTTGTATAGGGGTGGAACATTATGATAGGAAACTTGGTTGGTTGTGTATTGATCCTGATTGGGTAGGGGATTTTGGAAGATCTCCATATATTAGTTATATATTGGTTGATGATTTTGAGTTTTATAGTTATGATTAGGTTAGAAATAATCTATGACAAGGTGACCCTCATCAGTTAGGTCCTAAAAGACATGTTTAAACTACTTACATTGATATGTCATGTGTCTATCCACGCTATGATACTCATAGTGTTGGTCAAGCTTGTACCCAGTTAGCATTGTGTCAGGTTGCATTATGATGGGTAACTTGATCATATTAACTTCCAAGACTTATTTAAGGATTGACAATAATTGTTGCTTGAGTATTGTGAAATTTTGGTAGGGGTCATC
Organism: Wollemia nobilis; assembly: GCA_028583015.1. NCBI lineage: Eukaryota > Viridiplantae > Streptophyta > Pinopsida > Araucariales > Araucariaceae > Wollemia > Wollemia nobilis. The sequence continues at coordinate 6,466,217 of JAQPPZ010001423.1, forward strand.
GTGAATTTCTAAGTATCAATTTCCATAGGGTACTAGTTTTATTAACATTATTGGTTTGATTATTATTTTTTACCCCATCACCAACTACATGCTTATTCTTGTACTAGATATTTGTTGGTATTTCTTCTTTGTTTTTTGGTTTAAGTGGATTCCTTCTTATAAGATTTTTCTCAACTCTCCTAGCTAGATCTATTGCTTGTTTGAAAGAGGTGATAGTTGTTGTCTCTATATCATATGAAATTTGCTCTTGTAAGTTATTAAAAAATATATCTAACATGTATTGGGGAGGTGGGGTATATCTTAATATTCCAACTAAACTCCTCCATTGAGATAGAAAATATAAAAAATATTTATCTTTAGCTTGTTTTAGGAGGTATAAATCTTGAAGGGTTGCTCCTTTTTCCACATAGGCTCCAAATTGTTGAACAAACAACTTAGTTGTTTCTTAAAAATTCCTTAGGTAATGGTGGGGTAGTTTATAATACCATTCCAAAGTCATACCTCCAAGATTTTAGGGAATATTTTTAGCAATAACATATCATCATAAATGATATCATGACATGTTGTCCTAAACATCCTTAAATGTTCTATAGGGTCCTTTATTCCCTTGTAGATTGGTAAATTTTGCATAGGGAAGTTCTTAGGATAATATATAGAGGCTACTATGGGATCTAGAGGTTGGTTACAAATTTTCTTGTAAGAATAAGTAAAGTTGGGTGCTTGTAGGGTGTACATCCTTAGAGCAAGTTTATTTACTATAGACATTAAGATTTGAATATTAGGATTATTTTTGTGCAACTCAAAATGGTGTGTAGTTGGTATGTTTACTCCAAGGTTCCCTAAGGATGAATTATAATTTTTATGCATGTTTTATTCATAGGATGCTTGGTTAATGTTTGAAGCTTTAAAACTGTTGTGGTATGGGTTGTGGAATGGGGGATTTTGTGTAATATCTTATGGTGGGATATTTACAGTTGGTGGAATAGAAGAATAGTTATTAACATTAATAGGAGGGATATTTACATTAGAAGGAATGTGATGAGAAAGAATTGTGTATTATTTTGGAGCAGGGTACTAGTTGGAGGAGATTGAGAAATTCCTCCAATATTTGTGGTTGTTGTAGTAGCATATGTGGGGTTATGAAATGGATTTACATTATGATTTTGTGAATATTGAAATAAGGGATTAACATAGATGTTATGATGTGAATTGGTTTGATGTTGGCAAAGTCTAACTTCATCAAAGTGGATTTCATTTTGTAGAATTTTAGATTAAAATTATTTTTTTATCTATAGAAGTTCATCATATGATCATATGTTTTAAACACAATCTGACCATGAGGACCTTCTATGGGATCAAAGTGGTTATTTATTGGTGTGCCCTCTTCTTCTTCTATGTTCAAGTTCTCCCTAGCAATATTATCATAATCATTTCATAGAGGATTTTTATTAGGCTCTAAAATATTTTAGTTATTCCTGAGGGTTAGAGCCATAGGATAAGTGAAAGAGGGTTTTATATAAACTAAACTAGGCACAAAAAGACAACATTTTATTAAGTCATTTTTAATTTTCCAATCTACATAAACAAAATTAGATTGTCTTATTTATAGTTTTTTTTTAAATAAAAGGATACAAAAGAAAAAATATTCCTAAAAGGACACTAAGGATGTGTTCACATTGGGTTCACCAAATATGTAGAGGGGGAAAGTAACTTGCACAAATTATTCTTGATGGATCTACCAGGAATCGAGGTAACTGCATGGCAATGTTTCTATACACTTAAGGGCTTGGGATATTGAAGGGTTCACTAGGAGTGCTTTGATGTATTTATTGTGATTGTTTAATTTATTTATTAAAATACACCCAAGTTTGGTATTTCGGGAGAAATACGCTACTACAACAACTATAAAATATACTATAAATGCAATGCAGAATACACAAATGCAGGTAAACATAACTATCCTAAGAATGATTCTTATTTTGAATGCACTATAATCCTAAAAATATAATAAAATAAACTTTACTATTCCTTTGAGCAAGGGTCCAAGAGGTAATGCACATACAATTTAGCCTATGATGCAAACTACATGCAATTTTTGTTTGATGCCTAAAAACTAAAGTAAAACAATTTATTTCCTTTTATGACTTAAAGAAAATAAATTCTAATTTATTTAATTAATCTACTAAAATATAGTTGTATTTTAAGTTTATTGTGTTTTTCTAATTATAGAAAAACATAAAAAAAATGATGAACACACAAAAAACAACCTAGAAGTTTAATGAAACACTTACATGTCCCAAAACCTATTCTTGCATCTAATTTGAATTCCAAATATTGTGACCATGAATCCAAACAAACATGTAAACAAAAAAAAAAACTAGAAAAAAATGATTAGTGTTTGGGGGTATGCTTAAGCTGCTATGGAGGCTAAGTTTGTATGCACAACAATCAACCCCCTTAAATAAACTTTATCTCTTTAAAAATAGCTTAAGAAACCCTAAAAATTCTACTCGAGTCTACCACCCTTGGACCTCTACTTGAGATCCATCCAAGTTTTGAACCCTAGAAAGGATACATGAAGAGTGTCCATTACCTTTTAGATTTGACCCTGCTAGATTAACATTGAAAATATTCAACATAATTTCAATATTTTCCCACTTGTTGAATACTTTCCATAGGGGCTAAAAATTTACATTGTCAACTATCAAGGGAAACCATGTCCATAGATATTCTACACCAAGAAAATATTTAGTAGGTACAACCATTGTTAACGAATCAACAATATTATTTTCTATATCAACTGTCTCTAGCTCCACCCAATTACCTTCAACCATATCTCTCATAAAATGGTACTTGATATCAATATGTTTTAACCAATCATAAAACCTAAGATTATTGGCCAAAAATATTACACTTTGACTATCACTATCAATTCTCACAACCTTTTTTTTAAGAAAAAATGTTGAACACAACCTTTGTAGCCACACTGCTTCTTTATAAGCAGGAGTTGCTGTAATGTACTCTAGATTTTTTATGGATAAAGAAACTGCTGATTGCTTTTTACTCATCCAAATTACTACCCATCCAAATAGTCTAAATACATAAGCACTCATGGATATTCTCTTATCAATATCTCCATCCTAGTTAGCATCCATAAAACCTTGTAGATTTACAATATTACTATATCCAAAATTTCCTTGGTAAAAAATAACATAGTCTAAAGTTCCATGCAAGTATCTAAATATCCTCTTCACAATAGTCCAATGTTCCTTTCTTGGATTGGATATATTTATTCTAACTACTCCCACTGCATATGCAATATTAGTTCTAGTATAGACCATTGCATACATCGGACTACCAATAATTCTAGTATAAGGAACGTGATGCATTTCCTCAATTTTTTCATATGTTTAAGGACATTGTTTAGCAGATTACTTTTTACCAATAGGATACGGAGTACATACTAGTTTACAATCATACATCCTAAAACTCTATAGTATCAAATCAACATATTTCCTTTGATTTAACCATAAATTTCTATTTGTATGATCACTTATTATTTCTATACCCAAAATAAATTTTGCAACACCCAAATCCTTCATGTCAAATTTAAAAGATAATTGAGATTTTAGTAACTTTATCATTTCCTTATTTTTAACAATTAACAACATGCCATCGACATACAAAACATTGATAACAAAATTTTCACCTTCTTTTTTAAAATATACATATGAATTTACTTTCATTTTTCTAAGCCCAAGTGTCAAAACAAACCTATAAAATTTATGGTTTCACATTCTTAGATATTACTTCAAGCTATAAAGAGGCATTTTTAATTTGCATACCATATCCTCATTAGCTTTTACCCTAATGCATTCTGGTTATGAAATACATATGTCTTCATCATGTTCACCATGTAGAAATGTTTTTTTGGGTAGATAAGATACTATAGCATTAATACTAGGTTTTATAGGTTGACCCAAAACCTTTTACAAAAATCAGCCCAAGGCTGTTGATGAACATATCCTTACTAAGGATCCTATATATTTAAAATCTACATTCCGCAAGCCATTACATTCGGTAAGGCACATAGCCTATTATCAAAAAGAAACTTCCCATACAACATTTTGGGTATACCCCGAGAAAAAACACATGCATCATAATTATAAAAAAGAAACAAACACAGATCCTTTCCTTGAGACAATGGAGAAACAAAAAGTTGTAGACACACATAGTAAGGTACTAAAAAAAATCCCACAAACTCTTTATTGACAGTTACTCTTAATAATTCTTTGGTAATTACTTTCTTCCGTATATGACATGCTTTGGTACCACATACTATCTTGGCAAATCAGCCTTGGATAACTGAACCTGCTAGCTAGATTTATGGCGGTGGCTATCTAGTGGTCCACGTGGCTTTGGTTTAAAGTCTTATATTGTCATTTCTTTCCTTCCCTGTGATTATCAACCAACCTCAAATTACTAATACAAATAGGAGCCATGTTATATGACATGTGATTCTCCCCATTAGTCTTTGTGGTATTTCCAAGCAGCATCCATGAAGACTGATAGCTCAAATAATTTTATTGTGAGTCCAATTCAAAAAAGAGATGGGAATACTCCTAGCCTTCAAACTTACAGTGCCTTCCCTATTGATAAATTTTACTATCATTCTTGGCATTATTGTTGAATAAGCTCCTCTACTTCACTCGGGACACCATGTTCCCATTTGAAAAGTTTGTCACCATCGACACCCAAATTGGCCAGCTTATCAACAATTTTGTTAGCTTCCCGAAAGACATGTTGGGATTTTCTATCCTGTCTTCCTTGGAAAAGGATCCTAGCCTCTTCAAAAATTGTTTTAATCCTCTAAGGAGGTTTTTCCTAATTATTGAGGAGATTTATAACATGCATAGAGTCTCCTTCTACGATCAAATTACCTTCTAAGTATTGAGTCATTTGAAGGCCTCTCCACATAGCTCTAGCTTCAGCTTCATTGTTCATATTTGTTCCCAAATATTCAAAAAATGCAAGCATCATATTCCCATTATGATCTCGCACAATGCCACTAGCACCTGCTCTACCAGGATTGTCCTTAGCTACTCCATAAAAATTAAGCTTAAACCAACCCATAGGATGTGGAGACCACTTAACATTGGCTATGGGGTTGACTAACCTAGGCACAAAATCATCTAACAAGGTTAAGCTTAAATATTGAGCAATCATGGTCTCCTACAGATGAGGTTTATAGCTATCAAAAGGGATAAGGTTCACATTCTCATTGGCAAAGGATAGGATCCTAGTAATGATAGTTTTATGATCATGGATAGACTTATTAAAGACTCCATGGTTCATTTATAACCACACCTACCAAATATAGTGATTGAGATAAAATTTCCACATGTATCTAAGTCTTTGGATTGAAAAGGGGCAAGGCCACTGGATGAACAAATCAAGTACGGTGGCTGGTTTAACCCATGAAATATTGAAGGCCTAAAAAACCCCACTTAGGATATTCAAGGAAAAAGGGCATTCAAGGAAAATGTGATAAATGGTCTTCCAATTAGCCTTGCACATATAAAAATGATTAGTGATACAAATACCTTTATGCATCATATTATCAATGGTTAGAATTCTTCCTTGGATAACCAGCCATGAAAAGACTGCAATTTTTGGAATTAAATTTTTTACCCAAACTAAGTCCTTTTGGAGGACAAAATTCTCGTCATAAAGCAGAATATTGTAAGCTGATTTAATAGTGAAATGCCCATTTTCTGTAGGAGCCTAGGCCACTTGATCTTCCTTGGGTCTCATGGGGATAAACTGTTTCCCGAGAATTTTACAAACATCATTTGATTTGGCTTGAAATCCCTGAATTCTTATTTTTTTCCACTTCATTCTACCTCTATCCTCAACCATGTAGAAATGTTATATTTACATCCATCTATCTATTTCAAGATCCAAAGCAACAAAAAAAGCCAACAAAAATTTAATTGAAGTTATTTTAGCCATGGGAGAAAAAATCTCACTAAATTCAATTCCCTCAACTTGAGAAAATTATTTTTCTACCATGTGAGCCTTTATATTCTTCAATTTTCTATCATGGCAAGCATCATGCAAGAAATAAGCTAGGGTTTTAATAGTGTGCAAAAGAAGACAAAAAAAAATGAGACTAAGAAAAATCAAATAATGAGGAAAGTAGAGGCTTACCCCTGAATCTATTGTTGCTGAATTTGTGCCCTATGAGGAGGGGCCACAAATTCATGAGAGCAGAAGAAAAATAGAAAAACATAACACATAAGATATATTTAGTAATGCACTTGTTGGATTCGCACCTTGTAAAAAGGGACCACAAATTCATGACAAAAAGAAAAGAGGTAAAATAGAGGGTTTCGCTCAATATTCTACATTTTTACTACATACATATGGACCATGAATTAAATATAGAAGGAAGAGAAGGTAAACATAATGACACTAAATATAACAATCATAAAATGCAAATCAACAAAAATGTAAGAGAACACAAATGACTACAATGCAATCTAACAATATTAAATGCAGCCTAATAGTAAATTGAAATGCCCAAAATGCAAATACCTTAAATGTAGTGAAGATGCCAAAGAAATAATGCAAATTATTAAGCATTTATGTAGCTAATAAAATCCAAATACTCTTAAATTATAGGAAATGAATGTAGCGATAAGTAGAAGAATATATAAATGAACTATATATTAACATGCAAAAGATATATGCAAAATAAATCCTTGTGTGATAGGAATGTACAAGAAGTGAATTTAAATTCACTCTATTATAATAGTAATGAACAAAGAAGAAATATAAAAAGTAAAGTAAAACCTATATAAAATAGTAATGAACCAAGTATAAGAACAATGATGCAATAGAAATTTAAAAGACTAAACTATAACAAAAATGGAAAGGCAAGCAAAGGGTTAAAATCTAAAAACCAAAGAGGTAAGCCTATACCCCCTTGTGTTGATGTATCTGAAAAGTATTTCTTGTACATGATCCATCATCATTTGCCTTCTAATTGCAACTATTCAAATATCACACAATGCAAAGTCATAGAGATCTCACAAATACAATATGGAATATAGATTGTTCAAATATGGTCGATAGAACATGTGAAATTAAAATATAGGGCCAAGAAGGGAGTTTATCCCCTCTATTTATAGAAGGTTTCAAGATAAGGTAGGAAAAGTAAAAAACAAAACACTAGGTTTACGACCAAACAAGAAAAATGGTGGTGCAAGGGTTAGGATTTTGAAGATAAAACCCTAAATTATAGAATTCAAAATCAAAATGAGATAACCATGAATCCATAAAATTTTATTATTGGAGGTCAGATGGTGCCAAGGTAGCGTAACCAAATTTATGATTAGTCTCAGGCAACCATGAATTCATAAAGGCTAGCAAAAGAGGTCAAAGTAAGGGATGTGGAGCTCAAAATTGTACTTAGCAACTTTGAGTGCCTTCCTAAACATCTAAGGGCAAATTGACTAATTTATATAGGTCAATTTTTTGTGTCTATAATCTTATACAAACCTATGTTCATAATGTGTGGTTTTTTATCACCTTCAAATAGATAAGCTCTACAAATAGAGAAATATCTAGAGCATATATAGCCAGCTTAATGCTCTACTTCATGGTGTGATCATTCAAGGAAGCCAAATATTGATGAAGAATCTAAAAAGGTAATGTTGTCCATTGGAAGCAAAAAAAAATTAATATTTTTAAAAGGGTAATGAGTTATTTAAAGAAAGTGTGTGAATATTTCAAAGGAAATAATGAGAACATGCAATACAAGAGGAAATATCATAATACAATTGATGTAACAAGATTGGATTAGGAAAATGATCATTACTAAAAATGGTTTAGCTATTGATGATTTTGTTAGAGAGATGACCATTACTAAAGATGGTTTATTGATGAAAACAAAAGAAGTAGTTTTTAGAAAGGATATGAAGCTAAAGATACAAGGTAAAGATGTGCTCAAGCTCATAAACATATGGATTCAAACTAGGTTGACCCATAACATATTTGAAACCATAAAAAAATTTTCTAAGGTCCATGATATGATCAATGTACTTCCATCAGTGCCTCAACTACATTTCACACATTTTATGTGGATGCTCTAGAGCAAGGATAATATTCAAATTAACTTTTAGGTATCACTTATCATAGAGAGATAAATTTAGGAGTACCATATACTTTTCAACCTTGTGTATGATCTACAAGGTCCTATAATCAACAAATAACCAATGAAAGACAAAGATATTGACAAATGATGGAGATTTAAAAAGATGACATGGTTCCATGTAAGGCACCTTGAAATCCAAAGAGATCGAGTTCTTGGACTGGTTAGACAAGTAGGTGTTGGAGTCTATGGTTTATGTACGTTTTGGAAGCACCAAATATTTTAAGCATAAAATAAAAATTGGATGTGAGGAAGAAAGAGAAGGTATTCAATCTTAGTCAAAAGTTATAGATTTTTGTGTTGGAAGAGGTTATCTAGCTCACATATTTTCTTATTTTTATGGTATTAAGGATATAATACTTGTGGAGTGTAAATTCTATCAAAAATTGCAATATGCTAAATGTGTCAAGTTGAAGCATCTGAGAATAGATATTAAATATTTTAACCTTGAAGATATAGAATTTCTAAAGTGTCATAATTATGTTATAGTGGGATAACATCTATGTAGACCAGCCAGAGATTTGTCTTTAAGATTTTATCTTCATGGGCAAGTGCATAAAAAAATTTATCTGAACATAAGAACACTAGAGGAAGCCATCCTTATATAAAAGGTCTACAAGATACAAATTTTTATGTAAATATGTAATTGGACTTTACTAAAGTCCAATTTTAAGTTAAGTTTTTTCATTTTAATTTGTGAAGGAGAAATTAATAAAATAATATAATATAGGGGGGTGTTGGATATATTACACTATATTATCAAGTAATAGTTTAGGATGTTGTTTTTTTATGTAGTGTGATTAATATTTGAGTGTGTGCACGGTGTCAAGAGTTTAAGTGTAAGTTATAGGTGATAGGTGTCATGTAAGTAGGTGAATATTCATGTAATGTGTCATGTGTGATATTTATATAATGATGAGAAACTTTTTCATTATGAGATAAGAGGGAAGGTTAAGAGATATGTATGTGGAAAGTCACATGTAATTATATATTGGTAATAAATCATTATAAAAAACATCAAAATAGCATAACTTCATGCATGCTATAGTAGACTTTTTTAATAATATTTTTTAGTATTTTGTATGTGCAATATTGTGAGAATTATTATTGTGAGTATTATTGCATGATTATGTAGAAATTAACCTATGAGATAATCTACCATAATTGCCAAAATTTCTCTCCTACAAGTCTCCATTTTCTTTTTAGTATCATGCCTATGACTTTCTATCTAGTAAGCCAATGACTACCAAAGGGTTTTCTTGTACATAACTAATATTTCATCATCAGCCTCAAAGAGAGAATTATTTTTTTGGGAAGGGTGTTCTAAATGTGTTGTTTATGCACATGTCCTTTTTTCATATTTATCACATTTAGAAATGATCTCAATCTTGCTATAGTTTCTCCATTAAGTGGTAATCCTAGTTGACCATAATGCTCATCATAATTGCCTAACACAAAAGATCCTAATGCTTTTTAAGGACCTATGAAATATTGATATGGTTTTTCAAATCCAATATTAGGATATTTTTCTTCTTTGGAATCTAAATATCTATCTCTCAAGTCCTTAATCTAAAGTTTATTATCATGGTGAATTGTAAAGTGATGAACAATTTAGTTCTTAAGGGTAATATAAAGAGGAATATCATCTTATATTTCAATAAATTTTTTAATATGCTTCTTATTAGACCTAGTAGTTATTCCACTACCCTTGGAAGAAGCCAAAGGATCCATTAGGGAAAGCAAAAAATCTACTCAAAAGCAACAAGGATTTTACCAGAATCTCTACTTTTAAGAAAGTAGACCACAAAAAACCCTCACAACAAAAGAAATTATATTTTTGGGTAAGTTATAAGAGAAAGAGGAAAGTCATGGCAATTTTATTTAGCTCATAGTAAAAATGAACAAGCAACACAAAACCTATACCAGCAAACCTAATAAACCCTAGGCTCTAAAAATGGAAAGAAAAACGTCAAAAATTGGTTTCATGTCAAGTTCACTAAAATATTTGTGAAAATACATGATATCTCAAACAATTACTCAAGTTAATATAATATAAACCAAAATTCTTAAACTAAGTTATTATAATAATAAATTAATAGTTAAAGCTAAAAGCTATCTCACTTCAAGAATAAATAACATGGAGTATACAAGAATAAATTATAGTAAGATTATCCAAAAAATGTAAATTGTAGGGCTAATCATAGTGTAATAAAAAAATAGAAATTACTTGATACCTAGGGCATCAAGGGAAAAAGTATCTTATAACAAAAATTAAATTCTCACTACTATTCTAACTTGCTTGCAATGTCATCATAGAAAATAAGGGGATATCACACCTAGTATATTTGTTGAGGGTTTTACCTACCTTGGAAAGTAGTCCTTGAATGATAATCAATGATATTTCACAACAAATATTCTTAGAGCATCCCATACTCCTCCATGTATGGTAGTGAACCACTATTCAATGTATTTGGTTGTACCTATAAGGAAAAGAGAGAGAAAATATTTTATGTAGCGGAACAAAAGGGCAAAGATCTAAGAGCAATATTAGAATAAAAATATTTTGTAGATATTTGTTGAAGAAAAAAAATTTCCTTTGGAGTTATAAAACCATAATCATCAATCCAAATAACACATATTTTGAACCCTATATGTAAAAACATGGTAGAATCACCCTAAAATAAATCTTATGACCAAGCTCTCCACTTGAAGAAGTGATCTTAAATATCAAATTTAGGATATGTGCTTTAGGGAATGCATTTTAAAACATCCCTTACATGACTCTATCCTTATTTTGAGTATATTAGAAGGAAAAATCATCAAGATGTGACCAAGCTCCCCACTTGAAGATGTGATATTAAAAATATCAAATTTAGGATGTGTGCTTTAGGGAATGCATTTTAAAACATCCCTTACATGACTATATCCTTATTTTGAGTATATTAGAAGAAAAAATCATCAAGAAATGTGGTAGAAAAGTGGCAAGTGAAAGTTTAGTCTTATCTTTCACTTGTTTTTTTTGCTCCATTTTGTGGTGACTCAGGTCTTTTTTGGTTCTGCTGGCTAAATTCCTTCTGTTCCTCTGGTGTTCCCTTTTTTCATCCTCTTTTGTTTCCCTATTTTATGTTCTTGGTTATACTGATGTACAAGGCATTGAGGCACCTTCAAAATGCTCGTTTTTAATGAATTTCATTAACTTACCAAAAAAAAAGTGGAAAATGGACAATGAAGGAAACTAAAAGCATTGTCCAACATGGCTCATTGTCATCCTACCCAAGGACTAGAAAATTTAGTCCACCCCTATCCCATAAATATGATAGGACTCTCCACCACCTACAAAGTTAATTGTTAGTGTTAGAATTATTGAGTTGGCATTGATGTCAAAGGTCAATTTGGTAGAAAGCAAACAAGGGATGAAATACTCAAGGTAAATATTTATCCTAGTGATGTATTATCAAATATTGAAATATTTAAATTAAATATTTAAATATTTCCAAGTGAAGCAATGTGCTAAGGTTGAAAATATTTATCCTTACCTAAGGTTAAAATATTTCGTGAGGAGGGCCAACCTTATGGAAGTGAAAATAATTAAATATTTTGTGATAAGGACCGATCTTATGGAAGTGAAAATAATTACATATATATACAATACAAAAATTCATTTCAAAGGATATTGTGTAGACATCCTCGATACATCTGAGCAATGATGCAATGAAACTCATGAGCAATGGTGAAGCAAAATTCATGAAGCAATAATACAAAAAATATAGTGAGAAATAATGCAACAAAGTTAGTGAATAGTGGCACAAAAAATTTCATGAGCAATGACACAGAGATGTACTAAAAAGAGCTTGGACAACTATGAAAAAATATAGTTTTGGTTGAGTAGCAAATAAAGATGTGAGAGACGTTTTACTTGGAACCAACGATTGGAAGTAAAAATGAACATCAATAAAAATTGATAAGGAGTCATAAAAGATGCAAAAAGTATATTAGCCATTGGAGAAGGTAAACTAGCCATTGGGATATAGCAATATTTGAGGAAATAGAGTGCAATCCAGTTTTTATGGTGCATTCTATCGTAGAGGAGGCTTTGACCAATATTAGCCACATAGCGGACTTCAGATGGGGTGAACATACTAAGTCTATCAAATAGAAGAGAAGGAAGATTGCATTCCTACCACTCCCATATGTGAAGAGAAATATTTATCGATATTTTTAATTTGGTTCCTTTAAATGCAATCAAAGATATTTGGAGAATTACATTTGCACATGGTGTGGATACAATCTAGAAATCATCAGTCTCTAAACCAGTTGGACTGAGGAGATACATATGATCTAAAGGAAAAATTTTGAAAACATTGAAGCATAGTAGTGAATAATACAACAAAGTGGTGCTAGTTTGTGTGGTGTGAAAAAAATTGTGACTTTGGAGCACACGTGAAAACCAAAATAAAATAGCTAGTTGTTTCACAATATTGCAGCAAGCAATCAAACCTTATTCAAGCACTTTCGCATTTGAGTGACACTGTAGAGATGAGCGTGTGATAAGAGTGGAGATTGAAATATATTTGATATAGACAAATACAAGGAGTTCATAAAGTGATGTAGTAGATGTCTAGTCATCTCAAAAGAATTGATAGCTCAATTTCCTACTGAAGATAAGCAGGAAGAGTATCAGAAGTCAAAGTCATTTTATCCAAAGCAAGGAGTAATCAAATTTTTAGCTAAAGTGGTTTATTTCTCATTGGTAAGGGTAGCAGTTGAGAGACCAGGGTTTAAGTATTGTGCAAAGAAAAAATATGCTGGAAAAAAAAAGGAAAATATAAGCGTGCCTTCACTTATATTTGAAAATGATTTTTTAATATAAAGTATTGTGAAGAATTTTTGTATGAAATTTTCTTCATAAAAAGCAAAATATAGGGAAGAGAGAAACTATTGAATAACTAAGGAAAATATAAAAAGTAATTCTTATAAAGTTTTATTTTGTAATTTTTGAAGAAATAAGGATAAAAATGTTTGATTTGGTATTTAAATAAATAAGGGACAAAGAGAAATATTGACCAGATTTGGAAGGCACATACAAAAAGAAAATTAGTTTGTCAAGGTAGATTAGTAAAGCACATGCAAAAGGAAAATCGTCATTATTAAGGTAGATTTGAAGGGCACAAATTTGAAACAAGTCAAGTCTTCAAAGAATAGAGTAAGCATATTAAGTGCACATATTCTCCCGAGAATTCAATTAACAAGGAAGGAAATTTGAGCTATTTTAAGAAGAAGACAAGATGCACATGATAGTAGAAGAAGATCAAGGTATTAGCATATCCAAGTCAACACACACATTTTGGAGAATATTTGAGCAGTATTTGTGAGCATATTTGAGCGATGTTTGTGAGCAGGTTTTGGAGCAGATTTGAGCAATGTTTGTGAGAAAGTTTTGGAGAATATTTAAGTAGTGTTTGTGAGTAGGTTTTAGAGCAGACTTGAGAAAACGTGGATTAGTGTCTCCTGTGGATTATTGTACATAAAATTGAGCAAGGGGATTGGTATATCCTATGTATTGGTGTCCACAAACTTGATCAAAGGGATTGGTGTCCATAAACTTGAGAAAGGGCATTGGTGTCTCATATGTATTGGTGTCCATGAACTTGAGAAAGGGGATTAGTGTCTCCTGTGGATTGGTGTCCATAAAATTGAGCAAGGGGATTGGTGTCTCCTATGGATTGATGTCCATGAACTTGTATAGGGTATTTGTGTCTCCTATGGCTTGGTTCCCATGAAATTTATTGAATAAAAATATAAGTAATATTTGTCATGGTTTTCTCCCGAGAGGGTGTTTCCATGTAAAATATTTGTCTCTTATGTGTATGGTGATTTGTGCATTGTTTCATTATTGCATTGATATTATTTGAGGTTATTAATTTGGAAATAAAAGAGAATTTTTTTATCTTATACTGTTCACCCCCCTCTTAGTATAAGCTTGTGTTCTTCAATTGGTATTAGAGAAGGTTCCTTCATGAAAACCTAACAACTTGAAGGAAGATATTACAAGAACATACATGGCTAGCCAAGAAGTTTTTTTTTCAAATAGGGCATCACTATTTTATGGGACTAACTATGCTTTATAGAGCACAAGTATGTGGACTTATATGATGGAACATGGCTATGATATATGGCAATCCATTGAGGATGGGTTCACACAACCTACAAATCCTCCCATGGATAGATATGGCAAGTAACTATTTTAAAATAATGCTAGGGCAATGAATGCAATATTAAGTGGGTTGTGTGAATAAAAGTTTGTGAAATTCATGCAATAGAACTCAAAAAAAGAAATATGAGACAAGTTATAAAGAACATATGAAGATGACGATAAGGTTAAAATGGCAAAAAGTCAAACCCATAGTAGAAAGTTTGAATATTTGAAGTTGAAATATGAGGAAGACATTTCCAAGTATACTATGAGTTGATGAGGGTGTTAACACCATTAGTGGACTTGGAGAGAATATTGAAGACTCTAAGATTGTTCAAAAATATTAAGGTCATTTCTGATGATATTTGATGCAAAGGATTCAACAATATAAGAGATGGAGGATATTAAAACCTTAAGAATGGGCGAGATACATGGAATTCTCATAGCCTATGAGATGAGAACTGAAAAATATCAAACATAAAAACAAGAAGCAACATTTAAAGCTTCAAAGAAGACAAAGAATAAGGAACCAAAATCAAGTGAAGAATCAAGCAGCAAAGAAGAAGCTAACTTTATGCGAAGGAATAAGAAGGGTCCAAGAAAACACAAAGGTATGTATTCTATGAAATTTTTAAACTATGGTAACCTTGGTCACTATGCATCTAATTTATTACAAGCTAGAAGCGGTAGTAGTGAAGAATAAAATAAATATAAGAAAAAGAAATAAAGAAAATTGTATCATGAAAAGAAAAATAGGTATGGTTAAAGCAAGCATGAGGAGAAGATCTTTCAAAGACACAAGAATTTTTTTTTATGTTGAAGAAGTAAGCATTTCTTCCAGTAGCAGTGAAGAAAGTCTCTCAAATAGTGAAAGAGAAGAAATCCTATTTTTTTCCATAGAAGATAAATAAGTTGCTTCTATTGTCAAATACTAAGACAAAGAAAAATATTTATAAAATGAATAAGAAGCCATGGTTGAAATAGAAGAGGAACTTGTTGCTGCTCTTGAAGAGTTGAATAGAGTTAGAAAGAAGAACTCAATATTGAAGGTTTAAGTACAAGAGGATGCGAAGAAAAAGGCCAATTTTTTACAAGTACTCATTGACCTGAAAGTTATATTTGAAGAGGTAAAGCAAATTGAAGAAGGTATGGTTGAGCAGTTAAAGGTAAAAAATTTGGAATGTGAAAACATGGAATATGAGGTTGTCTCTCTAAGGAAGGAAATGGAAGATTCTATTGATAAGTTATATAGGTTTGGAAAAAGTACAAAAATCATGGGTGATATTATCAAAGCTCATAGACCTTTGGTTATAAAGACTATACTTGGTTTTAAAAGAAGGTCAAAGAAAAAAAAATGGGGAGTCAAGCTCAAAGGAACAAAGGCATCAAAGAAAATTATTAAATAGGAACCTAATACCTAATTTGATATATTGATAAGTGGAAGCATTAAGAAGGAAGAAAACAAAGCATTACTATGGTCCGAGGACCATAATAGAAACAAAAATGAGATAACCATGTGACAATATCCTCCAAGGCAATCATAAAGGTTTCAATATTTCTTCCATGGTTATTATTTATCATGTAACAAATTTGGTCATAAAGTTGTAAATTGCAGGATCTGTACTAAGAATAATTTTGGATTCACCAAGAGGAATTTTAATTCATTTGAACCTCTCATCGACTACAATATCATATGCTACAAATGTAATAATTTTGGGCATACAGATAGATGGTGCAAACAATTTTCCTTGACTTTTCAAAGTCAAGGAAAAAAGAGGATGGTCAAAATTTTCAAAAGGGTATGTCCTCAAAACTTTGGATAAAGAAAATAGAACAAGAAGAGGAGCATAGTAATTTGGGAGTTTTACTCCCATCTCATCAATAAACATCTCAATAAAAGCAAGGAGTAAGGGGATGTTTTCAAGTGTCTTAGCTTTTAGCCCTAAAGAGCCTTTGCCAATGATGTCAAAGGGGGATAATTTCAGCAAGGGGAGTAGATTGTGATCCTGTTGAAGTAAAAGATAGTTTTCTTTTTAGGGTTGCCATCAATGAAAAAGGGGGAGATTTTTAGAATTATTAGTTGTAATTGATGTCAAAGGTCAATTTGGTAGAAATCAAACAATGGATGAAATACTCAAGGCAAATATTTATCCTAATGATGTATTATCAAAGATTGAAATTTTTAAATTAAATATTTAAATATTTTCAAGTGAAGCAATGTGCTAAGGTCGAAAATATTTATCCTTACCTAAGGTTAAAATATATTGTGATGAGGGCCAAACTTATGGAATTGAAATAATTAAATATTTTGTGAGAAGGGCTGACCTTATGGAAGTGAAAATAATTACATATATGCAATGCCGAAATTCATTTCAAAGGAGATTTTGTAGGCATCCTCAATACATCCAAGGAACGATGCAACAAAACTCGTGAGCAATGGTGAATTGAAATTCATGAAGCAATGATGCAGCAAATATTGTGAGAAACAACACATCAAATTTAGTGAGCAATGGTGCAATGAATTTTATGAGCCACGATGCAAATATGTACTTAAAAGTGCTTGGATGACTATAGAGAAAGGTAGTTTTGGTTGAGCAATGAAGAAAGAGGTGAGAGAAGTTGTACTTGGAACCAGCGATCAGAATTAACAATGAGAATCAGTCAAAAATGTAAACGAAGCCATAAAATATGTAGAAGGTAGACTAGCTATTGGAGAAGGAAGACTAGCCATTGGTATCCGACAATGTCTGAGGAAATATAGCATAGTCCAGTTTTTATGGTGCATTATACCATAAAGGAGGCTTTGATCAAGATTAGTCACATAGAGGACTTCATGTGGGGTGAACGTACTCAAAATATCAAATAGAAGATAAGTAAGAGTGCATTCCTCCCACACCCATATGTGAAGATAAATCTTTGTCAAGAGTTTTAATTCAGTTTCTATAAATGCAATCAAAGACGTTTGGAGACTTACATTTGTGCATGGTGTGGATTCAATCCAGAAATCATCAGTCTCTAAACCAGTTGGATGGAGGACCTACGGATGATACAAAGTCAAAAATTTAAAAATTTGAAGCATAGTAGCTAATGATACAATGAAGTGGTGCTAGTTTGTGCGACGTGAACAAAATTATGACTTTGAAGTGCACACAAAAACCAAAATAAAAGAGCTAGTTGTTTCATAATATTTCATCAAGTAATCAAACCATATTTGAGCACTTCTGCATTTGAGTGATATTGAAAATATTTTCATATGATGGGAGTGGATATTGAAATGTATTTGATATAGACAAACATAATGAGTTTATAAAGTGATGCAGTAGAAGTATGATCATCTCAAAAGAATTGATAGCTCAATTTCCTACCAAAGATAAGCAAGAATAGTGTCAAAAGTCAAATTCATATTAGCCAAAGCAAGGAGCAATTGAATTCATAGCTGAAGTTGTTTGTTTCCTATTTATAAGGGTGGTAGTTTAGAGACCAAGGTTTTAGTCTTGTACAAAGCAAAAACATTTTGGAAAACAAAAGGAAAAGATAAGTGTACCTTCATTTATATTTTCTTAATAAAAAGAAAAATATAAGGAAGCGATAAATTATTGAAGAACTAAGGGAAATATAAGAAGTAACACTTATAAAGTTTTATTTTGTATTTTTTAGAGAAATAAGGATATAAAGTGTTTGATTTTATATTTAAATCAAGAAGGGAAAAAAATAAATATTGACCAGATTTGGAAGGCACATACAAAAAGAAAATCAGTTTGTCAAGGCAGGTTTGTAAAGCACATGCAAAAGGAAAAACATCATTATTGAGGTAGATTTGGAGGTAAAATATTTGAAATAAGTCAAGGATTCAAAGAAAAGAGTAAACCTATTAAGTGCACATATTATCCCAAGAATTCAATTAAAAAGGAAGGATATTTCAGCCATTTCAAGAATAAGAAAAGGTTCACATGATAGTAGAATAAGAGCAAGGTATTCGCATACCCAACTCAACATATAAGTTTTAAAGAAGATTTGAAAAGTGTTTATGATTATATTTTGGAGCATATTTGAGCAATATTTGTGAGAAAGTTTTGGAGTAGATTTGAGCAGTGTTTGTGAGTAGGTTTTGGAGCAGATTTGAGCAAGTGTTTGTGAGCATTTTTGGAGTAAAATTGAGCAGAAGGGTATTGGTGTCTCTTATGGATTGGTGTCTATGAACTTGAGCAAGGGTATTGGTGTCTCCTGTGTATTGGTGTCCATGAATTTGAGCAAGGGGATTGGTGTCTCCTATGGATTGGTGTCCATGAATTTGAGTAATGGGATTGGTGTGTCCTATGGATTGGTGTCCATGAAATTGAGCAAGGGGATTGGTGTATCTTGTGTATTGGTGTCCACAAAATTGAGCAAGGGGATTGGTGTATCTTATGTATTGGTGTCCATAAACTTGTATAGGTTATTGGTGTCTCCTATGGATTTGTGTACACAAAGTTGTATAGGGAATTGGTGTGTCATGTGGGTTGGTGCCCACAAAATTTATTGAAGAAATATATAAGCAATATTTATTGTGGTTTTCTCCTGAGAGGGTGTTTCCACATAAAATATTTGTCTCTTATGTGTATGGTTATTTGTGCATTGTTTCATTATTGCATTGATATTATTTGAGGTTATTGCTTTGGAAAGAAAAGAGAAATGTTTTATCATATAATGTTCACCCCCTCTCATTATAATATTGTGTTCTTCAGTTAGTTATATTTTTATAAATACAAATGGAGAATGGATTTGACATGTAGAAAAATGTGTATGCTCTCCATAAACAAATTATAATATAAAAAAGTCCAAGTTCATGTAGATCATAAATGGCAAGTGAGGGTCATTGATAATATACTATATGGGAGTGAAAATACATAAATTAAAGACAATAATATTGGATAACACCTATAGTAAGATATACACCGATAATATTGGGTAATACCTATAATAAGATATACTCCACCTTGCATGACTTCCAAGAAGGAAAAAAAAAAGTTACATGGGATTCTAAGTCATAGATAATTTATACTTTTGAATACCACAAGGTTAAAAGGGTGTTTAACAAAGATAAACAAGCTAATATAAAATACATAGTTAAGAAGAAAATGATAAACTCAAAAAATTCAATATGCTTATTCCTCATGGATGAAGAATAAAGGTTAAAGTAGTTTTTAATATCTATGAGGCCATAATCCACATGATACAACCCTCATTTCACCTAACATATGGTTATGTAACCATACTCTAGTTACCAAAGCATGGTGTACAACCCTAACCGCCAAAAAATTTAAACCTTGAAATTCTATTTAGAGTTCCAAATCTCTATTGTTAGGCTACTAAGGTTGTACTATGGATTATATGAGATTGAAATTACCTCCACCCATATTACATCATGACCACATTGTGGTATTAAAACACCTTGACAATTATGCATGTATCTCTTGGAATAATTTGAACATCAATATCCTTCTTGAAAGTTGAGGAATATAATTGGTTGAACTAATGAAGAAACTAGGAAGATATTTAAAGCAATTCAAATGTTGAAAATTATCGTATGTATTTACAACACAAACTACGACTTTGACCCATTCAATATAAAAGGATTTATACTCACATTCATTAGAAAAATAGTGTCCAATGTAGGTGGAATCATAATACACTCTATGGTCCTATTTCATTTTGACAAATTTTATCCCATGCCTCTTATCACTAATGCATTGGAAAAATATCTAGAAATTATATATGTATCTATAACTTATCCTCATAAATTAGGCCTTATGGACTAAAACATGGTTTCTCTACAATATTAAAAAAAGACGTAGATATAAAAAACACTCACAAACCATTACTTTTTGGAATGTAAATGTCATAATTTGCAGGAAAATATGGCAAGTTAATCTAGTGAATCTAATACAAAAATCATTGATGTTTATGTATCCTATCATAAACAAAAAATTATTTTCATACATGTACTAAAAATAAAGCTATGCATGACATGCACTATCCATAAGCAATCCTTTGCTATATTAAATAAGATGTAAAAAATATTCAAGATGGAAGAAAAAATGATATACACCAATAATAAATGTATGTATCCTCTAATAGATGATCCACTATACCTATATATCTATAGAAAACATGGTGCTGCTTTACACCCTTGAAAAAAAATTCAATCATTTAAAGGCACCCTATTGCGATTGGTGTAATCAAGTCATGAATAAACACCAATAATATCATGCATATGCTAGTATTATAATTTTTTCATTGAGAGCATATTGAATTCAAACATAGTTATGAAGTTGTACATTGATAACTATAATATGGTAGAAAACCTAGTCAATAGAGTGGATGATGTATTTAATGCATGTAAAAATCAAATGATATTGATGTAATATGGATCAAATTCCGTAACAAGAACATATGGTGACACAAGGTAAGAAAGTCAAGATGCCTCTAAACCAATGAGACACTATAAAATTGGACACCCATGTTGTGATTACTAAAGCTACTGAGGTTGATAACGAGACAAGATGTGTAATATAAACAATTTCTAGCATAATTAGCTTATGCATGAATAATGAATTGATCTTGTTGGAGAATATTACATTATTTGGTACATTCTAATGTGACCCTTTGGTGCCTATGGTACAATATAATATTAGGATAGGGTTTAATTCTATAGTTTAGGAGTGTGATTTGTACTTCCCCCTAAATGTAAGTATGTGCGAAAGTGTGTAGAGTGATAAAATGTGCAATTTTCATAATGCAGGTATGTATGTAGTAGTATGCAAGTGTCATATAGTAAAGTGTGCAAGTGCATAAGTAAATAGAGAATAAAGAGTCACGTATACAAGTGGAAAGATGTGAATCCAAGGGAGATATGATATTTGTCTTATGTATAGAATAGGAAAGGTTTCATCTCCTAAATATGTGAGGAGTTCCATAGTCAAGTATTGAAGAGTCACTTTCGAAGGCTATATAATGGAGATAAATCTCCATGTATTATATAAAACAATCATTACAAAAACAACATTGCAATAGAAGACTCATAAAATAATATTGAAGCTTGTATGCAATATTTTTGAAGAACAAATGACCTTAATAAACTAAATTTAGAAAAATAATAAATATAGAATCAAAGGAAAAAAGAAGAAGATAAAAAATACACACATAACACAATATTTCACCTAGAAAACCCTTACAGGAAAAAACCCAACACAATAATATCTCCTTATTGTATAAAATTAACCATCTCCAATACAATAATGTTCATCTCTCATCTCTCTTCAAACCCTGATGCAAGTGTAATTAAATAACAACGACACAAGAAAAAATTTTACAATACAATAGGCAAAAAACCATGGGTTTATGGGTCTAAAAATAGCTTAAGAAACCCTAAAAATTTCGTTGGAGGCTAGTGCCCTTAGACCCCTTCTCGAGGCCCGAATCGATCCCAAACCTCAATGAGGATACATAGAGAGTGTCCATTACCTTTTAGAGTTAACCTGGACGGAATAACATGGAAAATATTCAACATATTTACAACATTCTTCCACTTGTTGAATACTTTCCACAAGGGCTAAAAACTGTCATCGTCAACTATCAAGGGCAACCATACCCATAGATATTCTACACCAATAAATTTTTTTAGCAGGTACAACCTTTTTTAATGAATCAACAATATTATTCTTTGTATCAAATTTCTCCATCACCACTAGATTCCCTTCAACCATATCTCTCACAATATGGTACTTGATATCATTATGTTTTTACCAATCATGAAAATTAGGATTATTGGCCACAAATACTACACTATGATTTTCACTATCAATTCTCACAACCTTCTACTTAAGACCAAATGTTGAACAAAACCTCTATAGGTAAACTAATTTTTTTTAGGCATGATTGTTTGCAATGTACTCTACCTCTCTTGTGGATAAAAAAACCTCTGATTACTTTTTACTCATCCAAATTACTTCCCCTCAAAATACTCTAAACACATATACACTTGTAGATATTATCTTGGTCAGATATCCAACCCAGTTAGCATCCACAAAACCATGTAGATTTATAATGACTTTCTCTAGATTTTCCTTGGTAACAAATAGCATAGTTTGAAGTTCCACACAAGCATCTAAAGATCCACTTCATAATAGTCCAATATTACTTTATTGGATTGGATATATATCTACTAACTACCCCCACTACATGTGCAATATAAGGTCTAGCATAGACCATTGTATGCATTAGACTACTAAAAATTATAGCATAAGGAACATGATGCATTTCTTTAGTTTTCTAATTTGTTTTATGACACTATTCAATAGATAACTTTTGATCAATAGGATATGGAGTAAATACTAGTTTACAATCATGCATCCAAAACCTTTGTAGTATCAAATCAATATATGTCCTTTGATTTAACCATAACTTTGTATTTGCATGATCCCTCATTTTTTCCATACCCAAAAAAAAAATTCAAACACACAAATCCTTCATGTCAAATTCAAAAGATAACTGATATTTTAGTAACTTTATCACCTCCTTATCATTACTAGTTAACTTCTTGTCATCCACATACAAAACAATGACAATAAAATTTTCACCTTCTTGTTTAAAATACATATGAATCTTCTTTGCTTTTTCCAATCCCGAGTGTCAAAACAAACCTATCAAATTTTTGGTTCCACATTTTTGGATATTGCTTCAAGTCATAAAGAGACTTTTATAACTTGTATACCAAGTCCTTCTTACATTTTACCCTAAAGCATTATAGTTGTGACATATATATGTCTTCATCAAGTTCACCATATAAAAATATTGTCTTCACATCCATCTATTTTATTTCAATATCAAAATAAGAAAAAATAGCCAATAAAAATCTAATTGAAGTTAGTTTATCCACAAGAGAAAACATCTCATTAAATTCAATTTCCTCAAATTGAGAAAATCCATTTTCTACCAGACGAGCCTTATACTTATCTAAATTTTCTTCTACATCATACTTCTTCTTGAATGCCAAATTACAACCAAACAATTATATTCTAGGGGGTAATTTCACCAAGTACTACATATTATTTTTATGTAGGGACTCAATTTATTCCTCAATAGACTTTTTACAAGACTTAATATCTCTTGACTGAAGTGCCTCCTTTACAGTATTGGGTTCTTCATTGGTAACTAATATATTAAATGTAGAAAAAATATTTTAAGGGATATTTATACCTTTCTATGAGTATTCTCACTAAATCTAATCTCCTCAAAATTTTATTTCTAAGTTTTGCATCTTTAGCTTCCTCATCAACTTCTTATCTAAATTTTTCTCTTCAGACTCTCTCTATAGTTCATGTTCTTCTATAGCATCAAGTTCTACCATAGGTTCTTCCTCCTATTCCAATTTTAATTGAAATATTTTAGGTTATTTTCTTGTTTGTATTTCCTATTTTAGAACTCATTTTGTTTTTATAAAGATCACATTACGACTATAAGCAATCTTCTGTATTTCTAGGTTCCACAACTTATATCCTTTAACACCAATAATATAGCCCACAAATATGCATTTTTAGATTTATAGTCTAGCTTAGTCCTTTTATCTTTTGGAACATACATATAATCATCACAAGCAAAACCCCTTACATGACTAAGAGAGGGTTTCTTACATGTCCATACTTCATGTGGAGTCTTATCCACAAAAGCTGAGGTACGAGATATATTGATAAGGTAACAAGTAGTTAACAAGGCTTTTGACCACATTTCCTTTCTAAACATGCACCATTTGGCATACTTTTAGTCTTATACATCAATGTTTTATTCATACATTCTTCAAATCCATTCTATTATGGAGTATACAAAGTTTTTTTTTACCTTTCTATTCCAAAACCCTTGCAAAATTGCTCAAATTTATTAGAGAAATACTCACCATCATTACCACTTCTTAAAAAAATTATCTTTTTCTCTATCCGACTTTCTATAAGAACCTTAAACTCTTAAAATTTATTGAAAACATCATATTTTTTTCATGAAAAATATACCTAGGTCTTTCTTGAAAAGTCATCTATAAATGTAACAAAATAGGTAGGTTTACCTAATAATGGTATTTTTGTAGGTCCAAACACATCACTATGAACTAGAAGCAAAATTACTTCAAATATTGTAGCACTACTAGGAAAATTGACTCGGGTTTGCTTTCTAAAAACATAGTGCTCACAAAAATAAAAATTTGATGAGCAATCCAAAATTCCTTCAGCCATACCTTTCATTTTTAATTTTTGAATGCCTTTCTCACTATTATGCCACATGTTTTGATGTTAAAAATTATCTTTGCTATAGGAATAATTGGATTTTCTTCCACCATATTATTATCCTCTACAATTGAAGAGTTATTGCAATCAATACTTATAGTGCTAGCCTCAAGTCTGAATAAAGATAACGTACAAACTCCTCTTGCCAATACTAAGACTCCACAAACCATATTGCAACTATCCTTATTGAATACCATAGTCACACTCATGTAATTCATGTTACTCATGGATATCATATTCCTTTACAAACCCATAATATGCAACACACTAGAAAGGATTTTAATTCTTCCATATTTTAAGCTCAACTTGAATCTTCCTTGACCTATTATTTTATATGTCAAATTGTATCCCAAGAAGACTTCACCTTCATTTATCTTTTCATATTCAAAAAACCCCTCCCTATGAGGAGTCATAGGAAAGGAAGCGCTTGAGTTAATTATCCATGAGTTATGGTATTCACCTAAGCATGTTGTAGCTAAAAATAAGTTCCCTAAATCTTCATTTGAGGTCTTCATTTATGTAGAATTTTCTTCATCAAATGATTGACTATAATCAACCTTTTTAGATCTGTAATATCTCCTATAATGCCCTAATTTACTGATGCAGGGGCATCCGAAGGTGGCAGAGCAATCTTGCATCATCCAAAAATATTTTTTTTCTCTAAGTGCTGGCGAGGGAATAAGCTGTCGCAAAATCGTGACACTTTCAAAAGCAAAGGCTCAAAGGAGTAAAGTGGTCGCAAAATCGTGACACTTTCGGAGCAAAGGCGCCAAGGCGCAAAGTGGTCATGAAATCATGACACTTTCGTAAGCAAAGGCTCAAAGGCATAAAGTGGTCACGAAATCGTGACACTTTCGGAGCAAAGGCACCAAGGCGCAAAGTGGTCATGAAATCATGACACTTTCGAAAGCAAAGGCTCAAAGGCGCAAAGTGGTCACAAAATCGTGACACTTTCGGAAGCAAAGGCTCCAAGGCGCAAAGTGGTCACGAAATCGTGACACTTTCGGAAGCAAAGGCTCCAAGGCGCAAAGTGGTCACGAAATCGTGACACTTTCGAAAGCAAAGGCTCAAAGGCGCAAAGTGGTCACGAAATCGTGACACTTTCAAAAGCAAAGGCTCCAAGGCGCAAAGTGGTCACGAAATCGTGACACTTTTGGAAGCAAAGGCTCCAAGGCGCAAAGTGGTCGCAAAATCGTGACACTTTCGAAAGCAAAGGCTCCAAGGCGCAAAGTGGTCGCGAAATCGTGACACTTTCGGAGCAAAGGCGCCAAGGCACAAAGTGGTCACGAAATCGTGACACTTCCAGAGCAAATTTGCTAGGGTGCAAAGTGGTCACGAAATTGTGACACTCTCAGAGCAAAGGTGCTATGGTGCAAAGTGGTCACGAAATCACGAGACTTTCAGAGCAAAGGTGACAAGGTGCAAAGTGGTCGCGAAATCGTGACACTTTCGAAGCAAAGGCGACAAGGTGCAAAGTGGTAACGAAATCATGACACTTTTGGAGAAAATGCGACAAGGGGCAAAGTGGTCACGAAATCGTGACACTTTCTGAGAAAAGGTGCCAAGGGACAAAGCTGTCGCGAAATCGTGACACATTTCGTAAAGAAGCACCAAGGGGAGCAGCTGTCACGAAATCG
Organism: Wollemia nobilis; assembly: GCA_028583015.1. Classification (NCBI taxonomy): domain Eukaryota; kingdom Viridiplantae; phylum Streptophyta; class Pinopsida; order Araucariales; family Araucariaceae; genus Wollemia; species Wollemia nobilis. The sequence goes on from JAQPPZ010001423.1 coordinate 6,492,575, forward strand.
CGACCCGAAGGCAGAAGACAAGTATAGAAGACTAAGACGTCACGATTTTGCGACGTGTCACGAAATCGTGGCCCGAAGGAGAAAATAGAAGTCGAATGCCAAAACGTCGTGATATCGCGACCGAAGAGGAGAGAGAGAGTAAGGAAGCAAAAACGTCACGATATCGCGACAGAATGCTCATGACTCCAGATAGGCCGACGGTTGCAGAGGCCATTATAGAAGGGCACGTGGCAGCAAATTACAGGTGGCCATAGAGCACTAGGCGGTTACAGAGGCCATTGCAGAAGGGCACACGACAACAAATTACAGATGGCTATAGAGCACTCCTATGAATGATGACCCGACGGGTGGATGGACAGGCGGCTGCAGGGCACTCCGCCATCCCATGCCATGATGATTGAAGACACCTGGCAGCAATATGCAGGCGGCGACAGAACATTCATGCGTGCGGTTACAGGGAACCCCGCATTCTGTGTAATGATGTCCGAAGGGGGTCAGGTCGGTTATAAAAGGCAGTGCATACATTGTAAAAAGGGTTGGCCATTTGATAACTTATGTATTTCCAAATTTGAAAGCTCTGTTAATGAAATTTTTGTGATTTTTCTTTGTGTTATAACAGTCCTGCTTCAAGTGGTATCAGAGCCAGAAGGTTTTGAGTGCGCGAACCGATCATCAGCAGTGAGGCAGTTTGCACCAGGATTGTGGTTGTGGGTTGTGAGGAAGTGAGCAAGATGCCTCCATGAAGGAACCATGGTGGTGCGAGGAATAGGGGAGTAGAGGTCAATCTTAGAGCCTTGCAGAGGCAATTTCAAGCCCTGCAGGAGGAAATCAGAAGAGGAGTTGAGCCAAGAAGGGAGGAACCCAGTGAAGATGAAGTTTGGGAAGAAGAGGGTCCATCTGATGAGGAAGAAGCGTTGGATCCAGCAGAGGCTAGGCTGTATAGGGCCATATCCCAAATCGGGAAGAAGCTGAAGTTTGACGTCTCCACCTATTCTAGGAATCTCAATCCCGAGGAGTTGATAGATTGGATCAATGACATGGAGGAATACTTCAAGTATGAGGAGATCTCAGACCCAAATCGGATCAGGTTCGCAAAAACAAAGTTGAAGGGACATGCTAGCATCTGGTGGAAAGGAGTACAACTAGAAATAAATAGGAGGGGAAAGGAAAATATCACCAGGTGGGATCAGATGGTAGAGAAATTGAAGAGGCAATTCATCCCCATAGATTATGAGTTGGATCTGTTGAGGAAGATGCAGAGTCTTAGACAGGCGAGTAAGTCTGTCAAGGAGTACACGGAGGAGTTCTATCAAATCTCAATTTGAATCGGTCATTCTGAGGTGAATAAGGAGAAAGTCGCACGCTACATCAATGGATTGAGAACCAGCATCCAAGAAGAGCTGAGTCTGGTTTGGATGAGCACGGTTGAGGATGCATACCAATTTGCATTAAAAGTAGAAGAGAAACTGAATAGGAGATTTGATGGTAAGCAGAGAGGAAAGGATCATGGTGGAAGAGCTAGTGGAAGGACCAGTGGAGGAAGATACAGAGATCTGGGGAAGACTGGTGAAGTAAGTAGTAGCCAGTACCAGAAAGAAGAGAAGGAGGAGAATAACCAACACCCACGCAATCAGAACAACAACTACCCAAGAGGAAGAGGTAGGCCTAGGCATGGGTTTGGGAGAGGTGTCTTTCGAGGAACCTGCTTCAACTATGGAGAAGAAGGACATCGGGCATACAACTGCCCGCAACGACAAGAAAGGCCAAATCGAAGACCTGAGGGTCAGGCCAGAACTTTTGTAGCAGACGAAGGTGTCGAATCTAAGCACTCTGAGGAGGCAGAACGAGGGGAAGCGATGATCATCAGAAGAGTCTTATTGAATGAGGAAAAGAAGGCAGACCAGAGGAACAACCTATTTCGCACAAGATGCAAGTGCTCGGGCAAGGTCTGTAATGTCATTATCGACAATGGTAGCACTGATAACCTGGTCTCTGAGGAGATGGTTGCCAAGTTGCAGCTGGAGAGAAGAAGACACCCGCATCCATATCGGATTGCGTGGTTACAAAAGGACCATAGGGTGCTGGTCAGTGAGCAATGCCTGGTGAAGTTCAACATTGGAACTTACCATGATGAGGTCTTGTGTGACATCCTACCTATGGATGCATGTCACATGTTGCTTGGGAGACCATGGTAGTTTGATCGGAGTGTTGTACATGATGGTCGAGCCAATACATATTCCTTGTCAAAAAATGGAGTTTGCCACAAGTTGAAACCCCTGAAGGAGGCGGATGAGAAGGTATGCAGCAGTGTGCACAAGTCTGTCTAGTTGATGGAAGAAGATTTTTAGATGGCCTGAAGCCAGATCATATGTGCTATGCAATAATCCCTAGGGTCAGGGAAGAAGAATGCAAGGAGACCCCAGTGGAAGTCATGGGTCTATTAGAGGAGTTTCTAGATATCATTTCTGATAATGTACCCGAGGGTTTACCCCCAGTAAGGAAGATCAGCCACCATATAGATTTGGTGCCAGGATCGAGCTTGCCGAATAAAGCTACACACAGAATGACTCCTATGGAAACTGAGGAGCTGAATAGGCAAGTTCAAGAGCTGCTAAAGAAGGGGTTGATCAGGGAGAGTCTTAGCCCATGTGTAGTACCTGCAGTACTAGCACCCAAGAAGGATGGGGAGTGGAGAATGTGCATAGACTCTTGGGAAATTAACAAGATCACTATCAAATACAGATTCCCACTGCCAAGGATGGATGATATCATGGACTGCTTGAGTGGAGCTGAGTACTTCACGAAGATTGACCTGAAAAGTGGTTACCATTAGATCCGCATTAGAGAAGGGGATGAGTGGAAGACAACCTTCAAAACCAGAGAGGGGTTGTACGAGTGGTTGGTCATGCCATTTGGGCTAACCAATGCACCGAGTACCTTCATGTGGTTAATGAATGAAGTCTTGAAGGAATTTCTAGGCAAATTTGTTATTTTCTACTTGGATGATATCTTGATTTTTAGCAGAACCCTGGAGGAACACCTGATGCACATCAGGAGGGTTTTTGAGAAACTGCGGGAGGAGCAGTTGCTGATAAATCTGAAGAAGTGTAACTTTGTGAAGAGGGAGTTAGTATACCTGGGATTTGTTATCTCAGCAGATGGTCTCAAAATGGACCCCAAAAAGGTGAGGGCTATCATAGAATGGCCTGCTCCAAGAAGCATGACTGAGGTGAGATCGTTTCACGGTCTGGCCAGTTTCTACAGAAAGTTCATTAGAAACTTTAGCAGTATTTGTGCATCCCTTATGGAGACAATGAGGGGGAACAAGAAGGAATTCAAGTGGACAACTGGAGTAGACAAAAGCTTTGCTATGCTGAAGAAGAAGGTCACAAAGCAACCTGTCTTAGCACTTCCAGATTTTAACAAGGTGTTTTAGGTAGACTATGATGCGAGTGGTAGTGCCATAGGGGTCGTATTGAGCCAAGAGGGTAAGCCTATTGCTTATTTTAGTGAGAAGCTCAATGATGCCAGGAAGAAGTATTCGGTATATGATCAGGAGTTCTATGCCATAGTTCAGGCTCTGAAGAAATGGAGGCATTATTTGTTGCCAAAGGAGTTTGTTCTTTATACTGATCATCAGGCACTACAATATATTAACAGTCAAGGAAAGTTAAATCAGAGGCACCTGAAATGGGTGGAGTTCCTACAGAGCTACACCTTTGTGCTGAAGCACCGGAGCGGGAGATCCAACAGAGTTGCGGATGCCTTGAGTAGGAGGAAATTTTTATTGATGGAGATGAAGGTGGAGGTTGTAGGGTTTGCTAAGCTCAAGGGTTTATACCCTGCAGATCCTGACTTCGCAGAAGCTTGGAAGGCCTGCACTACGCCTGTTACTTTGGACAGGACTAAGTGGTTAAATTTTCTGATTCAAGATGGAATGTTGTTCAGGGGGAACCAATTATGCATTTCGAGGAGCTCAATGAGGGAGAATATGATCAAGGAAAAGCACAGTGGAGGTTTGGCTGGACACTTTGGTCGAGACAAGACCATTTCCCTTGTTAATGAAAACTACTACTGGCCACAATTGCAACAAGATGTGGCAAAATTTGTGCAAAGTTGTAGGATATGCTAGATGACAAAATATGTGAGGCAGCCTACTGGTTTATATCAACCACTACCTATACCCGAAAGGCCATGGGAGGATATTAGTATGGATTTTGTTCTTGGTTTACCCAGGATGCAGAGGGGACACGATTCCATATTTGTGGTAGTGGACAGGTTTTCAAAAATGGCTCATTTTATTCCCTACCAGAAGACTAGTGATGCAGTCCATGTGGCTGGTTTATTCTTCAAGGAAGTGGTATGCCTTCATGGTCTGCCAAGGAGCATTGTGTCGGACAGGGATACCAAGTTTGTAGGGTATTTCTAGAGAACCCTATGGAAGAAACTGAAGATGGATTTAAAATTTAGTTCTACATACCACCCCGAAATAGATGGCCAAACAGAGGTGGTAAATAGGAGTTTGGGCAATCTACTGAGATGCTTGGTCGGAGACAAGCCCAAGGGATGGGATTTAGTTTTGCCATAGGCATAATTCACTTACAACAACTCTGTCAACAGGAGTACCAATAAATTGCCATTCTAGATAATCTATGGGAGCAGCCCAAGAAACGCTTTAGAGTTGAGAAGGATGGATACAAGAGAAAAATGTAGTGTTGAGGCTGAAGACTTTGCTGAACACCTAAAGGGAGTGCATGAGGAGGTGACAAGGCACATTGCTAAGATGAATACTCAGTATAAGGCCAAGGCAGACTAGAAGTGTCGGGCTAAGGAGTTTGAAGTAGGAGATTTTGTCATGGTCCATCTAAGAAAAGAGAGGTTTCCTGCCAAGACCTATAACAAGCTAAAGATGAAGAAGTTTGGGCCATGCAGGATCATTGGAAAATGGGATTCGGGTAATGCATACGAGGTGGAGTTGCCGAGTGAACTTAACATCTCACTGGTTTTTAACATTTTAGATTTTGTTTAGTATCATGAAGGAGATAGCAGTGCAACACCAAGCCCAGATTTGTGGAGCATTCCCACGGTCACTCCAGTCACTGACAAGATAGAAGAAGTCCTTGATATGCGTGAGGGCCGAAGTGGTCACGAAATCATGACACTTTTGGAGCAAAGGCACCAAGGGGCAAAGTGGTCACAAAATCATGACACTTTCTAAGAAAAGGCACCAAGGGACAAAGCTGTCGCAAAATTGTGACACATTTTGTAAAGAAGCACCAAGGGGAGCAGCTGTCGCAAAATCGTGACCCGAAGGTAGAAGACAAGTACGGAAGACTAAGACATCACGATTTCGTGACGTGTCACAAAATTGCGGCCCGAAGGAGAAAATAGAAGCTGAACGCCAAAACGTCGTGATATCATGATCGAAGAGGAGAGAGAGAGTAAGGAAGCAAAAACGTCGTGATATCACGACAGAATGCTCACGACTCCAGACAGGCCGACGGTTGCAGAGGCCATTGCAGAAGGGCACGTGGTAGCAAATTACAGGTGGCCATAGAGCACTAGGCGGTTACAAAGGCCATTGCATAAGGGCACACGACAACAAATTACAGATGGCTATAGAGCACTCCTATGAATGATGATCATATGGGTGGATGGACAGGCGGCTATAGGGAACTCCGCCATCCCATGCCATGATGATTGAAGACACCTGGCAGAAATATGCAGGCAGTGACAAAACATTCATGTGTGCGGTTACAGGGAACCCCGAATTCTATGTAATGATGTTCGAAGGGGGTCGGGTCGGTTATAAAAGGCAGTGCATACATTGTAAAAAGGGTTGGCCATTTGATAACTTCTGTATTTTCGAATTTGAAAGCTCTGTTAATGAAATTTTTGTGATTTTTCTGTGTTATAACAGTCCTACTTCATTTACTAATAGATTTTGAAGATTATTATTCAATAATCTAACCATAATAATTTAAGTACAATAATTAATAGAATGTAATAGAAATAAGAAATCAATTTAGTATATGAATATGAATGGATTCACACACTAAATGAACAAATGTGTGCAATTCTATATTGCACTATCTTCTATTACAATGACTCTCAAAGAGAGTATAATGGATCTCAATAGTACAATAGCTTTGTAAGTATCAAGTAAGCATCATATAACTCAAGGCTATGACATGCATATATAGCCTTCTACAATGACTCTTGGATGGCTATGACTCTTCTATTCCTTGTGACTCTTGGCTATATTTTGCACACATATGGAGTCCTATTTGATGTACACTTGTAATATGACTCTTCAATATATTTTTCTAATCTATGGATACATGTACATATGGACTAATGTGCACGTTTACATTATTGAATATAATGCACACTTTAATAATATTTTTAAGGGACCACAATGGAAATTCCATATTTGATTTCACTTAATTTTTGGGAGAGAAATACAGTCATATAGCTAAATCTAAGGCCTTATGGAGGGGTCTATAGTTAATCAAGCAATTTCCAGGGAAAGTCATCATTGAGGGGGACTCCTTGAATGTGGTCAATTATTTAAAAAACTCCAAAACTCCAGCATGGAAGGTGAAAAGTCTAATTGAAGAGGCTCGTAGCCTAATACTTTTTCAACATGAAGTCATTATCCAACATGTCTTCAAGGAAGCCAATGGTGTTGTAGATAAGTTGGCTAACATTGGAGTCTTTGCCCCCGGGATGAGGACATGGACTGACACCCTTCCATGGGAAGTTGAAGAAATTGCAAGGTTAGAAAAAGTCCAAAATTCTCAAAATGCATATTTTTTTTTTGTTCAAATTCCTAGGAATGAAAATATTGTTCTCCATAGATCTTAAGATTTCAATTGCTTCGCATCCCATAAATATCATCTCCAGCAAACCTATCATTTCAATGATGAGTTTCAATTTTTCGAGGTACTCATTACTCAAGAAAATTGGTGTGGATTTGCTCCTATGGCATGTTCTACTTGTTTTTTTTTTAAACCCTATGCCATTTATCCCTGTTATCGCTTGTGGTTTTAGTCTTGATGTCCCCATTTTCATTTTTTCTTCCGCTATCCACCTGAAGTGCTTCTTTCCTATCTTGTCTCAAAATTTTCTCCCAATCCATGTGCTACCTATTTATCCTCACCCACCACCTTACTCATTTTTCATTTTTTACCTCTTCACTTCCTTTTCATGTTCATTTCTCTTCCCACTTTTTTTTGTTTCCCAAAGTCCTTGGAGTCTGGGTTATTTTGCAAGTTTAATGAAGTTTCTAAGTTTCATCACCTAATAGAACCAAGCTTCACAAGGTGTGGCACACCTTTCTATTTCTGTGAGGGATGATAATTTTTGGAACCTTAAGTTGCATAAGGAATTTTTTTTGTTCTCCATGATTCGATGATTTTGCTTTTCCCTAGGATTTGCTTCATCACGAGGAGTAGGAATAGATGGTTCTAGAATTTTTTTTGTCAAATATTTACAAAACCCTCCCTATAGATGGATCTTGCACCTATTATATCAGTTTTTATTGACTTAGAGAGCCCTATGCTATATCTAATTACCTATTTTAGTTTCCTATCATCATGTGCTTCATGGAGCCAGAGTTGCTCGTTATCGAATCGATGGTGGAAGCTATCCTTAGTGCTAGAGGATTTATGTCATTGCTAAGGATATTTTAGGATGGGACTGGAATATCAAATTGGCCTTCACATCCACTTGGGAGAAGGACATTTTCATAATTCATGGTGTTGAGTTCTAGATGGATGTCAACATTCTAGATGATATTACAGGGTAACCACTAGTGGGAAGAATAGTGCGTAGGGACAAGCACAACTGGGACATTGAACTTAACCAATTTGAGCCAAAATCACCTATGAGGAGGATTGTCAAGTCAAGGATGGTTCATGATGACTTACCCACTCCTTGGAAAGAGGTGATGAAGCCTATTATGGAATACATAATAGTGGATGACCCTGGTTCTCAACTTAGGAGCTTCCATATTTCGTTCATGAACCACTTTAGGGAGGTCAAGATGCTAAACATTCTTGAAAATGGATTACTCCATTACATCAACACACTCGAAGAATGAGGAATCTTGGCCCTCTCACCAAGTACTTTTTAAATTTTTGTATACTTATATTTTGGAGAAGTTTACCAAAGAAAATGTGTTTCCTCAGGACCAACAGATAGAGAACATGGAAGAGGATACATCCTCCACTCCTGTATCCAAGGTTCATGATGCTAAAAGAAATAATACGGATGCAGACAACTAGGATGATGATTTCTTTCCAATAAAGAAGGGAAAATATGAGGCTACCCCAATGAGGAGTTCTATATACCTCAATAATAAGGAAGTTCAAAATCAAGGAAAGATGCAGGGTGCGATTGAATATGATCCCGATGTTCCTACGGAGAAGATTCTCCAAGAATATATTATCAAGACCACCACTAGCATGATTGTATATCTAGAGAGTGCCATGGATGCAATTTTGGGGGTAATTACCCAAATTAAGGAACATAGGAATACCCTAAACCTTTTGTTCTTCTGTGATAATTTCGTAGAGGATACTCCTGTCAAGTTTGTTGTTGAAGCTAAACCAGAAGTCAAGTATGATGAAGTCATGGAAATTGCAAAGGATGTCTTCAAGGATATCCACAAGGATGCTCAAAAGTATGTCAAAAAATATGACATCAAATACTCTATAGTATCTAAATGGTTGCTCTTTTGTGGTTTTTATTGTTTATCTGGTCTTGGCTTTCCCTAGTTTCATGCTGGTTTGTTTATGTTTTCCTTTAATTTTTAGGTGTTTAAGGATGCTTCATATTTTTTTGAGGATTGTGCATCCTTTTATTCTGTTAATGTACTAAGGCATTTGGGCACCTTTCAAATGCCCACATCAATATAATTTTTAACTTATAAAAAAAATGTGTGCATTTACATAAAGTAAAGACTCAAATACTAACCTAAGATACTCAACTTAATATAACCATGTACCCATGGTGGTACATTGTCATGTACCAAATAATATAATATTCTCAAACACACCCTATATTACATTATTTGGTAGAAATAAATTTTACATTTAATCTCTAATTCTTCTTTGTCTTCTTTCTTAAAATCTAACTCTATCATGTATGGATACTATTATCTATGTCTACCTCTGGATCAATGTATCTGACTTGCTTTTGGATTTCTATATTTGAATCACTACTTCTAGATTATAATACTCTTAGCAAAATTTGATCATACTTGATTTTATTTTGTAGAAACCATACAACATTCCTTTTATCTCATTCCATCCATTCATGCTTATCCATCCACAATTCATTCTCAGCCTATAGTTTTCATTTTATTTTTGTAAACAAAATATTTTTGAATGGTTTTCTATCACTGTAATTGGTTACATCTATCTCTATCATATATTTGGTGCCATTGTTTCCTACCACAAATTTAGTTGTTGATACCTTACTAATTTTTTATCCTCTATATCCAAGACATTCATTTTTAGGTCTTACTATTGGTACAATTGGATATTTCATTCATTGTTCATATTTTCCCAAACTTGTATCTATGTATCCTATCTTATCTAACAACTATGAACCAATTACTCTAGTATGCTTTTCAAAATAACCAAAAATATCATTAGATCAATTTATATCAATATCAAAACATCCCCAATTATTGTTATCTCCATAATAATTTGTGAAAGCACGAGGATACGAAAACGAAAAGGAAACTCCAAGTGCGATGCAAACGAAACTAAACTTAACGCTAAGTCCTATGAATTGAAAGTGCATGAAAGGAGAGAAAGCATGAACAAATAGAAACAAAACAAAAATCGAATAACGAAGACAGCCCTTTTTATTGATGCATTTCAGAACTTGGTTACAATTCACCTCCTCCCTTTTCAGGGGCCAGGAGCATTAAATATGTGTTCTTGTTACATCCATAAATGCTATTCCTTCTTCCGTGTGCCCACATGTAAAATGGGCGAACCAAACATTGTTGCCGCTTGCGTTGATGATTCTTGACTCATTGCTTCTCCTCTAATGTCCATATCTTGCATTCAAGAAAACAAGGAATAGTCTGTAGCACCTATAGATGAAATAGAACATGCAATCCCCAAGCCTAAGATTAGTGCCTGCAAAGAATTAAATAAAGCGATGACTAAAATGAATCCAAACGAGCTAAAAAATTCATAGAGGCATGAAAAAATCACCTAGAAGGCACTACAAAGAGAACAATCGGGAAATTCCTCATAGATTTGTATTCACTTCGGGGCGGGATGAATAAACCTGCAACAAATTATCAAAAAGCACAGTCCCAAATGTCTTATCCCGGAGGCTCCAAATCACCTACAAAGTTGGGTTTAGATAATTGGGGGCATTTTGGGAAGACCCAGAAGGTCAGATTTTCCCAATTTTACCTCTACCACTGGTAATTTTATGATGCTACCTGCATGTTAGTAAAGGCGAGAAATGATAGAAACATGATCAAAATCACTCAAAACAATGTGAAATCTAAATGACAACCTATCTAAGCAGCATAAAATCGAGTGCAAAAATAATAGAAGGGAAATCTACCATAGATTTCTAATTGCTCTGGGGTGGGGCGATTAGAGTTGCAGCATTATGGGGGGGCACCCAGGGGCAGGATGCCCACCGTTTGGGGCCCGATTTCAGCACCAATCCACTTGGGATGGGTCCAAAATATCTTGTGGGGTGTTGTTGGAAAATTTAGTAGGATGTTGTGGCCAAATTTATGGTTTGGGTTCCAGATTTGCACTTCCAATACCCACCCTATGACCTCTCTTCCAAAAGAGATCAAGGATGCGAAAGGCACAAATCAAAAGGTGTATGTATGGAAGTAAAATGACAGCACTTCGTTGCTCAAAATGCTCCTTCTCCCCTCCTTTTGTGGTGAGAAAACTCACCAATTTATAGACTTGGAGGTCTCTTTGGATGAGCATGTAGAGGCACCACTTGGCAATCATGCCTTCCTAGGAGGGAGGAGATTCCTCCCTGATTAGGGGCCTCATGGCTGCCTCTGTAACTACCTCTAATGCTCAAAAATGCTCACTCACACTCCCATGCAAGGAAGGAAGAATTAAGTGGTGGATCTGAGCTGCCATTTGTCAAGATTTGACTTTTTTCCAGTCAAACCTTCTATTCGCCCCACCCTGGAGTGAATACTACTATTCGTCCCTGGGTGGGGCAAATACCAGTTTGTAATCGTCCCTGGGTGGAACGAGTATGAAGTAGAGTGCCTGAAGGTGAAAAATTGACTCCTGACCTTCCAAAACTATTGTGAGAGTGGTTAGGACCACTATTTAACCTCTAGGGGCTACCATTGGGGCTGTGTGTGTCAGTGCAATCAGTGTTTGCAGTCACATAATCGGATTGGTGTTGTTTTGGTGTCTATAGATGCCCATTTTTGGGAAGCGCTATGCGTGGCGCAATGTTGAGCAAAAATAGATAACCAAAGCACTAATGATTAGGGTTTCTTAGTAACCTAACCAAATTTTGATGCCCCAAGTATGGAAAGGGCATGCATTCTTGAATCCTTACTTTTGACAAATGAAGGAACTCAATCCAAGTGTTAACCTTTTTTGGTGAGGTGTTACTTGCACTTGGACATTGATCAATCATGAATAAGCAAAGGGCACAACCTTTTGTCTGTGGGAACCTTGAGTTCATGATTCATGAATTCCAAATGTTTGATCAGCTTGTGATTATTTCTTGTTTTCTGCCCCAAGTAGGGGCGTGATTGCCTTTATCAATGATTCTTTGAATGAATGTCATTTCCTTGATTGGGTGTGTATTTGTTGATTGGTGACTGAGTGTGACTACCCCCTCAAGAGACAAATCGATGAGGGAATGACCTACATGAGAAAAGCGACGAGTCACTTGACCCAAGATGACTTGTGTAAGGGTGCCTTCAAATGTTTATCATTGAATGTGCATGTGGTTTTTCGACATTTAGACCTATTTTTGGTGGGTTTGAACCCTTTTTGGGATGTTGTTCTAGGGATGAAATTCTCTACAATCCGTCCTCCCGTGGAGTGGTCTAGCTATGGTAGCCTTCTTAGGGAATGGGATAATGAGGATTTGTGACCCTGACGTCTATTTTGCATGCCTAGAATTTCAAGTGCAAAAGCACTTTCATCGGGCAAGTTTATTGCTTTGTTTTGGTGCATTTTTGTGCAGTTTTTGCTATTTTTGAAGTTTTTTTTTTTTTTTCTTGTATTCATTCTTGGGTGGGACGAATACCATTTTAGTATTCGTCCCAGGGTGGGATGAGCGCTAACCAGAGCGCTCATCCCAAGGAGGAATGATTACAGGCCTAAAAGCCTATTTAAGGGCCAAAACTAGGGTTTGGGCTCATTTGCATTCAAATTTTCTGGCGATTTGGAGCTTTGAGGAGGAGGAGGCTGATTCTGCAAAGTGAAGCACTGCCAAATTTTTCCTACTACCATGAGTGCACAAACCAGATCGAGTGGCGGAGCCGAAGCGAGACCAGTAAGTGACCTTCCTCGTTATTGCTTGTATTTTGTGATTTTGTTGTTCAAATTAAAAAATGAACCCCTTAATTAAATGTATGTCGTTATGCATGACTTGTTGTTTTATGGCTTCATGAAAACTTTAGGTAAAACCCTAGGTACACAAAGATCAAAACTGAATGGAAAAACTTAGTTCAAAACTTAGTTTAAAAATTTGGTTTTTTCTTTTTAGTTGGCTTCGTAAAAAATGAAACCTTAGTTTACATGTATGTGGAAAAGACGTGATAAAAGTCTAAAATTTATTTCCTTTTTACAGTAAGGTAAACCCTAGGAAAAAAGAAAAATTTTGTTTTTTGTGATGTTTTTGTTACATGAAAACCTTAGGATAAACCGACCGCGAAACCTTAGTTTTTTAGGTTGAATGTGTGAGTTTTTAAAACTTGATTGAAAACCCTAGGTAAAAACTGTCATGTTAATTTTGTGTTGTTTGTTTTTTTATTATGTCTGTCAGTTTTTAGACTTAGAGTACAAAAACCCTAAGACTGACAAACTGTATTTGAAAATTGTTTTTGTTTGGTTTTTATTTTGTCTGCCAGTTTTAGACTTAGAGTACAGAAACCCTAAGTTTGACAAACTGTATTTGAAAATTGTTTTTGTTTTGGATTTTATTTTGTTTGTCAGTTTTAGACTTAGAGTACAGAAACCCTAAGACTAACAAACTGTATTTGAAAATTGTTTTTGTTTGTTTTTTGTTTTGTTTGTCAGTTTTAAACTTAGAGTACAAAAACCCTAAGACTGAAAAACTGTGAATGTTTTGAATTTTTGGGAATTTTGTTGTTTTTAGCTGTACATTATTTTATGCATTGTTGTATATTCATGTTATTGCTGTATAGTTTTTCATGATTTTAATGTTTTTGTGTTATTTTATTTTGCAGGTTGTGAAGAGCCGGTACCGTGTACCTACTATTTTTACTAAAGTGTGGGGGGCACTGACTTTGGTTGACTGGGAGTGGCTTGATGCCCTTGGGCTCAAGAAAGTGACTCGACTGGAGCCTATGGTCGAGGATCGGGCCTATCTGACGGCCTTGATCAACTTGTGGGATCCTCAAACCAACACCTTCCATCTCCCAATAGGGGAGATGATAGTGACCTTAGAGGATATCTATCGGATCCTTCAAATTCTGATAGACGGATTGTCGATCCGGATGACACCGCAAGATCAACGGACAACAGTTTTGACATGCTGCTTCGGGCATGAGGAGGAGGTGGGTGTGGATAGCCCAGTGGAGAGGGTAGAGTGTGACTACCAAATATGTGGGATTCTGGTTCGATGGTGGCTAGAGAAGGGGGTGTTGGGAGTGAGGCACGTAGTACTTATGGGCCTCATTTCCAACATGCTGCTACTTGACTCATCAGGTGCGAGGTTCCCATGGAACCTGTTGGATGTGGTCTTTTAGCTGGTGGAGTGTCCGATGCATGAGCCCTTGATCATGAGGTGGCGGTAGACACTACTAGCACAACTCTATTATGAGCTGTACGAGGTCCATTTCCAGAGGTGAAAGGGTATTGGGTGCAACTTTTTGTTGCAGTGTCGAGCTTGGCAGCACATAACAGTGGAGAGGCCGATGGGGTTGTTGTGGACTAGTTGGGTGGAGATGGTGGATAGGGATATAGGCTATGTGGCTCTATGGCGGTGGTCTGATGAGTAAGGGCAGAGTTAGTGGTGGGCAGGTTCTGTAGGGTACTATGTTGATGCCTTTGCTCGGCTTACTTTAGAGGAGGTGTTCTAGCACCCCTATCGAGAGTGTCCAGCCTGGCCTGAGGCTGGAGAGTGGATTCGATGGGTTCACAGAGGGTGGTGGCTGATTAGGTGGCATGGGACCTAGCAGGAGTTCTTCTCTTAAATCCAGGTGACACGACAATTTGGGGTGTGCCAGGGGTTGCCTGGGGAGCCCGTGGTCTATCAGCATCGGGGGGAAGAGAGGACTTTGGCCTAGCCGATCATTGCATCGCTGGGAAAGGATTCTGACATAGCTATTAACATCCTAGATATGGATGATGTTGGGACTACCATGAAGTACGACCAATGGTGGATACTGCGATGATGGCTAGGAGAGGTACCACTGGGAGGTGTCAAGGCAACAACAATAGGTGATGAGGGTGTAGAGGCACCAGGTGAGGGTTGGGGGGTTTCACTGGAGGATGTGGATATGGTAGAGGTGGATGATTTTATGGGGGAGGATTTTGGGGTTCTAGAGTATCCGAAGATGTAGGACATCCCAGAGTAGTGGGAGCCAGAGTAGTCATGGAGGACATGGAGGTAGGGTTGTGCACTGAGAATGCATGATTTGTGGGGCTACTCCAAAGATGGGATGAGGAGCTGGGGGAGGCTCTACAGGAGAGGTATCTCTTGCAAACTTAGCTAGCGGAGCGAGAGACCGCATGGGCTACATACCATCGACAAGAAGGGGATACTAATGCGACACGGGAGAGGGATCTTCTACGGGTGTAGTTGGCATAGTGCAACAAAAATTTGGCTATGTATCGATAGCGGGATATGGACTTGGTGCGGCATCGGTTGGATCTAGAGGCGGAGATTAGCCACCTCAGTGGGTGGATCCCTATGCTTAGTGGAGGTGGGTCGTCACACCACTCGAGAGGGAGTGATACTGAGTAGTCAGCATCTTCTTGACACATGCGACTGGATGAGGGGGGCTCTAGTAGGCGTGATGCGGGGCTAGCAAAAGACGCCATGAGGGGTCCCATAGGACCCACACTATGAGGGGTAGTTCCCGTCACATCAATCCTACGTGATCATGGTGGCCAACTCCCAAGGCTTGGGGGTTTTTGAGGTTTTGCTTTTTGTGAGGTCAGAGGACCGGTTTATTGTAGCCTGCGAGAATTTTTGATGATATATATACATATGACTTTATTTTGTTTATACACATGTCAGAATTTGATGTTATGCTCAAGGGTTGTCGAATGTGTATGTATGCATGTTAATTGATGTTGATGGATGCATATGTTATGATGAATGCAAATGTTTCTAATTTTTAGGATATGCAAATGGAATGGATGAATTAAGTTTGTGATTTTTGGTGAGGGCACCATAGACTATTTAGAACTTATGGCTTTTTGTCTTAGGCGATTGCTATGGTGAATGAATTTTGCTATATACATGCTATTTTTGTATTTTATGATGGTAATTCAAGGATGACAGATTGCACATGTGGTTTTAGAATCTAGTTAAGTTTTTCTGAGACTCAGATGTTTTAACCAACTAGCCAATACTGTATTGTTATCTTCCAAGACTTTTGGATAAGGTATGAATCAGACTTGTCTTTGACCAAGTTGTTTCACATCCCTATGTATGCAATTGAGTTCGTTTATGTGGTATTTGTCAGGATACCGACAGTGCCAGATAGGCTATCAACCAAACCTATAATGAGGATCACCTAATTAGCTCCACTAACTCCTTTGTTGTATTTAGTCAGATTGATCTACGGTGCTATCTAGGATACAATAAGCTAGCTCATCCACATGCAAACATTGATCTATACACAAGTTAATGTGATAGATATATCATCATGTGGGAGGTTTACCACCAGTGACCGATAGGCTATCCACCAAACCGGTACTGAGGTTTACTTCATGACCTTATGAATGCTGAGAGTTCCAGGGATTCAAGTTTGACTCCCTTATTTTCTTCAATTGTATTGGGATACTTGCTCTTTTGTAGTGATAAAAATCACTATTTATTTTTATTATATATATTTTTTCTTTTGAGCAAGGGATTTGAATTTCGAGTGATGAGAATCACTATTGTATGTGTCGTTTGAGGTATGCACTTTGGTGGTGATGTCAATTTTTTGGAGTTTTGACTTTTGCAAAATTTTATGATTTTTGCAACTTTTTGAGAACTTGGGATTCTTGGGGAATTGGGTAGGGAAGATGCTTGTCCTTTTGCCAACTCTTAGCATTCTTGGGGTTATTCGCATAGGGGGATGATAAATATAACCTTTTCAATTATGGTGACCTGCATTGCTTTGTAGGTTTTATATTTCGTTCACACAACTTTGGAATTTTTATGTGTTTTAACTTTGTGTTGGGATGTTACGTAACAAGGTGTGATCCCAGTAAGATTCTACCTTTGGAAAATCTGTCTGACTTTGTACAGTGTTTGGCTAGAAGGCTAATGACAGTTGAGTGACAAAACTCTAGATACATTAGAAGACCACTGACTATGGTATGGTAAAATAACGTAAATGGTGGTTTATTACAGAATTGGAAAATATGGGAACGGATGGATTTGCCGAGTAATTACAGTTCTATGGTGCCTTTGACCTGTATGACCACAAATATGCAACGTATGGATGTGATGCTTAATGCAGCTATTATTTTTGTGTTTTTGATGGATTGATGAGGTGCAAAAAGAGCTCTTTATTTGTTTGTGATGATTTTGAGCATGCATGGAAATAAGATGCAAATTTTTGTTGTATTTTTGATGATTTTATTGTTTTTGAATTTTCTTATTTTTGACCAAGCAATTGTGGAAATCCTTGGAGCTTGTTGAAAAATTCGATGAAGCACTTGATTCATTCTCATTCATTTGAATATAAAGAATACAAAGCAGTTGATTAACCAACTAGTTGGTTAATCAACGAATTAGAGATCGCCTACGAGCGATACTTTTGCAAATAATGAAATACAATATATGCCATAATGCCATATGTTAACATCCCCCCATATTACATTATTGTAAAATTCCAATCATATCTCGAAATTTTTCATATTTGATACGTCCAAGTGCTTTGGTAAAGATATCTGCAACTTGTGCATCAGTAGAAATGTATTGAAGTTGTATATGGTGCTTTGGAACTTCATCTCGAATAAAATGACATCTGGTATCAACATGTTTGGTACGTTCATGAAAAATTATATTTTTGACAAGATTCAAAACACCTTGATTGTCGCAAAACAAATGAAGTGGAAGATTCTTTGGAAGGCCCATATTTGTAAGAATGCGACTTAACCACATTATCTCGCAGATCGCTTCATCGGTCGCACGATATTCTACTTCGTTGAAGATAGAGCAACCACATGTTGTTTCTTACTGTGCCATGAGATTGGTCCAGACCCGAGATGAAAAACATATACAAAAGTGGATTTACGATCATCAAGAGATCCAGCATAATCTGAGTCTGTGTATCCAAGTAAGAAAAAATTATTATTCTTTCTATATTTCAGACCATAATTTGAACTACCACAAACATAATGAAGAACTCTTTTTGCTGCTTTCCAGTGACTCATCTTAGGCTCTTGCATGAACCTTGAAAGATATCCCACAACAAAACTGAGATCTGGACTGGTATTTGTCAGATATAGGAGATTCCCAATCAACTGGCGATAGTGAGTTCCATCTACCTGAGGTGACTTATCATATCGAGATAACTTAAGTCCTTGCTCCATTGGAGTTTATTTGGACTTACAATTAGTCATACGATATTTTTCTACTAAAGTCTTGGCATATTTCTTTTGTGTTACTCAAATATGAAACTGTTCTTGAGTAAATTCTAAACCAAGACAATAGTGCAGAAGTCCTAGATTTGTCATTTCAAATGATTGCTTCAAGTCATTTTTCACTAAGCCAATCATACTTTCTGAGCTTCCTATGATGATCAGATCATCTACGTAAAGTACAAGAATCACTATATCAAAACCATTTCTCTTGATATAGATATTTGCATCTGAAGGACTTCTTTCGAATCCATGCTGCACAAGGTGACTATCTATCTTGATATACCAAGCTCGAGGAGCTTGTTTTAGCCCATACAAGGATTTAATCAATTTGCATACTTTTTGTTCTTTTCCCTTTTCCACAAATCCTTCTGGTTGAGTCATATATACTTCTTCTTGTAAGTCACCATTCAAGAAGGCACTTTTAACATCCATCTGATGTAATTTCCACCCAAACTGAGCTCCCATGGCACAAAGTACATGAATGGTAGTCATTTTTGCAGTAGGGGCAAAAGTATCTTCATAATCTATGCCTTATTTTTGAGCATATCCCTTTGCAACAAGCCAGGATTTATGCTTATCAATAGATCCATCTGCCTTATACTTCACTTTGAACACCCATTTGCAGCCTATGGGTTTCTTCCCTTTTGGTAGATCGACTAACTTACAAGTATTATTTTTAAGGAGAGATTGATGTTCTACATCCATGGCATCTTTCCACTATGGTTCATCAAGTGCAGATTGAACCGTTGTGGGTTCGTTTGTATTCAATGTAGACATGTAAAATTTTTCTTCATCCTTATCTTCCTCTCTATCATTTTCTATACCCACTGACAAATCATCAAAGTGTTGACAAAGTTCGTCAACCTCTGAAGTAGATTCTTCTGCTTTCATCTGTTGAGTCATACTACGAGTACATGGCCTATCAAGAGATAGATCTAGAAGGGATTTCAACTTAGCATCTCTCAAAGTGCTAGTATACCATTTTGGAACTTTCTATTTTTGTTGTGGAAGTTGAACCTCCTTCTTAGGCTCTTCTTCATCTAGGTATACAGTTGTGGATGTGTCTTTTGATGTGAGAGCTTCATCAAATATAACATCTCTACTTACATGTGTCTTCTTGGTCTTAGGATCAATCAATCGATAACATTTTGAGTACTCATCATAGCCAAGAAAGATACACTGCAAGGTTTTCTCATACAGCTTCCTCCTTTTTTGTTTTGGAATGTGCATGAATGCTTTACATCCAAACACCTTTAGATGAGCAATGGAAGGTTTCTTACCACTCCATGCTCCTTGTGGAGTCTTCCCTTGTAGAGCTCTAGTGGGTGCTCTATTTAGGAGGTATGATGGTGTGTTTACTGCTTCTACCCAATATTGATCCTCAAGATGTGATCCTTTTAGCATACATCAAACCATTTCCATAATGGAACGATTTCTTATTTCTGCAACTCCATTCTGCTGAGGTGTATAGGCTGTAGTCAGTTGTCTTTTGATCCCATTTTTTTTAAGAAACTCTGAAAACTCTTCAGAGGTGTATTCCCCCCCTCGATCTGAGCGGAGGGTCTTGATCATACATCCCGACTCCTCAAAAAGTTTCTTGAACCGTTGAAAGTAGAGAAACGCTTCTGATTTCAACTGAAGAAAGAAAACCCACATCCTTCGTGAGTAATCATCAATGAATAGTTGAAAATATTTTTTCCACCATAGCTGGTTGGCATAGGTCCACACAGATCGGTATGTACCAGCTCTAAAGGATTTGCAGCTCGAGAGGAGCTGGCTTCAAAAGGAACTCAATGTTGCTTCCCTACTAAGCAATCCGAGCAAACCGACAAGATTGATGAGAGGGGCGGAAGACCTGTCACCATCCCATATTTGTGTAATTCAAGCAAATATCCAGAACTGAGATGCCCATAACATCGATGCTAGAGAGAGGTGGCCTCTTTTGTAGTTGCAGTCAAAGCAACATGGGAAGTGGATATAGCATCAAGAATAAACAAGCCATGTTTGTAAGATCCAGTTGCTACATGTTTACCACTATGTGTGATAAAACATATTTTTTGGCCATTGACAACTCGAAACATGACTTCCATGTTTCTATCCAACATTTGTGTGACTGAAAGCATATTATTGGCTAAGCCTGGAACATAGAGAACCTTTTCAATTTGACAATTACCATCAGGAAGAGACACAAAAATATTCCCTTATCCTTTTACTTGATATACCTGATTGTCAGCAATTGTGTCTGGCTTACCCTCTTTTTCCACAAACATATCAAACCAGGATTTATACCCTGTCATGTGTTTGCTAGCTCCTGAATCAATATACCATACAACATCTATCTGAGAAGACAAAGTATGAGTCATGAGCACCTTGTGTGCTCGTTCAGATTAAGAATCTAAATCGGACTCAGGAGAATGTGAGTTTGAGTTGGATTCAGCATAAGCAACATGGCCTTTATATTGCTTATGCTTATTGTAGTTTTTCTTGTGCTTGCCCTTCTTTTGGGAACCTCTTTCATGTGGTTGCTTGTTTTTGAACCAACATCTATTGGTGTCATGGTTATTCATGTCACAAAATTTGTAATATTTTGTATCTTTTTGCTGAGATTGCTTCCCTTTTCCTTTGGAAGAAGCACCTCCTTTTTGAAACTGGCCTTGCTGTTTACCACTTTGTTGTGTGGAAAGAGCATTATCTGGCATGTCATATTTCTAGACCTAAGTTACTTCCTTAGTCTGAAGCAAGTTTACCAGTTCCACAAGTGAGACTTGTCTACCAGAAAAAATGAGAGAGGTGATCAAAATCTTGTAGGAACTTGGTAATGCTCTCAAGATAACAGAATTCAAGACATCATCATCCACAGGTTTTCCCATAGCATTCAATTTTGCTTTCAAATCTGCCACTCTGCATAGGAATATGTCAACTATTTCTCCGAACTCATACTCGAGATTATGTAGTTGAGTTTGAAGATGAAGAATAGTGGATTGATTCTTCCCTTCATCTACTGTGAGCAAAGCATCCCAGGCTATCTTACTAGTTTTTGCATCACAAATATGAGGTTGCACCTCATCTGTGGTAGCAAGCAAGATAAATACAAGACTCTTCTAGTCTTTTTTATCCCAATCATCTTGAACTGTTCTTGTTGTTTGAGGATGTTTTTCAGTGCCAGTCACTACATCCCATAAATATTCCAACTAAAGTATGGCTTTCATCTTTGTCTTCTATGGAACAAAGTTAGGACCTTTCAAAAATTGGGAATTTGAGAGATACTTATGAATTGTGGCCATTATGAAGGTTCCTTATATCACCAATTGGTCTCCCTTTCTTTATACCTGCCAGATCATTATATTATAACCATTCAATATACACCCGCCCTTACGTGAGGGAAACTATAGGTATATAGGAACAGTATACAACGCAATATGTACTCGCCCTTACGAGAGGGAGACTATACGTACATATGAGAAGCACAATATATTGAACATTAGCGATACTGAAAGGACATCATGTTGTTAATGACACCTACCATAGAAAGTTTTATTCCACATGTGTGGGGCGTAACTTCCCCTAAACACTTTGGAAAAAAGAACTTTTGTCAAGATTTACGCCTAACAACAATCACAATGTGGGTATGAAATGAGAAATAAAAAAACTAGTTTGCCTTATTTCTCCCCGATGATTTATAGAGAACAAGCTCAGACGTCGTTGTTGCAGCTATATTAGGCGGAAAATACAGTAGTCCAAAGAACAACATCATTACCTGTAAGTGTGGACCAGAGGTATCTCAAATACCGAATGCTGCTGTGCAATAAATTGCACAAATAGGGTATAAATTTGGGGTCTTATGTTTTGTTTTTAATTTATGATTGTGAATGCAAGAAAACAAAATATTTAAATGCAAAACAAAAACAATCATAAATGCCCACAAATTTATAGCTCCTATTACCAATCTAGCAATTATTCTGTCAAATGGCTTTATTTCCCCCCTTTATCTGACAATTTTGCAAATTAATCATGTGAAATATTCCCCCCGTCAACTTGCAAAATTTGGCAAAAAATGAGAAATGAATACCTGAAAAAAAATTGAGCCTCCAAGGCGTCAATTTTGCTGCTGTGGGGCATCAATGTGGCCTTGCAGGCATCAACTGAATAGTGTAGGCATCAATTTTAACAGTGCAGCCATCAACTGGCGGTATTCTGCATCAAAAAACGTGTTGTAGGTGTCAATGGCATCGTGCGGGCATCAATAGTGTTGTGTGGGCATCAAATGTGTCGTGCGAGCGTCCCAGAATTGATGCGGGCGTCATAGAAGTGGTGCGGGCATCAAACAAAAAAAATGTTGTCACATAACCCCTGAAGATATTTGAACACACGATCTGCCACCAAACAACGTTCGCACTTGCCACGGGAGCTAGACGGCCCGACGAAACCAAACAGACAACAGGGAATAAAGAAGTGTGTTGCGGCCTGGGATTTGAAAAAAAATAATAATCCCACATGGCCTATGTGGCCACTGTGGGACGTTTTAAAATTTGGGGAAAGCAGTTAAGCTTTCGGTTGCCTTCAAGCAACCAATCCCACCCTTTTTGGCCTTCGCAACCGCCGTGCGTCCTCCATCTGCCTCACGCACCTCTGTCTGCCTCACACACCTATGTGCCTTGTTCTGCATGTATAGTCAGTCTGCTGTTATCGTCCTTCGTACGCCTGCTGTTTGGTCAGTCTGCTACTATCTAGTTCATCCACCTGCTGTCTAGTCAGTCTGCTGCCTATCGTCCTTCGTATGCGTGCTGCTTGTCATCCTGTCATCCTTCGTCCGCCTACTGTCTGGTCACCACAGGTCCCATTGGCTGTCCTTACATCCATAGCTCTGATGCCATGAACAATTTGACAAAGCACTTGATTCATTCTCATTCATTTGAATATAAAGAATATAAAGTAGTTTATTAACCAACTAGTTGGTTAATCAATGAATTAGAGATCGCCTACGAGCGATACTTTTGCAAATAATGAAATACAATAGATGCCATAATGCCATATGCTAACACTTTTTGGTTTGACCAAAGGGGTAATGGGCACCTTTGGGGCATTTTTTTAGGGTTGACCAAGCAATTGTAGGAATCCTTGGAGCATTTTGGGATTGACCAAGCAATTTTGAGAATCCTTGGAGCATTTTGGGATTGACCAAGCGATTATGAGAATCCTTGGAGCATTTTGGGATTGACCAAGTGATTATGATAATCCTTGGAGCATTTTGTTTGGGCTATGGCTTTTTTAAATATGGAATGGCCACAAATGACTGATGTTCAAGGGTTCTAGTTCCTTGATTCCATCAAGAGAGGCTAGTCGGTATGTTCCAAGTCCTATTTTATCGTTGATGACATAAGGACCTAACCAGTTTGCCATGAATTTTTCCCTTAGATGGGGCAGCAAGTTAGAGTTCTATTGGTTCTCTTTTAAGACCAAGTCACCAACCTAAAAGTCCCTTAGGTGAACCTTCATGTTGTATGCCCTCTTAAGTTGCTCTTGATAGATACGTAAAAGTTTGAGAGAATTAACACATTGTTCATCAAGCAATGTAAGCTGGTCTAACCGGGCCTATCGCGCAGTGTCATCATCGATGAACTCTTGCATTGATATGTGCAAGGAAGGAATTTCCAACTTGAGAGGCATGATAGCCTCGGAGCCATACATGAGCAAAAATAGAGTTGCCCCGGTGGGCGTTCGAATGCTAGTGCAATAAGCCCATAGGGCAAGTGGGATCTGAATGTGCCAATCCTTATGATTGTCTACGACTGTATTTTTGAGGATGGCAACTAGCATTTTGTTTGACGCCTCTACTTGCCCATTTGCTTACGGATAATAGGGTGTCAAAAAACTATGCTGAATTTTGTACTTTGTGGTCAAAGAACGCATGTCTTTGTTCTTGAATGATGTCCCATTATCCGAGATTATCTTGGATGGAATACCAAAATGACATGATATTATGTAAAATGAACTCCAAAATGTGGGTTCCAATCGTAGAGGTAAGCAAAATTGCTTCCACCCATTTGGTGAAGTACTCTGTGGCCGTTATGATAAAAGTGTGATGGCCTGACGATGCAAGGGAGATCTTTTTTATTAGATCTAGAACCCACTATGAAAATGGCCAAGCCGATTGGATCGGATGCAAGGCTTGGGAAGGTACGTGTGTCAAATTAGCATGGTGTTGACACTTCACACACTTCCTTACATACATGCAACAATCTCGCTCTAAATATGGCCAGTAATAGCCCATGCAAAGAATGCACTTTGCGATGGCCATACCACTAAAGTGGCCACCGCATGTACCATCGTGCGCTTGGGTGATCACCCAAGTGGACTCCTACTGGTCCAAGCAATGAAGGAGGAGTCCTTTATAGCTGTGATGATACAAAATATCTCCTAACAAGACATGCTTTGTCACTTTCTGCTTGAATGCTTGTTTTGCGACATGTGTCAATCCAAGTGGGAGGTTACCTAGCTTGAGATAATCCCTTATGGGTGAATACCAATCCTGCTGATCAGAAGACTCAATGGTATGAACAACTAATCCCTCTTGAAGTTCATCCCTAGCAAAAGTTGAGTGGGAAAGAGCTTGTAAGAATACGGTTGTGTTGCTATTAAGGGGAGTGGGGGAGAACAAGGACCCCTAGTTGGCATGATTCAGACAATCATGGATTCGAAAGAACGTGTCCGGGGATGGTTCAATCTAGATTAGGTGGATTCCTGGTGTTAAGTCAGAGCTTGCATGCTCCATCATGGATTGCGATAGTGTTTTGAATTGAATGGTTGTCATATCACCAAAAATGTCTTACGAGATTAGTGACCCCAAGGAGGCCATAGTGTCCGCAAAATGATTCGATGACCGAGGGAGTGCCTCGATGTCGTACCATTCAAGATTTGCCAGGAATTTGTCCACAAGGGCTTTGTAGGCATATAGAACTGGGCATTTACACTAGAATACCCCTTTAACTTGGTTGACAATTAGCAGTGAATCACCAAAGATGTTTAATCATTTGATGTTCATGGTGGTTGTTGTCTAAAGACCTATGAGAAAGGCTTCATATTCTGCATTGTTTTTGGTGCATAGGAAGTCTAATTTAAATGATAGGGGCATTGGAGCCCCTTGTGGCATAAATAATATGATTCCCATGCCACCACCTTGCTCACATTTAGAACCATCAAAAAATAGGGTTATGTCGGCCTAGGACTTAGGCTCATCAGAATCTGGTGATTTTGAGACATGGAAGACCCCATCATCGGGTAGTTCTATGACCAGAGGCTAATCATCTTCGAGAGGAGCCTTTGCTAGTTTATCGGCTATGACTTGACCTTTGATGGATTTCTTTTCAATAAAATCTATGTCAAACTCCGTCAACAACATGATCCATTTCACCGTGCGGCTACTATGATAAGTATGACTCATAATGTACCACAATGGATTCTCCTTAGACACAACATACATCGTATTGCTGAGCATTTAGTGGCATAGATTTTTTGTAGCAAACACCACTTCCAAGTAGATCTTCTCAATGTATGCATAGTTAAGTTCATAACTGACCAAGGTGTGGCTAAGGTAATAAGTAGCCTATTCTTTGTGAAGTTCATTTTTTTGGGCTAGCATGGCGCCCAGTGCCACCTCAGTAGCTGAGATGTATAAGTAGAATGACACTCTTGGTCTAGGTGGTGCCAATACTGGTAGTGAAGCCAAGTATTGTTTAATGTCATCAAAGGCTGACTGGCACTCGTCATCCCAGTGAAATGCTACACCCTTATGCAATAATTTATTCATGGGTCGGCACTTGTCAGATAGCTACACTATGAAGTGCTTAATTGATGCGACCTTTCCCTATAGGCTTCTGAGCTATTTAATGGTTGTTGGGGGGAGCATTTCAAGGATTACCTTGAATTTGTTTGGGTCCACCTCGATGCCTCGCTTTGAGACTATGAAACCCAAGAGTTTTCCAGATGTGATTCCAAATATGCACTTCTTGGGATTCAATCTGACTTTATGTTCCATGAGGCAATCGAGGATCTTGCTTAAGTCATCGAGATGATTTGGGCGCAAAAGAGATTTGGCCAACAAATCATCCATGTAATATTCCAAATTTTTATGCATGTAATCATGGAAGATGTATGTCATGGCACGTTGGTAGGTGGCACCAGCATTTTTAATGCCAAAGGGCATGACATTATAACAAAATGTCCCCCAAGGCATCGTGAACGCCATTTTTAGTTGGTCCTTGGGATTGATACGAATTTGATTGTATCCTGAGAAACCATCCATGAGGGATAGCATTTCGTGACCTGTTGTAGCATCTACCAATGCATCAATGCTTTGCAAGGGGAAATCATCTTTAGGACTCGCTTTTGTTTAGATCTCAAAAATTAGTGCATATGTGAATCCTCCCATCAAGCTTCTTAACGGGCACCATGTTGGACAACCATGGTGGGTAATCCACGTAGATGACAAAATGTGCATCCAACAACTTTTGCAACTCATATTTGACCATTAAGGCCACTATTGGGTGCATATTACGTAGTTTTTACTTAACGGGCTTGAATTTCGGATCAAGCATTAGGTTATGCATGACTAGATATGGATCTAGCCCCAACATATCTTTGTAGGACCATGCAAAAACCTCCTTATTCTCTTTGAGAAGGGTAATGTAGTTGGCTTGCTCTTCAGGGGATAAGCTTACCCCCAGCTTGATGATCTATGGATTCATTGGATCCGAGCCAATGTCTATGTCAATCATCTCCTCGACTGACATGTGGGATCCATCCTCCAACTGGTGTGGAGTTGGGATCAAATGGATATCATTTGCTGAGTTCAAATCTACGTTGGGAACCTCGGGTTCCTCCTCAGCATGGAAGATATCCTGAGTTGGCTCTAGGGTGAAATGGAGCATTTCATCGAAAATACAATACTCTGATGGGGATATTGGTAAATTGACGTGATCCTAGTCTATGGCATCTATGTCTAGATACAATGACTATGTTGGATTGGCCGGATTGTGGATGGGGGCGGTTAAATCAATGGAGATCATGTTGATGAAATGATTTTGGTCTCCATTACCACGGGCATGATGATTCAAACATTCTGGATGTTCTCTATGCTTCGGGTCTAGCTCTAGAGGTATTGGCATGAATGGATCGGCCCTATGTGCAAAAAGGAAGACAGGGTCTACCCTTGACACTGATATCGATATAGGGTCTCTAGGTGGAAGGTGTTCTCCGTATGCCCAAAGTGGCAGATTCAACACTTGGTCCCACCACATTGGGTCTATGTACCACTCATGCCCTAGAACTATGTTTAGCTATTCAAATATATCGTTAATATCCAAGGGGTATTGTTGTTGTCGCATATGATTGAGATAGGCTATCTCAGTTTCATCTTCGTAATCACTGTCGGAGATCCAAAGGCCTTCGTTGGCTCCAACAACTATGTGTGACATTAGAGGCTCGTCTTGCTCGAGCAAATTGATCTGGCCCCATTGGGGTTGTTTCACTCTCTACGGTAGGGCCTGATTGTCTTGTGGTGGCACTTGCTCGATGGGAGCCACCAAAGGGAACATTGCCAAGAGGCTTTCCTGATAATCATCCATGGGGGTCACTTGTGAGTGATTGCTATCTGATTCAAAGGGATCCCATGGTGCTACCTCATATTCTGACTCGTCTTCTGATGATCCTTCTTGACCTTGTCTACACCTCTCTTTTAGGTGTGTTCTTGAACTTTCTCCTCTTTCAAGTGAAGGGAAAGGGTTGTTAGGGTCAACAAGGTTGGTTGTCAACATTGGGAGATAATCTCCCAGTGTGTATGTCGTGTTAGGGTTGGCATATGGATCTAATGCCAATTCCCCCCTGTTGCCTATCCCTAGGCCTTGCATGTTTTCTACCAAGATGTCCAAGGGGAGGGGGTGGTTGAACCCTACTCCTGACTTGTCATATGGCATCTGATATCTTGGTTGGCAAAGAACACGCACTCCTTGCTCATATCTGCCTAACCCATATCCATGCCAATTGCATTGGCCAAGGTATCTCAAAGCGAAGTCTGGGTTAGACAAATAATTGACATCTTTCACAAAGGGCTCTTCATATTCACCCTCTTGCATGTATGGCACAATACTCTTCATCTTCACCCTCTTGCATGTATGGCTCAATACCATGATCAAGGCCCCCATACACAAAGTTTGTCTGGTTTGGTGGGTAGCCTAGAGGAACAATAGTACCAATGGGGAGGCGAGGTCTCCCCATGTCCTGCATGGACTCTAGTGTGGGTGTTGCTACAATATTCCACACCAGATACTCCCCCAGGCCCGTATTGGCCATTTCAACGATGATTGTTGGCAATTGAGGGGGAGGGAATGAAAGTTCTTCCGGAGTCCACTCCATGTCGGGTGAACTAGGAGCCTCGACTTCCATTCTTTTAGGCATATCCTCAGTAGAGATAGTTGATACTAATGGTGGTGCCTCTTCCAGGGGTTTCTTCCCTTTATCCTTCTGTGTGGCCACCGTAGGTGGCATCGTTGGTGAAGGACCAGCCGATGAAGATGGACCCGACTATGGTTTTGATGGGCTTGCCAACGGGGATGCCTGCAAAATTAGACCTTGTTTAGATGGATTCAACTAAAAATCCAAATGCATTGATGGAAGGGTCGATTGCGGCATTAGTTGTACCGCATTGCAATACTTGAAGGGTTCCAAGTCCGTCGGGACTACATGCACCTCCCCTTCAAATGTATACTTTAAGCACTGATGATCTATCGAAGGGACACACTTCATGTCCCTGATCCATGGCCAACCCAACAAGATGTTATAAGCCATCTCACCTTCCAAAATATGGCACAATGTAGGTATAGTCTTTTGTCCCACCTGGATGGGTAGAATAATTGTGCCAATTGTCGAGCATATCACATCATTGAATGCTCGTAGAGTGTAGGTGGAAGCCATGATGTGAGATGCTAGAAAATTTAGGTGTTTCAATGTCATTGTTGTGATGATATTACTGGATGAGCCAGTGTCTACCAACACCCTCTTATACGGGATCCCATTGACCCACGCGATAACATGCAGGGGTGGATCCACCATATCATCAGCCACTAATTTCACTTCGTCTTCTCGAAAGGTGATGACTGGCTTAGTGCATCGTTTGACATGTCCCACAAAGTTTTTGAAGGAATTTGCTTCATGGGGCTGCAACTCGATGGATTTCAATATCTCCATTAGAGCCTCCCGATGGGGCGTTGATTGTTGTATGAGCTCGTATATGGAGAGCCTAGCCGACGTGGTCCTCAAGATCTGAGTGAGTTTGGTCTAAATTATGGCCATGGGTTTAGGCGAAGGAGGTTGTGTAAGGTGTTGTTGCGGTTGCGACATTGTTGGTACCTCTCTTGTAGCTATCATGGGGGTAGCTACACTCGGATACCTCCTGTTCCGAGTCACTATACTGATCATCCCTACATACCCCTGCATGGGGCAGTTCTGTGTGACCTCATTGACTTGTAGGGTCTTTTCCTGTGCATCATGGGTAGGCAAGGGGTCCTTAAAGACCTCCATTTGTTGGTTTCTTGGTGCCATGGGATTATCCACCGCTAATGTCTTGTTATCAATTAGGTCTTGCACCAAGCCCTTAAACTTCCAACAGGCATTAAGGTCATGTCCCTTCCACCTATGGAACCTATAGTACAAATATTCCCTATAGCCCTTAGGTTTTGGTGCATTGGGATCCATGGGTTGGATCTCGGGAAGGTTGATCAAGTTTATCGCTGACAAGCGATCAAACAAGGAGTCTCTGGACTCTGTGTAAGGTGTGAATTGTCACCTAGGGCGACGTTGCTGATTTTGTTCTTGCCTCTAATTTTCTTGGTCATAACTGTTAAGAGGCACCGCCTGATAGTTAGCCTTTTGGGGATGTGTTGCTTGTGCAGGCTTGGGGACATTGATAGCAACCTGATTGACCACAACGGGTTTCTGTTGTGTGGTCCCTATTTTGGTGTTCTTAGACCATTCTTTCTTTTTTGGCTTGGCTATCTCACCATCCTGAATCTTGATCTCTTCAATGATTCTAGCTTGTGCTAGAGCTTCCTCTAAGGTGGCATATTGCTGCAGCTGCAATAGCACTGAGATCAATCTCAAATAGCTCTTTGAGAACATTTGTGTGAGGTTGGACATAGGAGGGAGGTAGGGTAGCTTTGAAAGCAAAGTCCTCCATCGGTTCCCATAGGCCACCATGGTTTCTTCCTCATACTACCTGAGGCTAGATAGGTCACTTAGTGATGCCTTCTTCTTAGTGTTGAAGGCGAAGCGTTCGAGGAATGCATCCACTAGCTGATCTAAGTTGCTAATGCTATGCTTTGGAAATTGAGTAAACCAATCCAAGGTAGGGCCTACGAACGTGGTGATAAATGTTCTCAATAGCAAAGCATCATTATCCTGAATGCCAAAGCATTGGCTCAGGAATCTAGTCACATGCTCTTGGGCATCCTCCTCACCTCTAAAGATTGCCAACGGAGGTAGCTTAAAGTGTTCAGGGTAAGGGGTTGCTAGCACTGACAGATGCACAGGATGACTGCGGAGTTGGCATAACATAGGCTTTTGGGGCCCAGAAGTCTTGGTCCCCATAGACTCCAAATGCTCTAGCAACGCTTTATATGCATTGAAATATTTAATCTCTTACTCCTTAGTTTTCTCCCATTGTGGGTTGTGGGAAACTTGAGGCCTATGGAGGGGTGGCCGGATAGCGGCCCCTCCACATTGGTAGGGCATTTTGGCCCGCTCTTCTTCTTGCTCATACTCCTCATAGGCTTCTTGAGGAGTTTCTGGATGAGACCTATGACCATGGGTGGGTCCCCACGGAGGGAGCCCATCATTGTTCCTTGGAGTGGCCTCCCACTCAGGTCTAGGAGGTCTCGGAGGTAGCACTTGGTAAGGTCATGGAGACCGGTCTCGCACCAAGGGGTTGCACCTCTCATATGGTTCTACTCTTTGGGTGTGAGGGGTTGGAACCCTCTTAGGCATAGTGTTATGGAGCAGCTCATCTGTCTGGCATCGAATGTGCTCTTTTATAAGGCGATATAGATGCTCTAGCTGCTATTGGTCTTGCTCAAGCTACGTAATCTAAACTTGGTGAGTGACATGTCTGGCAATTTCTAGGTCGATTTGTTCTGCCATATTGAGTCTAGGAGGCCTAGATGCCTCTCCTATACATTTATCTAAGTAGCAGTGATTCGAGATCTCTATAGGTTGCTTCCATCTGTCGAGGTTGGTGGCATTCACTTGAGGCTCTGGACTTGTTAGGTGATTCTGGTAGATAGCAGGTGTGGAGGTGCATTGCTCCCATGCTGTGTATTGCTCTTGAGGAATGTAATGGTCTTCCTCATGCTCCCTTTCATATACATGAAAGGGGCAGGTAGAGTTGGCTCACCCTATTTGAAGCACCTTGTGCTCTGGATTTTGTCTATTGTTCCTAATAGTGATGGGTGGTAAAGGAGGGATGACATAATCATGTGGCCTCTCCTCATGGACCCTCTGCTATTCTAGCACTTCATCATGTGGTGGCCACTCATACCGAGCTTCCAAGGGAGCCTTCCCATTTATATTGAGTGCCACATGTAAGGACTCCTCCTGAAAGGGTCTATGTTGGATGGGAGTGTCCCTCAAGGGGGTGCCTCTATAGTCCCATTCTGAAATGGCATGATGTGGACTCTCTTGTGGGTCAGGCCACCAAGGTGGTATGACCAAATCCTTGGGGCTATAGCAGAGGCAACTTGTGCCTCCCTGCACACTCTCTGCAGCTCCTGCCCATGATTGGGCTTGGCTACGGGTGTACACCATGGTGGTGCTTTCCTACAAGGTGCATAGATTTTTATTTATTTTTATGATTTTTTTTTTTTTCTACACTAAATAGAAAATATCACACACGCAAAGCAATGATTATCTCATTTAAATATTAAAGGTGTGCCCTAAACCTAGTTTAGTGTGTTTTGATTTTGTTTTGAAAGATTTTGTAAAGAACATTTAAATGCAATATGATGGCTCTTATGGCTCCCAAAAATGGTCGCCCCTTCGATATACCATTTCTAGGCCGATATACCAACCTCTCTATATACCCGCCCTTACGTGAGGGAAAATTTTGGTACATGAGAGCAGATGGTACGTGGAACATAGGCGGTATGGAAGGGGAATCACCCTATTTTTGACACCTACCATAGAAGACTTATCCTCATGCACTGGGAATCACCCTAGCTACACTCGATCAGCTTTCATCAGGATTTACGTCTAGCAACAGTAGCGATCGGGGTTATGAATGCAAAATTCAAGCCAAGGTGGTGATGAAATCCACCGTTGGTCTTGATCAAGGGCTAGGGTTTTACGACCAACTCCTTGGTGTTTATGTTGCCACATGATGTGTGGGGTTCTTTTTATTTTGCATGAAAGAAAATAAACATGCAGTGCAACTTTTCCTAAGCAAGCAGAGAACCAAAAAAATAGGAAACAAAAAACAGGAAATGACAGAAGGAGTTCAAGACCCTTACCTCTTCTCTGCCCAAATCTATTGGTTCTAAGTTTCTATCCTGAAACTACATAGACATCTATTCATCCCGGGGTGGGATGAATAACAGGACCGTATTCATCACAGGGTGGGGCAAATGCCCATTCATCCCTAGGTAAGATGAATTACAGCTCTGTATTCACCACAGGCTGGAACGAACAACAGTCTAGCATTTGAAAACTCGGTACCTGCAAGCAAAAAAACAATCAAGTTTTGATCAAATTTTTGATCTTGAAAATAGAGGACAAGGGTCCCACCGTGATCGCCACTGAAAGCACGAGGATATGGAAATGAAAAGGAAACTCCAAGTGCGATGCAAACAGAACTAAACTTAACGCTAAGTCCTATGAATTGAAAGTGCATGAAAGGAGAGAAAGCATGAACGAATCAAAACGAAACAAAAAGCCAATAACAAAGACAACCCTTTTTATTGATGCATTTTAGAACTCGGTTACAATTCACCTCCTCCATTTTTAGGGGCTAGGAGCGTTAAATATGTGTTCTTGTTACATCCATAAATGCTATTCCTTCTTTTGCGTGCCCACATGTAAAATGGGTGAACCAAACATCACCACCGCTTGCGTTGATGAGTCTTGACTCCTTGCTACTCCTCTAATGTCCAGATCCTACATTCAAGGAAACAAGGAATAGTCAGTAGCACCTGTAGATGAAATACAACATGCAATCCCCAAGCCTAAGATTAGTGCCTACAAAGAATTAAATAAAGCGATGACTAAAATGAATCCAAATGAGCTGAAAACTTCACAGAGGCATGAAAACATCACCTGGAAGGCATTGCAAAGAGAACAGTCAGGAAATTCCTCACAGATTTGTATTCACTCCGAGGCGGGACGAATAAACCTGCAATAAATTGTCAGAAAGCATAGTCCCAAATGTCTTATCCCGGAGGCTCCAAATCACCTACAAAGTTGGGTTTAGCTAATTGGGGGCATTTTGGGAAGACCCAGAAGGTCATATTTTCCCAATTTTGCCTCTACCACCAGGAATTTGATGATGCTACCTGCACGTTAGTAAAGGCGAGAAATGATAGAAACATGATCAAAATTGCTCAAAACAATGTGAAATTTAAATGACAACCTATCTAAGAAGCATAAAATCGAGTGCAAAAATAATAGAAGGGAAATCTACCACATATTTCTAATCACTCCGGGGTGGGGTGATTAGAGTTGCAGCATTGTGGGGGGGCACCCGGGGGCAGGATGCCCACCGTTTGGGGCCCGATTTCGGCACCAATCCACTTGGGATGGGTCCAAAATCTCTTGTGGGGTGTTTTAGGCAAATTTAGTAGGATTTTGTGGCCAAATGTCAGGTTTGGGTTTTGGATTTGTGCTTCCAATACCCACCCTATGACCTCTCTTCCAAAATAGATCAAGGATGTGAAAGGCACAAATCAAAAGGTGTATGTATGGAAGTAAAATGACAACACTTTGTTTCTCAAAATGCTCCTTCTCCCATGCTTTTGTGGTGAGAAAACTCACCAATTTATAGACTTGGAGGTCTCTTTGGATGAGCATGCAGAGGTGCCACTTGGCAATCATGCCTTCCTAGGAGGGAGGATATTCCTCCCTAATTAGGGGCCTCATGGCTGCCTCTGTAATTGCCTCTAACGCTAAAAAATGCTCACTCACACTCCCATGCAAGGAAGGAAGAATTAAGTGGCGGATCTGAGCTGCCATTTGTCAAGATTTGACTTTTTTCTAGTCAAACCTTCTATTCGCCCCACCCTGGAGTGAATACTGCTATTCATCCTTGGGTGGGGCGAATACTAGTTTGTAATCATCCCTGGGTGGAACGAGTATGAAGCAGAGTGCCTGAAGGTGCCAAATTGACTCTTGACCTTCCAAAACTATTATGAGAGTGGTTAGGACCATTGTTTAACCTCTAGGGGCTGCCCTTGGGGCTGTGTGTGTCAGTGCGATCAGTGTTTGTAGTCACATAATCAGATTGGTGTTGTTTTGGTGTCTACAATTTGAATCTATGTTATCATCACTTCTAGTAGCATAAGCCTTCTTTGAACAATCATGACCTATAATCCAATAACTTGTATCACATGTAGTATCTATATGTGTAATAGATTCTTCTATCTTTGTCATGAATTCTAAATCACTAGTGGCATTGCTTGCATCACAATATTTCCTTTTATTTTTACAAGAATCATAATTTGCATATTTTCCTTTTTGAAGAAGATCACTAGTATCTCAACATGCATCCAAAATCAATGGTTTTGATTCTATAGTATTGCAACATGATTCTACCATCATAGGCCTTAAGTAATTTGTATCTAAAGAAGCATATCTCGTCACTGATTTATTCTCTACTTCAAATTTTTCTTGTTTTTTCATCTTAGAAACATTTAGAGTGATATTTTATTTTTTAGATTATTATCCATAGACTAATAGGTATAGTAACAAATATTCATAACAATAATTAACATCATTGAGAATACTTTGCATGTATTTTTGAAGTATTGAAAATTCATCTTTTTCTGCTTCAATGGTTATATCAACAAGATTATTCTTCAATGTATCATCAGTAAACTTGTTTTTCAAATCATTAATCATGTCCTCTTATATTCTATTATTGTCTTTAAGTATTTCATTAGAAATAAATACCATATACATCAAACATCCTATATCACTAGGTAATGTAAAATCACTTTTAGAATTTTAATATATCTTTTGAAGCTTTGCATTCAGATAACTACTAAGTGTTAAGAAATTTTCATTTTTGATTTCTCTTAACATTGATTGTGAGACACTCTTTTCACTTATTGATGTATCCTTTTCAATTTCTTCTATCATGTGTTGTGTATGGAATTTTAATCTTTCCAACCTTTCTAAAATTTCTTGAATGTCTAATTTTTCTTGGACACATAGGTTTTCTTTTTCAAATGTTTTTAATAACTCATGCCTTTCATTTGTATTATTTTTCATTTGATTTTTAGTACATGTCATTTATGAACCCAACTATGCCACCTATAAAATCAAGATCGAGGATTAGAATATGTGAATGAGGACCCTCTAGAAACTATCTAAATATTTAAGGTAGTTGTATAAGGACATTAAAAATGTATATCATGGTTTGATTTATCTTAATATTAAAATTATCTATGAAAATCCTATTAAAAAAACTTTGAATCCAAAAGAGCTACTATCCATGTTTTTGTAGCCTTTTTTTTATTAGATAGAAAAAAGTTTTTGAAAGGAATCTTGAAGCATTTACAAGTAGGAGCCAAAAAGAACTTGACTAAAGGAAAAAAAGTAGAGGATATCCACCTAAAAAACAATGATCAAAAGGAGCTTAAAGGATATCAACCACAATGGAAAAGGGAAAACTAAACAATTAGGATAGAGAAAAAGGATATCATTAAAGGTGCAAACATTCCAAGTTTTTGTAGCCTTTTTTACCATATTGAGTCTACACAAATTAGTAGACTGTAGGTAGATCAAACTAACTTGAACATGGAAATTTTTTATATCATTAATGAATTCAAAAATTTAGAAGAGAACAACCACATTCCAAAGGAAGTACCAATGAAAAGGATTTTTTTTAATCTTCTTAATATTGCATTCAAAAATGTCTTTGAAGCTTATGAGATAATCGATGATGAATTTGAGATGATTCAAGTACACTTTATTAAAAAAATTATTCTATATCTTGATAATGTGTTCCAATAATTTCCTCACCATCAAGCTCAATGACAAAAGCACACGATTCAATTTCTCACCATCCAAGATTATACAAATACAATGCTTCAATATGAAGCTAAAAATAATCTAAAGCAAGTAGAGAAGAAATCCAAGAATCCTTTCAAGATGCTCATTTATTTTTTATAAGGACACAAGGAATAATTTTTCAATTATATACTAATAAGCTTGAAGAGGAATCCAATTTTTTTTTTTGATGCTACTCTCTTCTATTCCTAGGGTGAGGATGATGATAATTATGAAACCTCATTGGCACATATTTCTATTCAATGAACATATTGGACATCGACATACTCTATAAAGTAGATTTTAGGTTTAGAGGTAACTAGGCACATGACTATGAACCACCATCACTTGCATGGCTATAGTATTGGTCATTCTAGAGAATGTGGTTATTGTAAATAATTTATATTTTAGGCGGTAAGATGTGGTGAGGTTATACTTCCTTCCTCCTTGCATGCTAAAGTTCATGTTTGAAGAGTGGACCTCAATGTCATTTTAATATATTGCATCACTCTTACAAATATAAATATTGAGTTTTGGCCAAAACAATAGGTGAGGGCATTGATAATAGCTTTAAGATAATTCTTGTAGAATATTGTGATGAGTTGGATAATATGTATAAGCTTTATGACCATCCATTTTATACTTCCT
Source organism: Wollemia nobilis (assembly GCA_028583015.1). Classification (NCBI taxonomy): domain Eukaryota; kingdom Viridiplantae; phylum Streptophyta; class Pinopsida; order Araucariales; family Araucariaceae; genus Wollemia; species Wollemia nobilis. The sequence goes on from JAQPPZ010001423.1 coordinate 6,529,561, forward strand.
CCTACAATAAGAAATACTTTATGGCTATAGTTGCATGAGTAGATGATATTAGGAAGTGATGACATCTTAGATGTGGGTATGTGGGCTATGTATCTTTGAGGCCCATGAGTCAATATTAGTTCACTATCAATACTTCTCCTATTTATCTTCCTAGTGGTATTTATGAGGGATGTCTCTTAGGGAAGCATCAACAAGATTTCCTTCAAAAGGTATTACTAGGTGTGTTATACAATCCTTAGATATTATTAATAGTGATAGTTATGGACCCATAGGGGCACCATATTTTTCCAAGAATACATATTCTATCACCATTATTGATGATTTTTATAGATATGTATGGTAGTACACCATTTATTCTAAAGATGAAGCATTTGGTAAGTTCAAGGACTTCAAGTATCTTATGGATAACTAGTTCAAGAGGAAAATCAAGTGCTTACAAATATATAGAGGAGGTAAATATGTTAGTCATATTTTGTTCTAATTTTGTAGACTTGTGTGACATTTATTTTTAGAGGATTGTTTACTATAGAATAGAATGATATGGCTAAGTATAATAACAAGGTTACTATGGAGATGGCTAGATTTACATGGCACACCAAGTAGATAGATCCTAAATCCAAAATTATAGACCAAGTAAGATTTTATTGGTTAGGAGAAGAATCAAAAGGTACAGTGGGTTGCCAAGGGATGCCCTTAGAAGGAGGGAATTGGCTATTTGTAGTTATTTTCTTTCTTTATTAGGATGGAATCTATTTGAATGATTATTATTATTGTTGTCTCTTATGGATGAGAGGTACACTAGATGGATGAAGAATGCTTTTCTTCATGGTGATATCTAAAAGAATATTTATATGTGGTAGCCACCTACTTTTGAGCTTGATGGACCTACTTCCTTGGTATGTTAGTTAAAAATGTGCTTGTATGGGAGTAACTAGGCTATTCAAACTTTGTATGAAAATGTTAATTACTTATTTCTTAATTATGGATTAAATTAGATACGAGGTAGAGAAATATTTTATATTAAGCATAAATATTATTTGATTTTAGTGATTATGTTATATGTTGATGACTTTATCATCATAAAAATCTCAACATATATGATCTAGAAGATAAAATCAGGACTTCATGATAATTTTGAGATGACATATTTGGGTCTTACTTATTATTGTTTGAGGATTATGATTGATCTATTAGCCTGTAAGATCATAAATTCTCCTCCAAATTAAGCTCTAAATATTATACAATAATTTAGGATGGAGGATTTCCAAACTACTTAAATTTTCTTTGTTTTTGGTTTGAATATGAAAGTATATCATACTATTCCTTTACTAAATTCTACTTGATACCCAAAATCTATTGGGAACTTCTCTATATCACCCACATATACTCAATTATTACATTAGATTTTAGTTATTTTTCTAAATATATGTAGGCACCCCATGAGTCACTAGACGATAGTCAATCAAATCCTTTAGTATATCATAGGTATATATCCAATTGATATTTACTAATAAATTGGAGCTTATTTGGTCTTGACATGATTTTTTGATATAGATTTGGTAGATGAGTTACACCAATGCACTCTAATATTGGATTTATTTTTTTTACTTGGATTTGAATTGCACTCTTGGTGTTGTAAATGACAATCCATCATATCTCAATCTCCTATAAAATATAAATATTATGCTACCATTGTGGTCACTATGCATATTTGCTGGATACTCATGTTTTGTAGTTAGATATTCCTTAGCAATTTTTATTCACTCTTTATTATGAAAAACAAAGTTCCATAAATCTCATCTAAAATTTAGTATTTCACTAGTGGACTAAACACATTGAGATTTGGTTGTACTATGTCAATTATATGTCTATGGATGATTAATATAGTCTATGTATTATCAATAAAATAGGCAATGAGTATCCCAAATAAGGTCATCCTTGAGGTTCTTTCTGTATTATTGTAGGAGTATCTTGGATTAAGAGAGTGTACCTTAATGTAGGATGACAAATAAAAGTTTCTTTGTGTCAATCATTTAGTGTAATATGGGTGTTAGAATATGTAGTTTAAATTTTCACTTGGGGTTATATTTATTTTATAGTCATTCATTCCCTTGTACACCTTATATAGGTGGTTCATTGTAATATTTTGTCATTGAACCTAAAGGTCAAATTTTAACATTGGCCTAAAAGAGACATGTAATCAAGTATTTATAACCCTTGAGAACAAATAATTTTTCATCAATTAAAGTTTTATTATTTCCTATAATGATATTATTTTGGTATTTGTGGACACTATTTATATTTCCTTGTATTCTCTTTGAGTTCCTATTTCTAAGTAATAGGTTTATTTCGTTCATTTGTAGAAAGTATTGTGAAATCCAACACATGAATCAAAATATTTTATAAAGTATTATAAAAATACATTTATTTGATTAGTTGTTTTGTATATATTATCATTGAATTTATTATAATACATTATTTTTATTGAGGGATAACTATACATATTGTGTTGGATCTATAAAATATTCATTATATAGAATAGTACACATTGATTTCTATATTTTTCATTCATATTTAATATATAATGGCCAATGACACTACTCAAGGCATGGAAGGTTAGCATGGCATAACATATATATATTTTTTAAGGACAAATAATTAAAGATGCTACTCAATGAGAGGTACTTGTAGGCTTTAAAGTATATTTTTATTTTACTATAGGTATATTTTTTATTTCCATTATTTTATGATGCATATTAGCTTAGAGGTAAAGGATGTAATGTTCATAAATAGTTCCACCATTTTATTGTAAGTCCTCCAAATTTACCAAATTTGAAATATAATAAAAATTGAAGTATGTTGTTCATATGATAAAGGAATCTATAAAAGATTTTTTCAAAATTATTTATAATGTAATGAATCACTCCTTTTTTACTTGTGATGCCTTATAGGTATACCTTTAAGTATATACTACCTAGTGCTCATCATCATGATTTTTTATTTTCTTAGTTTCTACATATATTATTTCTAGTAGATGGAGAAACTCATCTCATCCCATAGATTGAAAATGAAATGCAATTATAATTTTTGGATATTATGCATATTTTAATGTTGAAATTGTATAAAGAAAAAATATACAAGCAAAATCCAACATTATGATAGGAGTAGATGGACTCCATGAGAAAAAATAGAAACAAATATCTTCACTTACCCTAATGTTATCCATATACATGTGTTTATATATATGATTTGGTCCATGAGTGTATACTCTAGATGAATTATTATAGCTATCTATTGGGTTAATGTATGAATTCTACCACTCATAGAGTATAAAATAAATTTATTCGTAACCCCCCTAGATAAATTTATTTTTCAATAACCAATGACTAATATGCAAACCTTATGGTACTTATTTCAAACCTAGGTATTACAATAAAATCCATACTATAAGACTCATGTAATATCCTTCAAACCTAAAATACTTCTACTGTGGAAAATTTTATCCTCATTTAAGCCTTTGGTAAAGATATACAAAATTTAAACTTTTATCATGTAATACTTAAGATGACCCACTTGTTGAATAAGTTGTCTGATATAGTGATGTTACACCTCAATGTGTTTAGTCCCTATATGAAACATTGTAATATTAGCAATATTAATGGTAATATGATCATCATAATATGATATAGTAGGTTATGCTTGATGCTATTGCAACTAAAAAAGCAAAATTATTAACTAAACATGTTTGCTACCTTATTCTTTGTTATGTATCTACTTCTATTATAAACAAGGTGATCTTACTTTATTTATTACTACACCAAGATATAGGAGTAGAGCCAAGTGAGAAAATATAACTTCAGGTGGACTTGGTATCATCTGCACAACTTTCCCAATCCAATTTCAAGTATTATATAAGAAAATAATCTATATTAGATAGTTCTTAATACCCATGTTAAATGTGCCTTGCACATACCTTTATACTCTCTTTATAGATTTTAAATGCAAATATTTTGGAGAAGTTATAAATCTAGACATCACACTAATGACATAGGAAATATGGACTTGTATGAGTCTTATTTCAAGTTACTAGAATTTTTTTTGTAGTGAATTCAATATACTTCATCACCTTCTATTTACTAGCTTAACTTTGTACATATAAAATTGGAGTAGTTACTTTGTACAATTTAATTTTTTGAATATCATAAAAAATTCCAAGCATATTTAATCTATGAAAGGAGAATACCATCTTCAATTTGTTATAATACAAATCTCAAAAATTTATGAAGAAGTCCCAAGTTTATTATTTCATACCTATACCTCAATTGTAACTTCACTTTGATGATATTATATTGATTATTACTTGTGATCATGATATCATTCACATAGAATACAATGATCATTGCATTGTTGATAGCCTTCATATACAAAATTAGATCATAAGGACTATTGTTAAGCACTTCAAGTTTAATTTATTCACCAATATTTTTATACCAAGTTATAAAATCTTGCTTCAATGCATATAGTACCTTTGTTAATTTTCATACCAAGTGTTTTTTACCTATTTTTTAAATTGATTTGAATGAATCATATATATTTATTTTTCTATTTCATAATTAGAAAAATCATCCTTATTATTCATTCAATGAATTTCCCATATAGAATAATATTCAAATTCAATGACTATCATTTTAGTACTAATTTTAGCAACTTGAGAAAAATTTTCTCCATATTCAATTACTTTTTTTTTTAAATTAACCCTTAGACATAATTATTACCTTATGTTTTTCTATACACCCATCATAAATATACTTAGTCTTGTACTTCTGTTCACTACCAACTACTCTTTTTTGTTAGCTAATGCCACCAGCTTCTAAGTCTATTTTTTGATCAAAGACTTATATTCATCTTGCATAGGATGATTCTATTCCATTTTTCCATAATATTTCTCATAATTTTAAGGATAACTACTTTCCATAATTATGGCCATTAAGGCATAATTGACAATTTCAATATTCTATTTTAACCTAATAGATATTTACATAGAATAGTTGAAGTGTTATTATCTTTATGGGAGGACTTTCTTCACCATCAAAGCATTTTTATTTGAATTATCACTTATTTTAAAATTGAATTTATTTTGTATCAATAATTGTAACTCGAGGAGGATGAAATGGAGGAGTTAAGAGACTACCTTCAATGCCTTCATTAAAATTAATATCATTTATAATGAAGATGTTATTATATTTTAAATCATATAACATGTATCGCTTATTTTGATCACCATATTCAAAAACATACACTTAATACGTTTGTTGTCAAAATTTCTAGCTCTTATTTCATCTAGCATACAATCATATGCTTCATAATCAAATACTCTAGGGTAACCCACATTTGGTTTGTTTCCACTCCATGATTTTTTTGGTGTGATAATGTTAAGAAGTCTATTTTGAATATGTGCATTTAGATTCAAAATTTATACCTAAATTTACAAAGGTAAGTTCAAATATTGAATCATTAACCAAGTCACTTTAACATAAATATGAATTTGTATTGACAACTTCTACGTAAAGTTCCAAAGGCAAGTCCATAGATTGAATCATGAACCAAGTCATTTTTATAGATATGATATATGAATTCTATTTTGAATATGTGAATTGTATTCACAACTTCTACCTAAATATCCAAAGGCAAATTCATATATTGAATCATGAACCAAGTCATTTTAACCAAGGTTTTGATTTTCTTTTCAAACACTTTATCCTATTGCAAGGTGAACCTATTTTTTGTTTCCCTCCAAGTGTCATATTTTTCACAAAAATACATGAAGTGTTAATAACATAGTCTCCTCCATTATTTATTATTATTCTTTTTATTCTTTTGTTACTCTAATTTTCCACTACGAGCTTAAAAAATTTATACTTTTCGAATAATCCAGGCTTGTTATAAGAAAAGTATACCTAGATATTTCTAAATATATATATATATATATATATATATATATATATATATAAAGTTTAACATATAATTTTCATCTTTTTTTAATTGAGGATTTATGGGCCACATAAGTTACTATGAACTAGCTCAATTTGTTCTCTTTATCTTGATGCACACCTTTCAAATGTGTCTCTATGTTGTTTTCAAACCATGCAATCTTCATAAACATATGTTTGATTTGATCCAAGGGATGCCAAGAGCCATATATATATTTGGAAATGTAGATAACCTATGATAATTTAAGTGTTCAAACATTTGGTTCCACATTTTATAATATAATAATTCATTGTCCCATAAGCATCCTTGTTGGTATGTGACAAAATATATTTATATTGCATTTTATTTAATTCCTACTTTCATTATTTTGTATCCATCTCTTATATTTTTAATCAAACACTTATCTTGATAAAATACTCATATTTTTAGTGCTAAAAACATTGATTCTAAACCAAATATTGAGATCACATAAAACATTTGACACTTTTTTGAGGTTATTTAACACTATTTCTAAAGACTTTTAGAAACATTTCCCCCCAAAACTAAGGTTTTCTTATATTTTTTCATATTTTCTTTTTATTTGTTCTTTTCAAGCATTTAGGCTAGGCACTGGGGCATCTGACAACTTGTTTTTTTTCCCTCCCATTTGGAAAAGTAGATGGATTATTCGAGTGAGGTCCCTAAAACCACCATATATAGCAATGATTCTCCTTCAAGTGTAAAACAACTAACTCCTTCAAATACAACTCGTAGTCCAAGACTAGGAAGAGACCCAATGTGGAAGCATGGGCTTGAGGAAAATTATTGAATAAAATATTTTGTAAACACACTAATGACATGTGAGGAGGCATCCATAATCTCAAATATCATTTTATTGGGAAACCCAGACATGATGTTGACTCCTATCCTAGATAATTTGATTATAAATTAAATAAAGGCTTCGTTGTGCACTAAATATGCCAAATAAATTGATTTAAAGGATAAGAGTTGCTGTGGAACATGGAATTAGGCCTTGGGTCTCTTTTTGGGGGGATGAGATTATATTTAAACATATCAATACCATAATAAAATCTATTCTTATCCCTTATATTTTCTTAGGTAGTACTAGTGGAACTAAGAGGAGTGTTGGATGAGGCTCTGGCATAAGATAAAATTTACTTCAAACTACTACATGGGGGAGAGACAAGGAAAATAATGTAAGAACAAATGTAGATAATTTTTGGTATTATTGTAGAAATCCTTCCAATTATGCAAATAATAACTATTTCTAATCCCTAGAAAATAAATCAAGTGAATTTCAAAAAAAAGGATTAAACCACCTTCCATAAAATATTTTAGTGGACCCTTGTTGGAGGAGTGTGTCATCAACACATGTGCTTTTGTAGAAGAGTAAAGAAAGACATGGAGGACAAGAGGCTACATCATTATTTCTAGTGGATTGATAAATTAAAGAAACCAAATGCTATTTAACTTCATGGTGGCTTCAAGTGGATCTATTGTCTTCTAAAATTTGGTTGATGCCTCACTATGGGTGAAAATGGATAGCTTTTATTCATTTTTTGGATGAGGTTGTGCTAGAAATAGGAGTGAATAAAGTTATCCAAGTATTGATAGATAATGTAGAAGCATATGCATATATAGGTAGACTTATCAAGGAGATTTTCCCCCCTAATTTTTGGAGCTTGTGTGCTTTCCATTTCATTAACCTCATGCTTGAGGGCGTTGACAACATGACATGGGTGAAGACCATGGTAGAAAGGGTGAAGAACATTACATGGTTTATCTATAACCACACATGGGAATTTAACTTAATCAAGGATAATAACAATGGTATGTATATTATTTGCCTAGGGATCACTTTATTTACCTCTAATTTCATCTCCTTACAAAGCCTTCTAACGATATCATTTGATTTGAAGTGGATCTTTGTGAGCAAGGAACAAAATACCTCATTGTTTCATTGAAAAGGGAAGGAGTAGTAGATCTATAGGCATGTGTTTAGTAATTTATTTTGGGTTAGCATCTAGAAAATTCTTGAGGTAATTGCTTTTTTAGTTCAAATTTAAATTTTGAAATCTTATTTTATACTTGAAAAAATTAGAATTACTTTTTTATATATATATTTTTGATAGATTAAAAAAGGGGGTTTGGAAAGGGACCCCAAACCTTTTACAAAGGAATAAATATTTTACAAATGATTAATACAAAAGGAGGCCATCTCAATAGATATGACTTCAGTAGACCAAAATGAGGCAGTCTCAATAGAGACGATCTCAACAAAACAATAAATAAAGGTTACCACTAAGATAAAAAAACCCATAACCATGGGACATAGATAAAAAGAGTGAAGAGCAGCAAAGAGACGTAAAAACTCAAAAAAATGCCACTACCATAGAAAAATAGGCTACTCAAAAGTTTTAGGATGATCTTGCTCAATACCTTGAGCATTGTGCTCGACATATGAAGCCTAGATGTTTTCATATTTCTAGTTTTTGATGGTGCTAAGCATCTTACCAGTCTGAAGGAGCATAGTCGAGGGAGAGCTTAGAAGTTCCCCAATATTGGGTAGGGGATAATGATTTAATTTTTATTGGGACTTCTTGAATTTCAAAGAACAAAGTCATTCAAGAACATCCTTGAACTTGAATTTTTTAAACTTCACAAGAGCCTTCTCAGGAGCATCCTCATCTTGATCAATGATAATGAATTTTTAATGCTTCCTCCAAGAAGCCTTGCTCCTTGATGAGCATCGACATGATTCAAATTTGGTAGGGGACAAAGTGTCAACAAAGGAACCAAAGGGATTATTTTCTCTAGCATGATAATAAATTTTTAGTATTTAATATTCAATTATAGATGATAAAATGCTTGATAAGCGTTTTTTCCCTTGTAGATAGTGAAATTTGGTAATGGGTCATCTATATAAGGCAATTAATTGTGCCAAAGAGGCCATTGAGCACTATTATGATGATAGCTAGTGCAAGGATGAATCAATTTGGTACATCATTAATAAGGGATGGATGAGGCACCTTCATCAACTTATTTATGTTGTGGGGTGCTTTTGGAGCTCCAAATTCTTTGTTGGATACACAATATAGTTACTTAATAATATAATACTATATTGATAATTGGTAAAGTCATAAACATATTTTTAGCTAATGTGTGTTTACTATGATGTTTAATAATTAGGGTTAAGGTATATGAAGAGTCTATATAAATGCAATGGTGGAAATAGAATTTAGGTGGAGTATTATTTACAAATAATTTTGGATCATGGAGTGGAGATCTTGTGCACTATTTTTTGTAAGGAATAATATTTGTGTTGCCCTACTTAAAGGGTATTTTCTTATCTTATCTTATGTGGACTAATGATTATGGCTGATATATTTGATATTATACATATTATTAAATAAATCCTATTAATGATAATAAAGGTTCATAACAAATGGTATTAGAGTAGTGATTCTAGGAAAGAGGATGATTGCATTTTTATGCATTACAAAGATAGGAAATTTTTGATAGATAATAAATTGTGCAGAAGAAATAAATATATAGATCAGGGTTATGCATAAGAGATAGGACCCGAAAGGTACTTCTAAAAAATGGCTAATATATTTCAAAAACCTAGTGAATCTTGGCAAACTACATGTATGATGGCATGGTGAATTACCTTAAAAAAAAAAAAAAAATTGGTAAAAAATGGTGAAATTCAAAGTTCTGATCAGAACAGGTGAGAAAGGAGTTTGGCGACATAAGACACTTTCTAAATATTAATCTAGACTTGTACCGGATGCATAATATGATCTAGTTTTAGACCGGATGCATAATATGATCCGATTACGAACTAGATGCATATTATAATCCGATTATAGATAGAATGATCTGGTGAAGGACCGAATGCATAATATGATCTCGGGATGACCCAAATGCATCATACTATCTGGTCAATGACCAGATACATACTATGATTCGATCACATATCGGATGCATAGTTTGGTTTGATCATCGATCAGATGGATAATCTAATCCGCCTTTCGATCGGTAGCATAAAATTATCCTACCGTCGATAATATGCATATTATGATCTGGTCTTGGATCGAGTATATAATTTTCTCTAGTTTTGGACTGGATACATACTCAGATTCGACCACCAACTAGGTACATAATTTGACCTCATCTCAAACTGGGTGCATAATATGATTAGAGAATCGATTGAATGCAGAATAGAATCTGGTCCTACATTGTATCGAATGTAGAAAATATTTTTTTTGCCACATGTCGTACGTTCAATCAATAAACATCGCATGTCTAATACAATGCTGCCACGTGTCAACTCTATTTCTCAATCTATAAAAGGGTATCAAATGTCAATTTTCTATTTCATTTCTGTGACTACTACAACCAAAGTTAACCTTTTTGATCAACATTTCTATTTTGATTCCCAATATTTTTTCCTTGACTTGCAACTTCTTGCAATGGATACCTCTTCCAAAATCACACAAAAATTCAAGATTTTTTCGTGCACTTTAATTTCAGATCTTATAACAACTCCAGGGATGAAATTTTAGTGGCTCAATAACACAAGTTTATCAAAACTCATTTCAATGCCACAATTCAGAATAGATAAAGTTTTCCTAAAACATATTATATCTAGTTATGACCACGACAAGGCTACAGTGAATATTAAAGTATGAAATAGAAATATGGTTTTCAACATCACCCTTGGAGATATTCACAGATTGATAGGTCTTCCATTCATTGGTTTTCCTCAAGTATCAACGAGGTTATAGCTTTATCCAGATGATAAAGCACACCTTGAAAACAAGTACGGTCTTTCATTAGAAGATTTAGTAGGTATAAATCTTGTTAATTATATTTTATTAATTTTCAATGTTTCAAATTTGTAAATTGACATCTTATTTTTTTATGTAGCTTCTATCACAAAATAAAAAAGAGGTTTATCAATTAATGATGTTAACCATCAAAAATCTTAAGGCCATTATTGAATTTTTCTAGGCCAGAATTATTATGATGGGAAGATTAAAAATTCTCTTTTGGGAACTTGCTTATATAATTCAGTCTGAGAAAAATCATAGGTTTGATTGGTGCACTTATATTTTGGATCAAGTCAGGTTCGAGTTGCACATGGTCCAACTGGAAATTGGTAAGACTCAGCCCATTATGGGCACTGTAAATTTCCTTTTAGCTTTATATTTTGAGTGTTTTCATAATTTGTTGACTACACCTGTACCAAATGTAGTGCATGCAACACTACAATCTATTGCCATGTCAATGGAGCAATTGAAGGTAATAACTACATCATTATCCTTGATATACTATTTTAGAGTTTACCACATTTATTTTTTTAATTTTTATTTTCATCTATATGCAGGGGAAGACAAAGAATACAAGGAGTAAACATATTGTTGCCACTAGGGGTCACAGACCATAACAAATAGGTAATTCTGAAAACATGGGCTCTCAAGCAACACCTGGTCCTATGTAGAGGTCACAAACATTCTAGGCAAGCAACTACTCCTGGGGTTTCTCATACACCTAGGTATGCACAAAATGTGCAAGCCACAGGGTTATGCATAAGCATGGAATATCATAAATTGGCTCTATTTAGGATTTTTAATATTTTGAAAAGGCTAATTTTAGATATTTTCACTGGGGCCCATTCACCCAAAATTTACGAGGTGGAAGTTTTTTTGGGGTAAATTTGCCTGCCATTGATAATCATGAACCTAATATTATTTTAATTCACCAACCTCAAATTACATATGATTTTGATTTTTCCACCCAATTCACCTTCAAATTATAATTAATTTTATATTTCCCACCCAAATCACCTTCAAATTATAAATAATTTTTTCCCACCCAAATAGCCTCATATACTACCTGTATATATACTGTACTGGGTGCTGATAAACATACATAAAAAATACTCTAACTCAAAAATAGTTTTGAAAAAATGAAAAACTTGAGAAGGTTGTAGAGGAGTGTCTGTAAAAATAAGTTGATCGGTTGTAGAGGAGTGTCAATCGATGCAAGACGATCGGTATAAGTCGATAATTTGTAGAGCCGTGTCTATCGGTATAAGTCGATAGGTTGTAGAGCTGTGTTTATCAATGTAAGCTGATAAGTTGTAGAGTCGTGTATGTTGGCATAAGTCGATTGGTTGTAAGTTATGTTTATCGGCATAAGCCGATCGGTTGTAGAGCTATGTTTGTCGGCATAATCTGATCGATTATAGAGGCATGTCTGTTATTTGTAGAGATGTAGATCAGCATTAGTCTATTGGTTGTAGGGATTGTCGATCGACATTTATCTATCGATTATAGAGGTTTCGATCGACATTAGTTAGTCAGTTGTAGAAATTAGTAGGTCAGTTGTAGATGTGTCGATCGACATTCATCTATTGGTTGTAGGGACTGTCGATCGTCATGCTTACAACTGATCAATATTCTTGCAGTTGACTAGTATTCTTGTAGTTGATCGATATTATTATAGCCAATAGGTATTCCTATAATCGATCATCATGTCTACAACCGATCGACATGTCTACTATCAATCATCATGCCTATAGTTGATTATCATGCCTACAATTGATCATCATGCCTACAGCCGATCAAGATGCTATCGGTCGTCATGTCGGCCTAAAGTATTTCATATCGACTTAAATATTTTAAGTATGTCATACATTTCTTATATTTTGCAAATATATATTCATAGCCCCCAACATAGAAAAATTTGCCACGGTTTGAAAATTTTTAGAGACAAATTAATGAAATTCGCCACGTTTGAAAATTTTTGGAGACAAATAAATACAATTGGCCATGTATACTTCTACAATTTTTTTCAGGATTTCAAGACAACTCACTTTGATTTTATAAATAGATTTTGGGGTCGACCCCTTATGCATAACCTTGGCAAGCCGAATCTAGTGTGGCCAATACCTCCTCCATTGCAGGACAATTTCAACACATTTCATCGTCTTCAGGTAAATCTATGTGTAGTTAATTTAAATTAAGATATTTTTTATTTTAAGAAGAATTCTTACAAAATATTTTTGACTATTTTTAGTTGATTCACATGTTCAAAAAGTAACATCACAAGTTATAGGGCATATGCCACCACCACCTCTAGTTGCATCACACTCACCGATTTCACCATAACCACCACTTCCACCAAATTAGCAAAAGGTATTGGCATAGCCTCCTACAATGCCTATGCGAGGGCAAGTCAGTGTTGGAAAATAATTTTTTTCACAAAGATCACAGGGCACTACACAAAGTTTTGGGCATGGGTTTTCACACCCATAGATATCACACATGCCAACAAAAAGTTTTAGGCATGGATGGTCGTAATTTACATTTTCTACAAATTTATAGGCACCAGAATGTTTTGCACCAGGATTGGATAATATTCAACTTGATGAGGATTTCCTTTTGTAGGTCAATATTATAGACTTCAAGGAAACATATGTGCTTAAAGATATAGCACGAGAATAAGAATCCCCTATAGTTGATCAGACATCAGTACCACCTGCTCAAGGAGACAACCCTCATCCTCAGGATACTCAAACTGAGGATGATGTTTTCAATTTTAATAAAAATGTTTCATTGGCTAAAAGTACCAAGTCAACAATTAAGGACTTTGTATTGAAATATTTGTAGGAGTTGAAATAATGGGAATATTGGGAAAAGGTCCTTATTAGGGAAATTAAGGCCCGATATAAAAATTATGAAAAAAGAGAATCTATTTATTCTTTGGTCAAATTTGAACTTGAAAATCTTGATGGCCTGCTAAAACAGGCTACATCATGAATAGTTAAATCCAATTTTATTTATGATGATGATGTGTTAAATGTTGTTGTTGGTAGATTGGAGAATGTTAATGCTAAAGCCCAAGCATTTTACAACCAATGGTCTTCTAATAAGGACAAGATTGTAGTTGTTGAGACTGTAAGAGAATTTTATGAGGTTAAAAAGTTATATGTATTTCAATTTTCTATTGCAGTTAAATTCTTATATTTATTGAAAATTTATAATAATTTCAATATATCCCTTTAAAATTAAGTTTTCAATTTTTTTTGCAGTCAAAATTTGAAAATTTGAAAACACAAGTTAAGAGCATTGATGCCAATATTCATACAACAAAGACATATTTGATGAATGCAATGGAAATGAAAAAAAAAAAGCAGGTAAAGGTTTTAGAAAATAATCGTTCAAAAAAAGACATCAAAGGGAAGTTGCAAGAATATTTGGATAAGGTGCTTGAGAAAATGAAAGAATCGCTTCCAATAATACTTGAATATCCGAACAAAGAAGAAGAAAGATGTGTGTCAAGTATTATGAAAGTACGTGATAACCTTGTTAGAGTTAGAGCACTTCCATAAGAGAGTGTCACAGAAGTTGATAAATGAAAAGAAATGGAAACTCCAACCACTAGTTAAGCATCCAAGCACCAATCAAAAGATTGAAAATGTTGAAAATGTATTAAAAAAACTACAATATGTAATTTTTGTTTGAAATTGGTATGTAATATTTGAGACTTGAGTTGGAATTTTTTTTAAAAAGACTGCAATATATTAACTTTTGTTTGAAAATGCTATGTAATATTTGGGTTTAAAAATGTTTGAACGATGTAATATATTTCTTTTTGAACTAGTTAATATGAAATTTTCTGTTTGAAAATGTTTTAAAAATACTGCAATATGTAATTTGGGTTTGAAAATGTTATGTAATATTTCTATTTGAAAATGTTATGTAATATTTCTATTTGAAAATGTTATGATTTGGGTTTAAAAATGTTTGAACGATGTAATATATTTCTTTTTGAACTATTTAATATGAAATTTTCTAGTTGAAAATGTTATGTAATTTTTGTTTTAAAATATTTTAAAAATACTGCAATATCTAATCTGGGTTTGAAAATGTAATGTAATATTTGAGTTTGAAAATTTTATGTAATATTTGGGTTTAAAAATATTTGAAGGATGTAATATATTTATTTTTGAACTAGTTAATATCAAATTTTTTGTTTGAAAATGTTATGTAATTTTTGTTTGAAAATGTTTTAAAAAAACTGCAATATCTAATTTGGGTTTGAAAATATTATGTAATATTTCTGTTTGAAAATGTTATGTAACATTTTGAGGTCAGTCGAAGATGAAATACTACTATATATTAACTTCTGTTTGAAAATGTTATATAATATTTGTGTTTAAAAATGTTTGAATGATGTAATATATTCCTTTTTGAACTAGTTAATATGAAATTTTCTGTTTGAAAATGTTATGTAATTTCTGTTTGAAAATATTTTAAAAAGACTACAATATCTAATTTGGGTTTGAAAATGTTATGTAATATTTGGGTTTAAAATTTTTTGAAAGATGTAATATATTTCTTTTTGAACTAGTTAATATAAAATTTTCTATTTGAAAATGTTATTTGATTTCTATTTTAAAATGCTTTAAAAAGACTGCAATATCTAATTTGGGTTTGAAAATGTTATGTAATATTTGAGTTTGAAAATGTTATGTAATATTTGGGTTTAAAAATATTTGAACAATGTAATATATTTCTTTTTGAACTAGTTAATATGAAATTTTTTGTTTGAAAATGTTATGTAATTTTTGTTTGAAAAAAAAAAAAAAATTGCAATATCTAATTTGGGTTTGAAAATGTTATGTAATATTTGAGTTTGAAAATATTATGTAATATTTGGGTTTATCATTGTCAATGAAATGATATTTGAGACACTAATACATAAACATACAATTTTACAATCTACAAAAATGATATAAGCCATGTAATTTTAAAACAATAATGTGATTTAAAACAACAATTCTTTGAAATCATATAAATATGGAATAATATTGAGAAATATACTATAAAATCAATTCATGTTTATCATTATCAATGAAATCATGGAAAATTATCACTATGGAAGCTGAAACATATCAGCTTGTCCAAAATTATTATGAAGCATAGAATAAATCTGTCTCCGCCATATGATCACTGAAAGCATCATCATCATTGTTATTGATCGTATTCTACATTCCTCTTCTGTATACCAAGGAAATCTAGTTTTCCAACACTCTATAATATAGAAATGTATCCAAATGATATGAAAACACATAAATTCTTAAACAATTTTCTAAATTCTTGTCGAGCCTGTTGTAGAGTTTATATTTAAAAAAATTAAGTGCACTGAAAACTCTTTCATCTTTGACTAACCCCAAAATCATTGTTTCACATAATTCATATAAATGAAAGGATTCACATATTGTATCTCTTAATATTGTACTTGGATATAAGTTTTGTCATAGACGTGCAGTGGAACCAATCTCATGAGCACCTGTCATAAGTGATGTTTGCACAACCATTGTTCTTCCAAATGTGATGATTGTTCTTTCAAAAGATCACTATTGAGTATACCTTTAATTAAAACACCATTAACTTCCATACTCTTACTAAAATGGTCAATGAGGTTACTCATATATTTAATAAACAACTCATTTGTAGAATTGTATTTAGTACAAGGTCCCCAAAACATGGGGTTAACCACACCCATGGTCTGAAATAGTTCTCTTATCTCACTTGTAAAAGTTTTTGCTATATTTGACAAATTACTCTTTGTTTTCTACATTACAACATGAAATATATTGTGTTTTATAGAAACTTCTTTAAAATATTCCATAACTATATTTGATTGCTTTTCAAAATAATAAACAGGTATCATCTTTTCATGAACATTAATACAAAGATGATTATTGATTTCAAACTTCAATAAGCTTTTTGGATTGTTCACGTTTATCAATCAATAAGCTTTTTGGATTGTTCATGTTTATCAATGTATTCAAACTATCAAATACAATATCTATAAAATTTGTATTAGACACATATAATGTATCAAGAATCATACATATTTTTTCATCATCCTCATAAAATCAATGATATATATGGATCTCTCTTGTGCAAGATTAATTAATTTATGTATTTCTTTTAACATTGGAAGAATACCACATAAGGTTAAAAGTGTTTCCAAGTAAATCAAACGGAACCAAATATCTTTTGCCTTATCAACTATTCTACGATTTGCATGCATAAACCCCATCAATGGTTGATATTCTACCAAAAATTCTTGAGCAGGTTGATACAGTGAAATCCATCTTGTATCCACATATTTTAATAATTTTTTCCCTTTTGTAACTCCTAGTGCAAATTGTTGAAACTATGCAAATTTTTTCAGACTTAATGAGAAATAAGAATGAATATCACGAATAAGATTTTCTACTTCAGCAACATTTGAAAATGTGCTCACAATTTTATATGTAAGATTAAATCTATGAGCCATATGGTTAAAATGTGGTTTGAATTCAAACACAAAGACCAGACATATGACCTTGCAAATAGCAGTTCCATCAGCTCCAATGTAAATTAAATTTGTTTCTATGTCTATATCATTCATTCTTGCAATATTCTTTAAAATTTTGACAACATTAGAAATATTTTCTGCATTTGAACTTTCCAACATATTATGTATTCTCAACAAAATAGGCCTTTTAATATGATTTTGAAATGTGTACATATGCATGCAAATCCAAGATGTATTATCCATAACTGTTACCTCATCAATAGAAAGTGAAATGAATTTGGCAAGTTTTACTTGCTCCCTTAGGTCTTCTTTCTCAACCAAAGATAAACATTTTACTATTTCCCAACCACTTCGGTCTGACCAATGAGAACTAGGAAGGTTTTACGCATTAAAAAGGCATAATAGCTGCTTATAATAAATAAAATCGAACATTGGTCTACCTTTCTTGAGAATATTGTAAACAATGGTAAAGTACATACTTTTTGAAGCTAAAATAGTCTTCTGTATTTTGTGAAATTGGGCTCCAATTGTCCCACATTTATCAAAAAGAGATTTTTGTTGCTTTAAGTGATTTTCATATTCTATAGCATATCTTAAATGCATACATTCTGATGCATTCTTCTACTTAACTTCTTTACTAACTTCGCCATTACTTTTTATAACTTTTACATAAGATTTGCCAGCATGTTTTTCAATTGCATCAATCTTGTTTTGTAGCCTATGATCCTTACCAAGTATCCAACTACAAATTTTGCATCTACATTATTTTTAATTGATTTGGTTATCCTCAGTCATGACAGGCTCAAGTCAGGGAAATATTTCTATTCATTATTTCCTAAATCCCCTTCCAAGTATCTAGAGAGATGCTTTTCTTTTTTTAGAAATTTTGGTTGAAGATTCAATTAAAGTTTGTAATGATTTTGATTTATCACTTTCATTTTAAATTGTGATGTCATTTTGTGTTTTGTCTTCAAGTGTTTGTTGGATGTCATTTATAAGGGGATTTTAAATAAAATACATCTCTTGTTGGGGAATATCTTCAAGTAGAGGCATATCAGGATTGATAGGGTATTCTGCATAGTAGCATAACATAATATTTTTTATCATTCTTGGATAAAAAAATTTATAAAAAAAATATTCAAATCGTCAATCAAGCACATACTGAGAAGTCAAAAATCATTTGTACCTTGAATTTGCATAGATGTCATTGGCTCGTTGCATTTCGAATTTTGGCTAAAATATTTGACGATACTCTTTTTAGCAGAATATTTGGTGCCCTTCTTTCCATCACTAGGTGACATTTTACTTGTTACAATAAAAAGGTTAAAGAAGGTGTACTTTTTGGAGGCCTTAAGATAATTTTGTAAATAGAATAAACAATTTTTTGGGTGGTAGATTATACATACTTTTTTCCTGCCATTCTTTATTGTGATTTTATTAGTTTATGCCACTAGTTCGTTTTCTGGTGAAAACACTTTAACTAAGAAAAAGAGCATCAATATGTCTTTAGAGAACCAAAGCATTTACTCATGTATAATCTTAGCAAGGAAAAAAATATCTGAATTGAAACTAAGAATCAAAGAGTTTTAAAACATTCAAAACATGGCAAAATAGAGAAAAACATGGGAATAGAGCAATGACATTCTAGATGCAGAAGAGGGATTCGATATTGGTGTGGTGCAGAATAGGACTGAAAAAATATTAAATTAAGAAAAACATGTAGAACTAGGCAAAATAACATGCAAAACATGGCAAAATAAAGAAAAACATGGCAAGAGAAGCAATGACAAAGAACATGGTGTGAAAATAGCTCTAGTGCAGACCAGGATCTGGTTAAAAATGTTTCAGTTGCAAAACTTGTTCCAACCGAATTTAAGAAAAAATCTAGATAAAAAGTGGTCCCGTTCGGTTGTACAATAGGTTTAAGCTTTAGAAGTGGTTCCATCCAGTTATAGAGGAGGTTCCTACTGCAAAAGTTGTTTTGAATGATTGCAAAACAAGATCTGACTGTAGAAGTTATTTCAAATAGTTGTAGAATAGGATTCGATTATAGAAGTTGTTTTGAATGATTACAGAATAGGATCCAACTGTAGAAGTGATTTCGTCTGGTTGCATAAGTGGTTCCTACTGCAGAAGTGGTTTTGGATGGTTGCAAAAATTGGTCTGGTTGCCAAAATAGTTTCGGATACTTATAGACGAGGTTTCGTCCAGTTGCAGAATTGGTTATGGTCGGTCATAGAAAAGGTTTCGGTCATGTGAAGAATAGTGTTGGTATATTAGTCGGGTATAGAACACGGTCTAAAAATGAAAATGTATCCCTGGGGTGTTAATTATATATAGAGGTATACTTGGCGAGTTTGGCGAGATAATTTAGAAATTCTAAAATTTTAGGGCAAAAATGGTACTTTATTTAAACAGGATTACTTATGAAATTTTCAAACTATTTGTGATAATTTCATCAAAGCATGGCTAAATGACACCTAAATTTTATTTTTTTCCCGAAATTTTTGTCTAAATGGTCGACATCCGGGTCTCGAAAATTTCGCAAATTATTTTTTTAAATCCATGGGAGGGAGTTTGTTCACATCCTCCTTTGCTAAAGAAGCAATATCAATCTTGCGACCAAGTAAATTATTTAAACTTTTAAAGTTTAATATTTTTTATCATTTCTTGTTGTTTAAGAACATAAATTAATTCATTAAAAATTATCTTCTTTATAGATATATGGTGGGAGTACTATGGTTTCATAAATTTATTTTGAAGATGATGATTCTTTACATTTTGAGTCATGCTTATAGTTTTTTAGGGCATGAGTGCAAATAGTCTCTATTTGAGGTCATACACACAAAGAAGTGTAATAGGTTAACCTAGAAGCACCTCAATGACCTTGTGTTAGTACAATAAAATCTTTGACTTCACAAAAAAAAAGTGGAGGTTAGTGAATCCTATGGGAAAATTGAATTGGATGAGTTAGATCCACTTGTAATTAGATTGTTAGGAGTCTTGTGGATACCAATTTTACTACAATGGGCATTGAGGCACTTGAGGAGGAAGCAAAAACATTTAAAAGGATTGGAGGAGATGAATTATGATGATATCATACCTGAGGAGCCTCTAATTCGATTACCTTGTTAAAGCCAAGGCCAACCATCTAGTGTGGGGGAGAAGAAGGAAAAATAAAAACCAATGTAAAAATTGCTTCATATTTTGAAATATTACCCTTTTATCATGTATTTTGTTGAATTTGATGATTATGAACTATAACTTTACATTTTTTTTTTCTTTTTTTGAGTAATACTTGTTATACACCATGGGAATTGAACCCGGGTCACATCACCGATAATGCAAGTGGCATCCTTACCAGTAAACCACACTCACTAGGATAACTATACACTTTTTTAAGAATAGTTAATAGAAAATTAACTTTCTAATTCTCAAATTATTGTTTATATATATAAATAAATAAATATAGATATTCCGAATTTTCCTTTAAAATTTCTACCATGTTGACGGGAGTTACCAGTTTTCTAACTATAATACAAAACATTTATTTATAGCTATGATTTGGTGGGTGATTGCAACTTCTAGATGTAATGTTACATCTACTCTCTGGATCGGAGAATAAATGCTACCTCCCATTAAATACTAAACAATTTTGTTTGGTTAGTCAGACCAGAATCCAAAGATACATATTCTAGAGTTGTTTTGCTGATCCACATTTTAAGGTTGATCTGATCCGATCTGCTCCTTCTAATGTAACATAATGTTTTTCAGAAGGGAAGCTGGAGTTCTATTAATTAGATTTCTTCCATTTTCATTCTATTGATTGTTGCTGCAACCCCTTACCAAAGACGACCGAAAAATGTGTTCCAGTTTTCACTGGAGACCCACTTGCAGACGCAAGTTCTTAGTGGACGGGGAAGAGATGATCATGACAAGTACCAATCTGCAAGTCGGTCTTAATTGACGGGGAAGAGATGATCATGACAAGTACCAATCTGCAAGTCGGTCTTAATGGACGGGGAAGAGATGATCATGACAAGTAACAATCACAGTCACGCCAGAGGATCTATTTCCCTGTCAGGTAAACTTGGGTAGGTTAAATTAGTGCGATACATGCTCCTTATCCATATTATCCACAAGGAACGTAGCAAGACAATATCACCTAATTTAAAATAGGAGAGCAACTCATAATCTTGAGATTTTCTAATCGTATATCATTAAACCGAATATATGTACTCTCATTAAGGATGACCTCTTTTAAAGAAAACATTTCTATACATTGGGTAAAGGATTTTGTAAACATTTATTTTTTGGACAGTGGGGGTTGGAATTTGAAATTTTTAGTGCACTATCAACACGTTTATTGATTTTGTAAACATTTATTTTTTGGACAGTGGGGATTGGAATTTCAAATTTTTAATGCACTATCAACACGTTTATTTGTTTTTTGGACAGGGTTGGAATTTGAAATTTTAACATTTGTAGGTATATAATAATATATTAATATTATATTAATATGGTGAGGGTTTTTATTTTTTTAAAGTTTAAAGTTTAAACTTAACTTAATAAAAAAACCATAAAAACAACATTTAACTGTGTTATCCATTTTATTACTATTTTTTATGTATAAAAAAGTGACATTAAACTAGGTTGATATACTGACAAATCCTATCCCCTTCAAGTTATATGTTTAAATAATTTTTTTTTTTTTTTCATAAAAGAGTTAGTTACATTTACAAGTAATTTTTTACATCTAGTAATACCTATATTTCACCTAATTTTTATTTAACCCTGCTTGAGCGGAGCATAGGCAAGATTGACACCATCTATATTCCATTTAGTTTTTATTTAATTCTGTGATCTAGTTTTTACCTAGTTTTTATTTAATTCGTTGTGAGGAGAACAATCAAACAACTACTTTAAAAAACAAAAATACTCCAATTTTAAACCTAACCGATAAAAGCTAAAACTTAACTGTTGTCCGTGCCATATTGTGAATCAACCATTTACATGACCGCGCTTTTAAACCTCAAATCTTATCGTTCATGACACGTATTTGTCCCCTTTTGTGATTACGCTAAAAGGGAATGATGCTATATGATTGACCACCAATTTCCACTATATATCTGCTCGGATTGGGTGTCTTTCTTATAAGGATGCATCAAGTTTGTCTTATCATTAACGCGGTGTGGGATGTTTCCAGATTTTCAGAGAGAAATTATACCATGATCATGTCGGCATCATCCAGAAACATGGAAGCCTTCGATATGTTATGTGCATTGGGGGCGCTGATTGTGGGCGTCTGCTGTTTGTGTGCATTAATCAAAAGAGGAACACCCAAGGCCGAAATCCTTGTGCGATGGCCCCTCGTAGGCATGCTCCCCTCCTTGTTCATGCATATCCGTGACATATTCGACTGGATTACAGAAATCTTGATCAAAAACTGGGGAACCTTCATGTTCGAAGGCCCTTCTCCCGTGTGGTCAGCACTTTTCACAAGCGATCCACAGAACGTGGAATTTGTTCTCAAGAGCAGGTTCTCCAGTTTTCCGAAGGGGCGTATATTCACAAGCGCGTTCAGAGACCTGCTGGGCAACGGGATCTTCAACGCCGACGGGGAGTCGTGGATTGTGCAGAGAAGGGCGACCGTGGCGGAGTTCAACGCGGCGTCCAGTCTAAACTACGCCCTCAAGGCCGTTCAGGACTCGGTCCGGGAAAGGCTGATGCCCGTTCTGGAGGGCACGTGTTCGAGTAGCAGGCCCCTGGATCTCCAAGAAATATTCCTGAGGTTTACGTTCGATAACGTATGCAACCTTGCGTTTGGGGTGGACACCGGGTGCCTGAGTCCTGGTTTGCCTGCCGTTCCCTTTGCCAAGGCCTTTGAGGAGGCCACCACTGCGACGGCTCTCCGCTTTGTGACGCCCATATTCCTTCGTAAAATCACTAGGCGCCTCGGTGTGGGCATCGACCCCAGACTTCACAAGGCGCTCGAGACCATCGACGGCTTTGCAGAGGACATCATTTCGTCCAGAAGGGAAGAATTTAAGCAAAGACGAGGGAAGTCTAAACCCGGGCGAGCAGATTTGCTGTCCATTTTCATGGAGTCTCGGGACGAGAAGGGGGAACCTTATTCCGACAAGTTTTTACGGGACATTTGTATTAACTTCATCTTGGCAGGGCGGGACACCTCGTCTGTTGCGCTTTCGTGGTTCTTCTGGCTGCTGCTTCAGCACCCTGAGGTTGAACAAAAGATTGTAGAAGAAATCCGTGGGATTTTGAAGAAAAGATCTGAATCGGAGTGGGCGTGTTTTAGTCGGGAGGAGCTGAGAAGGATGCAGTACCTGCATGCGTCTCTGACAGAAACGATGCGGCTTTATCCGCCCGTGCCGTTCGACCGGAAGCAGGTTAACGAGGATGTTGTTTTGCCCAACGGTCTGTTTCTCAAGAAAGGCACGGTGGTGGCTTATGTTATTTATAGCATGGGACGAATGGAGAGCATCTGGGGCCAAAACTGCAGAGAATTTAAGCCGGAGAGATGGCTTCATAACGGTGAATTTCTTAACCAGAGTCCTTATAAATTTACTGCCTTCAATGGAGGGCCTCGAATGTGTTTAGGAAAAGACTTTGCCTACTTGCAGATGAAGCATGTGGCGGCCTCCATCTTGCATCGATTTAGATTAAAATCAGTCAACAAGAGTGAAAGTGAAGATAAAGGTGTGAAATACAGGCTGGGGTTGACACTCTATATGAAGAAGGGATTACCGGTTACTTTGCATCCGAGGCATATTGATTAACACCCAATTCCAAACTGTTAGAGAAGTCGATGAAACGGAGAGTAAGAGATCCACATACATAACATCGTCAAGAGTAGAATGCTGCGCTTTTGTGGTAAAAAAAACTATAGATCAATAAAACTTGTAGCAACCTTAGTGCAGGTCTCAGAAGGATGCTTAGCCTAAATATTTGTTAATTTTATATTTGGTAAAGATTTGTTTAAGATGAGTGGACGTGTTGTGGTGATCTCAAAAGAGTGTCTGTCCTCTTCTTGTCTTCACACTCCTTATAGTATTAGTTTAGTTCCTATATGCCTATATCTTAATTAATTAATTAATAAATAATAATAATACAAAATTATTCTCCTCGTCACGGCTAATCTTTCTTTTAATTATATACTTTTAATTTCAAAAGAAAATTAATATATATATATATATATATATATATATATATAATATATTTTAATATTTAATAAAACATAATATGTTCTTCTTATGGACTAGGCTATATATATATATATGTCTAGTTTAGATATTTAGATATTATTTTATGAAGTTTTTTTTTAATTTTTAAAAAACTTTCATAACTCTAAAATTTAATACTTTCAAAATTAATTATTTTTGGTTATAATATTAAAAAGATATTTATTGGATTCAATATGTCTCTATTGTAGTCCAAA
This sequence comes from Wollemia nobilis, assembly GCA_028583015.1. NCBI lineage: Eukaryota > Viridiplantae > Streptophyta > Pinopsida > Araucariales > Araucariaceae > Wollemia > Wollemia nobilis. The sequence goes on from JAQPPZ010001423.1 coordinate 6,554,393, forward strand.
TTAGTCAAATGTTGGATTTTTTGATTAACTTATCCAATCTTCTTGTCCTTAGTAGTCGTGCCCCTATTCCACTAAACCATTTCCTCGTCCTCAAAACATGGCTTAGCCAAGAAATATGTAACCCTACTTAGATATCTACCCATATAAATCAAGATAACATCATTCAATCTCTTTTTACCTTAGGCTAACTTCCTTTCTTCCAACCTACTAATGTCCATTACCCACATAAATCAAGATCACATCATCCAATCTCCCTTTACCTTAGGTTAACTTACTTTCTTCCAATTTACTAATGTCCATTTCCTTTGTCCTTCTGTTCCTCATAATTTTTTTTGTTAGTTGAGGAAAAGCTAACAATAAATACTCATTTCTAATAAACCACAAGGAATACGTACCAAGTCCTATCGAACCGACACATGCAAAAAAGTTCAAGGTAGGATGAATAACCATGAATTTGTAGATCAAGTCATGATTGGTTCTACATAAGACCATTTTTTCTACTATACTCTTCTCAATGACAATATTTGGTCTTGATTTAGATTGTTGTAAATATTTATTTACTCTTTGAGGCACCTCCTTGTTAATTGATCTTTTTCTAGCAATCAATAAAATCATTTTCTTTTTTCTTTTTTTGAATCTACATGGTAGAATTGGTAGCCGCCACGATGATCAGGGCACGTTGTCCATATTTTATGGTCATCATAGTATTCTATATTGTTAATCCATATGAATTAAAAAAATATTTTTATTCTTTTTCTATTGCAATTTTAGCCCATGTAAGAAGTGCCCTAGCTTTTGCATAGTTGTTAATTAAATATCATTCCATGTGGTTCTAAGTAAGTGAGGATATGTTTACCTTCACTATTTCAAAAAATACCACCTCCACTGATGTTTCTAGATTTTTTTAATAAGTATTATGAAAATTAATTTTGATAAACCTAATTTGTGGATGTTTCTATTTTACCCTAGATTGAATTAGATCATTTTTTTAATACCATTACTACATATGACTCTTTCATGTATGTTCGAATCCTATAACCAATTTTTTACCACATATTGTTTTGCACTTGAGACTTCCCATGATGAGAACCATATCTATAAATATTCCTAAGAGAGGAAATAATATGGTTCAAAACTTGAGCATGATTTTGAGATTTATTTTTGAAATCCTCCATTGAATACATAATGATTTAGATTTGAAATAATTAAATCAAAATTTCTTTGTATTTTAATGTTATGGAGCCTTCCAGTATATTTTTGTATTTTAAAAAAATGTAACCCCAAATGGTGTAAAAAAAAATGATAATGAAGAAGTAAATAGTTTGATATTTCTAAATACTTCTCACTCAAGTCACTTTTGATATTTTCTTGTTATTCTCTTGTTTGAAGACTCTCTTCTATAAAAATCTTACATTGAACTATCAACCAAAGGAATTTTGAGACCTTAAGAAGAGCTTGTAATGACAAAAAAATATTCTAAGGAAAATATACGGGTGTAGGAAATTTTGAATTCTCTAAACCCACATATCCTAACTTGGAAAAGTATCCATCATATTTTTATAGACTCCAAACCAGATCATCATTTCATGTAAAAATCGACAAATAGGACTCTTGAAGCATATTTTGAAGTTCATCTATAATTTTTTAAAGTTCCTCTCCTTCAACCAAGTTACTAATATAAATCCATGATCTAAATTTTTTGCTCATATTAATATAGTTTTTGACCTTTTGACCTCTACAAGCTAGGCATGCTTGAGCCAATGGTTGTCATTTTGAGTTAGATATAAAATAATAAGTATTAAATTAAGCATAATTCCCCTTAGTAACAGATCACCTAATTAAAAAAAATTCATATAAAGTTACACATTGGTGATCCTTTGGATATGGTTTTCTTCCTAAACAATTTCATGGTATCAAGAGAACTTAAATTTTTGATGTAATACTTTTCCCCAATTGTTTATTTGATCTCTAAATAATCCCCACATAAGATTTTTCCCTAAGTAAAAACTTATAACTCTATAATTTTGCAATCTTGTTCCTCTAATATTCTCTTCTTTGCAAACCCTATTCCACATAGATAGAGGAAAACTAAAATTTTTCTTGCAACCTTTTTAAACAAAGTCTATTTGAATTTTATCATTTTTTTATGCTATACCTATTGGTAAATGTTAAAATTTACATCATATAAATATGGATGAATTACAATATAGTCTTGAGGAGTTGTAGCCTTCATATAATGATTAAGAACTTGTCCTTCCAACTTGACAAGTAAGCTTTCATTATACCCAAATAAAAGACCCATAGATCATTTTTATATTTCTTATGAGATAAAGGAATACCCAAGTAGGTTGACAAAAAAAAATAATTTTAAACCCTAAAATATTTATAACAAATTCACTATAAATATAGGGCAATATTAATAAAAAATATTGAATTTTATTGTATCAACCAACTATACAATAGCCTTATCATAGCATAATAACATTTATTTAAACTCCATGGCCTTAATGAGTGAGGGATGATCCAAAAGAAAAGTATCATAAATAAATTAAAGATGATATTTAAAGTGACTATTTTTATAACATTAATACCTTTGATTTTTCCTTCCATTTTTTCCTTTGAGAAAGCTTTCTCTAATGTCTCTAAAATAATAATAAACATATAAGGAGATAGTGGATCACCTTGGTAGAGTCCATATTATGACTTAAAGCAACCATCATGATAACCATTGATAAAAATAGAATATTTCATAGTACTATAACAAAATTTAATCTATTTACGCCAACTATAATAAAAACCAAACATTTTGAGAATATTTTATAGAAACCTCTAGGAAACCCTATTATATGCTTTGTTCATATCTAATTTCATAAAAAATACCTAGTTTCTTCATGGAATGAGAATAATGTATGCCCTCTTGTACAATAATTATACCACCAAAAAATTGTTTACCATAAAAAATACTTTGTTTAACACAATCTAGAATATATTTTAACCTATTTACCATTTTTTTGAATTGATCTTATAAATCATATTTCAAAGGCTTATTGGATAGAAATTATTAAAATATTTTGTCTCACTTTTCTTGGGTTTCAACATAATAAAAATTACATTGAACTCACTTATTAGAGCCTTCCTTTTATGGGCCTCTTCAATCATATCTAACATATAACTCTTCAATAAATCCTAAAATTTATGAAAAAAAATTGAAGGAAATTCATTTGGGCTAGGTGCCTTGTTAGGATGGAAAGAAAAAACTACTTCATGTAGCTCCTCCATAGATATATTGTTCAACAAGGTTTTATTTTATTCCTATCTGATATTCCACGGGATATTTTGTAAAATCTTACCTTGTGCCTCCTTATCTTGAAAAGTATCTAACAAAATGTCTTTCAAATAGTTAATTATTTCCTTCCTTATATCTTTTTTCCTCAATATTTCTTTTAAAGTTAAGTATTTTTCATGTGAAGGAAAAATTTTTATTTTTTTTTGAGATATTATATTATTTGGTAGGTGTTAAATTAACCCCCATGGTACATTTATATATTTATAAATATTATATTAGAGTGTGCAAATTATATTTCTCTAATGAATGTTTCAATATATGAGAAGAGTCCAAGTATCATGTAATAATATGTGCAAGTGTGAGAGTGTGCAAAGTGTAATTTTTAACAATCATAGAGTTCGATTTCAAGTATACAAGTGAAGAAACACATGATATATAATAAGACGTAAAATAAAGAGTCATGAGAGTTTTATCATATGTAAGGAATAGATAAGGATGCACCTCCCAAATATTTTAAGAATATATGATGGAGAAAATATCCACATATTGTATCATCATCTAAAAACTATAATAGAGATCTTGTATATTTGATCAATAATATTGTGAGATTTATTATTAAAAAATATTGTTATTATTTTAAGAATGTGACTGATTTATATTGGTCAGATAATTAAATGCTTCAATATTATGATTTATACTAGATATTGGAAAGTGAACATATGATTAAATATAGCTAAAAATCCAACATTGGTATCAAAGCTACACTCTAATCATAATTTTTGAGTTGAGAAGAGGAATCAGAGTTGCACTATGACTAAATTATTATTTGAAGATTTGTGGAGGAATTTTGATAAGAATAAAGCTATTGGTTCAAATTGATTGAACAATTACAAATTTATTATTGAAGAGAATTTAAAAATAAATTTGGTGGCCAAGAAGAATTTGAAGGTAAAATTTGGAGGATATAGTGATTGAATTATTAGAGAAGAGTTGATTATGATAAGAAAAAATAATTATGAATAGGACATCAGAATATTACTAGAGCTATACTCCAAATATGGATAGAAAGTAATAGAATATTGAGGAAGATATTGGAAAAAATATTTAGGAGAAGAAGATTTTCTAAGTTCCTAAGTTACTAGAATTTATTGGATGAAATGCTTATGTTATTTTTGCATGTTGTGTACAATCTAGAGAATGTTCAAAATTCTTCTACATTGAAAAGATAGAGCACATAACTATTAAATACAAGGATACATCAATTAGAACAAATAGTATAAGAATGAAGTATTCATCTAGACATATTGTTGTCCTAAAAATGCATAAGTCTAAGTGTAGATAATCGATAAAGTTGTAGCACCTATGTGATATTAAGTCAAATATGGAAGAATCTATGATATGTTATGATAACCTGAAGAAACTATGAAAAGCCTATGAAGTCAAGTAGAGATAAAGAACCAATGAATAACAAAAAGTATTGATTGATGAGCATATATGATAAACATTATATAGTGAGATATGTAGAAGAGAAAATGTTAAAAATTCACAAGGAAAAGTGTTACAAAATTTGTATCGTGAAACAATTTAAAACACCTTAACAAATCTAGTTTTGACATTTCAAAAGATATCATATTGTACAATTCAGAATTTAAAGCAATATTAAGGTAAGCATTACATATTTGGAGTAACTTTATTTAATATTTTGGAAATCTAGTTTTAAATTGGAGTTATAAGGTTATTTGAAAGAAAATTTAAATTTGATTTTATAATGGATAACCTTGGAGATAGAATAAATTGATGAGTAGAAGTTACAAGAGAAAGAATTATTTGAAATTTAAAAATCAAAATTAAATTGGAGAGATAAAAAGTGAATAAATGATTGAATGATTAATTTTTTTTTATGAAAAATTGGTAGATATAAGTAGAGATTAAAAATTGAAATTAAAATTAATTTTGAGAGATATAATGAAAAATGAAATTTATGAAATTTAAATAAATAACTTTTTTATTTTTATTTTAAATGATGATTGATTAATCAATGTGAAGAATTTGAAACTTGGGAGTCATAAGAATATTACTTGATTGTTTGATTGAAATTGATAGTATAATTAATTTTTTTAGAGAAATAAGGAATTAAACATCAAAGGAATTCATCATGGAATAAATCATTAGAAATTATTTTTCAAAATATTGTGAAGAAATATTGAGAAAACTAAAATTCTATACACAAAATTTGATGGATGATTTTTATGAACAAAAATATATACCAATCAAATTAAAGAAGAGATTGTCTTTAATTCTCAAAAATGCCAAAAGATTAAAAGTTTAGAACATCATCAACTATCTTCATAAAATACTCTTTGGAGCATGGTGGACTTCTCAAAATGCTATTATATTACCTATTGAAATAGGCATAGTAATATGCATGACATTACTTACTTTGGATATCTATCAAGATAGAAGAAAATAATAAAAAATGAAATAGAAGATGTTAGTTGCAATACAATGACTTGGATGCATGCGAAAAATGTCCCATGAATGAAAAATATAATATGTTGATACATTTAGCATATGTTGAAAATGAGTATAAAAATGAAGAATTTTTATATCCTACTTTTGATAAAAATCTGACAACAATAGAAAAACATTGAAGAAGGATATGCATTTATAATAATGTTATGATATGTTAAGAAGTGAAATAGAAATAGGAAATAACTCAGAGAAAGAAAATAAAAATACCAAGAAAAAAAAATAGGAACACAACAAAGACTCAATTAAATAAGAACAAAAGATGAATCAAAGCTGAAGATAAAGATTGAAGACTAAAAGTATTCAAAAAAAATAATGTAATACATGAGGTTTTGGAGATAATACATTATTTGGTAGGTGTTAAAGTATATCCATGCTACATTTTTATATTTGTAAATACTAGATTAGAGAATGTGAGTTACATTTCTCTAATGTATGTGTCAATGTTTTAGAAGAGTCCAAGTATCATGTAATAAAGTGTACAAGTGTGAGAGTGTGCAAAGTGTCATTTAATAAAATATGCAAGTGTGAGAGTATGCAAAGTGGCATGTAAGTAAGTCAAGATTCATAGAGTTAGGTGTGAAGTATACAAGTGAAGAGACATGATATATGGCAAGATGTAAACTCAAGAGTCATGAGAGTTTTGTCATATGTGAGGAATAAAAAAAGTATGCATCTTCCATACATGTGAGGCGAGCAATAGTAAAGTATTGAATATTCATATTCTAAGGTTATATTATGGAGATAAAGCTCCACGTATTGTATCATCATCTAAAATTGTAACAAATATCTTGTATATTTGATTAATAATATTGTGAGAATTATAATTTAGAAATATTATTATTATTTCATTAATGTGATTTATTTATATTGGTTAGAGAATTGTATTCTTAAAAATTATGATTTATATAAGATCTTAAAATGTGGACCTCTAATTTAATATAACTAAAAAGTGAATCATTTTTGCTATAGCATGGAAAAATATGTATTTATATCTTCTTCCTTGAGCCATTTCTTTCTTGAATTTTGGAAACAATATGACTACTATTTTTTAATGATAATTAAAAATTAGTTTTTTTTCTTTCACATAATAATCCTAATCTATTCCATTATTTTCTACTATCTCTTATAAATATTTGAGCTTGGATTCAATTTATTTATTTTCTATAAAAATGTTTCCAAAATATTTGACATTCTAAATCTTCATTTTCTCCTTTATATATTTCATATTTTGAATAAACCTTTATTTGTATGATCCTTTTAAAATTTACTTTATCACACCATAACATAACCATCTAGAGAAAATAGGGGAATTGAAGCCATATAGATTGGAAGCAATATGGCTTTAGGTGACCATTACTCAGTAAATTATATGTCAAAATAATGGGTTTGTAATACAATTCTACTCACAATTTTTTTTAAATATATTGTATATTCTATTTGCAAGTATTTGTTGGATAAAAAAATTCTATCCAATATTTATTCTATATGAGTTTTCCCAATGGGTCTATTATATCATGTATATTGAAAACATGAAGGATCAACATCCTAAAGTTCATTTGAATCATCAAATGAAACAAAATGTTACATTAAATTCGACCATCATGGAGTACCACCCTTATTTTACAAAGGAGTTAGAATAGTGTTGAAAACATCCCAAGAATCCATAGATCATGATGATTTATCATTCTATTTGAAAAACAAAATATGATAAAGTCCTTCCAAAAAATTTCTTGAATAACTATAGTTAGAGCATATACATTTATAACCCCAAGGTTGATGTTTTCCTCTTTTGTTTAGAATAGTCTAACAACCCGAATAAATTTAGCTTCTAACAATTTTTTGTCCCATTTGCATTTGACCCATATCGTTGCAATGTCCCCTAAAGCTCCCCCATAAGAAACTAATAGATAACCATCCATATTTCAAATATTTTTAAAACCATATTTACATTCCTCACTACATAATTGTATTTCTTATATTAAAATAAACTTAGGAGTATAACAATCTATTAATTCCTTAATATTTTTTTTATGGGTCTTATCAATATCTCTAACATTGCATGATATCATTTTTATCATCATCACTCTTTAATTTTGTTAGTGGGCTTAGCCCCACTTTTTATTAACACCTGTGATATTTTTATTTGGCTTCCCATGTCAATATCCTTTGAACTTATTTTTCTCTTTGTTCAATATTCAATGGCCTTCCTCTCCATATTCCATTCCCACCAACATTGTCATCTTCATAAATATATTATATTTTTCCATATTGTCTATAATGACTCATGTTATAAGGATTTACTTTACCCAAAAAATATGTAATGCAAGGATTACCCTCATAAACACTTTCTTCTTTAAGTTCTTTCAAAAAATTTAAAGTGCATGAATGGTCCTTCATTATCATTTTAGTTTTATACTGCCCTAAAACCCTATATTTCCTTATATATCCTCCATGTAATTTTCTTTATTATGATATTTTCAAAATCCTAAAGTGCAATGAATACACATTGTACTACTTTTATTTTTATTGCAAGGAGATGATTTCATCCTACTTGAGAAAAATGAAGATGCTTTACCTAGATTAACCTTGACCTCCTTCACCTCATTGACTTTAAAATTTGCCTCCCCATATTCCTTTGCATATGTAACTCTTGTATTTGAACATGTGCATTGTACTTCCTTATCCCTTGTGTCATTTGTTTTTCTAATGTTTGATTCAAGTGAATTTCCATTGCCATTGATTATGTAGAGGGGTTTTTCTTGCAACTTTATTAGGAGTGGCAAATCCTTGATTTGATCCATATTCTATGATATGATCTATTTTTTTCATATTGAAAGTTATCTCAAGCCCAAAATTTTCCATCTATTTCTTCATCATTCTCAATTTGTAATATCTTTTCATTTGTCATGTTTTATGATATTTGTAATGTTAAAATATAATATTTTCACAATCCACTTGTTGATCCTATTGTTCTAATTCAAATTTAATCCTAATGGACTACGATAAAGGTTTTAAGATATCAATGTCAACACATATTTTAGTGTATATAGCATGGATTCTCTCCATAGTAGTTGGTCCCTCATGGATGAACTTGCACAGAGTATTTCCAATATTTTTTAAAATGTCCTTATTATTGAGTTGATAAGGAAGTAAAAATAGCATAATCCATAACATAAGCCTTTTAATAGTCTCCATATCCATAGGAAAATTCTCAATCGATGGCCTTAAATACAATGTATCTTTTCCCCTAAACCAATGGCCTCAATCCATTATTTGATCTCTTATTTTTAAACTAGAGAAGATAATGAGAAAAAAATATTTTGAAAGAAAAGTCATGGAGTAATTTGAATTCAATCCCCACTTCCACTTGATCCAATTTTGAATTTTAGAAAATATTTGCCAATATCCATGGAACTTACATATTAACCCTTTGGTTTTAAGAACAATTATATCATGCTCAATCATCTTATCTTTGATAATAACTTTTGGAGTAGTATCTACTTCTTGGATAGGGTTTTCCATAGATCCTACCTTCCTTCTATTGTTAACTAGGGTATCCATACTTTTAGTGAGGGCATCCCCACATATAATTAGGTTTTTCAAAATTACTTTCTTACGATGTTACCTAGATTTGCTTCACATGAATCCTTTAGTTTTTGAGTTTCTTCTAAGTTCTGTAAAATGAAGAAGTGGAACTCTCTCCATGATTGCACTTTTCTTCTAACTTCCTTCTTTCTATTGTATTGCACTTGCTCCCATCTTACACTCACTTTTGACATGCATAATTATCATTATACTTAAAAATATACCACGTTTACCAATTATCATTGCATTAATAATAATTGGGACTCCTTTGCTTCTAATAATTTTAGCTTCACTCTATTTTCCTCCATAATTGTCCTCTCATCAAATTCCACCATTTAAACTTCTATCTCCCTTGAATTTATCAAAAAATTTAATAGTAGATGTTCCACATGAGATGCTACATGACCATCACTTGATTGATAATAGCAACCCCATTTTGTTTGCTTGTCTTACTCTAATTTATTCCATTTTATTGGAAGCATTTTATTATTTGATCCACTATAAGTTTACATAATAATCCTAAAGACTTATTATAATTTGTATACAATAATCCTTAACACAGACTAGGCAGTTATAGATGGATTCATAAAAATCTAATCCAAAGTTATTGATCCTTAGTTTATTATAAAATCATTTTTAACATCTTCAAATTTTAAAGTTGAACCTATTCACTTTTTTTTTTATGGTTAATATTACCATGATAAATCAAGGCCCATTATTTATCTAGTATCCTTGATGAGCCACCATTTTCATAGGACTATATAGACGTAGGTCTGATAAGTTAGCTTGTCATATAGTTCAAATAGAGTATGTTTAAAGTATATTAATGCACATCCCTTAGGAAGAAATGTTTAGCAATTCACTTACCATTGGTTAGGAACTCCATAAATTAATTTTCATCCAATATTAGGTATATAAAATAAATCCCAGAAATAGATGTCATTGGCTTAATTGACATCTATATTTTATATTATGGAAAAGGCATAAGAGTAAGTAAGCATAGAATATGAGCCTATCTTTTTGGATTCTTCAACTATAATAAAAATATCATAAAATAATATTACTATCAATAATATTTCTATGTTAACCATGCAAATAAGAATAAAAAATTTCATGTGAAATCAGAAATTTTGTCTATAGCTACATCCTTAGAACTCACATTATGCATAAGAATTGTTTGCATCCTTCATAATGACCTACTAGCCCATTATTGATGTTTCTTATTTTATAGGTATTATAAATTAAATATGCACTTTATATCATGGTATAATAGTGAGATGTAGGAGGTATATTTTATGTTTTAGATCATCAATGAAGACTCCATGTATACATAACTTCCCATATATGCTTTCAAGTAAAAACTCTATGTAACATTCGTAGTGTACTATATTGACCAATACTTAATTAAGATCAATGCCATAAATGCTAATTGTTCCTAATGTTATATAGGTGTAAGTATTAAAGGTAATCCTAATTATTGGATATAATAACATTGATGCAATATAAATTAATTATTGTAGGTCCATTTCCAAACTACCTTTCGCCTATCTTGGTCTTCCACTGTTCCAAGGAAAGTAGTATGAAAGCATGTGGAACAATGTTATTCATATAATTATGAAAAAACTAGCAGGATAGAAAGGGGTGCTCCTCAATCAAGCTGGTAAAGCTAATTTAGTCCAAGATTACCTTTAGAGCATTCTAGTTTTCTTCATGTATATATTTAAAGCTCCCTCGGTAGTGTGTAAAAAATGGAGTGAATTTAAAAGAGATTTCTATGGTCTGGATATGATAACAGATATACATTTCCCCTAATGGCTTGGGATAAAGTTTATTCTAGGAAATTACAAGATGGCCTATGTTTTAGGACAATAAGAAATATGAACACTACCATGATATTTAAACAATGTTGGAAGATCGTTGCCAATGCTAATGCTACATGGGTTGACATAGTCAAATACAAGTATCTCCTCAAAAGGTCCTTTCTAGATGATAAAATTCTATCTGAAGTTTTGGAATTCTATAATTATATCACTAAAGTGAGACACATCCTCAAAAAAATTCTCAAATGGTACCTAGGTTATGGAAGTCACATTTGGTTTTGGTAAGATCCTTGTCTTACAGACCAACCCTTGATTAATGAGTCCAGTTTGAACAATATTAAGCCTTTCATGGACCACATTTTTTGCAAAATGGTTTATCACTTTATAGCTTGTGAGCCTACCCAACTACCTATTTGGAAAGACGTTTCAACCAACAATACCAATTCCAAACAACAAGAAACCTTTAAAGCTTTATATATATTGCTTAGAACCTACATTATCCCAAGTAGCCATTCTTAAGACTCTCTCATTTGGAAAGTTGATGACAATGGTCTCTTTTCAATCAAATCTACTTACCTTCTCCAAGAAGACTCCAAAAAATGTTGGTTTCCAACTAGTCTTATCTGGTAGCATCAACTTGTTCCCAATATTATGTTATTTTTTGGTTGGTTGCCTACAATAGAGTTTTAACCATTGATAATCTCATCACTCAAGGCTTGTCCTAATAATTATTATATTTTTTAGTCCATTTTGGAGTCGATCCCCCATATTTTCCTTGATTACCCTTTCTCTTCTAGGGTGTTACTTTCCCTTTTTTGTGTGTGTAGCATTTCCTGGGTCTCTCATTATTCCATCCTTAAAATGTGCATCCAATGGCCTAATCCCTTTAAACAGCCCCATATTAAGTCCATATGGTCCTTCAAATTGCCCCATTTTTTTGGCAAATATGGCTTGAAAGGAATAATAGAGCTTTCTATAAATCCTCTAGATATCCTCATTCGATCTTTTCAGGAATTCTTTTTGTTTCCATTGAGAATGTCAATCTTATCCCTCTTTTCAATCCTCCTTATCTAGGTTTTGAGTCTAAATTTATCACCACTTTCAAGATTTATCTTACTCATACCAAGAATATTTCTCTAGGTGTGGATAGGTCAAAGTTTTCTTGGTCACCTCCCCCTCTAGTGTGGTTCAAGATTAATTTTTATGGTATAGAAAAGGGTAACCTGGGTAGAGTTTGTTGTGTAGGTATTTTTAGAGATCACCAAGCCAGTATTATATTGGTCAATGCTAAGAATATTGGAACCTAGACCAACAATGTGGTTAAGACAAGAGCTCTCTTTTAAGGCTTATCTATAATACAAGGTCTTCAGATTCAAAATTTAATTATTTAAGGGGATTCTTTAAATACTTACATCAAAGGATTCTATAATCATGCTTGGTGTACCATAACCTTATTGATGAATTAAAAATTATCCTTGGAAAATTTTTTAATGTCATCATCCAAAACATCCTAAGGGAAGGTAATATATTTGTTGATGTGATGGCTAACATAGAAATGGTTGAGGAATCCTTGAGCATATGGGTCAACAATTTCTTTTAAATTCTACTTGATGCATGTTCTTCCAATGGATAAGACACGTTTTTCTATTGCTATTGAGCCTTGTGGTAGTCCCTGTCACTTCTCTCTAGTGGAGCTTGCTGACTAGACCCTTGAACTATCTTTTTACTTATGGCTCAACCAGTCTATGATATCACCTATGCCTTTTCATTTACCTTACCCAATTGTAATTTATAACTAAGTGGTTTTCCTTCAATCCTTGAAGTGATGTCACCTTACACCCATTTATTGGGATACCGAGTTTTTCATTCCCAATGGATTCATCGCTTTGGATGTAGAGTTGTCTATTTTTGATAGATTCTTCACTTGAAATGTTGAGTTGTCCATTACTAATGGATTCATCTATTGGAATGCTAAGTTTTCCATTCTTGATGGATTCATCGATTGAAATGTTGAGTTGTCCATTCCTAGTGGATTCATCACTCGATGTGTAAAGTTGTCTATTCCAAATGGCTTGTCTTTAATTTCTTGGCACACCTTGTTAGATCATAATGGTATAGACAACCTAATTCTCTATGATGAAGGATATTTTCAACTCTCCACTTTTAAAAATTATGATAAGCAAAGTGTCTATACAAATCTTGAATCTCCTTTGAGTATCAAGGATATGGGTATTGGATGTGGGAGTTTCAAGGAATCGAGTGGTATGCCACCACCCTTGTTGTGTCTAAATATCATTGGTGGTGTTATATGTAGCTATAACTTGGAACATGTGATTAGGATTCCTAAGCCCAATATGTTCCATCAATATATTTACTTTTGCATTTTCTCTATGCATACCAATATGTGGCTACTCTTTTATTTTACTCCTTCTTCCCTATTTAAATCAGCATAGACCATGTTTATTTCCGCATCCATTTGAGCTACAAAAGTATTATACCAGTTGTGATTTGAGAAGTTATTGAGAGTGATATCCTTAGGTGGCAATTTGAAATGACCCTACTAGAGCCCAAAACTCTAGAGACTAACACCATGGAGGAGGAAATCTTGGGCTTCAATGGATTTCTCCAATTCTTGTGTAAGTTTACAGGTAGTGATCCTGATATTTCAATGGAACTTGTCAACTCATGGGATAACAAAAAGATGATGTTGAGAGGTGTCTCTTTTAGAATAACCATTAACATGCTATCCAAAATTTTAGAGTTGATAAATAATGGTGATATTATTCATTGAGACAAACATTCTATGGTCATTGAACTAGGGCATTTCAGATAAAACAAAAATTTTCTTACCAAATAAAGTAATGATATCATTAGGAAGGACCTCCCTACTCCATGGAATAGAGTCCTCATCCCTATAATGTAGTATTTTACTATCGACGAGTTGAATTCATCCCTGAGAAGCTTCCACATGGTATTCCTCAATCACCTAAGGGATGTCAAGATGATTAATATCCTAAAATATATATTTTGGTCCATGGAAACTTTTGTAGCCAGTGTTAGAGAGGGTAAATCCTCCCATATGAAACACCAAGGGCTGCATTTGATAATTTATAAGAATGATATTTGTAGACACCAAAATCTAGGCATTTACAATTCACCACATAATTCTGCATAATAAAATATATGCCTAGGTCTAAAATTAGGTATATTAATTCATGTACACTTCACCCACATTGCACACCACAATCCTGCATAATAATATATGCCTAAGTCTAAACTTAGGCATAAAAATCTTGCACATTATCCTATTTTCCAGATTTTAATAAATCTGGAAAATCCCCCTAGGATACCCTGCCTACCCACTAGACATGTGTCCTAGCCACCTCACTACCCCACCTTGCCACATCTCATACACCCTTGTCCCCTTTGTCCCTTCACATGGGACAACCCTTACACCTCACTCCACTTGCACCCACATCACCCCAGTTAAGTGAGACACCCTGGGTGACTCACTCTAACTACCCCCCTCCATTTGGTAGCCCAGGATTGCCACTTGGCAGCCCTGGCTTGCCACCTCTCATTTCCCTCCAAAACCCAAAATTGCCTATAAAAGCAACACCATTCCATCAAGCAAAAGGGGGCTAGAAAATACATCGTCACGCTGTTGAAATCGCTGCAGGGAATCGCCAACGATCACGGAGTTCGAGCCATCGAGGTCCCGGATCTGAGTTCTCAAGGTTTTCTACCATCTCTGCACAACCGCGCATCCATGGTTACATAGTCCCAACCACAAGCCCATGGTTTCTAAACCGCACATCCATGGTTACACAGTCACAACCGCAGGCCCGTAGTTCTACAGAAACTACCAAACTTGTTTTGGCCATATCTCGCTCATCCGAACTCAGATTGAGCTAAAATTTTTAGGGTAGGTTCATGACATCCCCTAGAATATCTCCACCAAATTTTAGACATTTAAAAAAAAATATTATTTATTCATTTTTAATTTTTCATTTGAATTGATTTTCAATCATTTATACAAGTGCTTCTAACCCTTGTTTGACTTCCATGTGTGTAGGATACAGGTATTTGAAGAGCTATTGAAGCTAGGAGTGGTCCCTACATTGGATACCAAAGCCCACTCACCAATTGGAGTTGTAGCTGAGGAATGGAGAACACACAAGCTCATTGAAGATTTGGAAGACCTCTTTCCTATCAAAATCATTGTATTTCAAAGAGGAGATAAAGCATTGTAACATTACCCCCAACACATTTGGGGTAATTCAAATCTTTGTAAAATTGTATTCAATACTCAATATAAAGATCATTCTTTACAATCCTTATCTCTTTCATGTATATTTGTTTGTGTTTAATTCTTTTGGTTACAAAAATGGTGATCACGATGGGACCTCCCAAGGGTTCCATTTTTCTTTGCCTTTCCTTTTTAATCTAGTTACTGATCTATTTTTCCTACTTGTACAGATTTTGGAAGTGTGGAAACATGGATCTATGGTTGAAAGCTAGAAGGAGCAATGAAAGGAACACAGGTCTGTACCCTGTGCCATATTTTAAAATTTTCCTTTAGTTCTAGTTTTAGGTTGCATTTAAGTAGATTAAGAGTCTTAGTCTTGTATGCCTTTGTTTGCATTTAGGTCTTAGGAATAGAAAAACTTACTTAAATCTTGCATTCATACACAAAATAATAAAGGGAAATAAATGAGAATTTGCATATGCATAGTAGGGAACAATCATCTTGCATATACCAGGTTAGAAATAACCTAGGTATTTATTTTTTAGGGTTTGGGCCTGTATTCAGCTTTATTCTATTGACAGAAAGGACCCACGCACCCACGGTTGGGATTTCCCAAATGTGCATGTGTGGTTGGCAAACCGCATACCCACGGTTTACCAGAACTAACCGCCCACCCATGGTTAGCCTTGTTAAACAGAATTTGGTCGAATCTTACCTAAAGTTGCAATTTTTACCCTTGATTTGATTTTGTCTACTACTTGTTTTTTACATTAGGCATAAAAATATAATTGCATGTTATATTTGCATCACACAATAGAAAACAAAACCTTCACACACACACATATCATCAAAACATTGGTCAAGTTGGATTTCATCACCAACCCCCAATTCAGACCGGTGACGTTGGAATTCATCTCCTTCCATCGGCTTTCCCCCTAGATCATCCTTAGATAGGATAAAAGCACTCTTTAAGTTGGTATAGGTCACTTGTGTTCAAGTTGTCTCCCACTATTGGAACGATTGTTGAATCAAAGTGGAAGAGCTAGGTGAACCCCCACTAGGATTTAAGTGGTGTACCCTAGACTCTTTTGAGAAATCATGCTTGGCACTAGTGTTCCTAATCACCATCTTGATCGAGTTCTATTATTCTAATCCAAAAAAAATTTCTTCAAAATAATCAAAAACACTCAAAACTACAAAAAAATAAGGTAAAACCTCAAAATTCAAACAAAAAAATCAAACACTCAAAAACAAATCAAATCAAATCAAAACTAGTGCAAACTTAGGATCAAAATCCTTGTGTGTTTATTTGCTTTGTGTGTTGTATTGCATTGTACTTCCATTTCATTTACATAGATTTGCATTTACACTTCACACATCATTGCATATTAGCGCATGGTAACGACCCATAGTCAAGCAAGAAGGTTAGCCTTAGTTCAGAGTCAGTTGCCCCTCCCCATGGATCCACCTCAGGTTAGTCAAGTCCCTAACACTTCGATGGTAGGGCAAGTTAGTGTAGTCCCTAATGCATCCCAAAACTTAAATACAGGGCCCTCAAGTAGTGCCCTTATTTTAGATGGAGACATCATGCATAGGGCTACCCATACCGCTATTCCTGAGACCCCTAGGAGTGAGCCACCCACACCAATGGATGGTCATGTCACACTTGTAGACATGGACACCATTAGGATGTACCTGAGTGCAGCTAGAATGGTTTTTCCATTACTACCACCACTTACCATTCCACCCCATACCATCCCATCATTCCATCAGGAAGTCACCTTCCCACACCCACAACAGTCTAGCCAAGCCTTTGCAAATCCACTTTTTGAGCACACTGCTACCACCATAGCCCATACCCATCCATCATCATCTAATAAACCTCCCATCATCATACCAAATCAACAAGTCATTTGCACCAACCCCCTTTACGAAGCACCCATCAGTATTGCTTCATAAATCCCTATGTCCATTCCATCTATAGCACCCATAAGAACCATGGTCCATAACCCCCCTCCTTCAGTAGCAATGCAATTCACCACCTACCCACCATCAACAACCCATCAACCCCCCACCTTCTTCACCCAAGATCCATCTTGGGTGTTGCATCCCCCAACTATAACCATACCCACACATCCACTCAATCACATGTATGGTGCTCCATCAACACAACACACCATCATTCCACCATCTCTTCATCAACAACCACCATTTCACCAATGCACTATGCTCATTTTACAACAAATCTTGAACCGCATCACAAGCATTGAGCTACAATTGAGTCATCATCAACTTCATCAAAAACCTCACCCACCTCAACAACTTCATCAAAATCACCCACCTCAACAACCTCATCAACCTCACCCACCTCAACAACCTCATCAACCTCATCCACATGGCCAATCTCATCCAAATCATCAACCTCGTACTTGGACCCCTCTATCCGAGCCCATGTCAATCATATTTCAAAAGTTGTAGGATGCAAAAACAATCATTTTACCTGACATACATCCTACAGATACCAAAATACATAAATCTAGATCATATAGAGAAGATCATTATTGTCTCTATCATCGACAAGTGGGCCATAACATCAATGATTGTAAAGCCTTTAAAAATATGGTCCAAGATCTTATCGACAAGGGGGTATTTTCCATCGAAAGTCCACTCATCACATCCAATCAAAACCCTGGTAGTCAACAAAACCATTGTGGGGATACTCAAGGCATCACACCTTCCCCATGCTCACCAAGCACAAAACATTGTGGGGATACTCAAAGTATCACACCTTCCCCATGCTCACCAAGCACAAAACATTTGGGGATACTCAATATACAGTATCACACCTTCCCCATGCTCACCAATCACCAAACAATTTGGGGATGATTAAGGTATCACACCTTCCCCATCAAAAAAAAAAAATCTCCAAAGGGGGTATCCCTTTGGTCAACTCCATTCAAAAGGCCCCAAAGGAACCTAACCCCTTTGGTCAAAACTCATCTCAAAATGCTCCAAGGGAGGCACTCCTTTGGTCAAATTAGTTCAAAAGGATCCAAAGGATCCAAAAACTCCTTCGGTCACATGCAATTCAAAAGGCTCCAAAGGAACCAAACCCCTTTGGTCACATTTTAGTTCAAAAACACCTAAAAATAAAAATAAATAAAATATTAAAATAAATAAATAAAACACAAAAACATGTTCATACACATTATATTTTTAATACATCACATTCACAATCCCACTTTCATTGCATTCATACATTCCACTTCCATTGCATTTGCATATTCGTATCATTTACATCCATTCATGTTGCTTACCATATTAATTGTCATCCACTCAGGTTAGATAATTGTTCATTCACTAAGTCTTGTTGTCTTAATTAGGGGCACCTACGGTCTAGCATTAGTCCAATTTCACCATCTAAAACCATGTCAAAAAAAAAAAAAATAGTTGCAATAAAACCCCATAGCACTTCATTTCTTTGGTGGTCTCTGGTTTGAGGAATCTCTAGGTGTTTTCGATCACTCAACCACTCCTAGTGTTTTAAGCAACCTTCAAAAAATATGTCGAATTCTTTTAGGACCATTGCACATATATACACTAAGCAAATCTTGAGTATTGGGAATTGATTTCAAAAACATTCTTGAACCAAACACAATTTCACATCTTAAAAACATCTTGTGTCAAATAGGGATAACACCATACTTGGTAGGAACCTTGAGGTGAAAAGGGTCATCCTTGCTTGTCCCATTATGCAACATAGTCCATGACAATAGTGGTTTTCACTACTATCATAATTGCTTCAAATTCAAAAAAATAGAGTAGTAAGGATAGGGTACAATTCTCATCACACTTAGGTTGAGAATCTGATTCCCCAAAGCTCTAATTCCTTTACATCACACACCACTGATTAATTGGGTTGTAAGGATCGTACTACATTTCCAGTCAGACGGTTAAGTAGTCATCCCCAAAATTCAAGAAATCAAAAACAAAAATCATGGACTATGGAGTTAACCTCCACCGGAGCTATAGACGCTTGACTGGCAGTGGAGTACGCTCATGCGTGGTGACATGTCTCTTTTAAAAGAGACCTCTGACCGCTCATACGGACAAGCTAGCTTCTTGGTTCCAACCATAACAGGTTTACCCAATTTACTCAAGATGAGTTAATGAACTCAATTGCACACACACTGGTTCTTGATTGTCTCGAGTCATTACCATGCTCTTGACTCGGTAAATGAATTCACTGCACACACATTTGGTCCTAGAAGAATTAGGTAGTTTTAGTGAGTTTGTTTGATATCACTAGGATGTTTGAGTCTTTGCAAAACAACTCTAGATCCTTTATCCCTAAGGCAAACAAATTCATAAGCAAGTTTCCATTCCATACCACCATCATATTGCCACACATATATCATAGTCCATTTCATCCTACAAAATGTGGTCAAACCATAGTATCGTATTGGTGCCCCTGATTAAGCAATAAAGGTAAAGTTTGCTTAACAATGGTCCATAACTTCTTTGAATGACAATTAATAATGCAAAAACATTCATTCATTTGCATACATCACCACCAATTGCATTCATTCATAAACACATTCCTTTCATCACATGCACAAAAAAAAAAATAAAAAATCCATCATTACACATGTACATAAACAATCACAAAAACACCAACAAGGGGGAGTTCAAGGTCTTACACCTTCCCCAATAATCACATCAAGTAGTCAAGCAACTTGGGGGTTCAAAGTCTCACACCTACCCCAACAATCACATTAAACATTCACATTTCAAATCATCTACTAGGTTCAAAAGGTTGTGCCCTTTTTTCAAAGGTTACACCCTTTGCCTCACATTCACAAACACAACACATCCAATTCCATTTAGATCCTTAAGTGAACCTCGTATCTAGTGATATACTCTAGTCACCTAGCGGTTGCAACGATTGGTTATCCATACAATCCGGTAGGATGAGTAGATTACCATAAGGACACTCACAATTACATCAATTCAAAAGGCTCCAAAGGAACCAAGCTCCTTTGAAATCAAAATTCAAAAACCAAAACCTTCAAAAAAAAAGCAACAAAAATAAAAAACCTTTGGTCATCAATTAAAAAAATAAAAAATAAAAAAAATAAGAACTCAATTCAAAAGTCCCAAAGGCACCTAAACCCTTTGGTCAAATCAATCCAAAATGCTCCAAAGGTATCTCAAATTCCTTTGGTAAAAAAAAAAAAAAATCAATCATCAAAACATCAAACAATCTTGTGCTTTCTTTCCATTTCAAAAACATCAAACACCAAAAACATTTCCATGCATATTTTGTCATACAAAAACATAAAACACCAAAAACATTTCCATGAATATTTTGTCATACAAAAAAAAACACAAAACAATCATGCATTCTCCAAAAAAAAAAAAAAATCCAAAGATATCTCAATTCCTTTGGTAAAAAACAAATTCAATAGGCTCTCGAAAGAATAGAAGTGTTCTCATCTCAACTCCCTAAGAAGGCCATGAGGTTGGACTGCTCCAAGGGATAGAGGTGTACATTTCCTTCTTCCACTTAGCCTCAAGTGATCCTCGTATACAATAACTTATCCTATATACCTAGCGGTTGCAGCGACTAGCAATCCATGCAATTCGGTAGGATGGATAAGTTACCATAAGGCCCTTGAAAAGTGATTCACCTCATGCAAAAAATGAATTGTTATCATCTCAATTCCCTAAGAAAGCCATACGACTGGACTGCTCCAAGGGATAGAAGTGCACAATTATCAACAATGGTCAAAATCATAGTTGAAACAAAAACAAAAACATCCATTTCATTCCAACCATTATCATTTGTTTCATCACTTTCATCATTTCATATCTTCTCCATCGACTCATCGCTTGAAGGGAAAGACAAAATCAACAAATTCAATTTCATAATCAAAGTCAACACTCAAAACACTCAATCATGCAAATTACGCTCATTAAAATGAGCATCTTTTTCATGATTGGGGCAACACAAGTTGAATTTTATTTGTGACCATCTTACACAACTCCCCTTCAAATGCAAATGGCTACAAAAACATTGTAAAACCCTCCAAATCATCATCTTACATCATCATCATCACGAGTGAACCTTGTATCTAGTAATTTACCCTAGAAACCTGGTGGTTGCAATTGGCAATCCATGCAATTTGGTAGGATGGATAAATTACCATAAGGACACTTATTCAAAATCATTTCACATCATCATGTTTGAAATTAAACCAGGTTGGTCCTTCAATTTTTGAGTGACCTGCATTCAAGTAGATTTGCCCAAGGTTGTCATTGACGCCTACTCCGTGGGGTTACAAAACATGGAAAGTTTATACTTCATCATTTTGCATTAAGGAATTGCTAACAGTCACTAGGACAAGCCCCTAGGGTGATTGGTTCCTTTACTTCATCATCTTGCATGTCAATCAAACCAAAAGGTAAATTTATGACAACATAAGTCCACCCCAAACTTGGGGCATCCAACTTGATATTGATTTCCAACATTTACATCAATCACATCATGCATTTTTACAAACATCATCATCATCATCACATCATTTAGTGAACCTTGTATCTAGTGGATTACCCTATACACCTAGCAGTTGCAATGACTAGCAATCCATGCAATCCAATTGGATGGGTAGCTCACCATAAGGAAACTCATTCAAACATTCAACATCAAATCACTATGACATTAAATCAGCTAGGTCCCTAAATATTTGAGCTTAGATGTGTTCAAAATAGATTTGCACAAGGTTATCCTTCAACCCCTTCCATTGGGTCAAAAGAAAAACAACAAAAAAATTTGGTAATAATCAAAAATCACTTGAGTATCAAATTCCATAGTTCCTTGAACCCATCATTTGGAAGGAATTTCTAAAGTCATAGTGGAACAAGAACTCCAAATATGGTCAAAATTTTACCACACATTTTGTACATCAACGAAACCAAAGGTAAATTCGTAAGAACACAAATAAACCCAAACTTGGGGAATCAAATTGATCAAAATGTCATACATTTGCATACACATCCACATCATTCAATCATCCACCTCCTTCAATCATCCACATTTGGTCAATTGGCTCATGGGTTTCATCCTTTACCCATTCGCCAATTGAGGGGGTAAGCAAACAAATCAAAATTTTCAAAAATCATCCATTCTTGTGCGTCGAGAAGATTTGAGTCCATTCATCCAATAAAGATAGGTGTCATTTGTTTTTGCACCGCATTGTGCTTTACACAACATGGTACAAAAAGGGGCATCTGTAGACACCAAAATCTAGGCATTTACAATTCACCACATAATTATGCATAATAAAATATATGCCTAGGTCTAAACTTAGGTATATTAATTCATGTACACTTCACCCACATTGCACACCATAATCTTGCATAATAATATATGCCTAAGTCTAAACTTAGGCATAAAAATCTTGCACATTATCCTATTTTCTAGATTTTAATAAATCTGGAAAATCCCCCTAGGATACCCTACCTACCCACTAGACATGTGTCCTAGCCACCTCACTACCCCACCTTGCCACATCTCATACACCCTTGTCCCCTTTGTCCCTTCACATGGGACAACCCTTACACCTCACTCCACTTGCACCCACATCACCCAGTTAAGTGAGACACCCTGGGTGACT
Source organism: Wollemia nobilis (assembly GCA_028583015.1). NCBI lineage: Eukaryota > Viridiplantae > Streptophyta > Pinopsida > Araucariales > Araucariaceae > Wollemia > Wollemia nobilis. The sequence continues at coordinate 6,577,541 of JAQPPZ010001423.1, forward strand.
CACTCTAACTACCCCCTCCATTTGGTAGCCTAGGATTGCCACTTGGCAGCCCTGGCTTGCCACCTCTCATTTCCCTCCAAAACCAAAATTACCTATAAAAGCAACACCATTCCATCAAGCAAAAGGGGATGGAAAATACATCGTCACGCTATTGAAATTGCTTGTGTGTTCTCCATTTCTTAGCTATAGCTCCAAATGGGCGAGTGGGATTTGGTATCCAATGTAGGGACCACTCTAGATTTAATATATCTTAAAAAACATGTATCCTATACACATGGAAGTCAAACAAGGATCAACAACACCTGTAGATTATTGAAAATCAATTCAAATGAAAACTCTTGAAAGGAATGCTTGCAAGAAACATAGAAATTAAAATAAAAATGGATTGCTAACAAATGAATAACTTACTGACCTTTGCCATTCCAAATGGCCGAAAAATTTGTGGAGACGTTCTAAGGGATTTCATGAAGCTACCCTAAACATTTTAGCTCAAACTGAGTCTGGATGAGCGAGATATGGCTAAAATAAATTTGGAAGTTTCTATAAAGGGGTGAGAAACCGTGGATGTGTGGTTTAGAAACTGCGGGTTTGTAGTTGGGACTGTGTAACCATAGATGCGCGGTTGTGCAGAGATGGCAAAAACCTTGAAAACTCATATTTGGGACCTCTATGGCTTGAACTCTATAATTGTTAGTGATTCCTTGTAATAATTTCAATAGCGTGACAGTGTATTTTTTAGTATCCTTTTTCTTCATGTAATGGTGTTATTTTTATAGGTAATTTTGGATTTTGGAGGGAAATGAGAGGTGGCAAGCTAGGGCTAGCATGTGGTAATCTTGGGCTACCAAATGGAGGGGGCCAATTAGAGTGAGTCACCTAGGGTGTCTCACTTAACTAGGGTGATGTGGGTGCAAGTGGAGTGAGGTGTAAGGGTTATCCCATGTGAAGGGACAAAGGGGACAAAGGTGTATGCTATGTGTCAAGGTTGGGTAGTAGGGGTAGAAAGGGAACAATTATTAAAATATGGAAAATAGAAATCAATATTTTTAGCCTAAGTTTATACTTATGTATGTGTGCAGGGGTGATTGTACTGTTATATACCTATTAGCTTATTATTTACACATTTGTGTGATAAATGCCTTATTTTGGTGTCTACCCTTTCCTAAGATATGTGGTAAAAATACACCTATCTTTATTGATAATGACTAATACCCAAAATGGGTGTTTTAAAAAATTGATTTTTTCACCCCAATGGTGAATGGGAAAGTAAACCCATGAGCAATTGACCAAATGTATTAAAGAGGTATGGTAAAATGAACCAAAGACCAACATAAGAAAAAAAAATAAAACATCCATTCTAAAATTTGTCATCCAATAAACTAGGTGTCATTTGTTTCATCTCACAACATGGTACAAAAAGGGTATCTATAGCCAAATCTAATTAAATTTGCACATAATCCATGTAAATATATCCTAAGTTTAAACTAGGAAAATCTACTCCACCCACACACAAAATAAAAAATCAATCTAAACTTAGGTAAATTTATTATCATTTTAATAAAACAAAATACCCTAACCACCCCACCCAATTCTACACCTTGTCCCATTGTCCCTTCACGGACAACCCACCTCCACCTACATCACACTAGTAAGTACCAGTACCACTCAACCCTATAAACTAACCTTTTTTCTCCCCAAAACCCAAAATATAAAAAACAACACCATCCATCAAGAAAAAATTAAAATACATAAATTGTTTAGGGAATCACCAACATAAAGAATAATTATAAAGTCACAAATCAAAATGATTAAAATCAACACAAAAATAATCAAAAAAAACAAAAATATATATGGACCTAATAAAATTTAGGAACATCCCCATTTTTAGGTATTAGAAATTATTATGTTAAAATTATTATAAATTCAGGTTTCTTTGTTGTTTCTCTAGGTTTCATCCTTTTATCCTGTGTTGCATTAAGTTTAGAGCATTGTAAACCTCCCCAGATGGATGAACACTCTGAGATTAGACTATAAAAATATATTAAAAAAAAAGTGTAACATTACCCCCATTGGAATTCAAAATGTAGTCACAAACAAAATCCTCTCTTGTATATTTGTTTATTTTTTGTTACACATCCAAAATCACATGTAAAACCACCCACCACCTTTCAATCACCCCTAGCTCCCCAAAATATAAAAATATATGGGAAATAAAAAAAAAGGACTTTATCTCTTAACCCCCTTTCCAAAGTCAAGGGCAATCACAATAAAAGCACTACCAAGAAATTTATTTTATAGTACCCCTCTATTAGGTGCCTCTTCTATTAGCTAGGTGTCTAGTATTCGTACCTTTCTCCCTAGTTTCCTTGCTCCTCCAGTCAAAGTGCATTAACACTAGAGTAGCACAAAAAAATAAAATATTGTGTAGGGACCATTCACCCTTTATATGGTTCTGTTCTTTTTTTTTTTAATCTTGATGTCTTCTATTTTGTCACCTTGTATAGTCTTCCATCCTCTTTTCTTCTTATCTCTTGTTTTTTGGTCAAGGTTCCTATTTTGAACTCTTTATTTTTTTAAAGTTTGGGATCCTTTCAAAACTCTCTTTATCTAAATATTGTAGTCCTTATTAGTCCATTGTTTATCCAATAGACCAATGTCTCATTTATACTAGTTAAAGTTTATTTCACCAAACCAATAACTAATAAAAATATGTTATTTAGGAAAAATCCCATCCTAGCACACTTCCAATTCCTATATACAAAAAATAACTATGTTATCCACATGTATTGATATTATGTAGAATATGTAAATATAGATATCGCTTATTCATTTGCCCATGCTTACAAATTCAAGTATTATACTTAAGTGAGAGTTAGAGAAAATGACACAACAAAGTGAAACAACATATAAATATTTGTTTTATTTAAGTATGAAGAAAAAGAATGAACCAGTTCTCTATTACTCCTAAAATCATGTATATAATTTAAAATAATATTTTGTAACCATGCTAATTAGTGTTTATATTCTATGGTATTTTTTTTTATGTCCTAAGTGATTCCTTTTATGTTTATTACTAATCCTTATATAATTATGGTATAAATAGTTATAATAAATCTTTAAGCTATTTACTTAAACCACAACTAATTATTTCTATTATCAAATAATTCTTTATAATCCAGGTATAATATCTATACTACAACATCTAACAATCTTTCAAGTCAATAAACACTTCAATCCCTTTATTACATTTTTAAACAATACTCAAGTCTTTTTTTTAAAATATCTAGGATTATGGTATTTATAATAATACATGTACCCCAATAAACCCCATTACTATCATTTATTCAATTAGGTTTTATATGGTTTATAGATTTTAAAAATACCTTAGATGTGGATTTAAATAAATTCAAAAAAATAAACTTATTATATATATTTGGAATTTTTATATAGTAGTTATATCTTCCACTTTTGTTTTTATGTAGTATTAAAATTTATTAGGCTAATCAATCCATTGCATGGTAGTAATATAGAATGAATGATGTGTGTTTTTTTTATAGTGGTATAAAATTACTGGATTTCCCTATAATAGTAAAAACATAAAATTATTTTCTATGCTATAATTCAAAAAAAACTAAAATTAAATGTTTTAAAGCCACATCATTTAAATGTATGGATCTACAAAATAATTTCATATTCTCTTAGGTCACCATTATTGTGAAAATTGTAGTTAAACATTATAAATATACAAAAAAGACAAAAAATTATATATTCAATTTTTATCAACAATTCAATAAATAAAAAGATTTCTAAAGATACAATTACCATTAATATTGTATATAAAACCTTGTTTTGGATTTAATATTGTATATAAAATATGAGAATAAAACAATATGAAACTTGTGAAATCTAATAAAAAATTAGTGTTAAAAAAATGCTAAGAAAACGTATGGGAAATCAAAGTAATAATTTCATATATTATGTATGCACATAGAATAAACATGATAAAGTAACTAAGTTGGATTGTTTATTTATTAAAATATGTTGACTACCAATACCATTTTAAAGGTAAAATTATAATTAGAAAATAATGGCGTGATTCTATGATTATATATATGGAATGGGGCTCCATGAATGGACTAGAACCATGAACAATAGGGAACTACAGTTGTTCTACTACAAATTGTTGATTCATGAAGTTATTGATACTACAACACAATGAGAATATATGGGAAAAGGACTAAATAGGTTTAATATGATGGGGACTATGGCATAATATGTCAAGCATATTATTTTCTTCAAAAAAGGATATTTCAAAATGTACTTTGGTCTTATTTTATATTTTATTTATTTTTTATTTTAATTTTAGATAACTTTATGATTTTCCTTGATCTTGTCCACAAATAGAAAATATCTATTGCTTTTATTTTATTAGCATATACATAGAGTTAAATTTACATTTTCCTCATAATTTTCTATTGTTCACATATGTAGTGTATTAAAATTTAATTATCACAATGTACATTGATCTAAGAAAATTAGAGGTTGTTCACCTCTCCATGGTTGAAAAAACCACAACACTTTTAACATGCATGTCTTCACTCTCATCTAGTGGCGTAGATCCGAGATCAAAAGAACAAATAAAAGAGAAAGCAAAATTTTCTTGTATTTTTAAGGAGAAGGAAGACCAACCCCTTACAATTTCAAATTTTCCCCTCAAATACCCTATTTTCCATTTTCTTGCCTAAAACAATTCATTTGAAATTTAAATTTTGGGGGAAAACTTCCTGGGGTCATAACTCCTCGCTCGTTGCTCAAAATTACTATTAGTGAATGTTTTTAGAAAGCTCTCGAAAGGATTTGCGACCTGATAATGTTGTAAAGGAAATTATGACCATTTTAAGCCCTCTACAAGGCCTCTAAGGCCTTCAAAATGACCTTTAGGTTTTAGTGGTAGGATTTTCACTATTTTTTGTAGGGTCTTCACCTTAAAATTCCATATTCCAATAGATATTGGGGTTTTCACCGTCTAGGCATTTTCCATTCCCTAAAGGATAAACAAACTTAGAACATAATAAAACATACATTTTTTTCATGATGCAAGACACTCCCCCCAGATTCTCCTAAAAACACTTCTATACTCTTGGAGGAAAACCAAGGTGGTCAAACTTTGTATTTGACAACCAAGATAAATCTTCAATAAGTATGCCCTTCCACTTAACTAGATATTATTCATACTACTTGTTTCCTGTACTTTTACCAATGCGGGTATCCAAGATTTCTTCTATCTCTTCCTTCTCTAGAGTAGATGCTAGAATATTTCAAATTTATGTTACTGGTCCATAATCATTGTCCTCTTCATGATATTATACCAAAACAAAAGGTGAACAGTGTTAAATCCACTAGGGTATTCATATGCATTTTGTGAATCCTATTTCTTGATGATCCTGCATGGTCCAAACTTCTTCATTTTTATCTTCTTATAAGTTTTAGCAAGGAATTTTTCTTTTCTCGGGTGAACCATGACTTTATATCCCATATGGAATTCCTTAAACCACTACTTCTGGTTTGTATTTATATTGTATTGAGTTTTCATCTAATTAATATGTTTCTTTACCTCATGCAAATTCTTCAGGTGCTCTGTAAAGTCCTCAACCTCAGCACTACACTTTTCCCCTCTATCCATCTTCCTCAACTTAGAAGAATTCCTTGGGCTACTCCCATATACAATGTGGAATAGGGATTTATTAGTACTATTGATGACATAAATATTTTAAGTAAAATTTTCTCATGGTAAAACTAAATCTCATCCCTTGGGCTTATCTCCTACTAAGCATCTCAATTACCCAAAATCCTATTCACCACCTCATTTTGTCCATTAGTCTAGGGGTGGTATGCAGAACTAAATTTAAAATATATATTCAATTTCTTCCATAAGATCCTCAAGAAATAACCAATAAAATTGGTATCCCTATATGAAATTATGCTCTTTGGTAGACCATGTAGTCATACCACCTCTTTTAAAAACAACCTTGCAACATGAACCGCATCATTAGTTTTATGCAAGGGAATGAAACGTGTCATATTTGAAAACTTAACCACCACAAATATGGAGTCATTCCACCTCTGTGTCCTTTGTAGGCCAAGAATAAAATTCATGTCGATGTTTTCCCATGGTTTCTCTGGTACAAGTAATGGCTGATACAATATGGTGTTCTACCGCACACCGTTGACCCTCTGGAATACTCTACAACTTTACACAAATCTCTTCACATATTACTGTAACTATGTCCAATAGTAGTTCTCACTAACGAGGGCAATGGTATTATCTTGACCAAAGTGTGCAACCAACCTTCCACTATGCTTCTCCTTGACTAGATTATCTCTCATCAAACTCCTTAGAATACACAATTGGTTTCCTCTAAATAATATTTAATATTAGATTAGAAAATTCAACCATTTAGTTCTATCCAAAGTAACAGGTGCCAACCAAGCTCTCCAAGCTTTTACAAAATCTATATCATGAGGGTACAAACTCTTAATTCTGTTAAACCCTACAACCCCCACATTCATTTCTATCAACAAGTTCTACCTTCTACTTAAGGCATTCACAACTATGTTTGAATTACCACTCCTATACTTCAACACAAAGGTATAGCTCTGCAAAAACTCAACCCATTTTAAGTGTCTCTGATTTAGCTTCTCTTGGCTATTAATATACGATAGGACCTAATGATTAGTATATAAAAAAAACTCTTTTGGCAGCAAATAGTGCCTCCATTTATTTAAGGCTTGAACTATAGCATAAAAATCTTGATCATATATAGAATATTTCTTCCTAGCCTCATTAAGATTCTCACTAAACTAGGCAACAATCTTACCTTCTTGACTCAATACAACTTCTATAGCACTACCACTAGCATCAATCTATCTGAAATACCTTATTAAAATCTAGAAGTGCTAAAATAGGTTGCTATGTGACCTTATTGAAAATATCAAAACTCCTATCTACTCTTGAATTCCAATTAAACTCCTTATCCCATCTCATTGTTTCCGTTAGGGGTGCACAATTACTACTAAAATTCCTAATAAATTTTCTATAAAAATTGGCTAGACCATGGAATGATCTTACCTAGTTGTAGCATGGAATGATCAACTATAGCAGTAGTAGCTGAAGGGAGGTTTTGATAACCACCAAAGTGCTTGTATAAGATGTGATAGTGTAAAGCTATTCATAGAGTTTACTGGTGAAAAGTATTATGAATTCCATAAATATCTTGGGTATGCTTATTGAGTGGTTTTGTGTTAGCATAACCTGTAGTTTGAAGTTGAGATCTTTACCTTGTAAATGATGAAATTTTAAGAATCAAAGTTTCACCTGACTATGATGTTCATCTATCTATAGCAGATGGTCTCTTAAAGGTTATTAATTCAACAAATCTATGTTGTGTTTTACCTTACTTGGGAGACGTGAGAACAATCGTTGAGTTCCATTGGTGTGTATTGTATTTAAAATGTAAAGTTTAAAATTTGAATTATGTGGTGTCTATTAAAGGAAATTATTATTGGTGTTAATTCGATGGTTAAGCTCCAAGGCATAATTATGTAAGCAAAATTATTCTTTTTAATTGTGTATTTGTCTATGCATTCATTACTATGAAAAGAGCTTAAATCATACTTTTAATGTTTATGTAAAATATCCAAAATTTGGACAATCATAATCTCCTTGATATATTAAGAGATTGAGCACCATGTTGGAGATGAGGACAAAGCAGTGCATACCATGCAATTTCCTATAGATTATTGAGTATACTTTAAACCAAGATATTTAATTAGAAGTGGTGTTAGCATGGAAGAATTATTCCAATATGTATGCATGTGTATTAAGATCTTGCCAAATTACCCTTAAAGAATGTCAAGATGTCCTGTGTGAAGACAAATGAATGTGGGTTTTCTATTTGGTTAAAGTAGTTAGTTTATTTTCTATTGTGTCTTAAGCCATGTTGGGCTAGTGCACTACTTCTTGTGGAATGTTATGAAACCTGAGTGTGTTTTATATTCGATTAGAGTATGATGTATGCAATGTGAATATTATTATACCTTAACATTGGTAAACCTCGTATTTGCATAACTTTATTTATAAATTTGAATGGATAATTTATCGGTTGCCAAGTTAGGGATGAAAGAGAAAGTAGTATGTTTTATTTTAGTAAATCGTAATAAAGTCATTTCTTTTGATCATTGAAAAGAATGCCTAACATGAATACTTTAAGTTGGAAATAGATGAGTTAGGACTATAAACTGAAAATGAGTTTGATTTTATGCTTATGCTTATGTTTTTTCTTTTAAAAGCAAGATTGCTAGTTTTCTCCAAGCCTTAGAGTTGGTTGTAGGTTACCTTGTGAAAATAATGTTTCAATGATAACCTAAACTTGTATGGTTGAATAAGAAACCTTAGAGAAGGTTTAAAGGATCATGAGTGTAAAACAATTAATTTCAAGTGTGAGGCCCTAAACAAAACCTAAAATGGGGCATTGAGAGAAATGCTTGAAAATCACCCAAAGACTATTGGGGTGTGGGTAGACACACAACAGTACCTAGAGCAACTACAATCTGACAAGTATGGTCAATTTGAAAATGACTAGGTCAGAATTGGTAATGAGGGGCAATATGGGATGCCTTCTCTAGGTTGCATCTAGGATAGTACTATGATAGATCCCATGTATCTTTGACCAAGTTGGGTAGACCTCATTGTATGGTATGGGATATACTAATGAGGGTCATAAAGAGCATGAGATATTAAGTCCAAGGCCAATGTATTGGCATGGCTCTAACTGACCCCATGTAGAGGGTAATCAGATAGAACACTAGGTATAAGTATGCTATTCTCCTTTCATTCAGTATAGGAATAAGTACGATGATAAGTCGAAGGTTTAGAATGATAAGGAATAGGGAAGAAAGCATTCCCCCTCTAGGTGTATGGGCCCTAGAGGATAACCCCTATCATGGAATGACCCTCATACCAGAAAATGAGGATGTTAAATGAGACAAGTCAATTCCATTAATGACACCCTTATGGGATATGGCCGATCTCATCCACTTGGGTGACTATCTACAGCAATCTTGAACCCAAAAGTGGTGTAGTATGCCTATGCTAAAAAGAATGTGTGATAAATGATTGTTGGGTGAAATTATGTTTGCTATGAAAATGAAAGCAAAATTATATGTTATATGATGATTAAAAGAATAATAATAATGCTATGTTTGATGTTAGAGTGGCACAACTAGGTGAGCAGACTTGGGTTGTTACATATGGTATCAGAGCAAAAGTAGATCTGAGTTGTGTACTTTGATAGTGAATTTGAATTAAACTAATAAGTTACCTCTTTCACCTTCAGGTCATATGGCAAGAATGCTACGAGGTGGATCTTCAGGAAATCCTATAGGAGGTAGGGAGGAAGAAACCACCAAAAGACCTACTAGGGGACCAAGGTTAGGATTGAGATGAGAAGGCCCTCAACGTGAAAGAAGGATGAAATGATTGAATGAACCTCCACCTAATGAACCTGTCAGGGAAGAGGAGAATCTTGCAAAAGTTGTTCAAATATTGCAAACTCACATGGAACAACAAAGGGAAGAAATGACCCAACAAAAAACCCATATGGCCTAGCAACAAGAATTTATCACTCAACAACAAAGGGTAATAGAGGAATTAGCTAGAGAAAGAGACATTGGTTTAGGTAGGACTAAATAAGTATCAAGAGAACCTAATGGAACTAGTGTCATAAGGGCTAGGGTAAGTAAAGAATTGGACAAGAACCTAAGAAAGGTCATTATATCCAAGTTTACTAGAAAGGATGATGGAGATTTAGTGGAGAATTGGCTAAATGAACTAGAGTTGTATTTCTCCTTAGTAGTTTTATCCTCTGAATCTAAGACTGCTTTGGCAATCATGAATATGACTGAGGTAGCCCTTGATTGGTGGAAATCATATAAGAGAGGGCATAAAGTTGAAGCTTCAGACCTCAAATGGGAAAATTTTGTCAAGGAATTCAGGGATAGATTCCTGACTAAGCAATATTATGTAGAGAAATTTGGAGAATTTTCTAATTTATGTTAGGAAAATGTGTTGGTGTGAGAATACCACCAAAATTTCATTTAATTATTAAAATATGCATCACAATATGAAAGCAATGAGGAAATGAAGACTCATAAATTCATTCTAGGATTACATCCTAGAATTATGATGGTGGTAAATATGCACAATCCTGACAACCTGCCTGTAGCCTTTGATCTGGAAAGAAAAGAAGAAGTCAATCAAGAAACTAGAAAAGCATATTTTAACTATCAAAAAGTTGTCTGAAAAATAAAAATATGAACTCCAAAAATGAAAAAGTGTGGGGTTTATGAGATGGGAGAAAGACCAAAATAAGAAACCCAAAGGAGGAGAGCAAGGTAGGCAAGGTGGTAAAAATAAATCTAATTACCAGAGTGGTAAATTCAAGTAGGATGGAAAGGAATTTCCCAAAAGGTAGGAACAGAAACCAATAGGTCAAGATAGGACCAAGGATACAATAGTTCTAGATAGAAATGATAATAGTAATAGATCAAATAGAGCTCCACCAAATGGATGCTATGTGTGTAAAGGAGCTCATTATGCTAGTAAATGTCCCCATAGAGTTGATTTACGTCAGAATGCTCCAGATGAAGCAGCTCACAAGATCTTTGTAGCCATAGGTAATTCTAAACTTGATGGTCAAATTACCATTTTCTTGTTAAATGGGAAATTTTTTGGTAAAAATATGCAAATTTTGATAGACAGTGGTTCAACTGACAATTTTATATCTACTAAAATAGTGAGGGACATGTCTATTAGACCTAGATTTTTGGCCAAGGGTTGGAAGGTAGAGTATGGGTCTGGGAAGACATACCAAGTCAACCAATGTTTGTTTGACCCCCACATTACTTTACCACAAGGAACAACTAATTGGTATTTGTATGTGGCACCTTTGCATGCATTTGATATCATTCTAGGAGTTGATTGGTTGAAGGCGCATAAGGCTATTCTAAATTTTGAAGAGATATGGGTAGAATTTATGGATGAATCTAACCAAAGGGTTAGAATTTGTTGTGGATGAAGTGAAGCTAAGCCACATTTACTATCTGCAATGTAGATAAAAGTTATTAGGAAGAAGGGGATGGTCTTCATAGTTAATATGAATAAGAAAGAAGAGTTAAAAATGGAATCTGACCTCTTCCAAAAACATCCAGTATTGGGAGAATTTAGGGATGTGTTTCTTGAGGATCTACCGAGGTTACCTCCTCAGAGAGAATTTGATTTTTCAATAGAGTTGCTACCAGGGGCAACACCTATTGCAAGGGCACCATATAGGATGAATCCTATTGAGCTACAAGAGCTCAAAATGCAACTCCAAGATTTATTGGAAAAAGGGTTAATCAAGCCAAGTGTGTCACCATGGGGAGCTCCTATTCTATTTGTTAAGAAAAAATATGGTACCTTGAGAATGTGCATTGACTATCGAATGCTAAATAAGGTAACTATTAAAAATAGGTATTCGTTACCTAGAATTGATGATTTATTTGACCAACTAAGAGGAGCAACCATCTTCTCAAAAATAGACTTGAGGTATGGTTATCATCAGTTGTAGATACGAGAAGAAGACACTTCTAAAACGATATTTAGAACAAGGTACAAATATTTTGAGTTCACTATTCTACCTTTTGGGTTGACTAATGCCCTAGTCGCATTCATGAATCTCATGAATAGTGTCTTTAGAGAGCATTTGGACCAGTTTGTGCTTGTGTTTTTGGATGATATTTTGATCTATTCCAAGAGCAAGGAGGAACATGATCAACATATGAGAACTATACTTGGGATTTTGAGAAAGAATCAACTTTATGGAAAGCTATCTAAATGTGATTTTTACACCCTACAAGTACAATATTTGGGTCATATTGTCTCCACAAAAGGAATTGTAGTAGATCCCAAGAAGATTGAAGCTATAATTGAGTGGCCAACACCTACTAGTGTGACAGAGGTGTGAAGTTTTATGGGTATTGCAGGGTATTATATGCAATTTATTTACTAGAAAAACCATTTGAAAATATACTATGGTGTTGGTAGTAGTGGTTCATGCCTTGAAAATTTGGAGACATTATTTACTAGGAAAACCATTTGAATTGAAAATAGATCATCAAAGTCTTAGGTACATATTCACCCAACCCTTATTGAATGCTAGGCAAATACGCTGGATGGAATTTTTAGCTGAGTACGATTTTGGCATTGAATACATTAAGGGTAAGGAAAATAAGGTAGTAGATGCTCTGAGTAGGAGAGGGCACATTTATGCTATGAAAAATGCCAATATGATCTATTAGATCAAATTAAAGCTTTGCAAGCAAAGGATGAATTTTACCAATCTTGTAAGGTTTAGAATGAACAAGAATTTGGAAAGGTTATAGAATTTATGGTCAAATATGATCTACTACTTTATAATAATAGATTGGTAGTTCCAAGCTTAGGAGGGTTGAAAGAAACAATCCTTAAGGAAGCGCATAATACGCCTTATTCGACACATCTAGAGGGACAAAAATGTGCAAAAATTTGAGGAAAACCTATTTTTGGCTAGGTATGAAAAAATATATTACTAACTATGTGGCTAGATGTTTAGAGTGCCAAAAAGTGAAAGTGGAATATTTACATCCAACTGGAAAGCTATACCCACATGAGATACCTACGCAAAAATGGCAAGTGGTATCAATGGATTTTATAGTGGGATTGCCTAAAACAAGGTTTAGGCATGACACAATCTTGGTAGTAGTGGATAAGCTAACCAAGGTAGCACATTTTATACTAGGCAATGTTCAAGATGATGCTCCAGCAGTAGCGAGTAAGTTTGCCAGAGAAGTGGTAAGATTGCATGGTTTTCTAGAGGTCATAATATCTGATAGAGATTCACGTTTCACCTCTAAATTTTGGCAAGCAATGCATGAGGTATTAGGAATAAAATTGAATATTAGTACTACTTACCATCCTGAGACTGATGGACAGACAAAAAGAGTAAACCAGGTTTTGGAAGATATGTTAAGAATGTATTGCATGGATCAACATGCAAAATGGGAAGATTATTTATACCTAGTGGAGTTTACCTATAATAACAATTATCATGCATCACTAGGAATGGCACCCTTCAAAGCTCTATATGGAAGAAGGTGTCAAATTCCCTTGTCTTGGGATAATCCGGAGGATCGGGTAGTGATCAGACCAAAAATGATAAAAGAAATGGAAGAACAATTGAAAGTAATTCAAGAAAATCTAAAAGAGGCTGCAAATCACCAAAAATGCTACGCGAACCTAAAAAGGTCATTGAGGGAATATTTTATGGGAGATAGGGTATTCTTAAGGGTGAAACCAACAAAAAGTTCCATAAAATATTCTAAACTGGACTCCAGATATGTAGGTCCATTTGAAATTATGGCTAGGATAAGCCATGTTGCCTATAGACTTGCTTTACCACCAAGCCTGTCCAAAATTCACAATGTCTTCCATGTGTCCCTCTTTAGAAAATATATCTCTGATCCCACTCATGTCTTGGATGTGTCTAAATTGTAGATGATCAACCCCCTCAAAATTGAAGTTCGACCTATTTGCATACTTGGTTTTAGAACCAAGAACCTGAGGAAGAGGAGCATAGAGCAGTATCGAGTCCAGTGGGACCACTATTATGATAGAAATGCCATGTGGGAAGATGTGGCAGATATGCAGCAGCAATTTCCTTACTTGTTTGAGTAGATTTGAAATTTCCAAAAACTTTTATGTGATTCAATGATATATGTTTATTTGCATCGAATATGAAAATTGAATACTGAGTAGAGTAGATTTTGTTGAATTGAGTTACAGAGTAGAGTAACTCAATTTTGGTTTGTGTTAAATACGCAAGGAAATTTTGTATATGTACTATCATATATATATATATATATATATATATATATATATATATATATATATATATTCTGGGATGAATACAATATGGCATGTTGTATGATTTAGCTATATGTCATGTTAAAATAATTGTGATTTTATGATGAATTGGATATTATGTATGAAATGGAAATCATGATTTTATTTGATTACTTTGGCATTTACTAAATCCTTATGCAAGAAATTACTTATTTAATATTTGCATAAAACATAGGGATTGTGTTTGTCCTAAGTGGGGGAGGATGTAATGACCCTCCTCACATGGATAATTGTAGATGAGAAAATTTGTAATCACCTTACCTTTTCTTGTGAATTTTGGTACTGTTGATTTCTACTATGTATGCAGGACCAGGTTCAAATTCAAATATTAAAGAGAAGTTAGTCGATGGAAAAGGTAATATGGGAAGTGATGATTCGGCTCATGAGTACATGGACACTCACATGCTTGCATATCATGTAGATTTTATGTCTATTTGAGTGTTGCATTTGGTTGAGTGGTGATGATGATGGGAGCCACTAGTTATTTTGTTTATTTGCAAATAGTTTTAACTAAAAAATAAATAAATATTAAAAGGATATGCAAACAAATGTATGAACACATGGTTTAAGAGGTCTGAGAGCAAAAGCATTCTTGTGGACATAAATTGTTTAAAAGGAATAGGTAAATGTTATATTTGAAATGTTGCAATATAAGTAAATTGAGCTATGAAGAATGATAGCAAATATTTAAATTAAAAAGGTTTATTTTTCTCATCATGGGATGGTGATCATGGAGGATTAGCGGCCCACCCAACTGTAAGGGCATGAAGTGTTGGTTGCAGTAATTATGATGTGAAACTCTCTCTCTCAACCGTAGACCAAGAATGGGGGAAAGGGAGTTAAAAATTAAAGAAAATTAATTAGTTCGAGAGTAGTGAGGAGGGGACGATGGAATGATATGACATGGAAGAGCAGAACAGTGGGAAAATAGACTTGGAAAAAATATTGCAAGCACCAGGAAAGCTTCTCAAAAAAAAATAGAAGGAGCTTCACGAAGGACTCCAGGTAGTTTTGTTCCAAAATAAATTCTCTTGTTTGATCGTGTTCATTCAAAATAAGTTATGGAATTTTGTTGAACATGGATGTTTTGTATTTATGTGTGATTGAACAAGGCAAAAACTTGACTAGTAGTGCACCTATAAATTTATTGTTTCTCTTGTGTGAAAAGAAATGGAAAACAATAATATAGAGTGTTTCCTTGTGATTGCTCCATGTTGCTCATAATTGGATACGAGTTTGTTTGAATTATGAGTGCTACCATTATCCAGTAGGGAGATGGTGTTTAAGAGAAATTGCATGCATTAGAACTGTAGAATGCAGTGTGACTTTAGGTGAATATCTATGCATTGTGTGTTGCATGAAAATTAGAAATGCATTCATGTGGTAGAGCCAGAATCTGATCCCATTAAACTTAAGCCTCAAAAGATCTCAGCCAAGAGTGAAGCTTCAACTACAGCATGGAACGACCAACCAGGGTGGTAGCAGTCGAAGGGAGGTTTCGGTAGCCACCAAAGTGCTTGGATAAGATGTGACAGTGTAAAGCTATTCACAGAGTTTACAAGCAAAAAGTATTGTGAAATCCATAAACATCTTGGGCATGCTTGTTGAGTGGATTTGTGTTAGCATAACTCCTAGTCTGAAGTTGAGATATTTACCTTGTAAATGATGAAATCTTGAGAGCCAAAATGTCACCTGAGTATGATGTTCATCTATCTGTAGCATATGGTCTCTAATAGGTTATTAATTCAGCAACTCTGTGTTGTGTTTCACCTTACTTGTGATATGTGAGAACAATGGTTGAGTTCTATTAGTGTGTATTGTATTTAAAATGTAAAGTTTATAATGTGAATTATGTGGTGTCTATTAAAGGAAATTATTATTGGTGTTAATTCAATGGTTCAACTCCCAGGCATAATGATGTAAGAAAAATGATTCTTTTTTTTTGTGTATTTGGCTATGCATTCATTACTAAGAAAAGAGCGTAAACCATACTTTGAATGTTTATGTTATTTACTTTGTAAAAACATCCAGAATTTGGATAGTCATACTCTCCTTGATATATTAAGATATTGAACATCGTGTTAGAGGCGCGGGTGAAGCAACGCATACCATGCAATCTCTTATAGACTTCTGAGTATACTATAAACCAAGAGATTTAATTAGAAGTGGTGTTAGAATTATTCCAATATGTATGCATGTGTATTAAGATCTTGCTAAATTACCCTTAAAGAATATCAAGACGTCCTGTGTGAAGACAAATGAATGTGGGTTTTCTATTTGGTTAAAGTGCTTAGTTTATTTTCTATTGCGTCTTTAGCCATGTTGGGCTAGTGCACTACTTCCTATGGAATGTTATGAAACCTGAGTGTGTTTTATATTCGATTAGAGTATGACGTATGCAATGATAATAATATACCTTAACATTGGTAAACCTAGTATTTGCATAACTTTCTTTAAATATTTGAATGGATAATTTATCGATTGCCAAGTTCGGGATGAAAGAGAAAGTAGTATGTTTTATTTCAGAAAATCGTAATAAAGTCCTTGCTTTTGATCATTGAAAATAATGCCTGACCTGAATACTTTAAGTTGGAAATAGATGAGTTAGGATTATAAATTGATAATGAGTTTGATTATATGCTTATGCTTATGTTTATTCTTTTAAAAGCAAGATTGCTACTTTTCTCCAAGCCTTAGAGTTGCTTGTAGGTTACCTTGTGAAAATAATGTTTCAATGATAACCTAAACTTGTAAGGTTGAATAGGAAACCTTAGTGAAGGTTTAAAGGATCATGAGTGCAAAAAAATTAATTTCGGGTGTGAGGCCCTAAACAAAATCTAAAATGGGGTATTGAGAGAAATGCTCAAAAATCACCCAAAGACTATTGGGGTGTGGGTAGACACACAACAGTACCTAGAGCAACTGCAAACTGACAAGTATGGTCAATTTGAAAATGACTAGGTCAGAATTGGTAACGAGGGGCGGTATGGGATGCCTTCTCTAGGTTGCATCTAGGATAGTATTATGATAGATCCTATGTATCTTTGACCAAGCCGAGTAGACCTCATTGTATGGTATGGGACATACTAATGAGGGTCATAAAGAGCATGAGATATTAAGTCCAAGGCCAGTGTATTGGCATGGCTCTAATTGACCCCGTGTAGAGGGCAATCAGTTAGACACTGGGTATAAGTATGCTATTCTCCTTTCATTCAGTATAGGAACGGGTACGATGATAAGTCGAAGGTTCAAAATGATAAGGAATAGGGAAGCAAGTGTCCCTCCTTTAGGTGTATGGGCCCTAGAGGATAACCCCTACCATGGAATGACCCTCATGCCAGAAAACAAGGATATTAAATGAGATAAGTCAATTCCACTAATGGCACCCTTACGGGATATGGTCGATTTCATCCACTTGGGTGACTGTCTATAGCAGTCTTGAACCCAAAAGTGGTGTAGTATGCCTATGCTAAAAATAATTTGTGACAAATGATTGTTGGGTGAAATTATGTTTGCTATGAAAATGAAAGCAAAATTATATGTTATATGATGATTAAAAATGAAAAAAAAAATGATATGTTTGATGTTAGAGTGGCACAACCAGGTGAGTAGACTTGGGTTGTTACAAGAGGAGATGTATCATGATGATACTATACCTAAGGAACCTCCAATTCAACCACCTTGTTAGAGGCAAGGCCAACCATCAAGTGCGATGAGGAGGAGGGAAAATCAAAAAGGAATGTAAAAATTACTTTATATTTTAAAATATTTATTTCTATGATGTACCATAAACTATAATTGTACACTTTTTCAAGAATATCTAGTACAAAATAAACTTTTTAGTTCTCTAATTATTGTTTATTTATTTATTTCCAATTTTTCAACAAAATCTCTACCATGTTTACATGAGTTACCGTTTTTCTAACTATGATGCAAATTCATATATTTATAGCTATGATTTTGTGGGTTATTGCAACTTCAAGATACAATGTTCCTCTACTCACTTGATGGATGAACAAATGCTACCTCTCACTATATACTAAACAATTTTTTTTTAAGGTTATTGCTATCAAAATCCCAAGATACAAGAGCTATGGCATTAATGTTACATCTTCCAAATAATTGTCTAACATTTTCACATTTATAGGATGTAGCATAATATAACGTAATGGTTTAAAAAAAGAAAGCTAATCTAAGGGAGAGCGTCACTAATTACATTTCTTCCGTTTTCATTAAATTTGATATTGTTGATGCAACTTCCTATCAAAGACTACTGAAAAATGTGTTTGACATGCATGTTTTTGATAGACAAGAAAGAGATGATCATGAGAGGTACCAACCACACTTAAGCCACCAAGCACTTATAGGATGCCATCGCTTTAGGAAACTATCCCCTTACATATAAACTATGAATCCAACTGACTTGGACAAGTTCGACTTTGACCCTCTTGATGAGACCAATATGTGGCCAGAGGATCTATTTCCCTCGCAGATAAACATGGATGGAATAAATGAATGTGATCCATACTCCTTATCCAGAACGTAGCAAGACAATATTTTGAATCCAGTTATCCCCTTACATATAGACTATGATATCAATATGGACGAAACCCTCGTTCTCATGTAAAAGTGAGGTAAGTAAACACATTAAATTTGTATGAGAATGATCTTCCACACACTAAGCAAGGTTGATATGCTTTTAAATCATGTCGTCTTCATGTTTAAATAATTATATCCGCCATATATCCGCTAGGACTGGGCAGCATTAATTCATTGTGGGATGTTTCCAAATTTCCAGAGAGAAATTATACCATGAGCATGTCGGCATCATCCAGAAACATGGAAGCCTTTGATATGTTATGTGCATTGGGGAAACTGATTGTGGGCGTCTGCTCTTTTCTTTGTGTGCATTAATCAAAAGAGGAGCACCCAAGGCCGAAACCCTTGTGCGATGGCCCCTGGTAGGAATGCTCCCTTCCTTGTTCATGCATATCCATGGCATATACGACTGGATTACAGAAATCCTGATCAAAAGCGGGGAAACGTTCATATTCCAATCACCTTCTCCTGTCTGGTATGTACTTTTCACAAGCAATCCGCAGAACGTGGAATGCGTTCTCAAGACCAGGTTCTTAAGTTTTCCGAAGGGGCGTATATTTACAAGCGCGTTGAGAGACCTGCTGAGCAACGGGATCTTCAACGCCGACGGGGAGTCGTGGATTGTGCAGAGAAGGGCGACCGTGGCGGAGCCTCAACGCGGCTGATGCCCGTTCTGGAGGGCGCGTGTTCGCGTAGCAGGCCCCTGGATCTCCAAGAAATATTCCTGAAGTTTACGTTCGAGAACGTATGCAACCTCGCGTTTGGGGTGGACACCGGGTGCCTGACTCGGGATTTGCCGGCCGTTCCCTTTGTCAAGGCCTTTGAGGAGGCCACCACTGCGACGGCGCTCCGCTTTGTGACACCCATATTCCTTCATAAAATCACTAGGCGCCACGGTGTGGGCACCGACCCCAGACTTCACAAGGCGCTCGAGACCATCAACGGCCTTGCAGAGGACATCATTTCGTCCAGAAGGGAAGAATTTCAGCAAAGACGAGGGAAGTCTAACCCCGGGCGAGCGGATTTTCTGTCCATTTTCATGGAGTCTCGGGACAAGAAGGGGGAACCTTATTCCGACAAGTTTTTACGGGACATTTGTATTAACTTCATCTTTGCAGAGCGGGACACCTCGTCTGTTGCGCTTTCGTGGTTCTTCTGGCTGCTGCTTCAGCACCCTGAGGTTGAACAAAAGATTGTAGAAGAAATCCGTGGGATTTTGAAGAAAAGATCTGAGTCGGAGTGGGTGTGTTTTAGTCGGAAGGAGCTGAGAAGGATGCAGTACCTGCAGAGATGGTTTCATAACGTTGAATTTGTTAATCAGACTCCTTATAAATTGACGGCCTTCAATATGCTTAGGAAAAGACTTTGCCTACTTGCAGATGAAGCATGTGGCGGCCTCCATCTTGCATCGAGTTATATTCAAATCAGTTAACAAGAGTGAAAGTGAAGGTGAAGGTGTGAAATACAGGCTGGGGTTGACACTCTATATGATGAAGGGTTTACTGGTTACTTTGCATCCGAGGCATATTGAAGAGTGAGACGAAGTGCCGCTACTGATTAAAACCCAATTCCAAACTGTAAGAGAAATCCATATAAATAGATGCACATACATGACACCGTTAAGAGTAGAATAGCACGACTTTTGTTGTAAAAAATATCTATAGATGAATAAAACTTGTAGAAACCTTACTTCAAAGGATGCTTAGCATAAATAGAGTAGAATAGCACGACTTTTGTTGTAAAAAATATCTATAGATGAATAAAACTTGTAGAAACCTTACTTCAAAGGATGCTTAGCATAAATACTTGTTAATTTTATTTTTAGTAAAGATCTGGTTAAGATGAGAGTACTTGTTGTGGTGATGTCAAAAGGGTGTGTCCTCTTATTGTCTTTACACTTCCTCTTATTAATTTATTATTGTCTTTATAGTTCCTCTTATACTATATATACTATTTAGCATAGTATTACTTTAGTTCTAATATGCAGGTATAATAATTAAAAATAATAATAATAAAACAAACTTTTGGTGCTCTATACATTATTCTCTCGTCACGGGTAACTGTTTTTTTTTAATATATATATATATATATATAAAAAATAATAATATGTCCTCACATGGATTAGTTTCCGTGTAAAATATGTAAGAAATTAGTAAAAGATAATATAAAATAAAAAAAGTTTTTTAAATTATTTAAGGTATTTATTTTAAAATTATTTTAATGATTTATTAAAAAATAATATAAAATTTTAAATAAAATATATATTGTTCAAATATTTACATACTATTTAATAAAGTTTTAGTTAGTAAGAATTTTGTTTCCCTTTTTTTTAACTTTTTAAAAGGATTTCATAACTTTAAAGCGTAATATCTTCATAATTAACCATTTGGAACCTTTAAAAGGAGATTTGTATTGGAACCAATTGTCTTAAATCATATGTTTGAATTGGTAGTCCAAATTAGTCAAATGTTAGATTTTCTCACCAACCTTCTCAATATTATCATCCTCAGTAGCCATGCCCTTGTTCTACTAAATTCTGACCTCCTTCTCAATACTTGTCTTAGCGAGAAAATTTACCACTGTAGGAAATTTTGATTGCTCTAAACCTTCGCATCCTAACTTAGCAAAGTATCAATCATATTTTTATAAATTCTAAATCAAATTATCATTTCATGTAAAAATCGACAAACAAAACTCTTGAAGCATCTTTTGAATTTCACTTATAATTTGTTCAAGTTCCTCTCCTTTAACCAAGTTACTAATATATCTTTGATCTAGAGTTGTTTATCATATTAATATAGTTTTTGACCTTTGCACCTTTACAAGCTAGGCATTCCTAAGCCAATGGTTGCCATTTTGAATTAGAGATAAGAGAATAAGGCTTCAATCAAGTATTAGACCAAAAATTTATATAATTACCCTCAACCACCTTATATATTTCGTTATCAATTGAAAATGTTTTATCTAAAGTTCCATGTTGATGATCCTTTGGATATGGTTCTTTTCCTAAATAATTTTATTGTAATAGAACCTATATTTTTGATGTAATATTTTTTCCCAATTCATTTTTTGATCTCTAAATAATCCTTACCAAGCGTTTCCCCTAAGGCTAAACTTATAAATCTATAATTATGCAAGCCTCCTCCTCCAATATTCTTACCTTTGAATACTCTATCCCACCTACAAAGAGGAAACCTAAAATTTTCATTGCATCCTTTCCAAAGAAAATATCTCTGAATTCTATAAATTTTTTATGCTATACCAACTGACAATATTGAAAATGACTTCATATAAATAGGAAAAGATTATAATGTAGTCTTTATGAGTTGTAACCTTCTTGCCATGGTTAAGAAATTATCTTTCCAAGCTAATAAATATGCTTTGATCCTATTCAAACAAGAGATGCAAAGATCATTTTTATTTCCTCTATGATACAAAGGAATATCTATGTAGGTTGATGATTTTTTTTTATTTTAAACACCAAAATATCCATAACAAATTCAATATAAATGTAGGGCAATGTTAATGAAAAATATTGGATTTTATAGTATTAACCAACTATATAATAGCCTTCTCATAGTATGATAATATTACTTTGAACTCCATGGCCTTACTTATTTAGGAATTATCCAAAATAAAATTATCATCAACAAATTAAAGATAATATTTGAATGGACTATTTTTACAACTTGAATACCTTTATTTTTCTTCCATTTTTTACCTTTGAGAAATCTCTCCCTAATGCCTATGCAATAATAATAAATAGATAAGGATATAAGGAATCACCTTGGTAGAGTCCATAAGACGAATTGAAGTAACCAATAACCATTGGTTAAAATAGAATATTTCCTAGTGCTATAACAAAATTTAATCCATTCACATAAACTATAATCAAAATCAAATATTTTGAGAATATATTGTAGAAATCTCTAGGAAACCCTAAAATATGCTTTGTTAATATCTAATTTCATAAGCATGCTTAGTTTCTTCATAGAATTAAAATAATGCATTCCCTCTTGTACAATGATTATACCATCAAGAATTTATTTATCATAAATAAAACCACACTGTTACTCTAATTTAACACAATATAGAATACCTTTTAACCTATTTACCATATTTTTTAATTGATCTTATAAATCATATTACAAAGGCTTATTGGACAAAAATTACTAAAATATTTTGTCTCACTTTTGTTGATGTCAATGTAATAAAAGTTGCATTGAACTCATTTATTATAGACTTCCTTTTTTGGGTCTCTTCAATCATAACTATCATATCATCTTCAATAAATCCTAAAATTTTTGAAATAAAATTGTTGAAAATTTATTGGGTCTAGGTGCCTTGTTAGCATGCAAAGAAAAAAATACTTCATGTAGCTCCTCCATATATATCTTCTTCAACAATATTTCATTTTTTTCATATCTGATAATCAATAGGATATTTTGCAAAAGCTTATCTTGTGCCTCCTTATCTTGCAAAATATTTGACAAAACTTTTTTGTAATAACTAATTGCTTCCTTCCTTATTTATTATTCTTCCTTAATATTTCTTCCATCTAGAGTTAAGTATTTTTATGTGATAAGAAGAAATTTTGAGGTATTATATTATTTTGTAGATGTTAAAGTACACCCATGGTACATTTTTATATTTGTAAATATTAGATTAAGGAATGTGAGTTATATTTCTCTAATATATGTTTCAATATGTGAGAAGAGTCCAAGTGCCTTGTAATAAAGTGTGCATGTGTGAGAGTGTGCAACATGTGATGTAATCAAGTGTACAAGCTTGACAGTGTATAAAGTTTCATGTAAGCAAGTTAACATTCATAGAGTTAGATGGCAAGTATACACATGAAGAGACACATGATTTTTGGAAAGATGTAAAATCGTGAGTCATAAGATTTTTTCCATATGTGAGGAATAAGAAAGGATGTATCTCCTAGATATGTGAGGAAAGTAATAGTTAAGTATTGAAGAGTCATCTTCTAAAATTATATTATGAAGATAAAACTTCATATATTGTTTCATAATTAAAAAAATGTGCTAGATATATTTGTATATTTGATCAATAATATTATGTGATAAATTGTTGTTTATAAATATAAATTAATACATTTAAAAGTATATTATTTTTAAACATATGGTGGGAGTACTATCGTTTCAAAATATTTATTTTTAAGTGGATGAATCTATGCATATTAAGTAGCTATTTAGTGTGAGAGTGCAACTAGTATTTATTTGAGGCCATTCACACAAATAACCATATTAGTGTAACAACCCAAGTCTACTCACTTGCTTGTACCACTCTGTTAGCTCATTAGTTTACAAGGTATTTTTTTTGTCTAGTTTACCACCATAGCTCACCATAAGGAAAACGTTTTTAGGTTAATTGGTTTGATATTCACCCAATGTTTTATTTAGTATAAGGTATAGCCAACCAAGTTTGGATTTTTAAATCACTATAGATGATTTTCAAGTGGATGAGATTGGCCAAATGCCATAGAAGGTACCATTTTTTGGGGTCTATCTTCTCATTTATCATCCTCTTATTTTGGCATGAGTGTAGATCCATGACTAAGGTTATCCTCTAGGGACCATAATACCTAGAGGGTGGATGCATACTCTCCTCATCCCTTAAAATGATGAACATCGACCTAGTTGTCTAACTTGTTATAAAATTAGCATACAAGGGGTTAGCATATATATTCCTAGTGCCTAGATTATTATTAACTCACATGGAGTTATCTAGGGCTATGTCATTACCGTAAATATAGAATTGGTACAACTTAACCATTTATGACTCATGATAGCTTTTCCCTTACAAAACATCATGGTTAGACTAGTTTCATAGTCATACTAGTCCTCTCTAAGCCATAGATAGTGCAAAAACCTATCAAAGTACTTTCTGAGAAATGAACTAGAGGAAACATTCCATAATTCCCATTTTCATACTATTTTATTGACTCATTTCATCAATAAGCGGTCATTATCGAGTCATAGGGCTTACCAACTAATAACCATCTATATTGGGTGTTTCAAAGCTATACATTCTTCTCGTTGCACTAGTTAAGATTTAAGTGACACACTAGAATTTCTCTTTTAGAAAATAATATATTACTTACAATAATTGTTAAGTTAGTGACTTTAAACATGGTTTAACTCAGGTTTTAAAAGTTCTCCCATCATTATTTAAATTTATATAAAGGTATAATATCTTATAAAATCACATAAAAGTAGTGGATGAACTAAAGGAATTACGAAGTGACTAAAGTTAAACAATAATTTTTTTTGCAAGTGCTTAATCCTCTAAGAAAGATTAGGATTAAAAATATAATTTTCTATTTTCAATGTACCTTTCATTACTAAAAGGACGTTAATTAAAATCAACAATCGGGGTACCTTTGAAGAATATATATAAGGGCTTCATATACCCTAATCAAGCTTCACTTGAGTTAGACATTCACTTAATTTTTCTAAAAGACACATAAGTTTTTGACCCAAATATCATTCATTGGAATTATGAACATAATCCCATGTTTCCAAATTGTTATTTATTTAACTATTAGTTCTAAATATAATACAACTATCTATGCACAAGTTCGGTAAGTTTATCCTAACTATTGGAAAGGTCTAAATAATAGTTTTTATCCCCATATCTTAATTACTTAATAAATTAGGAAAAATCATTGATTTGACTATCCATTCAAAGGAGATAAAATCTCTAATTAAGATAGACTGTGAATCAAACTTTTTTGGACATTTTGAGTCCTTAAAGTTAAATTTTTCATTGATGTCAAGAAATGAAGTCATCATTAAATATCAAGGAATTTGTCAAGAAACAAGTTATCAAAGTTGTCATTGATATTTTGGAAGAAACTTCTAATAAAGTCAAGATCAAAAGGAACAATGCAAAAGTTAAATGTAAAGGGCTCCATAAT
This sequence comes from Wollemia nobilis, assembly GCA_028583015.1. Classification (NCBI taxonomy): domain Eukaryota; kingdom Viridiplantae; phylum Streptophyta; class Pinopsida; order Araucariales; family Araucariaceae; genus Wollemia; species Wollemia nobilis. The sequence continues at coordinate 6,603,118 of JAQPPZ010001423.1, forward strand.
ATTTTTAAAATTATGTGGAAGCATAAGTTAAAAGGTTTTTCTTTAAAACCAATGATGGCAAAAATAAAATGTTTTCCTTTAAAACCAATGGTGGCAAAAATACAAGGTTTTTCTTTAAAACCAATGGAGGGATAAATTAAAAGGTTTTTCTTTAAAACAAATGGTGGTAAAGATTAAAAGGTTTTTCTTTAAAACCAATGGTGGAAAAAATAAAAGGATTTTATTTAAAACCATAGGGTTTAAATAATTAATTTCTAAAATTTAAATTCAAAAGAATTTAAATATTTTATAAATTAATAAAGTTTCAAATGAAAATCGAGTGCCGACATTGAGAATAAATTGAGTGTCGACGTCATGCATGAAGGAAGATATTTATTATAAAATCTTATGCCTTAGAGGTATTTCAATTTATCCTTTTACTTCATGATTAAAATATGCAATTGTGTTTAAGTATGTAAGGAAGAAAGAGTAGCAAAAATTTTGTTTATGCACCAACAAACGTAGCCAAGGTGTGGTGAGAGATAGTAATCGTAGTAAAGGAGTGGTGCAAGGTAGCGAGCATAGCCAAGGTGTGTCTCAAGTTAGAAAACATAGCCAAGGTGTCGCTTGAGGCAGCGAACGTAGCAAGGCATGGCCTAAAGCAGGCGAAGGCGTAAGGTGTGGAGGCTCTAAGGGAGAACGCAGCTCCATGGTAGTGACAACTAAGAGGAAGGTGCATGGAAGAAGAAGCGCTTCAGGCGTTAATAAAAATGTTAATATTTTTATGATATTTAATTTTAATTTAGTCTAAGGTTGAATAAAGGAGAAATAAGGTTGTAATTAATTTGATGAATGCCTAAATTAAAAGGGAGTAGTTTTTATAAAGTATTGAGGTGAAAAGATTTACTTGTGGGTAAAATACTTTTACCTTAGAAAAGGGAAATATAAATTGCATTATCTTATTAAAATAATTATATGTAATGCAATATTAAAAATATTATTGATAAAATTTGTTTATAGAAAGGAGTAAAAACTACTCTGCTAGGGTTTGATGAAGAAAAACTGCTCTACAAGAATGGTAGCAACTTTCGAAGGAGGTCTAAAAAATTGGAGGAATGTCGTGATGGCATCGGGTCTGACAGAGAGAGTGCATTCTCATGATGTTTTTTCATCTGAAAATGACTGGAAGGAACAAGATTTTCCAGTGCATGTCGGGAACTGCTTGTTAAAGAACAATGGATGTTTGGAATGATGTGAAGCTAGGCCAGTTCTAGTGCTTCAACTAGACTCGATGGCGAAAGATATGGAGTATCTAACAAAACATGCCCTTATTGGCAAATTTTTTGACATCTGAATTTCTCTCCCCTTTGTTGAGGCTTGGGTCAGGAAGACTTGAAATCCTGAAGGTGATGTGGAGGTGATGTTGAGTGCGAATAACTATTTTATGGTGGTTTTCTCTTGTATTGCAGATCATAACAAAGCATTTGAAGGGGGTCCGTATTTCTATAACCAAGTGGGACTCTTTCTTAAAACCTGGCATGTGGGTTTCAACCCATAAAAGGAGCGGCCGTTGCGGGTTCTAGTATGGGTGCGGCTTCCATGGCTTTCTTAATTCTGGAGAATGGATATCTTGCATAAGATTGCCCTTCTACTTGGTAAGTCGGTTGGACCGTCATAATAGATAATGGATAAAAATATAATCTTTGTTGCTCGTATTTGTGTTGAAATTGACTTAAATAATCCTATTCTGGATTTATTGAAATACAATTTGGATCAACTACATGGGTTCAAAAACTTGACTATGAAGCTCTTCCATTTTTTTTCTGGATTTACCATGAATATGGCCACCTACAAATAAAATGCCCTAAGTTTGTCCTACCTATGGCTTCAAATCTTAGGCCCTCTCAGTCTGGACAAAGTTTGGATAAATGAAAATCCTTGATAAAGGAAGGGGAATGGGATAAGGAAGGTTTTGTTTTGGTAAAATCCTGAAATAGAGGACGAAGGGCAAACAAAGACCTTAAGGATAGCTAGATAGATGCTCTACTCAACCATTTTGAAATATTAGATGATCTTGATCAGTGCATGGAGATACTTGAAACGTCACTACCTAATGCAAATATAACAAGACCGAATCATATGTCACTTCTTGAGTGGGAACTTAAGGAATTAGATCTAGGGGATTTAAATGAAGAACAAAGGGCTTTGGATCTGAGTATAGGGGACATGATTGGACCTAGCCCTATAAGGGAAAATATTTTAGAAATTGGTACAAATTTAGTTATGCCATCTCCTAATCAGGTATTGATGCAGTCATCCTTGAACTGGAAAACTCCTACGGTGTTGGGGTTGCAGCAAAAAGTAATTAAAAAGAAAAATTCAGATAAGAACATGAAGGTGGGTCATAAGAAGGACTAGGATAAAATTAATTTAATGGGGGAGACTTTGGTGGAGGTAGGATTTGTGAGAACATTGGACTCTAATTTTTATAACCCCCAAAAATGATTATCCTCTCATGAAATGTAAGGGGGTTGAACAACATCCCCAGACAAAAAGTTGTTCATGATTTGGTTCGTGTGCATTCTCCAGATGTGGTGTTTATTTAGGAGACTAAATTGGCTATTGATAGTATGTTCAAAATTACTCCCAAGTTGTGGAGAAGGGGGAAATGCCAATGTATTGGTGCATGTGGATATTTTGGTGGCATCGCTTGTTTATGGGATTCGGTTAAGATATCCACTCTTGGATTTCTAGGAGATGATCTATTTCGATGGTCAGGCATGATAATGAATCTTGTGAAACCATCCTACTTACAAATGTGTATGCTCATGTTGATTACAATGGTAAAGTGAATTTGTGGGAGCACATTTGCTTTGTGATAAGTTTGGTTCCCCTGTACCCATGGATTTTGGCTGGAGACTTCAACTCTATCACTTGTCTAGAGGAGAAACATGATGGGGTGAACCGTCTTGAGCATTTTTCTTTTGTCTTCAGTGCTCATATCCAGGCCCTAAACTTGGTTGACATCAATCCAGATAATGGGTTCTATACTTGGAAAAATAGAAGGTGTGGGGAAGCTTCCATCTCATAGAGACTATATAGGTTTTTGATATCCAGTTATTGGATGGGTAATAACAGAAGTGCTAGTTTTGTGATTCTGGAGGTTAGGGGATCTAATCATCGACCTATCAAACTCTCTACTTTGGAGTTAGGGCTAAAAAATAATCCCTACTTTAAGTTTCAACTTATGTGGCTTCGTGATCCTAAGATTCATGATTTCATGCTTGGCTGGTGGACCACTGTTAAACCTCCTCATGACACCACTATGTATTCCTTTATGAAGTGACTACAATTTGTAAAATATAAATTGAAGAGATGGAATAGACTAAATTTTAGGAATATTTCCTTATCTAAGCTAGTAGCTCTTAGGAGGATGGAAGAATCTTCAAGGAATATTAGAGATCAGGGATTCATGAAGGAGCTTCTTGTTGAGGAATCTGAGGCTATGAAAGACCTTGTTGAATGGGAACTGAAGGAAGATTTTTTTTGGAAATAAAAAGCTTGAGTAGATTGGCTTTAGGAATAGGATATGAACACAACCTTATTTTATAACTCAGTTCAGGCTCATCGTAATGGTAACCTGATCACCTCTATTGTGAATTCTCAAGGTGCCCTACTCTCCTCTTTTAAGGATATTTTAGAAGAGACTAAGAGGTATTTTTCCTCTCTCTTCAAGGAGGACTCCCTATTAGATGATGAGAATGAAAAGCTTATTCTAAATTGTATTCCAGTGATTGTTTCTAGAGATATGAATGAGCACTTGATGGGTCCAATTTCCCTTGAGGAGTTGGAAAATGTTGTATTCAATATGAAAAAAGGAAAATCCCCAGGCCCAGATGGATTCTCGATTGAGTTTTATCAGGATTTTTGGGATTTAATCAAATTTAATCTTTTGGAGGTGGTCCATGAGTCCCAAAAGAACAAATAGATGCTAAGGGCCCTAAATGCTACCTTTGTGGTACTTATACCCAAAAAATAGGGAGCAAATTCCTTGGATATGTTCAGGCCTATTACTTTCTGCAATGTTGTGTATAAGATCATCACAAAAATTATTGTGGAGAGGTTGAAGATATGGTTGAGAAAAATCATCTCTGAGGAGCAAGGAGGGTTTGTTGCTGGCAAAAAAATCTTGGATGGGGTTGTTATTGCTATAGAATTTATTCACTCAATGGAAACTTCTAAGGATAAAACTATGTTTTTATTAAGTTGGACATGGCCAAATCCTATGATCGGGTCAGATGGTCCTTTCTTTAGAAAGTTCTTGCTACTTTTGGATTTTAGGAGGAATGGATTAGATGGGTGATGAGATGTGTTTCTTCTTCCTCATTCTCTGTTCTTGTTAATAATGAGCCATAAGATTTGTTTGAGGTCTAAAGGGTATTGAGGCAAGGAAATCCTTTATCTCCTTATTTGCTTATCATTATGGTGGAAGGGTTGGGAATATTGCTCAAGTCTCAAGTCATGCAGGGTCTCATTCAGGAGTGGAAGTGGGATAGTAGTTTGCCACCTCTTTCCCACCTTCAATTTGTTGATGATACTACTTTGTTGGGAGTTGCCACTATCAGGGAAGCTGGAAATATTAGACAGTCTCTTGACATATATCTTGGTGCTTCTAGACAGTTTATTAATGAGGACAAGTCTTCTATTTTCTTCTTCAATACCCCTCCTCTTATTCAAAAAAATATTGCTCGCATTCTAAGATTCCAAGTTGGGACTCCCCATTTCATTTATCTTGGTATTCAAATTTCATCTCATCCTCTACCTAGATATTCTTGGCAGTCTATGCTTGATAAGTTTAGAAGGAAGGTGAATCACTGGACTTTCATATGGCTATCCACTGTAGGTAGAGTGTTGCTTTTAAAATATATTGTTCAAGCTTTACCCATTTATACATGTTTTGTACAAATAGCTCCCTCTCACTTCATCAAGGACATGTATGCTTTGTCAAGACAATTTTTATGGTCTGAAAACTTGATCAATCTAAATGAAGTTTGGTTAGGTGGGATTCTATATGTAGGCCGATGCAAGAGGGAGGCCTTGGGTTGCGATAGGCAACTCTTTTTGGGTAGGCCTTGGATGTAAAACTTTATTGGAGATGGTGTACCTCTGAAGATCATATTTGGACTAAAATATTATCTTGTAAATACTTGAGAGGTATTTATGAGGCTGATATCCCTAGAGTTAGCTTGGTTGGGAAAGGTTCAGTTATCTGGGACGCTCTAAAAAGAGGAGATAATTTAATCAATTAGGGTTTTTTTTGGATTTGCAATCAGGAATCAAATGCTCTTTTTAAAGAGGATTATTGGGATGGTCATCCTCCTATCTTGAATCAATATCCTCGGTTACGTTCCCTCAGCAATTTTTTCTTGGAAGTCGACTGGTCTCATGTGGAGGACTTTAAAAAAATCTAATATTTTGAAAAAATGTAGATTTACAGGTAGAAATATTTGCAATAATTACCCCAGGGGGAACTAGCCAAGGGCAGAGAGGTGCTTGATCCTATTCTTATAGGGAGGCTTTGTTCTTCATTGAGGGGTAAAGATATTCTTGCTTGGAACTCTGATCCTAAGGTAACCTACTCGGTAGCCTATGTTTATCAGGTTCTTGATAAGAAAAAGTATGGGAGTCTTCCTGTCACTTGGTGGAAAAAGGTGTGGAACAAATTTGCTTGGCCAAAATTTAACTTCTTTCTCTTGTTGGTAGCTCGTAACAAATGCCTCACTTGGGATAATCTGAGGAAGATAGGGATTTTAGGGTCCCTCTTTTTATGTACCTTGTAGTAAGAATTAGGATGACTCTTCTCATTTATTTTTCCAATGCTCCTTTTCCAGAGACATTTGGCATTGTTGGTGGAGTGCTTGGAACCATCCATGTTTTCATGTGCTATCCCTAGTGGATTTTTGGAGTAGTCTAGGTAGACCTCCGACCAAGGCCCCCTTCCTTTAGGTGGCTTGGAATTTGGGCCCTTATTGCATCATCTGGAAAATTTGGCTCGAACAAAACCAGTGCATATTTCATGGAATTTATTTGGTTGTTCAACAGATCTAGCAAAGGATCTTGTATATGGTTTAGGAAACCATCCATAGCAAATGTGATGTGGAACCTCTTTTGGATTCTAGGGAGGAGAAGGTACAACAAGCCCTTGGTATATTTGGGGATGTGTGAACTCTTCTAGCCCTAGTAGGGTTCCTCATCTCAACAAGAAGGTTAGGAGAGATGGTAGGTGGAGGCCACCCCCTAGAGGAGTTTTAAAAATTAATACTGATGGATCATCCTGGGGTAATCCTGGACATGTTGGCATTGGCGATGTTGGGAGATATTCTACTGGTGGTGTCAGTTTTTTATTTTCCATTTATAAAGGTGTTCACTCCAACAATTTTATGGAAGATCTTGCAATTCTTGAGGCCTTGTAGAGGGGGTTTTCTCTTGGATGGCATAGGATTATCTACGAGTCTGAATATCAAATTGTGGTTAATATTTTAAACAGTAAAAGGGTGGAGGAAGTTAATTGGCAGTTGGCCTCTATAGTTGTTTAGATTCTCAGAATGAGTTAAGAGTTTGAATTTATATCCTTTGTGCACATTCCAAGGGAATGGAATGTGGTTGCTGATTACCTGGACAAAATGGCTTCTGAGCTGCTGGATCCTTGGAGTATCGATAATTTGGAGAGTCTCCCGTCTGGGGACTCTCAACACCTATGGGAGTTGATCCACAAGGATGTACAGACATAATGTGGTTTGTTCTTGTTGTATTTTCTGGGTGTCATTCTAGTCTAGTGGTTTTAGTCTATTTGGATGTTTATTTGAGTTTTGGTTGAGCTCAGTTGTACTCTGTAATCTAGACCTTTTATCAATAAATTTTTACCCCTTTATTTAAAAAAAAAATCATCTTTAATGCAATAATAAGTTTAGGAAATAATAAGTAGAAATAGCTTTGGGTTTTGAAAAATAAAGTAGTAAAGTGACTTATGCTTGAGAGGTGAATATTCAAAATAGTTTGGTGTTGGATATTATTTTGATATTGGAGCAATAAGGTATACTCATGAATTAACATATGCATTGTATTTTCATCTAATCCTTTTGATATTGACAAAGGAATATTGTGTTATTGTGGCAGATTCTTGAAGGTCATATTTATCAATAAAAAGGTATGGGAATATTTTTTATGAGTTTAAGTTGATTGGTTATTTTCTAAAAAATAATTTTGGAGTGAAAGGGACTTGATTGGGGTTTCCTTTTAAGTGTGTTTGAGTGATTGCTAAAAGGTTTTTTGGAATAAAGAAGTGTGGTTAAAACCTTATCTTATAAGAATTATTGTTGAAGCCATTGGTTGTGTGAAGAACTTAAACTAGAGTTTGAGTATCATTGCTATGTGAATATTGTTTTATGAGCATTATTGTTGAAGTGGGTTGTTGAGAAAAGAACTTGAACTAGTTTCTGAAAAGAACATGAGTATCATTGTGTAGACTCCAAAATAGCACCAATATGATTATGTGACTACAACCATTGATCGCTTTGACACACACAGCCCAAAGGGCAGCCCCAAAAGGTTAAACAGTCATCCTAACCACTCTCATAATAGTTTTGGAAGGTCAGAGATTAGTTTGGAACCTTCGGCCACTCTGCTCAATATCTGTTCCACCCTGGAATGAATTCAAAATAGGATTCACCCCACCCAGGGATGAATTTTGAATTCACTCTAGGGTGGGGTGAATTGTATGTTTGACGAGCAAAAAGTCAAATCTTGACAAATGGCAGCTCAGATCCACCACTCAATGCTTCCTTCATCACATGGGAATATGGGTGAGCGTTTTCAAGCATTAGAAGCATTTGCAAGGTCATTCATGAAGTCCCAATTCAGGGAGGAATCTCCTTCCCCCTAGGAAGACATGATTGCCAAGTGGCGCCTCTACATGCCCATTTCAAGAGACCTCTAGGTCTATAAATTTGTGAGTTTCCTCACCCCAAAATATACAGAGAAGGAGCATTTTAGAGCAACGAAGTGCTGTCATTTTATTTACATACCTCACACCTTTGGATTTGCGCCTTTCACATCCTTGATCTCCTTTAGAGGGGAGGTCATTGGGTGACTATTGGGAGGACAAATCTCGATCCCAAAACCCGACATTTGGCCACAATATCCCACCAAATTTTTTTACAATACCACATAAGAGGTTTTGGACCCATCCCATGTGGATTGGTGCTGAAATCAAGCCTCAAACGATGGGCAGCCTGCCCCATGGGCGCCCCCTCCCACACTGCCACAGTCCTAATCGCCCCCTTTCAGAGCAATCGGAATTCCAGGGTATACTTGCTTTATTTAATTTTTGCATTCAATTCTATGATTCTTAGGTAGGTTGTATTTTAAATTTCATCTCGTTTTGAACAATTTTGATCATATTTCTATCCTTGCTCGCTTTCACTAATCTACAGGTAGCATCATTAAATTACCATTAATGGAGGCCAAATCAGGAAAATATGACCATCTGGGTCTTCCAAAAATGCCCCCAACTAGCTAACCCCAAGTTTGCAGGTCTTTTGGAGCTTCTGAGGTAGGACATTGGGATAGTACTTTTTCGGCATTTTGTTGTAGGTGAATTCGTCCCACCCTAGAGTGAATTCAAATCGGTGAGGAATTTACCCACTATTATTTTTACAGGGCCTTCCTGGTGGTTTCTTGATGCCCCTGTCCAATTTTTAGAGCATTTGGACCTGTTTTAGTCATATTTTAATTCATTTTTCTCATTCACTTATCGTAGGCTTGGGGATTGCATGCTTTGTTTTATCCACAGGTTCTACTGACTGTTTCTTATTCCTTTGAATGCAGGGTTTGGACATCCTAGGAGCATCGACGAGTCGAGACTCATTAACACAAGTTACGATGATGTTTGGTCCACCCATTTTACATGTGGGCACGGGGAAGAAGGAAAGGCACCCATAGATGTAACAAGAACATATGCTTAAACGCTCCTAGCCCTTGGAAGGGGAGGATGCACATTGTAACCAAGTTTGAAACATATCAATAAAAAGGGCTGTCTTCCTTATTCACATTTTTTTCATTTTGATTCACTCATGCTTTTCCTCTTTTCATGCACTTTCAAGTTTCTAGGATTTAGCGCTAAGTCCAGTTCTGTTTGCATCGCATATTCGCTTTTTTTTTTTGCTTTCGTATCCTCATGCTTTTAGTGGTGATCATGATGGGACATTTTCCTCTATTTTTAAGATCAGATATTTGATCCAAACTTGGTTGTTTTTGCTTGCAGGTACCACATTTTCATACGCTGACTGCTTGTCGTTCCAGCACGGGGCGAATACAGAGTTGTAATTCGTATCACCCAAGGACGAATGGGAATTTGTTCCACCCTGGGATGAATACAGTCCTATAATTTGTTCCACCCCGGGATGAATTCCAGTCTATGAAGTTTTTGGGTAGAAGCTCAGAACCGACAAATTAGGGCAGAGAAGAGGTAAGAATTCTACACTTTTTCTATCATTTTCTGTCTTTAGTTTTTCTGTTTTTCTGGTTTCTTTTTTTTGCATGCATAGAAAAGGTTTTGCTGCATGTTTATTTTGTTCCATGCAAAATAAAAAGAACCCCACACACCATGTGGAAAATTAAACACCAAGGAGCTGGTCGTAAAACCCCAGCCCTTAATCAAGACCAACGGTGGATTTCATCACAACCTTGGCTTGAATTTTGCATTCATAAACCCTGATCACTACTGTTGCTAGACGTAAATCTTGACGAAAGTTGATCGAGTGTAGTTGGGGTGATTCCCAATGTGCGAGGATAATTCTTCTATGGTAGGTGTCATAAACAGGGCAATTCCCATTCCATGTCGCCTATGTTCCACGTACCATCTGCTCTCACATACCTATAGTTTCCCTCACGTAAGGGCGGGTATATAGAGAGGTTGGTATATCATCCTAGCAATGGTATATCAAAGGGGTGACCAATTTTGGGAGTCATAAGAGCCCTCATTTTGCATTTAAATGTTCTTTACAAAAACCTTCAAAACAAAATAAAAAAACACACTAAACTAGGTTTAGGACACACTTTTAATATTTAAATGAGATAATCGCCTGTTTGTGTATGTGTGTGCTCTTTTCTATTTAGTGTAGCATAAAAAATCATAAAAAGAGATAAAAATCTATTTAGCTTGTAGAAGAGCAATATCATGGTGTACACCCGTAGCCAATCCCAATCAAGGGCAGAAGCTATGAAAAGTGTACAAGGGGGCACAAGTCGCCTCCGCTACGGCCCTAAGGACTTGGTCATACCGCCTTGGTGGCCTAACCTATAAGATATTCTGTCTTTCCATGTCAATGTGGAAATATAGGGACACCCCTTTGGGGGACACGCCCGTTCATCATAGCCCCTTTCAAGAAGAATCCTTGCACGTGGCACTCAACATAGACAAGAAAGATCCCTTAGAAGCTCAATATGGGTGGCCACCACGTGATGAAGTGCTAGAGCGGCATAGTGTCCATGAGGAGAGGCCACATGACTATGGCATCCCTCCTTTGCCCCCCATCATTGTTAGAACCAATAGACAAACCCCAGAGCATAGGGCTCTTCAAGCAAGGTGAGCTAACCCCACCCACCCCTTTCACACATACAAAAGGAGCATGAGGAAGACCGTTATATTCCTCAAGAGCAATTTACAGCATGGGATCCATGCGCTTCCGCACCCACTATGTACCATGGTCACCCACTGAGGCCAGAGCCTCAGGTAAATGCTGCCAACCTCGATAGACGAAACTGACCCATTGAGATATCAGATCATTACAATCAATGTAAATGCATAGGAGAGGCATCCAAGCCTCCAAGGCTCAAGATGGTGGAACAAATTAACCTAGAAGTATCTAGACATGCCACCCACCAAGCCCATATCACACGACATGAGCAAGATCAGCAGCAGCTAGAGCATCTATACCGCCTTAGCAAGGAGCGCATTCAGTACCAAATAGATGAGCTGCTTCATAACCCAGCTGAGAGGGTTCCAACCTCTCGCACCTAAAGAGTGGAACCATATGAGAGGCATAATCCCTTGGTGTGAGATAGGTCTCCGTGACCTTATCAAGTTTTGCCTCTGAGACCCCCTAGACTCGAGAGGGAGGCCACTCCCTGGAACAACGATGGGTACCCTCCACGAGGACCCACCCGGGGTCATAGGTCTCGCTTAGAGACTCCTTAGGAAGTTTACGAGGAGTATGAACAAGAAGCAGAGCGGGCAAAAAAACCCTACCAAGGCGGACGGGTTGCTATCCGGCCACCCCCCCATAGGCCTCAAGTATCCCACAACCCACAATGGGAGAAAACTAAATAGGAAGAGATTAAATCTTCTGATGCATACAAAGCACTGCTAGAGTGTTTGGAGTCTATGGAAACCAAAGCTTTTGGGCCCCAAAAGCCCATGTTACGCCAACTCTATAGTCATCCTATGCATCCGTTAGTGCTCGCACCCCCTTACCTCGAACACTTTAAGTTGCCTCAGTTGGCAATCTTTAAGGGTGAGGAGGATGCCCAAGAGCATGTGACCATATTCTTGAGCCAATGTTTTGGCATTCAGGACAATGATGCATTATTTCTAAGGAAATTTATAACCACATTTGTGGGCCCTACATCGGATTGGTTCACTCAGTTACCGAAGCACATCATCAATAACTTGGATCAGTTAGTGGATGCGTTCCTTGAACGCTTTGCCTTCAACACCAAGAAGAAGGCATTACTAAGTGACCTAGCCGAACCTCGAGCGATGATGACAAAGATACCATGACGGCCTACGAGAATGGATGGAGGACTCTGCTTTCCAAGCTACCCTACCTCCCTCCTATGTCTGACCTTACACAAATGTTCTCACAAAGTTGTTTGAGATTGATCTCTATGCTATTGTAGCTGCAACAATATGCCACCTTAGAGGAAGCTCCGGTGCAAGCCGAATTATTGAAGAGATCAAGAAATAGGATGGTGAGATTGCCCAAACTAAGAAGAAATAATGGAACCAAAACACAAAAAAAGGGACTACACAACAAAAACCCACTGCGGTTAATCAAGTTTCTATCAATGTCCCTAAGCCTGCATAAGAAATATAGCCTTAAAAGTCTAACTATTAGGCAGTGCCTCCTAATAATTTTGCATTCATAAACCCTGATCACTACTGTTGCTAGACGTAAATCTTGACGAAAGTTGATCGAGTGTAGTTGGGGTGATTCCCAATGTGCGAGGATAATTCTTCTATGGTAGGTGTCATAAACAGGGCAATTCCCATTCCATGTCGCCTATGTTCCACGTACCATCCGCTCTCACGTACCTATAGTTTCCCTCACGTAAGGGCGGGTATATAGAGAGGTTGGTATATCATCCTAGCAATGGTATATCAAAGGGGTGACCAATTTTGGGAGTCATAAGAGCCCTCATTTTGCATTTAAATGTTCTTTACAAAAACCTTCAAAACAAAATAAAAAAACACACTAAACTAGGTTTAGGACACACTTTTAATATTTAAATGAGATAATCGCCTGTTTGTGTATGTGTGTGCTCTTTTCTATTTAGTGTAGCATAAAAAATCATAAAAAGAGATAAAAATCTATTTAGCTTGTAGAAGAGCAATATCATGGTGTACACCCGTAGCCAATCCCAATCAAGGGCAGAAGCTATGAAAAGTGTACAAGGGGGCACAAGTCGCCTCCGCTACAGCCCTAAGGACTTGGTCATACCGCCTTGGTGGCCTAACCTATAAGATATTCTGTCTTTCCATGTCAATGTGGAAATATAGGGACACCCCTTTGGGGGACACGCCCGTTCATCATAGCCCCTTTCAAGAAGAATCCTTGCACGTGGCACTCAACATAGACAAGAAAGATCCCTTAGAAGCTCAATATGGGTGGCCACCACGTGATGAAGTGCTAGAGCGGCATAGTGTCCATGAGGAGAGGCCACATGACTATGGCATCCCTCCTTTGCCCCCCATCATTGTTAGAACCAATAGACAAACCCCAGAGCATAGGGCTCTTCAAGCAAGGTGAGCTAACCCCACCCACCCCTTTCACACATACAAAAGGAGCATGAGGAAGACCGTTATATTCCTCAAGAGCAATTTACAGCATGGGATCCATGCGCTTCCGCACCCACTATGTACCATGGTCACCCACTGAGGCCAGAGCCTCAGGTAAATGCTGCCAACCTCGATAGACGAAACTGACCCATTGAGATATCAGATCATTACAATCAATGTAAATGCATAGGAGAGGCATCCAAGCCTCCAAGGCTCAAGATGGTGGAACAAATTAACCTAGAAGTATCTAGACATGCCACCCACCAAGCCCATATCACACGACATGAGCAAGATCAGCAGCAGCTAGAGCATCTATACCGCCTTAGCAAGGAGCGCATTCAGTACCAAATAGATGAGCTGCTTCATAACCCAGCTGAGAGGGTTCCAACCTCTCGCACCTAAAGAGTGGAACCATATGAGAGGCATAATCCCTTGGTGTGAGATAGGTCTCCGTGACCTTATCAAGTTTTGCCTCTGAGACCCCCTAAACTCGAGAGGGAGGCCACTCCCTTGAACAACGATGGGTACCCTCCACGAGGACCCACCCAGGGTCATAGGTCTCGCTTAGAGACTCCTTAGGAAGTTTACGAGGAGTATGAACAAGAAGCAGAGCGGGCAAAAAAACCCTACCAAGGCGGACGGGTTGCTATCCGGCCACCCCCCCATAGGCCTCAAGTATCCCACAACCCACAATGGGAGAAAACTAAATAGGAAGAGATTAAATCTTCCGATGCATACAAAGCATTGCTAGAGTGTTTGGAGTCTATGGAAACCAAAGCTTTTGGGCCCCAAAAGCCCATGTTACGCCAACTCTATAGTCATCCTATGCATCTGTTAGTGCCTGCACCCCCTTACCTCGAACACTTTAAGTTGCCTCAGTTGGCAATCTTTAAGGGTGAGGAGGATGCCCAAGAGCATGTGACCATATTCTTGAGCCAATGTTTTGGCATTCAGGACAATGATGCATTATTTCTAAGGAAATTTATAACCACATTTGTGGGCCCTACATCGGATTGGTTCACTCAGTTACCGAAGCACATCATCAATAACTTGGATCAGTTAGTGGATGCGTTCCTTGAACGCTTTGCCTTCAACACCAAGAAGAAGGCATTACTAAGTGACCTAGCCAGCCTCAGGCAGTATGACAAAGATACCATGGCGGCCTACGAGAATGGATGGAGGACTCTGCTTTCCAAGCTACCCTACCTCCCTCCTATGTCCGACCTTACACAAATGTTCTCACAAAGTTGTTTGAGATTGATCTCTATGCTATTGTAGCTGCAACAATATGCCACCTTAGAGGAAGCTCTGGTGCAAGCCAGAATTATTGAAGAGATCAAGAAATAGGATGGTGAGATTGCCCAAACTAAGAAGAAATAATGGAACCAAAACACAAAAAAAGGGACTACACAACAAAAACCCACTGCGGTTAATCAAGTTTCTATCAATGTCCCTAAGCCTGCATAAGAAATATAGCCTTAAAAGTCTAACTATTAGGCAGTGCCTCCTAATAATTATGAAAGAGAAAACTAAAAGCAGGAGCACAATCAGCAGCGTCACCCTAGGTGATAGTACACACCTTATACAGAGTCTAAAGACTCCCTATTTGACCGCTTGTTAGGGGCAAACTTGATCAACCTTCTAGAGATTCAAACCATAGATCCCAACGCCCCCAAGCCTAAGGGGTATAGGGAGGACTTGTATTGTAGGTTCCACAGGCGGAGGGGACATGACCTGAACACATGTTGGAAGTTCAAAGGATTGATACAAGACCTTATTGACAATAAGACATTGGCAATGGACAACCCCGTAGCACCAAACAACCAACATAAGGGAGTTTTCAAAGACCCCTTGCCTGCCCATGAGGCACAGGCAAAACCCCTTCAAGTCAATGAGGTGCAACAGAATTGCCCCATGCAAGGGTATGTAGGAATGATAAGCATAGTGACTAGGAACAAGAGATACCCAGGAGTTGCCCCCGAGGCAACCACAAGAGAGGTTCCATCGATGTCACAACCTCAACAACACCCTATGCAACTACCTCCACCTAGACCTGCAGCCACGATTCGGACCAAACTCACATAGAGTTTGAGGACCACGTTGGCTAGGCTCTCCATATATGAGCTTATATAGCAATCAACACCCCATCGAGAAGCTCTAATGGAGATATTGAAAGCCATCGAGTTGTAGCCCCATGAAGCGAATTCCTTCAACAATTTTGTGGGACATGTCAAACAATGCACAGAGCCAGTCATCACCTTTCGAGAGGATGAAGTTAAATCAATGTTTGATGACATGGCAGATCCACCCCTGTACGTTATCATGTAGGTCAATGGGATCTCGTATAAGAGGGTGTTGATATACACTGGCTCATCCAGTAACATCATTACCACAGCAACATTGAAACATCTGAAGTTGCCAGCCTCTCACATCATGGCTTCCACCTATACATTGTGAGCATTCAATGATGAGATATTCTCGACAGTTGGCACAATTGTCTTACCCATTCAAGTAGGACAAAATATGATACCAACATTGTGCCATATTTTGGAAGGTGAGATGGCTTATAACATCTTTCTAGGGTGGCCATGGATCAGGGACATGAAGTGTGTCCCTTCGATAGCTCACCAGTGTTTGAAGTATACATTTATTACATGTAGTCTTGACAGACTTAGAACCCTTCAAATATTGCAATGTGGTGCAATTTATGCCACAATCGACCCTCCCATCGATGCACTTGGATTTTCATTTAAATCCATCTAGACAGGGTTCGATGCCGCAAGCACCACTGGTGATAAATCCATCAAAACCCCAGCCAGGTGCATCTTCTTCGTCTAGTCCTTCACCAACAACACCACCTATCATGGCTAAATAAAAGGACAAAGGGAAGAAAACCCTGGAAGAGGCTTAACCCTTAGAAGAGGCGCTACTAATAGTATCAACCATCTCTACCGAAGAGATGCCTACCACAATGGAAGTTGAGGCTCCTAGTTCACCCAACATGGAGTGGACTCAGGAAGGGTTTCCATTCCCTCCCTCTCAATCACCAACAATTACTATTGAAATGGCTAGTACGGGCTTGGGGGAGTATCTAGTGTGGAATGTTGTAGCAACGACCACGATAGAGTCCATGCAAGACATGGGGAGACCTCGCCTCCCCATAGGTACAATTGTTCCTTTAGGCTACCCACCAAACTAGACAAATTTTGTGTATGGGGGCCTTGGTCATGGTACTGAGCCATGCATGCAAGAGGATGAAGATGAAGAGCCTTTTGCAAAAGAAGTCAACTATCTGTCTAACCCAGAATTTGCTCTAAGATATCTTAGCCAATGCAATTGGCATGGATACGGGCTAGGCAGGTATGAGCAAGGAGTGCGTGTCCTTTGCCATCCAAGAAACCAAATGCCTTATGACAAGTCGAAAGTAGGTTTCAACCACCCCCTGTCCTTGGACATATTGGTGGAAAACATGCAAGGCCTAGGGATAGGCAACAAGGGTGTATTGGCATCAGATCCTTATGTCAACCCAAACACAACATATACATTGGGAGATTACCTCCCATGGTCAACAACCATCCTTGTTAACCTCAATAACCCTTATTATTTTCTAGAGAGAGGCGAAAGCTCAAGGACTCACTTTCAAGGAAGTTATAAATAGTGTCAAGAGGGATCTTCGAAGGATGAATCAGAATATGAACCAGCATCATATGATCCCTTCGAATCCAATAGTGATCACTCACAAGTGATTCCCATAAATGACTATCAAGAGAGCCTCTTGACAATGTTTCCTCTAGAGGCTCCAAGCGAGCCAGTGCCGCGTCAAGAGCATCAGGTCCCCCCATGGAGAGTGGAACAACCACAATGGGGCCAGATTAATTTGCTCGAGCAGGATGAGCCTGTAATGCCTCAAACAGTTGTCGAAGCCAACGAGGGATTTTGGATCTCCGATAGTGATTACGAAGATGAAACATAAATGACATATCTTAATCACATACGACAGAGGCCGCAACCATACCCATTGGAGATTAATGACATGTTTGAATAGATGGGCATAGTGCCAGGGCATGAGTGGTATGTAGACCCAGCGGGGTGGGATCAAGTGTTGGATCTGCAGCTCTAGGTATACGAAGAGCACCTTCCACTCCAAGACCCTAGGGTGATATCAATGCCAAGGGCAGACCCTATCCTCCTCTCATCACATAGGGCTGATCCATTCATGCCAATACCTCTAGATCCAGATCCAGAGCACAGAGAAAATCCATAGTGTTCGATTCATCACACCCATAGTAATGGAGACCAAAATCATTTCATCAACATGATCTCCATTGACTTAACCGCCCCCATCCGCAATTCGACTAATCCAGCACGGTCCTTGCATCTAGACATAGATGCCATTGACTGGGATCACGTTAATTCACCTACATCACCATCAGAGTACTGGCCTTTCGGTAAAATGCTTCATTTTACCCTAGGGACAACTCAGGATATCTTTCATGCCGAAGAGGAACCCGAGGTTCCCAATGCAAATTTAAACTTAGCAAATGATATCCATTTGATCCCAACTCCACATTAGTTGGAGGACGGATCCCACATGTCGATCGAGGAGATGACTGACGTAGACATCGGCTTGGATCCAATGAATCCATAGATCATCAAGCTGGGGGTAAGCTTATCCCCTAAAGAGCAACCCGACTACATTGCCCTTCTCAAAGAGAAGAAGGAGGTTTTTGCATGTTCATACAGAGACATGTCGGGGCTAGATCCATAGCTAGTCACGCATAATCTAACTCTTGATTTGACAATCAAGCCAGTTAAGAAAAACTACGTAAGATGCACCCAACAGTGGCCTTGATGGCCAAATATGAATTGCAAAAGTTGTTGGATGTACAGTTTGTCATCTGCATGGATTATCCACCATGGTTGTCCAACATGGTGCCCATTAAAAATCCCAACGAGAGGATTCGCATATGCACTGATTTTTGAGATCTAAAAAAAACAAGTCCTAAGGATGATTTCCCCTTGTTGAGCATCGACGCATTGGTAGAGGCTATAGCAAGTCACAAAATTCTATCCCTCATGGATGGTTTCTCAGGATACAATCAAATTCGTATCAATCTCGAGGACCAACTAAAACTGGCATTCACAAAACCTTAGGGGACATTTTGTTATAAGGTCATGCTCTTTGGCCTTAAAAATTTTGGTGCCACCTACCAACATGCCATGACGTACATCTTCCATGATTACATGCATAAAACTTTGGAATATTACATGGATGATTTTTTGGCCAAGTCTCTTTTGTGCCCAGATCATCTCGATGACTTAAGCAAGATCCTCCATCACCTCATGGAACATAAAGTTAGACTGAATCCCAAGAAGTGCATATTTGGCGTCACATCTAGAAAACTCTTGGGTTTCATAGTCTCAAAGTGAGGCATCGAAGTGGACCCAAACAAAGTCAAGGCAATCCTTGAAATGGTTCCCCCAACTACCATTAAGCAACTCAGAAGTCTACAAGGAAAGGTCGCATCAATTAAGTGCTTCATAGTGTAGCTATCTAACAAGTTCCGACCCATGAACAAATTATTACATAAGGGGATAGCATTTCACTGGGATGACGAGTGCCAGTCAGCCTTTGATGACATCAAATGATACTTGGATTCGTCGCCAGTATTGGCACCATCTCGACCAGGTGTGTCATTCTACTTATACATCTCAGCTACTGAGGTGGCAATGGGTGCCATGCTCACCTAGAAGAATGAACTTCACAAATAATAGGCTACTTACTATCTTAGCTACACCTTGGTCAGTTATGAACATAACTATGCATACGTCGAGAAACTCTACTTGGTAGTGGTGTTTGCTACCAAAAAGCTATGCCACTACATGCTGAGCAACACTACATATGTTGTGTCTAAGGAGAATCCATTGCGATACATGATGAGTCGTACTTATCATAGTAGTCACACAACAAAATGGATCATGTTGTTGACAAAATTTGACATAGATTTTATTGGACAAAAATCCATCAAAGGACAGGTCATAGCTGATCAACTAGCAGAGGCTCCTCTCGAAGACAATCAACCTCTGGTCATAGAACTACCCGATGATGGGGTCTTCCATGTCTCAGAATCACCAGATTCTGATGAGCTTGAGTCACAGGACAACATAACCCTATTTTTTGATGGTTCTAAATGTGAGCAAGGTGGTGGCATGGGAATTGTATTCTTCACACCGCAAGGGGCTCAAATGCACCTTTCCTTTAAATTAGACTTCCCGTGCACCAACAATAATGTAGAGTATGAAGCCTTGCTCATAGGTCTTTAGACAACAATCACCATGAACATCAAACGACTGAACATCTTTGGTGATTCATTATTAATTTTCAACCAAGTCAAAGGGGTATTCCAATGCAAATTCCCAGTTCTATAGGCTTACAAAGCCCTTGTGGATAAATTCCTGGCAAATCTTGAGTGGTACGACATCGAGGCACTCCCTCGGTCATCGAATTATTTTGCGGACACTATGGCCTCCTTGGGGCCACTAATCTCGCAAGATCTTTCTGGTGATATGACAACCATTCAATTCAAAACACTATCGCAATCCATGATGGAGCATGCAAGCTCTGAATTGACACCAAGAATCCACATGATCCAGATTGAACCATCCTCAGATAAGTTCTCTCGAATCCATGATAATTTGAAACATGCCAACTAGGGGTCCTTGTTCTCCCCTACTCCCATTAATAACAACACCATGCTATTATTACAAGCTCTCTCCCACTCAATGTTTGCTAGGGACAAACTTCAAGAGGGATTGGTTGTTCATATCATCGAGGCTTCCGATCAGCAAGATTGGTATTCACCCGTAAGGGACTACCTCAAGTTAGGTAATCTCCCGCTTGGATTGACGCATGCCGCAAAATGAGTATTCAAGCAGAAATTGGCTAAGTATGTCTTGTTAGGAGAAATTTTGTACCATCGTAGTTATGAAGGAATCCTCCTTTGTTGCTTGGTCCAGCAAGAGTCTACTTGGGAAATCGCCCAAGCGCATGATGGTACGTGTGGTGGCCACTTCAGTGGTATGGCCATCGCAAAGTGCATTCTTCGCATGGGCTATTATTTGCCATCTTTAGAGTGATATTGTTGTGCATATGTAAGGAAGTGTGTGAAGTGTCAACACCATGCTAATTTGACACATGTACCTTCCTAGGCCTTGTAGCTGATCTAGTCGGCTTGGCCATTTTCGTAGTGGGGCTTAGATCTAATCAAAAATATCTCCCCTATGTCGTCAGGTCGTCACATGTTTATCATAACAGCCACAGAGTATTTCACCAAGTGGGTGGAAGCAATTTCATTTACCTTTACGATAGGACCCTGCATTGTGGAGTCCTATCAAGAACAAAGACATGCATGCTTTGACCACAAAGTACAAAATTTAGCACAGTTTTTTGACACCCTATTATCCACAGGCAAATGGGAAAGTAGAGGCGTCAAACAAAATGATAGTTGCTATCCTTAAAAATATATTCATAGACAGTCATAAGGATTGGAACATCCAAATCCCACTTGCCCTATGGGCTTATCACACTAGCATTCGGATGCCCACCGGGGCAACTCTATTTTCACTCGTGTATGGCTCCGAGGTAGTCATGCCTCTTGAGTTGGAAATTCCTTCCCTACGCATATCAATGCAAGAGTTCATCGATGATGACACTGTGCGGTAGGCTCGGTTAGACTAGCTTACGTTGCTTGATGAACGACGCATTAATGCTCTCGAGCATTTACGTATCTATCAAGAGCGACTTAAGAAAGCATACAACATGAAATTTCACCTGAGGGACTTTCAAATTGGTGACTTGGTCTTGAAATAAAACCAATAGAACTCTAGTTTTCCGTCCCATCTAAGGGACAAGTTCGTGGCAAATTGGTTAGGTCCATATGTAATTGATAGAAAAATAGGACATGGGACATACCGGCTAGCCTCTCTTGATGGAATCAAGGAACTAGAACCCTTGAAAATCAGTCATTTGTGACCATTCCATATCTAAGAGAGTTGTATCCCAAACAAAATGCTCCAAGGATTCCTACAATCGCTTGGTCAATCCCAAAATGCTCCAAGGATTCCTACAATCGCTTGGTCAATCCCAAAATGCTCCAAAGATTCCTAAAATCGCTTTGTCAATCCCAAAATGTCCCAACGGTACCCACTATCGCTTGGTCAACCAAAATTCTCCGAGGATTCCCACAATCTCTTGGTCAAAAATAAGAAAATTCAAAAACAGTAAAATCATCAAAAACAACAAAAATTTGCATCTCATTTCCAGGCATACTCCAACTCATCACAACAATCAAGAAGCTCTTTTCACATCTCATCTTCATATTCACAAAAAAAAATCAATCCATCAAAAACACAAAAATATGTAGCTGCATTAAGCATCACATCCATACATTGCATATTTGTGATCATATAGGTCAAAGGCACCATAGACTATAATTACTCCGCCAACCCATCTTGTTCCACATTTCTCCATTCTACAAGCAGTCCATCAAACAAAAATGTCATTCACTTATTTTTACTATACTAGAGTCAGTGGTCTTCTAATGTATCAAGAGTTTTCATCCTCCAACCGTTATATAGCTTTCTAGCCACGTACTGTACCAAGTCAGACATATTTTACATAGGTAGAGTTCTACTTGGATCACACCTTGTTACATAGCATCTCAACACAAATTAAAACACATAAAAATTCCAAAGTTGTGTGAATGAAAGATGAAACCTGCATAGCAATCCAAGTCACCATAAGCAAAACGGTTATCTTGCCAATCCCCCTGTGCGAATGACCCCAAGAATGCTGAGATTTGGCAAAAGTAAAAGCATCCTCCCTACCCAATTTCCCAAGAATCCCAAGTTCTCAAAAGTTGCAAACATCATAAAATTTTGCAAAAGGTCAAAAATCCAAAAATTTGACATCACCACCAAAGTGCATGCCTCAAAAGGCACATATAATAGTGATTCTTATCACTCGAAATTCAAATCCCTTGCTCAAAAGAAAAATATATAAAAATAAATAGTGATTTTTATCACTACAAAAGAGCAAGTATCCCAGTACAATTAAAGAAAAGAAGGGAGTCAAACTTGAATCACTGAAACTCTCAGCATTCTGATAGGTCATGAGGCAAACCTTAGTACCATTTTGGTGGATAGCCTATTAGTCACTGATGGTAAACCTCCTGCATGATGATATATCTGTCATATTAACTCGTGTACAGATCAATGTTTGCATGTGGATGAGCTAGCTTATGGTATCCTAGATAGCACCGCAGATTAATTTGGCTAAACACAACAAAGGAGTTAGTGGAGCTAATTAGGTGATCCTCAGTATAGGTTTGGTTGACAGCCTATTTGGCACTGGCGGTATCCTGACCAATACCACATAAATGAACTCAATTGCACACACAGGGATGTGAAATAACTTGGTCACAGACAAGTCCGATTCATACCTTGTCCAAAATTCTGGTAAGATAAAGTATAGTCATGGCTAGTGAGTTAAAACCATCTAAATCTCAGAAAACCTTAGCTACATTTCTAAACCAATGACGCTATCATTCATCCTCACACTGCCATCAGCAATTGCCAAAGTTCTAAACAGTCTATGGTGCCCTCGCCAAACAACACAAATTCAATTCATCCATTCCATCTTGCATATCACATATAAATAAAAAACATTTGCATTCATCATAACATATGCATCCATAAAAATAAATTAACATGCACACATCCATACTAATCACTCATCATGCATAAAATCAAATCAACACTCGCATAAACAAAATAAAGTCATCTGCATATATCATCAAAAATGCTCGTAGGTTACAATGAACTGGTCTTGTGACCCCGCAACAAAATCCAAAAGCTCAAAAACCTCCAAGCCTAGGGCGTCGACCACCATGATCACATAGGATCGGTGCAACGGGAACTACCCCCCATGGTGTGGGTCCTATGAGACCCCTCAGGGCAGCTACTGCTAGCCCTCGCATCATGCCTACTCACCCCCCCTCATCCAGTCGCCTGCATTGAGAGGATGCTAACTGCTCAGTCTCACTCGCTCTCGAGCGACATGATGATCCACTTCTGCTGAACGTAGGGACCCACCCACCAAGGCAGCTAATCTCTGCCTCCAGCTCCAACCGCTATCGCATCGAGTCCATCTCCCACTTGTGATACGTTGCCAAGTTCTCCTTGCATTGTGCCAAAGCCCTATCCCTCACTGCCAGCTGTGTCCATAGGAGATCCCTCTCCTGTGTAGCATTAGTACCCCCATCCTATCGATGGTAGGCAGCCAATGCATTCTCTTGCTCTGCCAGCTGCATGCGCAGGAGATCCCTCTCCTACAGTGCATCCCCTAGCTCCCCATCGCATCATTGCAACAGCCCCTCCAACCATGCAATCTCAATGCATAGCCTGAACTCCATGTCCTCTGCTTCTGCCTGAGGTATAGGCATATCTAGAATAGTAGCCTTCTTTGGCTCCCACTACTCCATGATGTCTTGCATCTCCGATTGATCTGGAACCTCCAAATCCACATCCTCATCCTCCACCTCCACCATATCTACATCCTCCCAAGGAGCTCCCCAATCATCTCCTGGTGCCTAGGCACCCTCCCTACCTGCTGCTACTGCATCTATGCCTCCCAGTGGCCCCTCTCCCCACCATCACCACAATACCCACCACTGGTCGTACTCTACGGTACAACTGATGTCATCCATGTTCAGGACGTCGATCACTACATCTAAATCCTCACCTAGTGGTGTGATGACTTGTCAATCCAGAGTCCTCTCATCCCCTCGATGCCAATAGACCATGGGCTCACCAAGAAACCCCTGGCGCACCCAAAACTATCGTGTCACCCAGTGGTAAGGGAAGAACTCATGCTCGGTCCCATGCCGCCCAATCAGCCATCGCTCCCTGTGTACCCATCAGAGCCACTCTTCAGCCTCTGCCCAGACTAGATAGTCCTGATAAGGGTGCCAAAACACCTCCCCTGGAGTCAGCCGAGCGAGGGCATCAACATAGTGCCCTATGGCACCTGCCCATCATCAAATTTGTCCCCGCTCCTCAGACCATCGCCATAGAGTTGCATAGCCTATATCCTTATCCTCCATATTTGTCTGAGTCATCCATGATAACCTGGTTGGCCTCTCCATCGCTATGTGTTGCCAAGCCCAGCTTTGCAATAGATAACTGTAGCTAATCCCCTTTTGCCTCCGATAGCGGACCTCGTACAGCTCACCATAGAGCTATGCTAGCAGCGTCTGTCCCCACCTCATGATTAGTGGTGCCTCCGTCGAGCACTCTACTAGCCGCTAGACCACATCCAGTAGGTTCCACAAGAACCTCACACCTGATGAGTTAGGTAGCAACATGTTGGAAATGAGTCCCATGAGTACTACATGCCTCACTCCCAACACCCATCTCTCCAGCCACCATCGGACCAAAATCCTGCCAATCTAGCAGTCGCCCTCTGCCTTCTCTACTGGGCTCTCCACACCTAGCTCCTCCCCATGCCCGAAGCATCGTATTAGTACAATTTTCCATTGATCACATGGTGATGTTCTGATCAGTAGTTCATCTGTCAAAATCTGCAAAAGCTGATAGACATCCTCTAGGGTCACTATCATCTCCCCTATTGGGAGATGGAAGGTGTTGGTCCGAGGATCCCACAGGTTGATTAGGGTCATCAGATAGGCCCAATCCCTAACCATAGGCTCCAGTCGAGCCACCTTCTTGAGCCCAAGGGCATCAAGCCACTCCCAGTCAGCCACAGTTAGTGCCCCCCGTGCTTCAGCAAAAGCAGTAGGTACACGATACCGGCTCTTCACAACCTACAAAAGAAAACAACACAAAAACATTACAATCATAAAAAAAAAAAAACTATACAACAATAACATGAATATACAGCACTGCCTACCAATGTACAGCTCAAAAACAACAAAATTCATAAAAATTCAAAATAGATACAAAAACAATTCAGCAAATACAGTTTGTCAGTCTTAGGGTTTGTACTTTAAGTTTAAAACTGACAACAGCATAAAAACACAAAAAAAAATTCAAATATAGTTGCCAGTCTTAGGGTTTCTGTACTCTAAGTTTAAAACTGATAACTACATAAAAACACAAAAAAAATTAACTACAGTTGTCAATATTAGGGTTTCTATAATCTAAGTTTAAAATTGATAACAACATAAAAACACAAAAAAAAAATTAACTACAGTTGTCAATCTTAGGGTTTCTGTACTCTAAGTTTAAAACTGATAACAACATAAACACAATTTTTTTTAACTACAGTTGTCAGTCTTAGGGCTTATGTATTCTAAGTTTCAAATTGATAAAGTCTGCAAAAACAAAACAATTAAAATAATAGTTTTTTAACCTAGGGTTTTCACCTACGTTTTAAAACTGACAAGCTCAAACCTAAAAAACTAGGATTTTATGTTTCGTTTATCCTAGGGTTTTAGTTAAAAGCAAAATAATTTTTTTTTTATTTCACCTAGGTTTTAACTACATTTTCCGTTCAAGTTTTAAGCTAAGTATTGGTTTGTGTTCAACTCAGTTTTAAGGTTTCCATTTTATTTTTGGGAAAACAACATAACAAAGAAAATTAAACAAATCACTTGCAGTTTTAACACATATAACAAAAACAATAATGCTAAGGAGCACTTACTGGTCTCACTTTGGCTCCATCGCTCGATCCGGTGTGTGAAATCATGATGTCAAGAGAAATTTTGTAGTGCTTCGCTTCGCAGAATTAACCTCCTCCTCCCCAGAGCTCCCAATCGCAAGAAAATTCGACTACAAATGAGCCCAAACCCTAGTTTTGGCATTTAAATAGGCATTTTTGAGCTTATATTCGTTCCTCCCTGGGATGAGAACTCTGGTTAGTGCTCATCCCACCTTGGGATTAATACTAAGCTGGTATTCATCCCACCCTGAAACGAATTCAAGGCAGAAATTTCAAAAAACAACAAAAATTGCACAAAAATGCACCAAAATAGGTAATAAACTTGCCCGATGAGAGTGCTCTGGAAATTGAAATTTCAAGCATGCAAAATAGATTTCAAGGTCACAAATCCTTGCTATCATATTCCCTAAGAAGGCTACCATAGCTGGACCACTCTACGGGAAGATAGATTTTCGAGAATTTCATCCCCAAATGGCGTCGTCCAAACGGGTCGCAACCCACCCAAAAATAGTAATAACATTGTCGAACGAAGGCGCCTTCGTGCCTGATATTCTTGGCATCCAAAAAAAAATGTTGGGGTTGCAAATTGTCACTATCCTACTCCCTAAGAATGCTACCATATCCGGACCACTCCATGGGAGGACAAATTTCTACCAATTTTAGCTCTAAAAAGCATCACAAAAAGGGTTAACACCCACCAAAAATAGGTCTAAATGTCAAAGAATTGCACATGCTTAATGATAAAAATCTAAGGGCACCCTCACACAAGTCATCTTCGATCAAGCGACTCGTTGCTTTTCTCATGAAGGTCATTGCCTCATCGATTCGTCGCTTGAGGGGGTAGTCACACTTAGTCACCAGCTGACAAGTACACACCCAATTAAGGAAAATGGTATGCATTCAAAGAATCATTGACAAAGACAATCATGCTCCTGCTTGGGGCAGTAAACAAGAAATAATCACAACTTGATCAAATCACTTGGCATTTCATGAATCATGAACTCAAGGTTATCACAGACAAAAGGTTGCACCCTTTGCCTATTCATGACCGATCAATGTCCAAGATCAAGTAACACCTCACCAAAAAAGGTTAACACTTGAGTTGAGTTCCTTCACTCGTCAGAAGCAAGGATTTGAGAATGCATGCCCTTTCTATACTTGGGGCATCAAAAGTTTGTTAGGTTACTGAGAAACACTAATCATTAATGCTTTGGTTATCTATTTTTTCTCGGCATTGCACCATGCACAATGCATCCCAAAAAGGGGCATCTGTAGACACCAAAACAGCACCAATCCGATTATGTGACTACAAACACTAATTGCTTTGACACACACAACCCCAAGGGCGGCCCCCAGAGGTTATACAGTGGTCCTAATCACTCTCACAGTAGTTTTGGAAGGTCAGAGATCAGTTTGACACCTTCAGGCACTCTTCTCAATATCTGTTCCACCCTGGAATGAATTCAAACTGGGATTTGCCCCACCCAGGGATGAATTCTGAATTCGCTCCAAGGTGGGGCGAATTGCAGGTTTGACGGGTAAAAATTCAAATCTTGACAAATGGTAGCTTAGATCCACCACTCAACGCTTCCTTCAATGCATGGGAGTAAGGGTGAGCGTTTTCAAGCGTTAGAGGCATTTGCAAGGTCAGTCATGAAGTCCCAATTTAGGGAGGAATCTCCTTCCCCCTGGGAAGGCATGATTGCCAAGTGGCGCATCTACATGCCATTTTAAGTGTGTTTGAGTGATTGCTACAAGGTTTTTTGGAATAAAGATGTGTGGTTAAAACCTTATCTTATAAGCATTATTGTTGAAGCCATTGGTTGTGTGAAGAACTTAAACTAGAGTTTGAGTATCATTGCTATGTGAATATTGTTTTATGAGCATTATTGTTGAAGTGGGTTGTTGAGAAAAGAACTTGAACTAGTTTCTGAAAATAACTTTAGTATCATTGCTATGTGAAGATTATTTTATGAGCATTGTTGTTAAAGTGAGTTGTTGAGCAAAGAACTTGAACTAGGGTTTGAAATAACATGAGTATCATTGTTATGTGAGGATTTTTGTTGAGCATTGTTGGAAATATTTTAAGTTGATGTTTACATACCTGGACTAGGGTTTTTGAGCAAGGGTTGTTTCTTTGAGTGTTAGGATCTCATCCTAACCCTTAATGTAATAACTTCCTTGATGTAATAATTCCTAGTGAACGTGGGTAGTACCCATGATTAATATTTTGTAATGTTCTAAGTTTTAGCTTAGGTAGTGCCTATGACAAATGGCACATTTTTTTATGTAACACATGGTAGATAGGTGGCATTGTGCATGTAATTCGGGTGGCATTGTGCATGTAATTCGAGTGGCATTGTGCATGTAATTCGGGTGGCACTATGCATGTAATTCGGGTGGCATTATGCATGTAATCCAGGTGGCATTTTGCATGTAAGCCAACCTTGGAAGGAAACTCCTTAAATACCCGAAAGGGCACCAATGTAACCATCTTTTGCAAAATTAATGAAGTATTGAAGGAGGTTGCCCCCTCGAAGAGGCCTCGCGATTCAGCTTCTATTGTGAGATTGTTCTTTATGCAAATTTCTGTTATATTAATGTGATGTTTATGTGAGTTATTTCCAAGCAATTGTGTGAGAGTGTGTTATTTGAGTTTATTTTATAGCAGATCTTAACAAGTGGTATCGTAGCGCTTTCCAGGGCCAAGTTCTGCTGCAACTGCAACGATTCTTGCCATCAAATCCGCCTGTTAGGTATAAATTCCGTGTGTTTTTTCCATTCTGTTTTTCCTTATTAAAAAAATCCAAAAAAAAAAATACAGTGTTTTTTTTTCTAGACCAAAAACAAAAAATATATATTATTAGTTGAGTAGGTAGAAACACTGTACCAGGGGTTTTAAAATATCGCGAAGGATCTGTCGTTATTGGCTAAGCTAGATAGCCCATAAAGCGTCTAGTGAAGTGAGGGGCGATCAGGCTCCAATACCTATGCCTCAAACAGAACTCGCGCACGGACTTGAGCTCCCACGTATCTTCGGGTATATCGGGAGACCATCTAGGATTAAACAAACTTTTAGCCATTAGGAAGCTCTTCGGCCTTGTATTACTCATAGTCTACGGGAAACAACGATCCCGGACGATTACCCTCCCGTATTTTCGTAGAGGCAGTAGTGTGCTCAAGGGTATGTGTGGAATCCTCCTTGAGTAGTGGCCTCGAAATATTGGTCCGAGCACTATTGTTCGTCACTGTCGGTATATTAGAGGGCCTATGGGTGGTACATACTCCTATACTTAGCATTCCCTGGTTCTGTTAAAACTGCAACCTGTAAAAAATGCAAAAATAAAAATCAAAATAAGAATCCAAACACCCCCGTTCGTAAGCCTGCATTTCAAAAGTGAGCATATGAGAAAGGAGTCCTCTACCAAAAAAATAACAAAAGGGACATGCATTCGGGATAAGCCATGAGGGTGACACTTAAGTTGAAAGTCTGGAGAGTAACAGTCAAATTTACAAGTGGCAGTCACAGTAGTCGATCAAAGTTAGAGAGGTCAAGACAATCAAGTGGGAATTCACAGTCTTCAGGGTCAGAACATAACTGTCATATCAGTCACCTGCAAAATACAGAGAATCTTGAGTGTGAAACACGACCAGCTTTAGATAGTGCTCCAAGACTCCAAATTTTGCTCGTAGCTCGAATCGGAATCAGAAACACCGTTAGACTCAAAGAAACAGAGATATAAAAAAAAAAAAAAAAAAGTCTGGGGTGCCAAAAAGTAGTGTTAAGAGATATATCTCATTGTGACCACCTCCTCCTGCTGATCATTTTGATATATAGCACCCAAGAACTTTTTGGGCACTTACTAAAAATAGTAAGTCAAAAAAATTCAATTCTATTTTTAGTAACTGGTCACAAAAGGTCAAAAAATGGCCCAGGGTACTCGTGGACACCATAAAGAACTAGAACACTTGGATTCCCTAACAAAAGCCATTGAGAACTTGAACTCGGATTTTCACTCCATAAGGGAAGAAGTCCAAGGTCTTCGCTTAGAGCATGAGGCCACTAGCAATCGCTTAGAAGAAGCATTGATTGAAGTGGACAGCAAACTGAGAAGAGAACCACCCAAATCAGAATACCAAGTTGAGAGTTCTACAAGGAATCGTGACCATGATACACCCTTCGGAATGCCCAAGTTGGACTTTCCCAAATTCAGTGGGAAGGATGTTGATGGGTGGCTATGTCGGGTTGACCAATTCTTTCGACTTCATAATGTACCAATATTTCATCGAGTCCATATGGCTTCCTTTAACTTGGAATCTGAGGCTCTACACTGGTTTCAATGGTTGCGTCTTACCTACCCAAATCTCTCTTGGGAGGATTTTGAATCCCAAATACTCACTCGATTTGGTCCTAGTGAGTTTGAGGACTTCACAAGAGCCTTATCCAAACTACAACAAACAGGGTCAGTTCGAGAGTACCAGGCTCAATTTGAAAAATTGGCCAATCGAACAAGAGGATTGAGTGAAGGGTTCTTCCAGAGTTGTTATATCGGTGGGTTGAAGATGGAACTCCAGCGTAAGTCAAAATGTTGAAACCGCGAACTATGATGGAAGCTATCAGTTTGGCCCGTCTGGCCGAATCTAAACTCTCTTCCCAAAGACGCCCATCAAAGTTTTCTCAATATAGACCTTCATTTCCCCCGAGAGCCCAACACCCAGATGATAATAAACCCGCTGCACCCAAGCGCCTCACCACCGAAGAGATGGATGCACGTCGTGCCAAAGGATTATGCTACAATTGTGATGAAAAGTTTTTCAAGGGGCATAAGTGTGCACACAAAAAATTGTTCTTGATAGATGTTGGAGAACCTGATACCGTTGACGAGAGTGATGAGGATGAGGACCCTCCGTAAACACCTCCCCCACAAGAAAAAGGGAAACAGGAACCTGAGACATCAATTACAATCCATGCCCTTGCAGGCATTACTATTCCTCAAACCATGAAGGTTACAGGATGTTTCAAGGGCCAACGTCTTTCCATCCTTTTGGATTCGGGAAGCACGCACAACTTCATTGACCCTAGAGTTGCTCAACGGGCAAATTGCTATATCCATAATTGTAATTCCTTTGAGGTCATGGTAGCCAATGGGGGAACCTTATCTTGTAAAGGAAAGTGTCACAATGTTAAAATCAAGATAGGGGATTATGAACTCAAGCAAGACATGTTTGCCCTCCATTTGGGTGGATGTGATATTGTTTTGGGATGCCAATGGTTGAGTACGTTGGGCACTATTAGTTGGAACTTTTCTAAACTTTGGATGCAGTTCTTCCAGAATGGACAAACACACATCATCAAGGGCTCCCCGACAAGAACACCTCAAATTATTAGTTCAAACGGCATGGAGAAATTGCTAAAGAAATCATCACGTGGGGTCATTGCACAACTATTCTCCATCCAGCCCTCCACATCTCCAATGGGTGAAATCCCACAAGACATGCAACAGATTCTCCACAAACATGAGGCCATCTTTTCGGAACCCATCACACGACCACCGCATCGCTCTCACGACCATGTCATTCCATTATTGTCGGATAGTACACCTCCCAATATCAGACCACCTTATGAGCGACTCAAGCGCACCTTATTTTGGAAAGGTAGGAAACAGGACATTCGCTCTTTTGTGGCAGACTGTGACATAGGTCAAAGGATGAAAAGAGAAACAGTGCACTCTTCGGGCACTCTTCCACCCTTGCCGATACCGGATCAGGTGTGGACTGACATCTCTATGGATTTCATAGAAGGGCTACCTAAATCTGGAGACAAGTCTATTATTTTTGTGGTAGTGGACCGCCTTTCAAAGTATGCTCACTTTTGTGCCCTAGGCCATCCTTACATAGCATTCACTATTGCCCAAATTTTCCTTGACTCCATATTTAGCCTTCATGGCATGCCAACCTCCATTGTATCTGATCGTGATCCCAACCTTACTAGCAATTTTTGGCAAGAGTTGTTTAAGTTGCAGGGGACTCAGCTCACAATGAGTTTAGCCTACCATCCGCAAATGGATGGTCAAACAGAGGTTGTTAATAACTACTTGGAAACCTACCTTCGCTACTTGCCTCCGATCATCCTACTCATTGGGCAAAATGGCTTTCTTTGGCCGAATGGTGGTACAACACTTCCTATCATACCGCCACCGTAGGCCGAGTACGGGCACCCTCCACTCATGCCTCCCTCCTACATTTCGGGCAGCTCCAAGGTACAGGTTCCATCAACACTTCCCGAATTGGATGAAGAAGGCTCCATCTTACTTGCACCAAAGCAGCTTTTGTATCGTCGAACTCGCAACCGTACCATCACAGAGGTCCCGGTTCAGTGGCGTGGACTTCAACCTCGAGGATGCTACATGGGAGTCCCTCCATCAACTCCAAAGAACAGTTTCCTCATTTTTAGCTTTGAGGACAAAGCTTCTTCAAGGAGAAGGGCATGTTAGGATCTCATCCTAACCCTTAATGTAATAACTTCCTTGATGTAATAATTCCTAGTGAACGTGGGTAGTACACATGATTAATATTTTGTAATGTTCTAAGTTTTAGCTTAGGTAGTGCCTATGACAAATGGCACCTTTTTTTATGTAACACATGGTAGATAGGTGGCATTGTGCATGTAATTCGGGTGGCATTGTGCATGTAATTCGAGTGGCATTGTGCATGTAATTCGGGTGGCATTGTGCATGTAATTCAAAGTGGCACTATGCATGTAATTCGGGTGGCATTATGCATGTAATCCAGGTGGCATTTTGCATGTAAGCCAACCTTGGAAGGAAACTCCTTAAATACCCGAAAGGGCACCAATGTAACCATATTTTGCAAAATTAATGAAGTATTGAAGGAGGTTGCCCCCTCGAAGAGGCCTCGCGATTCAGTTCTATTGTGAGATTGTTCTTTATGCAAATTTTTGTTATATTAATGTGATGTTTATGTGAGTTATTTCCAAGCAATTGTGTGAGAGTGTGTTATTTGAGTTTATTTTATAGCAGGATCTTAACATTGAGTGATTGGTTGAGTAGAGTTGGTTTATCCTAGTCAAGTGAGTGTGTGAAGTGATTATTCAAGTTCCATAAAATAAACTATTCTATATTATGATTTGAGTTGAGAAAATTATTGGGTATTGAGTATAGAACATATTGGGTCTCTAACAATTCTCTTTATGTTTCTATGATATTGGAAAAGTTCTAGTGTGGACTTATTGAGAAGATTTGAGGTAATTCTTTGAGAGGACTTGTGGAAATATTTGAGTAAGCTTTTATGGAATCTTACAATACATATTGAGAGAAGATTTGGATAAGTTCTTGATAGGACTTATTGATCATATTAGACAAGTTCTGAATGGACTTGTTGAGCAGATTTGAGCAAGTTATGAGTGGACTTGCTGAGAAGATTGAGCAAGTTCTGAGTGGAATTGTTGAGAATATTAAGCAAGTTCTGAGTTGACTTGTTGAGAAGATTTGAGCAAGTTATGAGTGGACTTGTTGAGTAGATTGAACAAGTTCTAAGTGGACTTGTTAAGCAGATTGAGAAAGTTTTGAGTGGACTTGTTGTGCAGATTTGAGCAAGTTCTGAGTGGACTTGTGGAGCATAGTTTGGTGTAAATTTGAGGACAGGTTTGTATCATACTAGAGATAGATATTGAGAAAATTTATGCTAGACCGAAGGATTGTGTTTAGTACAGATTTGAGATAGTTCTTTGGAGGTGACATAGCAGGGAGGACAATGGTCTCCAGTGGATAGAGATCCATCAGCCAAGGTAGTGAGGATAGGTCTTCTAAGTGCATAAAATATTCTTCAATGGAGATATATCCACAAGCCAGCATAGTGGAGGTAGTAGTATTCTAGAGGATCACCAGCAAAAGTAGATGAGAAGGAGTTCTCCTGTGGATAGATATCCATGAACTTGATTTAGGAGATCAAAATCTCCTTTGGATAGAGGTCCATAAACATGAGTAATAGGAAAATTATTTCCAAGATATTGATAGAGAAAATTTTGGTGAAATATTTTCTCCGTGGAGTAGCCCACATTGGGTGAACCATGTAAATTGTGGTGTCTCTATTGTGTATGGTTTTTTGTGCATTACTTTAAATACTATTGTTGATATTGATATATACATTGCATAATATTGATTGGGAAAGAAAAGTAAAAAGTTATCTTATACTGTTCACCACCCCTCTTAGTATAAGCTTATGTTCTTCAATTGATATCAGAGCAAGTTCCTTCATAAGAGTTTAACGACTTGAAGTAAAAGCTAACAAGAACACAATGGATCCTAAGGAGGTGTTCTCAAATAATTCAGCACCAATATTTGATGGAAGTGACTATATGTATTGTAGTATGATGATGAAGATCTACCTAATGGCACTTGAAAATGAATTTTGAGAAGCAGTGGAATTTGGATATAATCCCTTAGTTAATCCTCCTATAGATATGGAAGGTAAGCTTCTACAACACTATAATTTAAAAGCAATGAATGCACTTGTGAGAGGTTTACGTAGAACATAATCTATGAAGGTTATGCATTGTAAAACTGCAAAAGAAATGTGGTATAAATTGCAAGGTATATATGAAGGAGATAAAAGTGTTAAGAAAGCAAAGATTCAAAATATCAAAGGAAAATTTTAAATTTCAAGAATGAATGATGAGGAAAATATCAGTGATTATCTAATTTGAATTGATGAGGTTGTTAATGATATGCAAGGACTTGGAATAAATATTGATGAATCAGATGTTTGTGATAAAGTCTTAAGAACTCTTCCAAAAATATTCAGTGAACAGGTTTCTACTATAGAAGTATCAATGGATGGTTATTCTTTGACAAGAGATAATTTTCTTGGTATTCTTACAAATTTTGATATAATAACAAAATATCTTATTACCAAAATGAAGCAACCTTCAAAGCAATCAAGAAAACAAAGGGTAAGAAGTCAGAATCAAGCAGTGAGTCATCCAATGATGAATAATCTAATTATGATAGAAGAGATAAATATTCTAGAAGATCTAGAGATCTAAAATCTATTTAGTGTTTCAATTGTGGAAATTTTTGACATTTTGCAACAGATTGTCAAGAACCAAAGAAAAACAATGGTGAAGAAAAATAGGATCACAAGAACAGGGAATCAAAAAGATATAGGCACTAGAAGAAAATCAAGGATGGACAAAGCATACAAGAAAGAAGTTATTTCAAATACAAAAGAGGAGCTACTATGCAGATAAGGCAAGTAAGTACTCAAGTGATAGTGATGCTAGTTTTTCAGACAATGATAGAGATGAAGTCCTATTTATGATTGAAGGAAAAGAACCAGTTAAGAAAAGGAATCTAATAATTATCAAGTATTTTAGATGTGGTAACTTTGGAAATTTTGAAGATGATTTTACAAGGTATGGTTATAGTTTTAGTGATGATGAGTATGAGGATGAATTTGAAATACTAGATGCAAATCTTCTAATAGATTTAGAAGAAGAAGTAAGTGGTCCTATAGAAGACATGCCAAAAGAAAATAAATATGTGGACAAAGGTAAACAAATAGAGGAATATTCAGAAGATAATGGTTATGATCTCAAGGGAGAACTTATTTATGCCCTTGACACAATAAAGAAGGTAAGTAAGCAACACTCTAAACTTGAAATTCAGTTTCAAGAATGTGATGAAGAGAGAAGATTACTTATAGAGGATTTAGAAAAATTAAAGGCTAAGGAAAAAAGATTCAAGGATAAGTTAGAAGCAAATATCTTGGAATGTGAGAAGTTAGCACAAGAAGTGGCACTACTAAAATAAGATCTAGATGACTCCAAGATCAATATGAAAGGGTTTAAAAATATCTCAAAGAACTTGGATAAGTTCATAAAGACACAAAAGACTACTTCAAGAAAGACAGGTCTTGTATTTGAACAAAATAAAAAGAAATGGGAAGGAGAGTTAACTTCAAGTTTTGGGGAAGAAGAAAATTTGAATGAATATACTTCAAAGAAAGATAGTGTAAAATAAAGTGAGACATCTTAGGATGAGTTGGACAATAGAGCGTTCAACAAAAATAAGAACAATGCACAAAGAAGATATATATGAAACAACAATCATAATAGGTCTAGGAGACCAATGAGGGGAAAATTCAATGGAAGATGTTTTTCATGTCACAATTTTGGGAACATGGATTCACAATGCAGAACACATGAAAGATAGGAATATGGGAACAAACATTTCTTCCATGGATATTTCTACTCATGTAATCAGTTTGGTCATAAGGCAATGAATTGCAGGGTTCATGATAGAAGAAGGTATGGATTCACTAGAAGAAATCCTATGACATTTACACCTCCAAGAAATAATAACATTAAGTGTTGCAAGTGCAACAATGATGGTCACACAACAAAGTGGTGTAGAATAAACATTTCAAAAATAGGTGTGAAAATTAATAGGAATAGGAACATGAAAATGAAAAAAAACATGAATATGAACAATAACAAGAATATGAATATGAATAGAAACAAGAATAGGAATGAGAATATGATTATGAATAGGAACAAGAACAGGAACATGGATATGAATAGAAATATGAATAGGAATGTAGACATGGATAGGAACATGGACACTGAAATAAATAGTGAGAGGAATCATAAGAATCAAATAAGAAGGAAAGATGATAAAGGTAAAGAACAATGCCTTCTAGGAGTAGAAATACTCCCACCCTAGAATTAACCACCTCGAGAGGAGGTGGGGGATGGGCTAAGATAAGAGGCTCATTATTAGCCCCAAGCCCCAAAGGTGACCCTTTGCCATTGATTTCAAATGGAGAGAGATTTGATTAAGTGGGAGAGACTTGGTATTTTAAGAAAGCATTGATCCAGGGGGAGCAATGTCCTAAGGGCAGCAACATAGAAGAAGTAGTCAAGTTTTTGGTAAAACATTTTTGGGTTACCATCATTGACAAAGGGGATATTAATTGGACATTTTGAGTCCTTAAATTTAAAGTTATCATTGATGTCAAGAAATTAATTCATATTAAATATCAAGGAATTTTTCAAGAAATAAGTTATCAAAGTTGTCATTGATATTCTGGAAGAAGCTTCTAATAAAGTCAAGATAAAAAGGACCAATGCAAAAGTGAAATGCAAAGGGATCTATAATATTTTTAAATATTATGTGGAAGCATGAGTCAAAAGGTTTCTATTTAAAACCAATGATGGCAAAAATAAAAGGTTTTTCTTTAAAACCAATGGTGGCAAAAATAAAAGGTTTTTCTTTAAAACCAATGGTGGGATAAATTAAAAGGTTTTTCTTTAAAACCAATGGTGGCAAAAATTAAAAGGTTTTTCTTTAAAACCAATGGTGGCAAAAATAAAAGATATTTATTTAAAACCATAGGGTTTAAATAATTAATTTATAAAATTTAAATTCAAAATAATTTAAATATTTTATAAATTAATAAAGTTTCAAAGGAAAATCGAGCACCAACGTTGAGAATAAATTGAACGTTGACGTCATGCATGGAGGAAGATATTTAGTATAAAAGCTAATGCCTTGGAGGTATTTCAATTTATCCTTTTACTTGATGATAAAAACGTGCAATTGTATTTAAGTATGTAAGGAAGAAAGAGCAGCGAAGATCTTGTTTATGCACTAGCGAACATAGCAAAGGTGTGGTGAGAGATAGTAATCATAGCCAAGGAGTGGCGCAAGACAACGAGCGTAGCCAAGGTATGGCTCAAGTTAGCAAACATAGCCAATGTGTGGCTTGAGGTAGTGAATGTAGTAAGGTGTGTCCTAAAGCAAGCGAAGGCATAATATGTGGAGGCTCCAAGGGAGAATGCAGCTCCATGATGGTGACAACCAAGAGGAAGGAGCCTGGAAGAAGAAGTGCTTTAGGCGTTAATAAAACTAGTAATATTTTTGTGATTTTTAATTTTTATTTAGTTTAAGGTTGAATAAAGGAGAAATAAGGTTGTAATTAATTTGATGAATGCATAAATTAAAAGGAAGTAGTTTTTATAAAGTATTGAGGTGAAAATATTTACTTATGGGTAAAATAATTTTACCTTAGAAAAGGGAAATATAAATTGCATTATCTTATTAAAAGAATTATCTTTAATGCAATAATAATTTTAGGGAGTTATAAGTAGAAATAGCTTTGGGTTTTGAAAAACAAAGTAGTAAAGTGACTTATGCTTGAGAGGTGAATATTAAAAATAGTTTGGTGTTGGATATTATTTTGAGATTGGAGCAATAAGGTATACTCATGAGTTAATATATGCATTGTATTGTCTTCTAATCCTTTTTAGATTGGCAAAGAAATTTTGTGTTATTGTGGCTGATTATTGAAGGTCATATTTATCAAGAAAAATGTATGGGCATATTTTTTCTAAGTTTAAGTTGATTGGTTGTTTTCTAAAAAATAAGTTTGGAGTGAAAAAGACTTTATTGGGGTTTCATTTTAAGTGTGTTTGAGTGATTTCTACAAGGTTTTTTGGAATAAATAAGTGTGGTTAAAACCATATATTATAATAATTATTGTTGAAGCCATTGGTTATGCGAAGTACTTAAAATAGGGTTTGAGTATCATTGCTATGTGAATATTATTTTATGAGCATTATTTTTTAATTGAGTTGTTGAGAAAAAAACTTGAACTAGTGTTTGAAAAGAAAATGAGTATCAATGCTATGTGAAGATTGTTTTATTAGCATTATTTTTAAAGTGAGTTGTTGAGCAAAGAACTTGAACTAGGGTTTGAAAGAACATGAGTATCATTGTTATGTAAGGATTGTTGTTGAGCATTATTGGAAACATTTTGAGTTGATGTTTACATACTTGGACTATGGTTTGTGAGCAGGAGTTGTTTCTTTGATTGATTGGTTGAGTAGAGTTGCTTAAGCCTATTCAAGTGAGTGTGTGAAGTGATTGTTCAAGTTCCATAAAAAAAACTATTCTATACTCTGATTTGAGTTGAGAAAGTGATTGGGCATTGAGTATAGAACATATTGGGTCTCTAACAATTCTCTTTATATTTATTTGAGATTGGAAAAGTTCTAGTGTGGACTTGTTGAGAATATTTGAGGCAATTCTTTGAGAGGACTTGTGGATAGATTTGAGTAAGCTTTTATGGAAGCTTACAATACAAATTAAGAGCAGATTTGGATAAGTTCTTGAGAGGACTTATTGAGCAGATTGGACAATTTTTGAGTGGACTTGTTGAGCATATTTGAGTAAGTTCTTAGTTGACTTGTTGAGTAGATTGAGCAAGTTCTGAGTGGACTTGTTGAGCATATTGAGAAATTTCTAAGTGGACTTGTTGAGCAAATTTGTGCAAGTTCTTAGTGGACTTGTTGAGTAGATTGAGCAAGTTATAAGTGGACTTGTTGAGAATATTGAGCAAGTTCTGAGTGGACTTGTTGAGTAGGTTTGATCAAGTTTTGAGTGGACTTGTCGGGTAGATTTTGGTGCAGATTTGAGGACAGGTTTATTCCAGACTAGATATAGAGATTGAGCATATTTTTTCTACACTGAAGGACTATGTTTAGTGCAAATTTGAGATAGAGCTTTGGAGGTAATAGATAATATAAGAAAGTGCTCTATAGTGGATAGAGATCCATCATCCAGGGCAGTGAGGATAGGTATTCTAAGTGGGGACAAGAGTATTTCATGGAAAGAGATCCACAAGCCAGTGTAGTAGAGGTAGTAGTCTTCTATTGTATAACCAACCAAAGCATAGGAGGAGTTCTCCTATGGATAGATATCCATGAACTTGATTTAGGGAATCAACATCTCCTTTGGAAAGAGCTCCATAAACATTGTAATAGGGAAAGGATTCATGGACAAAGATCCATGAAATTTTATTACTACTATTGATATTGATCTATACATTGCATAATATTGATTGGGAAAGAAAAGTAAAAATTTATGTTATACTATTCACCCCCATCTCAGTATAATATTGTGTTATTCAAACTTAATATTACCATTTAATCTAATGAGTAAAGGTAATGATTTATCCCTTTATTTAACTTGGTGAATATTTCTCCTAAAGACCTCTTGTTATGATAAAAAAATGCTCAGGTTCACATTAATGGAGAGATAAAATGAATTCTTTAATCCCTAAATCTAAAGTATTACTATATAAATCATTTCACTGGTTTTTTAAAGACTTGGAGGTGAATATACACATAACTTATTTGTTTAATGTTATAACAATAATACACCATATAATTCCTTTATAAATTTTATGTGAGAGGCAAAAATCATTTATAATTCATCAAGCAAATTAAAACAACTTTTACTCACAATATCTTTATTTAGTAGAGATTATTAAACAACAATTTTTGGCATTACATAGTCACAGATGTTTTTAGATAATATCTAACTAATGACAAAGTAAATCAGATCCTGGAATTATATTCAAAAATACATAATTTTTGTGTACATAGACTTTGACCCATTAAGAAGCTTATGTAATGATAAATTATGTGATCATAAGTCCATACATTGAAGGGTATTCCTTCCCATTTAAACATAAATAAAAGTTTGTTTTTTAAATATCAACATATGCATGGTAGTTTGTTTTAGATAGGAGTCCTTAAAAATATTAAAATATCTATCTATCTCCTACATCCATTACCAAAACAAATCAATAAAAAGTATCATTTTATCAAGTAAATTCATCTAAATGTTAAGTATATTTTAGAGACTCATAAAAAAAAATGATAAAGCATCACCAATAATCCAGTCTCCATATTCATCTAGAAATTCTAGTAATATATACTTTAAATATATAAGTGTCTTATTATAACAACACAACTATAATTTCTATTTATAAAATAATATGGCTATCACTCATACGTGATAATAAAATTCCATACTAAGAGTGCTTTATAATTACATCTATCATATTCAATGTTTTTAAATATTGATAATAATGGGAAAGTGTTGCTCCTAGACCCAGATAACCACAAATAGGTGACCATAAATCTCACACAACAGTGCAATTTTCATGGTAAATAATTCAACCATAAAATATTTTATCACCAAAGTTTAATTCTATTCTAAAAATTATTATTACCTCAATCCAGAGACATTCATTTGGTAGTGTTCATCTGAATCACAACACAACAATTCTATAGATGTCATAGACAAGCTGTCCCACAATATGGAGAATGAAATTGATGAAGGATATTTATCATTACCAGATGCAGATAGGTTATTAAGTTGGGAGGTCCACTACGCATTTCTTTTTTAGCATTATCTCTAGCGATTAAGAACTCAGATAGTGCTGAATAGGGATCAAAGTGGCTCTATGCTAAATGAAACGCATGCTATCATGAATACAAGGAATAATATAAATGCTAAATTATCACCATCATTTCATAACATGCACATGAATGCAAGCAATAATTTTTTTTCCATAGCTTTATTTATTCTAACATGCCTTTCTCTAAAACATGAAATTTCTAGTTGCAAACGTCACATATACTTCTAATTACACTAATGGAAAATCCATACTCATTCATGACACACAACTTGAACCAAAAATGTTTTAGCAAGACAATATATTCCAAAAATGGAAATTCTAAAAACATATAAGCATCAAGAAAAAATATAGTGTCATTCCTAAAATCACTTTAATGCAATTTAATGATCACTATTTCAAAAGTAATACAATTATAACCATAAAATCCATAAAAGAGTACCATGCATTTCTAGATCTTTATAAACATCCATTTTTACTAATACAATAACCATAAAACAAGATCTTGATCTATAAATCATGTGTTTTCACACCCATTTCTTCTTTCCTTCCCTTTCAACCATATCTAGTTGTGCGTAATAGAGACTTCTCCAGAATAGATGCAAGATCCTATTTTTTAGATGTAAAAATGTAAGATAAATTATGCCCACTCCCATCAACTGACTTCCTCCACTTTCACTCAATTAACATGGAAGAGGTTAACAAAACAATCACGATAATTACATGTTATTATCCAAATCATGGACTCCACCTCAATCCCTTACATCCACTATATGATAAATTAGAAAAGGTTATTTTTTTAATTAAAAACACCTTATGGGTTTGAATTGGTCTAAGAGGCCATGACCAGGGGGTTCTACACCATTAAAGTCACCCGGGAGTTGCGCCCGACCCTACCCACAACAATGTTATCCATTGGATTTTGGGTACCAATTCAAATTTTTGGTAGGGTGAAGATTCGGACCTGGGATCTCCCTTGGAGGATTGCCCTCTCCTCTCCAACTCACCTACAACACCTGAGTAAGTAGAAAAGGTTATGTTATTTATCTATGGACTATTATTTATTTTAGAAAATTAATATCTTTTTTTTTTAATTTATTAATTCCTATGTTATTTAATAAATACCGTGACAAGCATTAAATAATTTCTAAATCATAAAAATGGCTCCCATGCCCTAGAAATTTCATTTACATAGGAATTTCAATTACTCAACTATGTAGAGGTAAAAATATATATCACGTAATCCAAGACATTCACATAATGCAAGTCAAACATTCTATATGCTCCTATATGAGTGCAATTATATGAGCGTCCATGTACTCATGAGTCATGGTGTTATTTCACACCACCATTATATCCCACTTTACCTATCTCATTCAACCTTTTTCTACTGATCGAATAAGTCTACTTGGTTCTTGCAAGTACAATAGCCATCAATAGTACCACATTCTAGAAATAAAAGGTAGTATATCTCATCAATTCATCTGCAATCAATGGTTGTACTAGGAGGGTTGTTACATCCTCCCCCACTATAAATAAACATAATCCCTATGTTTTAATGCATATTTATACATGCCAAAACATATATATTCATTCATGAATCCATCGGTACATATGTCCAAACATAAATCATACAATATTTAGACATGTTCATATATTCAATTCCACATAGTATTTCATATTTACATTCAACCATAGATCCATACAACAAATCAAAACATGTTTATATTAATAACTATACTCAGTATTTCATACACACATTCACACATATTTACATATACATCCATAAATCCTTATAGCAATTTAAAGTGTTCATGTTCATTCAAACAGGAAAGGAAATTTTTTCTTCATATCAACAATATTATCCTTAAGATCTTGATCCTGAAACCAAGTATCCTGACTGGATGGACCTCAATTTGCAGGGGGTTTGATATTTACAAGTTAGAAATATCTCAAATATGATAAGGATCAACAATATATCTCCTAGGTCCAAGGTGTATACCAATTGGTTCATCCACACACCATAAGGGGGATGGAGGTCCAGAGTTCAAATCTCAGGCCTCACCGGACTGAACACTTATCCCTTTCTTGGTGCTTTCAGCGGTGTAAAAGGTTTAAAATGATTGTGGCATGGTGGTTATACGGGTGAACTGCGCGAAGATCTATGTGGCAACTTCTAGGCAAAACAACACAGAATACTGTGGTGGCCATAAAATCTGAACAACCTACCTGGATTCATGGCGTCTACCGATTCCACCATGTAAATTCAAAAAAAAAAACAATATATCTCCTAAGAAGGGATACATGGAAGATATCATGAATTTTTGATAAACTAGGTGGTAGAGCAAGTTTACAAGTAACTTATTTTACCTATAATTTCAAATGGTCGCACAAATATAGGGTTGAGCTTAGAAGAATTAATGGAACTCTATGTACATTTCACCCTTAAGAAGAATCTATCTCCTAAAAATAATTCCCTTGGTGTTCTCTTGAGATTCGTATAGCTCTTTTGGTGATCCATGGCCTCCTTAATATTTTGGTAAATTCCTTTTATTTTTTTCTCCATATCCTCTATAGTATCCAATCTTATCACTACTTGATCCTTTTAATTATCCCAATATAGAGGATTCTTTCACATTCTCCCATACAGGGCTTCAAATGGGACCATACCTAGTGAAACATGATAGTTGTTATTGTATGTAAAATCAACTAGGTACAAATAGTCTTCCCATTTGATGTGTTGGTCCATACAATACATTCACAATATATCCTCAAGGACTTGATTCACCATTTCAATTTATCCATCTATTTTAGGGTGATAAGAAGAACTAATATTAAGCTTAGTTTCTAAAGCTTTATGTA
Organism: Wollemia nobilis; assembly: GCA_028583015.1. Classification (NCBI taxonomy): domain Eukaryota; kingdom Viridiplantae; phylum Streptophyta; class Pinopsida; order Araucariales; family Araucariaceae; genus Wollemia; species Wollemia nobilis. Next base: position 6,647,100 of record JAQPPZ010001423.1, read on the forward strand.
AAGCTTGCCAAAATTTATATGTAAAACGTGAATTCCTCTTTGATATTATAACTTCCAAAAACCCATGTAGTTGCACTATCTTCTTGGTAAAATTATTTGCAATGGTAGGTGCATCATCTTGTACATTCACTGATATGAAATGTGCAACCTTGATTAATTTTTCAACTACAACCAGAATTACATCATGTTAAAATCTAGTCTTAGGTAATCCCACCATAAAGTCCATTGAGATAACCTACCATTTATATGTGGGAATTTCATGTGGTTACAATCAAACTACTAGATTCAAATGTTTTGCTTTGACCTTTTGAAACTCAAAACACCTAAACACAAAATTATTAAAATCTTTCTTTATTCCTAATCAATAAATGGATTCCTTAGAGTTTCTTACTTTCTTGTACCACCTAGGTGTGGAAAGTAAGAAATATTATGTGTATCCTTTATGATAGTATATCCTAATCCACATAAAGTTGTAACAACTAATCTATCTCTAAAGTATTTGAGCTTGAATTTTCTTACAAAAATCATCTTGCCACTGTAATTCTTTAACTTGGTCCACCAAATCATAATGACACTGTGTCCTTGTGATGATATACCGTATCCTACTCAAGGCATTTGCTATCTTATTCTCTTTATCCTTGATATATTCAATGACAAAAATATACTCTCCTATAAACTCCATCCATTGATGTCGTCTGACATTCAACAATGGTTGAGTAAAAATGTACTTTAAACTTTGGTGGTTGATTTTAAGCTCAAAAGGTTTTCCAAGTAGATAATGCCTCTAAATATTAAGGGCATGCACAACTGCTACCAAATCTATATCATGAGTAGTATATTTTACCTCATACCTATTAAGTTTTCATGATTCATAGGCAATGACCACTTCATCTTGAGTAAGTACTCCTCCTAATCTATAAATAGATGCATCAGTGCACTATGATTTTTTTAGAAGGATCAGGTAGTTGGAGAATTGGTGTTTGTCATTAATCTCTTCTTTAGAATTCTAAAATCTTCTTCACACTACCTAGTTCACTTGAAAGCCTTCCATTTCATTTGGATATTTGTTATGGATTGAGAAATTCTTGAAAAAACACTTACAAAATATATGAAATATCCTCCCATTCACATAAAAATTATTACTTCAATGACATTAGTGGATGTAGGTCAGTTAATAATAGCTTCAATATTTTTAGGATCAACAACAATTCCTTCAACAGAGACTATATACCCTAAATATTGTACCTGGGGAGTGTAGGATCCACATTTTGATATTTTTCCATATAATTGATTTCTCTTGAGAGTCTTCAGTGTAATTATCATATGTTGGGCATGATATTACTTGTTATAAAAATATATTAATGTATCATTAAGGAATACGAGCACAAAATGATCTAGATACTCTCAAAATTTGTTGCTCATAAGGTTCATGAAAGTAGTTGGGGCATTAGTCGGATCAAAAGGTAGGATTGTGAACTCATAGTGTTCATAACTTATTTTGAATGTAATATTATGAGTGTCTTCTTCATAAATTGTTAGCTAATGATATCTTGATCTGAGGTCAATTTTTGAAATTATAGCAGCCCCTTTCAACTGATAAAAAAGATCATCTATTCTAGGTAATAAATAAATATTTGTGATGGTAACCTTGTTAAGAATTTGGTAGTCTATGCACAACCTTAAGGATACATATTTATTCTTAACAAAGAGAATAGGAGCACCCCATGGTGACACACTAGGCTAGATAAGTTGCTTTTCTAACAGGTCCTAAAGTTGTATCTTGAGCTCCTATAACTCAATATGGGTCATCTTATACGGTGACCTAGCAATTTGTGTAGCTCCAAGAAATAATTATATTGAGAAATAAAATTTTCATTGGGAAGGTAGACTTGGTAGGTCTTTAGAGAAGACATCCTTAAACTCACTCAATATGGGATAGTTTTGGAAGAGGTCTAAACTAGCTTCAAATTCTTCCTTTTTATTCATATTGACCACATAAATCATTCCTCTCTTCTTTATGACTTTCTTAAATTGCATAGTAGTCAATAAATATGGTCTAAAGGAACCAGGATCACAATGAATCCTAATTCACTAATTAGATTCATCAGTAAACTCTATCCATATATATTCAAAATTAAGGAGGGCTTTATGGGCTTTAAGCAAATCAACACTAACAATGATATCAAAGGTATGGAGGGGAGCTACATATAGGTGCCAGCTAGTTTTACCTTAAGGTAAGGTAATATGAGGGTTGAATAGATATTTATTAATAAAATAGGTTTGTCCTAACCCATGCTATACATTCCATCCATTTAACAAAAATCTAAGATTTTTTGATATGTCCCCCACTAAGCTAGTAGAAATGAAATTGTTATTAGCTCCACTATCAATTAAAATTTGCACATTTCTATCATAAATTTTACCATTGAAGAGAAAAGGAGTAACTTTACCATCGAGTATAAAGCTAACTATCATTGTAAATATTTTATGGGTAGATTCCTTTGATGCCTTCTTATGATATTCTCTTTGAGAGCACTTTTTTACAAATTGGGGACCATCACAAACATAAAAATCAGCTACAGGAGACCTATTGTCCTTGTTGCTATCCTCATTCCTCCTTTGAGGTACTAATTCCTTAGATTTATCCTAAAATCCCAATATCAGTTCAATTCTCCTTAGATACCCCTTTCCATCTCTTCTATCCTTGTTATTCTAAAATCTACTTCTATTTCTATTCTCAAACTTGGCTTGATCCCCTTCCTTAAACATTTTGTTCTATTCTTTTTTCCATTTCATGAATATTGCACTCTTTGTTTTTCTATGTTCATCCTTTTATTTCTTAGACAACTTTTGATAGTTGAAGTATGTTTTCTTGGTTTTTTGATTAGCCTCTTCATTATGGGTCAAATCATAATATTTAAAGAGATCTTCAGGGTTGAGCTGTTTAATCACAATTCAAATATTTGGGTGAAGTCCTAAAATTAACTTTTGTACATTCATATTTTCCTTATTCTCATACTCTTGTACATATTTTATTAGTTATATGAATCTCTAGTGATATTCTTGAAAAGACATCGTTTCTTGTTGAAGGATGAAAAACTTAAAAAAAAAATCAATATAGAACTATTGAGTTAGGAATCTCATTCTAAACAAATCAACAAATTCCTTCCACTTGAGATCCACAACTTCAATGTTCTTTCCCTTCTTATAGGTCTTCCACCAATTAAAATTTATTCCTACTAAATGAAGTGTAGCCCATGTAGTTCTAGATTTAGATGATATGGAAAAGTATGTTTTAACTTTTCTCAACCAATTTTTCATAGCATCACCATCCTACCTACCATTAAATTTTGAAATCTTCATATTTTTCATGTCCTTGGCCAATTCAACTCCCACTCAGACTCTACTAGTTTCTATAGTCTTGTTTACTGCTTCCTCCTATCTGCCTTCAGCTTCCCTACTCAAATTTATGTCTTCTATAATTTCTTTTTGCTGAACAATAAACTCATGTTGTTGGTCCATATGTACCTTTTTTTGTTCTATTTTTTCTCTCTAATGTTCCATATGTTTTTGAAGCAATTGAACTATCCTAGATATACTTCCATTCTCCCTGGTAGATTCATTGATTAGAGATTCATTAAGTTGTTTCATTTGCCTCTCTTTTTAAGGTCCTTATTTTCTAGCCTCTGCTAATGACCATTTTTGAGGTGTTATGGAGGAATATTCCTATCTAGCTACTATGGGGTTCCTAGATGATCCACCTCATAATAGTTGCACCATTTCACTTGTTGGAAATGAAACTATGTTAATTGTTTGGCTTAAATTTATATAAAAAAACAATATACAAAGTCCTACAACATAAGGATATTATATGCTATGATACCACATGTAACAACCCAAGTCTACTCACGTATTTGTACCACTCGGTTAGCTCATTATTTTACAAGGTATTTTTTTTGTCTAGTTTACCACCATAGCTCACCCTAAGGAAATTGTTTTTAGGTTAACTGGTTTGATATTCACTCAATATTTTATTTAGTAAAAGGTATATCCATCCATATTTGGGTTTCTAAGTGGATGATATTGTCCAAATCCCATAGAATATACCATTTTTATGGGTCTATCTTCTCATTTATCATCCTCTTATTATGGCATGAGTGTATATCCATGACTAGGGTTATCCTCTAGGGACCATAACACCTAGAATGTGGATGCATACTATCCCCATCCCTTAACATGATGATCCTCGACCTAGTTGGTCAACTTGTTCTAAACCTAGCATGCAATGGGTTAACATATATATACCTCATGCCTAGTTTATTGTCCACTCACCTGGAGATAACTAGGTCCATATCATTACTCTAACTCTATACTTGGAACCACTTGACCATTTATGACTCATGATAGTTTATCCCATACCAAACATCATGGTTAGACTAGTTTCATAGTCATAATAATCGTCTCTCAGTCTTAAGTAGTGCAAAGACCTATAATTATACTTATTGGGCAATAACCTATAGGAAACATCTCATACCACCCCTTTTCACCTTCTCATATTGACTCATCTCATCAAGAAATAGTCTTTCTCGAGTCGCTAGGGTTACCAACTCATAACTGCTAATATTGAGTGTTTCGAAGCTATACATTCTTCTCATTGCACTATTCAAAATATTATTGGAGTTGTACTCCAAATTTGGATAGAAATTAAATGAAGAACACAAGATTATACTAAGAGGGGGGGTGAACAGTATAACACCACTTTTTATTTTTCTTTACAAAACAATATTATGTAATGTATAGATAGAAATTTCAATAGCAATAATAAAAGCAATGCATAAATCACTACATAAAATAGAGACACCATATTTATGTGGTTCACCCAATGTGGGCTACTCCACGGAGAAAATATTTCACTAAAATTTCCTCAATCAATCTCTTGGGAATCCTTTCCCTATTACAATTTTTATGGACCTCTATCCAAAGGAGACACCAACCCCCTAAATAAATTTCATGGATATCTATCCACAGGAGAACTCCTCCTCTACTCTGGCTAGTGATCCTCTAGAAAAATACTACCTCCACGACACTAGCTTGTGGATATCTCTCCACTAAAGTCTCTTGTCCCCACTCAAAAGACCTATCCTCACTTCCCTGGCTAATGGATCTCTATCCACTGGAGACTACTATCCTCTCTGTTATTTCACCTCCAAAACTTTGTCTCAAATCTATACTAAAAATAGTCCTTTTATCTAGCACAAATCTTCTCTATCTTTGTCTCTAGTTTGACACAAAAATATCCTTAAATTTGCACCAAAATTTGCTCTCAAATATACACTAAACATAGTCCTTAGGTATAGAATAAATCTTCTCAACAAGTCCACACAAAACTTATCCAAATATGCTCTGCAAGTCCTCTCTAGAAATTTCTTAAATCTTCTCAACAAGCCCACATTAAACATGCTCAAATATACTCTACAAGTCCTCTCTAGAACTTGCTCAAATCTACTCAACAAGTCCACACATAACTTGTTCAAATATGCTCAACAAGTCCTCTATAACTTTCTCAAATCTGCTCAATATCTATATTGTAAACTTCCACAAAATATCACACCAAATCTTTCCACAAGTCTTCTCAAAGACTTACCTCAAATAAGTTCAACAAGTCCACACAGAACTTGTCCAATATCATAGAAACATAAATAGAATTATTAGACTCAATATACTCTATAATAATCACGATGCTCAATTTCTTTCAATCACTCTCTTAGAAACATAAGGATAATTGTTAAAGACTCAATATTCTTCAAATTCAACTCAATGCTCAATCAGTTTCTCAACTCAATTAAGAATATAGAATAGTTTGTTTTATGGAAATTGAAAAATCACTTTACATACCCACTTGACTAGGTTCAACCAACTTTACTCAACCAAATACTCAATGAAACAACCCTTGCTCACAAACCCTAGTCCAAGCATATGATCACTCAACTCAAAATATTTCCAATAATTCTCAACATCAAATCTCACATAACAATGATACTCATGTTCTTTTCAAACTCTAATTCAAGTTCTTTGCTCAACAACTCACTTCAACAACAATGCTTATAAAACAATCTTCACATAGCAATGGTACTCAATCCTTAGTTGAAGTTCTTTACACAACCAATGACTTCAATAGCAATTCTTATAAAACAAGTTTTTAACAACTCTTTATTCTATAAAATATTGAAGCATTAACTCAAATCATTTAATAGGAAACCCTAATCAAGTCCTTTTCACTCCAAACTTATTTTCCAGAAAACCAAACAATCAATTTAACTATGGAAGAATGTGCTCATACCTTTTTCTTGATGATGAAGGAATCTCATAAATATACCACAACCACAAAAACTCTTTTTCCAATCTCAAATAAATTGTCAGATAATAATATTCCTCGATATACAACATAAATATCAACACAAATATACACCTTATCACTCCATATTTACGAAATCATTCATCAACATTTACAAAAATTAATATACCACTTACACCTTGTGATCTCCCCAACTAAAATAATATTCAATGCACTCCTTTAAAAATAACTCAATGCTTAGAAATTCATTCTATCCTTTTGAAACTTAAAATAATTTAATGTAAGACAACCACTTTATTAAAATAAACTAACACCATATTCCTCCAACTTATCAAAAATTAATTTCCAACTACCAATCCTTTAAGCAACCCTTTTAACTCCAAACTTTAGGCAACTCACAAACTATTAAATAAAATTTATTACCTTACCTTGGATGGGTTTTGAAATCACAACATAGCCTCAACTAGCGCCCTAGCCGTGGATCCAACCGCCACATGAGATAGGTGCTCGCTTAGAGACTAATGACCACCATGTACTCCAAAAGTCTCCCTACTTGCCTAGCACAACAAAAACATGCATCTTCCTTTGGCACTTTCAATTACCAATGCAACCACCAAAATGATGTCACCAAGTTTCAAACATAGGTCTCCTAGTGCCCAACACTTTAACCTCTGTCCTCTTACCACTAGGCCACACTACCCAGTTGACACTTGGTATTATTTGCTACTCCTCTTTAAGATCTATTAACCAGCACTAAACATAGAAATCACTTTCTCTTTTTTGCACAAATATCAACACAATTGCATGCTATATTTTTTTGAGCAAAAGGATAATTTAAAATACCTCTTAGGCATTGGTATATATATCGATTTCCCTCCTTCATGCATGACATCGGTGCTCAAATTTCCTTCAATGAATTTAGACGTTGATGCTCAAATTTCCTTTGGAGATTTTTAGTTTATAAATATTTAAAATCATTTGAATTTAAATTTTATAAATTAATTATTTAAAACCCTTTGGTTTTATTAAGACCATCTTCCATTGTATACCTTGGTATAAATAATATTTATTAATGAAATTTAAATTCACTTTGAATTTAAATATTTTATTAAAACTTCCTTTAGCTTTGCAATAGTATTCCTTGGATTTTTATGAAAAACCTTTTAATTTATTATTCCAAATAATATTAATAATATTATGGAGACCTTTTGCCTTTAACCTCTTATTTATTCCTCTTGACCTTTGACATCATAAGTGGCTTATTTTTGGTGATCAATAACAACTCTTGAAAATTTCCTTAACATTAATGATGACTTCATTTCTTGACATCAATGACAACTTGACTTAATGACTCAAAATGTCCAACAATATTCCCCTTTGTCATTGATGGCAATGCAAATTATTTTTACTGAAAACTTGAATTTTTCTTTTTTCTGCTCCCCCTGGCTTAATGTCAAAGTTATGCATAAGGGGTCAGCCCCAAAATGTATTTATAAAAGTTTTACGAACCAGTTTCAAAATCTAGGCAAATAGTATCCAAATGCATGTACAATGTTCACTATTATTAGTGGTGATGTTGGAAATAAAGACTTAAAATGGTAAAATTATTATAAAATTGGGGCGAATCGACCCAAAAAAAATTACACCCAAAAAGTTTTAGCTAATGGGCCCTTGTAAAGGGTCCCAAATATTAGGCAATTTAAAATTTTTAAAATCCTAAATTTGCCCAATTTGGCGATAAATAACCACTATGCATAACCCTACTCAATGCTCTCTCAAATACCAAATCCCTCCCCCTTACTCAAATCTCTCCCATTTTGACATCAATGGCAAAGGGTCACCTTTGGGGCTCGGGGCTAAGAATGAGCCTCTTAGCTTAAACCCTACCCCACATTCTATTGAGGCGGTTAAATCTGGGGTGAGAGTATTTCTACTCCTAGAAAGAGTTTTTCTTTACCTTTACCCTATTTCCTTCTTATCAAATTCTTCTGATTCCTCTGAATTTTTCTTTCCATGTCCATGTTCCTATCCATGTCTATATTCCTATCCTTGTTCCTATTCATATCCAAGTTCCTATTCCTATTCCTATTCCTATGCATGTTCCTGTTCCTATTCCTATTCATATCCATGATCATGTTCCTATTCTTGTTCATATCCATGTTCCTGTTCCTATTCCTATTCCTATTCATATCCATGTTCCTATTCCTGTTCATGTTCCTATTCTTGTTCATGCTTGATTTTGGAATGTTTGCTCTACACCACTTGTTGTGTGACCATCATTATTGCACTTGTAACACTTAATGTTATTATTACTTAGAGGTGCAAATGTCTTAGGATTTCTCCTAGTGGAGCCATACCTTCTTATGTTATAAGCCCTGCAATTCACTGCCTTGTGACCAAACTGATTACATGAGTAGCAATACTCATGGAAAAGTTATCTATTCTCGTATTCATGTCTTTCCTGTGTCCTACACTATGAATCCATGTGCCCAAACCTATTACATGAAAAGCATATTCTATTTAAGCCTCCTTGTCTTGACCTCATTGGTCTTCTAGTCTCTCTTGACCTATTCTGATTCTTGTTCCATCTATATATTCTTTGTGCATTGTTCATGTTCTTGTTGAAATCTCTATTGTCTAACTCATTCGTAGATGTCTCACTTTATTTTACACTTTCTTCTTCTGAAGTATCTTCATCTGAAGTTTCTTCTTCTTCAAAACTTGAGGTTGACTCTCCTTCCCATTTCTTTTGATCCTATCCAAATACAAGACCTATTTTGCTTGATGTAGGATTTTGTATATTTATGAACTTATCTAAGTTCTTTGAGCTATTTTTAATCCTTTTAGCTTGAATTTAGAGTCTTGTAAATCTTCTCTTACTACTATCACTTCTTGTGTTAACTTTTTACATTCTAAGATCTTTGCTTCTAACTTATCCTTGAACCTTTTTGCCTTAGCATTTGATTTTTCTCAATCCTCTATAAGCAAACCTTTTAACTCCAAACTTTAGGCAACTCATAAATTATTAAAAAAAATTTATTACCTTACCTTGGATGGGTTTCGAACTCATATCACATCCTCAACCAGCGCCCTAGTCGCGGCTCCAACCACCAAATGAGCTAGGTGATCTCTTAGGTACTAATGAGCACTGCATGCTCCAAAAGTCTCTCCACTTTCCTAGTAAAAAAAACATGTGCCTTCCTTTGGCACTTTCAATTACCAATGCAACCACCAAAATGATGTCCCTGAGTTTTGAACGCAGGTCTCCTAGTGCCCAACACTTTAACAATCGTCCTCTTACCACTAGGCCACACTACCCAGTTGGCACTTGGTATTATTCCCTACTCCTATTTAAGCCCTATTAACTAGCGCTAAACATAGAAATCACTTTCTTTTTTTTCCACAAATATCAACACAATTGCATGCTCTATTTTTTTGAGAAAAAGGATAATTTAAAATACCTCTTAGGCATTGGCATATATATAAATTTCCCTCCTTCATGCATGACGTCGATGCTAGAATTTCCTTCAACAAATTTAGACGTCGGTGCTCGAATTTCCTTTGGATCTTATTAATTTATAAAATATTTAAATTCATTTGATTTTAAATTTTATAAATTAATTATTTAAAACCCTTTGGTTTTATTAAGACCAACTTCCATTGTACACCTTAGTATAAATAATATTTATTAATAAAATTTAAATTCAATTTGAATTTAAATATTTTATTAGAACTTCCTTTAGCTTTACAATAGTCTTCCTTGGAATTTTTTGTAAAACCTTTTAACTTATGCTTCCACATAATATTAAAAATGGTATGGAGCCCTTTTACCTTTAACCTCTAATTTATTCCTCTTGACCTTTGACATCATCATTGGCTTATTTTTGGAGATCAATAACAACTCTTGACAACTTTGTTTCTTGACAATTTTCTTGACATTAATTATGACTTCATTTCTTGACATCAATGACAACTTGACTTAATGACTCAAAATATCCAACAACAAAAGAATATTAAGGAGGATGTTGGGCAATGTTTTAGGAGAAGAATATTTGCTATGTTTCGAAATTGTTGAATGAAATTCTTATTCTATTATTTACATGTTGTTTGCAATTCATAGAAAACTAAATATTATGCTACATTGAAAAGATAGAGCATATTACTATTGAAGAAAATAGGATACATAAACTAAAACAAGCATAAAAATTGAGTATCCATCCAGAGACATTATTGTAATAAGAACTCAAAAGTTGAAGTATAGAAAAAAAACAAATTTGTAGCACCTATGTGATGTTAAGTCAAATATAGAGGAATCTATGATATGCTATGAGTGTTTAAAAAAACTATGAAAAACCTACAAAGTCAAGTAGATACAAAGAGCTAGTGAATAACCAAAATTTGAGAGCCATTAGCACCTATGATGGATGTGATTTAGTAAGTTTTGCAAAAGAGAAAATATTAATAATTCATAAGAAAGAGCGTTAAGAAATTTGCATGGTGAAACATTTTGAAATGTCTAAAGAAATCTAGTCCTAACATATTAGAAGATATCAAACTATGTAATTAAGAATTTTGTGGGAGATTAAGGTAAGGATTACATATTTAGAGTAACATTATTTAATATTTTGGGTGCCTAATTTTTAATTGGAGTTATAAGGTTATTTGAAAGAAATTAAAATTTTATTTTATAAGGTATAACCTTAGAGATAGATTAAATTGATGAATAGAAGTTATAAGAGAAAATTATTTCAAATTTAAAATTTGAAATTAAACTATAGAGATAATGAGTGAATGAATGATGGAATGATTGATGATTGTTTATGAAATTTTGAGAGATATAAGTAGAGATTAAAATTTTAAATTAAAATTAATTTAGGGAGATATAAGGAAAATTGAAATTTATGAAATTTGTATAAATAAAATTTTAGAAATTATAAAATTGATGATTGATTAATAAATGAGAAGAATTTGAAATTTTGGGAGTTATAAGAATATTGCTTGATTTTTTTATTTAAATTGATTGTATGATGATTTTTTTTAATAGAAATAAGGAACTAAACATCAAACAATTCATAATGGAAGTAATTATTAGAAATGCATTTTTAGAAGATTGTGAAGAAATGTTGACAAAACTAAAATTCTATACAAAAAATTTGATGTATGATTTTGATCAATAAGAAGATATACCACTTATATTAATCAATATATTATCTTTAATTCTAAAGAATGTCAAATATAAAAAAATTATAACATTCATCAACATATTATTATATTACCTATTGAAGTAGATATAGTAATATACATGGTATTACATACTTTTGATATATATCAAGATAAAATATAAAAAGAACAATATGAAATAAAAGATGTTAGTTGTGATGCAAATGACTTATATGCAGGTGAAAAATATCCAAATAATGAACAATATATTATTATGATACATTCAACATATGTTGGTAATGAATATAAAAATGATGAATTTTAATATCCTACATTTGATAATAAATAAAATAGTAGTAGAAACATTATTAAAAAAGGATATGAATAATTTTATTGTGATGATTTTTTGAGAAGTGACATAGGAAAATGAAATAACTCAAAGAAATAGAAAAAAAAACTATCTATACCAAGAAAAAGAGGAACAAAGCAACAAATGAATAGAAGAAGAAGAAAAGATGAATCAAAGTTGAAGATAAAGATTGAATACTAAAAGTATTCAAACCAAATAATGCAATAAAAGTGGTGTTGGTGATATTATATTATTTGGTATATGTTAAAGTACACCCATGGTACATTTGTATATTTGTAAATATTATATTTAGAAATGTGAGTTATATATCTGTAATGTATATCAATGCATGAGAATATTCCAAGTCCCATGTAATAAAGTGTGGAAGTGTGAGAGTATACAAAGTGTCATGTAATAAAAAATACAAGTGTGAGAGTGTAGAGAGTGTCATGTAATAAAATATGTAATTTTATGTCATGTATGTAATTCAAAATTCATATAGTTAGGTGTCAAGTATACAAGTGAATATACACATGATATGTGGAAAGATGTAAAATCAAGAGTCATGAGAGATTCGCCATATGTGAGAAATAGAAAAGAATACATCTATACATGTGAGCAGAGCAATGGTAAATGAGCTAAAACTAATGGAAATTTTATTTAGCACTATCAAATATGTATTGTAGTGATATTGTGCATTAAAACAATGTTTTAACACTAAAAAAAAATAGAAGGAATAAGACCAATAATACACCAATTGAACCAACAACTAACTATAGTGTTAAAAACTTTAGAAAAATGCAAGGAGTATGCAAATAGATTGGGTGGAGTTAGAAACTAATGAAGGAAATCAACATAGAAATTTGGGCTATTGATGTAAGTTTTTGCTTGTGCAAAAAATTGTCAAAAGGAAAAAAGATCATATATTTTTCAATAATGATTTTCAAAATATTCTTGCACCATTGTGTCGATTATTTCAAGTACTAAAATAATGATAGTTTTTTATTAAATTCAGATCAATAATGAGGAAATTATTTATGTTTGAAGTTGGGCTATCGATGTTTTTCGCTACGCAAAAGAATTCTCCAAAAATATCTCTCAATCTATGTAAGCAAATTAGTTGCTAATTGATGTAGGAACATCCTTGTGATCATGTAATATTGCATCAAAAAACATTTGTAGTCTTGTGATAGGCACCACATAGTTGTATGCACATGCATTTCTATGGATTTTGCACGCACAATTTTATGGTCTTTATGACTGCTACACTAATGGCTTAGGCAAAGAATTGTTTGTGGTCTTTGTTTAAGGTATTTTATTAAAATTTATTTTAATGATTTAATTAAAATAAAATAAAATACTAAATAAAAATACTTCATTTTAATATTGACATATTATTTACAAAGCCTTAACTAGTGAGAACATTCTTTTATTTTTTAACTTTCCAAAAATATTCCATAACTCTAGAGTCCGATATGTATAGAACTAACCACTCTTGGTTACACCAATAAAAAGGGGTCTGCATTGGAGCCAATTCTCCTATATCATATGTTTGTATTGGAGGTCCAAATTAGTCAAATTCTAGATTTTCTCACCCATCTTCTCAATTTTCTTGTCCTCAATAACCATGTCCTTGTTCCACTAAACTTTACCTCCTCAATACTTAGCAAGGAAATTTACCATTGTACTTAGAGCTCTACCCACATAAATTGGGATCACATCATCCAATTATTTCTACAACTCCTTAATTTAGGTGACAAGAATCCTCAATATCTATGCCTCCAATGTTTCTCATGTAATAAAAATATCCTACTAATATTTGAGAATTATTCTATGTTTATCCTCTTATAACCTTGTATTACCACCCAAATAGAAGAAAATTTAATATCTAAGGCTTTTACTTTATTATTTGTGGCCTTTTGCAAGCCTTACAGTTCCTAATAAAGCACTATCCCAACACTATTCATATAGATCACTCCAAATAGAGCTTTACTAGGATTACCTTTTGCAACTCCATTAGTATTAGTTTTAATCTAGCCTTGCAAGGTATTTTACAATTAGCTCTATCGCACCCCTCCACTTCAATTACCTTCTCCATCATCCCTATATCAATCTAAGTTTCCTTTTTAACATACACTACCATAATTTCTATGACTTTGCTCCAAATGATCTACTACATGCCATCCAATGATGAAAAGGTTTATCTAAAAAAATTGATATTTCTCTCTAGCAATAATTCCCACTTAATAAATATTAATTAAAACTTCCACATGGCACAAAGAGATTTAGATTTAAATCTACCCTTCTTCCATATTTTCCAAATATTAATATGGTTTAGATCATCATTGACTCAAATTTCATAAGTTAAAAATTATCTGTCCTAGATGTAGCGTGTGAACAAGAACTCAAATATTAGGTGGTCATATGTTTCGTCATTTTTTGTAGCATAAAACACACCAGGATGTGCTAATGATTCCCATACATCTCAAATTATCAAAGGTAATAATTTCATTGTGAATGAATTACCAAACAAAGAAGTTTACTTTTGACCAACCCTTGGATTGCCAAATATTTCTCCAATCCTCAACCTAATAGGTATGAGGAGGAGGTTTTGGAAGGATATTTTCATATCCCCAAGCTAAGTCATCCTCTTCATCCCTACGTATGATAAATATTTTTGCTAGGATTTTTGTCATGACAAGTTCTAATTTTAGAGGGATTGGAATTGGCCACTTCATCTTCTTAAGTTTCTTAAATGTATGATCCCGTAGCTAGTTGGTGTTGAAATAACTTTCAATATTGATCCAAACCCTACTTTCCAAGTTTTTTTTTTTGTTGTATTTATGGGAATTCAGTAATGATAGGTGGATATTGATTCCATGAATCTACCCAAAATATTTTCATCTCTCCTCTCTTAATTTTTAAAAATAATCCCTCACTACCTAGGATCCTAGCTTTAGGGACACATTACCATTAAAAGGGAAAAAACTCACCTTATTCGGGTTTACCTATTCCAAATATTTACTAGTTAAAACTCTACTGTATAAATGAAGTTGGTTGAGAGACCACCTCCAGTACATATTTCTAAAGAATGCTTTATTATTTAGCTTCAATATCCTTAGGCCCAACCCTCCCTTCACCTTGGACTAGTTTACTTTCTTCCATCCTACTAACACCTATTTTCTCTCTCCTTTTGCTCTTCATCATGAATTAGTTTTGGCTAGCTAGAGAGGAAAAGCTAACAATAAATATTCATTTATAATAAACCACAAGGAATACTCATGAAGAGGCTCCTAGTTCTATCAAACCAATAAATGTAAGAAGTTCAAGGTAGGATGTATAACCATGAATTTGTAGATATGATCACGATTGACTCTATATAGGACAATTTCTTCTACTATGCTCATCTCAATAATAATATTTGGTCTTGATTTAGACTATGGTAAATATTTATTTACTCTTTGAAAGTGTTTTCTTGCTCATTGATATTTTTCTAGCAATCTTAAAGAATATTTCTGGTGTTTTTTTTTGTACTTTTTCAATCTCTATTTGAGGTTTATCCTTTGTCCCTTTGAAATTCCCTAATGATTACAATCGACTTTTACTAATTCTATTGAAAAATGCAAAGAGAAAAAATTATGAATTATGTTATATTGTGATAAATAGCACATGATATAATAAAATATAAAGTATAAAAAAAAAATTAAATTATATATTTAATCATTTAAAAAAATTATAATTATAATATTTAAGTTAAAAAATATGGTTTTTAATCATATTAAAATTAAATATTGTGAATGTTATTATTTTTTAAATAATATTATACGTTGTTAAACTCTAAATATAAATTTATATGTCTAAATGTCTAAAATAAAATTAGTAAAAAATAAGTCACAGAAAATCAAAATATATAAAATGTAAATATTAAAGTTGAACAAATAATGGTATCATTATATGCTTTTATTGTCCTCCACATACCATATGTCACATAAACTTATTACAAAAACAAAACATTTAATGCCATGCCTATGACGTTTTAGATAAATTTTATTATTCTATTTGTAGTTTGAATAATCTCTCTACTATAAACAAAACCTTGTAAAATGAATAATTATGGCCATAAATGATCAAATAAAATAGCCAATACCAATATCAATTCTGCAAAAGTAAAGTTTTAATCTACGAACAAACGACTCTTTAAAAGACCTAAAATTAAAATTAAACTAAATGTATTATTTAAATGTATTATTACTAAAAATAAAGTTTATTCTCTAAATTTCTTGGGCGCTCTTGTTTCCTAAGTGCATGGTTTTTCAATGGTTGGCGGTTTTCTAGTTCGGAGTGGCCTGAGTTGTAGTTCTCGTTGTAGGACTCCTCTCAGGTGTTCTCGACTGTTTTCCATGGTGCTGCAGGGTTCTGTTTCCTAGCGTTGCTGGTTTTCGTTCCCAATTTCTGGTTTCATTGGGTAGTTTCGATCTTGAAAGTATTTTGTGATCGATGCTCTAGTTGGGGAGGGACTTAATGTTTGTTAGAATTCTGATTATAGATAGATTTGTCAGTTGGCCCATTTCTTTCGCATCATTAATTGCTTAGTTTAAATTTGATTTGGCAGTTTGGTGCATTGTCTCGGCACGAAGGTCTTTCTTTACTGTGTCTGTTGTTTTCTACTATTTTTAGGTCGGGGGAGTGTTTAGGTTGCAGTCCATAGTGGAGTGGGCCCAAATTGTAATCCTTTTAGAGATTCGGGCATCGTTTCTTCTGATTGTTTACCTTTTTGAGCGAGGGCAGGGATGCTTAGTTGGTGGCTTGATTGGATGTTGATTGTTTGACTTTGTTGTTAACATTTGGGAGATCCTTTAAAACCCTTCTACTTTTATAAATATAAATATAAATATAAATATAAATATAAATATATATATATATATATATATATATATATATATATATAACAAAATTCCAAACAAATTAATAAATTTCTACTCAAAAGCAAAGCAAACTATATACCAAGACAAAAATTATAAAAGTAAACAAAAAGTGTGCAACATATATTCTATTATATTAAATACCTAATAATTAATATAGAGGACCATGGAGTATGAAATTAAACAATAGTAAAATAGATTATCATATCTTTATTATATATGTAATAGACATATAAATACAAGAGATAAAAATAGAAAGCACATGCAACTTAAAAAATCACAATTAGCTATTTTATATTTAGTAAAAAACAAGAATTCTATCTAATTTGTTTTTTATTTAATATTTAATATTGAATCATGTAATTAAATAATATTATATTAAATTATTTTGTGTAAAGCTTCAATTTCATATATTGAAATATATTTTTAATTGATAAAAATAATAATAATTATATATTGATATTATTATGTTTTTATAGGGCCAATATAATTCTAGAGTACAGTTTTTTAGACTAATAGACCATTAATAATATTTTAATAAGAAAACCAAATTCTCTCAAAAATTTAGTTACATATTTATATACTATCCATCAACATCCAAAAATAAGCATTTACAAGTATATACTACCACCCAAACACCCTTGAAATCTACTTGATAAAGATTAATATATTTTCACCCAAAAACACAATTTTAGGAATTTCAAAGCACTAAAAAGCATTACATATTCAGGCCTCATTTTGGATGTATATAATTGGTTTAAGAAGACAATAAGTATTTTCTCTTATTAGTGAAAAGAAAATGATATATAATATCGATGATAGTGATAGCAATATGGTTCATCACAATATCATCTATTCTACATCAAAGTTTAAAAGCTCATTATTGGTCATAATCAATGTTTCTTTGAATCCTAAAAATCATATTTATACCTTATTTATTTGATGATTCAAACAAGCCATTCATATATGAATATTGTCATAATTGTTTCCCCGACATCCAATATTCCTCCATTTACACGTAATATCACATCAAATATCATTGAAAACCTACCTACCGCCTTATTTTTTAATAAGTTATACGTGTTTTGTATATGGGCTACTCCCATATAAATAGTAAAATATTACATTTTTGTTAGGTTAGTAAAACCATATTTAGTATGTTATTTTTTACAATGAGTTTACACATGTTTTTAGGAGGGGTCATTATCCCCTAATTGAGTGGGAATACCTAGTATGTTATTTTATTTTATATATATTATCAAATATATTTTTTAAATTCTTTGGAAGTGTTATGTTTCAACAATTAGCTCCTTGATATTATTTTTATTAAGAGATAAAATCTCAGTTGAACAATTACCTTATAGGATTTGGATTTCACTAAGATGAAGATCAATACCGTAGTTGGCTAAATTATCTGCTACTCAATTTTCTTCTCTATAAATATGCCTATAGTTTCAAGAAATTACCTCCAATAATAAATAAACATTAGCAATATCCAATTACCACATTTATTTTTGTTGATAAATTTAATGACAGTTTGTGAATCCATCCCAATTGAAATATATTTTCATTCTTTTCTATTGCAATTTCAATACGTATAAGAAGTGCCCTAACTTTTGCATAGTTGTTTTTTTTTTGTATTTACACGGTAGCTGCCATGAATCCAGGCAGGCTATCCAGTTTGCCATAGTATTTTGCATTGTCCACACCGAAATCCGCCACATAGATTTTCATGCAGTCCACCCTTATAACCACCATGCCACAATCATTTTAAACGTTTTACACCGCTGAAAGCACCAGGAAAGGGACAAGCATTCAGTCCGGCGAGGCCCGAGATTTGAACCTTGGACCTCTGCCCCCCTTATAGGTTTTGGATGAATCAATTGGTCTACACCTTAGACCTCTTTTGCATAGTTGTTAATTAATTTTATTCCAAAATATTCTAATTAAGTGAGCAGAATTTTTCCTTCACTAATTCAAAAAAACTCCATCTCTACTGATTCTTCTTGAATTTATGTTAAAAGTAAAATCAAAATTAATTTTGATAAACCTAATTTGTGGATATTTCTATTTTAACTAGACCAAAGTAGATTTCTTGTAGTAATACCATTATTGTATATGACTCTTCCGTGTATCTTCAAATCCTATAACCAAGTTGTTATTACACTATTTTTTACACTTTAGACTTTTCATTATGAGCACCATATCTATAAAAATTTTGTAAGAGAGGCAATAATATGGTTTTAAACTTGGAAATGGTTATAAGATTAATTTTTTAAATTTCTATTGTTGCTTTGAAGTAATAAATTCTAACAAATAATGGTAGATCCAATCATCCATAGAATACATAATTCTTTAACTTTGAAATAATTAATTCAAAATCTCATCAACTCTTTTAATGTTGATGGAGCCTCCCAATATATTTTCATATTTTGTAAAAAGTAACCCCAAATGGTTTGAATAAAAGGATAATGAACAATTAAATAGATTGATATTTCTAAATCATTCTCACCCATGGCACATTTGAAAGCTCATTTATATCCTCTTCTTCATAGAATCTCTCTTGTAAAAATCTTACTTTGAACTACTAACCAAATGAATTTTAAGACCTTGGGGAGAGATTTTAGTGATCAAACATTATTCCAAGGAAAATCTATGATTGTAGGAAATTTTTATTGCTCTAAACTATCACATCCTAACTTGAAAAAGTATCAACCATATTTTGATAGATTCCAAACCAACTCATCGTTTCATATAAAAATCAACAAAAAAAACTCTTGAATCATCTTTTGAATTTCATCTATAATTTGTTTAAGTTCCTCTTCTTCAACCAAGTTACTTATATAAATCCATGAACTAGAGTTGTTTCTCATATTAATATAGTCTTTGACCTTTGCACCTTTTAATATTCACATACCTATTCCAATGGTTGGCATTTTCAGTTAGATATAAGATAATAAGACTTCAATCTAGTATTAGACCAAAATTTTGTATAATTCCCCTTAGTAATGATCCACCTAATATGTTTATTTATCAATTGGAAACTTTTTATATAAAGTTCCATGTTGATGATCCTTTGGATATGGTTTTTTTCCTAAATAATTTCATGGTATCAAGAGAATCTATGTTTTTGATGTAATATTTTTTCCCAATTCTTTCTTTGATCACTAAATAATCCTCACCCATGTTTTTCACCTAAGGACAAACTTATAAGTCTATAATTATGCAAGCCCACTCCTCCAATATTATTACCTTTAAAAAACCCTATCCCACCTACAAAGAGGAAACCTAAAATTTTGATTGCATCCTTTCAAAAGAAATTCTCTTTAAATTTTATCAATTTTTTATGCTATACCTATTGGTAATATTGAAAGTGGTGACATATAAATAGGGACAGATCATAATGTAGTCTTTATAAGCTGTAACCTTCTTATCATGGTTAAGAACATACCTTTCCAAGATGATAAATATGCTTTCATTTTATCCAAAAAGGAGATCCAAAGATCATTTTTTATTTCCTTTATGAGACAAAGAAATATCCAAGTAGGTTGATGAAAAAAAAAAATTTAAAAACTAAAATATCCACAACAAATTCATTATAAATCTAGGGCAATGTTAATAAAAAATATTGGATTGTATAGTATTATCCAACTATCCAATAGCATTCTCATAGCATGAGAATATTGATTTAAATTCCATGGCATTATTGATTTAGGGATGACCCAAAAAAAAAGTATCAGCAAATTAAAAATAATATTTGAAGGGACTACTTTTACAACCTGAATACCATTGATTTTTTCTTCCATTTTTACCTTTGATAAAACTCTCCCTAATACCTCCACAATGATAATAAATAGATAAGAAGATAGGGGATCACCTGGGTAGAGTCCATAAGATGAATTTAAGTAACCGGTACAAAATCCATTGATCAAAATAGAATATATCATTGTGCTATAATAAAATTTAATCCATTTGCACAAACTATAATAAAAATATATATTTTGATAATATTTTGTAGAAAACTCTAGGAAACCCTATTATATGCTTTGTTCATATCTAATTTCATAAGCATACCTAGTTTCTTCATGGAATGAAAATAATGTATGTCCTCTTATACAATGATTATAACATCAAGAATTAATTTACCATAAATAAAACCACCTTGTTCCTCTAAATTAACACAATATAGAATATCCTTTAACCTATTTGCCATATTTTTTAATTGATCTTATAAATCATATTACAAAGGCTTACTGGAAATAAATTTTTAAAATATTTTATCTCTCGTTTTTTGGGTGTCAATGTAATAAATTTTGCATTGACCTCACTTATTATATACTTTCTTTTTGGGCCTCTTCAATAATAAGTAACATATCATTATTCAATAAATCCTAAAAAATATTGAGAGAAAATTACAGGAATTGGTGATAGGTGCCTTGTTAGGATGAAAAGATAAAACTGTTTCATATAGCTCCTCCATATATATCTTCTTCAATAAGGTTTCATTTTATCCCTATCTGATAATGGATGGGTTATTTTGCAAAATCTTATCTTCTGCCTCTTTATCTTGCTGAGTATTTGATGATTTTTGAAATAATTAATTGCTTCCTTCATTATATTTGTGTCTTCCTTAATATTTCTTCCATCTAGAGTTAAATATTTTTGATGTGATAAAAATAAAAAAAGTTCTTGGATATATTACATTATTTGGTAGACTTTAAAGTGTCATCATGTACATTTTTATATTTGTAAATATTATATTAAGGAGTATGAGCTACATTTCTCTAATGCATGTTTCAATATGTGAGAAGAGTCCAAGTATTATGTAATAAAGTATGCAAGTGTGAGAGTGTGCAACATGTCATGTAATAAAGTGTGAAAGTATGAGAGTGTGTAAACTATCATGAAAGAAAGTCAAGACTCATAGAGTTTGGTGTCAAGTATACACATGAAGAGACACATGATTTTTGGTAAGACGTAAAATCAAGAGTCATGAGAGTTTTATTTTATGTAAGGAATAGGAAAGAATACATCTCCCAGATATGCGAGGAAATCAATAGTTAAGTATTGAAGTGTCATATTTTAAAGTTATATTATGAAGATAAAGCTCAATGTAATCCTTTATCATTTAAAATTTGTACTAGAGATCTTGTATATTTTATCAATAATATTATGATATTTGTTATACAAGTTTATTGTTATTATTTCATGAATGGGATTAATTTATATTGGTTGGAGAATTGTATGCTTCAATATTGTTATTTATATTAGATTCTACAAAGTGGATCTATGATATAATCTTACTAAAAGGTCAATAGTTGTATTAGAGTTGCATTTTGGTCATTTGAAATTGTTAAGTTGAGAAGAGGTATCATAGTTGCACTTTAGCCAAATTGTGATTTGAAGATTTGTGGAGGAATTTTTAGAAGAATAGAGCTACTGGCTCAAATTGATTGAAATATTACAAATTGATTATTGAAGAGAATTTAGAGAATTTGGTTGGTGTCCAAGAAGAATTTGGAGGATATAGTGATTGAATTATAGGAGAATAGTTGATTATATTTAGAATGATTTATTTTGAATAAGATGTCAAAATATTACTAGATTTGTACTTCAAATTTGGATAGAAAGCAAAAGAATATTAAGGAGGATGTTGGATAACTTTTTTAGAGAAGAATATTTGCTAAGTTGCGAAGTTAAAATTTATTGGATGAAATTCTTATTCTATTTTTGCATGTTGTTTTCAATACATGGAGAATTGAAGATTCTATTACATTAAAAAAATAGATAATATTACTATTGCAGAAATAATGATACATCAACTAAAACATAGAGTATAAGAACGAAGTATCCATCCAAAGACATTGTTTTTTCTGAGAACTCAAAAGTCTAAGTGTAGAGAACCAAAAAAGTTTTATCACCTATGTGATGTTAATTCAAATTTGGAGGAATCTATGATATCCTATGAGTACATAAAGCAACTATGAAAAGGCCTACAAATTCAAGAAGTGATAAAGAGCTGGTTAATAAGCAAAATATGAGAGCCATAGACACTTGCGATGAATGTGATGTAGATATTTGTGCAGAAGAGAAAATATTAATAATTCATAAGAAAGAGTGTTAAGTAATTTGCATGGTGAAACCTTTTTAAATGCTTAAAAACATTTGGTTTTGACATATCAGAAGACATCAAACTATGCAATTCAAAATTTTCGGTGAGATTAAGGTAAGAATTACATATTTGGAGTAACATTATTTAATACTTTGGGTCTCTTATTATTTAATGGAGTTATAAGGTTATTAGAATAAAATTGATGAATAAGATTTATACGAGAGAATTATTTTAAATTTTAAAATTGAAATTAAATTTAAGAGCTTAGAAGTGAATGAGTGATGGAATGATTAATGATTTTTTATAAAATTTTAGGAGATATATATTTTTTATTAGATAAATAAAGGGGTTTTAATAGGGTATCCAAACCTAATACAAGTTGAGCATATAATGAGCATAAGTAAAAGCTACATCAATATAAAAATCCAAACCCTTCCAAAGGGAAACAATGCTACTTAACCAAGGTCTCCCAACCAAAAAAAAATATTTAAACACTAGGAAAGACACAAAAATAAAACATAACACCCAAAGGGTGAACCAAACCTTAGAATGATAACTAAATCCACCAGACCACTACGGTGCCAAAGTCTCCACTTGACTTTTAACTATCTCCCAGATCTCATTGATAAAAGCAATCACCACTTGGATCGAGCCTAGAAGGGTCTGATGCTTTTGATCGAGCATATAAATAATCGAACAAGAACCTAGAGGGATAGAGATCAAAGGCTTAACAGGAGCATGAGAACTTTCTAGCACCAAATAACCTTTGAGAATCTTGCGGGTAGGTGAACTATCCTCCAAGTTAGAAGAAAGAACTAGCATAGGTGAAACCGAGGATTTGGTAGTCTTCATAGAAAGTCGGACAAACCTTCATACACTACCAATATTAGGATTACCTAGGGTACTCAAATATTTATTTGACACTGAGGCCTTGCTAGAATAAGTGAATATTATCTTAAGTTATACTAGGATAGACACACTTAAATTTCCACTCCTCCATGTGTCAAGAGAACTCTTGTGGTGTCTTCATCAGTTTTGATGAGTTTTTGTAATCCAACGACTCTGAATTATCAACTTTGCTATTTATACAAAGTTGATCCTTGGAATAAATCAATCAATTCTACTCTTCTCTTCATATTTTGTGTAATGCTTTGCATGTCTATTTTGGGAAATTCTAACATGGTGTCAAAGCAGGATAGATTTTTCTAGCATTCTCTCTTGGAGGTTCTAGGAGCTGGTTCTTTGTATCTTTTTGTTGGCCTCATTTTTTTAAGGCCTTCAATAAGATTCTATATATAGTTTTTTTTTTTTCAGCTATATTTTTTTTTTCATAGATCTGTTTTAAAATACAAAAAAGAATATATTCCATTTTTTGTTTTTTTAAGATCTTCTATGAAATAATCATACCTTAATTATTTTTTTCTTATCCTCTAAATTATAAAAAGGGTGTTTTTGCATATTGAAACTTGATATAATAGGAAAATTTCTATCATAAGTTTTGTTTGCAGAAAAAATCTCAATCTCGTTGCACTCAGAACATTGAGAAGGCTTGTTTTTGTGCTAACCACACCTTTTTTAGGCACCTTGGCTACAACGAACGCCTCTCTTCTGTCTGTCTTGGAGTGTACTCGATGACTGCCAAGGGAGGTTCTCTTGACACCCATATTTGGGCACCATAGGCTGCACTCATGGTGATTCTCTTCCGTGTCCCCGTTGCTTTTTACGAATGTTGGATTTTAAGATTTTTTTATATCCTTTTTTAAATATGTTCGACTGCCTCTTTCAGTTGAATTAATAAAAGGATCTTCCATCTATCTAGTGATTTGTGATAGCACTCTCCGAATATCTCTCTTTTGGCGTAGTTCCTTTTTACGAACGTTGGAGTTTCAGATTTCTTTATATATTCTTTTAAGTTCATTCGACTGCCTCTTTCATTTGAATTAATAAAATGATATGTTCTATGGTGTAACGTTTTATTTCGATGACCATATTAAGAATTAGTTCATGCTAGAGTTTAATCGTAGTGGTGCCAATATTCTCCTATCAATTTGACGATCCGTAATGGCTACCATTGGGTTATTTTTAAGCTCGTTCGGGCCATTCACCTTGACCATTGCTATCTTTGGTTTCATTTTTTTTTCTATATTCGTTGGCAAATTTTAGGTGATGCTAAATCTTATTTTTCATTAAGGCATAGTTTCTATACTCTTAAATTATTCTTATACAGGTTTATCGAAGGAACGCTCGCTGTGATAGAAGGCACCCGTGGCATTAGAAGTGATCATCTCAGCCATTCGAATCATCTTCCAAAGGACCTCGTTGACCTAATTATTTTTTGCAGAAAGAGAGCTCCATCAAAACGAATCGAATCATCAATAAGAGGACTTCACTACCTATCTTCTCTGGCTTAGAGTTTTTTTCATTCCATTTCTAAATCATTTTTTTTGCAGGTATATCACAGTGTTCCCTCTTCGTCTGAGTGCCAAAGTCTTTTGAAGTCTTTCCTCTAAGTTTTCCCTCTAATTACTTAGCATTGGTTCAGCCCTTCATTTTTTTTCAAGGCCTATCTCTGTTAAAATTTGTAATGCATCTTCATAAGCGCCTTTGTTGTTGTCTTTAATCCTTTTTTTTCAAAGTATTTCCCTTCTATTTTGAAGGTTGACTCCTTTTTGCCTTTTATATTTCAAAGGCTTTAAAAGAGTCATTTGTAACCTCTTTAATACAAAAATTTTTTGGGGGTTGTTTCGGTGCCTTCTTTGCACCAATTGTAGATCTAGGGTGGGGGGAGTTTTGTCTTTGCGTCATTTATTTTTGCCTCCCTTTTTCCTTATTATTTAGTATAATTTTTATTTGCTTAAATCATAAAGGAAAATATAAAATCTAACCTTTTGTCTTTATAATTTTCCATTAAGCAAAAGTTTATATTATACATTTCTAATTGATTCCTTGGTATAATTAATTCTCTCTTACATAAGTTCTTTTCTAAAAAAACCATCATATAAGTGAAAAGTATAAATTTCTTTTAATTTTTCTCTCCTTTTTCAGAACTTATAATTTTTTTTTTTTTTGAATTTACATGGTGGAATCGGTAGCCGCCACGAATCCAGGCAGGCTACCCAGCTTTTTATGGCCGCAATAGTATTCTACGTTGTCCGCCCCAGAAGCCACCACACAAATCTTCACACAGTCCACACCTATAACCACCACACCACAATCATTTTAAACCTTTTATGCCACTGAAAGCACCAGGAAAGGGACAAGCGTTTAGTTCGACGAGGCCCTAGATTTGAACCTTGGACCTCCGCCCCCTTATGGGGTTTGGATGAACAAATTGGTCTACACCTCAGACCTAGAACTTATAATTGTTATATCAAAAGATCAATTAATTATTTTTCTATTTAAAATAAATTCTTTCTTAAATAAGTTCTTTTCTAAAATTCAAAAGTAAAAAGTATAAATTTCTTTTAACTTTTCTATTTCAGAACTTATAATTGCTATATCAAAAGATTTAATAAATATTCTATTTTCTTTTAATCAAGCAAAATATAGAGAATTAAATATTTTTTTGGCAAAAGAATATTTTAAATACTTAATATTTTAATTCAAAATTATTTTCCTTTCCTTAACCTTTTAAACAAATATTATATCACCACTCACCTTATTGGTCATCCATATAACTAATAGTTTCCCTCACGTAAGGGCGAGTTATTAAGACAACCAATATAGGCCTGGATGATATAAAGCCTAAGTTCCAAGTATCAAATCTTATCAATACTTATAGTTTCCCTCTCGTAAGGGTGGGTATTTGAATAGAAAATATATATAGGCCTGGCATATTTGTAATCATTAAGCAAAACTTAATATCAAATATCCTCATAATACTTATAGTTTCCCTCTCATTAGGGTGGGTATTTTGAGTTATTTGGTGTTTCTTAAAGCTTTGGAATATTTGATCTCATTAGCCTCGAAGTCCTATCACATATCCTCAAATTACTTATAGTCTCCCTCTCGTTAGGGCGAGTAATTTTGAGGTACTTGGTATTTCCTTCAGGCTTCTGAAACTATTTTCCATTGCATTCTCTAAATTAAAGTTAAAGGGGGGAACTTTGGGTTAACTTCAATTCAAAATGAATTCAATGAATACAATTGATCTTCTCACCCCTCATAACTATCACACTTGGACACCCAAAATTTTAAATCTTATATCTCAAAAAGGGCTCACTCAAAGGTTTTTTCGAGTTGGACAACATGGTGTAGTCCTTTTTTCAGTTTTGAAACTATTTTTCCACACTATTTTGTGGTTCAAAAATGTTGTATCATGGAGTGCATTCTCGGTTGAACCCGACACTCCCAAACATTTGCTTAAGTGATCACAACATTTTATGGTGCCCTTGTTTTGTTGTTTGTCCATTTTTTTTGACCTTGTTAATCAGCCCACTGTGTTCGTATAGGTGGACACCAAATATTTGTGCTTGTGGAGTCATTTTTTACTACCCTTGCAATAATGGTGCTTATTTCTCCATCTTATATTCTCACCTTTTTTTCGAGACACTTTGGTTTCAAAGGTATCTAACTTCATTCATTTCGGCAAGGAGTCCCTACTTTTTTAGAGACATCTGATGAGTCCATTGTAGGATTCTTAATGTAAGTTGTCCTAAGGGGGGGTTGAAAAGGACATCTTCTTTCCTCTCAATCCTCGATGCACATCTTCCTTCCATCCTCTATTCTGGTAGGTGGTTTTCTCCCTTAGTTTTTTTTTATCATTTCCCTTATTTTTTTGTTTTTCCACAGATTTTAGACCTAGTTATTAGCCCATTGTGTTAATATAGGTGGAAACCACATACTCATGCTTGTGGAGTCATTTTTGGACTACCCTTGTGATTTTTGTGTTTCTTTCTCCATCCTATCTTCACACTCCTTGATTTTTTTAGTGACCTTTCATTTTTTTGATCACATATTGTAAATGAGTATCTTATCATGCCTTGTTGTCGGGACTCACACTTGGGAAAATCCCTTTGTTTTGTTGTTTGTCCACAAGTTTTGGATCTAGTTATCATCCATTGTGTTAAAAGAGGTGAAAACCACATACTCTTGTGATTTTTGTGTTTCTTTCACCATCCTATATTCACACTTCTTTTTGTGAGACACTTTGGTTTTAGGGGAGGATTTTTTAGTGATATTGCCTTTTTTTTATCACATATTGTAAATGAGTACCTTATCAGGCCTTGTTGCCAGGAATCGCACTTGGAAAAATCCCCTTGTTTTGTTGTTTGTCCACGAGTTTTGGACCTTATTTCAGACCATTGTACTCATATAGGTGGAAACCACATACTCATGCTTGTGGAGTCTTTTTTGGACTACCCATGCGATTTTTGTGGTTCTTTCTCTATCCTATATTCACTTTGGTTTTAGGGGACTTTTCTTTAGTGTCCTTTATTCTTTTGATCACATATTTCACATGAGTACCTTATCATGCCTTGCTGTTGAGACTCATTTTTGTGGCTATACCAACTCTATTGTACATGAGTAAATTATCAGGCCTTGTTTCTAGGACTCATATTCTGTGGGTATACCACATCTTGTTTATTCCTTTTTCACTTAACCCTACTATCACTTAAGGGGGGTGTTAAAGTATCTTGTTGCACAGATATTTTCACCTCTCTCTTCTTCTTATTGTTCTTTTTTCTAGAAGATGGTTTTTCCCATGTGGTTTTTTTCACTATCTCTCCTATATATAAGTAACATTGTACATGAGTACCTCATTAGGCCTAGTTTCCAGGACTCATTTATTTTTTGTTCGATGAGGATAATATTCACCATACAAAGACATGCCTCTTATTTTTTCTTTTTTGATAGATGTTTTTTTTCCAATGGGGTTTTACCATCTCTTCAAAAAGAATCATTATTCATGAGTACCTAATCAGGACAAGTTGTCAAGACTCATTATTTGTATGAGGACAATCTTCGTCATCCAAAGACATGCCTTTATCTTGGATATTTTTTGTGACAGATGGTTTTCCCCAAGGGGTTTTTTTCGTAATCTATACTTTATATATGAGTTCCTAATCAGGCCAAGTTTTCGGGACTCATCATTCCTTTTGTAATAAGAGGACAATCTTCACCATCCGAAGACAAGCCTCTTTTCTTATGATAGTTGGTTTTTCCCCAAGGCATTTTTTCACCATCTATATATTATAAATGAGTACCTCATCAGGCCATGTTGTCGAGACTCATAATAATTATTATATTAATATGGCAATCTTCACCATCCGAAATACAAACCTCTTCCTTACTTCCTTTTTTATTGAAGGTTTTTACCATAGGGTTTTACCATCTCTTCAAAAAAAATCATTGTACATGAGTACCTCATCAGGCCTTGTTTTCGAGACTCATTTGTACAAACATCCCATAGTATCACTTAAGGGGGAGTGTTAGGATAAGTGAATATTCTCTTAAGTTCTATAAGGATAGGCACACTTGAGTTTCGACTCCTCCATATGTCAGGAGAACTCTCAGTGGTGTCTTCATCAGGTTTGATGAGTTGTTGTATTCCAATGGCTCTCAATGATCAACTTTGCTATTTATACAAAGTTGATCCTTGGAATAAATCAATCAGTTCTACTCTTATCTTCATATTTTATGTAATGCTTTACATGTCTATTTTGGGAAATTCTAACAGGCCTTTCCTTTTGAATTGGGGGCGAGGGAGATAAATCTCTATCATTCGATTTTGAATCCTCCCCTCATTCAAAAGATGATTTTTTTTTTTTGGGAGATATAAGTAGAGATTAAAATTTGAAATTAAAATTAATTTTGGGAGATATAAGGAAAACTAAAATTTATGAAATTTGAATAAATAAAATTTTAGAAATTTTAAAATTAATGATTGATTCATAAATGAGAATAATTTAAAATTTTTGGAGTCATAAGAATATTGCTTGATCAAAATTAATCGAGTGATGATTTTTTTTGGATAAATAAGGAATTCAAGATAAAATAAATTCATCATCGAAGAAATGATTAGAAATTTATTTTCAGGAGATTGTGAAGAAATGTTGAGAAAACTAAAATTATGTACACAAAATCTAATGTATGATTTTGATGAACAAGAAGATATACCAATCAAATTAAATAAGAGATTGTCTTTAATTCTCAAAATTATCAAAGATGAAAATTTTACAATATTCATCAACTATCTTCATAAAAGACTCTTTAGCATGGTGGAATTCTCAAAATCTTATTATATTACCTACTAAAGTAGACATAGTAATATACATGGTATTACTTAATTTTGAAATCTATCAAGATAAAAGACAAGAATAAATATATGAAAAAAAAAAAAATTTTGGTAGATAATATACTATAGTATTAATATCGGGTTTTACAGGTTGACCCAAAACCTTTTACAAAAATCAACCCAAGGTTGTTGATGAACATGTCCTTACTTTGGATCCTATATATGTAAAATATACATGCCACCAAAGCCATTATATCCAATACGGCATATAGCCTGTTATCAAAAAGAAACCTCCCATACAAAATTTTGGGTATACCCTGAGAAAACATACCTACATCATAATTACAAAAAAAGAAATAGACACGGATCCCTTCCTTAAAATAGTGGAGAAACAAAAATTTGCAGACACACATAGCAAAGTACTGAAAAACTCCCACAAGCTTTGTATTGATAGTTACTCTTAATAATTATTTGGTAATTGCTTTCTTTCGTATATGACATGCTTTGGGACCACATCCCGTCTTGGCCAAACAACCTTGGAGAAGTGAGCTTGCTGGTTATATTTATGGTGGTAGTTATCTGGTGGTCCACGTGGCTTTGATTCAAAGTATTATATCGTCGTTTATTTCCTGCCCTATGATTATCAACCAACCTCAAATTTCTAAGACAACTAGGAGCCATGTTATCTAACATGTGACTATCCCCATTAATCTTTGTGGTATTTCCAAGTAGCATCCACCAAGACTAACATCTCGAATAATTTTAATTGTGATTCCATTTCAAAAAAGAGACGAGAATACTCATAGCCTTCGAACTTACAATGCCTTCCCTGTTGGTAAATTTGAATATCATTATTGGTATTCTTGTTGAATAAGCTCCTCTACTTCGCTTGGGACATCATGTTCCCATTTAAAAATTCCATCACCATCGACACCCAAATTGGCCAGTTGATCAACAACTTTGTTAGCTTCCCGAAAGACATGTTGGGCTTTTCTTTCTTGTCTTCCCTGGAAAATGATCCTATCCTCTTCAACAATTGTTTTAATCCTCCAAGGAGGTGTTTTCCAATTATTTAGGAGATTTATAACATGCATAGATTCTCCTTCTATGATCAAATTGCCTTCTAAGTCTTGAGTCATTTGAAGGCCTCTCCACATAGCTCTAGATTAAGCTTCGTTGTTCATCATTGTTCTCAAATATTTGGAAAATCCAAGCATCATATTCCCATTATGATCTCACACAATGCCACTAGTGCCTGCTCTATCAGGATTGTCCTTAGCTGTTCCATAAAAATTAAGCTTAAACTAACCTGTAGGAGATGGGGACCACTTAACATTGGCTTTGGGGTTGACTACCCTAGGAACAGACTCATCTATCAAGGTTAAGCTTAAATATTGAGTAATCATGATCTCCTACATATGAATTTTATAACTATCAAAAGGGATAAGGTTCACATTCTCATTGGCAAAGCATAGGATCCTGGAAATGATAGTTTGATTATCATGGATAGACTCATTAAAGACTCTATGGTTCCTTTCTAACCATACCTGCCAAATATAGTGATTGAGAAAAATTTTCCACATGTATTTAAGTCTTTGGCTTGAAAAGGGGCAAGGCCACTGGATGAAAAAATCAAGTATGATGGCTGGTTTAACCCAGGAAATATTGAAGGCCTACAAAACCCCACTTGGGACAGTCAATGAAAAAGGGCACTCAAGGAAAATGTGATAAATGGTCTCCCAATTAGCCCTACACAGATAACATCGATTAGTGATACAAATACCTTTACGCATCATATTATCAATGGTTATAATTCTTCCTTGGATAACCAACCATGAAAATACTACAATTTTTGGAATTGAATTTTTTATCCAAACTAAGTCCTTTTGGAGGACAAAATCCTCGTCATCAAGCAGAAGCTTGTAAGCTATTTTAACAGTGAACTTCTCATTTTCCATAATATCCCAGGTCACTTGATCTTCCTTGGGTCTCATGGGGATAAAATGTTTCCCGAGAATGTTACAAAGATCATTTGATTTCACTTGAAATCCCTGAATCCTTATTTGTTTCCACTTCATTCTGCCTCTATCCTCAACCATATAATCAAAGACTTTTCTACCAATGATTTATTGCATGATATCTCTAATTTGGGCTAAGTTAGGATATTGCATCAATGGTTCGTCCTTAGCCCACCTGTCATTCTAGCAATTTATCCTCTCACCATTGCCTAAAACCCATCTTAAACCTTTTTTGATGATTTCTTTACAATTGAGAATTTCTTTCCAAAAAGCATAACCTTTGATTGGAACTGAGTCACTTAGAAATTCCATATTTTGAAGATACTTTCGTTTGATAATAGTTTTCCATTCATTTTCTTCACTAGAAATGAGGCACCACGCCTGCTTAGCTAGTAAAACTAAATTCATATGAGCAATTCTCCTCAGACCTAAGGCCCCATTTTCCCTGGGTCTGCACACTTTGGTCCATCCTACAAGGTGTATCCTTTTTTTCTCCTCTAATCCAGTCCATAAAAATTCTTATTAGAGTTTCTCAATTTTTTGGAAAAGCTTCACAAGGGCTTTGAAAATGTAGAGGAAATATACTGGAATTCTCTAAAGAGAGGCCTTAGTGAGGGTCATATTTCCTTCTTGAGATAGAATATGACCTTTCCATCCAACAAGTTTTTTTTGAATTCTTTCAATAACCCTGTCCCACATTGACTCTCTCGGAGAACCAATGAAATGAGGGATACCAAGATACGAAGTGGTGAGATTTTCTATATCACACCCTAAAACTTTTGCAATCCTTTCTTAACTTTGAATGGGAGTGTTCAAGAAATATAACTTTCTTTGACTAAAATTAACTTTTTGACCAGCAACATCCTCGTAGAGTTGCAGGATGTATTTAATTATTTTTGCCTCAACCACTAATGCCTTAGTCAATATAAAGGTATCATCGATGAATTGTTGGTGAGAAATAGCCCTAGTGAGAGATGTTGCCTTGATTCCTAATATTAGCCTTGAACTGCAAGCATTTTTTATGGTTTTACCTAAATATTTTGCCATAATGATGAATAACATGGGGCTGATAGGGTCCTCCTACCGAATTCCTCTATGACTTTGAAAGTAACCAATAGTTGTTCCATTAACTAGAATTGAGAACCATGCTTTAGAAATGCATTCTTTGATCAAATTAACCCATTGGTGGTGAAAACCAAACTTAAGGAGGACAAAAATTAGAAAGTCTCAATTTATCCTATCAAATGCTTTGTTCATATCAAGCTTGAGGGCAAAAATAGACTTATTAGTCTTATGAGCAGAGTGTAGATCTTCATGAACTATGATAACTCCATCCAAGATTGACCTACCCTAGATAGATCTTCCCTAGAACATATCTATGATGTAGGGCAAAACATATCTCATTCTATTTACAATGGCTTTAGTTAGGATCTTGTAAGAAATATTATACAGACTGATTGGCCTAAAGTCAACCATAGATTCAGGGGTTTGCTTCTTAGGAATTAGAGAAATAAAAATAGAGTTGAGAACTTTTGGGATATGATTTCTTGCTTGGAATTCTATGACAATAGAAATTACATCTCACTTACGATGTCCCAAAAATCTTGATAGAAACAAGGGGGAAATCCATCGGGTCCCGAGGCTTTGTCTGGCTTGATGCTAAACAAGTCTTCCTTAATTTCCTCATTAGAAAATGGAGCTAGAATATTAAGGTTTATATCCTCATTTATTATGCTAGGAATGGATTGCAATAGAATATCTTTGGCCTCCTCATTGCACTGTGATTCCTGACCAAGGATAGAATTGAAGTAAGTTACTACCTCCTTTCTGATTTCTGTTAAGTCTTGAGTAATAGAACCATCTATTTTTTTTATCTTGTTATTGCTTCTATTTCTAAGTGTGCTGACATGGAAAAACTTGGAATTTGAATCTCCATATTTCAACCAAATATCCCTTGATTTTTTCCTCCAATAGATTTCTTTGTAGGCCAAAATGTTATGAAACTCTACTAGTTTTTTTCGTTCGTCCTGCCTAGTAGTTTCATCAACATCACCATGTTGAATCCTCTGATCAATTATCTTAAAACTTTCAACAACCTTTTTTTATTTTCAAAGAGGTTCCCAAAGACCTCTTTGTTCCAAGTTCGAAGATTTTCCTTAACAAACTTTAATTTACCAACAAGTTTAAAAGTTGCACTACCCTTGATAGGTTGTTGCCACCACTGAATTAAGTTATCTTTGAAAATGGAATGTTTGATCCACATAGATTGAAATTTGAAAGGTTTATTGAAGGACAGAGAGTTAGGGATCTCCAACAAAATGGGATTATGATCATAGGTAATTTTAGGAAGGGCTTGCATTGTAGAATCATCGAATAGATTTGTAGCCTCATTTCATAGAAAAAACCTGTCAAGCCTTTCTTGAATGTGATAACACCCTATCCATTGATTGCTCCAACTATAATTTGCTCCTCTAAGTTTTACATCCATCAACATGTTAGAGTTGACAAATTCATTGAACTCATCCATGATCCTGATAGGTGGTCCATTTCCACCCATTTTTTCTGAAGGGTAAAGAGGAGTGTTAAAATCCCCAACCAGAATTTAGGGGATATTATGGAATATTTCACTCAAATGGCCTAAGTACTCCCATAGTAGAGCTCTCCCTTGAATTTAAGTTAGGGTATAAATATTTGAAAGGATCCACGACCTGTTGATGTTTATTTCCTTAAATAAAACACTAAGAAACCTATCATATTTCTGAATAATGGTACCTTCTACTATCCAGGGATCCCACAAAGTCATAAGGCCTCCAAATGCTCCTCTGGATGATTTGCAAACCATCTCCCCTTGATTCCAGAATTTTTTTGCTACTTTTTTTTGACTGAATCTCATCAGTTTTTATTCTTACAACATGATAATAGTTGTATTCACTTGATTTATTATTGCACTAACTTCCTTGTGTTTGTGTAGGCCATTGAGGCCTCTCACATTCCATGAGAGGAACTTAATTTAGATTGTTTGGGATTTCTTGCTCTCCCCCTCCCTTGAGGGGGTTTTCCTAATTTTTTGTCTTCAGAACCTAGAATAACTTATTGAAACAAGGTTATCTATTTTCCATTGGCAATGTCATTATCAGTTTTAATTTTTTTATGCTCAACATTTGATATTCTCCCTCTTCTTTTTTAATTTCCAAAATCTATAGGAGACTTCACAATGCTCTTGGTTTATTTAGGACTAAACTAGGGGGAGGAAATTTGTTGCAGAATCGAACTACCATATTCCTCAGTCTGAAGAGTTTCACATATCTCCACCCCTACATCCAAATCTTCTCCTTTTTTATTGTATTCCCCTGGTCTGCAGGACGGCCCCTCAGTAGGATTCACCTAGCTCCTAGTGATGATGTTAGGGAGATGAGATTTTTTATTTTCCAATGCCTCAACTTTCTTCCTAATTTATTTAGCATTAGGGTTTGGCTTTGGGATGCCCACTGGGCTTGAAGTATTTTTAGCATTGGGATTTAAGGATCATGACTTGGATGGGGATTCTAGAGATCGAGCATTACGGTTTGGCTTTGTCATGACCACGAGGATTATAGTAATTTCAACATTAGAGTTTGAGTATCCTGACTTGGATGGGTATTTTAGAGAGTCATAAAGGTTATTATAAAGGTTCTGGGATTCCATGTCTTCTAATAATCATCCTACTACCATATTGGATAGAATTGCAAATTTATTTGAAACTAGAGGACTGGAACTTACCTGAGTATTTTGGTTGCCAACAACCTATTGTTTTTATTTGTCTTGTTGGGACCTTGCACCCTCTCTTTTATTTTTTTGGTAGACATAGTTTGCCTAATTGAAATCACCTCTACTATGGAAACTCCTCAAATTTCTTCTTTCTAGCATTCCCTGCTTCTGCTTTTCTCTATTCATTGCCATGGTAGGGCACTGATTGAATAGATGTCCTTGATTTTTGCATTTTTTATAGAATGATGGTTTGTTCTTGTATTCTATTGGCTATTTTTTATAGTATTCTCCATACTCTAGCTCCACAAACCTTGGTAATTCATTATCCAAATTAGCATTTACGTAGATTCATGCATGAGTCATCCTTATCCTGTCCAAGGTCACATGGTCAATGGAGATCAAGTCCCCTATAGTTCTGTCTATGCCTTGCAACCAATATTTATTGAATAACTGGGTAGGTAGACTCGGGAGATGAACCCAAATACGGGTAATGTTAATATTTTACTTTTCAGGGTCAAAATATTCACCCCATCGTCTGAGAAAAAGGCTCCTTTTGCCAAAAAACCAAGGACCTCCTGTTAAAATACTGTTAGTATCCTCCATATTATTAAAATAGATAATGAATAACCCTCAATTTAGAGCTACCAACTCCAAGTTGCCTATCGGTCATCATTTATCCATCACCCAAGCCTTGATAGTCTCCATGTCCAGCCTACCTCCCAAAAACTTGCCTACTAGGGAGAATTCTTCCATTGAAAGAAAAGGGTTCATGGAAATTTTCGGGGCCAAAATTTTATTATTTATTGGAACTAGGGGTGGAAGAGAGAGAACCTCCTTTCTTTTTCCTCTAAGAGTCTTAGAAAAATATAGCCACTTCTTGGGCCCCGCATTGTCCTTCGTATATTTTTTGTCGGGGTCTTTCTGAGGAGGGTTGGGCCCCCGCGTGATGCCCGCCTCAAAATCTACCGTAGCCTGACCTCCTTCCTCTAGATATTCACTTGATCCATGCTAAAGGTTCCCACCTGCCCCTTTTGTACCTGCTCTACCTCTGTCACCTTGGCTGAGTTTCCTGCCTAGAAAATTCAAACCCTCACTCCCGCCACTCCCACTAAACATTAGCTCACTCATTCCTGATGATGCAAATTCAACAATGCAACATTCACTTGTTGATTATTATGAAATAAAAAATATTAGTTGTGATACAAATGACTTATTTGCAGGTAAAAAATACCCAAATAATGAACAATATAATATGTTGATACATTCAACGTATGTTGACAATGGATATACAAGTGATATATTTTTAAATCCTACATATGATAATAAATTAGACAATAGCAAGAATATTATTGAAGAAGGATATGAATAATATTATTGTGATGAATTGTTGAGATGTGAAATAGAAACATGAAAGAACTTGGAGAAATAAAAGAAAAATACCAAGACCAATCAAAAGAGGAACAGATCAAAGAATCAATGGAATAAGAATAAAATATGAATTGAAGTTGAAGATAAATATTGAATACTAAAATTAATCAAACTAAATAATGTAATATATGGGTGTTGGAGATATTACATTATTTTGTAGATGCTAAAGT
Organism: Wollemia nobilis; assembly: GCA_028583015.1. Lineage (NCBI taxonomy): Eukaryota > Viridiplantae > Streptophyta > Pinopsida > Araucariales > Araucariaceae > Wollemia > Wollemia nobilis. Next base: position 6,684,598 of record JAQPPZ010001423.1, read on the forward strand.
ACCCCCATGGTACATTTGTATATTTATAAATATTATATTAGGGAGTGTGAGTTATATTTCTCTAATGCATATGTCAATGTATGAGAATATTACAAGTGTCGCGTAATAAAATTTTCAAGTGTGAGAGTGTAAAAATTATCATGTAATAAAATTTGCAAGTGTGAGAGTGTGTAAAGTGTCATGTATGTAAGTGAATATTCATACAGTTAGGTGTCATGTATATAGATGAAGAGACGCATGATATGTGGCAAGATGTAAAATAAAGAGTCTTGAGAGTTTTGTCTTATGTGAGAAATAGTAAAGTATGTGTCTCCCATTAATGTGAGGAAGTAAATAGTCAAGTATCGAGGAGTATTATTCTAAGTTTATATTACAAATACAAAACTCCATTTATTGTATCATCATCTAAAAATTGTAACAGAGATCTTATATATTTGATAAATAATATTGTGAGTTTTATTATTAATTGCTATTATTTCATGAATGTGATTGATTTATATTGGTTAAAGAATTGTATGGTTCAATATTTTGATTTATATTAGATCCTGGAAAGTGGACCTGATATCTAATTTGGCTAAAAATCCAATAGTTTTTGCTATAGCATAGAAAAATATTTCATTTATACCTCCTTCCTTGAGCCATTTCTTCCTAGATTTTTGGAACCAATATGAATCTTCCTTTTTTAATGCATTATGATAATAATAAAATTACTTGTTTTTCTTTCACATAAGAATTCTAATTTATTCCATTAGTTTATAATATCTCTTGTAAATGTTTTAGCATGTATTCAATTTATTTATTTTCTATAAAAATGATACCAAATTATTTGGGGTTCCAAATCTTCATTTTATCCTTTAAAGATTTTATATTTTCAACAAACCTTTATTTATATGATTCTTTCAAAATTTACTTGATCCCACCATAGCATAACCATAGTTGAAATAGAAAAATTGAAGCCATATGGACTAGAAGAAAAATGAATTTGGATGACCATTATTAGGTAAATCGCGAGTCAAAAGAATGGGTTTGTGATCTGATACTACTTGCAATAAATTTTTAAAGAGATTGTATATTCCATTCTCAAGAATTTGTTGAAGAAGGATAATATATCCAATATTTATTTATATGAGTTCTTAAAATTATTATATTATCCCATGTACATTGAAAACTTAAAGGACTAACATCCCAAAGATCATTTGAATCACCAAATGAAGCAAAACATTACATTTATTTAGAATATCTTGGAGTACCAACCTTGTTTTTTAATTTTTTTATAATAGTGTTGAAATCATCCCAATAATCAGTAGATCATAATGAATCATCATCCTATTTGAAAAAAAATATGCTATGGTCCTTTGAATATTTTTCATAAGTATAGTTAGAACATTTACATGTATAACCCCAATGTTGATGTTTTCCTCTTTCCTAAATAATTTTCTAGAAACTTAATTAACTTTTGCTTCTAGAAATTTTCCATATCATTTGCATTTATCCCATATTGTTATAATATCACATGAATCCCCTATAGAAAAAACTACTGGATAATCATCCATATTCCAAATATTTTTATAACCATCCTCACATTTCGCACTACATAATTTTATTTTTTGAATTAAAATAAACTTAGGACTATAACAACCTATTAATTCCTTAATACCTCTTTTTTTATGGTTCATATTAATACCCCTAATATTCCATGATATCATTTTCATCATCATCACTTTTTAATTTTGTTAGTAGGCTTAGCCCCACTTCTTGTTAGCACCTATGATATTTTTATTTGGCTTCACAAGTTGATATCCTTTGAGTTTTATTTTTTTCTTTTTGTTCATTCTTTGATGGTCTTCCTCTCCATTTTCTATTCCCACCAACACTCTCATCTTCATCAATCTCTTATATTTTTCCATATTGTTTATAATGAGACTTATCTTCTAAATTTTTATGTTTCCCTAAAGAATATGAAATATAATTATTACCCTCATATAAGTCCTTGGTAGCTTAATTTTGGTTGATACCTACCATGATCATCTCTTACCCGTTGATTAATAACTTGCATATCCAATTCAATATTTAGTGAAAATATCAGACACATTTTTCTATCATCTTTGATGAGAGGTTGCATCAACAATATAAATAGAATGAAAATGAAATAAATGTAATTAGTAGTGCTCTTCATTAGATTAGCTTCCTTTTTTAAAATCATTACATTACATTATCAGAAAAACCATAAATGTGAACATTTGACAACTCCTTGAAATATGTTACATTAATGCCATAGCTCTTGAATATGTATCTTCGTATTCTGTTAGGAATAACGTAACAAAATTGTTTACTATATAGTGGGAGGTAGAATTTATTCACCCAAGTGAGTAGGAGGAACATTGTATCTAGAAGTTGTAATCACCCACAAAATCATATCTATAAATATATGAATTTGCATCATAGTTAGAAAAATTGTAACTCTTGTAAACATGATAGAGATTTTAATGACAATTTGGAAATAAATAAATAATTAGAGAACTAAAAATTTGATTTTGTACTAGATATTCTTGAAAATTTGTAAAATTATATTTTATAATTATCAAATCCAACCAAATACATCATAGAAGTAAATTTTCTAAAATATAAAGCAATTTTTACATTGCTTTTTGTTTTTCCCTCCTCCCCCTCGCACTTTATGGTTGGTCTTACCTCTAAAAAGGTGGTCAAACTGGAGGATCCTTAGGTAGAGTATCATCAAGATACATATCCTCCAATGCTTTTAAATATTTTTGGTTCTTGCTTAAGTATATCAATGTCGTTTATAGTAAACTCAATATCCACAAGACTCCAAACAATACAATAACATAGTGGATCTAACTCATCCAATTCAATTCCCTCATAGGATTCACTAACCTCCACTTGTTTTATGTAAAGCCAAAAATTTTATTATATAATCACAAGGTCGTTGAGGTGCTTTTAGGTCAACCTATTACACTTCTTTGCGTGTATGGTCTCAAATAGAGACTAATTGCACTCACACCCTAAATGGCTATGAGGTTGACTCAAGATGCATAGAGCCATCCTCTTCAAGATAAATTTTTTGAAACCATAGTACTCCGACCATATAACTAAAAATAAGATACTTTTCAATGTATTAATTTATATTCGTAAACAATAATTTATCACACAATGTTATTGATCAAATATACAATATATCTAATATAATTTTTAAATAATAAAACAATACATGGAGCTTTATCTTCATAATATAACTTTAGAAGATGACTCTTCAATACTCAACTATTACTTTCCTCACATATTTGGGATATATATCCTTTATTGTTCATTACATATGACAAAACTCTCATAACTCTTGATTTTACATCTTACCACAAATCATGTGTCTCTTCATGTGTGTACTTGATACCTAACTCTATGACTCTTGACTTGCTTATATGACACTTTACACACTCTCACACTTGTACACTTTATTACATGATATGTTGCACACTCTCACACTTGCACACTTTATTACATGACACTTGGAATTTTCTCATATATTAAAATATATATTAGAGAAATATAACTCACATTCTCTAATATAATATTTACAAATATAAAAATGTACCATGGGTTAGAAAATAGTGTAATATTTCAAAACAATTTGTCTTCTTATCACATCAAAAATACATAACTCTAGATGAAAGAAATATTAAGGAAGAAGATGATATAAGGGATGAAGGAATTAATTATTACATAAAAGTTTTATCAAATACTTGGAAATATAAGGAGGCATAAGATAATATTTTGTAAAATATCCCATTGATTATTAGGTATGGATAAAATGATACATTATTGAAGAAGATATTTATGGTGGATCTACATGAAGTAGTTTTGTCTTTCCATCCTAACAAGGTACCTAGATCCTAGATTGTGTTAATTAGAGGAACAAGGTGGTTTTTTTTATGGTAAATAAATTCTTGATGGTATAATCATCGTACAAGAGGGAATGCATTATTTTCATTCCATGAAGAAACTAACCATGCTTATGAAATTAGATATTAACAAAGCACATAGTAGGGTTTTCTAGATTTTTCTACAAAATATTCTCAAAATATATGGTTATGATTATAGTTGGTGTGAATGGATTAAATTTTTTTATAGCACTATGAAATATTCTATTTTGATCAATGGTTATCCTATGGGTTACTTCAAGTTATCTTATGAACTCTACCAAGGTGACTCCTTGTATCCTTATATATTTATTACTATTGTAGAGGTATTGAGGAGAGATTTCTCAAAGATAAAAATGGAAGAAAAAATCAAAGTTATTCAAGTTACAAAAAAAGTCCCTTAAAATCTTATATTTAATTTTTTTATAATACTTTTCTTTTCGATCATCCCTAAATTAGTAAGGCCACATAGTTTAAAGCAATATTATCATGTTATGAGAAGGCTATTATATAGTTGCTTAATACTATAAAATCCAATATGTATAATCACTCCCTCATGAAAGAAGTTCAAGTTTTTTTAGGCGGAGAAGAAGAGCTAGCAAAGTTCCATAATGGATTTAGGCACAATTCTCTTAAACCTCCTTGGGATTGTGTGGTTCTGGTTATAATATAGTACTTTACCCTTGATAAGAATTTGGATATATTAAGGAGGTACTATTTTATGATCCTTAATTATTTGTGGCTCAAGAAGACAATGAACATCCCATGATTTCTTTATTAGTCTTTAATGAAGATAATTTTCAAAGTTAAGGAACGACATCTGACCCACTTCACCAAAACTTGATGAATATTATATTTGATCATGTGCTGAAGCTGAGAGGGTTGTACAGTAAAAAGTACTTAATTATTTGATCAAATTTTTTATTTTGGTGGTGGGTTATCTAGTGTATTTGATTTTTTGAGACTTGGATTATTTGATCTAGGAATCCATAAAGGCTACCCCTATGGTGGTGCATCCTATGGATATTATGGAGTCTACTCTAAGGACTGGGTGGTAGCGAAGAGAGTATGAGAAGGTCAAAATGCCTAGTGGCTAAAAGGGTCAGTTTTGATAAGAATCCGATGATGGTGAATTATTTTGACTCAGAAGATTTTCCTCCACCATCCAAGAAATCTAAATTAGTGTTTGAAGTAGGAGGTGTTGGGATGTTCCAGAATCTTGGTGGCCAATTCGAGAATTGCAAGCCAAAAACCCTTAATATGATGATTTCAAAGTTGCAACATTTAATGATTGATTCTATGTAGGTATGGATTTTTTGCATAGAAGAGATACTTACCCTTATGGGATGGCATATGATTAATATAGGTAACTCTAAGGATGAAACTAGAGCAGGTCCTAGTGGGTCTAAGTTCTAATGTGGTCATCCTTTTTGTCATTTGTCAATTTGACATAGGATTTTGATCAGTGTTGTACGACATGTGTGCCTAGTTTGGTACACCTATGTGGGTTTGGTGGTCTAGGTTTACTATTCTTCTAGTGTTCTAGTCTTTGTTTGTTTATATGTATCAACTATTAAGTCTATTGTTCGTAGTATGGTTTCTCTTTACCTATTGATGTTTGGAGGTTAGCTTCCTTTTTGTAAATTTTTGGAGATCCTTTCAAAACTTCTTTCATCCACCAAATGAAAAAAATTATAAAATACAATATTTTTTATTAACATTGCCCTACATTTATGATGAATTTGTTATGGATATTTTAGTGTTTAAAATTAAAAAAAATCATCAACCTACTTAGATATTCCTTTGTCTCTTAACAGAAATAAAAATGATCTTTGGGTCTCTTGTTTGGATAGAATCAAATCATATTTGTGAGCTTGGAAAGGTAAGTTCTTAACCATGGCAAGAAGGTTACAATTCATAAAGACTACATTATAATTTTTACCTATTTATATGATGTCACTTTCAATATTACCAATAGGTATAGCATATTGGAGGAGGAGGATTTCTTTGGAAAGGATGCAACAAAAATTTTAGGTTTCCTCTTTGTACGTGGGATAGGGTTTGCAAATTTAATAATATTGGAGGAGGAGGATTGCATAATTATAGACATATAAATTTAGCCTTAGGGGAAACTACTTAGGTGGGTATTATATAGAGATCAAAGAAGGAATTGAAAAAAAAATATTACATAAAAAACATAGGTTCTGTTACCATGAAATTATTTAGGAAAAGAACCATAACCAAAGTATCATTAACATGGAAATTTATATCAAAAAATTTCAATTGAAATTGAAATATATTAGGTGGCTTATTACTGAGGGTAATTATACAAATTTTTGGTCTAATGCTAGATTTCAGCCTTATTCTCTTACCTCTACCTAAAAATAGCAACCATTGGCTTAGGTATGCCTAGTTTGTAAAGGTGCAAAGATCAAATACTATATTAATATGAGAAGGAACTCTACATCATATATTTATATTAGTAACTTGGTTAAAGGAGAGGAACTCGAACAAATTATAGATGAAATTAAAAATATGATTCAATAGTTTTGTTTTTCAACTTTTATCTGAAATGATGAGTTGGTTTAGAATTTATCAAAATATGATTGATACTTTGCTAAGTTATGATATGAGGATTTAGAGCAATTATAATTTCATAGTGGTGATTTTTCTCACTAAAACAAGTATTGATAAGGAGGTAGGGTTTTGGTAGAACAAGGGCATGGCTACTGAGGATGAGAAGATTGAGAAGGTTGGTGAGAAAATCTATCATTTGACTAATTTGGACTACCAATTCAGACATATGATTTAAGATAATTAGCTCCAATGCAAATATCATTTTAGTGTTGTAACAAAAAATGGTTTTATATGAAGATAGTATGCTTTGAAGTTATGAAAAGTTTTTGAAAAGTTAAAAAAAAAAAGGAAAAGGATATTCTTACTAACTAAAGCTTTGTTAAATAGTATGTAAATATTTAAACATTATATTTGTATGTAGTATTTTATTTTATTTTTACCAACTAGTCTATATGTAAGGGGCTAGTTGGATTCATAATATTGTACATTCGTTATCTATATTATGGATAAGGAGTATTCATTTAACCTATCCAAGTTTACCTGCAAGGAAAATAGATCCTCTAGCTAGATATTGGTCTCATCAAGAGGGTCAAATTTGAACTTGTCTATGTCAAATGCATGCATAGTCTATATGTAAGGGATAGTTGTCTAAAGCGATGGCATCATATAAGACTTAGTATATACGTAAGGAATAATTTTCTAAATATATGGCATCATATAATTCTTTGATAGCTTAACTATATTTGGTATCTCTCATGATCATCTCTTCCCTATCCATTAAGAACTTGTGTCTGTGAGTCAAATATCTAGTGAAAATGTCAAACACATTTTTCGGTCATCTTTGACGAGAGGTTGCATCAAGAATATCAATAGAATGAAAACATAATAAATGTAATTAGTGGCTCTCTCCTTTAGATTAGCTTATTTTTTAAAATAGTACGTTACATTATCAGAGCAACCATAAATGTCAAAACTTTAGACAACTCCTTGGAAGTTGCTACATTAATACCATAGGTCTTAAATATGTATCTTGGGATTCTGTTAAGAATAACCTAACAAAGTATTTTAGTATATAGTGGGAGTTATTTATTCACCCATCAAGTGAGTAGGAGGAACATGGCATCTAGAAGCTATAATCCTTGATAAAATCATAGTTATAAATATATAAATTTGCATCATAGTTAGAAAAACCATAACTCTTGTAAACATAGTAGAGATTTTATTGATAATTTAGAAATAAATAAATAAATAGAGAACTAAAAAGGTTATTTTGTACTAGATATTCTTGAAAAAGGGTACAATTATAGTTTATGATCATCAAATCCAGCCAAAAGCATCGTAGAGGTTAATATTTTAAAATATAAAGCAATTTTTATACTACTTTTCATTTTCCCTTCCTTCACCTTCCACTTGATGGTTGGTCTTGCCTCTAATAGGGTGGTCTAATTGGAGGCTCCTTAGGTACAGTATTATCATGATACATCTTCTCCAGTACTTTTAAATTTTTTTGGTTCCTGCTCAAGTGCCTCAATGTCCTTTATAGTAAACTTAGTATCTAGAATACACCAGACAATACAATCACATAGTGGATCTAACTCATCTAGTTCAATTTTCTTGTAGGATACACTAACCTCCACTTGTTTTATGTGAAGAAAAATATTTTATTATAAAATAACAAGGTCATTGAGCTGTTTTGGGTCAACCTATTACACTTCTTTGTGTGTATGGCCTCAAATAGATACAAATTGACATTGCACCCTAAATGGCTACGAGGTTGACTCAAGATGCATAGAGCCATCCTCTTCAAAAGAAATATTTTAAACCATGGTACTCCCATAATATATCTAAAAATAAGATCCTTTTCAATGTATTAATTTGCATTCATAAACAACAAGAAATGTTCAAAAAATATTAAACTTTAGCAAAGGAGGATGTGAACAAACTCCTTTCCATGGCATTATATAGTTACAACGCAATAATTATCAGGTGATATTTTGTAGGGTTATCTATCATTGTCTCTATGCAGGTATAGAACCTTATATTGACCTCTACTTCACCACTAAAACTACTAGTGTAAAACAATGTTATGAACCTCTATTATCATTAACAAAATTATTTTACCAATATGCATAAATATCAAATAAATTAGCCATATTCATTAATCCATTAAAGAAAAAATAAGTAAATACACCTTAGGTAGGGCAACACCAATATTATTTCTTATAGAAGTAATCTCTCCACAAGATTGGCATTCCATGAACCAAAGTTATTTACAAAGGATACTCCACCTCCATTCTATTTCTACCATTTTATTTATATAAGCTCTTCATCTAACCTAACCCTAATGCTCAAGGGTTGGTCCACATGCATGTAGGGGGCCCAAGCTGGTACATCCTAATAAATAAATACTTACATCTTTATTAACTCCTTTGTATAATAAGTAACATTTACATCATAGTGGAGCTATATTAGCAAATTAATTACTAATGACTCCTACCAATTATATAGTATAGTATTATATTATGTACCTATGTTAGGTACATAACATTCCACCCCCTTACAAAATGTTTCATCCTCAAAATATAAGAAAAAATAAGCACTATAATCTTAGGAGCTATGTTAAGAAATGGTACTGATCTGGATTATCCATCCATCCTAGTGAAACTATGATGGTGTGTGATATTCATTGAGGTATATATATGTATTTTCCACTTGATTATCTAGAAGTCATGATTTAGTTTCATGTGTTGGAAGCATATTTTTTTTTATTATAAATTTTACTCTTCTTCATCCATGCTTGCATTTGTGATTAGTAGCATATCCAATGTTTTAACTTCTTTGGTTCCATGTATGTACCTCATAGTTCTTATGTTGCTTTAAGCTCTACCTCCATGATTTTTTCCTTTCAGTGTGGTGGGTATGGCAATAATATCCAACCTTAGACATGTGTTCTAATTTGTTTACTCTTCAATATACTATTCCTCTTTTTTGTGGTCTTTTATCATGCTCAAATTGCATCCTTGATTTATATTACTACCTCGTCCTTAGACTATATTCCATGCTCTTTTGCTTGTTCTTCAATTTTTTGCTGACAATTACTTGTTTCTTTTTCCTTGAAGATTTTTCCTAAAGGTAAGAAACATCTTGTAGTGTTATCTTATTTTTATTGTACCATAACTTTATAAATCTATTTTGCACATTAATGTGAATAGTAGAAAAATATTCCAACCAAGGATATCAAAGAACAATAAATCACTTAAACCATCTCAAGGACATGAAAATTAGTATGCGAAACATACTTATCTATAATTAGTTTTTCAAAAAATTGACATCTTTCTCCTTGAAACTATCCATCCTTGATACTCTTTTTGGAACTTTTAAACTGTTACCCTAGTCGCTTCTGATGAAGTTATGCTTACTACTAGGATTTATCAAGTCAATATTTCTTTTGAATGTAAACATGAACTTGCAAAATAAATTTTTATATTCAAAAAAATCTTCCTAATCATTTCTTAGCTCATATAAAACCAAAGATGTTCTTTCTTCCACTTGTACACTATTATCCTTCTCTTTTACTTCTACCAATTTCTTGCAAATTATGTATGTATATATATGTATGTTATATATATATATATATATATATATATATATATATATATATATATATATATACATAATATATACATATACATATATATACAGACACACACATATATATATATATAGAGAGAGAGATAAGATAGGGTTTTAAATAACCGATAGTTCTCAAAATTAATCTCTCTCAATTTTCCTTTATTTATTTTTGCAAATTTTCTTCCAAATGGATAAATTGGAAACTAATTTGCTTACATAGATTGAGAGAGATGAGTTTTTTCTCTTCAAAAAAAAAAAATTCCATAGTGAAAAACATTGATAGCCCAACTTCAAACATCAATAATTCCCTCAATAATAATTTGAAATTAACAAATGACCTATATTTTTTGTAGTATGTTGTGAAACCAACATGAAGGTATGAGTAATAATGCAAATAAAATAATAAAGGAATCACTTTTATAATAATCACAATCTTATTGAAGGTAAAACCCACAATTGAATAAAATAAATGTTCTTGGATGCCCCTTGATGACATCTCTTGAATTGTCTAATTATATCTATCTAAGAAGTGTGAATATGAAGGGACATGTCCCTTAATAAATATAATCAATAGTTTATTAGTGTGTTAGAATGAGGGTCCTAACATGCCACCCTCCTTAAAAATGAGATTTGTCCTCAAAGTTCGTAGTGAGAATATTCATCCACTATTCCACTAATAGTATGTGCTCATGTTCTTGTACTATTTTAATATCATTGTTCCTCAAGCAAGGATATTGGAAATGTGGAAGTGTTGGTGGATTTTTCATGGATTGGAGAGAAAATAAATGGGCAACCCTTGCCTCTCCTCCTCTAGGAATAAATTTCTCCATGCGATGAGAGCTTGCTAGTAGAGAAGAGCGAAATTTTATCCCTTTAAGCGTATATGTGTGATCCTTTTGTGTGAAATTCATCCATAATTTTTCAAGGTACCATTGAATTATACCGAGCGTTTGTAGCCATTGCACACCTAAAACAATATCACAACCTCCTAATGGAATTGCATACATGTCATTTTTTACGGTGTAATTGCGCAAGGTGAGCTTAATATTATGACATTTCCCATTACAAGTGATTCTTTTCCAATTAATGATCATGATTTAAAAATTATTACAAGTATGGATAAAGCAGTCGATTTATTTTTGTTGGCAATTTTGGGCACCTTGAGTACATTGCCCTTGCCTAAGTTTAGTTGTTGTCATTGATGTCAAGGAGCTATTGGTAGATGTTGTTTTTGATGTCGAGGAACTATTGGAGCAATTTGTTTTTAAGTCCAAGGATGTGTTTTTGTTGAAGGTTTCTGTTGGTCAATAAGTCTCCAAGAAAATCAGAGTAGCCCAGTTGCCAAAAATCCAGAAAAAGATAAAGTAGAATAAGTTTGCAGGCTGCTGGAAAAACTGTCGCGATTTCGCGACATGTTTGAGGAGAGAGAAAGTCACGATTTCGCGACATGCAGGAAGGCAGAGGCAAAGCGGGCAAAAGTGTCACGATTTCGCGACATGGTTGAGGAGAGAGAAAGTTTGGCCAAAACTGTCACGATTTCGCGACATGCAGGAAGGCAGAAGCACAACGGGCAAAAAGTGTCACGATTTCGCGACAAGTTTCGAAGAAGTTGTACGGATGCAGAAAGTGTCACGATTTCATGACAAGTTGAGTTGGCAGTGTTGAGTTGCAGGAAGTGTCACGATTTCATGACAAGTTTCGAAGAAGTCGTACGGATGCAGAAAATGTCACGATTTCGTGACATGTTTCATTTTCGCTAGTGCAAACCAAGAAAAGGATGAAGAAGCAAGAGGTGTCACGATTTCATGATAGAGTTGCTGATGACATCAGAAAGTTGTAGCTCATGATTTTATGACAAGCAATGGAGAAGAAGGCGAAGAAGTCTAGAGCGTCGTGATTTCGTGACAAGATTCATGATGACGTCCAAAAAGCCGTAGCGTCACGATTTCACGAAAGAACGGAGAAGAAGGCAAGAAGTCTAGAGCGTCATGATTTCATGACAAGTTTCATGATGACGTCAGAAAGGCTGTAGTGTCACGATTTTATGATAGCAACGGAGAAGAAGGCAATGAAGTCTAGAGCATCGCGATTTCGTGACAAGATTTGCGATGACGTCAGCAAAAGCTGTAGTGTAGCGATTTCGCGACAACAAACCAAAGAAGGTGTACAGTAGACCAAGGCGTAGCGATATCGTGACATGTTTGAGCTTCATGCGAGAAAAGCTACAGGACAGTAGAGGCGGTTGAAGCCGACGAAGTTAACCTTGGCCGACGAAGGATAAGGTTTTACAACCGACGTATTAAAAGATTGATCACCGACTAAAGAACAAGATTTCATCTTGAGATTGTGGGTATTAAAGGAGGACTGCTTGAGCATTTTTGGGTGTGGATTGATGTGTGCTTTTGAAGCGTGGCGTTCGCAGAGTTAGTGCGACAAGCAAGGTTCGCAATCGAAAAAGCAGAGAGCGAAGTCCGACTGCAGCATCAAAGTACGTTTCGCTGAATCTTCTAAGTGTAGAAGTCTGTGCTGTTGTATACACGAAGTATGTGCTGTTGTTTATGAGAAGACTATGCAGAGAAGATTCTGTTGTGATTGCGACTGTGTTCGCACAGTTTGGGTAATAGAAAGAAAAGTGCACGCAGTAGATGCTGCTATAATTGCGAACGGTTGTGAAGAACTAACAGTGATCAAGTGCTGCTGTAAGTTGAGAAGAGAATGCTGCTGTAGTTTAAGAAGACTGTGCTGCTGTAGTTGTGCAGACAGTGAAGAATTGTTTTCCAAACCAAGTGCCGAAAAGAACAAAGAAAGAGGACAGAATTGTGCCATACCGAAGGACTGTGTTTTGGTGCAGAAAAGAGGACCAACTTGTTGTGACAGAGTTGAGGACAGAGATCTCCAACCAGAGCAGGGAAGACAAGTGTCTTCTGTGGAAAGAGTTCCACTTGCTAAGGGCAAAAGAGATAGAGGTCTTCTAGAGGATCACTAGCAAAGCAGATTTAGGGGAAGGTGTCTCCTTTGGGCCGAGGCTCATAAACATTGTAATCGGGAAGGATTCCCAGAGGTTTTGATATAACTTTTAGAGGAAAAGTTTTATCCGTGGAGTAGCCCACCTTGGGTGAACCACGTTAAAATGGGTCTTTTATGTGTGATGCTTTCTGTCTTGTTTAATGTTATGTTGATGCCACTGCTATCCGAAATTAAAATTATTAAATGGTTTTATCTTATACCTGTTCCCCCCCCTCTCAGTATAAGTTCATGTTCTTCAATTGGTATCGTAGCGGGTCTCTCCAAAAAAATCCTAACATCTTGGAGAAGGATCTAACAGAGGAACATGTAAATTCAGAAAAGTTTGAATTCGATCTCAAGAGTGAATTCTTCTTGGCCTTGAGAAAGCTTGAGAAACTCAGGGAAGAGAATTCTGTTCTTAAGCAACATTGTCAAGAAAAAGAGATAGCAAGATCAGAATTGGCTCAACATATTATAGATTTCAAAATTCTTGTTGAAGAAGGGAAGAAGATTGAACAAGTTCTAACAAAAGTTCTAAAAGAAAAAGTAGCTGATTGTGAGAAACTAGAAGGAGAGATTATGTCTCTTAGAGTAAAGTTAGAATAGTCAACTCTCAGATAGAATTTTACGTGTGAAAAGAAGGATGGCATCACCATGTATGAAACAGGATCTTCAAGCAAGAACAATCTTCATTCTGAAGAGAAATGGATTCCAGTTGATCGCAAGAAGAACAAACTTCCAAGGCATCAAAACAAGTTACATAATACCTTCCATGGATATTGTTTTTCCTGTAAAAAATTTGGTCACATAGCTATGCATTGCAATAAATCTCTAAAGAGTCATAGTAAGGAAAATGTTAACTCATTTGCACCTCTTATGAATAAAAATATCATGTGTTACAAGTGCAAGAATTTTGGGCATATAGCAAGGATGTGCAGCTTGGATAAATTTAGCTTTGAGGTCTCAAAAAGGAAGAATGTGATAGAATCTAAGTCAATGATAGTTCAAACTGCTTTTCATGCTCAAGACAAAGTAGAAAAATGGTATCTTGATAGTGGCTGTTCAAAACATATGACTGGCGAAAAAGGAAAATTTTTGTCTTTAAAAGAAGCAACCAGAGGAACAGTCAGTTTTGGAGATAACAGGTCCGCAAAGATCTGTGGTAAAGGAACTCTTAGTTTGGATGGGAAATCCAAAACAGAAGACGTGCTTTATGTAGAAGGGCTAAGACATAATCTCCTTAGTGTGAGTCAACTTTGTGATCAAGGGCACATAGTATCTTTCTTTTCTGATAGATGTGAGATAAGTAAAGAATTAAATGGAAAGCTTATTGCTAAAGCTACAAGGACTCCAAACAATCTTTACATGCTGAGCGAGATAAAAAGAGAAAAATGCCTTCTAACTCAAGAAGATGAGAGTTGGTTGTGGCATAAAATATTGGGACATTTGAGTTTTGATAATCTGGTCAGTATTAGTAACAAGGAAGCAGTTAGAGACTTGCCCAAAATAAAAAGGCCTCAAAACATCATTTGCGGTCCTTGTCAACATGGTAAACAGACCAGAACCAGTTTCAAATCGAAAGGGTATTCCTCGTCCAAACCCTTGGATCTTATTCATACTGATTTGTGTGGTCCTACCGTAACTCAGAGCATTCAAGGAGATAGCTATTTCATGTTGTTTATAGATGATTACTCGAGAATGACTTGGGTTACTTTTCTCAAAGAAAAATCTAAGCTTTTGAAAATTTTAAAATTTTTAAAGAAATGATTGAAAATGAGACTGACAAGAGAATCAAATGCTTAAGATCAGATAGAGGAGGAGAGTTCACTTCAAATAAATTCATGGAATACTATGAACAACATGGAATCAAAAGAGAATATTCAGCAGCAAGAACTCCTCAACAAAATGGAGTAGTTGAAAGAAAAAATAGAACTCGTTGAAAATATGGCGAGAGCAATGTTAGATGAGTCAAAACTTTCAGATGGTTTTTGGAGAGAAGCAATAAATACAACAGTCCACATCATTACCAGGGCTCAACTCAGAGTCAATCATCATAAAACTCCCTATGAGCTGTGGAAAGGAAGACCAGCTATAGTTAAACACTTCAAAGTGTTCGGGAGTAAGTGCTTCATCAGAAGGGAAGATCAAAATCCAGGTAAGTTTGATCCTAGGTGTGATGAGGGAATTTTTCTTGGATATTCCAAGGAAAAGTAAGGCCTACAGATGCTTCAACAAAAGAACTCATACAGCTGTAGAGAGCATAAATGTGACAAGAGATGAAAAGACAGGAATAAGAGAACCAGTCAAGGAACTCAGTGATGGAATCTGTCAAGAAGAATTCAGAGAAGTGTCAGATGAAGAAGAGGAAAAACAACAGCTGCTTCCCAAAACCCCTTCACGGTATGTTCAGAAACATCATCCCAAAGACTTGATCATCGGTGATCCAAATAGCAGGCAAACGAGAAGAAGAGTCATTTCTTCACATGAATCTGCAAATGTTTCATTGTTATCTCAGATTGAGCCAAAGAATTTTAGTGAAGCATGTACAGATGATTTTTGGGTACAAGCAATGGATGAAGAGCTAAATCAAATAGAGAAAAGTGAAACTCGGGATTTGGTTCCAAGACCTAAGAATAAGAATGTCATTGGCACAAAATGGGTTTTCAAAAATAAACTTAATGAGGATGGAAAGATTGTCAGGAACAAAGCGAGGTTAGTCTGTAAAGGGTATGCTCAAGTCGAAGGTGTTGATTTCGAAGAGACGTTTGCGCCTGTTGCTCGCCTTGAAGCGATCGTAATGTTCTTGGCCCCGTCTAGTTTCAATTCTTTCAAAGTGTTTCAAATGGATGTAAAGTCTGCTTTTCTAAATGGAGTGTTGGATGAAGAAGTCTATGTAGAATAGCCATAAGGTGTGTCTCTTTCAGAATAGCCATACTATGTGTGTAAACTAAAAAAGGCACTCGTACGGGTTAAAGCAAGCACCCGTGGCTTGGTACTCAAGACTTGATGGGTATCTTCATGAACAAGGGTTCAGGAAAGGCGTGGCAGATTGCAACTTGTACATTAAGAATAAAGGTGATGATATGATTATCATAGTTGTTTATGTCGATGATATTATTTTCGGGGGAAATAATACTCGGATGTGCAAAGTTTTTGCCAACACCATGCAAAAGGAATTCGAGATGTCCATGATTGGAGAGTTGTCATTCTTTTTAGGACTGCAGATTGCGCAATCAAAAAATGGTATATTTCTTTCTCAAGAAAAATATATCAAAGAGATGTTAAAAAAATTTGGGATGATGGACAGCAAACCTGTATGTACTCCAATGATTACAGGGTGCAATCTGAGTAAGGATGATGAATCCCCAGTAGCAGATCAAAAATTGTACAGATCTATGATTGGCAGTTTACTATATAGTACAGCTACCAGATCGGATATCATGCAGGCCGTTGGATTAGTAGCAAGATTTCAGGCAGCTCCAAAAGAATCTCATGTTATGGCAGTCAAGAGGATATTCAGATATTTGAAGGGCACTATGGATTTTGGGCTTTGGTATCCCAAAGGTGGTAATTTCACCCTCACAGCCTATACAGATGCAGATTGGGCAGGAAGTATTGATGATAGGAAGAGCACTAGTGGTGGAGCATTCTTTCTGGGAAAGAGTCTCGGTTTCTTGGCTAAGTAAGAAACAACCTTCAGTTTCCTTATCTACAAGCAGAGTTGAATACATAGCAGCAGTGGCTGGGTGTACTCGTGTTTTATGGATGAAAACAACCTTGGAGGATTTCAAAGTCATGCATGAACAACCTATTCCTATTCTTTGTGATAATTCAAGTGCCATAAGTATTTCTAAAAATCCGGTAATGCACTCAAGGACGAAGCACATTTCTATCAAGTATCATTTTCTAAGGGAAAAAGTGCAAGAGAAGCAGGTCAAGCTAGAATATGTACCCACTAAAGAGCAAATTGCAGATATCTTCACCAAACCCCTTCCAAAAGATACGTTTGAGTATCTAAGGGAGAAATTGGGAGTTGTACTCTCACCTCGAGATTAATCACCTCATCAAGAGATGGGGGAGGGACTAAGCTAAGAGGCTCATTCTTAGTCCCAAGCCCCAAAGGTGACCCTTTGCCATTGATGACAAAGGGGGAGAGATTTAAGTAAGGGGGAGAGTTTTTCAAGAGAAGAGGAAAGCTTCAATTCAGGGGGAGCAAAACTTGGAGAGATTGAATTCAGTTTTGACTCTTGAAAGATGTGTTTTAGATAAGGATTGCCATCAATGACAAAGGGGGAGATTGTTGGCAATTTTGGGTACCTTGAGTACATTGCCCTTGCCTAAGTTTAGTTGTTGTCATTGATGTCAAGGAGCTATTGGTAGATGTTGTTTTTGATGTCGAGGAACTATTGGAGCAATTTGTTTTTAAGTCCAAGGATGTGTTTTTGTTGAAGGTTTCGTTGGTCAGGAAGTCTCCAAGAAAATCGGAGTAGCCCAGCTTGCCAAAAATCCGAAAAAGATAAAGTAGAATAAGTTTGCAGAGTCATGGAAAAACTGTCATGATTTCGCGACATGTTTGAGGAGAGAGAAAGTCATGATTTCGTGACATGCAGGAAGGCAGAGGCAAAGCGGGCAAAAGTGTCACGATTTCATGACATGGTTGAGGAGAGAGAAAGTTTAGCCAAAACTGTCACGATTTCGCGACATGCAGGAAGGCAGAAGCACAACGGGCAAAAAGTGTCACGATTTCATGACAAGTTTCGAAGAAGTTGTACGGATGCAGAAAGTGTCACGATTTCATGACAAGTTGAGTTGGCAGTGTTGAGTTGCAGGAAGTGTCGCGATTTCATGACAAGTTTCGAAGAAGTCGTACGGATGCAAAAAATGTCACGATTTCACGACATGTTTCATTTTCGCTAGTGCAAACCAAGAAAAGGATGAAGAAGCAAGAGGTGTCACGATTTCACGACAGAGTTGCTGATGACGTCAACAAAAGCTGTAGCATCACGATTTCATGACAGCAATGGAGAAGAAGGCAGTGAAGTCTAGAGCGTCACGATTTCGCGACAAGATTCATGATGACGTCAACAAAAGCTGTAGCGTCACGATTTCGCGACAGCAACGGAGAAGAAGGCAAGAAGTCTAGAGCGTCACGATTTCATGACAAGTTTCATGATGACGTCAAAAAAGGCTGTAGTGTCACGATTTCATGACAGCAACGGAGAAGAAGGCAGTGAAGTCTAGAGCGTCACGATTTCGCGACAAGATTTGCGATGACATCAGCAAAAGCTGTAGTGTAGCGATTTCGCGACAACAAACCAAAGAAGGTGTACGGTAGACCAAGGCGTAGCGATATCGTGACATGTTTGAGCTTCGCACGAGAAAAGCTACAGGACAGCAGAGGCGGTTGAAGCCGACGAAGTTAACCTTGGCCGACGAAGGATAAGGTTTTACAGCCGACGTATTAAAAGATTGATCAGCCGACTAAAGAACAAGATTTCATCTTGAGATTGTGGGTATTAAAGGAGGACTGTTTGAGCATTTTTGGGTGTGGATTGATGTGTGCTTTCGAAGCGTGGCGTTCGCAGAGTTAGTGCGACAAGCAAGGTTCGCAATCGAAAAGCAGAGAGCGAAGTCCGACTGCAGCATCAAAGTACGTTTCGCTAAATCTTCTAAGTGTAGAAGTCTGTGCTGTTGTATACACGAAGTATGTGCTGTTGTTTATGAGAAGACTGTGCAGAGAAGATTCTGTTGTGATTGCGACTGTGTTCGCACAGTTTGGGTAATAGAAAGAAAAGTGCGCATAGTAGATGCTGCTATAATTGCGAACGGTTGTGAAGAACTAACAGTGATCAAGTGCTGCTGTAAGTTGAGAAGAGAATGCTGCTATAGTTTAAGAAGACTGTGCTGCTGTAGTTGTGCAGACAGTGAAGAATTGTTTTCCAAACCAAGTGCCGAAAAGAACAAAGAAAGAGGACAGAATTGTGCCATACCGAAGGACTATGTTTTGGTGCAGAAAAGAGGACCAGCTTGCTGTGACAGAGTTGAGGACAGAGATCTCCAGCCAGAGCAGGGAAGACAGGTGTCTTTCGTGGAAAGAGTTCCACTTGCTAAGGGCAAAAGAGATAGAGGTCTTCTAGAGGATCACTAGCAAAGCAGATTTAGGGGAAGGTGTCTCCTTTGGGCCGAGGCTCATAAACATTGTAATCGGGAAGGATTCCCAGAGGTTTTGATATAACTTTTAGAGGAAAAGTTTTATCCGTGGAGTAGCCCACCTTGGGTGAACCACGTTAAAATGGGTCTTTTATGTGTGATGCTTTCTGTCTTGTTTAATGTTATGTTGATGCCACTGCTATCTGAAATTAAAATTATTAAATGGTTTTATCTTATACTGTTCACCCCCCCATCTCAGTATAAGTTCATGTTCTTCAATTTTGCCATGCGTGGATCAATGATATTATGTGTACTTCCAAATTCAATAAGCACAATAAGATTTTGTTGTTTAAATGATCCAAGAACTTTCATAGTTTGGGAGGATGAATTTCTGGTGAAGGCATTGAAATAAATTTCTAACAAACCTCGAGGTTTATCTTCAGGTATATCTTCCACTAGTTCAACCTTGATTTCTTCTTTATCTAGTGTTGATTGACTAGGAATAGTTGCATCTAGAATATAAAGTTTGGGTGTAATACATTTGTGATTTGGAATGAATTTCTCATCACAATGAAAACAAAGGCCTTTTGCTCTTCTTTCCTTCATTTCTTTAGGGCTAATGCGTTTAATTGGCATGACTTTAGTTAGTTTTTGGTTGGTGGAAGTATTTTGTGAGTCTGTTGTAGATATGTCTTCGAGTCGACGTTGGTTGTTGATATTATCTTCCACCATTTGTGCTAAGGCAACTACATGCATCATATTGGTAGGGTTTTGTATTTGTACTTCCATTCAAATGTCATATTTTAGGCCACTGATGAAGCAACTTTGAAATAATGATGCATCAAGTCCTGATGTGAGGTTTTCCAATTTCTCAAATTGTTCCTGGTATTATCTTACTGTAGATGTTTGGCAAAGTTTGGTGAGAGATCCTCTGAAATATTCAAATTTGGTGGGACCAAATCGCAATATTAGATTCTTTGTGAATTCAGTCCATGTGGAAGGACCTTTTGCTTTTTTATACCATTGGTACCATTGTGTAGCAATTTGTTTTAAGTGAAATTATGGGATACAAAATTTTTGAATCTCCAGAATTTTATAAGGTAAAATATTTATCTTCCTTATATATCAAATTTTTGGGGTCACCTCCATCAATTTTTGGGAAATATAGCTTTATGGTACGAGGAAGAATTGATGTATGCGGTCCCCCTATTAATTTCTATTGTGGTGACGTAGTGTTTTTTTGTCCGCTCTGCATTAGCATAAAAAAATTTTGTACTAAGTCCATGGAATAGGTTATGGCATCCAATTTAGCAAATATCTTTGTATTCGAATTGGTGATGCTTATGGTTAGGTCTGCTATTTTGGCAATAATATTATCCTCTAAATTATCCTTCCAAAATGATATTCCTTGCATCATGTCTTTCATTTCTTTGAAACCTCTTTCGATATCTCCTTCGCAATATCCTTTGCCATCTCTTTTGAGACTTATTTTGCAATCTCCTTCGCAATATCTTAATATCACCTTCCCTCAGCCATTTAGGGTGTGGTTTATGCTTTACAAAAATTTTGTAGGTTTTGAAAATAGTTTTGTAGTAGGATATTTTCTTTTATGCCAATATCTTTTTTTTTTTTTCAAAAATTTGAAAAATAATTTTGCAGAATTTGAAAAAAAACAAAAATTTGGAAAATAATTTTGCAGAATTTGAAAAAAAGTGAAGGGACGCAAGTACCAGGATAAGGTGGCAACTAAGCAGAGCTTTGATGGTGGTTAAGTTATGGTGGAGTGGTGGCTGGGTGGGGTTGGGGTGGTAGAGGTGGCAAGTCAATAGCACGTAGTTTGACAAGTTTGGATGATGCCATGTCTGCCTAAGCCTACCAATATGTGCGATAGGCTATGCCTAGCATGCTAGGCAATTATCTTATAGCATCTTTGTGGTTATAAACCCCACAATGGTTTTACCATAGTGAATGTGGTACAAAAGCTTTTAATAAAAAAAATTTCCTTTGCCTTTCGACGTCGGAACGTATTTTGGCGGTCAAAAAAATTTTAATACCTTTAAAACTTTAAAACTTTTTTAATTTATTTCCTCACCAATGTCACTAGAAAACGCTACAAGGGGGGTCCTCACATCAATTTTGATGCCTGTTTCCATTCTGAAGTTAGATTTTTAGTTGTGAATGGCCCTTTAAATGTGGTATATGGAATTCCTTCAATTTTGTTTAGGGTTTGGTCACCTAATTTTAATATTTTTTACTTGTTCTCGTTCATCAAAAATCTGGATATGCCTATATTATTTTTCTATATATATGTCTCACTGAATATGCAGAATCACCGGTTACTAAGTGTTGTTTACAGCAGGGGCAGAATCATCGGATACTATGTGTTGTCAGAATCGATGATTCATTGAGGCAGTGGAATAAATAGCTCAGGCTAGTATCTTGGGAGAGGAAAAATTTGGCTTTGTACCAGATGTTATGAAATCAACAAGAAGGTATGAGTAATAATGCAAATAAAATAAGAAAGGAATAACTTTTATAAGAATCATAGTTTGATTAAAGATAAAACCCACAATTGAATAAAATAAATTTTCTTGGATTCCCCTTGATGACATCTCTTGAATTGTCTAATTATATATGTTTAAGAGGTGTGAATATGAAGGTACATGTCCCTTAATAAATATAATCAATAGTTTATTAGTCTGTTAGGAGGAGGGTCCTAACATAGTACTTCAAATAATCTACACAATGGTGGAATAATATTTTAAAAATGATTGTTGAAAAAAATATATGATCTCTTTTATCTATTTTGATAATTTTTTGCACAAGCAAAAATTAAAATCAATAGCCCAAATTCCTATGTTGATGGCCTTCATTGCTTTTTAACTCCATCCAATCTATTTTCATTCTTCTTGCATTTTTCCAAGGTGTTTAATATTGTAGTTAGTTTTTGGTTCAATTTTTGTATTATTGGTCTTATTGCTTCTATCTTATATGATTTTTACTGTTGAAATATTATTTCAATACACAATATCACTACAATACATATTTGATAGTGTTAAATAACATTTCCATTATTTTTAGGTCACTCACCATTAATGTTAATGGTTTGACCCTTTAAATCATGTTAAGTATCTAGTTTACTTGATCCTCTAACAACAATATATCATCATATCCCCAACCAAGTCCTCTTGGATCTTATTCTAAAACATTGTGGTGGTTATATATATTTTTAACTATCATTAGTTGTGTATCTATATATATACCCTCTTTCCTCTCATTGTATTCATTCATAAAACCTAATCTAGGGATATTAGAAATAAATTAACCTTTATAGACTTCATGAGAGCCTCATGATAATCTAAAAAAACCTTAATAATGTGAGGTAGTAGTTGGATTGACACATTCTACTAGTCATTACTGAGGGTATCATGTACTCTAACATCGTCTGGTCCCATCTATTAGTGGGTTGTAATGATCCTCCTCACAAGGTTAATAAAAAAGAATAACATATATTAGTAATTACCTTTTCTTGTGAGACAAGGTACTGTTGATGGCTTCTTTTAGTGCAAGTTAGTTGGAGAAAGGCAACAAATAGAAGCAAGTTAGTGGAAAATATAAAAATGGGAAATGATGATTCAGCTTGCAAGCACATGGAAACTCACATTTGCATATCATTTAGGTGCATTATTGTGTGAGTTAATTTGGTTTGAATAGTGCATGCTAGCAATGAATGAGAAATATTTTGAGGTGGCAATGATGATGGGATCCACTAGTTTGAATGGTCATGTGATAGTGTTCTATTTATGCGTGAGTGTGTATGACTAATTTATGAAATACTTTATTTTTGGCTTGAATGATTAAAATTAGTAAAGAATATGTTTTAGTCTTGGAAAAATTATCTTTAATTTGATTTGAGTAAAGTGTATCCTTATATTGTCATTACTTTAGGGAAAGGTGATTTTTACAAAGAAAAATAATTACTTTATTCCTTACCTTTCAAAAAAAGAAACGTTAAGCAAAGTGTGGTGGATGTGTTGTTTTTTTTCGCATATTTGTTGTTAAATACTTATAAGGGTGTGGAAAAACAATGGATAAATGGAAGTGAAGATCCATACAAGGAATTGATGGTGGACAATGTGGGTGGTTGGAAGACCATATTTTCCTCCACAAAGAAAGTATTGTTGTTCCAACAAAGATGCCTAGTCGAGAGAAAACAATAAAAATATTATTTTATTCATTACTAGTTGTTGATGGGAGGAAGAACTCCATACTAGAAGGGACTACATGATGGTTGTTTTTTGTTAATGAAAATGTGGAGTGTGAAAAAATAGGGGGAGCTATAAGTTTGGATTAAAGACACTGATTTGAGAGGATATGGGGGAAAGGAGATGAAAAATGAAGGATAACAATGGAGATTGAGTGCAATTGTTTGGCGGGTGCGAACATAAGGTGTATGTTATATTCAGATCAGGGAAGTGAACTTACAAGTCGGTAAAAATTATCTTGTTCTATGTACAAAAATTTTAGATTTCTTTTATGAAAGAAAAATAAAATCACTAGTATGAGAAACAAAACCTTGGTTGAAAAGGAAATTTTGTTAGTTGTGTGAATTTTTCCATGTATGACGAACTATGTTCATCTAAATATGTGGATGTAGAATAGTTGCTAAGTTCACTATTATGAATGCCAAAATATGAAAGAAATGAAAAAAAAAAATTGGTTTTACTATTTGTAAAAAATTGACTATTGGATAACATAATGTTTGCTTGTATATACTTTGGTAGTGCTCTGAATAGTTAGTGTGGGCTGGATTGTAGAAAAAAATTAAGTATTTTATTTAAAATGATTGTTGTAGATGTTTTTATGACACCACCATGTAGATTGCAGCAAAAGGAATATAAATGTCTAACTTGTTTAGAGTAAATTGAATATGTGGAATGGCTTTGTTATATTTTTTAAATGGAGAAGGCTTCTATGATATCTGGTGTGAGAATATTTGGGAAACCCAATGCATTCTTGTGTGTGTATTCTGGTTAAATATGAGATTGCATGTTATTCTCATGTTTAAATTAATCCATATTTGATCCCTGGTGGATATCCCAAACTCTAGTGAGCATTTTGAATGATGCAGAATGGTGGGTGTCATGAAGAAGATTCATGCACAAATTGGTAGTGGAAAATTTCACTAAGAATTTAATGAAACATTGAGGCACACTCTGAATTCCTTTCCTGTTTGGATTGGAAAAATTATCATGTTGTGTAGAGATCCATCGGGTAGAAACCTATATAGTTGTTTTGCATTGCAGCAATAGATTTCATTGTGAAACAAGGCTTGTTGTAGAAATGATATGTAAACAGAGAATTTCTCTTTGTGCTTATGAAAATTAACTGAGTTTTCATGTCCTTAATTTATTAATGGATATTAAAATATCATGTAGTGTGGAAATCGTGACTATTAATGAATACTTGATGAATTTTGTATATGCACCAAAACAAATTGCTTGTGTGTTGAGTAATTCGGTAAATTGCTATTGAAATTTATTATCTTGTATTTTCTATTTCTTTGTTATGCTTCATTTATGTTACGGAGAAAACCATGTTAAACAGTTGGTTATAAATTCTAATATTTTCTTTAAAAAGTAGAGAAGGCAAGGAGCACCCAAAAAGGGTTGTAGATGTTTGATCTGTCGAGTAGATAGCTGGTGGTGATTAAAAAGGGTGTTTACCTAGATTTGGTCTAGCTCAAATATATGCTTTTTCAAATCCCATGAAAGTTCTAAAAAAAAAGCATTAGTTTAATATTTTCAACCTCATAGCAAGAAAGGATATTTCTAGCGTTGGTTGTAATTCATCTTTGAATATTATTTAATTAAATAAAATCTAATACAAAAAAGGAGATGGAAACAACCGTGGATAAAAAAATTGATTAAATGTTCTAGAAAAATGATTTTAGAGATTAAATGATAAATTTAATACATTTTAAGAATAGTAGACCCTTGTGTTAACGAAACCTTAGTTGGTGTTATTTTAATAGATATCTTTAGAGAATATATTCACCATGTTTTAATAAAGTGAATTTGTTTCTAGAGAAGGTAGTACCACCGCTAGTTGAATTGGATACTCTCTAGAACATGAATGTTAGAAGAAGTATACGGTTCAAATAAATTTAAACTTAAAACTTAAATAAATAATCATCCGAGAAAAAATTGGGTTGCAAAAGGCACAAAGATAAATCAATATAATTGTCGACTGAAGGGAATGGCCTTAAAGGTATTCATTTATATGAGAATGAAAAGTGGTATAGGATACTTTTCTAAGCTAGAAGGAACACTATGATATGTTCCATACTAATCAAACTTTACTATGAATAGACATAGGGTTTGGTATTGGATAAGTCGCTATGAGTAGCGATGGTATTGGTAGTGAAGACTAAGGTCTAGGAATGGACATGGAAATAGTTGCTTTCAGAAAAGGAAATACCAGTTAGTCACAACGTATTATTACGCTAAGTATTTTCACATTGGGTATTAACAAGTCGATTGGTTCAATAAAGATACAATGTGTGGAGCCTAGGGAAATAAAGTGTCCCTCATCTAGGTGTTATGGGCCCTAGAGGATAACCCTCATCATGGTTTGAACCTCATGCTAGAATATGTGGATGATAAATGAGTAAATCGATACCATTGAATGTCATATTTTATGGAATTTAGCTAATATTGTCCACTTGGGAGACTAGTTGTAGTAGTCCTGAACACAAAAGTGGTATGTTGTGTTTGTGTTTTAAAAAAAGAAAAAAAAAGGAAAAAAGAAAAGGAAAAAAATAATGATAATACAAGGGATGATGTCTGATGTAAATAATTTTATTAACATCCTATTTAATAGGGAAAAAAATTATAGTCATAATAGTAGAACTAAAAAATATATTATTGGTTTTTGACTACCTTTTATCTTGGACAACCAGGTGAATGGGTTGTTACATATGGTATCAAAGTAGAATTGATTCTAAAGTTGTAGAAATCTGTGTGTAAAGTGTAATGGTTATCTAATAACTAATTAACTACCTCTTTTACTTATAGGATAATGACATGAATGGTACAAGGTGGGTCCTTACATAATTCTATTAGAGGTATGGAGGAGGAAAGCATCGAAAGGTCTGTAAGAGGACCACACACAAATTTAAGCAAATAGGGTCCTCAATGTGAAAGGAGTCAAAAAATAGTTCACGAGATTCCACGAAATGAAACTGGAGTGGAAGATGGAAACCTTGCAAAAATTGTTAATCTATTGCAAGTACAAATAGAAAATCAAAGGGAAGAAATGACCCAACAAAAAACTCACATGGACCAACAATAGGAACTTATTACCCAACAACAACGAGTCATAGAGGAATTAGAAAGAGATAGAGAAACTAGACCAGGTAGGATAGTGGAAGCGCCAGGGGAACATGAAGGATCTAGTACTGGAAGGGCAAGAGTGAGTAAGGAGTTCGATAGAAATTTAAAGAAAGTGGTAATAAAAAAGTTTAATGGAAGATATGACGAAGAGTCAACTGAAAATTGGTTAAGTGAATTAGAGTCCTTCTATCCAAAACTGCTTTGGCAGTTATGAATATGACTGAAGTTACTCTAGATTAATGTAAATCATACAAGAAATGGCATGAGATGGAAGATACTCACCTGAAGTGGGAGGATTTTATCAAAGAATTCATAGATATATTTTTGAAAATACAATACTATGTGGATAATTTTGGTGAATTCTCAAATTTGAGATGGAAAAATATGCGTGTCCGAGAATATCATTAATAGTTCATACAACTGTTGAAATATGTAACTCAATACGAAAGCAATGAGGAAATGAAAACTCATAAGTTCATTCTAGGATTGCATCCTAAAATTTGTATTGTGGCAAATATGCATAATCCCATCAATTTACCTTTAGATTTTGATTTATTAAGAAAGAATGACGCTAATCAGGAAACAATTAAGGTATATTTCAAATATAAAAAACTATCAAAAAAAGAGAAATATGAGCTTTGAAAGAGGAAAAGTGTTGGCTTTATGAGGTGGTAGAAGGATAAAAATAAGAAACCTAAAGGAGGAGATAATTAAAAGCCTAATGACAGAAATAAACCCAATCATCAAGGTGGTAAGTAAAAAAAGAATGTCAAATATTTTTCTAAAATATAGGACTGAAAAACATTGGTTCAAGAAAGAGAAAAAGAAATTGCACATGTGAGTAGGAATGAAAAAAACACCAAGAAAGGTAATAGAGCACCACCAGGTGGATTTTGGGTGTGCAAAGGGGCTCCATATGCTAACAAATGTCCACACAAAGTTGATCTACCACTAAAAACTCTAGAAGAAGCCAACCACAAGATTTATGCAACCACAGGTAACTCTAAAATCAATGGATAAATTACTCCTTTCTTAATAAATGGAAACGTTTTTGGTAAAAATGTGTAAATTTTTATTGATAGTGGGTCAACTGATAGTTTTGTATCCACTAGATTTATGAGAGATTCACCTGTTAGACATGGATTCTTAGAAAATGGTTGCAAGTTGGAGTATGAAAAAGGGTAAACTCACCATGTTAACCAGTGTCTCTTTGATTCCCACATTGTTTTACCACAAGGAAATATTAATTGGTATGTATATGTGACACCCTTGCATGCATTTGATATCATTTTAGGATTTGATTGGATAAAGGTGCACAAGGCCATTTTGAATATTGAAGAAATATGGGTGTAAATTTGTGAATGAATCCACTCAAAGGATTAGAATTAATTACAGATGAAGGGAAGTAAAACCCAACATATTGACCACAAATTATCTTAAAAAAGGTTATTAAAAAGAAGAGTATGGTCTTCATAGTGAAAATGAATAGAAAATAAGAGTCTGATAAGGAGACCTCACATCTTCGGTTTTGTCGGAACAGGATAGCATCATACTAAGTGCATTTTATTTTCAGTTTTTCTGCATTTCATTTTCATTTTCTGCATTTTATTTTTTTCCAAAAATTTTAACTTATTTTAAATCTTTAGGCATTAAAATAAACATTTAAAAAATTCCAAAATCCAAAAAAACAATGAACAATCACTAAAGTTTCATGATGAAATAAACCAACATTGCCCCTTGTTTACAGTTACTTGCAATCACTAAGGTGTTCCAAGCATTTAAATTGAATATCTTTATTTGAGATTACTAATACACATATGCAAATGCTAATACAGCGGAGACCTTGGAGAAGTTGTTTGTTTAACTTCTTTGCAAGAGGGGATTTGGAACCCAAATCCTAAAGGAGAGTGTACTTTCACAATCGGGTGAAAATACCACTCAATAGATTGGCGCTAGAAGGACGGCCTGAATTGTTTTATTTCAGAGTGATTTAAATGCTATAGGGATTTAAATTTTGAATATTTCATGCCCTATTGATTATTATCTTTAGCCCTCTTTTAATAATACAACCTTGTACTGTTAAAAGGAGGACATGAATTGCTATGCATTGTTCTAATGCTTTTGATTGTTCATACAGGAATAATGTGTTTTGATTTGATTTAAAAAAAAAAAAAATGGTCTTGACTAACGAGGTTGTCTCCATGCAATTACTTTCATTCGATTTTAATGGATACACCTCTTGGTTAATGCTAATTTGTAAGGAATTATTTTGTCTAAAAATGTATTTGTTGTCGGTATTATGCTCTTCACTTGCGCGTAATGCGATCTTGTGAATCAGAAAGCCTACAACACTAGGAGTATGCTCTTCACTTGCGCATATGCGATCTGGTGAATCAGAAACTTACATTTTTAGAATACTACTTTGTCAAGGTTCCTTCTTTCATGACTAACAAATTGATTTTGAAGTTATTCTTTGAATTTCATTAATTGTAGGATTTTCTGTGTGTCGTAGGTTTTCTTTGAGGTACTGAGAGTTTTGTCAGGTTCTTGTGGGGTTATCATCATCGATTTTGAATCAAATGGCCCAACCTCCACCACCTCCTTGGTACGGAGCCCATAACATTCCTTTGAATATTGCAGGGGATATTCACGAGATCCCTAGGAATATAGATAGATTTTTTCCCAAATACAAATCGGATGGCCCAAGGACCGCAGAAGAACATATTCAGGCCTATAGGGATGTTTTGATAAGATTGCAAGTCCAACATGAAGATGTGGCTTGTAGACTCTTCCCCATGAGCCTAGACCAAGTGGCTTACGAATGGTATATTTGCTTACCTACTGGTTCCATTACGTCATGGACACAAATGGAGAATGCTTTTGTCAACCAATTTAGGTCACCATTAGATCCCACAATCCTTTATAATTAGTTCATTACATGCAAAAGAGGCCAGGGTGAGCCAATCTAAACTTTTAATCAGAGATTTCAGAAGTGCTATAATAGAGCAATTCAGAATTTTGCCATTGATCCCGCAGTAGCTTTGCAAATATATTTTGGGGCATTGGATCCTATGACGAAAATGTTTGCAAGGAAAAATCCTCAAGTTACCACGCTTGCTCTAGCCTACAATGAAGCTATGACCATTGAACAACAAATGACACCATAGGGTTATGGGTTTTCCCAGATGCCTATGGTAGGACAATATGGTCCATATGGTCAAGCTCCTATGATGAATCAGATCATGGCACCACAAATATCAGGCATAAATGCTTTGCCTTATCAACACCCATATTCATCAACACCCGCTTACGCACCCATTCCAATTCAACCAATCACATCCATTCCCCCCATTCCTTCATTTTTGCAAAATAGTCAGCAGACTATGCAGGGAGCCAGTCTGGTTAATTCTCAGGCTATAGTTCCTTTCCCCAATCCAATTCCGATTCAAAGTGTGAATCCCTATGCAAATCAAGTGGCTCAAAATCCAACTCAAATGTTAAGTCAAGATCTCACCAATTACGCAAATCCTATTGGAACTAGCAATAACATAGCTCAACCAAAAGAGATTTATTCAGAGGTTGAAGAACTCAAAAGGATGATTCACAAATTGAGTAATGATTTGGTTCAAAAATAGAAGTATGAATCCCATGCCCCTCACCCAAATCAAAATTTCAACAATAGAGGGATACAGTGGAATACGAAGCCAAACAATGGGGGTGTGCCTTCCCCTATTGCTAATCAGATAGATACTTCTACAGGACCAAGTCACTCTAGTTCCATTCTTAATATTTCTGATTTTGCATGGGAAAAGGGGTGTAGATTGCATAATACAAAGGAGCATAATGAAAGGAATTGTCCCGAAATGGCTAGGTATACCCATTGTCTCCAAGCTCAAGTGGATGATTTGGAACTTGTGCCAAATAATGGTCCACCCCAACATCAACAAGGAGAGGACAACATTTTGGTGGTGGAAACTCTATATCGTCAAGAGAGTGAGAATGAGGAAGGTGAAGATGAATGGGGTGAGAAACATGTTGATGAATCAGAAGATGAAGAAGAAGTACTTGAGCGTCACAATTTGAACTTGGAGGATGATTACTATGATTCATGGAAGAAATGGGAAGAACATTATCAATCTAAATCTTCTAATAAACTTGTTGTGTCAATTAATATGCAGGATAACTCAATTGCTTCCTCACATGAGGATACTATAAATCTTGTACAATTTGAGAAATTTTTGGAAGAGGAATTAGAATCTCATCAAATTTTGGAACATGATAAGGATTCTACAACCATGAATCAAGAAAGAGAGTCATTTGCTTTAGATTCCTTGGAAGGAAAAGAAATTGAAAATCTTGATCCACTTACTTATGCTACAATGATTATGCCATTTCAAAATGAGAAAATTACAAAACCTAAATCATTTGGGTTTGATATCATTGATGATCCAATTGAAAATCTCACGTTACCCAAAACAATCCAAGTGATTGATCATGGAAATGTGTTAGTTAACCCACCCCTAGATAGACAAGACTTATGGTTTGAAAGGGATGGACATATTTTCAATTGGGTACCTAAGTTTGGTGCCTTTGATAAATGAGTCATGGAGAAAGAACAAGTGCTACATGATGATGAATGTCATGAGAGAAAAGAGGAATTTTCAAATCCTCTTCAAGTAAGGTCAAATGAAAACATGCCAAAGGTAAAATCTCACCTTTTTGGTTTCACCATGCAAAATTCGAATAAAGGTTTGCCTAATGAATGGTTTGATTCAAATATTATTAATGTTATGGCTTTATTGAATGAAAATGAAAGCTTATTTCTACACCATGAATCAAAGTGCGGAAAGGACATCTTAAAGAATAGACATAAAGGAATTGAATATCAATCATTGTCTAATCAATTTGAAAACTAGAAACTCCACCATAGGATTATTAATGAAACTAAATCAAATTGGTATGGTGAGAGGGGCAAGTGGAAGTTTGTTTCTTTGTTTGGTTTGATCTTGTTTTTTGTTGGATTCCTACAAAACTTGGTATGCGTATCATGTCATACATCTTTTAAAGAATTCCAATCAGGTTTGGGATCCGGGAAAATGATAATCCAAACTTTTGCACCATCTTGCATTATATTGTACATTTGTATATACTTTTGGTTTTCGTGTTTTGGTTTTGGATTGGATTTCATTTTGGTTTTAAGTTTTGTGTGTTGGTCCTTTGGACACTTTTGGTTTGTCAACTTAAGTCCTTATGAATGTTGACTAAGACTAGGAGAATATGAAACATCGAAATTGTATTGCAGAAAGCTCCACGAGTATCGCAAACACATTAAAGAATATCGTTTGGAACCTGTGATGCATGAAGTTGTCAGTTTTATAAATTATGGTAAAGTAGGTGATATATACTCCATCCGCATTTCAAAAGGAGCAATGCATTCATATCTCATATTTCATTCTGCATTGCATATACATTTCATCTCAGTTGCATCTTCATTTCATGTACAATCATTGAAAAGGTGTCGAATCCTCTTAGGGTTATTACATAACATATACTAAAAGGATCCTAAGGTTGGGAACTGATGCCCGAACTATCTTGAACCAAGCACGTTCTATGCATATTAAAGAGAATCTTGAGCAAAATGGTCAAAACCATACTTGGAAGAAACGGTGAGGCGAAAGGAATATTTTGTGTCTGTCCCATCATGCAACATAATCCTTAAATAGTGGTTTTTACCACTCCCATAATGCTTAAAGCCTAAAATCAGAGTAGTAAGGATAGGGTTAAATCCTCATCGAACTTAGGTTGAGGATCCAATTCCCCAAAGCTCTGATTTGACCTTCATGGAGTAGTAAGGATAGGGTCTAATTCTCATCTCGCTTAGGTTGAGAATCCAATTCCCCAAAGCTTCTATTTTATTCCAAAGAAAATATTTTTTCATTTCTCTATTAATATTGGATTGGAAGGATCATACTACATGTCCCTTGCAAGGATGGGTAGTCATCCCCAAGGTCCAAGAAATCAAAAGTAGATCCAAATCATGGATTATGGGGTTAATCTCCATCGGGGCTATAGACGCCTGGCTGGCAGTGGAGTATGCTCATGCGTGGCAACATGTCTTGTCTAAAAACAAGACCACTGATTGCTCAAACGGATAGGCTAGCTTGACAGTTTCATCCATAATAGGTTAAATAATTTTGTTCAAGATGAGGTAATGAACTCCAGATCAGAGTAGTAAGGATAGGGTTAAATTCCCATCTCGCTTAGGTTGGGAATCCTATTCCCCAAAGCTCTGATTTCACTTACACTTGCACATGGGTTCAAGATGGTAGTGACACATAACCAACTTTGGGATCTAGTAAATTAATTCAGTATACATATATTTGGTCCTAAGAGGGTTTGACAGTTTTAATATGTTTGTTCATGATACTAGAAGGTTTGAGCCTTTGCAAAGTAGGTTGTTATATCTCTAACATAGTTGTCATACGTCAAATCCTGCACAAATCATTCATAGCCTTGCATACGAATCATAAGTGAAACTGACAATGGAATGTTGATCAATTTCAAACGATAGGGAATGAAGAACATTGCACACACCGAGCTGATGCTTAATAATTCTAATGCTTCATGTATTTCTCGTCTAGTTTCATTCTTGGGATATTTTCTGATGCTTGTATTTGAGTTTGTATTTTTAGGTTGAGTTCTCACCGAAATGCTCAGGAGCATTTCCCAACAGAGTCGCCATTTGTTGTGGCTACTCCACAACGTACCCCAAAATTGGGGACCCACCTTTTTGCATGTGTTCAAAGAAGACGGAAGTGGCCCATAGGCTTAAAATCAAGGAAAAAAAGCAAAACACCACAAGGAGAAAAAGTGTCATGATATCGTGACATGTTGCAGTTTCACGGCCAAAAGAGAAAAAGTGTCGCGATATCGCGACATGTTGCATTTTCATGGCCAAAAGAGAAAAAGTGTCACGATATCGCGACATGTTGCATTCACGACCAAAAGAGAAAAAGTGTCACGATATCATGACATGTTGCATTACGCCAAAAGAGAAAAAGTGTCACGATATCGCGACATGTTGCATTTCGTGACAAAAAAAAAAAAGAAAAAGTGTCACGATATCGTGACATGTTGCATTTTCGGGGCACAAACAAAAAAAAAGAAAAAGTGTCACGATATCGTGACATGTTGCATTTTCACGGCCAAACAAGAAAAGGTGTCGCGATATCGCGACATGTTGCATTTTCGCGGCCAAACAAGAAAAGGTGTCGCGATATCGCGACATGTTGCATTTTCACGGCCAAAAGAGAAAAAGTGTCACGATATCGTGACATGTTGCATCGTCATGGCCAAAAGAGAAAAAGTGTCACGATATCGCGACATGTTGCATGGTCACGGCCAAAAGAGAAAAAGTGTCACGATATCGCGACATGTTGCATGGTCGCGGTCAAAAGAGAAAAAGTGTCGCGATATCGCGACATGTTGCATTTTCATGATTCAAAGCAAAGAGAGAGAAAAGAAAGAAAAAATGTCGCGATATCGTGACATGTTATATTTTTGCGATGAAGGACCACAAAATGGAAACCGAAACACATGCATACAAGGGAAGGTGAAACGAACAGTCAGGGAAGGTGAAACGAACAACCATCGGAAAATGAAACGAACCGTCATGGAAGGAGAAGCAATTTTTTTAGAAGTTTAAATACGCCATTCAAAGAGGCCAGAGGGGGTGGAAACCGCTGCAAGAAGAGTTGCAGAGTTGAAGGCGAGAAGGCCATTCTGGACCTGTTTGAGTTGTTTTTCTTCCATAGACTGGTTTGGAAAAACCAGAAATTCTGCTATTGTAAAATGACATATTTTTAATGCATAAGTGTTCAGAAATTTGCATCTTGTGGGCAAGAAAGAAGGAGATTTTCTTTGCATGCTATGGATTTAATGTTTATTCTTTCATTTTTCAGATTTCAAATTTATAGATAATGTTAATGCCATTTTTTTTGGGTTACATTAGGCGAATATTTGAAATCTGAATTTTATTTCGTACCCTAGGAACCAACACTTAGTCTATGGGGATTGTGCTTGTTTTGCAAGTCCAATAGGTTAGGTTGCATGCATGGAGACCTCACATCTTCGGTTTTGTCGAAACAAGATAGCATCATACTGAGTGCATTTTATTTTCAGTTTTTCTGCATTTCATTTTCATTTTCTGCATTTTATTTTTTTCCAGAAATTTTAACTTATTTTAAATCTTCAAGCATTAAAATAAACATTTAAAAAATTCCAAAATCCAAAAAAACAATGAACAATCACTAAAGTTTCATGATGAAATAAACCAACATTGCCCCTTGTTTACAGTTACTTGCAATCACTAAGGTGTTCCAAGCATTTAAATTGAATATCTTTATTTGAGATTACTAATACACATATGCAAATGCTAATATAGTGGAGACCTTGGAGAAGTTGTTTGTTTAACTTCTTTGCAAGAGGGGATTTGGAACCCAAATCCTAAAGGAGAGTGTACTTTCACAACTGGGTGAAAATACCACTCAACACTAGGATTACCTCCTCAAAGGGAATTTGATTTCTCAATTGAGTTGTGAACACAAGTAGGACCAATTTCCAGGTCACCTTATAGGATGATATGTATAGAGTTGCAAGAGTTAAAAATACAACTACAATATTTTCTTGGAAAGAAGTTAATAAAACCTAGTGTGTCACCCTAGGGAGCTCCTATTATTTTTGTTAAAAAGAAAGATGGAACCTTAAGAATGTGCATATATTATAGAATGTTGAATAAGGTTACTGTCAAAAATATGTATTCATTTCCAAGAATTGATGATTTATTTGATAAACTAAGGAGAGCAACTATATTTTCAAAAATATATTTGAGATCTAGACATCATCAGTTGAGAATTCGAGAAGAAGATACTTCTAAAAAAATATTTAGAACAAGAAATGGGAATTTTAAGTTTATAGTCTTACCCTTTGGGTTAACCAATTCCCCAGCAGCGTTCATGAATCTCATGAACATCATTTTTAGAGAACAACTGGATAAGTTTGTACTAGTATTTTTGGATGATATTTTAGTTTATTCTAAAATTAATGAAGAGCATGATCGAAACTTGGAAACAGTGCTTGGAATTCTCAAAAAGAATCAATTATGTGGAAAATTGTCAAAGTGTGAGTTTTATACTCCACAAGTGCAATACCTTGGACATATTATCTCTCCTGAAGGAATTGTAGTAGATCCCAAGAAAATAGAGGAAATCGTTGATTGACCAGCTTCTACTAGTGTCACGAAAGTGTGAAGTTTTATGGGACTTGCAAGATATTATAGGTGATTTGTCAAAGGGTTTTCAAAAATTGCCTAGCCTATTACTAACCTTAAGATAAAAGGGAAAATATTCAAGTGGTAAGAGTAGTTTGAGGAGGCTTTTAATTTTTTGAAATAAAGGTTGATTAATATACCAATCATGTAGTTACCTAGTCCTAATAAGCAATTTATAGTTTTTACAGATGCTTTGATCGAAGTTTTAGGATGAGGTTTGACTCAAGGTGATGTAGTAATTGCATATGAGTCCAAGAAACTCAAGAGAAACAAATTCAATTATGCCACTCACAATTTAGAGTTTGCAGTGGTGGTGCATGCTCTAGAATTTTTACGATAT
Source organism: Wollemia nobilis (assembly GCA_028583015.1). NCBI lineage: Eukaryota > Viridiplantae > Streptophyta > Pinopsida > Araucariales > Araucariaceae > Wollemia > Wollemia nobilis. Next base: position 6,720,961 of record JAQPPZ010001423.1, read on the forward strand.
TATCTTCTGGGAAAACCATTTGAACTAAAGACAAACCATCAGATTGTGAATTTTATATTTACCCAACCCTTGATTAATTCTAGATAGTGATTTTGGCTAGAATTCTTAGCAGAATATGATTTTGGGATTGATTATATTAAGGGTAAAGGAAATAAGGTCGTTGATGCTTTGAGTCGAAGAGGGTGCATAACCACAATGACTAAATATCAATACAATATATTAGATCAAATTAATATTTGCTAATAACAACATGAATTTGACCAATCATACATAGGATAAGATTGATAAAAAGAAAATAAGGATATATATTTTGTTTGAAGTGATGATATGCTTTATTTTTGAAAAATGTTGGTAGTACCTAACCTTGGAGCATTGAGAGAAACAATTCTTAGGGAGGCTCATAACATGCCCTACTTCATGCATCCAAGAAGTGAAAATATGCAGGAGAATCTAAATAAAGTATATTTATGGCCTGGTATAAAAAAAGTTATTACCAATTACGTGGTCAGATGCTTGGAATGCCAAAAGGTGAAAGTAGAGCACCTGCATCTAGCTGGAAAACTATTTCCACATGAGATACCCACATAGAAGTGGCAAGTAGTGTCAATGGATTTTATAGTGGGGTTGCCTAAAATGAAATTTGATTTGATGATAATACATGAAAATAAAATTTAAAGAATGTTCATATGTTTCTTTTATTTTGCTTCACTTAATTGTAAACATGGGTAATATGTTTATATCTATCGAGGAATAATTGAATGACTCTCCTAAATTAGAGGAAAAATGGTGCACCTAATGAAGAGGAACAATGTGCATCTATCTCCTATGTCTCATGAGCATCAAATCGGAAGCATGCAAGTATAAATGGAAGAAATACCAAATAGCAAGAAATGAAGTAAAGGAAGTCTCTTTCTTATTAATTTGGTGGATCAAAACTAAAGTTACATCGTAGTCCCCTTTAGGGATTAAATATGATACAATTGTTACAAATTGGGTGCCCAAGGATCAAAATCCTCCAAGTAACTCGAGTGCACTTCTAATGTCTTTCCTCGTACCCACAATCAAGGTGGGCGAACCTATGATGCCTCCACTTGTTTCTTTGGTCTTGATTTATTGTGATCCTTCCTAATGCACTATAGAAACCTTCACCTACACACAAGGAAACCAAAAATATCAAATAGCAAGTGTGTATGATGAAAAATATACAATCCCCATAGACACCAAAAGAATAGTAATGACAATATGCATGGATATTATACCAAATAAACTCCAAATGAATTTAAATTACAGAGGGATGTGAAGTTTTTGGGAATATCTCACAAAAAATAGAACTTAAATTGTGTCTGATGGCATGTCGTATTTGTAGTGACCATTCCAAACTTGCAAAATCCAAAGTAAGAAATTTTTGCCCCTAAACATAGCCAAAACACATGAAACTTGAATATAATAAACAAAATAATATTTTGAGATGACCCATGTGGTCAGATTTCCAAAAACCGGGTATGGATTCCTATGCATGTTCCGATGGACCCTACAATCCTACAAAAACTTCAAAATATGATATCTCATCCAATACAACTCCAAAATGCATGAAATTTGGACAATAGAATCATATTATATCCTAAAATAAGCCTATTAAAAATAGTAGGAAAAGACACATATTTTTATTTATTCTAGGGGGATGGATTTGACTATCATATATTGGAGGGCGCTCGAAGGTGGGATGCCCATCAATTCTACACACTTTTTTCCACCAATTCCACTGTGGAATGGTCCAAAACACTCAAAGGGGTATTTTCATCAAATTTGGTGAAGAAATTCACTAATATGCTCCATTTAAGTGAACACATTACGCCTCTTGGATCACTTGTAAACCTCCTTCGCTAGGTAGAGATTCTGAGGGAAAATGGGCACAAAATGGGAGGGGGAATCTTGGTAGCACTATGTTGCTATGTCTCAAAACTCATTTCTATATTTTGTGTGTAAAATGGATCCACTTTATATCTAAAATAGGCTCATGTGCAAAAAGACATGCAAGGGCATGCATGGCAAGAGGCACCATTTGTCAAAAAGGAGGCATGCATTGGAAGAGGAAGGGAATCTCCCTTTTTGACCTCCATTATGAAGCATTTCATAAGTATGCAACGTCCTATGAAACGCATGCTTCAATAAGTAGGGAAATGGTAGTTTTTGGGTGCCATTTATCCATATTTTACATTTTTTTGGGTTAAACTTGCTAACCATCCTAGGGTGGTATGGAAAGGATTTGCATTCATCCTAGGGTGGGACGGATAGGAATATGGAGCCAAAACATACCAAAAAATGGCTAGAATCCTCCAAAGCCTTGTAAAAGGTGGCTAGAACCACTATATACCTTCTTAGGGCTGCCCTAGGGGCCATGTGATGTCAATTTATCCATTATTCATGGATGCCTAATAAGATTGACCATATTTTAGTGTCTATAGATGTCCCTTTCTGAGATACATTATGTGCAACACAGTGCTAAGAAAAAATAGATGACTAAAATTCTAAATGATTAGGATTATTTAGTAACCTAACCAACTTTAGATGCCCCAATCATGGAAATAGCATGTGTTTTTGAATCCTTGCTTCTAACTCAATAAATACATTGGTCTTGGTTTCTCTTTAGCTTCCAGGTATGCTCAAGGGACTTATAACCCTAGGCTTTAGAGAATACCAAGTATTTTGGTCACTTTTAAGGTGTACCAATAGGTAGGTTCATCTGCACTATTATGTGCTTAATTTAAATTGTTGTTTGGTTGCTGCACCAACCAAGGGCATGATTGTATTTGTCAAAAATTTGTTGAACGAATGCAATTTATATGATTGAGTGTTTAATTGTTGATGGTGATTATGAATTTGTTAAGTATGACTACCCCCTCAAGTGATGAGTCAATAGGGGAATGACAAGTGATAAAATCGATGAGTCACTTGACACATATGAATTTGTTGGGGTTTCCTCCAATTTTACTGGTTGGAAAATGGAGCATTTTGGAGAGGATTTTGATATTTTTGTTGATGTTTCATGGAATAAGGAATTGAATACCTCATTACCATGGGGTAGCATGGCCACAATGGCCTTCTTAGGGATTAAAGTAGAGACTTGTCCATTCATCCATGAGATTTGGGTTCCATATTGATCTTGAGTGAATTCCATCATATTTGACTTGTTTTTGGTGGGTTTGTAGGCCCTTTTTGTTGCTTTTTGGTTGTTTTGTGGTGTTTTAATTATTTTAATTGTTTTTGTGTTTTTGAATTTTTATGAGATTTCATACAAGAATACCTCATAAACACTAGATACCCCAACCATGGAAAGGGTGTGCATCTCAAAATCATTACCTCTAACAAGTTAAGAAACTTGATTCTTGTAATATTTGGGATATTGGAAAACAAGCTTAAGTCTAATATTAGCCTTGGTGGCAATTGGAAGATGAGATCAAGTCTGCACTTTAGCCTTGGTGGAAATTGGAATACAATATCAAGTCTCCACTTTATCATTGGTGGCAATTGGAAGACAAGCTCAAGTCTACACTTTAACCTTGGTGGCAATTGGAAGATAATATCACGTCTCCATTTTAACCTTGGTGGCAATTAGGAGATAAGCTTAAATCAAATCCTAGCCTTGATGGTGATTATAATATAAGCTTGAATAAAATCCTAGCCTTCATGGCAATTTGGAGACAAGATTATTGGTTTGCTTGAATTTTCTTTTGATATTTTTATTATTTGTCCCAAGAAAGGAGGGTGGATGATTGTCTTTGGTAATGATTCGTAAGACGAACATGATTAACTTGATTAAGTTATCAATTTTTTATTTGGATTATAGATTATGTTGTTATGGCCAATGGTCTTAGCAGGTTTTTTTGGGGTATTTTGGGTGACCAAAGGATTTATGGATACCTTTGGGGATTTTGAGGTTGACCAAAGGGTTTGCGGATACCCTTGGGGAATTTTGGGTTGAGCAAAGGGTTTATGGATACCTTTGGGGATTTTTATATTGACCAAATGGTTTATGGATACCTTTGGAGCTTTTGGGTGACCAAAGGGTTTATGGATACCTTTGGGGATTTTTGGATGACCAAAGAGTTTATGGATACCTTTGGGGCTTTTTAGGGTGACCAAAGGGTTTATATCTACCTTTGGGGCTCTTTGGATGACCAAAAAGTTTATGGATAACTTTGGGGCTTTATAGGGTGACCAAAGGGTTTATAGCTACCTTTGGAGTTTTTTAGTCTGACCAGAGGGTTTATGGATACATTTGGAGATTTTTGTTGGGATTGGTTGCTTAACTATTTTATTGCTGATTTTGGGAGGTGTGATACCAATAATGCCCCCATTTTTGTTTAAAATGTTTGTGTGATTTGCAATTGTGCAATTTTAGGTCTTTAGGAACATTATGCATTATGGTTTATGGATGCATTAATGGATTCTTATCATGGATGCATGTGTTGTAATATGATTTGATTTGATGTGGTGTATATGTGTGGATGCATAATGATATGGATGAATTGATTAATTGTATGATATAATATGACTAATGATTTGACACACTACATTAGCACCATAGACTGTATAAAATTCATTAATCCTTTTTGTATTGTTTTTGTGTAATTGATATATGGAAATGTACTATTGCAATGTGATAAAATGGAATGAATGAAATGAAATGTTACAGAATGTTGATGAGGTTTTCATGAGACTCAAACACTCTAGCTAATTGATCAAAAGTTGTATACTAACCATGCAAGACTTTTTAACAAGGTATAAATCTTCTAGGATGACCAAGATACTTCATATCCCTATGTGTGCAAGTGAGTTCATTTTGTGATAAACATAAGATTACCCAAGTTCCAAATGGGATTATGCAGCCCACCTGTATTGAATATCACCCTATGAGTAGCACGATACTAGGTTTGTACTTAGTTGGATTATACCACTAGGTAGTATAGGCTACCAAAAGCTAGTGCATCCACATGTAAACATTGGTCTGTACACACACAAAGAGATAATGTGACAGACATATCATCATGTGTAAGGATACCACCATTTCCAAGTAGGTTTTCCACCAAACCTATAATGAGGATCACCTTATGGTTTGTCGAATTCTAAGAATTCCAAGGATTCAAGTTCAATAATCCCTTATTTTCTTCAATTTTATTGGGATAATTTCTCATATGTAGTATGAAAATCACTATTTATTTTTTATTTTGTTTCATTTGAGCAAGGGATTTAGGAAGTGGTAATAACCACTGTTTATTTTGCTTTTGATTTTGATTTGAATTTTTGTTTTTTTGTGGGATCTTGATTTTAGGATTTTTCTTTGATAGCGGTGAAAACCACTGTTTATTTTGGGGAATTGGGTAAGAAGGATGTTCTACTTTTGCCAATTCTCAGCATTATTGAACCACCCACACAGGGGGATGAGTAGGATAGACTTTTCGCTTAAGGTAGCCTAGACCACTTCGTAGGTTTTATATTTCATTGTGTCAAACTTGGATTTATTAGTATGTAAATGTGATGGGAATCTAATGTATACAAGGTACAATCTAAGCATGACTCTACCTCCTAAAAATCAGGATAGCTTTCTATAAAATATAAAAAGTAAACTAGAGATGGCTGAGTGATCAAAAACCCTAATAACATTTTATAACAATTGGCTAGATGAAGGGAATGAACACAAATATACAAAATGGGAAATGTAGGTGGAAATGGTAGCTGAAATATGGAATGATGTGAATGATAACATGAACAACATATATTTTGAATGATGACTAGTGTATAGTCTCAGTGCTAGACATGTATGAGCGACTCTAAAATGCAAATTGCAATGATGAGTATGCCTAATGCAAGTGATGATAAAATTCAATGGGATGCAATGTGATGTAATGTGATGCAATGTTATGCAATGTGGTGTAAGGCAATATTTTTGTACTTTTGATTTTTTAATGATGTTTTTTGAATTTTTGATTGATATATATATATGTACATACAGGTTGACCAATAGGCTTAGGGAATGCCATTGGGGAATTTTGGGTAACCAAAGGGCTTACATATGACTTTGGGGCATTTTGGGTTGACCAAGGGGTTTTTAGACACCCTTGGAGCATTTTGGGGTGACCTAGACGATCATAGACCGCCTATGATTATTTTGGGTTGACCATGGAGGCTATAGATACCCTTGGAGTATTTTGGGGTGACCTAGATGGTCATAGATCACCTAGGAGTATTTTGGGTTGACCAAGTGGGTTGTAGACACCCTTGGAGAATTTTGGAGTGACCTAGATGGTCATAGACAACCTAGGAGCATTTTGGGTTAATCAAGTGGGTTGTAGACACCCTTGGAGCATTTTGGAGTGACCTAGATGGTCATAGACCATCTATGAGCATTTTAGATTGACCAAGTAGGTTGTAGAAACCATTGGAGCACTTTGGAGTGACCTAGATGGTCATAGACTACCTAGGGGGGTTTTAGATTTACCAAGTGGTATGTAGATACCCTTGGAGCCTTTTGGGATGACCTAGATGGTCATAGAACACCTAGGGGGTTTTGGGGTGACCAAAGGGCTTATAGGTGCCTTTGGATGGATAACCTACCTATAGAACCCCTGTTTATATATTTTGATATTACTGTCTCTCTATTACAACACTGATCATTCCCATTGACTCTTGGGGAGGTGGGTTGTTATGCACCTTATTGGACTGCTCAACGTGGTTGGTAGGTACTATTTTTGCTTCATGTGTGGGCCAGAGGTCTTGGAAGTCTCCTATTAGTTGGTTGTTTAGAGCAAGATGATCGCCCATCAAAAGCTCTTACCTCTCGATCATATCCTGAAATACATATCTAAAGGGATAACATGTCTAGATGCCATGTCCTCTTTGTCGATGGTACACACAGTATAGGTCTTTCCTATGAACATTTGACCTACGCTTATTAGGTTTCAATGGATGGATATTGGGAAGCATGATTGCTTGTGCCTCATACAATCGATTGAATATCAATCCTAAGGGCTCTAAAAAATGAGTATATTGTCATAGTAGTTGATGTTGTTGGCATTGTCTTTTTTTAGTTTGATCATTGTTGTCATAGTTTCTAGATGTAGCTTGATAGTTAGGATTTTCAAGTGGTGCAGGTTGTGTAGGCCCTGGAATAATAATAGCAACTTGGTTGATTGATGTTGGCTTTGGTTGTATCAATCTATTTTTGGCATTCTTAGTCCACTCCTTTCATGGATTCACAATTTCTCCCTCTTGAATTTTAATGTATTCAATAATTTTAGCTTGCGCTAGAGAATATTCAAGGGTTGGATACTGTTGGAGTTGCAACAACAAGGAGATTGGATTCAGAAAACTCTTAGAAAACATGTCAGTCAACTTAGACATGGGCAGTGTGTATGGCATCTTAGCAAGAAAAACTCACCATATATTGCCATAGTCAAATATTGACTCGTCATCATATTGCTTCAACCTCGTGAGACCATACAATGTCACCTTTTGCTTAGTGTTGAAGGTGAATAATTCTACGAATGCATCTATGAATTGGTCAATTTTGTAGATGCTATGCTTTAGGAGTTGGTTGTACCACTCTATATCTAGGCCAGAGAGAGTAGTCAAGAATGTCCTCAAAATAAAAGCATCATTATCCTGTATGCCAAAGCATTGGCTCAAGAATTTGGTGACATGCTCCTATGCATATTCTTCCCCTTCAAAGCTAGCCAACTAGGGAATTTTGAACTTTTCTAGATAGGAAGGGGTAGGCATAGAAGGATGAAGTGGTTGACTATGTATTTGGTGCAAAGTGGGCTTCTAAGACCTAGATCCAAAGGTCTTTTTTTCAATTGAATCTAGGCACTCTAGCAATACCCTATAAGCATTATAGGATCTGATATCCTCTTCTTTGCTTTAACCCTATGAGGGAGGACAAGGGATATCAGGCCTATTATAGGGTGGTGGAACATCACCCCTATGCATTGATAAGGTGTCTCAAGATATTCCACTTATGGATCATGCTTAGTATGGCCTCATAATGCATCTCTTGAGATAGCCTATAAGGAGGGGTAACTACCTGTGGAAGGTGATCTATGTTAGGCCTAGGAGGTAAGTCTCAATTAGGCCTAGAAGGTCTAAGGGGTGACATATGATATTGTATTGGATTCCTTGTGTTTTTTTGCATCTTATAGGTGTTAGGTGTAAGCACCACTTCATGTAAAGTATTTTGCAATTGCTCTTGTTGTACCTTTTGTTGTTCTTATATCTTTTGTTGATACAACCTTTGGAGGTGTTCTCATTGTGAATCCACCTATTGTTATTTATTTTTGATCCAACTAGAGTTGATCCGTATGTTGTTGTCTTTTAAGATTTGTCCTAATTACCTTATGAGTATGATCTCATTGCTTAGTTGTATGGGGTTTGTATGCCCTTGTACTTGAAATATGGATGGGTTTATCATGTATTTCATCCCTAGTAGGATCTATTTCTTATTTTCCATGCTCCCTAAAGGTTACATCAACCTAAGACTCTAGTTTATAAATCAACATTGTATAGTCTGATGATGTAGATCCATTATGTGGTTGCACCAAGTACTCTTCACGAGGAGTAGGAAGATGAATTGGGTATTCTTCTTCATCTATGAGGAAAGACTCATATTTAGTTTTGGATGTAGGATCTATATATTCAAGGTACACATAATAATGATGTGTGTATACTGAGTTCTCTCTGTAAGGAGTATGCGGGTGACTTGCTTGATCAGACAGGGTGGTCTGCTCATCCAATCTAGGCCATGGTGTACTCTCATGTTCATACTCTGATTGATGTATAGAGAAAATTGGGATGTGAATATATGATATTGACCTACTAGACATCTCATTGGGTAGATTATTTTCTATATAAAATTCTATCAGGGTATCCAAATCAGGAAGTTTTCCTAGAGGACCTCTAGGTGTTTCCCTAGTAGGGGTATCTCGAAGGTTTACCCCCTTGGGGATGATATTGTTTTTATGATAGGACCTAGGATGCCATTCAGATATGGACATGTCCTCTAGAATTATTTGGATATATTCACTAGCTATGGATCTTAAATATCTCTCTAAATTGGAGGTCTTGTTTTCAACCGTATTTGAACCAAACCTATAAAAGGGGGTCCATTGGCCATTTTTAGAAAATTTTGACTTTTCAAAAAAAGGTTATAAGTGTTATATACCAAAATGATCAGTGCGAAGAGATGATCACAATGGGATATGACTCTAAAAAGTGACCTCCAATTCAAAAATTTGTATTTTTGGAATATTTGGCCAACAAGGGCCCATGGGGAAATGCCCACTTTTAGGAATTTTTGGGAAATTTTGAAGTATGAAGAGTTAGGACTCAAAATTTCCGTGAGAGGTGCATACGGAGATAACTAAGACAAAAAAGTAAATTTGATAATTTTTAGAGTTGTCTAGACCATTCTATGATCATTTTAGTGCAGTTTTTCCCTATTTACGGCTTCGAAAATAGAGTAATCATAAAACCAACATAATTTTTTTTTCAAAAAATTAGGGTTTAGTCCTATATGGTAGGATCATACATTGATTAACCAATCAGTAATAAAACACCAAAAGTAGACAACATTATTATCTCTTTTAAATCTTTGAAAAACACAATCAAATGATCAAAGAAGCACACAATCAAACAATGTGATTATCTCATTTAAGTTTTAGATGTGAATCCCTAAGATTTTTTGTGTTTGAATTTTTTGTTGATCTTGATTTCTTGTTTATTTTTTGGAATTATAATGAGGAAACTCAACCAAAGTGGTGACTAGGGACACTAGTGCCAAACATGAGGACCTCAAAAGAGTCTAGGTTACACCGCTTCAAACCCACAATGAGTGGAGGGTTCACCTAGCTCTTCCACTCTAAATCTACAAGCGATTCCAACAGTGGGAGGGAGTTTGAAAACCATTGACCTATACATATTAATAGAGTGCCCTATTCTATCTAAGGTATCTTAGGGGCAAGTCGATGGAAGGAGGTGAAATCCAACATCACCGGTTTGAATTGGGGGTTGGTGATGAAATCTAGCCTTACCAATGTTATTGTGATATGTGCAAGTGTGTGTGGTTCCTTTTAAGCTTAAATAAAGTATAAAAATATGGAACTCAATAAAATTTCACTAAATGTGTGTAAAGGGTACATTTTACTTTCATAAAAAGCTAGATAAAAAGCAACCTACAAAATGCATTCCCTAAATGATAACCTACCCGTTAGGTAGGCTACATGCAAGCAAACCACACAAATGAATTTCTACTTAATTTATTTTTTATTTTTATTATTTTTTATTATTTTTTCATTTATAAAAAAAAGTAAATATATTCTTCTACCTTTCTAGCAAGCAAGAATACCAGAAAAACCATAATAAACAACCTCTAAAGGTGCAAAAGTAAAATAGAGAATTTATGCCCTCACCTCATCATTCTGGGAGCCTGATGTTCCTGGAAAATTGAGTAGAAATACCTCTATTTTATATTAACTCTAGGGTGGGACAAATAGCAGTTTTGTAACCATCCTATTGTGGTATGGATGTGTATCCATCCCAGGGTGGTATGAATAGCAGTCCAGGGACCGTTTCAGGCCAGAACGAGCAGTACCTGTAATAGAAAAAGGGTAAAAATAGATATTAAACCAAAGTAAAAGGGATATGGTCCCACCACTGAAGTAGAAAAAAATGGTGCACCTAATTAATAGGAACAATATGCATCTATCTCCTATGTCTCATGAGCATCAAATCGAAAGCATGCAAGTATAAATGGAAGAAATACCAAATAGCAAGAAATGAAGTAAAGTAAGTCTCTTTCTTATTAATTTGGTGGATAAAATCCAAGGTTACATAGAAGTCCCCTTGAGGGCTCAAATATGATACAATTGTTACAAATTGGGTGCCCAAGGATCAAAATCCTCCAAGTAACTCGGGTGCACTTCTAGTGTCTTCCGTCATACCCACAATGGATGTGGGTGAACCTATGATGCCGTCATTTGTTTCTTTGGTTTTGAGGTCTTGTGATACTTCCTAATGTGTTGTATAAACCTGAAACTACACAAAATGAAACCATAAATTTCAAAGAGCAAGTGTGTATGATGAAAAACATGCAATCCCTATAGGCACCAAAATAGTAGTAATGAGAATGTGCATGGATATTATACCAAATAATCTCCAAATGACTTAAAATTTCACAGGGATGTAAAATATATGGTTTTGGGAATATCTCACAAAAAATAAATCTAAAATTGTGTCTGATGGCATGTCGTATTCGTAGTGACCGTTCCTAACCTCCAAAAACCAAAGCAAGAAATTTCAGCCCATAAAAATATCCCAAACACATGAAACTTGGATAGAATAAATAAAATAAAACTTTGAGAGGACCCATGTGGTCATATTTTCCAAATCAGGCATGAATTCCTATGCATGCTCTGATGGACCCTATAAGCCTAAAAAAACTTCAAAATGTGATATCTCATCCAATACAACTCCAAAATGAATGAAATTTGGAAAGTAGCATAAAAGTATATCATAAAATAAGCCTATTAAAAAATAGTAAGAAAATTTTGTACATAATTGTATTCATCGGGGGACGAATTTGACTGTCACATATTGGGGGGTGCCCTAGGGTGGGATGCTCACAAATTTTGCACACTTTTTACCACCAATTCCACTATGGAATGGTCCAAAGCACTAAAAGAAGTATTTTTATCAAATTTGGTGAATAAATTCACTCATATGGTCTAGTTATGTGAACAGATTTCGCCTCTTGGATCACTCACAAACCTCCTTCGCGAAGTAGAGATTTTGAGGAAAAAGGGGAACAAAAGGTGAGGGGGAATCTTGGCAGTATTTTTTTGTTGTCTTAAAAATCCTCTCTATATTTTATGTGGAAAAATGATCCACTTTATAGCCAAAAGAGGCTCATGTGCAAAAAGGCATGCAAGGGCATGCATGGCAGGAGGCGCCATTTGTCAAAAAGGAGGCATGCATTGGAAGGGGAAGAGAATATCCCTTTTTGGCCTCCATTATGAAGCATTTCATAAGAATATGTTGGAAATTTTGAGTCCCTAATTCAAAGTTGTCATTAATGTCACTAGATGAAGTCATCATTAATACCAAAGATTTCAGCAACAAACAAAGGGGATAAAATGGTTATTTGATATCCAAGAAGAAGGCCAAATATCAAGTGAAACAGTGCAAAAGATAGAAGTTAAAAAGGAGTTATAATATTTATTTTATAAATTATTTAAATTTAGTGAGAATTTAAATTTTATAAATAAATATTAAAGGTACTTTATCAAAGGTATAATATTATAATAATGGCTATTATAATATTAAATGTGCCATGGTGAAAACCCAAATAAAATATTTATAATTTTTATTATAATATTTTATAATGCAAAGAGTGGGTTTTATAAAGTCTAAAGATATCTTAATAAACCCAAAGGTTGGGTTTAATACCAAAGGAATTTGAAGACTTTATGATCTCTACTGAAGTCATAGAAAACAAGGAAAGTGTTGATGTTTTCAAAGTAATGGAGGAATCATATAAATACTATGACAAAAGTTTAAATTTATTATCCTTTCTCTAAAGAAAAATATGCGAAAAACATGACAGAAAAGTATTCAAGGGAGGAAGCTTCGATTTTCAAAGTTACATAATACAACGTGGTCTAGTGGCATTTTGGAAATCACAAAAGCATTGGCTTGCAAGGGAGTTCATATTCAAATCATGACGGGTGCATCGTGACGTGTGTTGAGTGAAGTGCCTACGACGCATGTTCTTTTGCCAAGGCAAAAGGAGAGAGTGGATATTAAGAAGCACGTGGTTCTTCGTTAATCTCAACGAGTGCTTGAATCGTGCGGTGACTTTTGCTATAGTTAAGGAACTCATAGGGGGCAACGTCGAGGGTTCAATTCCCTCCAAAGGCAAAGGTAATATTTTGATTTTAATTTTAATTAAATGCCTAATTTGGAGGTATAAGATTGTTTAGTGGCTAAGTTTGGAAAGGTTTCTTTGTAATAAAGTTGTATTAGTTGAGAATTACCTTCAGGAGTTATAAGGAGAATTTTGTTTTTTATTTTTAAAAGTCCTAAATTGCTATTGTGGAATATTCAAATATTAAGACTTTGTGGGTGGTATGTTATTTTGAATTAAGGGTTTTTGTGATTATTGTGAGGATATTGATTACTAATCAATTTGGAGTGATAAGGTGTAATTTTAATATTATATTTGTGATATGTTTTATTGAAGAAAATTATCCTCTAACCCTTATTGATATTGGCAAAGAAGTAATTGTTGGAAATTTTGGGTATGTTGCCTAGCTTCATGTTTGTGAGTTGTCATTGATGTCAAAAGGAGTTTGTGTTGATGTCAAAAGGAATTTGTTCTGATGTCAAAAAGAGTTTTGTGCCTAAAATATCTTGAAGGTTCCATGATGTTTGTTTAATGGTTTTTATTAAAAAAATGGTGACAAGGTTAAAGGTTTTTCTTAAAACCATCTGGACTCATTAAGGGTTTTTATTAAAACCATATTGGCTTAATGAAAAGGTTTTGCTCCTTTAAAAAACATTAAAATTCCATTTTGATTATTAATAAATAAATTAACTCAAACCTTTGAAAAAGGTTTTAAGTTAAGTTTATTATTAATAAAATAATTATTATTAATTTAATAATTATTATTAAAAGTGTTTCTAAACCCTTAGCGGTGCTCATGTAAAAGACTTACCTCACAATGTTTGAAAGGAGCATCGATGTCAATTTGCATGGGATGAAAGACTATTAAAGGGCATTAATTCCTAAGGTTCAATGCACCTCCGATTTGCATGATTACCTTCGAATTCGTATTGCTTTGTGACCTTTAATTTTGGATTTCTCTATGATTTTCAAGTTTCATATTGCTCTGTATTTAAGTTCCAATTTCATACGCCTATGAGGAAGATAAATATATTTGTGTTTAATATCTGCGAGCAAAGGGAAGGTAAAATGATGAGTGGCATTTGAGAGTTTCATTGGGCACTTGTGCTCCAGTGGTAGAGGCAGTGGAGAGAAGGCACTTGCTAAGCAGAGGTGCCAAGTTCAATTCATGACAGGTGTGTTTCAATTTTTTCTTTGTCGTAGTTACTGTGCACGTGGTACGGGGGTTGATTTGGACCATGAGTTTGGAGGAGGAAGCACTTTGGCACTTATGTCGGTGTCTCCACACTTCTCCTAAGGTTGGAGAATTGATTTTTGTTCAAGGTAGATCTGTTGTTGATAATGTGGAATATTTGGTTTGACTTGGCAAATTATTATTGGTAATTGGATGAAGGTATAAGGTTAAATAGAAATATTGCTTTGACTTTGTTATTATTGATGCTTAATGTTTATGTGGTAAATGCATTTAGAAGTAAATGTATTTTAGGAGTTATAAGGTTTTAAGGAATAATTGTGCTTAATGTCAGATTGGGGTTAGAAAGCCTTTGGATTTATTGAGTGGATATTCTCTTGTAATTATTTTTGAGGTTGAAGTTATTTTGTGATATATTAAGTAGGAGTTATAAGGTGTAAAGGAATATTGTTGATATGTATATTTGTGAGTTTTTATTATTGATGAGTTGGAGTGATAAGGTGTTATTAGGACTCTTATCATTGTGCATGATTCCATAGTTCCTAACTCTAATTTTTGGTAATTTGAGAGTTAGTGTTGTGACATATTTTGAGTTCTCCATCTTCATCAAAGTAAAGGTATGGGCACATTCTTCCATGGTTATTATTGATTGATGGTTTTATAAAAATAAGTTTGGAGTGAAAAGGATTAAATTAAGTTTCCTTATTTCGAGTGGATCTTATTTTCTGAAATTCGAAGTATTGATTATGCATTATGATATCATGATGAGTTTATGAGTTATTACATAATTCTAGTTTATGAGAGTTGAAGCATTTGAAGTTTGATTTAGGTTTTTTGAGTGAGAATATTATGTCATTGCTATAAGTTGTTGAAAACCTAATTGATTTTTTTGGTTATTGAGAGTTTGGTTTTGATATTGCTTCCATTAAGATTGAGTTGATCAAGTTATGCTTTACTTGATACATGAGTTGGGCTTGCTCCTTTGAGATTTGATTTTATCAAGTTATACTTTGCTTGATAAACCTGGTTGTGTGGTTAAGTTGATTATTCCCATTTGAGATAAGCTGGAAATATCTTGAACCCTTTTTTGATGCTTAGAGATATTGCTTTGAGTTCTTGAAAACTAACATGGTTAGTGTTTGATAGCAAGTTATGGTTCTATGTTAGAGGATTTTATTTCTTGATATTGCATTATTAATAATTTTTGGGCCGTGGTTCAAGATATTGTGAAAGTATACTACTTCTATCCTTATTCTAAGTTGAGAAAGAGTTTGTTTTTGAGTTGAAGGATAGAACATATTGAGTCTCTAACAATTCTCTTTATGCTCCTATGATATTGATTTGATTTGAGATTTAAATTTGAAGGATAGAACATATTGAGTCTCTAACAATTATCTTTATACTTCTATGATATTGATTTGAGTTGAGATTGAGAGTTGAAGGATAGAACATATTGAGTCTCTAACAATTCTTTGTATGCTTTTATGATATTGATTTGAGTTGAGAGTGAAAGTTGAAGGATAGAACATATTGAGTCTCTAACAATTCTCTTTATGCTTATATGAGATTGATTTTTTATGATTGGATGAAACACATTGGGTCTCTAACAATTCTCGTTGTGTGTTCACATTGGGTAAGTTTCTTAGTAAACTTGCTTGAGCTGATTTGGGCAAGTTCTTGGTGAGCTTGCTAGGACATATTTGGATAGGTTCTTATGGATAACTTGTGGAGTGATTTGGATAGGTTCTTGTGGAGAAATTGTGGACTGATTTGGATAGGTTCTTGTTGAAGAACTTATGGATAGATTTTATGAAGTTTTGGTGAAGAATTGTGAGCAGTTACGATTGATTTGTTCAAGATTTTGGCTTAAGCTTGGGACATATCTGATTTAAGAGCAGATTTGTGCTGGACCAGAGCACTGAGTTTGGTGCAGATTTGTGATAGAGTTTGAGAGGACTTGTGCTGGACCGACTGACTGTGTTTAGTACAAGTTTTGATGAGCAATTATGGATGTGATAAGTGAGGATAGAAGTCTTTAGAGCTAGATCAAGGAGGACATGACATCTTCTGTGGAAAGGAGTTCTACCTACTAGCGACAGAAGAGGCAGTGATCTTCTAAATTATCATTTCCAGAGCTTTGGGGGATAAGACATCTCCTTTGGGTAGGAGGCTCATAAATACTTCTTTGGGGGATAGGACATATCCTTTGGGTAGGAGGCCCATACATCTTTGATTAGGTGAAGGATTTTCCTTTGGATAAGAAGTTCATAAACATTGTAATTGGGAAGGATTCCCAAAGGATTTGATTGAGAAAATTTAGTGAAATATTTTCTCTGTGGAGTAACCCACCTTGGGTGAACCACATTATACTGGTGTCTCAATTAGGTGATGACTTGTACACTAGTTTGATTACTGATTTGATTTTACTATTGGTTCATTGCATTGCTTTTTAAAGTGAAAGGAAAAATTTTAAAAATGGTCTTATACTGTTCAGCCCCCCCTCTAAGTATAATATTGTGTTATTCAATTGGTATCATAGCAGGTTTCTTTGAAAGTGTTTCACAGCTTGAAGGAAAAACTTGAAAAGAACACAATGGATTTTACAAGTGGTAATTCAACACCTATTCTTGATGGGACAAATTTTGGTCTATGGAGCATAAAGATGAAGGTTCATATAATGGCTCTTGGAAATGAAGTTTGGAAAGAAGTTTATTTTGGGTACACTATTCCAAATCTTCCTCCTACTACAGCAGATGAGAAACTTCTACATCACAACAATTCAAGGGCAATGAATGCAATTATGAAAGGTCTACAAAAGGTAGATCTTACAAAGGTGATTCATTGTAATATAGCAAAGGAAATGGAGGATCAACTGCAAGTGGTTCATACAAGTGATGCAAATTTTAAAAAAGTAAATTTGAGATATTACAATGGTATGTTTGAACAACTCAAGATGAATTATGAAGAAAATATTAGTGACTATATGCTTCATATGGATGATATTGTTAATTCCATGAAGGAACTAGGTCTTGAGCTTGCTGAAAATGATGTTTGTGATAAAATTTTGAGGTCTCTTCCAAATAGATTTAGTGAAAATATTTCAGCTATTTGAGTAAGCCAAGGATTTGGATAAATTGAAAAAGGATGAACTTCATTGTATACTTGCAGCTTTTGGTAAGAACTAAAGTGGTACCTAATCCTAAGAAGGAGGCAGCTT
The DNA here is from genome assembly GCA_028583015.1 of Wollemia nobilis. NCBI lineage: Eukaryota > Viridiplantae > Streptophyta > Pinopsida > Araucariales > Araucariaceae > Wollemia > Wollemia nobilis. The sequence goes on from JAQPPZ010001423.1 coordinate 6,738,325, forward strand.
TCAAAGCTACCAAAAGTCCAAGGGTAAACAACAAGAAGATAATGATGAGTCTTCTACTGATGAAGAAGCAAAATACAATAGGAAAGACAAGTTCTCAAGAAATAACAAAGGTATGAAATCTGTTAAATGTTTAAATTGTGGAAATTTTGGTCACTATGCTACTGATTGTCCGAAACCCAAGGATGATTATGATGAAGAAAAATAGGATTATAAGCACAAGGAATCTGAGAAGCACAGGTATCAAAGGAAGAATAGAAATGAGCAAAATAGTCAAGGGAAGAGGTACTTCCAAAAACACAAGAAAATTTTCTACATAGACAAAGCAAGTAAGTGTTCTAGTAGTGATGATGGAAGTTCTTCAAGTGATGATAGAAATGAGATGTTGTTTCTAACAGAAAAGGAAGGAAAAGAAAAGAGGAATATATTTGTTGTGCTTAAGTGCTTTAGATGTGAAAATTTTGGTCACCTTGAGGATGATTGTACAAATGATGGTTTGAATTCTAGTAATACTATGTATGAGGATGCTTCAAAAAATTATGAGGAAGATCTTCTTATGGATTTAGATGAAGGTAGCACCTCTAGTGGTAAGAAATCAGAAAAGGATATTTATGTTTCAAAAGGTAAATAAATAGAGGATGTTTTAGAAAAGGGAGAATTAGATCTTGAGGCTGAACTTGTTAATGCTCTTGATGTGTTAAATAAAGAAAGAAAGAAATATGCTAGACTTGTTCATAGGTTTGATGAATGTCATTATGAAAGATATGAGCTTATAGAGAATATTGATATCTCTATAGCAAAGACATAGGAAATCAAAGAAGAGTTGGTATCCTGGTCTCTTGAGTGTAAATATTTAAAACATGAAGTAGCTTCCTTGAAAAAGGAAACTAAAGAGTACAAGGAGAAGCTTTACAGGTTTGAAGAAAGTTCCAAGAAGGTAAAATCAATCATCAAGGATAAAAGAATGACAACAGATAAAACATGTCTTGGTTTTGGAAAGAAAAAAAAGGAACAGGATGAGGAATCTAGTATGAGCTCCCAAGAAGAAGATGGTTCAGATTAAGAGAATACTTCAGAGATTAAGTTTTCATATGGTAATTCAGATAGCATAGAATAATAAAATAGGAATCAGCATAAGGCAAGAAATACTAAAGGACCTATGAGGTCAAGGCAAGGAAAGTTCAATGGAATATGTTTTGCATATCACAAGTTTAGACACATGGCTTCACAGTGCAGGGCTCAGGCAAGATAGGATAATGGAAATTTTAGAAATGGTAATTTCTTTCAAGGGTATTGCTACTCTTGTAATTAGTTTGGGTAGAAGGCAGTTAATTGCAGGGTTAACAACAGGAACAGGTTTGGTCCTGTATCGCTCCAATTTTTTTGCATCCCTACCTTCAGGCTATAGGATCCGCGCCCGAAAGGAGGATGGGAAAAGGATGTCGCGATACCTCGGACTGAGAGGACTTTGCGAAGGTCCCGCCTCTCAAGAGAGGTGTATTTTGGTGATTTTTTGATAGATGGTGGGTTCACCAGGAAACATTTAGCGGCAATTTCCACGCCTAGGTTTTGGAATGTGTTTTGATGAGTTCGTTTTAACCTTAAGCATTCATATCCTAGGTTTGGCCAAATGAATCTAAATTAAAATTACATGAAAATGCAACTTTCATGAATACAACAAATAGATTTGAAAGCAGAAAACAAAGAATTTTACAGAATGATAATGAAAAATACTTGATCCAGATGTCTGTAGAAGATTTTGACGTTTGAAGCAGTTTGGATCGCTCGTAATCTGACAGAATCGTCTGTAATCTGACATAATCGTCTAAGACTGACAGATTCGTCCGAGATCTGACAAATTCGTCAGACGAATTCGCCAGAGACCTACAAGACAGAAAATAGATGCAAAATACAAGAAATTTTATTGTGCTAACAGAGGCAAATTACACCAAATAGCAATATGAATACTTGAACAATATTTAAGAATAGAATTTAAAGCCAATTACTGTACTTTAATAGCGAGATCATGAACTTAGCATGCAATCTAAGCTAAATGGGTGAACTCCAAATGCAAAATAACATAAAAACTAAATAAATAATCTAATTTATAGAATAAAATGACAGAAACAGAATTGAGAAAAGCAAACTCCAGGCACTGATTGCCTCGATGTGGACTGCAGTCAAGATCGTCTCACATCAGTACGAAATCATCTCGCATTTGATAGGATCGCTTCCGATCTGAACAGGTTCATCGGTGACGATGGATGCTAGCTTCGACTGAAAAAAAATGATGTACCTGCAATAAAATTAATATGGAACTAGTGCAAATGCAATATTAGGATGTTTTAATGTAGAGGGATTCAGTTTGCAGATAATTTTAGCCAGGGGTTGGGGAGGGAAAATCTTAGAGATTAAATAAGCTTAGAGGGAGTAGGTAGGATGTTGGAGATCATACCAATTTGGGAGATCTCCAACAGGGGAGGGTCCCAATGGTGCAGACATGCTTTTGCCCAGATTGGAGACCCGTTGGAACAGATTCCAACTATGCAAATTCAATTTTGTGACAAGATCGTCTGGACGTCCTAGTCCAGACGAAATCATCAAATCTGGGGCGATATCGTCTGATCAACGATGATATCATCAAACGGTCAAAACAACCTCTAAAGTTGATGCGAAAAAGGGGGAAACGAAATACCCAACGGTTAACGGGCGGTTTGGGAGGTTAAATTTGATTTTAAAATTATTTACTAAGGTGAATGTAATTTTTATAATTTTACTGCGCCAATTTTAGGGTGCTACATTTTGCCCCCTTTTTAGCGAATTTTCCAAAGAAAATGCATTAAAGATGAGTTCTTCTCGATCTACGAGAAAGCAAAAAATTATTCCCATTTTTAAGCAACGATTCTTGGTCGAATCGTACGACAGCTTACTATGGTGCCCCCTCTGTGTTTTTACCCAAATCGAACATTTGAGGTAAAAACGCGAAAAAGCAAAAAATTATTGTTGAATAAAATTAAGAAAAATAGGGTAAAACCCTAATTCATTTTTACTGTTCATTTTCTGGTTTTTAGAGCTCTGAAGCAAAAATTGTGGAGACAATGCACAGATCTACAGAGGTCCGACGCGGTCTACGGGAAAGAGCCTAAACTTAGCTAGAACTGATTTAATTTAATTTTTACATGCTTTTTAAGTGATTTTTAGGTGAATTTGGAGCATCGCGGCCGTTTTTGGCCGTCGACGTCGTCGAGACGAAATCGTCCCAATTTCGATGAAATCGTCTCAATTTCGTCAATTTCGCCCAAGGGCGAAATCGGCGAAAGGGGGACGATTTCGTCAATCTAGAGACGATTTCAACAAGCGAAATTGAAGACGATTATGCTCAAATTTGGGACGATATCGTCCAATAGTGGGCGATATCATCAATTACATGAAATTGATCTTTAAGTTGCATTATTAATTACTGGAATTGTTATTAATGATTGTTTGTTGTTTTGTTGTTTATGTTGCAGAGAGGATTACTAAAGAGCAGGGAGTGGAAATATGGAGGTTTGAGAGATGACTTGGCCACTCTGACACAGGCAGAGCGAGATCTGCTGGCACAGGTTGGCTTACAGCATGTGGCGGAGATGCCACAAGTATCCACAGATATGGGGCTTCTCACAGCCCTAGCAGAGAGATGGTTTCGGGGTCTTCCTACTTTTGGTTATCGACAGGGTAGATGGCTCCCACACTAGAGGATGTATGGAGGATTCTGAGAATCCCCATACAAGGACGGATGATCACTCCTACGGAAAATCAGGGCCACGTTATGGGATGGCTATGTGGTGACCCAAGCTTCGCCCTGGAGAAGGTCAGAGTGAATATCGAGGCACTACGCCAGATGCCTGGGGCATCCAGACTCACACGAGTTCTAGCTGGAGTGGTTGGTGGACTTTTGCTGTGCCACCAGAGCGGATGCATGGTACCATGGATGCTCGCAGATGTGATCTATGATATGAGAGACCATGGGTACAGGTTTTGCTGGGGCATCTTTATTCTGTGCCGGTTGTACAGGATCTTGTATGGGGTCATGTACAAGGGTGGGAGATGTCTGGTTATGACATCGCTACTACAGGTTTGGTGCTGGGAGCACATTGCAGTGCGAAGGCCGGTAGGGCTTCCACTGATAGGGGTGGACAGGGAGAGGCCCCGAGTCTTCTACTGGTGGCTATGAAGAGGGTCACAATGGCGGATCGACCTATCGATGTCCTGGAGGCTACTGGATGACTTGGTCCTGGATCAGATCACCTGGAGGCCGTGGAGAGGGCACCCAAGGTGGGCCGAGGACGGATAGGAGCTAGCTCGCATCAGGCGAGTCTGCTGGCTACGGATGGAGAGAGGAGAGGTGGAGCTCCACCTCTATGACCAAGTTTTGAGATAGTTCAGTCTGCAGCAGGGGATCCCATCTCTCAGGGACTACGAGTTTTCCTAGACTTTTTGGGATAACACCATGGTTAGCGGGGCTCCCGACATGTAGTTCTTTTGGAGCTAGGATGCAGATGATGCCCCCATCCAGCCAGTGGATGGGGATGACGTAGGAGTAGTCGATGGCTACGATTCCTGGTATGCAGACATCCACCCTCCTTGGATGATGAGGGCACAGGGTCCGATCCATGCAGTTGTGCATCAGATAGGGAGGCGGTGCCAGGTAGCGATAGAGGTGACCCAGGGTCACGGTGGGAGAGAGCAGAGGAGGCCACAGGAATAGGAGAGGCCATGGTAGCAGGAGAGGAGGGAGGAGAGACCCCCATCTCCATAGAGAGAGAGGCCACCATCGCCCGATAAGGGCAAGGGCATTGACACAGGAGAGAGCAGCGAGATGGTGACTCTCCAGAAAAAGAATATCCGTCTCCAGGCACAGGTGCAGACTTTGTAGGATGAGGCTGCACGACATCGAGCTAAGGTGACATAGCTCAGAGATGAGATTGCACGCCTTAGGGCATAGGGAAGAGGGGCGAGCACTCAGGAGCTGATGCGGTCGGTTGCTCAGACCACATTCTACCAGGGGATCTATTTTTAGATGGTGCTCGAGGGCCAGAGGGTACAGCTATTGACTGCTATTACAGATTTGATCAGGACAGGGTCATCAAGGAGCTCATCTCGATTGACGATGAGGACTCACAGTACCACACATACTGCGATGGGGCCACCTCGTCCTCCGTAGGGTGGGGGAGGAGATGAGGCTGAGAGCTTTAGGGGCTCTCAAGACACTGCTCGGAGGAAATTTGATTGAGTATGCCAAGATATGGATTGTGGCATACCAATCTAGCTGAGATGATGTACATATATTTTTGAGATATATATGATGATATATTTTTTATCATATGACTTGTGTCTTGAGTATGTTTATGATGATTTTATGTTTTGATTGATTGATTCAAAAATTCATGTAATTATGTCGTTGGAAATATTATAATTTGAATGTCATGCTATAAAATTTTAAATGAAATAATCTGATGTAACAAAGTGGTTGTATGTGATGCAATAATTTTGATAAAAATAAAAGGGGACTTTTAACAATAATTTCAAAGGACATTGTCACTATTATAGACCATTTCATGGAGTCGCCGCTCACTCGGTCATCAAGCTAATCCCCGTATAGAAATATTGTGAAAAGTAAAAGAGTGCTTAAGAGACTGTCTTAAGACTTTGTTGTGATAGTGCAAATGATGATGATGATGGTTGGTTTGTTTTCAAACTTTTATGAAAAATATTATGCATGAAATATTTTTAAAATGATTTTTGCTAGGCATAAATTCCTAAGTGTGATAAAATTTGTGAATAATTCCTTAGGAATTATACCATCATTGCAAAGTTGAAGGTTGACATAATGACATAAAAATAGTGAAAAAATGGGTTTGCTTTTGAAAAACATAATTTGTGTAAAATGAAGTCATATGGTTTTTATGATTTTTGACAAAATGGGGAATAAAAATTGTTACAATGATTTGTGCTAGGCATAGAATATGTAGGTATAGACTTATACCATCATCGCGAAAATCCAAAAAAATAGTTTTATTGCATGGTTGATTTTTGATGAACAGAAAAGATGAAAATGAGGACTTGCGCTAGGCATAAAATTCTAATTTTGGTTTTGAAACTATACCATCGTCGTGAAATTCAACCAGATATATATGATTTGATTTGTGTAATTTGAAAGAAATTTTTGATTTTTCTAATTCTATAGTTGTCTTTGTGAAAAATAATTGTACTTGATTATTCCAAACAAGTTGCAAAAATAATATTTCAAAGTATTTTTAAGACAAAAGTTAGATTTATAAGGAATCCCATGTGCATATGTGCATTCATTTCCGATCTTGATTTATCATAATGATAGACAAAATCTCTCAAATACAAATGTGTGTGCAATTGCATTGTTCATTTACCAGTTTTGAGCAAGATACTATGATACAAGTGATTTGAGGAAACCAAATAAATGTTCATTAACCATGATGTAGATGCATATAACCATATTAGACTACTATGTAGGTCGGATTATCAAGAGCTAGCTAATCCATAAGCAGAAATAGGTCTGTACAAAATAAGGTCGCTAATGTGACAGACATATCGCCATGCTAGGAGTTACCCAAGGCCAAGCAGGTTGGGCACAAACCACTGTTATGGGGCTTACCTCACGATTTCGAATAATTGAGAATTCCAGGGATTCAAGCTCATCAACTCTTCTTTTCTTTTCAAAGGGTAGGGAAAGGGATTTTATTGCTTTCTTGCTTTCTTTTGAACTTTGCTTATTTTTCTTTTTGTATTTCTTTTGCTTGATAATGCTTGGAACATTGCTGAAATAACATTTTTCTTTTCTCTTGTTTCTTTTTCTTGAACTTTTTCTTTGCTAGGGATACTTGCTCAGATTAGCTGTAGAGCAAGGGATTTTTATTCTGGGTAGGGGTGAGCTTGTCCTTTTGCCAATTCTCAAAGATTCTAGACCATGTGCATGATAGGATAGCGGGGGAAACTTTTCACTCAAGAAATCAGTTCTACTATGTAGCAAAAAATGGAAATTACAAATATAATCATTTTATTGTGAAAAGATGTGCTTGGTTTACGTAAATAACAAGATCAATTCTCTATGCTCAAACTTTATTTAATTAAATTTTGTGAACTTTGATATAAGAGAGATTAATAATCATGCCAAATAAAATCAAGATATTTATTATTGTGAGTGTGCAAGTGAGGGATTCAAAATAAATGCTAATTTATCCAAAATAAGTTGAAACATATAACTGCAATAATTGTAAGAAAATATATAAATGATTTGTGAGAAAGTTTTTGAGAATGTTGACTCTCTCTTTCTTCTGTATATTTTTTTGGTTTCGAAAGAGTCAAGCATATAGCTGTTTTTAGATTTTTATTTTGATTTTAGTTTTTGAGCAAAAGGAACTTAACTAGTGCTTTAAATAAATGCAATAGATAGTTTTTGAAGAGTTTTCTGGGAGATTTATGAATGTTTTTGGTGTTTTTGTATTTTTATAAATTGAAAGAAATACAAGATAATGATTTTAAACAAACATGGATGAAATGACCAAATTTATGCATAGTAACGTTTAAGGTGCAAAATATTCATGGGTTCTTTAAGTTCTTTACCATCTAAGGTAGATAATTTATATGCTCCTGATTCAAATTTAGCAGTAATGATGTATGGTCCGAGCCAGTTGGGCTCAAATTTACCTTTAAGTTCCTTAGTTGCATTTGTATTTTTTTTATTTTCTTTTAAAACAAGGTTGCCAATCTCAAAGGATCGATGACGAACTTTCTTAGCATATGCTCTTTTAAGCTTGTTTTGGTAAGCACGGAGATGCTCCAAAGCATTGATGCATTTTTCATCGAGGAGTTCCAGCTGACTGAGTCTGCCAGCACGATATTCATCTCCTACTTTGGTATCTTGAAGTAGCAGATCCAAAGAAGGAACTTCCAATTCAAATGGAAAAAATTGCTTCAACACCATATACCAAAACAAATGGTGAAGTGCCCGTCGAGGTTCGAACACTAGTTCGATAAGCCCACAAGGCTGGATATAATTGAATATGCTAGTCACGGCTAGTTTTATTGACTAATCTTTTGAGAATTTTGATTAAAGTTTTGTTAGAAGCTTCTGCTTGACCATTACCCTGAGGATAATAGGGGGTGGACCAGCGATGTTGAATCTTATATTTTTGACATAATTTTTTAACATCTTTATTTTTGAAAGGAGTTCCATTGTCGGATATGAGATTCGCGGGAATTTCGAACTCTGCAAATGATTTGATTAAAAATGAATTTAGAGACATGTGAGCCAGTGCAAGAAGCTAAAGGCATAGGTTCAACCCACTTCGTGAAATACTCAGTGGCAGTTATGATGAACTTGTGTCCATCAGATGACACGGGATTGATTTTGCCAATAATATCCAAGCCCCATTTAGAAAAGGGCCATGGAGATGAAATAGCCTGCAGCTCTTATGCAGGCGCATGGACAAGGTCAGCATGTTTTTGACACTTGTCGCAATGGCGCACATACTCATGTGCATCTGTTTCCATGGTAGGCCAAAAGTATCCTATCCGAAGGAGCTTTTTAGCAATGGCACTACCACTAAAGTGTCCTCCACAAGATCCATCGTGGGCTTCACTCAAGGCTGATTTAGACTCTTCAAAGTTTAAACATCTTAATAGGATACCTTCAAAAGATCTCCTATATAAAGTATTGCCAATTATTACAAATTGACTTGCTCGTCGACATAATAACCGACGCTGGTTTCTATTAGAATTGTCAGGGAAAGTCCCATTTTGTAGAAAATCAAATATGTTTGTATACCAAGGTTTAGGAGTAGTTTCATTGATTAAAAACACATCCAAAGGCTCTAAGCATGACTTAGTTGAAGCGGGTTCCTGGAGCCAATGAATAATGATAGTGGCATATTCATTGTCTAACTCCAGGGGCAGGAGAGATACAGCTACGGCCATGGCATCAGCTGCACGGTTGCTAGTTTGAGGAATGGCTTCCAAGGTGACTTGATCAAACAAGGACATTAGTTGTAAAACATAGGCCTTATATGGGCGAAGTTTATCATCTCTGGTTTGATAAACTTCATTAATTTGGTTTATAACTAATTAGGAATCCCCAAAAACTAAAAGGTGTTTAATTTTTAGTGCTAGAGCAGCTCGTAATCCAAGGATTAGAGCTTCATACTCAGCGGTATTGTTGGTGCAAGCAAAGGTCAGTTTGAAGGACAGAGGAATAAGATGTTTTTGCGGAGATATTAAAATAATACCCACACCAGCCCCACTCATGCATCGGGCTCCATCAAAGTATAAGGACCATTGTTCAACAAGGTCTGCCTCTAATTGAAGGCATTCATTAGGAAACTCGATAATGAGGGGATGAGTAGACTCTAAGGGTGCAGCGACTAATTGATCTGCTATGATTTGACCCTTAACAGACTTCTGTCCTATGAATGTGAGATAAAACTCGCTTAGAGCAAGAACCCACTTGGCTGTGCGACCCGATAAATAAGGTCGACTAATGAGATACCTTAAGGGATCGTATTTAGCAATGACATACGTTTTTTGACTAAGCATATAATGTCGTAATTTTTGCATAGAAAAAATGACTGCTAGACATAGCTTCTCTAACGCTGTATAGCGGGTTTCATAACTGATGAAGGTTCGGCTAATATAATAATTAGCACGTTCTCATTTTTCATCATTGATTTGAGCTAACATAGCTCCTAAGCCAGAATCTAAAGCTAAAATATATAGGAGAAATGGGCGATCAGATTTAGGCGGTGAAAGCACCGATGGATTAAGGAGGTATTGTTTGAGAAGTTCAAAAGCTTCTCTACATTCTGTGTCCCAATTGAAAGGGACATCCTTCTTAAGAAGTTTAAGAAAGGGACTAGTTTTATCCGCCAGCCTATCAATGAAGCGACGGATAGCTTGAAGTTTACCTTGTAAACTTCGTAATTCAGATATATTAGTAGGTGCGGGCATATCGGTGATAGCCGCAATTTTGAGAGGGTCAATTTTGATACCATGTAAAGAAACTAAAACCCCCAATAGTTTGTAGGACTTAACTTCGAATATACATTTTGCTGGATTTAATCGAATGAGATATTCTCGTAATCGATTAAAGACTTTTCGCAAATCATCCAAATGATGATCTTCAATAAGAGAGCGAGCTATAATATCATCTACATAATCATGTAGGATATCATGCATCATATCATGAAAAATGTAGGTCATAGCTCGTTGGTAAGTTGCACCTGCGTTCTTTAAGCCAAATGGCATCACTTTCCAGCAAAAGGTACCCCACGGGGTAATAAAGGCTATTTTAGCCTGGTCTTCAGGAGCTATCCGAATTTGATTATAATCGGAGAATCCATCCATGAAGGACATCATCCCACTTTCGACAATAAAGTCAATAATTTGATCCATGTTTGGAAGAGGAAAGTCATCTTTAGGGCATGCAACGTTGATATCTCTAAAATCGATTCAAACCCTAACTTTGGTAGCTTCTTTCTTGGTGACTGGAACTACATTTGAGATCCATTCAGCATAATCAATAGCTTGTATAAAGATAACATTCAGAAGTTTTTCTAACTCCCCTTTGACTAGCAAAGCCACTTTGGGATGCATTTTTCTAAGTTTTTGTTTAACCGGTTTAGCATCCGGATGGACCACTAGATGATGCATGATGACAGAAGGGTCTAGACCTGGCATATCTTCGTATGTCCAAGCGAAGACATCTTCATACTCTTTAAGGAATGCAATGTATTGTTCTTGTTTTTTTGGACTTAGTTCTGCTCCAATATTGATTATGTGAGGATTTTCCTCAGTTCCAATGTTAATTTTAATGACATTTTCTACCTCCATGTGTAGATCTCTTTCAAAATTAGGTGGGGCGGGTGAAACGCCCAATTCTTGTAATTCTTGTAAGGTTAATTTAGATAATTCATTCTGAGGATCAGTGGCCTCAAGTTGGGCTATAGTTGGTATAGAACCATCAAAATAAAACCCATTGTGTAACATCTCTTCAACAAAGACATCATGGAAGACATCTCCTTCCAACTCTTCATCGAGGTCGACAATCATTTCGGGGTATGCTATGGATAGCATGTTGCATGAAAACGACTGATTATTAAGAGGCAAATCAACATGGCTATCCAAATAATCTTGATAGCATATGAGGTGATCATCATCCTCAAAAGGAAAGGGTTGACCCTTACTAGGAAATAGGCCCACACCATAGCAGGCAGGCCACGGTTCTACCTCGAAAGGTTCTTTCATGCTATTTTGGAAAGGTCCCAAGCCTTTCCCTTTATATCCCATTATAAGCATCATGGGTTTAGCTTTAATATAATCATTGGTAAAATAACACCGAGCGTATCCCTCATGATGAGTTTTGATATTTCGAGGGATTCTTCCCCAGTCATATCCTTTATAAATGAAGGCACAACTCTCGACTTGGTACGTACTTCCCATAGGTTGTGGGAGGCCCAAAGTACGAGGAGATGGCGACAATTTATTTAAAAGGTTTGAATCTTACATGAAAGCATTCATTTTTTCTGATATTAAGGTTGTAGATAAATCTGGTAAAAGTTCATCAGAAAGGGCATAAGATGTAGAAGGCTTATTACCTATGTCTTGAGATGTGGAAGGTATGATAGATGTGTCTAGAGGTTTTGAATTTGTAGGGATAATAGTTGAAGGATTGGTTGTAAAATATTTTTGAGGTTCTAGAAGAATTTGTTTAGAGGGTTGTTGATCTATATAGGAGGATGAAGTTAATGGAGGAGGAACAGGTGAAGTTATGGGTTTATGTTTCATAGTTTTAGATGAAAAAGAAGAACTAGGATGTGTGGATGACAGAGTTGGGCAAAATTGCACTCCAACTGGTTCTACCAAAGCACACATATCAAAAGGTCTAGGGTCACCGTGAATAGTGACCAACTGATTTTTAAACTCAAATTTAACACATTGGTGTAAAGTTGATGGGACTGCTCGCATGGCATTGATCCAAGGGCGACCCAAAAGTATATTGTACGATGCTGGGCAATGTACAATAAACATGATTGTTTCTAGGGTTCTAGGACCAACTTGCAATGGGAGGGTGATAACTCCACATGTTTCTTGTGTTTCGTCATTAAAAGCTTTGATGATCATATCAATTTTCTTCATTTCATCACTTCTAAAGCCAAATCATTGGTAGAAGTCAAAGGTGCAAATGTTTAGAGATGAGCCATTATCAATCAAAAATCTTTTGACAGCTACATATCCAATTAAAGCAGTAATGTATAAGGGATTGTCCTTATGTAAACTATGTTGTGGGATATCTTTATCCCTGAAGTCAATACAATCAATCTCTCGAGTGATGATCATATGGGCCATAGCTTCAGGTTGAATGTTTTGAGGTACCATCATTTGGCTCAATGTAAGCATCAACTCATCCCTATGGGTGGGAGAGGATCTCAATAAATCTAAGAGGGAAATTCTGGCCGTAGTGTTGGACAATTGTTCGTTAATACTGTAAGGGGGTTTAGATTGGATATTAGGAGCATGATTCCCTTTATTAGGGTTTTTTAGAATGAATGGAGCTGATCCATCATTCTGGTTTGGTTCTTGTTGGGAATTTTGAGCTTGTTGTCGAGTAACGACTCCAATGGTACCTACGATGTTATAGTGAAGACGTTGAACTGGTCTCGGTTGAGAATTTATGGCTTGTTCATAAGGAAGGACTATATTAGAAGAAGGTCGAGTAGTGACTCTTCTAGGAAATGGTTCTTCTGGAACCATAGCATCTGTGACAGGTTGAATAGGATCTGATTCATTTTCAGAACTATTCGATTGGTCTGAAGTAATGTCTAGTTCACTTTCACTATCTGATTCTATATCACTAGAATCGGAAGTTTGAAAATTATGTAAGGGCCTGGTTGTAACTAGGGATAAGGTCGTGTCAAATATTTGAGAATCCTGAACAGGTAATTGTCCGCTAATGGTTCCTACATATCGGGTGGGAGGGGGAACATTATGATGTTCGATTTGATTGGCCACCTCTTTACCATGTCTTGGTAAAGGGTGTTGAAATATGTCTAAAGTTTGATTGGCATTTTGATTTTGATTTTGGGGAACAGTCTTTTGAGTATTATTAGGAGGGTTTTGTTTAGGTTGGAAGGCTTGCACTTCCATTTCATTATTGTCAATCAAATCTTGTATTTTATGTTTCAATCTCTTACAAGCGTTGGTAGAATGTCCAGGTCCTCTATGGAAATCACAGTGCAAATCAACTCTATATCCGGGTATACTTGGGTCAGGTTCCCGGATAGCAGGTAATTGGATCAAACCTCTTTCGAGTAATTGAGGTAAAATAGTTCACAAAGGTTGGTTTAATCTAGTGAATTCTCGAGGAGGCTTGTCAGGAGGTTTCAATATGAATTTTTCTGTTGTCTTTGTTGCATTGATATTAGCAACATTTCTGCTGTCAGTGAATCCGTCATCGACAACCTATTTGTTTTTATATTGATTTCTGGATGTTTTCTCATCATCCTTCTTCCTAAGTTGGCCTCTCCTAATGAGGGCATCTTCTACTCTTCGAGCTAAATCTATAGCTTGATCGAAGGTAGTTAGGGTAGCGATTGATAGTTCATAGGATAGTTGTTCTTGTAAATTGTTGATGAAAATGTCTAACATTTCCCTATAGGGTAGCACAAAGTGCAGTTTTCCTATCAATTGCATCCATCTAGCTAAGAAATCGGCAAAGCATTCATCCTTATCTTGTTTTAAATTGTATAGGTCTTAAATAGTTACATGCCTCTCGATGTAGGCACTAAATTTATGGACAAATGATTCAGCTGTTTCTTCGAAGTTTCTTAAAGAATGAGTGGGAAATTGATAGTACCACTCTAATGCCATTCCACCTAAACATTTGGGGAACATTTTTAGTAATAGCAAGTCGTCATGCGATATGTCATTACATGCTATCCTAAACATGCGAAGATGCTCTATGGGATCTTCGATTCCTTTATATATAGGTAGAACAGGCATGGGAAAATGTTTAGGGTATGGTTGAGCTACAACTATGGGATCCAAAGGTTGACTACAGATCTCTCGATAATTATATGAGGGATGGTAGGGATCTATTTGGTCCATACGTGAAGCCAATTGTTTCACCATAGCTTCCAGATTACTAGTTTGCCCCCCATATTGTTTTGGTAGGGCATTGACATAAGTGTTATGGGCATATGATGGAGGAACATGCAGATTAGATGCCATGTTACTGTTGTGTAAATTATTGGTAGGAAAAGTATTATGGAGGAATTTTGAAGCTGTATTATGTTGTATTCCAGATTGCTGAAAGTTTGTATTTGGCTTAGTTTTAGGTTTCTATTTACTTAAAGCATTTTGCTCAATAGTTTGGTGGAACAAAGTAGTGAAGGGAATTTTATTTTGTGCGGGAGTGATTTTAGGTTGAGTAACAGGTTCCTTAGGAGGTTGGGTAACCTGTTGTTTTGACATGCTTTGGGCTATAGTAACCATATCCGTAGTGGATGGTCCACCCTTGTCACTTTCTTGATCAATGAAAGACAAGGGATTAGTCTGCATATTGCACATATATTCCATGCCTGCTTGAGTTTTACTAATTTGCCCTTTATCAAGGCGAATTGCCACATTAAGGTCATCAATGTTTTCCATGAGAAATCTCTTGAAATGCTCTGCATTGTCAAAGGCAATAGTTCCATTTGGAGCTACTCTAGGGGATGAGGGTCCATCCTCTTTAACATTTGCTTCTTGTTCTTTATCTTCCCCTAATTCTTCATCTGATTGACCTAGAGTTTCTCCTTCCGGATTTGTTTCTCCAAGAAGGACATTTGGGTTTTCAGTTGTATCTTGTAACCAATCTTCTCCTTCCCCTAAAGTTTCTTTACCATTCCTAAGTTTAGGCATGGTGCTAAGTTTTGATTTCAGCAAATATATATATTTATATATATATATATATATATATGCAACAAATTAAGAGGTATATATTTACTATATACCTACTATAATATTTGAAATTGAAATGTTTAAGTTTTTGCTAAGTTTTTTGATTTTTTTAGTTTTTCTTTAATTTTTTGAAATAATACAATAAAGACAGCAAATAAAACAATAGATGCACGCAATAATAAGACTGAAAGTAAATGAGCTAGTTTTCTATGAATAAATTATGAATATCATTAATAGGTTCGAGTTGTTCAGGGGTCATGAAATGTTCTTCTTCAAATTGAAAGTTTTCTTTTAAGAATTTGATGAAAAGGGCTATGGTAATATTATCTGTCTCAGATGCTGGTTGATAGAAGTAAAGCTCGTGGCAATACTCTCGATATAACACAGCACGAGGAACTCTATTCCATCTTTCCCTATCTATAAGAACAACCTCTTGGTCTTCTACAAGGCCTAGGAATTTGTGCACAATGGCTATGTTCTCGAGGTATTCCTCGAAGGTGAATAATTTTGAAGATACTAAAGCTCTCCTATAGGCTAACCATCTATGGGAGGCTCTCTGAAGTTCATGATAAAAAAATAATTGATGAGGATCCAGGATTCTATCCAAGACTAGCCTCTTAATCTGTTTAAGTTGTGTGGACCTACATGAGATGATACTAAGTCTCCTATCAAGTTCGTCCCACAAGGATTGATTTCTACTCATTTCAGGGATACTAAGGACAGAATTAACTTCTATAGCTGCCAATTGATTTTCTACGTTTATAGTAACTGCTAACCTCTTTTTAGGAGCTACCATCTAAACATGACTTTAAAACTTAAATGTTTTAAAATGCATCTAATTTTTAGTTGTTCTAATTTTTTTATTTTTGTTTTTGTTTTTGTTTTCAAAAGGTTATGATGCATTCACGTCGGGTTCACCAAAATGTATCGCTCCAAATTTTTCGCATCCCTACCTTCAGGCTATAGGATCCACGCCCGGAAGGAGGATGGGAAAAGGATGTCGTGATACCTCGGACTGAGAGGACTTTGCGAAGGTCCCGCCTCTCAAGGGAGGTGTATTTTGGTGATTTTTTGACGGATGGTGGGTTCACCAGGAAACATTTAGCGGCAGTTTCCATGCCTAGGTTTTGGAATGTGTTTTGATGAGTTCATTTTAACCTTAAGCATTCATATCCTAGGTTTGGCTGAATGAATCTAAATTAAAACTACATGAAAATGCAACTTTCATGAATACAACAAATAGATTTGAAAGCATAAAATAGAGAATTTTATAGAATGACAATGAAAAATACCTGATCCGGATGTCTGCAGAAGATTCTAACATTTGAAGCAGTCTGGATCACCTGTAATCTAACAGAATCATCTATAATCTGACAGAATCATCTGAGACTGACAGATTTGTCCGAGATCTGATGAATTCGTTAGACGAATTCGCCAGAGACCTGCAAGACAGAAAATAGATGCAAAATACAAGAAATTCTATTGTGCTAACAGAGGCAAATTACACCAAATACCAATATGAATACTAAACAATATTTAAGAACATAATTTAAAGCCAATTAATGTACTTTAATAGAAAATCATGAACTTAGCATGCAATCTAAGCTAAATGGGTGAACTCCAAATGCAAAATAACATAAAAACTGAATAAATAATATAATTTACAGAATAAAATGACAGAAACAGAGTTGAGAAAAGAAAACTCCAGGCACTGATTGCCTCGATGTGGACTGTAGTCAAGATCGTCTCGCATTTGACGGGATCGCCTCCGATCTGAACAGGTTCATCGACGATGATGGATGCTGGCTCCGGCTGAAAAACAATGATGTACCTACAATAAAATCAATGTGGAACTAGTGCAAATGCAATATTAGGATGTTTTAATGTAGAGGGATTCAGTTTGCAGATAATTTCAGCCAGGGGTTGGGGAGGGAAAATCTTAGAGATTAAATAGTCTTAGAGGGAGTAGGTAGGAGGTTGGATATCATCCCAATTTGGGAGATCTCCAATGGGGGAGGGTCCCAACGGTGCAGACACGCTTCTGCCCAGATTGGAGACCCGTTGGAATAGATTCCAACTATGCAAATTTAGTTTTTGAAATCATCAAATCTGGGGCGATATCGTATGATCGACGACGATATCGTCAAACGGTCAAAAAAACCTCTAAAATTGGCACGAAAAAGGGGGAAACGGAATACCCGGCGATTAACGGGCGGTTTGGGAGGTTAAATTTGATTTTAAAATTATTTACTAAGGTGAATGTAATTTTTATAATTTTACTGCGCCAATTTTAGGGTGCTACAGGTCCAAAAGAGAGGATTCAAAAAATAGGTACATATCAAAGGAATAACATTGTCAAATGTTATAAGTGCAATAATGGACATATAGCCAGATGGTGTAGATCAAAAGTTCCAAGGTATAGGTTCAAGGCTATGAACAAGAACAAGAATAATGGCAGGAACAGGAATAATGACAGGAATAGGAATAATGACTTGGACAAAAACAAGGATGAGAACATGAACATGAATAGGATTTTGAACAGGAACAAGAACAAGAATATGAACAAGAATAGGAACATGAACATGGACAAGGATATCAAGAAAAATCATGGAAATGTAGCTATGGACACTAATGATGATTAGTGCCTAATGGGAGTTTTACTACCACCCCAGAATTAATCACCTCAACAAGAGGTTGGGGAGGGGCTAAACTAAGAGGCTCATTCTTAGCCCTGAGCCCCAAAGGTGACCCTTTGACATTGATGACAAAGAGGGAGATATTTGAGTAAGGGGGAGAGCCTTGAGTCAGGGGTAGCGAAGCTTTAGAGGATGGTTTTCAGTTGGTTTTAGTTTTGACAGTTGGTAGTGGTTTCAGTAATGGTTTACCATCAATGACAAAGGGGGATATTATTGGCAATTTTGGGTATGTTGCCTAGCTTCATGTTTGAGAGTTGTCATTTATGTCAAAAGGAGTTTGTGTTGATGTCAAAAGGAATTTTTGTTGATGTCAAAAAGAGTTTGGTGCCAAAAAGATCTTGAAAGTTCCATGATGTTTGTTTAAGGGTTTTTATTAAAACCATGGTGACAAGGCTAAAGGTTTTTCTTAAAACCATCTGGACTCATTAAGGCTATTTATTAAAACCATCTTGGCTTAATTAAAAGGTTTTGCTCCTTGAAAAAACCTTAAAAGTCGATTTTTATTATTAAAAAATAAATTAACTCAAACCTTTGAAAAGGTTTTAAGTTAAGTTTATTATTAATAAAATAATAATTATTAATTTAATAATTATTATTGAAAGGGTTTCTAAACCTTTAGCGGTGCTCATGTAAAAGACTTACCTCACCGACGTCAACTTGCAAGGGATGAAAAATGCAATGTTTGAAAGGAGTGCCGACGTCAATTTGCATGGGATGAAAGACTATTAAAGGGTATTAATTCCTAAGTTTCAATGCACTCCCATTTGCACGATTACCTTCGAATTCATATTGCTCTATGACCTTCGATTTCATATTGCTCTATGATTTTTGAGTTCCGTATTGCTCTGTGTTTAAGTTTCAATTTTATACGTCTGTGAGGAAGATAAATATGTTTGTCTTTAATCTCTATGAGCAAAGTGAAGGTAAAACGATGAGTGGTGCTTGAGAGTTTTTTTGGGAATTTGTGCTCCAACGATGGAGGCAGTGGAGCGAAGGTGCTTGTTAAGCAGAGGTGCCAAGTTCGATTCACGATAGGAGTGTTTCAATTTTTTCTTGGTCACGGTTATTGTATACATGGTATGGCGGTTTCTTTGGGCCACAAATTTTGAGGAGGAAGCACTTTGGCACTTATGTTGGTGTCTCCATGCTTCTCCTAAGGTTGGACAATTGATTTTTGTCCAAGGTAGATATTTTTTTGATAATGTGGAATATTTGATTTGACTTGGCAAATTATTGTTGGTAATTGGATGGAGGTATAAGGTTAAATAGAAATATTTCTTTGACATTGTTATTATTGATGCTTAATGTTTATGTGGTAAATGCATTTAGAAGTAAATGTATTTTAGGAGTTATAAGTGTTTAAGGAATAATTGTTCTTAATGTCATATTGGGGTTAGAAAGCCTTTGGAGTTATTAAGTGGATATTCTATTGTAATTATTTTTGAGGTTGAAGTTATTTTGTGAGATATTAAATAGGAGTTATAAGGTGTAAAGGAATATAGTTGATATGTATATTTGTGAGTTTTGATTATTGATGAGTTGTACTGATAAGGTGTTATTAGGACCCTTATCATTGTGCATTATTCCATTGTTGCTAACTCTAATTTGTGGCAAATTGAGAGTTAGTGTTGTGACAGATTTTGAGTTCTCCTTCTTCATAAAAGTAAAGGTATGGGCACATTCTTCCATTGATATTATTGATTAATGGTTTTTTCAAAAAAAAATTGGAGTAAAAAGGATTAAATTAAGTTTCCTTATTTGGAGTGGATCTTATTTTATGAAAGTGGGAGTATTTATTATGCATTATAATATCATGATGAGTTTATGAGTTATTGCATAATTCTGGTTTATGAGAGTGGAAGGATTTGAAGTTTGCTTTAGGTTTTTTGAGTGAGAAGCTTATGCCATTGATATAAGTTGTTGAAACCCTAATTGAGTTGTTTGGTAGTTGAGAGTTTGGTTTTGAGATTGCTTCCATTGATATTGAGTTGATCAAGCTATGATTTACTTGATACATGAGTTGGGCTTGCTCCTTTGAGATTTAATTTTATCAAGTTATACTTTGCTTGATAAACTTTGTTGTGTGGTTAAGTTGAGGATTCCCATTTGGGAGAAGTTGGAAATATCTTGAACCCCTTTTTTATGCTTAGAGAGATATTGCTTTAAGTTCTTAAAAACTAACTTGGTTAGGTTCTGATAGCAATTTATGGTTCTATGTTGGATGAGTTTACTCCTTGATATTGCATTATTGACAATTTTTGGGTCATGGTTCAAGATCTTGTGAAAGTATACTACTTCTATCCTTATTATAATTTGAGAAAGAGTTTGTTTTTGAGTTGAAGGATAGAACATATTGAGTCTCTAAAAATTATTTTTATGCTCCTATGAGATTGATTTGAGTTGAGATTGAAAGTTGAAGGATAGAACATATTGAGTATCTAACAATTCTCTTTATGCTTCTATGAGATTGATTTGAGTTGAGATTGATATTTGAAGGATAGAACATATTGAGTCTCTAACAATTCTCTTTATGCTTCTATGAGATTTATTTGAGTTGAGATTGAAAGTTGAAGGATAGAACATATTGAGTCTCTAACAATTCTCTTTATGCTTATATGAGATTGATTTGATATGATTGGATGAAACACATTGGGTCTCTAACAATTCTCTTTGTGTGTTCAAATTGGGCAAGTTTCTTGGTAAAATTGCTTGAGTTGATTTGGGCAAGTTCTTGGTGAGCTTAATAGGACAAATTTGGACAGGTTCTTGTGGAGAACTTGTGTACTGATTTGGACAAGTTCTTGTTGAAGAACATGTGGATAAATTTGATGAAGTCTTGGTGAAGACTTGTGAGCAGTTGTGATTGATTTGTTCAAGCTTTTGGCTTAAGCTTGGGATAGATCTGACAGATATTTGAGAGTATATTTGTGTTGGACCAAAGGAATGAGTTTGGTGTAGATTTGTGATAGATTTTGAGAGGACTTGTGCTGGACCGACTGACTATGTTTAGTATAGGTTTTGATGAGCAGTTGTGGAGGTGATCAATGAGGATAGAAGTCTCTAGATCCAAAACAAGGAGGACAAGACATCTTCTATGGAAAGGAGTTCCACCTACTAGCGATAGAAGAGGAAGTGATATTCTAAAGTATCATTTCTAGATCTTTGGGGGATAGGAAATCTCCTTTTGGCAAGAGGCTCATAAATACTTCTTTGGGAGATAGGACATCTCCTTTGGGTAGGAGTCCCATAAATATTTTATTAGGAGAAGGATTGTCCTTTGGATAGGAAGTCCATAAATATTGTAATTGGGAAGGATTCCTAAAGGATTTGATTGAGAAAATTTAGTGAAATATTTTCTCTGTGGAGTAGCCCACCTTGGGTGAACCACGTTATATTGGTATCTCAATTGTGTGATGACTTGTACACTGGTTTTATTACTGCTTTTATTTTGCTATTAGTTCATTGCATTTCTTTCTTAAGTAAAAGGAAAAAGTTAAAAATTGGTCTTATATTGTTCACCCCCCTCAGTATAAGCTTGTCTTCTTCAGTAATTATGAGTGTGGCAGATTTGTGATACCAACTACTTGTCAAACAAAAGGTATGGGTAAATTCATTTTTGGTTGAGTTTATTGATTTTTGTCTTGAAAATTAAGTTTGGAGTGAAAAGGATTTGATTAGGGTTTCATTTTCTAAAGTGGTTGAGTTAATGCTTCAAGGTTTTTTGAATTAAGATTTGTGATTAAAAACCTTGTCTTATTAGCATTGTTGTTGAAGCCATTGGTTATGTGAAGAACCTGAGTTAGGTTTGAAAAGAACATGAGTATCATTGTTATATGAAGAATGTTTTATGAGATTTTTTTAAATGAGTTGTTATATGGTTGTTTTTTATTTTTATTTTTATTTTATTTTGTAATTTTTTAGGTTTTGGTTGTGTTTATTTTTTGGGATATGTCTTTGTAGTGTTCTGTTGTTTTTGTCTTGTTTGTGTTTTGTTATGTGGTTCTTGTGTTTTTCTATGTGGTTTGTGTTGTGGTTTATTTTATCTTATTGTGCGTGTTTGGTTGTGATTTTGTTTTTGACACACTCAAGGAGCATGTGTGTTATTTTATTTTATTATTTTTGTTGTTATTTACTTATTTTTAATTTGGTTTTGTGTGTTTGTTTGCTCCTTGAGTATGTCAAAGGTGGTAAGCCAGGTCCGAGTCCTGGGAATTTTTGGTGGAATGGATACCCCTGTCTCCTTGGGTCTTACTCGAAAGTAGCATCCCTTTTGGGATGTTTTCCACACAAAAAAAAAGACTTGAGTTTGAAAAGAACATGAGTATCATTGTTATGTGAGATTTGTTGTTGAGCATTGTTGGAAATATTTTGAGTTGGTGTTTACATGCTTGGACTAGGGTTTGAAAGAAAGAGTTGTTTCTTGAAGATATTGGTTGAGTAGAGTTGATTAAGCCTAGTCAAGTGGATGTATGAAGTGATTGATCAAGTTCCATAAAAAAAACTATACTATATTCTAATTTGAGTTGAGATTGAGTTTTGAGAATAAAACATATTGAGTCTCTAACAATTCTCTTTATGCTTATATGAGATTGATTTCAGTTGAGAATGTGATTGAGTATTGATTATAGAACATATTGAGCCACTAAAAATTTTCTTTATGTTTCTATGAGATTGAAAAAATTTTGTGTGGACTTATAGAGTAGATTTTAGGTAAGTCTTTGAGAAGACTTGTGGACTCATTTTTTGTGAGCTTTTGTGGAAGATTACAATACAGATTTGAACAAGTCCTAGAGATGACTTATTGAGAATATTTGGATACGTTCTATGTGGACCTATTGAGCATATTTGATCAGGTTCTGAGTGGACCTATTGAGCAAAGTTGTGCAGGTTTTGAGTGGATTTGTTGAGCAGATTTGGGTAGGTTTTGAGTGGAACTATTGAGCAAATTTGTTCTAGACTGACTGGACTATGTTTAGTATAGAATTGAGATAGATCTTTAGAGGTGATAGAGTAGATATAATAGTATTCTCTAGTGTATATAGATCCATAAACTAGGGAAGTGAGGATAGGTCTTCTGAGTGGGGATAATATTCTTCAGTGGAGAGAGATCCACAAGCTAGAGCAATGGAGGCAATAGTCTTCTAAAGGATCACCAACTAGAGCAGAGGAGAAGGAGTTCTCCTGTGGATAGATATCCATAAACCATATTTAGGGGATCAACATCTCCTTTGGATAAAGATCCATAAAAATTGTAATTGGGAAGGATTCCCAAAATATTATTTGAGAAATATTTAGAAGAAATATTTTCTCCGTGGAGGTAGCCATATTTGGGTGAACCATGTAAAAATGATGTCTCTCATGTATGTGATGCTTTATGTGATTTTTAATATTTTATTAATACTGATTCTACTATTTGGATTAAAAAGCAAAAAGTTTTACTGTATACTGTTCACCCCCCTCTCAGTATAAGAATATGTTCTTCAATTGGTATCAGAGCAGGTCTCTCTGTGAAAAGACTAAAAACTTGGAGGATGATCCTTCGGTATCACACATAACTTTTGAAAGTGAAGAAGAGACTATGTTTGATATAAAAGAAGAATTATTTTCTACTCTCAAAAAATTGGAAACACCTAGAGAAAAGAATTCAAGATTGAAAGAGAAAGTTCAAGAAGATGAAGAAGAAAGGATGGAACTTATATAGAGTCTCATAGAACTCAAGATTAAGGTGGAATAAGAAAATAATATTGAGGAAAATATGATAGATCTATTGATAGTGAAGGAAACATAATGTGAAATATTGAAAGCAAAAATTATTCTCCCAAGGAATAAAGTGGAAAGGACCAAGGTACTACAAGATACAAAATATGAGAAGCAGAAAGAGGAATCAAGTCTCCAAAAGGCAAAAACTTTAAACAAGTAAAAACAAGTAA
Organism: Wollemia nobilis; assembly: GCA_028583015.1. Classification (NCBI taxonomy): domain Eukaryota; kingdom Viridiplantae; phylum Streptophyta; class Pinopsida; order Araucariales; family Araucariaceae; genus Wollemia; species Wollemia nobilis. The sequence goes on from JAQPPZ010001423.1 coordinate 6,761,954, forward strand.
AGGACATCAGAAAGGAAGAAAACAAAGGAGAACCCTAGATAAGAGTCAATCACAAGAGAAAGATAACTTCTCCATAAATTTTAAGACATCCAAACAAGTTACATAATATCTTCCATGGGCATTGTTTTTCTTGCAATAAATATGGTCATAGAGATGCACATTGTATTCATTATACAAGATACAATAGAAATTTCAATTCCTTTGCACCTCTCATGGATGATGATGTCATATGTTACAAATTCAATGGGCACAAGGCTAGATGGTGTAAAATGATATCTCTTGAGTCTAGAAAAATAATTCCAACAACTAGGAAGCATGAAAGAAATCATGTTAGGGCTAGATCAATGTTAGTACAAACAACCCTTCATGCTCAAGATAAAGAAGAACAATGGTATATTGATAGTGGTTTCTCTAGTCACATGACAAGAGACAAAGATAAATTCATTGTACTAAAAGAAACAAATAGAGGATCAGTAAGTTTTGGTGATAATAGATCAACAAATATTGTTGGGAGAGGAACTCTAAGTCTAGAAAATGGAAAAACAAAAGCAAATAATGTTTTATATTTCAAAGGGTTAAAACACAATATACTGAGTATAATTCAACTTTGTGATCAAGGATACATGGTAACCTTCCATCCAGATAGATGTGAGATAAGGAAAATAGAAATTGGAAGAATCATTGCAAATGCAAGAAGGACCCCAAACAACTTATACATGCTTAATGAGATAAAATGGGAAAAGTGTTTTTCTATCACAAGAAGATGAGAGCTGGTTGTGGTATAGAATATTGGGTCATTTAAATTTTGAAAACATAGTTAGTATAAGAAATAAACAGGCAGTTAGATATTTACCTAAAATAAGAAGACCTCAAAACATAATTTGTACACACTGTCAACATGGAAAGCAAACTAGGACAACTTTTAAACCAAAAGGCTATATGTCATTTGAGCCTTTGAGTCTAATACATACTTATTTATGTGGTCCTACCAAAACACAAAGTATTCATGGTGAGAGTTACTTCATGTTATTTTTAGATGATTATTCCATAATGGTTTGGGTAACTTTTCTAAAATAGATGTCAGAGGCCTTTTAAAGATTTAAAGCATTCAAGAAATAAGTTGAAAATGAAACATGCAAAAGGATTAAGTTTCTACGATCCTAAATAGGAGGAGAATTTACTTCAAATGAATTTGTAGGATTTTGTGAACAAAATGGGATCAAGAGAGAATACTCAGCAGCAAGAACTTCTCAACAAAATGGAATAGTTGAAAGGAAGAACGGGACTATTGAAAACATGGCTAGAGCTATGTTAAATGAATATAAGTTATCATATGGTTTTTGGAAAGAAGCAATATCCACAACTGTATACATAATTACTAGGGCTCAATTAATGGTCATCACAAGACTCCATATGAGTTTTGGAAAGGAAGACCTGCTACTATAAAAAATTTCAGAATATTTGGAATCAAATGTTACATAAGACCAGAAGATCAAAACTTGGGCAATTTTGATCCAAGATGTGATGAGGGAATTTTTCTTGGTTATTCCACAAAGAGTAAATCCTACAGATGTTTCAACAAAAGAACATGCACTATGGTGGAAAGTATGAATGTAACAATTGACAAGAAGATAGATTCCAGAGAACTAGTTTAGCAAACTGTGTACCAAGAAGATGGATGTTGTCAAGAAGAATTTTGTGAGGAATCATAAAAATATGAAGAAGAAAAACAAAGGCTTCTTCCTAACACTCCTTCCAGGTATGTACAGAAACACCATCCAAAATATCTGATCATCGAGAATCCAAATGAAAGATAAACAAAGAGAAGAATAATAAAACCATATTAACAAACAAATTTTTCTTTTCTATCTAAGATTGAGCCAAAGGACTTCACTCAGGATAGTGAGGATGAATTTTGGGTTAAATAAATGAATGAGGAGTTGGATCAGATAGAGAAGAGCAAAATTTAGAAACTTGTTCCATGACCAAAGGACAAAAATGTGACTGGCACAAAATGGGTATTTAGAAATAAGTTGAATGAGGATGAACAAGTGGTCAGAAATAAAGCAAGGTCAATATGCAAAGGTTATGCACAAGTAGAAGGAATTGAATTTCATGAAACCTTTGCTCCAATTGCATGACTTGAAGCTATAAGTATGTTTTTATTTTTCTCAAGTTTCAAGAACTTCAAGGTATATCAGATGGATGTCAAGTCAGCATTTCTAAACAGGGTTCTAGAAGAAGAGGTCTATATTGAACAACTAGAGGGATTCATACTAACAGATACACTAGATTAGATATGCAGATTGAAAATGATATTGTATGGTTTAAAGGAGGCTCCTAGAGCATGGTACTTAAGATTGGATAAGTATCTTTAGGAATAGAAATTCAGGAAAGGAATAGCAAATAGTAATTTGTATATCAAAAATGAAGGAAATAATCTTCTAATAGTGGTTGTTTATGTTTATGACATAGTTTTTGGAGGAAAAAATGATAAGATGTGCAAAGAATTTTATAAGAATATGCAAAATGAATTTGATATGTCTATGCTTGGTGAATTATCCTTCTTTCTTGGACTTCATATTTCATAATTAGAAAGGGGAGTTTTTCTATCTCAAGCCAAGTACATCAAGGAAATGTTGAATAAATTCAGGTTAGAAGATTGCAAACTAGTAAGTACTCATATGGTCACCGGATGCAAGTTAAGTAAGGATGATGAATCTCCAGAGGAAGATTAAAGATTATACAGATCTATGATTGGTATATGTTGAGTGGTATTTTCACCCGGTTGTGAAAACACACTCTTCGATAGGATTCGAGTCCCAAATCCTCTGCTTGCAAAGAAATTAAACAAGTAACTTCTCCAAGGTCTCCGCTTATGTTAGCATTTTGCACCAATAATGTTGTTCAATTTGAATGCTCGGAATACCTTAGTGGTTGCAAGTAACTGTTAACAAGGGGCACTATGGTTTATTTTACTCTGAAATTGCAATGGACTCAAAGTGAATTAATCTTAATGATGAATCTATTTTCGATTTCAAACTTTGGTAGATTTTCAATTGTTTATTTGAATGACGGTAATTAAAAATGCAAAAAAAATAAAGAATTGAGAATAAAAATGCAAAGAGAATGAACTAAACTACATTCAGAGTGCTACGATCCTATTTTGACAAAACCGAAGATAATGAGGTTTTCTGCATACAACCTAACCTATTGAACCTGCAAAACTCGCACAATCTAGATAAGCTAGGTGCTAGTTTCTGGGGTCTTAACTATGGTTTTCAGATTTAGACATTCGCATGAAGCAACCAAGAGAACTTGCATTAAACTTCACCTATAAGCCTAAAAATCTGAAAGGGGAAAGATAAACATTCAATTTTGCATGCAAAAAATAACTCCTTCTTTCTTGCCAATGAGATGCAACTCTCTGTAATTCTGTATTAAAAGGAATGTTTCAGTTTACAATGACAGAATGTTTCCAGTTTTGACAAAACCAGAACAAGTGGAGGAAAACGCTCCAAAAGTAGGCCCAGAATGGCTTATTGCCTTTGGCTCTGCAACTCTGCTCGTAGCGGTTTCCAACCCCTATACCAATCTGTGCTTCTACTCTTATACTTTCTGGCAATGCCCTCTGTTTTGCCCTATGATGCTTCGTTTCATCTCCCAAGATCGCTTCGTTTCATCTTCCCCGCCTCTTTGCATTATTTTAGCTTCTGCTCGAGCATCGAAACGTTTGATCTTCTTGCTAATTGTAACCATTCTGTAACCCTTACACCTTTATGCCACGTGTTCAATGCTTCCCTGCATGTTCTGTAATGGCCCGCTGTGAATCGTGACAAAAAAATCATGTCGCTTTGCTCCTCTACCTGTATCACAAAAATGAGACATGTCATGATATCGTGACATTTTTGTATGTAGCCTTATTCATCTTCATGCATCACAAAAATAAGACATGTCACGAAATCGTGACATTTTTTTGCCCATAGCTTTATTCATCTTCAAGCACCATGAAAATGAGACATGTCACGAAATCGTGACGTTTTTCTCATTAGAGCCGCATGGATGCAACATGTCACGAAATCATGACATTTTTCTCCTTTGCTGTGTTTTGTCGCACTTAACTGCAAAAATGTGACATGTCATGAAATCATGACAATTTTTCATTCCATACCATTTGCCTGCTTTTTGTCATGAAATCGTGATGCTTTTCTCTTTCGGGCTATCTCGCTGCTTTCTATCGTGAAATCGTGACACTTTTTCATTCCGTACCACTTGGCTACTTTTTATCGCGAAATCGTGACACTTTTATCTTTCGAGCTTTCTCGCTATTTTCTGTCATGAAATCATGACACTTTTCCATTTCGTACCACTTGGCTGCTTTCTATCATGAAATCATGACACTTTTTCATTTCAGGCTGTCTCATTGCTTTCTATCATGAAATCATGACACTTTTTTATTTCATACCACTTCGCTGCTCCAGGTCATGAAAACGTGAGATGTCATGATATCGTGACATTTTTCATCCTTTGCCCTTCATCTTGCCTTCAAGTCACGAAATGGTGACATGTCACGATATCACGACAACTTTCGCATTGACTCTTCTATTGCTGCCTTCGACCGTGATTTCATGACATGTCGTGATATCGTGACATTTTGAGTCTTCAACTTGGTTCTTTGTCTTACATCACGATTTCACGACACGTCATGAAATCATGACAATTTTCCATTCTGCTGCATTTTTCTTGTTTGAGCCATGAAAACATGACATGTCGTGATATCGTGACACTTTCTTTTTCTTAGCCACCATGTCGCGATATCGTGACCTTTTCTTTTTCTTAGCAGCACCATGTCGCGATATCATGACCTTTTCTTTTTCTTAGCCATGATAGAGCAATGCATCGCGATATCGCTACACCTTTTCATTCTGACGTACTTTGCTATTCTGAGCCACAAAAACATGACACGTCGCGATATCGCGACAACTTTTCATTTCTAGCCGCGATGGAGCAACATGTCGCGATATCGCGACACTTTTTCTTTTTGTGATACTTTGCTCTTCCTTTGATTTTTTAGCATCTGGACCACTGAGATCTTCTTTGAAAGCATGCAAAAAATGTGGGTCCCCAATTTTGGGGTGTGTTGTGGATCAGCCACAACAAATGGTGACTCTACTGTCAAATGCTCCTGAGCATTTTGGTGAGAACCCAACCTAGAAGTATACAAACTCGAAAATAGGCATTAGCACATAAGAAATATAAATAAATGCCAATAGATCAGAAATACATGAATCATCAGAATCATTAAGTATCAGCTCGATGTGTGCAATGTGTTTCATTCCCTACCGTTTGAAATTGATCAACATTCCATCGTCAGTTTTACATGAATGCATATGTGAGATTGTGAATGATTTGTGTAACCTAATAAATATGCTTAGAGATTTTGCTTTTATAAAGGCATAGACCTTCTAGTATCATACACAAACATTCAAGATTATCAAACCCTCTTAGGATCAACTATATGTATAATGAATTGCTTTATTAGATCCCAAAGTTGGTTATGAGTCACTACTATCTTGAACCCATGTGCAAGTGAAAGTGAAATCGAGCTTTGGGAAATCGGACTCCCAACCTAATCGAGATGGGAGTTTAACCCTATCCTTACTACTCTAATTTGGAATTCATTACCTCACTTTGAGCAAAATAATTTAACCAATTATGGAAGAAATGGTCATGCTAGTCTAACCCTTTGAACAGTCAATGGTCTTGTTTTTAGACAAGACATGCTGCCATGCATGGGCATACTTAACCCCATAATCCATGATTTAGCTTCATTTCTTTGGACCTTGGGGATGACTACCCATCCTTTGCAGAGGACATGTAGTACGATCCTTCCAATCCAATATAAAGATGAAATGGGAAATATTTAGTTTTATTTCTTGGACCTTGGGGATGACTACCCATCCTTTGCAGAGGACATGTAGTACGATCCTTCCAATCCAAGATTTATGATGAAATGAGACATAGGAGCTTTGGGGAATCAGATTCTCAACCTAGGTGAGATGAGAATTTATGCCCTATCCTTACTACTCCATGTAGGTCAAATCAAAGCTTTGGGGAGTTGGATCCTCAACCTAAGTTTGATGAGGATTTAACCCTATCCTTACTACTCTGATTTTAGGCTTTAAGCTTTATGGAAGTGGTCAAAACCACTGTTTTAAGGATCATGTTGCATAATAGGATAGACATGAAATACTTCTTTCGCTCGACCTTTTCTTCCAAGCAAGGTTTTGATCATTTTGCTCAAGATCCTTTTTAATGTGTATAAAATGTGCTTGGTTCTAGATATCTCGAGGCTCAGTTCCCAACCTTAGGATTTTCTTCTTATTTATGTTATAGCATAACCCTAAGAGGATTTGACACACTTTAATGATTTGTATCTGAAATGCATATGCAACTAAGATGGCATGTATATGCAAAGTGAGATGTAATATGAATGCATTGTCCTTTGAATTGCAGATGGAATATTGCCATATAAAACTGACTACTTCATGCATCACAAGTTTCAAACGATACTATTAAACTGTTTGTATTTCTTGCGGAGCTTTCTACAACATAATTCCAATGTTCCATATTTCCCTGATCTAGAACATAAGTTAGCATCTCAAGACAACTTTTTCATCATTTTTTTTTTTTATATAGACAAACAAACATGTCAAATAAACACACAACTTAAATAATAAAAACTTGAAAATTCATACCAAAACAGAAAGATATAATCCCAATATCCTACGACTTAGGGGCTAAAATAGTGCTTTAAAACATGCCCATTAACTGGTAACGTCAGATCCTTCCCGTCTAAAGTTTTTAATCTGAAGGTATTTTTTCCTAGGATTTTTGAAATCTGATAAGGGCCTAACCAAAGACAATCAAACTTTTGGTGATTTCCCTTCTCTTCATGTCTTTTATCCCACATTAAGACCAAGTCTGCTATCCTAAAAGATTTAATTTTGGCCCTTCTGTCAAACCATATTTTAACAACCTCTTGGTGTTTATTTATGTGAATCATGGCTTCCTCCCTTTTTTCATCAAGGTGCAATAAATGACTTAATCTGGCTTCAACTTGGTTATCTGTCCCCAAGTATTCTTGCATGAAATGCAAGGTTTGCAACTTCAAGTTTGTAGGAAATATCGGGTCTTGTCCATAGACCAAATGATAGGGGGTATTCCCTATTGATTCTTTTACTTTGGTCCTATCTGCCCAAAGAGCAAACTTTAACTAGCTGTGCCAATCTCGAGGGTTCTTTTCCAATAATCTCTTAATGATATTCAACAAATTTTTGTTTGAAGATTCGGCCAAACCATTTCCTTGAGGGTAATAATTAGATGCAAATTTTAAACTCACTTTATTGTCGTATGCCCAATCTACAAATTGCGTGGAAACAAAAGCTTTACCATTATCACTAACGATAGAATCGGGCATTTCGAATCTTGTTATGATGTGATCCTCAAGGAATCTTATTACAACATCTATAGTGGCATGTTTTGTAGGAACTGCTTCTGTCCACCTTGTACAATAATATGTAGTTGTTAGTATGAATTTATGGGAATCAGAAGAATTTGGGTTAATAACCCCAATGAAATCTAATCCCCATTGTGCAAATGGTCTCATCTCAACTACAGGTTGTAATGGCATGGCTGCATTTCTTTCTCTGTTGGCAGCTACTTGAAAAATGTGGCAAGATCGTACATGAGCATGTGCATCTTTAAAAATGTGGGGCCAATAGTATCCTGCTCTTAGGATTTGATGCGCTGTAGCATTTGCCGCACCATGACCAGTTCCATATTTCCCATGAAATTCCTGTAGAACCTTGGCAGCTTCTTCTTTATTCAGGCATCTCAAGTAGATCCCCTCATGATTTTTCCTGTACAGAACACCATATTTAATCAGATAATTAATAGATTTAAGTCTTAAAGCCCTTCTTTGAGTGGAATTCAAATTAGATGGGCACTTACCATTTAATAGAAAGTGTACAATGTCAACATACCGGTCATCTTTAGAAATGTATTCTGCATTTGAATATTGGCATGTCATTTGTGGATTATTCTCAGCAATCATCTTCACAAGTCCCCGTCCTCAAACTAGTTTCATGGGTTGGATTTCAAGATCAAATTCTTGGATGGTAGAAATCCATTTACCTCTTTTCTCGCCTAGCTCATTCTGTAAAAACATAGTTTTGATAGCAGGGTCAGGCACAATGGCAAAAACTTTGCTGTGCACAATGTAATGTCAAATTTTTTTTACCATTTTAAAGAGTGTGTACATCTGCTTATCGAGGATAGAATACCTCAATTGAGCATCTTTTAAAGGAGCACTTAAAAATGCTATGGGATTTTCTCCACTATCCTCACCTTTCTGGGTCAAGACACTCGCAAAAGAGTGTTCCGATGCAAAAGCATAAATATAGAAAGGTTTGGCATAGTTTGGACTTATGAGGGCAGGGGCTCTAGAAATGGCATCCTTAATGTTCTGAAAGGCCACCCTACTTTCCTCGTTCCATCTGACATCTACATCCTTCTTGAGCATCTTGTTCAAAGGTTTGGCTATCTCAGCGAAGCTTGAAATAAACTTCCTCACAAAATTAATTTGCCCGAAGAAAGATCTCAACTCCTTTTTACTACCCGGGAGAGGCAAGTTTTGGATAGCTTTTATCCTTTCTGGGTCAATGGATATGCCCTCTTTTGAAATGATGTGACCAAGTAGTCTTCCTTCTGTTACTCCAAAGATGCATTTTTTTGGATTTAAAGAAACTCCATGCTCTCTCGCATCTTTGAAGAACCTTTTTCAAATCCTTAACATGGTCTTCTCTTTTCTTTGAAAATACTGGAATATCATCCACATACACAATGATACACTTGCCTATAAGCCCTTTGAATGCATAGTCCATGGCGCGTTGAAATGTTGCACCAGCATTTAACAGTCCAAACGACATTCTTTTGTAGGCAAATGTCCCCCATTTGGTTGTGAAGGTTGTTTTCATCCTGTCATTGGGATGAATAAGAATTTGGTTATATCCAGAATATCCATCAAGAAAAGACATCATTTCAGATCCATTCACTGTTTGTAAAATTTCATCAATGGATGGCAATGGATAGTTATCCTTTTGAGAGGCCTTGTTAAGATTTCAAAAATCTATACATAGCCTAATCTCTCCACTCTTCTTTCTTATTGGAACGAGGTTAGCAACCCAGGTTGAGTGCCTAACAGGAAAAATAATCTTTGCTTCCAATAATCTCTTGACCTCCTTTTCTATTAAGGGCTCCAATAGCGGGTTAACAACTCGTTGTCTTTGTCTAAAAGGCTTGGAGTCCGACTTTAGAGGGATGGTATGTGTAATGACGTCTTGGTTGTATGTTTTCAATTCATTATAATTCCAAGCAATGCAATCCACGTAGTGTTTTAGTGCATGTATTATATTTTCCCTTTCTTCAGCTGTACATGCCTTTGCAATGTACACTTCCCATGGATTGTCTGCACTCCCTAGATTAATTAGATCACATGCATCTTTGGGGAGTGGAACATTTTTTTCTTTTCTGGCCTTGTATCCCATATCGAACATTTTCTCCAATGAAACTATGTCTTTAGGTATTTTGTTGGATTGACATGCGCTTTCACTTTCGTTTTCTGCTTCTTCTTGCCATCTTTGCTCCTCATCAATCACCTGATTTTCAAAAATACCCGAGTTCGTGACAAATTTGAATATGTGTCTGTCATTTTCAAAAACTTGGAAATTCTTGACATTATCAGGTATTGATGGACAAGGAACTAATTCAATGGAGAAATTTTTACACCTTTTTATATCAACTGGATTTAACATGCCCACGGCGACTGCAAGAGAGTCTGCTATGCGATTTCCTTTTCTAGAAATAAGGGCTATATTGAAAGCGTCAAATTCCTCAATGAGGTCCATGACCCTAGTTCTATAAAGGCTCAGTCTCTTATCACGGCATGTATATTGTCCTTTAATCTGCTTGACTACCAGTTCAGAATCTCCCAATACTTTCAAGCATTTAACTTGCTTGCTCAACGCTAGTTGTAAACCAAAGATCAATGCTTCATATTCTGCCATGTTGTTCATGCAAGGAAATTGCAATCTATAGGCAGCCAATAATGATTTACCTCCCGAGAAAGTGAGCTCGACTCCAGCTCCTGCTCCCTATCTGGATTTGGATCCATCAAACCTAAGCAACCATGTGAAATCATTTTCCTCAAGAGAGCTATCGTGAAATGTTTCCCTTTTAGGCTCTTGAATAGCCTCTTCAATATCAAATGCATAAACCCCCAATCTCGGCTCAGAAACTGAACTTCATTTGGCTTATTAAATTCTGTTATGATCTCTTTAAGCCTTGGTTCATTTTCTACCCTGATTTGATTTGCAATTCCTTTCCAGGGTAGCCACATATGTGAGCAATCGGTTGAAAAATAGCCGTTCAAAGTTTTCATCCAATCCCTTGCAAGTAGCATTCCATATCTACTTGGGATATTAACAACCAGAATGTCGACCACTTGTTGGACCCTGGGTTCAGAATTTAGTTGAATTTTGACATCATATAGGGTCCCTACCACATTTACCTCAGATCGGTCCAATTGCAAAACTTTACATTTGGATGAAACAGGTTGTAGACCTAGCATTTGACATATTTCTAAAGGCATGAGATTGCTTGTGGCACCCGTGTCCACCAAAAAATTATGCAAATTCTTACCAACAATTCTCAGAGTCAATAAGAATGGCGGGACATCCCGTATCTCCTTTCGTAAAATCAAATGGGACTCAACTTCCTTTCCCTTCCACACTTGATCAGGTGAGTTTAGAGCCTTTATCAATGCTTCCTTTTGGCCAAGCAATCTGGCCATGTCTAAGAACGAAAGGCTTGATTTGGACTTCTTTAGATCCTCCACTATGTCATAGTTTGGTTTTTCAAATTTGACTGTCTTTTGGGCGTCATTAGACATTTCTCTTCTAAGTGGAGGAGGAGGATTATTATCAGCCTTAGTATCCGGAGGAAGGATAGAGTTATTTGGTGGTGTTGATGATGTTTTAGGGGCTTTAGATTTACTTCTCAAATGATATCCGTGATTCCCCTTTCTAAACTCTCGAAAAGCTTGCACCTCCTATTCCAAAATTTCATCTTCTTCTTCCTCACTCTCACCTTCTTGACGGTATAAAGTTTCCACCACCATAATGTTATCATCTTGATGTTGGGGTGGACCCTCATTTGGCACAAGTTCCAGGTCATCTACTTGGGCTTGGAGACAATGAGTGTATCTAGCGATTTTAGGACAATTCCTCTCATTGTGCTCTTTTGTATTGTGCAATCTGCACCCCTTTTCCCACGCAAAATCGGAAAGATTCAAAAGGGAACTGGATTGACTGGGTCCTTACAGAAGTATCTAGTTGATTGGCAATAGGGGCAGGTACTCCTCCATTGTTTGGCTTTGTGTTCCAATGTCTCCCTCTATTGTTAAAATTTTGATTTGAGTGAGGGGCATGGGACTCATACTTCTATTTTTGAACCATGTCATTACTCAGTTTATGAACTATCTTCTTGAGCTCTTCAACATCCAAATAAATCTCCTTCGGTGGAGCTACATTATTGTTAGTTCCCATTGGGTTTGCATAATTGGTGGGGTCTTGATTTAACATTTGAGTCATATTTTGAGGAATTTGATTCATGTATGGATTTACACTTTGGATCGGAGTTGGATTTGGGAAAGGAACTATAGCCTGAGAATTAACCTGGCCGGTTCCTTGCATAGTCGATTGACTATTTTGCAAAAATGCGGGAACGGGTGGAATGGATGTGATCGGTTGGATCGAAATGGGTGCATAGGCAGGTGTTGGTGGATATGGTTGTTGATATGGGAAAGCATTCATGTTTGGCATTTGCGGTGTCATAATCTGATTTGCCATGGGAGCTTGACCATATGGAGCATATTGTCCCATCATAGGCATCTGGGGAAACCCATAGCCCTGTGGTGTCATTTGCTGCTCGATGGTCATAGCTTCATTGTAGGCTAAGGCGAGCATGGTGACTTGAGGATTTCATCTTGCAAACATCACTGTCATGGGATCCAATGCCCCAAAATATATTTGCAAGGCCACTACGGGATCTATGGCAAAATGCCGAATTGCTCTATTATAGCATTTTTGGAATCTCTGATTAAAGGCTCTAATAGGCTCACCTTGGCCCCTTTTGCATGTAATAAATTGATTGTAGATGGTTGCGGGATCCAAAGGTGACCTAAATTGATTGACAAAGGCATTCTCCATTTGCGTCCATGAAGTGATTGAACCAATAGGCAAGCATATATACCATTCATAGGCTACTGGATCTAGGCTCATGGGAAAAAGTCTGCAAGCCACATCCTCATGTTGGACTTGCAATCTTATCAAAACATCCCTATAGGCCTGGATATGCTCCTCTGTAGTCCTTGGGCCATCTGGTTTATACTTGGGCAAGAATATTTCTATGTTCTTAGGGATTTCATGTATATCCCCTACAATATTCAAAGGGATATTATTAGCTCCATACCAAGGAGCTGCTGGAGGTTGGGCCATTTGACTCAGAATTGATGAGGAAAACCCTACAAGAGTAGTGGAAATGGTACTGATGATAGGTACACTAGTGGCAATTGATACCACCGATGTAGGTCCACTCGATGTTCCTGGAGCAAAAAGATCTTTTGTGACTGGTAGGTTTACAGCTTGCTTGGTTTTATTCTTGGGAGTACAAGTGAGTGTAAGGTCGTGGAATATGGTTTCCCTAGTTGTTTGGGACCTAGTCACGATACGACACGGTGGGTCCAGCCTGCCTGACGAAACTCTCGATATCTCCAAGAAAACCTGCAACACAAAAACAAATGCTGCAGTTTAGCCGTTAATGAGATTCAAGAAATAATTTCGAAATCAAATAAAAAACACATTACTTTTGTATGAAAATAAAAATAAAGTAAACCAATTCGGGCCCTCCTTCTAGCGCCAATCTGTTGAGTGGTATTTTCACCCAGTTGTGAAAACACACTCTTCGATAGGATTCGAGTCCCAAATCCTCTGCTTGCAAAGAAATTAAACAAGTAACTTCTCCAAGGTCTTCGCTTATGTTAGCATTTTGCACCAATAATGCTATTCAATTTGGATGCTAGGAATACCTTAGTGGTTGCAAGCAACTATTAACAAGGGGCACTATGTTTTACTTTACTCTGAAATTGCAATGGACTCAAAGTAAATTAATCTTAATGATGAATCTATTTTTGATTTCTAGCTTTGGTAGATTTTCAGTTGTTTATTTGAATGACGGTAATTAAAAATGCAAAAAAATAAAGAATTGAAAATAAAAATGCAAAGAAAATGAACTAAACTACGTTCAGAGTGCTACGATCCTACTTTGACAAAACCGAAGATAATGAGGTTTTCTGCATACAACCTAACCTATTGAACCTGCAAAACTCGCACAATCCAGATAAGCTAGGTGTTGGTTTCTGGGGTCTTAACTATGGTTTTCAGATTTAGACATTCACATGAAGCAACCAAGAGAACTTGCATTAAACTTCACCTATAAGCCTAAAAATCTGAAAGGGGAAAGATAAACATTCAATTTTGCATGCAAAAAATAACTCCTTCTTTCTTGCCAATGAGATGCAACTCTCTGTAATTCTGTATTAAAAGGAATGTCTCAGTTTACAATGACAGAATATTTCCAGTTTTGAGAAAACCAGAACAAGTGGAGGAAAACGCTCCAAAAATAGGCCCAGAATGGCTTATTGCCTTTAGCTCTGCAACTCTGCCCACAACGGTTTCCAACCCTCGTACCAATCTGTGCTTCTACTCTTATAATTTTTGGTAATGCCCTCTGTTTTGCCCTGTGATGATTTGTTTCATCTCCTAGGTCTCTTCATTTCATCTTCCCACCTCTTTGCATTATTCTAGCTTCTGTTCGAGTGTCAAAACATTTGATCTTCTTGCTAACTGTAACCGTTCTGTAACCCTTACACCTTTATGCCACATGTTGAGCGCTTCCTTGCAAGTTCTGTAATGACCCGCTATGAATCACGATAAAAATAGCATGTCGCTTTGCCCCTCTACCTGTATCACGAAAATGAGACATGTCGCGATATCGCAACATTTTTCCTATATGAAAATGAGACATGTCGTGAAATCATGATGTTTTTATGCTCGCAGCTTTATTCGTCTTCAAGCACCATGAAAATGAGACATGTCACGATATCGTGACGTGTTTCTCCTTAGGTCTGCGTGGGTGCAACCTGTCATGAAATCGTGACGTTTTTCTCCTTCGCTGTGTTTTGTCCCTCTTAACCACAAAAACGTGACATGTCGTGAACTCGTGACGCTTTTTCATTTCGTACCATTTGGCTGCTTTTCGTCGTGAAATCGCGATGCTTTTTGATTTCGTACCACTTAGCTGCTTTCTATCGCAAAATTGTGATGCCTTTCCATTTTGTACCACTTGGTTGCTTTCTTTCGTGAAATCATGATGCTTTTCTCTTTCAGGCTCTCGCTACTTTCTATCGTGAAATCACGATGCTTTTTTGTTCCGTACCACTTCGCTGCTCCAGGTCGTGAAAAACTGACATGTCGCGATATCATGACATTTTTCATCTTTGCCCTTCATCTCGCCTTCAAGTCACGAAATGGCGACATGTCATGATATCGCAACAACTTCTGCATTGACTCTTCTGTTACTGCCTTCGATCGCAATTTCACGACATGTCATGATATCGTGACATTTTGAGTCTTCAACTTGGTTCTTTGTCTTGCACCGTGATTTCACAACACGTCACGAAATCATGACAATTTTCCATTCTACTGCATTTTGCTTGTTTGAGCCACGAAAACGTGACCTATCGCGATATCACGACACTTTCTTTTTCTTAGCAGCACCATGTCGCGATATCATGACCTTTTCTTTTTCTTAGCAGCACCATGTTGCGATATCGCGACCTTTTCTTTTTCTTAGCCGCGATAGAGCAACGCGTCGCGATATCACTACACCTTTTCATTTCGACGTACTTTGCTATTTTGAGCCGCGAAAACATGACACATCACGATATCGCGACAACTTTTCATTTCTATCCGCGACAGAGTAACATGTCACGATATCGCGACACTTCTTATTTTTGTGATATTTTGCTCTTCCTTTGATTTTTTAGCATATGGGCCACTGAGGTCTTCTTTGAAAGCATGCAAAAAAAGTGGGTCCCTAATTTTGGGGTGTGTTGTGGATCAGCCACAACAAGTATCTTATTATATATTACAGCTACAAGACCAGATATAGTACAATTAGTGGGATTAGTGGTAATGTTTCGAGCAACACCTAAGGAAACACATGTGGCATTAGTAAAAAGAATTTTCAAGTATCTAAAAGGGACTATGGATTTTGGGCTTTGGTATCCCAAAAGTGATAGTTTCACATTAAAAACATATACAGATGCAGATTGGACCAGCAACATTGATGACAAAAAAAGTACAAGTGGAGGAGCATTCGTTCTTGGAGAATATCTAGTCTCTTGGTTAAGTAAGAAATAGGGTTCAATATCTCTGTCTACAGTAGAGGCAGAATATATTGTAGTAGTAGCCAATTGTACACAGGTTTTATGGATGAAGAGAACTCTAGAATACTTTAATATAAAGCATGATCAACCAATTTCTATACTATGTGATAATACAAGTGCCATAAGTATCTCAAAAAATCTAGTAATGCACTCCAGGACAAAGCACATTTCGATTAAGTATCATTTTCTAAGAGAACAAGTGATGGATAAATAGGTCATATGAAATATATCACTACAAAGTAACAAATAGCGGATATTTTCAGTAAGCCTCTTTCAAAGGAAACTTTTGAGTATCTTCAAGGAAAATTGAGAGTGAGACTTCCACCCAAAAATTAACCACATATGAGAAGGTGGGGGATAGGCTAAGCTAAGAGGCTCATTCTTAGCCCCGAGCCCCAAAGGTGACCCTTTGCCATTAATGTCAAAGTGGGAGAGATTTGTGTAATGGACAAAGATTTGATATTTGAGAGAGCATTGAGCCAAGGGGAGCAATGTCCCATGGGGGGAAAAATAAAAGGAAAGGTCAGGTTTTTGTAAGAAGAGTATGGGTTGCCATCAATGACAAAGGGGGAGATTGTTGGACATTTTGAGTTCCTAAGTCAAAGTTGTCATTGATGTCACCAGATGAAGTCATCATTAATATCAAATATTTCAGCAGGAAACAAAGGGGATAAAATGATCATTTGATATCCAGGAAGAAGGCCAAATATCAAGTGAAACTGTGAAAAATACAGAAATTAAAAAGGAGTTATAATATTTATTTCATAAATTATTTAAATTCGGTGAGAATTTAAATTTTATAAATAAATATTAAAGGTACTTTATCAAAGGTATGATATTAAAATAATGGTTATAATAATGTTAAATGTGCCATGGTCAAAACACAAATAAAATATTTATAATTTTTGTTATAATATTTTATAATGCAAAGATTGGGTTTTATGAAGTCTAAAGATATCTTAATAAACCCAAAAGTTGGGTTTAAGACCAAAGGCATTCGAAGCCTTTATGATATTTGCCGATGTCATAGAAAACAACAAGGAAAGCACCGATGTTTTCAAAGTAATGGAGGAAGCATATAAATACTATGCCTAAAGTTTAAATTTATTATCCTTGCTCTAAAGAAAAGAGATTGGCCTCTGAAAGTAAGAGCTCGTGAGTGTATATGAAAAATGTGAGAGCAAAGAATTGAAATGAGGAAGCCTCAATTTTTGAATTTTCATAAGACAACGTGTTCTAGTGGCATTTTAGAAAGTGCAAAAGTATTGGCTTGCAAGGGAATTTGTGTTCAAATCATGGCGGGTGCATCGTGAGGTGTGTTGAGTGAAGCGCCTACGATGCACTTTCTTTTGCCAAGGCGAAAGGAGAGAGTGGAGATTAAGAAGCACATGGTGATTCATTAATCTCAATGAGCGCTTGGCTCGTTTTATGACTTTGGCCACGGTTAAGGCACTCATAGGGGGAAACATCAAGGGTTCGATTCCCTCCAAAGGCAAATGTAATATTTTGATTTTAATTTTAATTAAATACCTAAGTTGTAGGCATATGGTTGTTTAGTGGTTTATTTTGGAAAGGTTTCTTTGTAATAAAGTTGTGGTAGTTGAGAATTACCTTTAGAAGTTATAAGGAGAATTCTATTTTTATATTTTTAAAAGTCTTAAATTGCTATTGTGGAATATTATAAGATTAAGACTTTGTGGGTAGTATGTTATTTTAAATTAAGGGTTTTTTTATTATTGTGAGGATATTGATTATTAATCAAGTTGGAGTGATAAGGTGTAATTTTGATATTATATTTGTGATATTTTTTGTTGAAGAAAATTATCCTCTAACCCTTATTGAGAGTGGAAAAGAAGTAATTGTGAGTGTGGCAGATTTTTGAGACCAACTACTTGTCAAAAAAAAGGTATGGGCAAATTCCTTCTTGGTTGAGTTGATTGATTGTTGTATTGAAAATTAATTTTGGAGTGAAAATGATTTGATTAGGGTTTCCTTTTTGAAAGTGGTTGAGTTAATGCTTCAAGGTTTTCTAAATTAAGAGTTGTGATTAAAAACCTTGTCTTATTAGCATTGTTGTTGAAGCCATTGGTTATGTGAAGAACCTGAGTTAGGTTTGAAAAGAACATGAGTATCATTGTTATATGAAGAATATTTTATGAGCATTGTTGTTGAAATGAGTTGTTATGCAAAGGACTTAGAC
This sequence comes from Wollemia nobilis, assembly GCA_028583015.1. Taxonomy (NCBI): domain Eukaryota; kingdom Viridiplantae; phylum Streptophyta; class Pinopsida; order Araucariales; family Araucariaceae; genus Wollemia; species Wollemia nobilis. The sequence continues at coordinate 6,779,782 of JAQPPZ010001423.1, forward strand.
TTGAGTTTGAAAAGAACATGAGTATCATTGTTATGTGAGATTTGTTGTTGAGCATTGTTGGAAATATTTTGAGTTGGTGTTTACATGCTTGGACTAGGGTTTGAAATAAAGAGTTGTTTCTTGAAGAGATTGGTTGAGTAGAGTTGATTAAGCCTAGTCAAGTGGATGTATGAAGTGATTTATCAAGTTCCATAAAACAAACTATACTATATTATTATTTGAGTTGGTATTGAGTTTTGAGAGTAAAACATATTGAGTCTCTAACAATTCTATTTATGCTTCTATGAGATTGATTTGAGTTGAGAATGTGATTGAGGATTGAGTATAGAACATATTGAGTCTCTAACAATTCTCTTTATGTTTCTATGAGATTGTAAAAGTTTTGTTTGGAATTGTAGAGCAGATTTTAGGTAAGTATTTGAGAAGACTTGTGGACTGATATTTTATGAGCTTTTGTGGAATCTTACAATACAGATTTGAGCAAGTCCTAGAGAGGAATTGTTGAGCAAATTTGGATAGGTTCTGTGTGGACCTTTTGAGCATATTTGAGTAGGTTTTGAGTGGACCTATTGAGTAGAGTTGTGCAGGTTCTAAGTAGACCTATTGAGCATATTTGAGCAGGTTCTGAGTGGACCTATTGAGCATATTTGTGCTATATCGATTGGACTATGTTTAGTACAGAATTGAGACATAGCTTTGGACGTGAAAGAGTGGAGAGGATAGTAGTCTCTAGTGGATAGAGATCCATCATCTAGCGTAGTGAAGACTAGTGTTCTGAGTGGGGATAAGGGTCTTTAGTGGAGATATCCACAAGCCAAAGTAGTGGAGGCAGTAGTCTTCTAAAGGATCACCGACCAGAGCAGAGGAGAAGGAGTTCTCCTATAGATAGAGATCCACAAACCAGATTTAGGGGATCAACATCTCCTTTGGACATAGATCCATAAAAATTGTAATTGGGAAGGATTCCCAAAATATTATTTGAGAAATATTTAGAAGAAATATTTTCTCTGTGGAGGTAGCCATATTTGGGTGAACCACGTAAAAATTTCTCTCATGTGTGTGATGTTTTGTGTGATGTTTACTATTTTATTAATGTTGATGCCACTATTTGGATTAAAAATTTATAAAATTTATTGTATATTGTTCACCCCCCATCTTAGTATAAGCACATGTTCTTCAGGATACAACATCCTTGACCTACATGCTTCTATAGGTAGGGCAAATGGTAGTTTTTGGGTGTCATTTGTCCATATTTTGACTTTTTTTGGGTTAAATTTGCTAATCATCCCATCCTAGGATGGTTGCTTACCACCATCCCAAGGTGGTATGGATAGTATATGCATTCATCCTAGGGTGGGACAAATAGAAAATGGAGCCAAAACTTCCCAAAAATGGGCCATAAGCCTCTAAAACCTTGTAAAAGGTGGCTATAACCATTGTATACCTTCTGAGGGCTGCCCTAGGGGCTGTGTGATGTTAATTTAGCCATTACTCATGGATGCCTAATCGGATTGACCAGATTTTATTGTCTACACCTCCTCACAAGGTTAATGAAAAAGAATAAAATATGTACTACTAATGGCTTATTTGAGTGTAGGTTAGTCAGAGAAAGGCAATGAAGAGAAGTAAGTTAGTGGAAAATATTAAAAGGGGAAATGATGATTTAGCTCGCGAGCACATGAAAACTCGTATTTACATATCATTTAGGTGCATTATTGCATGAGGTAATTTAGTTTGAATAGTGCATACTGGAAATGAATGAGAAATATTTTGAGGTGACGACGATGATGGGAGACACTAGTTTGAATGGTCATGTGATTGTGTGCTATTTATGCATGAGTGTGTATGACTAATTTATGAAATGATCTATTGTTGGATTGAATTATTAAAAGTGGTAAAGAAGATATTTTGGTCTTAGAAAAATTATCTTTAATTTGATTTGAGTAAAGCTCATCCTTATATTGTCATTATTTTAAGGAAAGGTGATTTCTACAAAGAAGAATAATTACTTTATTTCTTACCTTTCAAAAAAAGAAACGTTAAGCAAAATGTGGTGGATGTGTTGTTTTATTTGTGTATTTGTTTTTAAATACTTATAAGGGTGTGGAAAAACAATGGATAAAGGGAAGTGAAGCTCCATGCAAGGCATTGATGGCAGACATTGTGGGCGGTTGGAAGATAGATTTTTCCTCCACAAAGAAAGTAGTGTTGTTCCAACGAAGATGCCTAGTGGAGAGCAAAAAAAAAGGTTGTTTGATTCGTAACTTTTTGTTGATGGAAGGAAGAACTACATACTACCAGGGACTATGTGATGTTTTTATTTTTGTTAATAAAAATGTAGAGTGAGGAAACATGGAAGGAGCTATAATGTCAGATTAATGATACTGAGCTGAGAGGGCATGACAGGAATGATATGAAAAAGGGATAATGATGGAGGATTGAGTGCATTCGGTTGGTGGATGCAAATAGAAACTGGATATGATCATCAGAGCAGGGAAGTAAACTTACAAGTCGATAAAAATTTCCTTGTTCTATGTAAAAATTTTAGATTTCTTTTGTGAAATAAAATTAAAGCCATTGGTATGAGAAATGAAACCTTGGTTGAAAATGAAAATTTACAGGTTGTGTGAATTATTCCATGTATGAAAAACTATGTTCATATGAATGTGTGGGCGTAGAATAGTTGTTAAGTTCATTGTTATGAATACCGAAAGATGAAAGAAATTATAAATAAAATATGGTTTTACTATTTAAAAAAACTTGACTATTGGATAATGCAATGTTTACTTGTATATACTTTGTTAGTGCTATGTATATTCGGTATCAGATGGATTATAGTAGTAAAAGCAAAGTATTTTATTTAAAATGATTTTTGTAGACACTATTATGATACCGCCATGTAGATTGTAGCAAAATAAATTTAAATATCTTGCTTGTTTAGAGTAAATTGAATATGTGGAATAGATTTGTCATATATTTTTTAAATGGAGAAGGCTTCTATGATATCTGTTGTGAGAAGATTTGTAAAGCCCAATGTATTCTTGTGTGTGTATTCTTGTTAAATATTTGATTGCATGTTAGTTGTATGTTTAAATTAAGTCGTATATGATCCCTGATGGATAGCCCAAACTTTGATGAGTGTTTTGAACGACGCAGAATGGTGGGTATCGTGAAGAATATCCATGCATGGATTGGCAATGGAAATATGCATTGACAATATAATGAAACTTTGAGGCTCACACTGAATTCCTTTCCTATTTGGATGGGAAATTTTATCATTTTGTTATAGAGGTCCACCGAGTAAAAACCTATATAGTTTTTTTGCACTACAACAATAAAGTTCAGCTGTGAAATAAGGATTGTTTTAGAAACAATATGTAAACTAAATATTTCTCTTTGTACTTACAAAAAGTAACTGAGTATTGAGGTGTTTAATTTGCTTATGGATATTAAAATATCATGTATTGTGGAAATCATGACTATTTATGAATACTTGATGAATTTTGTATATGCATCAAAATAAATTTCTTGTGTGTTAGGTAATTCGTTAAATTGCTATTGAAATGTATTATCTTCTCTTTTTGATTTCTTTGCTATGCTTCATTTATGTTATAGAGAAAACCATATTAAACAATTGGTTTTAATTTCTAATATTTTCTTTAAAAATTTGAGAAGGCAAGGAGCACCCAAAAATGGTTGTAGATGTTTGATTTGATGAGTAGATATTTGTTTGATTTGAATATGATTTAATTAAAGAAAGGCTAAGACAAAAAGGGATATGGAAACAATTGTGGACAACTGAGTTGATTAAATGTTCTAGAAAAATGATTTTACGGATTAAAGGTAAATTTAATACCTTTTAAGAATAGTAGATCCTTACGATAAGGAAAACTTAGTTGGTGTTATTTTAATATACCTCTTTAGAAAATATATTCACCATATTTTAACAAAGTGAAATTGTTTCTAGAGAAGGTAGTACCACCCCTAGTTGACTTGGATACTCTTTAGAATATAAATGTTAGAAGAAGTATGAGGTTCAAATAAAGTTAAACTTAAACTTTAAATAGATAATCATTTGGTCTAAAAATTGGAGTGCAACAAACACAAAGATATGTCGGTACAACTATTGTCTAAATGGAATGGCCTTAATGGCATTCAGTCAGATCAGAATGAAAAGTAGTATGAGATACTTTTCTAGGCTACAACTGAGGAACACTATGATATGTTCCATACTAATAAAACTTTGCCACAAATGGACACAAGTTTTGGTATAGGACAAGTCGTGAGTTGTGATGGTATTGGTAACAAAGACCAAGGTCCAATAATGGACATGGCACTAGCTGCTTTAAAAAAAGGGAATACCAGTTAGTCATAAGCCATGATTACGTTCAGTGCTTTCACATTAGGTATTAGCAAGTCGACTGGTTCGAAAAATATATAGTGTTTGTAGGCTAGGGAAAGAAAGCATCCCCCTTTAGGTGTTATGGGCCCTAGAGGATAACCCTCCTCATCGTTAGGACCTCATACTGGAATATGTAGATGATAAATGAGTAAATTGATAACAATGAATGGTATCATTTACATGATTAATCTAATCTCGTTCACTTGGGAGACTAGCTGCAACAATCCTAAATCAAAAAGTGGTATGTTGTGTTTATGTTTTAAAAAATAGAAAAATAAAAAAATAATAATAAAAATACAAGGGATGATGTTTGATGTAAATAATTTTATTAACATCCTATTTAATAGGGAAAGCAATTATAGTCAAAATAGTAGAACTAAAAAAAAGTTATTGTTTTCTGACTACCTTTTATCTTGGACAACCAGGTGAGTGGGTTCTTACATGGGTGTATTAAATGTGGTTATCATTATTAATCCCTCTATACTCCTTGCATCCATTACACCTCCTTTGTTTGACTCAAACTCTTATTTGTTTGAGTATTTAATATCTTCTTCAATCTAGTCTTGGGGTTATTGTTGAGTCATTTACTCCTTGATACCATCGTCTCCTATCTCTATCTTAGTCTACATCAATATGGCCTTGGCACCTTCTACAACAAGAGACTATATGACTTTGGTTAATTAATCTATTATTTCCACCTCTCTCATTATCACCGCTCTCTTTACCTCCTCCCAATCTAAGTTTACTAGTAGGTATTTTCTTAATATTTTAGATGATTTGCTACTTATGACTCATAAGGCTCTAATTTCATTGTCGCTTCGGATTGTCCTAGTACTTTAGAATGAGATGGGGAAGCATTGTCCGGATAAATCTTATTCTTCTTCTAATTAAGTGGGGCTACTATGAATATTATCACAACCATAGAAGGTATCAACCTTATTGGTATTTTTAGTACTTCTATGGTCAATGCCTCAATTGCTTTCATCTTCATCCCTTTGCTCCCATTTGTTTAGATGCCACTCAATTACCTAGCCTAATGTGGAGCATCCATTATCTCCTTGTAAATCTAAAACCACTCCATCTATTATTTTATTCCATGGTATACATTCTAATTTTAGATTATCATACCTAAGGGGTTTTCCATATACGTATAAAATTTGATGTCCCTATAGTCAATATCATAATAAAATCCTTCTAGATGTAGCCTCTTTAGAGTGTAAGACTAGAATGTTTAGTATCTATCTATATTACATAAATTCATTAGGTAGTCCTACCCATTTGTGAACTAATATACACCAAGTAAAGGAATGCACTCTTACCTAACCATCGAGTTCTTGATCCTTGTTTCCCATTTGTTTGGTGATATTACATATAGATTAATAGTAAAATGACATTATAAATACATACATATGCATGGGTGCATTAAAAATATGCGTGTGACAATATTCATTAGAATGGTGCTTTAAAATACATAGTATAAAGAAAAAAATGTACACTATTTAAATTTAGGTGCCCCTTTCTTCAATTTGATCATGTTTTTCTAGATGTTTTTTAGGAGGACCCACATGATATTATGCTTTCATCCTCTCATTACCATATAATATGGCACCTTGCTACTTGTGAATATTGCTAAATATTTATAGCACTTAAAGCACACCTTCTAAGATAAAATTTATGTTGCAAACTTTCTTGTTCAGGGTTCAACACTAGACATTACCATGACTCTCAAAATTTGTGTGGTATTTAGATATTTGCACACATACAAGACCTTTGTCAATTTTTTTGTTTCATATTTTCAAGATCTTCCCCATCCATGCAAACTCCTATAACTTTTTATGACATCCTCTCCACTATAGGAGGATTTACGTAACCACAACCCTTCATTTTAGTATCAACTAAGTAGTAAGGTTGTTATGTTTCTTAACTTATGAAGGTCAAGGTCACATTCCAATCCCCAAATTCCATTTGAGTAGAAAACCAAACTTGGTTCTCATCCCAACCCCTAATCACCTACCACATATTTTGGATTCCCATAGACGACATCATGGATAACTTTTCAAGGGTGATATATGAATATTTATTAATGTAATTTTTTCTAGATGTCTTCTATTATTCAAAAAAGGGATGTGCTATACATTAATTTCTCTTTTTCCTCCTTACTATCTTCACTTCACCTCACCTCATCTCACCTCTTTTCTCCTTAGTATATTAGTATCTTGACTTCACCTCACCTCTTTTCTCCTTAGTATCTTAGGATGCATCTTCACTTCACATATTTTACAAGGCAACTTATCGTTAAGGCATTATCAATTTTTATTTGTGTTAGACATAAATTTCTCTCTTTTCTCCTTAGTATCACACTGGATGTTAGGATATGTTTCACATATAATCTTTTAAAATTACAACATATTTGAAATGCTTAGGTGATTCAAAAAATTCCTCCAAATTTTTAAGTGAACCATATCTCATATTTCCAACCTATCAAACATTTAAAAGATATATTTTTATTTAATATTTTATTTTATTTTTAATCATTAAAATAATTTTTAAGTGAATGCTTTAAATAATTTTAAAACATTTCTTATTTTCATATTATCGTTTATTAAGTTCTTGTATATAGTTTGCAGGGAGAGGCATATTTTTTTATTAAATATTAAAAAAATATATATAATTTTTTTTTAAAAACAATTAACTTTGACAAGGAGAATAATTTATAAAGTACCAAGGGCATTTTTTTATTAAATATTAAAAATATATATATTAATTTTCTTAAAAAAAATTAACCTTAACAAGGAAAGTACCAAAAAAAATTTAAATCAATATTATTATTATTATAACTACATGCATATAGGAATTAAACTAACAATGTAAGAGGAAGTGTGAAGACAATAAGAGGACACACCCTTTTAACGTCACTAGAACACGTTCACTCATTTTAAACAAATCTTTTTTTAGGTTATATAGGAGAGTTAGTTACGGAAATGCAGGTTCAAACCATAAGGATTGCAACCATCAAACTTATCCATCTCGTTAATTGTTGTCCTAGCGTGAGATGGGGACCATCGGTACTCGGGATTCGTACCGTTTACATAGGTCTGACGCGTACTAGAAGATTCAGAGCAGACTACTACATTTTAAACTGGTGGCACCACCAAAGTTTGAACCTAGGTCTCTTCTCAGCAAGTGTCCATCCAAACTAACACTTACCAATCCACCTAACCCTGGGAATCATCTTAAACAAATCTTTACCAAAAATGAAATCAACAAATATTTATGCTAAGCATCTGCTGACTTGGACTAAGGTTTCTACAAGTTTTGTTCATCTATAGATATTTTTTAGAACAAAGGACGCCGTATTCTAGTCTTAACGATGTAACGTATTTGCATCTATTTATATGGATTTCTTTGACAGTTTGGAATTGAGTGTTAAAGTTAATCAGTAGCGGCACTTCGTTTCACTCTTCAATATGCCCCGGATGCAAAGTAACCAGTAAGCCCTTATTCATATACAGTGTCAACCTCAGCCTGTATTTCACACTTTCACCTTCACTTTCACTCTTGTTAACTGATGTTAATCTAAATCGATGCAAGATGGAGGCCGCCACATGCTTCATCTAGAAGTAGGCAACGTCTTTTCCTAAACATATTCGAGGCCTCCATTGAAGACCGTAAATTGATAAGGAGTCTGGTTAAGAAATTCACCGTTATGAAGCCATCTCTCCGGCTTGAATACTGTGCAGTCTTGGCCCAGTATTCACCGTTATGAAGAAATTCACTGTTAGCATGCTCTCCATTCGTCCCATGCTATAAATAACATAAGCCACCACCGTGCCTTTTTTTGATGGGCAAAACAACATCCTCGTTAACCTGCTTCAGGTCGAACGGCACGGGCGGGTAGAGCCACATCAATTCTGTCAGAGACGCATGCATATCTTAATATGCATCCTTCTCAGCTCCTCCCGACTAAAACACACCCACTCTGACTCAGAACCCACCCACTCCAATTCATATATTTTCTTCAAAATCCCACGGATTTCTTCTACAATCTTTTGTTCAACCTCAGGGTGCTGAAGCAGAAGCCAGAAGAACCAAGAAAGTGCAACAGACGAGGTGTCCCGCCCTGCCAAGATGAAATAACGTTCCCCCTTCTCGTCCCGATACTCCATGAAAATGGACAGAAAATCCGCTCGCCCGAGGTTAGACTTCCCTCGTCTTTGCTTAAATTCTTCCCTTCTGGACGAAATGATGTCCTCTGCAAAGCCGTCGATGGTCTGGGGCGCCTTGTGAAGTCTGGGGTCGATGCCCACACCGAGGCGCCTAGTGATTTTAAGAAGGAATATGGGTGTCACAAAGCGCAGCGCCGTCGCAGTGGTGGCCTCCTCAAAGGTCTTGACAAAGGGAACGGCCGGCAAATCGCGAGTCAGGCACCCGGTGTCCACCCCAAACGCGAGGTTGCATACGTTATCGAACGTAAACCTCAGGAATATTTCTTGGAGATCCAGGGGCCTGCTACTCGAACACGCGCCCTGTAGAACGGGCATCGGTCTTTCCCAGACCGATTCCTGAACAGCCTTGAGGGCGTAGTTGAGGCTGGACGCCGCGTTGAACTCCGCCACGGTCGCCCTTCTCTGCACAATCCACGACTCCCCATCTGCGTTGAAGATCCCGTTGCCCAGCAGGTCTCTGAACGCGCTTGTGAATATGCGCCCCTTCGGAAAACTGGAAAATCAGGTCTTGAGAACGCATTCCACGTTCTGCGGATCGCATGTGAAAAGTACAGACCAGACAGGAGAAGGGCATTGGAACATGAAGGTTCCCCCTCTTTTGACGAGGATTTCTGTAATCCAGTCGTATATGTCATGGATATGCATGAACAAAGAGGGAAGCATCCCTAACAGGGGCCATCGCACAAGGATTTCGGCCTTGGGTGCTCCTTTTTTTTATTAATGCACACAAAGAGCAGACGCCCACAATCAGCGCCCCCAATGCACATAACATATCGAAGGCTTCCATGTTTCTGGATGATGCCGACATGCTCATGGTATAATTTATCTCTGAAAATCTGGAAACATCCCACAATGCGTTCTGACAAAACAAACCCGATGCATCCTTATAAAAAAGATGCCCAGTCCTAGCGGATATATTTATTTAAACAGATGGCCTGAAGGCGACATGACATAAAAGTATATCAACTAGTTTAGTTTGTAGGAAGATCATTGCCATACAAATTCAATGTGTTTACTTGCCTCACTTTTATACGAAAACGAGGGTTTCGTCAATATTGATATGATAGTCTATATGTAAGGGGCTAGTTGGATTCATAATATTGTCTCGCTACGTTCCTTATCTATATTATGGATAAGGAATATGCATCGCATTCAATTAGCCTATCCAAGTTTACCTACGAGGGAAATAGTGTTAGAAATATTAAACCAAATTTCGTATCCTCGAAGTTTGCTCCCGAAAATGGACAGTAGGTGGTTTGTTCCGAAATGATACGAACGTTGTTGTTCGCTTATCAAATCTGTGAACCAGTGACCAGGCAGGGGAAACGGACCTCTGACATCGTGCATGCGGGTAGTTGGGTTTGCTCGACGATTGGTCAGAAACCCTACTTTGGCATTTAAGTTTTGTCAAACGGTTGGTGAACGCTTCCTACCCTTGTCCTCATATTTTGACTATAAATATCAGTATAATTGGCATTTTGTAGGGGTTACGAGAGAGAAGCAGCAAGAGGAGCTATTGCCAGAATAGAGTAGCAGAAAGGGGAGAAGGGAGCAGCAACCTCTAGAAAATCCCCCTTGTATTTATTCTGCAATTTAACTTGTAAAAGTTTGTAATAGCTTCAGTCAAAGAAGCCTTGTAATCTGTCTTTTATTCGATAAATAATATCTTTGTTTTTCTACTCTATGTCGCTTTGTTTTTGCCCTCATCCTTTCAAAATCTGAGATACGCATCTTCCTTTCTGAACAGGAGCTTTGGTTCTCTATTTCTCTAAGCTTCTTTTATCTCTTCACCTTGGGTATTTTATTCTCTAAGACGTGGTTAGGGGAATCTTTACCCTGAACACAAGGTTTCGATAAAATTTTCCTGAAGTCGTAGTTCGGGCTATAGTTGCCCCAAAGTTGTGCTTCGACAATATTTTATCCTAAGTTGTACTTCAGAATTTTACATCAGAAGACAATGTTTTAAATCATGTAGGCGGTTGAGGAGACTATTTTCCCATGGATTGCAACAACAACCAAGGTAAAGCAAGCTTGGGAAACCTTAGCCAATTCTTATCAGGGCACCAACAAGGTGAAGTTGGTGAAGTTGCAGATGTTAAGGAGGGAGTTTGAAAATCTACAGATGAGCGAGTCAATGTCCATGAGTGATTTCTTCACCCAGGCAATGGACGTCATCAACTAGATGCGGTTGAATGGAGAGATTGTGTAGAACCAGAGAATAGTGGAGAAAATTTTGTGAAGCTTGCCAGCAAGATTTGACTCTATTGTGATTGCAATAGAGGAATTGAGGGATTTGACAACCCTCTAGGTAGAAGAGCTCATGGGTTCTCTATAGACACATGAGCAGAGGCTGAGCCACTCATCTTAGTCTTCTTTAGAGTAAGCTTTCAAGGCGCAGGTCTCATTCTGAGATAGTGGTAAACAAGATTCCCACCATGGAGCCTCTAGTTCTCAAGGAGGACAAGGAAGAGGCAAGCGTGGGAAATACAAGAAAGGAGGAAGGTCAAACCCCAATGACGGAGAGACCAACTGGAACTTTCATTAGGAAGGAGGAAGTGGCAGTGGCAAAAATCAGCAAGGTGAATTTAATTAGAAGAAGGACAAATCTAAGGTAGAATGCAATAACTACAAGAAGTTTGACCACTATATCTCAGAGTGAAGGAAGAAGTTGGCCAAAGATAATCAACAATAAGTAAATTACACAGATGAAGTTGGAAATAGAGATGGTTTTGGTAATATGATTTTGATGTGCAATATTGAGGAGGAGAGCCAAGAAAACATTTGGTATCTTGACAGTGGGTGTAGCAACCACATGACGGGGAACATGGAGATGCTATCACAACTGGATGAAATAGTCCAGTATGAAGTAAATATGGGGAAAAAAAAGGTTCCTGTGATGGGGAAAGGTAAAATACTCATCGACACCCAAAACAACAAAAGGAAGCAAATTTGTGACGTGTATTATGTGCCCAAGTTGAAACATAACCTGTTGAGCATTGGATAGCTTGTGCAGAAGGGGCACACTGTTCAATTCAAATATGAAGTCTGTACCATCATAGACAAAGAGCATGGACAAATTGCAACTATGTCCATGACAAAAAACAAAATGTTTCCATTGTAGATTCAGAATGAATCATTGATGTCACTAAGTGTAGTTGTGAAGGATGCTACCTAGTTGTGGCATCTCATATTTGGTCACCTAAGTTTTAGTGGCCTAAATTTGCTACACAAGAAGCATATGGTGAAGGATTTACCCCTCATTGAGCATCTGAATCAGGTTTGTGAGGGCTTTTTAGTCGATAAGCAGCATAGGGATGCATTCCCTACAAGGTAATCATGGAGAGCTTCACAGCCATTAGAGATGATGCATTCAAACATTTGCGGTCCGATGCAGACCAACATTTTTACCGACAACAAATATTTTCTAACTTTCATAGATGACTTTAGTCAGAAGACATGGGTTTATCCCATCAAGCAGAAGTTAGAAGCATTTGCAGATTCAAGGAGTTCAAGGTTGTAGTTGAGAAACAGAGCGGTTACCTAGTGAAGACTCTTAGGACAGATGGAGGAGTTGAATACATCTCCAACGAATTCCATAACCTCTGCAAGCAACATGGAATTCATAGGCATCTCTTTACCAGATACACACCACAACAAAATAGTGTAGCTAAGAGGAAGAATATAACCATAATGGAGATGGAACAAAGCATGTTGAAGGTGAAAATTTTACCACATGAGTTTTGGGTAGAAGTTGTAACCTGTGTAGTTTATCTGCTAAACAGATGTCCCACCAAGAGTGTAAAGGATAAGATTCCTCAAAAATCTTGGAGCAATTAGAAGTTGAGCGTGGCCCATTTGAGGGTTTTTGGGTGCATCGCATATGCACATGTTCTAGAAGAGAAGAGGTAGAAGCTAGATGATATGGCTGAGCAAGTGAAGGCATATCGACTGTATAATCCTGTGACGAAGAAGCTCATCATCAGTCGAGATGTGAAGTTCCTAGAGGATGATGCCTGGAACTAGAAATCAAAGACTGGCCAGCCAGAGCTAGTAGTTGTTGAGTCTATGGACTTGGAGGAAAATATTGGACAACTACCTGTACCTTCAAGTAGCAGCAGTGGTGCCAGCAGCAGCATAGCCTCACCGTCCCAGTCACCTCCACTTGTAAGAAGAATTCCAAACTTAAGGACACATGCAAAAATGAGGAGCTTACAAGACATATACGAGGTAACCCAAAATCAGATAGATGAGGAATATTCTAATTTCACTTTATTTTATGAGTGTGATCCAGTTTCATTTGAAGAAACAAGTCAGAATCAGAAGTGGGTGAATGCGATGGATGAGTAGATATAATCCATTGAGAAGAATGAGACATTGTAGCTGGTTGATTTCCCAACAGGGAAGAATATCATGGGGGTTAAGTGGGTTTACAAAACCAAGTTTAATACCCAAGGAGAGGTGGATCGGTATAAGGCCAGACTGGTAGTGAAAGGCTACAAGCATAAGTCAGGGATTGACTACCATGAAGTGTATGCACCTTTAGCTAGACTTGACACAGTCAAAATGATTCTGGTATTGGTAGCCTAGAAAGGATGGAAGGTGTACCATATGTATGTCAAGTCTGCATTCCTCAATGGCATTTTGGAGGAGGATATCTACATAGACTAGCCACCAGGTAATAAATTGCAAGGGCAAGAAGACAAGGTCCTGAAGTTGAAGAAGGTCCTATATGAGTTAAAGCAAGCACCTTGAGCATGGTATAGCTGAATTGATAACTATTTTCAAGAGAATGAATTTTTTAAATACCCATATGAGCACACCTTGTATATAAATACAAATTCAAATGGTGAAATGATAATCATCTGCTTGTATGTAGATGATCTAATTTATACTATCAATAGAAGCAGATAATTTGAGCAGTTCATAACAGCCATGAAGACAGAGTTTGAAATGACAGACTTGGGGCTGATGAATTTTTTTCTTGGCATTGAAGTTGACCAATCAGCATATGGCATCTTCACTTTTTAGGGTAAGTATGCAAATTATGTCTTGAAGTGTTTCAATATGGAGGATATAAAACCTACCATCACCCCGATTGCCACTGGCCCGAAGTTGAAAAAACTAATAACAACAGAAGTGTTGATCCAACTCTCTATAAAAGGTTAGTTGGAAGCCTGATGTACTTTATTGCAACCAAGCCAGATTTTATGTTTATTGTGAGTTTAATCAGTAGGTTTATGGAGTCACCCAAAGATACTCACTAGCAAGCAGGCAAGAGAATTATGAGATATGTCAATGGCACGAGGAACCATGGAATCCACTATGTCAGACAATACTAGCTTGAATTGATTGGCTACACTGGTAACGATTGGGATGGTAGCATAGATGATCAGAAGAGAACCTCTGGATATGCCTTCCATTTTGGATCAAGAGTTGTTTCTTGGTCCTTGAAGAAGCAGATAATTGTTGTTTCATCTACAATAGAGGCAGAGTATGTTGCTGCCACCTCAGATGCATGCCATGCAGTTTGGCTGAGAAGAGTTTTGAGTGAACTACGTCATACATCAGAAGCAACAACTACTATCTTTTGTGATAATAATTCCACCATATCTTTGCCAAAGGACCTAGTGTTCCACGGTAGGACGAAGCACATTGACATCTGATATCATTTCATCAAAGATATGGTGAAATTGGGTGAAGTTCAGCTACTATTTTGTAGGTCCAAGGAGCAAGTAGCTGACATATTCACAAAAACTTTGAAGGAGGACTTCGCCAAGATGCGATAAATGTTAGGCATCAAATATTTTATGAAATATGGTTTAAATGAGGGTGTTAGAAATATTAAACTAAATTTCATGCCCCCTAAATTTCACTCCCGAGAATGGGCAGCAGGTGGTTCGCTCTGAAATGATATGAACGTTGTTGTTTGCTCATAAAATCTGTGAACTAGCGACCAGGAAGAGGAAATGGACCTCTGACATCACGCATGCCGATAGTTGGGTTTTATCAGTGATTTATCAAAAATCCTACTTCGGCATTTAAGTTTTGTCAGATGGTTGGTGAACGCTTCTTGCCCCTGTCCTCATATTTTGACTATAAATATCAGTATAATTAGCATTTTTTAGGGGTTGTGAGAGAGAAGTTTCAAGAGGAGCTAGTGCCAGAATAGAGCAGCAGAAAGGGGAGAAGGGAGCAGCAACCTCCAAAAAATCCCCCTTGTATTTATCCTACAACTTAACTTGAAAAAGTTTGTAATAGCTTCACTCAAAGAAGCCTTGTAATTCGCCTTTCATTTGATAAATAATATCTTTGTTTTTCTACTCTGTGTCACTTTTTTTTTGCCCTCATCCTTTCAAAATCTAAGATACGCGCCTTCCTTTCTGAATAGGAGCTTCAGTTCTCTATTTGTTCGAGCTTTTTTTATCTCTCCACCTCGGGTATTTTATTTGTTAAGATGCGGTTCGGGGAATATTTACCCCGAACATAAGGTTTCGACAAAATTCTCCTGAAGTCACAGTTCGGGTTGTAGTTTCCCCGAAGCTATGCTTCGGTAATATTTTATCCTAAGTTGTACTTCAAAATTTTACTTCCCCGAAGTGGCACTTCGCTGCCACTTCATTCGAAGAAGTAAATTGGGGCTTTGCTACCCCGAAGTTGTGCTTCATAGCCTTCATGGGCGTAGCTGCCACTTCAGCAGTATTTGCTACAAATCACCCTCTAATAGCTAAAATTGATGAAATTTACATTTCTTCTAAACCTACTACTTCTCTCATGAACACAGTGAAGTTCCTCCCTCACTACCCAAATTGTTGAAGCATCCTGCTCGCCTAGAAAAGTTGTGAAGCTCCCACTTCCGCTCAGTATAGTGTGAAGCAATTTATATTTACTACGATTTAAATTCTTACAAATAGATCCTCTGTCCATATATTGGTCTCTTCAAGAGGGCCAAAGTAGAACTTGTCCATGTCAAATGGATTCATAGTCTATATGTAAGGGTATAGTTTTCGAAAGCAATGACATCATATAAGTCTTTGGTAGCTTAAGTTTTGTTATCTCTCATGATCATCCATTAACAACTTGCATCTGCAAGTAAATCTATAGTGTAAAATTCAAAGACATTTTTCGGTCATCTTTGATGAGAGGTTGCAAAAATATGCGCACAATTAAAATATGTTTCAGAGTTGCACAATGTTCAATGTGTGTGATACTTGTTGATCGGGGGTCCACCTTCTCTTGCGCATTGTGGTAGATGTGCAAGGAGGAATCACACAAAATGAGTGTGCAAATGACTTTTCACACTACCATGGGAGTGCAGCTCCCAAACGCTCTCGAAATGAGCGATTGATATGTTTGACTTTAGTCAATATATTTTGCACAATTGGGAGGAGCAAATTTGCTTTACGCAATAAATAAAATGTGCAATACCTTTTTTAAATAAATTAAAGCATGCGACTTAGGGTTTTTGGAGGCACTAAAGAAAAAACCACTAAAAGGCAAAAATTATGTATTTTAGGAAGATAAACAATGTGAAGTGTTTGTTCACCTAAAAACAAAAGTGCAGTGCCTATGTTCTCATAAAGACAAAAATTTGGAGGGAGAATAATACAAAATGAAACTTGCACAAATAGAATTTATTCACTAAAAATAAATTGACTTTAAATGCAGTTTTACAATGTAAGATAGGACTTTACACATTCGTCTGCAAGCAAAGTTATAGGTTCAACTCAAATGGGACTGTGAATGATGCCACTTCATCTCCTCACTTTGGTTCCTTCTCCTCTCTCTGCACTACTACTTTGTTACACTCCTTACCTCTTTTGGAATGGCACCACCGCATTATATAGCCTAGAAAAAGAGAGAATAAGGCTTATCCTCTGACATACCTTTAATACAAAACTAGGATTTCTGACCAATCATCGAACGAATTAGGCTTTCTTCCTATCCGCAATTACTAGTATTAATTTCTCATGTGGGAGATTGCAACGATCGGATGTCAGGGATCTATAATTGGATTTTGATGATAAGATCTATCAGAGATCTTATAGGTGTGAAATTTATTTTAATTTCTAACATCTTCCTCTAAACAATATTTCACAAATACTTTGACACCTAACATTTCCCTCAACCTTTTGAAGTCCTCCTTCAAAGGTTTTGTGAAAATATCGACTACCTACTCTTTAGACCTACAAAACAATAACTCAATTTTGTTATCTTTCACTAGTTCTATGATGAAATGGTAGCAAATATCGATGTGCTTTGTCTTGCCATGAAGCACTAATCCTTTGATAGTGCTATGGCAGAATTGTTTTCACAAAAAAATATTGTTGCCCCCTTTCTGATGGATGATTCAGCTCACCCAAGATTCTTCATAGCCATACTGCCTAGCATGCGGCTGATGCAGCGATAAAATACTATGTATTTGTAGTGGATAATGCAACTATCAATTACTTCTTGGATGACCATGAAACTGCTCCCGATCCAAGATGGAAAGCATAGCTGAAAGTGCTCTTTCGATCATCAGTGTTGCCAGCCCAATCACTATCTATGTAGCCAACCAGTTCAAGCTAGTCCTTTTTGGTATAAAATATTCTATGGTTCTACATCCCATTGACATAGCATAAAATTCTTTTATCTGCTTCCTAGTGTGTTTCCTTTGGAGTCTCCATGAACCTAATAATTAAGCTCACTCTAAACATCAAATATGGTCTAGTTGTAGTCAAATACATGAGACTACCAACTAACCTCTTATACAAAGTTGGATCAACTTTTTTGCTGCAATTTATTTTTCTCAGATTCAAACCTGTGGCAATAGGTGTGATGGCAGGTTTGTTTTCCTCCATATTAAACCTCTTCAGGACATATTTTGCATATGTAACCTAAGATATAAAGATGCCATCTACATATTGGTCAAATTCAATATCTAGAAAGTATTTCATCAGCCCTAAGCCCATCATCCTGAACTCCATCATGGTTGCTTTGAACTGGTTAAGTAGCACATTGATATTGCTAGTGTAAATTATATCGTCTATATACAAGCAAATTATTATCATCTTCCCCTCTAGATTTTGCTTCAGGTACAAGGTGTGCTCATATGGGCATTTGATGAACCCATTCTCCTGAAAGTAGGCATCAATCCAACTATACCAAGCCTTGGGTGCTTGCTTCAACCCATACAGGGCCTTCTTTAGTTTTAGGACCTTACCTTCTTGTCCTTCCAACTCATAACCTGGTGGCTAGTCTAAGTAGACCTCTTCTTCCAATACTTTGTTGAGGAAGGTAGACTTGACATCCATCTAGTAATCACTCTAGCCTTTTTGAGCTACCAATTCCAGGATCATTCTGACTATGTCAAGTATCACTATAGGTGCGTACAACTCATGATAGTCAATCCCTGACTTCTTCTTATATCCTTTCACCACCAGTCTTGCCTAATGTTGATCAAATTCACCATGGGTATTAAACTTATTTTTGTATACCCATTTGACTCCAATGGTCTTCTTCTCTACTGGGAGATTTTTCAACTACCATGTCTTGTTCTTCTTTATGGCCTCTATTTCCTCATCCATTGCCTTCACCAATTTATGATTCTAAATTGCTTCTTCAAATAAAATTGGATCACACTCAAAAAATAACGCAAAGTCAGAATGTTCATCTATTTGATTTTGGATTACCTCATAAATTACTTGCAAGCTCCTCGTATTCATGGGTGTCCTCAAGTTGGAGATCCTCTTTGCATTTTGAGGCATTTGTGATGATGAGGTAGTGTTGCTACTTGAAGCTACTGGCTGATGCACTCTGTCTTTTTCCAAGTCCTCAGACAATAATTATTGGTTCTGGCTGACAAGTCTTTGATTTCCAGTTCTAGGATTCATCCTCCAAGAACTTCATGTCTCAGCTAATAATCAACTTCTTCATCACAGGATTACACAACATATATGCCTTCAACTCTTCACTATACCCAATGAAGATGCATTTCTCCACCTTACGAAGATGCATTTCTCGACCTTGTCATCCAAATTCTTTCTCTTATCATCTGGAACATGTGCATATGCTATGCACCTAAAAAATCTTAAATGAGCCACATTGGGCTTTTGATTGCTCCAGTATTCTTGAGGAATCATGTCATTCACACTCTTTATGGTACATTGATTTAGAAGATAAACTACACAACATACAACTTTTACCTAGATTTCATGTGGAAAATTCTTTGCCTTCAGCATGCTCCATGCCATCTCCATGATTTTTCTATTCTTCCTCTCTACAACACCATTCTATTGTGGAGTGTATATGATAGTGAGCTACCTAAAAATTCTATTTTTCTTACAAAAATTTTGGAATTCATTGGATATATATTCACCTCCTTCATTTGTTTTGAGAGTATTCACTTGGTAGTCGCTCTGTTTCTCAACCAGAGCCTTGAACTTCCTAAATTTATCAAATAAATCTAACTTTTTTTTTATGGGATATACCCATATCCTCCAACTAAAATTGTCAATGAAATTTAAGAAGTATTTTTTCCTAGGAAATGTGCTGGTCTGCATTGGACCACAAATATTTGAGTGTACTAGCTCCAATGGTTGTGAAGCTCTCCAAGACTATCCTACAGGGCTTTCCAACTAAGAACCCTCCATAGACTTGATTTGGTTACTCAATAATGGTTAAACCCTTCACCATTTGCTGCTTGCACAGCAAGTTTAGGCCACTGAAACTCAAGTGACCGAATCTGAGATGCCACAACCAGGTAGCATCTTTCTTCATTGCCCTAAATGACATCAGTAATTCATTCTGAATATATAGGGGAAACATCTTGTTATTTGTTACGGATATTGTTGCAATTTTCCCATGTTCTTTATATTTTATGATACAAACTCCATCCTTGAATTGAACAATGTTGCCCCTTCTGCAAAAGTTATCCAATGCTCAAAAAATTGTGCTTCAAACCAGCCACATAATAAACATTGGTGATCTTCTTCCTTTCACCTTTCCTGGTGCGGATAAGGATTTTTTCTTAACCCATTACAAGAACCTTACTTTTGTTCCCCATATTCACTTCAGATTGGACTATTTCATCCAACTATGAGAACATCTCTCTATTTCCAATCATGTGTTTGTTGCACCCATTGTCGAGATACTAGATATTCTTTTGGCTCTCCTCCTCAGTACTTCAATTCAATAGCATATTCCCATAAGAATCTCTACACTCTGTATTTTTAGCTTCATTTGTGTAGTGGACTTGATGTTTGTTATCTTTGGTCATCTTCTTTATACAGTCAGAGATATAATGAAGATATTTCTTATAGTAATAACATTGAATCTTTGATTTATCACTGTGGTAGATGCCCCTTGTGGAAGATTATAGTAAAAACATTGAATCTTCCATAATGAGGTCAAACATATCTTATGCACTATGGTAGATACGAAAGGAGGAAGCGCACAAAATGAGTACGCAAATGACTTTGCACACTGCGGTGGGATCGCAGCTCCCAAACACCCTCGAAAGGATAGATTGATATGTTTGACTTTGGTCAATATATTTTGCACAATCAAGAGGAGAAAATTTGCTTTGCACAATCAATAAAATGCACAATACCCTTTTAAAATAAATTAAATCATGTGAATTAGGGTTTTCAGAGGCACTAAAGGACAAAACCACTAAAAGACAAAAATTATATCTTTTAGGAATATAAACAATAAAAAGTGTTTGTTCGCATAAAAAAAATAGCGCAATTCCTATGCACTCATAAATATAGTGCAAGAAAAATTTGGAGGGACAATAATACGAAACAAAACTTGCAAAAATAGAATTTATTCACTGAAAATAAACTTACTGTAAATGCAGTTTTACAATGCAAGATAGGACTTTACACATTCATCTGCAATCGAAGTTGTAGGTTCAACTTAGATAGGAGACTGTGAATACTGTCACTTCACCTCCTCGCTTTGTCTCCTTCTCCTCTATCTGCACTATTGTGCACTTCTATTTTGTTATACTCCTTATCTCTTTCTTAATGGCACCACTGTCTTATATAGCCAGACAAAAGATAGGATAAGGCTTATCCTCTGACATGCCTTTAATATAAAACTAGGGTTTCTAACCAATCACTAAATGAATTAGAGTTTCTTCCTATCTACAACTATCAGTATTAATTTTTCACATGGGATATTGCAATGATCGGATGTCAGAGATCTTATAGGTGTGAAATCAAGTTTAACATCTAACAATTGCATCAACAATATCAATAGAATGAAAACATAATAAATTTAATTAGTGGCGTTCTCTCTTAGATTAGCTTCATTTTTTAATAAGCATTATGTTACATTATCAGAGCAACCATAAATGTGGAAACTGTACACAACTTCTTGGAAGATGCTACATTAATACCATAGGTCTTGAATATGTAACTTGGGATTATGTTTAGAATAACCTGAAAAAATTATTTAGTATATAGTGAAGGTAGTATTTATTCACCCATCAAGTGAGTAGGAGGAACATTGCATCTAGAAGCTATAATACCCGACAAAATCATATTTATAAATATAGAATTTACATCATAGTTAAAAACATTGTAACTCTTGTAAACATGGTAGAGATTTTATTGATAATTCGGAAATAAGTAAATAAACAATAATTATAGAATTCAAAAGTTGTGTTTGTACTAGATATTTTTGAAAAAATGTACAGTTATAGTTTATTATTGTTAAATCCACCCAAATACATCATAGAGGTTAATAATTTAAAATATAAAGCAATTTTACCACTACTTTTTGATTTCCCTTCTTTTGCCTTGCACTTGATGGTTGGCCTTGCCTTTAACAAGGTGGTCAAATTGGAGGCTCCTTAGGTATAATATCATCATGATACATTCTTTCCAATACTTTTAAATATTTTTGGTTCCTGCTCAAGTGCCTCAATGTCCTTTATAATAAAATTTGTATCTAGAAGACATCAAATAATACAATCACATAGTGGATCTAACCCGCCCAATTCAATTCCCTCATAGGATTCACTAACATCCACTTTTTTTATGTGAAGCAAAATATTTTATTATACAAGCACAAGGTCATTGAGGTGTTTTGGGTCAACCTATTACACTTCTTTGTGTGTATGGCCTCAAATAGATACTACTTGACATCGCATCCTAAATGGCTACGAGGTTGACTCAATATGCATAGAGACATAATATTCAAAATAAATGTTTTAAACCATGGTACTCCCACCATATATCTAAAAATAATATATTTTTCAATGTATTAATTTACATTCATAAACACCAATAAATGTTCAAAAAATATTAAACTTTAAAATTTTAAATGCTCTACCTAGTTGTAAAGTTGACCTTGCTTCTTTAGCAAAGGAGGATGTGAAAAAACTCCTTCCCATGGCATTGTATAGTTACAACTCAATAATTATGAGGTGATATTTTGTAGGGTTATCTATCATTCTCTCTATGCAAGTATATAACCTTATCTCGACCTCTACCTCACCACTAAAACTACTAGTGTAAAACAATGTTATAAACCTCTATTATCATTAACAAAATTCTTTTAGCAATATGCATAAATATAAAATAAATTAGCCATATACATCAATACATATAATACAAGATAAGTAAATACATATTAGGTATGGCAACACCAATATTATTCCTAATATAAGGAATCTCTCCACAAGATCGTCATTCCATGAGCCAAAGTTATTTACAAAGAATACTCCACCTCCATTCTATTTCCACCCTTGCCTTTATATAATCTCTTCATATACCCTAACCCTAATTCTCAAGGGTTGGTCCACATGCATGAAGAGGGCCCAAGCTGGTACCTCCTAATAAATAAATTATTACATATTTATTAACTAATTTTTATAATAAGGAACATTTACATCATAGTGGAGCCACATTAGCCAATTAATTACTTATGAATCCTACCAATTATACAGTATAGTATTATATTATGTATCTATCTTAGGTACATAACATTCCACCCCTTACAAAATGTTTCATCCTCAAAATATAAGATAAAATAAACACTATAATCTTAGGAGCTATGCTAAGAAATGGTACTGATCTGGATCATCCATCCATCCTAGTGAAACTATGATGGGTGTGTGATCTTCATTGATGTATATATATGAATTTTACACTTGAGTATCTAGAAGTCATGCTTTAGTTTCAAGTGTTGGAAGCATACTTTTGTTGATTATAAATTTTACTCTTCTGCATCCATACTTGCTTGCATTTGTGATTAGTAGCATATCCAATATTTTGACTTTTTTGGTTCTATGTATGTCCCTCATAGTTCTTATGTTGATTTAAGCTCTATCTCCATGATTTTTACATTTCATTATGGTGGGGATTACAATAATATCCAACCTTAGCCATGTTTTCTAATTTGTTTACTCTTCAATATACTATTCCTCTTTTTTTGTGGTCTTCTATCATTCTCAAATTTCATCCTTGATTTCTAAGTAGACCTCTTCTTCCAATACTTTGTTGAGGAAGGTAGACTTGACATCCATCTAGTAAACACTCTAGCCTTTTTGAGCTACCAATGCCAGGATCATTCTGACTATGTCAAGTCTCACTATAGGTGCGTACAACTCATGATAGTCAATCCCTGACTTCTTCTTATATCCTTTCACCACCAGTATTGCCTTATGTCGATCAACTTCACCATGGGTATTAAACTTATTTTTGTATACCCATTTGACTCCAATGGTCTTCTTATCTACTGGGAGATTTTTCAACTACCATGTCTTGTTCTTATTTATGGCCTCTATTTCCTCATCCATTGCCTTCACCAATTTATGATTCTAAATTGCTTCTTCAAATAAAATTGGATCACACTCAAAAAATAACGCAAAGTCAGAATGTTCATCTATTTGATTTTGGATTACCTCATAAATTACTTGCAAGCTCCTCGTATTCATGGGTGTCCTCAAGTTGGAGATCCTCTTTGCATTTTGAGGCATTTGTGATGATGAGGTAGTGCTGCTACTTGAAGCTACTGGTTGATGCACTCTATCTTTTTCCAAGTCCTCAGACAATAATTATTGGTTCTGGTTGACAAGTCTTTGATTTCCAGTTATAGGATTCATCCTCCAAGAACTTCATGTCTCAGCTAATAATCAACTTCTTCATCACAGGATTACACAACATATATGCCTTCAACTCTTCACTATACCCAATGAAGACGCATTTCTCCACCTTACAAAGATGCATTTCTCCACCTTGTCATCCAAATTATTTCTCTTATCATCTAGAACATGTGCATATGCTATGCACCTAAAAAATCTTAAATGAGCCACATTGGGCTTTTGATTGCTCCAAAGTATTCTTGAGGAATCATGTCATTCACACTCTTTATGGTACATTGATTTAGAAGATAAACTACACAACATACAACTTTTACCTAGATTTCATGTGGAAAATTCTTTGCCTTCAGCATGCTCCATGCCATCTCCATGATTTTTCTATTATTCCTCTCTACAACACCATTCTATTGTGGAGTGTATATGATAGTGAGCTACCTAAAAATTCTATTTTTCTTACAAAAATTTTGGAATTCATTGGATATATATTCACCTCCTTCATCTGTTTTGAGAGTATTCACTTAGTAGTCACTCTGTTTCTCAACCAGAGCCTTGAACTTCCTAAATTTATCAAATAAATCTAACTTTTTTTTTATGGGATATACCCATATCCTCCAACTAAAATTGTCAATGAAATTTAATAAGTATTTGTTCCTAGGAAATGTGCTGGTCTACATTGGACCACAAATATTTGAGTGTACTAGCTCCAATGGCTGTGAAGCTCTCCAAGACTATCCTACAGGGCTTTCCAACTAAGAACCCTCCATAGACTTGATTTGGTTACTCAATAATGGTTAAACCCTTCACCATTTTCTGCTTGCACAGCAATTTTAGTCCACTGAAACTCAAGTGACCGAATCTGAGATGCCACAACCAGGTAGCATCTTTCTTCACTGCCCTAAATGACATCATTAATTCATTCTGAATATATAGGGGAAACATCTTGTTATTTGTTATGGATATTGTTGCAATTTTCCCATGTTCTTTATATTTTATGGTACAAACTCCATCCTTGAATTGAACAATGTTGCCCCTTCTGCAAAAGTTATCCAATGCTCAAAAAATTGTGCTTCAAACCAGCCACATAATAAACATTGGTGATCTTCTTCCTTTCACCTTGCCTGGTGCGGATAAGGATTTTTCCTTAACCCATTACAAGAACCTTACTGTTGTTCCCCATATTCACTTCAGATTGGACTATTTCATCCAACTATGAGAACATCTCTCTATTTCCAATCATGTGTTTGTTGCACCTGTTGTCGAGATACTAGATATTCTTTTGGCTCTCGTCCTGAATACTGCAATTCAATAGCATATTCCCATAAGAATCTCTACACTCTGTATTTTTAGCTTCATTTGTGTAGTGGACTTGATGTTTGTTATCTTTGGTCATCTTCTTTATACAGTCAGAGATATAATGAAGATATTTCTTATAGTAATAACATTGAATCTTCAATTTATCACTGTGGTAGATGCCCCTTGTGGAAGATTATAGTAAAAACATTGAATCTTCCATAATGAGGTCAAACTTATCTTATGCACGATGGTAGATACGAAAGGAGGAAGCGCACAAAATGAGTACGCAAATGACTTTGCACACTGCGGTGGGATCGCAGCTCCCAAACACCCTCGAAAGGATAGATTGATATGTTTGACTTTGGTCAATATATTTTGCACAATCAAGAGGAGTGAATTTGCTTTGCACAATCAATAAAATGCACAATACCCTTTTAAAATAAATTAAAGCATGTGAATTAGGGTTTTCGGAGGCACTAAAGGACAAAACCACTAAAAGACAAAAATTATATCTTTTATGAATATAAACAATAAAAAGTGTTTGTTCGCATACAAACAATAGCGCAATTCCTATGCACTCATAAAGATAGTGCAAGAACAATTTGGAGGGAGAATAATGCGAAACAAAACTTGCACAAATAGAATTTATTCACTGAAAATAAACTTACTGTAAATGCAGTTTTACAATGCAAGATAGGACTTTACACATTCATCTGCAATCGAAGTTGTAGGTTCAAATTAGATAGGAGACTGTGAATACTGTCACTTCACCTCCTCGCTTTGTCTCCTTCTCCTCTATCTGCACTATTGTGCACTTCTATTTTGTTACACTCCTTATCTCTTTCTAAATGGCACCACTCTCTTATATAGCCATGCAAAAGAGAGGATAAGGCTTATCCTCTGACATGCCTTTAATATAAAACTAGGGTTTCTAACCAATCACTAAATTAATTAGAGTTTCTTCCTATCTACAACTATCGGTATTAATTTCTCACATGGGATATTGCAATGATCGGATGTCAGAGATCTTATAGGTGTGAAATCAAGTTTAATATCTAACAATTGCATCAACAATATCAATAGAATGAAAACATAATAAATTTAATTAGTGGCGTTCTCTCTTAGATTAGCTTCATTTTTTAATAAGCATTATGTTACATTATCAGAGCAACCATAAATGTGGAAACTGTAGACAACTTCTTGGAAGATGCTACATTAATACCATAGGTCTTGAATATGTATCTTGGGATTCTGTTTAGAATAACCTGAAAAAATTATTTAGTATATAGTGAAGGTAGTATTTATTCACCCATCAAGTGAGTAGGAGGAACATTGCATCTAGAAGCTATAATACCCGACAAAATCATATTTATAAATATAGAATTTACATCATAGTTAAAAACATCGTAACTCTTGTAAACATGGTAGAGATTTTATTGATAATTCGGAAATAAGTAAATAAACAATAATTATAGAATTCAAAAGTTGTGTTTGTACTAGATATTTTTGAAAAAATGTACAGTTATAGTTTATTATTGTTAAATCCACCCAAATACATCATAGAGGTTAATAATTTAAAATATAAAGCAATTTTACCACTACTTTTTGATTTCCCTTCTTTTGCCTTGCACTTGATGGTTGGCCTTGCCTTTAACAAGGTGGTCAAATTGGAGGCTCCTTAGGTATAATATCATCATGATACATCTTTTCCAATACTTTTAAATATTTTTTGTTCCTGCTCAAGTGCCTCAATGTCATTTATAATAAAATTTGTATCTAGAAGACATCAAACAATACAATCACATAGTGGATCTAACCCGCCCAATTCAATTCCCTTATAGGATTCACTAACATCCACTTTTTTTATGTGAAGCAAAATATTTTATTATACAAGCACAAGGTCATTGAGGTGTTTTGGGTCAACCTATTACACTTCTTTGTGTGTATGGCCTCAAATAGATACTACTTGACATCGCATCCTAAATGGCTACGAGGTTGACTCAAGATGCATAGAGACATAATATTCAAAATAAATGTTTTAAACAATGGTAGTCCCACCATATATCTAAAAATAATATATTTTTCAATGTATTAATTTACATTCATAAACACCAATAAATATTCAAAAAATATTAAACTTTAAAATTTTAAATGCTCTACCTAGTTGTAAAGTTGACCTTGCTTTTTTAGCAAAGGAGGATGTGAAAAAACTCCTTCCCATGGCATTGTATAGTTACAACTCAATAATTATGAGGTGATATTTTGTAGGGTTATCTATAATTCTCTCTATGCAAGTATATAACCTTATCTCGACCTCTACCTCACCACTAAAACTACTAGTGTAAAACAATGTTATGAACCTCTATTATCATTAACAAAATTCTTTTAGAAATATGCATAAATATAAAATAAATTAGCCATATACATCAATACATATAATACAAGATAAGTAAATACATCTTAGGTAGGGCAACACCAATATTATTCCTAATATAAGGAATCTCTCCACAAGATCGTCATTCCATGAGCCAAAGTTATTTACAAAGAATACTCCACCTCCATTCTATTTCCACCCTTGCCTTTATATAATCTCTTCATCTACCCTAACCCTAATTCTCAAGGGTTGGTCCACATGCATGAAGAGGGCCCAAGCTGGTACCTCCTAATAAATAAATTATTACATATTTATTAACTAATTTTTATAATAAGGAACATTTACATCATAGTGGAGCCACATTAGCCAATTAATTACTTATGAATCCTACCAATTATACAGTATAGTATTATATTATGTATCTATCTTAGGTACATAACATTCCACCCCTTACAAAATGTTTCATCCTCAAAATATAAGATAAAATAAACACTATAATCTTAGGAGCTATGCTAAGAAATGGTACTGATCTGGATCATCCATCCATCCTAGTGAAACTATGATGGGTGTGTGATCTTCATTGATGTATATATATGAATTTTACACTTGAGTATCTAGAAGTCATGCTTTAGTTTCAAGTGTTGGAAGCATACTTTTTCTGATTATAAATTTTACTCTTCTGCATCCATACTTGCTTGCATTTGTGATTAGTAGCATATCCAATATTTTGACTTTTTTGGTTCTATGTATGTCCCTCATAGTTCTTATGTTGATTTAAGCTCTATCTCCATGATTTTTACATTTCATTATGGTGGGGATTACAATAATAACCAACCTTAGCCATTTTTTCTAATTTGTTTACTCTTCAATATACTATTCCTCTTTTTTTGTGGTCTTCTATCATTCTCAAATTTCATCCTTGATTTCTAGTTTTGTGTATTCCTTGATTTATGATATTACCTCCTCCTTAGACTCTATTACATGCTCTTTTGCTTCTTATTCAATATTTTTCCTAAAAATTACTTGTTTCTTTTTCCTTCAACCTTGTTCTTGAAGGTAAGAAATATCTTGTAGTGTTATCTTATTTTTCTTGTACCATAACTTTATACATTTATTTTGCACATTAATGTGAATAGTAGCAAAATATTCCAACCAAGGATATCAAAGAACAATAATCACTTAATCCATATCAAAGACATGAAAATTAGTACGCAAAATATACTTATCCATAAAAAGTTTCAAGTCTTCAAAAAATTGATCTCTCTCTCCTTGAAACTATCCATCCTCGATACTCTTTGTTGAAACCTGTAAACGGTTACCCTAGTCCCTTCTGATGAAGTTATGTATACTGCTAGGATTTATGAAGTCAATTTTTCTTTTGAATGTAAACATAAAGTTACAAAATGAATTTTTATATTCAAGTAAATCTTCCTAATCATTGCTTAGCTTATCTAAAACCAAATATGTGATTCCTTCTACTTGTACACTATTATCCTTCTTTTTTCCTTCGACCAATTTCTTGCAAATTATCTATCTATTAATTTCTTCCACAAAGTTTTTGGTGGTTTGTACCATCATGTGTTCACTTAATTTATCTCACTAGGCTTCTTCCTCTTTAGAAATACTTTCTAACTTCACAACCTTAACTCTACATCTATCTATCTATCTATCTATCTATCTATCTATCTATCTATCTATATATATATATATATATATATATATATATATATATATATATATATACATACATACATACATATATATATAGAGAGAGAGAGAGATAAGCTAGGGTTTTAAATAACCGAGAGTTCTAAAAAATAATATTTCTCAATTTTCCTCTATTTTGTTTTGCAAATTTTATTCCAAAAGGATCAATTGACAACTAATTTTCTTACATATATTGAGATAGATGAGTTTTTCCTCTTCGGATAAATTTTTTCCATAGTGAATAACATTGATAGCCCAAATTTAAACATCAATAATTTTGTCAATATTGATTTGAATTTAACAAATGACCTATATTTTTTGTAGTACTTTAAATAATCTACACAATGGTGGAAGAATCTTTTGAAAATGATTGTTGAAAAAATATATGATCTCTTTTATCTATTTTGACAATTTTTTGCACAAGCAAAAATTAACATCAATAGCCAAAATTCCTATGTTGACGGCCTTCATTGCTTTTTAACTCCTTCCAAGCTATTTGTATTCTTCTTGCATTTTCCAAGGTGTTTAACATTGTAGTTAGTTGTTGGTTCAAATATTATATTATTGGTCTTATTCCTTCTATCTTCTCTGATTTTTAGTGTTAAAATATTGTTTCAATACACAATATCACTAAAATACATCTTTGATAGTACTAAATAACATTTCCATTAGTTTTAGCTCACTCACCATTAATGTTAATGGTTTGACCCCTTGGATCATGTTAAGTATCTAGTTTACTTTATCGTCTAACAACAATATTTCATCATATCCCCAACCAAGTCCTTTTGGATATTATTCTAAAACATTGTGATGGTTAAATATATTTTTAACTATCATTAGTTGTGTATCTATATATGTACCCTCTTTCCTATCATTGTAATCATCCATACAACCTAATCTAGGGATATTATAAATAAATTAACCTTGATAGACTTCATGAGGTCCTATTGAAATTCTAAAAAACACTCAATAATATGATGCAGTAATTGGATTGACACATTCTACTAGTCATTACTGAGGGGCTCATTCAATCTAACATCCTCTGGTCTCATCTACACTTTAATCCTCTTTCTAAAACTTGTGGGTGTGGTAAATGTGGTAATCAGTGTTAATCCCTCTATGATCCTTACCTCCATTACACCTCCTTTGTTTGACTCAGGTTCTTCTTTGATTGATTATTTAAGATCTTCTTCAACCTAGTCTTAGGATTATTGTTGAGTCATATACTCCTTGATACCATTGTCTCCTATCTCTACCTTAGTCTACATCATTATGGCCTTCGCGCCTTCTATAACAAGAGACTATATGACTTTGATTAATGAATATATTATTTCCACCTCTCTCATTACCACCACTCTTTTTACCTCCTTTGAATATAAGTATACTAGTAGGTAGTCTCTTAATAATTTAGATGCTTTGCTACTTGTGACTCACAAAGCTCTAATGTCATTGTCTCTTCATATTGTCCTAGTACTATAGAATGAGATGGTGAAGCATTGGCCGGATAAAGCTTCTTCTTCTTCGCATTGGATGGGGCTACTATGAATATTAGCACAACCAAAAAAGGTATCAACCTTATGGTTATTTGTGGTACTTCTATGGTTAGTGCTTCAATTGCTTTCATCTTCATCCCTTTGCTTCGATTTATTTGGATGTCACTCAATTACCTAGCCCAATGTGGAGCATCCATTATATCCTTGTAAATATAAAACCAACCATCTATTATTTTATTCCATGGTATACATTCTAATTTTAGATTATCATACCTAAGGGTTTTAAAATAATTGTATAAAATTTGATGTCCTTATAGTCAATACCATAGTAAAATCCTTCTAGATGTAGCCTCTTTAGAGTGTAATACTAGAATATTTAGTATCTATCCACATTACATCAATTACTTAGGTAGTCCTGCCCATTTGTGAACTAATATTAACCAAGTAAAGGAATGCACTCTTTCCTAACCACCGAGTTCTTGATCCTTTTTTCCCATTTGTTTGGTGATATTACATATAGATTATTGATAAAATGACATTATAAATGCATACACATGCATGGTTGAACTAAAAACATACGTGTGACAATATTTATTAGAATGGTGCTTAAAAATAGATAGTATAAAAAACCAAAAAATGTACACTATTTAAATTTAGGTACCCCTTTCTTCAATTTGATCATGTTTTCCTAGATATTTCTTAGGAAAACCCACATGATATTATGCTTTCATCCTCACATTACCATATAATATGCCACCTTGCTACTTGTGGATATTCCTAAATATTTTTAGCACTTAAAGCACACATTCTAAGATAAATTTTATGTTGTAAACTTTCTTGTTAAGGGTTCAACACTAGCGATTACCATGACTCTCAATATTTGTGTGGTGTTTAGATATTTGCACACATACATGACCATCGTCAAATTCCTTGTTTCATATTTTTAGGATCTTCCGCATCCATGCAAACTCCTATAACTTGGTTGATGACCTCTTCTCCAATATAGGAGGACTTATGCAACCACAACCCTTAATTTTAGTATCGACAAAGTAGTAAGGTTGTTATGTTTCTTAACTTATGAAGGTCAATGTCACATCCCAATCCCCAAATTCCATTTGAGTAGAAAACCAAACGTGGTTCTCATCCCAACCCCTAATCACCTACCACATATTTTGGACTCGCATATACAACATCATGGATAACTTTTCTAGGGTGATATATGTGTATTTATTAATGTCATTTTTTTCTAGGTGTCTTCCACTATTCAAAAAAGGATGTGCTAGACATTAATTTCTCTCTTTCCTCCTTAGTATCTTCACTTCACTTCACCTCACCTCATCTCACCTATTTCCTTCTTAGTATCTTAGTATCTTCACTTCACCTCACCTATTTCCTCCTTAATATCTTAGAATGTGAGTATCTTCATTTCACATCTTTTACAAGGCAAATTATCATTAAGGCGTTATCAATTTTTATTTTAGTGCTAGACATTAATTTCTCTCTTTCCTCCTTAGTATCACCCTGATTGTTAGGAGATGTTTTACATATAATATTTTAAAATTACAACATACTTGAAATGCTTAGGTGATTCAAAAAACTCCTCCAAATTCTTCGGTGAACCATATATCATCTTTCCAACCTATCAAACATTTAAACGATGAGTTTTTATTTAATATTTAATTTTATTTTTAATCATTAAAATAATTCTTAGGTGAATGCCTTAAATAATTGTATAAAATTTCTTATTTTCATATTATATTTTATTAATTTCTTGTATATATTTTGGAGGAAACTAATCATGTTAATCAGTAGCAGCACATCGTCTTACTCTTCAGTATGCCCCAGATGCAAAGTAACCAGTAAGCCCTTCTTCATATACAATGTCAATCCTAGCCTATATTTCACACGTTCAACTTCACTTTCACTCTTGTTAATTGATTTTAATCTAAATAATTGCAAGATGGAGGTTATCACATGCTTCATCTACAAGTAGGCAAAGTATTTTCCTAAATATATTCGAGGGCCTCCATTTAAGGCCATTAATTTATAAGGAGTTTGGTTACAAAATTCACCGCTATGAAGCCATCTATTTGGATTGAATTTTGTGCAATATTGGACCCAGATGCTCTCCATTCGTCCCATGCTATAAATAACATAAGCCACCACCATACATTTTTTTATTGGTAAAACAAAATCCTCGTTAACCTACTTTAGGTTGAATGACATGAGCAGGTAGAGCTGCATCAATTCTATCAAAGATGCATGTAGGTACTACATCATTCTCATATCCTTATGACTAAAACACACCCACTCTGATTTAGATATTTTCTTAAAAATCCCATGGATTTCTTCTACAATATTGTGTTCAACCTCATGGTGCTAAAGTAGTAGCCAAAAGAACTACGAAAGCACAACAGATGAGGTGTCCCACCTTTCCAAGATGAAGTTAATACAAATGTCACTTAAAAACATGTTGGAATAAGGTTCCCCCTTCTCGTCCTGACACTCCATGAAAATGTATAGCAAATCTACTCACCCAGGATTATACTTCCCTCATATTTTCTTAGATTATTTCCTTCTCGATAAAATTGTCCTTTGCAAAGCTAACGATGGTCTCGAGCACCTTTTGAAGTTTGGATTCGATGCCCACATCGAGGCATCTAGTGATTTTATGGAGTATGGGTGTCACAAAGTAGAGTGTTATCATAGTGGTTTCCTTGTCAAATGTCATGCCAAAAGGAATGACTGACAAATCCCAATTCAGGTACCTGTTGTCCACCCCAAAAACATCTCAAAAGGAACATATGTAGACACCTAAAACATGTCATGTTTAAGATACTTCTCATGTGGGCACTCATGCAGACCATATGAATGACCTTGGACCCTACCAAGGCTAAGTAGTGATTCTAATAACTCATTTTAGGCATCCTAGGCCTATTTATCCTTATTCATTGATGACATCAGCATCTAAGACCTTAGCAACGGTTGACAAACACAACTAGGGTCCCAGTAACACTGAGCAACAGTGACTAGCCCTGTAACTATCTTGGCCTCTCGAGTTGAGCCAAATTGGTTGTTCCAATGATATTTTTCAACCAATCCAAGTGGTTATGGAATGATAATCCTCCAAAAGGTTCCATCCAACTGCCCCATCCTGGCATTTCTTGATCTTGGCTTCCTTGAGAAGACAATATTGGGATTTGAGGAATCTATTTATAGAACCCTCAAAGAGGCCAAGAGCATCTAAATTGAATTGGAGTGAACCCTACCAAATTGGAGAGTCAATTGCAACCTATGGAGAGTATGGAGATGTTGCCCAATTCTAGTTTGACACTTACCTTTGCAACAATGGAGCTTCCAAAGGATTGAGAAGCAAACCTTACTATTCCACACCAATCCAACATGAATTTGAGTGAAATCAAATGCCAATCTATGTTTGGACATGAATGTGACCCTTGACCATTAATCATCCAGAGGATTTGAGCATTCCTAGATTTGGTTTTAAGAGAAAAGGTACTTTACCCATGGTTGTTGTCGTCAACAGTGGCCCACAGGCTTAGTTGTGGCTTTCAACCGTAGCTAATAGAGTTGGTTGCTCTAAACACCCAAGGCTAGGGTTTGATACCCTCATTTCTCTATTTTAGTCGTAGATTCACTTTTCTTAACATGTATGTAGGTTAAATTAGCATAGATGAGTCTTATTTCATGCATTTCCATGGATAATTAGCTTTTTCATAGCTAGCTTTACCTTCATTTATGCTATTCATGCTTTATTTCATAATATTTCATAGATTAACTTATTTTATGCTTAATACTTTATATTATATGCAATATTATCTATATTTACACATTTCAAGCCATGCTTTGTGCTTATTTGTCAATATATTAAGCATATTTACACATATTCATGTTTTATTTACATGTTTACTTCATTTCTTGCATTTCTTGGATAATAGCCTCATCATGAGAGGTTGCATATGCTTTTGATGTGTTTTGTTGTTTCTTGTACATAGGTGATAGATCCTTCCAAGATTCAAGACACTCTTCAACATCATTCCTCTTGAAAATGGAGAAGGAGGCATCCTTGTAAGCCCTCATGCAAAGTTGATGAAGACCTAAAGAGCATTTAGAGTATATCAACCCCATTTAGGGGCATCAACACAATTGTATTCATTGTATCAAACATTGGTATCCCTAAGAGGGATGTATATGTAACCTATTTTACCATTGATTAATACAAAGGAGGCTTACTTTCTTTCAAATTTGGTTTAATACATGTTCATTCTTTTAAATTTGTTTTCCATGTTGCAATTAGTGTAGATATACACTCTTTAAGCCCTTCTACAGTGGCGATAATGACATAAACCCTATATTTTTTATTGTTTTTGTTGATTTTCTCTATTTTTTGTGTGCAAGTACTAGTTGCATTTGATAGCCAAAGTGCACAATATCAGTCATAGTTAACAACAGTGGCTAGAATCCTATCCGCGTTGAGCAACAACTCCTAGCAAAAAACTTGGAAAAGTAGTAAGCATCCTGCTTCTACTTCGAATGAGGATTTCTAGGTAGGTGTCCTCTTATGTGTTTTTTCTATTCCTCTATGTTTTTATTTTTATTTAGGCTCTAATTAAGCCACATAGTGAAATTTAAGGGAAAAATACATGAAGAAAATTTATCTTTTGCTAGTTGCTGCTAACAACAATAGCCAACTCTATTAGTTGTTGTTGTCAACAATGGCTAAGATTTTTAGCTACTTTTTTTTCTAGAGGCCAAGTTTGTTACCTACTTTATATAACAATGGCTACTATTAAAACTATGTGCTGGGTTTTTACTTGCTTGGGGCCTATCCAAAGGCCAATATCATTCAATTTTGCATTGCATTATTTGAAGTGAAAAAACATTTAGC
Source organism: Wollemia nobilis (assembly GCA_028583015.1). Lineage (NCBI taxonomy): Eukaryota > Viridiplantae > Streptophyta > Pinopsida > Araucariales > Araucariaceae > Wollemia > Wollemia nobilis. The sequence goes on from JAQPPZ010001423.1 coordinate 6,815,274, forward strand.
ATTGCATCTTTCTAAAAATAAAACATCCTTTTTCTAGGCATGTAGGAAATGATCATGAGTGCTCTTTGATGCATTTTTACTTTATGCAAAATTAAAAATAACCCACACACACCATGTTTCACTTAAACATCAGTGATAATTGGGCTCTCACATTTATCCCATTGATTGAGACCAACAATGCATGTCATTACCACTTGGTTGGCTCGTTTGACATTGTACTATCAGGACTCAATCATGGCCAAGGCCGATTCAAGAACTATCCTATCCATGAAAAATAGCATGCACTCCTCTTATAAGGGGTGTATCGTGGATCACAGTGTGTTGGGTGAGAATCAATAATACCTATGCTCCTTGTCCAGTTATGGATTTCATATCCATATCTTGGGGGAAATACTACCTAGATGTCATTACCAATTATTTCATTATGATTATATAGGTGAAAACCTTTAAACTATCTAATAATATCATCAACAAATTGTAAAACACAGTGAGATTTAGATTATATACTCAACAAACCAAAACACACTAAACATTTTTAGGATACACCAAGAATATTTAAATAAGATAAACATTTTTGTATACTTTGTATTCTTTAAAAATTACTTATGATATAATTTCACACATCATCAACACACAGGGAGACCGCCCTCAACACATAGTTGAGGCAAAAAATGAAGCTCCAAAACACACACAAAATAACAAGCTAGAACCTCCTACATAAAATGTTTTTGAACATTGTTTGACCAGCATCATAGGTGACAACTCGATACATGGGGGTTCTCATCAGATACCCTAGTTAGATAATGCAATATGCACTCCTCTTATAATATAACTAAGGGTGGATCTAGGTCCCCATCATCACATTATAGATGTAGATAAGATCCACCCAATAAAGTATAAGAAGACAGGGTTGCATCAAAGTGCAAACTTGAAGACTCTAAATAACAATGAACTTGGAAGGTTCACAATAGATATCAGTACTCTTGGAGTCAATGACATATCTCCCAATGAACCCTATAGTACTAGTCAACTCAACAAACTAGAACAAGTGTTAGGAAGACTAGGGTATAGGACCTCTACTACTCACTCTCGCTCTAATAAATTAGATAGTGAGGACATACAGAGGCATACCCATGAACTAGGAGAATTCTCAAATAACTCTTGTATCACACATTCCCCATCCACGCATGCAGGCACAGATCATTGATAAAAATGCAACACAAATCCTATGTTCACATACAAAGGTAAGATTGTAGTAGATAAGTTTTTTGGGGCTCACACTCATAAGGTCCCTTGTATAGAGCTACAAATTCAAAGGTCTAACACAACCAATCTTGTAGATCGATCGCATAGGCTAGATTTAGAGCAAATACAACATATATTCCAATATTAGTTGGAATATGTGCACATAGAGCACAAGCACCTTGAGCATGAGTACTATCAACATCAAATGTTTCTTTGATAGCATTTATACGAGCAACATCTGCAAGAGCAACACATCCTTGATCAGAAGGAGCATGAAGAGAGAGGATAGACTAGCTTAAGCTAATCTACCTCCTTATAGTGAGTATATGTAGTATTTCCATAGACGTGTTGTGTCACAACCAAAACTATGACCTAGAAAAATTAAAAACTGTACTTGACATACACCCCAGCATGCTCTAAGGGATAAACAATGCCAAGCACTAGAAAAACCTAGGTATAGTTAGTATGAATAATTAGAGGGGGAGAAGGAATATCAATAATATCTTGAGCCCTCCTCTATAGATGTGGGTGATGAGAACAATCATCCATCTCAGTATAAAAGGAATCTACCTCTACCAGTTCCACAAAAATCTCTTAGAGAAGAGGACATCTTATCTTCTCAAGCATACAAATCCTTGGCTAAAAAAGTTAAAGCTATTGAGAGATAGGGGATGGCTTATCAAAATCCCACTCTAAACAAGGTCCATAATGAGCCTATATGCCCTTCAATCCCTTTCCCAATGTATCCTAAGAATTTTGAGATACCTAAGCTATAAAATTCAAGGGTGATGATGATGCACATGAGCATGTAACTATCTTTATGAATATGTGTTTTTATATTTAAAATAATGATGCCCTATTATTGAGAATTTTTGTGATAACCCTTGAAATCCCTGCCCTAGAATGGTTTAATAAGTTGAAAATGTATAGCATATCAAGCTTCGAGCAGCTGGTGAATGCATTTATTGAATAATTTTCTTTTAGCATCAAGAAGAAAACCAATTTGTCTAATTTGGTTGCTTTAAAGAAATTTGATGATGAGCCAGTCATGGAATTTGGCAATATATGGAGGAATCTTATGGCTAACCATACCTTCTCCATCCCAACCATAGAGTTGACATGGATGTTTACCAAGAGCTATGTGAAACACATCTCACTACTATTACATTTGTAGTAATACCAAACATTCGAAGAGGCTTTGGCATAAGACAAGGTCATAGAGGATATCAAGATACAAGAAGGTGACTTGAAACTCTGGATGAAAAAAAAGTGGAATAACAAGAACACAAAAAATGAATCACCAGGCTAAGCCTACGCATGTGACTTAGGTTGTGTTAAACCTTCAAAATGGATATAAGATCCAGCAACCGTAAAACTATCAAACTCAATCTCCCCCTATGCAATATATTCATCGCAACAACAAAAAGTAGGGCAAGGATAAATAATAGTTCCCACCTAACCAATTTATGTCATTATCTAAGACTATGGCATTGATATTCAATCAATTGTATGAGGCCAAGGTAATACCATTACTCGAAGTTCAATTGCTTGATCCTAATAATCCTAAATCAAATGGATATAGGGATAATCAAAGTTCCATATCATAGACAAAATGGGTATGATATCAAAGTTTACCACAATTTTAAACATATGGTACATAATATAATTGATAGTAATGAGTTGATAATTGATAATATTATGGCTCCAGACAAATAGAATATGGGAATATTCAAAAATACCTTACCAAATCATAAGCCACCAAGGAACAATGTCAGACAAGTCAATCAAGTATGGATTGAACCACCTACGCAAGAATTTATTAGCATGGTGAATGTGGTCGCCAAAAATACAAGGTACAACAACCAAATCCTCCTCTAACACCAATTTTGATTTAATATGTACCTCAAAAAAGTCCAGTGCAAAACGCCTTGCTAGGTCACCAACAAGACCATTGGTGATAGTAAGAAATAGACTCATATAGAGCCTACAAACAACCTCAGCTAAATTGTTAATATATGAGGTAATGCAATAGTCTCCTAGGCACAGGGAGATGCTAATGAACATCTTAAGGTCTATTTAATTACAACCCCAAGATTCAAAAGCTTTCACTAACTTTGTGGGGCATGTGTAGCAGTGTCAAAAACCTGTGATCCAATTCTATTATCATGAAATCAAAATAGTTTCCACTGCTACAGTGGACCCACCACTTCACATCATTACATGTGTAAACCACATTCCACTCAAACAGGTTTTTATTGATACAGGATCATCAATCAACATAATCACCATGAAGGCCTTGTGTCATCTAAAATTGCCTAAGTTACATATCGTACCCTCTACTTTTACACTACGAGTTTTTAACGATGTGTTATGCTCAACAATCGACACTATATTCTTGCCTATTCATGTGGGGCTAAAAACCATCCCTGTTATGTGTCACATGCTAGAGGGTACTATGTAATATAATATTCTCCTAGTTTGGCCATGGATTAGGGACATGAAATGCATCCCTTGATCTTGCACCAATGTATCAAATATGTGCATGAGGGAAAAGTGCATGTGGTCCCTTCATATGAGGAGCCATTTAAGTATGTTAATTAGGTTGACTTGCTAGGATAATTCATACTACCATATATGCATCTCGATATTATACCTATGTCACCTACCAGACGTCCAAAGAGTAATTCAAAGGTAGTGTGTGTTGGTTCTTCAACATCAGCACCACAACCAACCTCAAACATAATGGTTGCTTCTACGATACCTATGACATAAACAAAGCTTAGGAATGATCAAAAGATAAAGGCAATTTTGGGTGAAAAAGAGGCTAAAGAGATCCCCAACATAGAAACTACTAAGATCCAGATCCCATGGAGGAGGGAAACTCACAAAATATAGTTGAGGAGGTACCTCAACCTACCTCACTTGTGTCTTCAACTAGGTCATCTACATTGTAGGTTACGATTCACTTAGTCAACCCTGGGTTAGCTGAATACCTGGTGCAAAATGTAACTTTCACACCAATCATAGAATCTACATAGGATATGGGTAGGCCTCAAGCCCATCACTTTCCTATCAGGATGGTGGTTTCACTAGGAGTGCCACCTAATCAGACTAATTTCATCTATAGAGGTTTAGATCAACTTGTAGATCATTTTCCCATAGAAGAAGATGATGATGAACCATTCATTGTAAACATTCATTATGTATCTAACCTAGAGTTTACTCTGTTATTTTTATTATTACCATTGGCATGGTTACGGATTGGGTCTATTTGAACAAGGGCATCAAACTTCGTATCAATCGTATTATCAACTATCGTCTGATATGTTCAGATTTGGTTATGATATAGGAGGTCAAGATGAGTTATTAGCTATATCTCTAGATCACCTGAACCTAAGAATGGGGATGGATGTTTATTGGAACCCATACCATCCTAGTCCTTCACATTCATGAAGGGGTAACTAGTCGGTGACCATAGTTTCCATAGAACCACCCTTGGTCTATCATGATAATATTTCATTAGAGGCTAGTTTAGATGATATTCCAACAATAGATTAGCTGGTCAGAAACCATGTATATGCCAATGACATTGGCATTGAACCCCATAGTTCTGGTACAATAGTAGAAACTAAATCAAAAGCCACTTTTGAGGAGGGTGAGTCATAATCCATCTCTGAAAGAGGTGGACTAGAATACAATTCTGGAGAAGATAATTGAGAATATTTCTCAGATGATGAGAAATATGAGGATAAAATAGATATGTCTTATCTAGGGCCTCAACATCTATGTCCTCTTAGGTAACCTATGGACATGGAACCAATTTATCATTTGGTATTCCTAGGTCCTCTTGTCCAAAGAAGGCCAATGGATCTGGAAGACATATATCATATGGCTTTTCATGGTCCTTCTAACTTAAGGCAATTACTTCCCCATGAGGATATAATTGTTATGTTTATTCCTAGAGTAGATCTAGTAATACCCATTCTTCTTGAGCCACATATAGAGTAAGGGGACCAATACAGAGGTAGTGTGTTGCACCCATTTGGTCCTAGAAATTTCTTCCATTTCATCAACATGGTTTACATCGATTTGACCACTCCACTTCATAACCCATATGACCCTTCGAAACCTTTGTACCTTCATATAGAGACCATTTATTTCGATCGTGCCAATTCACCTTTAGATCCTAAATATTTCTTCTCCAATGGAGAAATGCTACAACCATTTCATTCTGTGCTAGACTATACATATGATGTCTATCATACTAAGGATAATCCCAATTTAGTGGAAACTTTAAACCCAACATATGACATCCATTTGATCCCTATGCCTCACCAGCATGAGGAAGGGTCACATATATCAATAGAGGAAACCTTTGATGTGGATATCAATGATGATCCCATCAATCTAAATAAGGTTAAATTTAGAGAGAGCTTATATTTTGAGGAGCACACCAACATCATTATTCTATTGAAAGAGAGACATGATCTCTTTGCTTGCACCTACAAAGACATGCAAGAAATCGGTCAAGCAAAAATTGGTTAAGAAAAAACTCAGGAAGGTGCATCCAACCATCACATTGATGGTTAAATATGAACTACAAAAAATATTGGATGTAGAGTTCATAATTTCCATAGACTATCCAGAATGGGTATCAAACATGGTACCCGTAGGAAAACCTGATGGAAGAATCCATATTTGTATGAATTTTAGAGACCTCAATAAGGCAACACCCAAGGATTCATTACCATTGCCTAATATTTATGCTCTTGTAGACGCATCTACAGGGCACGAAATACTTTCTCTCATGGATTATTTTTTTGGTTACAACCATATTTGAATTAAACCAAAATATCAGCACAAAACTACTTTCACTACTCCATGGAGAACATTTTTCTACAAAGTTATGTCATTTGGTCTTAAAAATGTTGGTGCCACATATCAATGTGCTATGATATATATATTTCATGACTATATGCATGAGATATTAGAAGATTATATTTATGACTTACTAGATAATTCATAGTTGCGTGAAGAGCATGTTGAGGTTCTAATAAAATTCTTCGATCATATGATAGAGCACAATGTCAGGTTGAACCCCAAGAAATGCGTCTTTGGTGTAACCTTAGGTAAACTCTTGGGATTCATAATTTCTAAAAGAGGGATCATATTTGACCCAATGAAGGGCAAGGCTATACTATAAATGTGTTCCCCCACAAACATCAAGGAATTAAGAAGACTATAGGGTAAGGTAGCATCCATTAAGCACTTCATCATGCAATTTTTGGATGAATGTTGACCCATGAATCAAATGCTACACAAGGTGGTCCCATTCAACTAGGATGAAGACTATCAAAAAGCCTTCATTGATATCAAAAAATATTTGGCAATGCCACAAGTATTAGCTCCACCTAGACAATATTGTGCCATTCTTGCTAAATATCTTCCATAAAATTTGCACTGGTAACCATGCTAGTCGAGAATGAAGAACACAGGCTTATACTGAGGGGGGGGTGAACAATATAAGATCAACTTTTACTTTTCTTTCCCAAACAATATTATCCAATATTATCAATGGCAATATCAATAGCAGTAATCAAAGCAATGCACAAATCATCACACACATGAGAGACACAAATTTAACGTGGTTCACCCAATGTGGGTTACGTCCACGAAGAAAATATTTCTTCTAAATTTTCTCAACAAATCTCTTGGGAATCAATTCCCTATTACAATGTTTATGGACCTCTATCCAAAGGAGACACCAATCCCCTATGCTCTAATTTGTGGATCTCTCTCCATAGGAGAACTCTATCCCCTTTGCTCTGGTTCGTGGATCTCTCTCCATAGGAGAACTCTTTCCCCTCTGCTTTGGTTCATGGAACTTGATCCAGGAGAACTCTTTCTCCTCAACTGGTTTGTGGATCTCTCTCCATAGAAGAAATCTATCTTCCCAACTGGTTCATGGATCTCTTTCCACAGGAGAACTCTATCCCCTCTACTCTGGCTGGTGAACTTCTAGAAGACTTCTACCCCCACTGCTCTAGCTTGTGGATCTCTCTCCATAGGAGACCTCTATCCCCACTGCACTGGTTGATGGACCTCTATCCACTGGAGACCTCTGTCCTCTTTGCTCTATCACCTCCAAAGCCTGCTCTCAAATCTATCTCAAATCTGCACCAAACTCTATCCCAAGTCTAGCACAAATCTGCTCTAACTCTTACAAATCTACACCAAACTCTATCCACAAATCTGCACCAAACTCTATCCTAAGTCTAGCACAAATTTTCTCTAACTCTGCTCACAAATCTGCTCTTAATTCTATCTCAAATCTACCCCAAGCCTTAACACAAATCTTGAACAAATCAGCAATCAAACCTGCTCTCAATTCTATTTCAAATATGTCCTCAAGCCTTCTCAAAAGACTTGCTCAAAACTACCTTCAAGCCTTCTCAAAATACTTGCTCAAATCTGCCCTCAAGCCTTCTCAAAAGACTTGCTCAAATCTGCCTTCAAGCCTTCTCAAAAGACTTGCTCAAATCTACCCTCAAGCCTTCTCAAAATACTTGCTCAAATCTGCCTTAATGCTGCTCACTAAACCTGCTCAAATATTTCCAAACCTTGCATACAAACAAAGCTTATATCTTTTTAGAAATGCTTTCTACAAACAGATATATTCTACTCAGAATTCATTTAACCTCTGGAACATATAGAGAATGATGTACACTATCAAAATCCCAATATGTTCTTCACATTCACAAATATTGCATTCAACTAATCCAATATTTATCTCTTGCAAAATCCTTTTCAAAACAAATCAACACAGTATATATCTTGCTTCACAAAACTGGTCTATATTTCTTGTAAATTTTCTCTCAAAGATCAATCACACTCATGCACAATTTCCCTTCACAAAATTGATCTCAACTACTTCCACAATTGCAATCAATATCTCTCAAACCAATGTTTAAAATATTTTACAAAGATGCACTAACTTGTCTTCAACCCTAGCACAAGTAGTTCACAATCTCTAGCACAAATGTCTTAACCTCTTTCAATAATAGAAGCACAAATTGTTCTCAAATTCTATCCCAAATGTTTCCAAAATATTCAACAATGAAGCACAAATCCTAACTCAAATATTTCCAACAATGCTTATCAAACAATCCTTTTCACTCCACCTTATGTTCCAAAACATTCACTTCAACAAACACTTTAAACAAGGAGTGATGTGCCCATACCTCTTAATTGCTTTGAAGATAATATGACCTTAAACCCTATTTCACAATCAACCAATCCTGCTTGTGCCTCTTCTAGAGTTAGAAACCAAATATACCAATCAAGCCTTTTAACTCCACCTCAAAACTATATTCTCAAAACATAACCACCATACCTCAAAATGCTTGATGAAAAAATGCCCTCAAATACCTGTCTCAAAAATAATATCTTTGCAACTTCAAAAAGGATTAGCACAACACCTTCTATTATTGGAAACCCTTCTCAACAAGTGTGCACAATTAAATTCCAAACCAACTCTCTTGGTTTCTCAAAATAGAGAATTAAATCATAAAACCAAGCCCTTCAAAATGAAGTAAAAATACAAGCAATAAAAGTACTTCATACACCTTTTAACTCCCTCTTAATTTCAAAAAAAACATTCATAAAAGAATTATCAAAAGTCCTTATTACTCCACAAAATCACTTTTCAGCAAAAATACATTTTCATAATATTTTTCTCCAAAATAAATTGCAAGAAATAATTAAAAATTATTTCCCCTTATACCTCCCTAAGTCAACGATGCTCAAATAATCAAACACACCTCATGCGCCTAACCCTCAACCTTAGGCAAATTAAAATTTTAATCAATGCTTACCAAAACTACCATGGAGAGATTCGAACACAACACCTCCTACCTACCAGCGTGCTCATGCTGCTTGGGCTGCCGCTAGGCCAACCACCCACATGAAAATAAATGTGCACAACTTACACCTTATCCTCCATGAATTTTCCTTTCCAAAATAAAACTGATCAAAACTATTACCGCCCAGATTTGAACACACGACCTGCTATCTACCCTGCGCCTTAACACTACCCAATCTATCGCTAGGCCAACTGCCTAGTTGGAGATAAGATCGTACGATCTTATATTTCAATCACCCAAAGCCCTTCCTTTGCTTAAAAAATTATCTTCTTCTTCTTACGACATGCACACATAGGAAACTCGAATTATTCGCTTGAAACGCGCATCGAACACACAACCTTAGGGCATGAAACTTTATCCATATTAATATGGATTTACCACCATGCTAAGGACGTTGATGCTTAGGAATTTTAAAAAATAAACTTTTGAATGATGGTGCCAAAACCCACTTTGGGTTATAAAATAATATAATATAAAATATTATAATTATTTTATAATTTAACCTTAGGCTTTAACCTTTTAACTTTAATATTATAATATTAAAATATTATAATATTATTTCCTTTTTGAGCCTTAGTCACTTGCTTCCTTCAATATTTTTAAACCAGGGCCTTCAACCTTTTAACCAAACACTTGGAGCTTTGTCCCAAACCTCTTGGGCTTAAAATATAAAAATTATAACCCTCTTTTTATCAATTTCCTTGCACTGAGAATGATCTTTGCCTTGCATTTTAACCAACTTATAGACCTTGTCTTTTTGCCATGTCGAGATATCAATTGCAACCAATGTCATCAACCTATGACCTCAAAAATTTGACATCAATGACAACAATATACTCAAAATTTCCAACAATCTCCCCCTTTGTCATTGATGGCAACCCTTTCTAAAAAAACTTTCCTTACCACTGGATTCCAAAATAGCTCCCCCTGATTCTGCTCTCTCTGAGAAGCTTCTCCCCCTGACTGAATGCTCTCCCCCTTACTCAAATCTCTCCCCCTTTGACATCAATGGAAAAGGGACTCCTTTGGGGCTAAATATAAGACTCTTAGCTCAACCCCCTCCCCACCTCCTCTCCTTGAGGTGATTAATTTTGGGGTGGGAGTATTTCTACTCCCAACATACAATGCTCTTTTTCTTTGTCAACCTTCTTTCTCAACATACCCTTTTGATCCTTTTGAGTGTCCCTATTCTTGCTTGTCTCTGGAAGCTCTGGAAACTCTGTTCTACACCACTTGGCCTTATGCCCTAGATTATTGCACTTGTAACACTTAATGTTGTAGTTCTTGGAAGGTGCAAATATCTTGAAGTTCCTCCTAGTGAAGCCATAATCATTTATATCATGAACCCTATAGTGGATTGCTTTATGACCAAATTGATTACAAGAGTAGCAATACCCTTGAAAGAAATATCCATCTTTGAAAAATTTAACATTCCTTCTAGTGAGACCATACTCCTTCTTTCCATGAGTCCTGCAATGCATAGCCCTGTGACCAAACTGATTACATGAAAAACAATATCCTTTGAAGAAATATTTTCTTGAACCCACTGGTCTCTTAGTCCTTTCTTCTTCTCTGTGATGATCCATATTTCTTGTTTGTGCATTATTTCCTTTCTTAGTGAAGCTTCTATTCTTCAACTTATCCTCATAAGTCTCAATTTCTTCTTCACTCTCTTCCTCTAAAACTTCCTCTTCTTTTGAGCTTGAGCTTGACCCTTCTTCTTGTTTCCCTTGTCCTTCTTCAAAACCAAGTCTTGTTTTGATAGATGAAGATCTTTATGCATTGATAATATTATCCAAAGTCTTTGAAATTTTCCCAAACCTGTGTAGCTTGTCCTTAGAATATTTTACTTCCATCCTTAGTGAAATTATCTCATGTTCTAATCTTTCACATTCTGAATCTTTTGCTTCTAAATTTTCACTCATGACCTCTTTAAGTCTCCTTGCCTTAGCTATTGAGTTTGTCAGGTCTTGTATAAGATTTTCTTTTTCTTCCTCACATTCTTGAACTTGAGTCTTTAGTCTTGAATTCTACTTTCTAACCTTTTTCAATTCTCTAAGAGCAACAATAAGTTCTGCTTCTAGATCTACTATGCCTTCTTCTTCATTTTTTAAATCTTCCTCTACTTCTTGGTCTCCAAGAGCATCTTCATACTCTTCAAAATTATCTTCAATAAGAGCATTTTCTTCCTCTTCTATTGCCAAAAATAGAATCTCTTCTTCTTCACTATCTAAGAGTCTTTCATCACTATCACTTGAAGTCTTGCTTCCCTTGTTAACATAGAAACTCTTCTTGTACCTTTGAAAGAATTTCTTTTCATGCTTGCCTTGACCATACTTATTTTTCTTTTCATACCTAGATTTTCCTCCTTCCTTTTTCTTATGATCTTATTTCTCTTCATTGCTACTACTTCCAGCTTCTAGACAATTAGATGCATAGTGACCAAAATTACCATAGTTAAAAAATTTCACTATTTTCATACCTTTGTGCTTTCTTGAGTCTTTCTTGTTTCTTCTACCATAGTTAGCTTCTTCATCACTACTTGACTCACCACTTGATTCTGGTTTCTTATATTTTATCTTCTTTGATGCTTTGAAAGCTACTTCTTTCTTGGAGTTGGGATCCTTTACTATTCTCATCTCATAAGCTGTGAGAATTCCATGTAACTCATCCATAGTCAATTTTTCAATATCTCTCATCTCTTCTATAGCTGAAACCTTTCCATCATACCTCATAGGAAGTGACCTTAGTACTTTCTGAGCAACACTGGAGTCTTCAATTTTGAATCCAAGTCCACGCATGGTATTTACAACTTCATCCACATGAAGCAAGTATGTAGCAATATCTTCCTCATCTTCCATATTCAAATCTTCAAACCTTTTCTTGTGGTTTTGTAGTTTTGCCATCTTGACCTTTTTATCTCCCTCATATGTTTGCTTCAATTTTTCCCATATCTCTTTTGCTGATTTGCAATGCATAACTTTCACAAATTCTACTTCACATAATCCACTTAAGATTCCATTCATAGCCTTGGCATTATTCACATGTAACATCTTACCATATTTATCTGTGGGAGGAGTAGTTGTAGGTGTGAACCCATCCTCAATGGATTGCCATGTCTCATATCCTTGTGCCATCAAGTAAGTCTTCATTCTTATGCTCCAGAAAGCATAATTGTTCCCATAGAACAATGGTGCCTTATTTTATGAAGATCCATTCTAAGATGCCATCTGTGTTCCTATAATATCTTCCTTCAAGCTGTTAGACTTTTTGAAGGAACCCGCTTTGATACCAATTGAAGAACACAGGCTTATATTGAGAGGGGGGTGAACAGTATAAGATCAACTTTTACTTTTCTTTCCCAAATAATATTATCCAATATTATCAATGGTAATATCAATAGCAGTAATCAAAGCAATGCACAAATCATCACACACATGAGAGACACAAATTTAACGTGGTTCACCCAATGTGGGTTACATCCATAGAGAAAATATTTCTTCTAAATTTTCTCAACAAATCTCTTGGGAATCAATTCCCTATTACAATGTTTATGGACCTCTATCCAAAGGAGACACCAATCCCCTATGCTCTAATTTGTGGATCTCTCTCCATAGGAGAACTCTATCCCCTTTTCTCTAGTTCGTGGATCTCTCTCCATAGGAGAACTCTTTCCCCTCTACTTTGGTTCATGGAACTTGATCCAGGAGAACTCTTTCTCCTCAACTAGTTTATGGATCTCTCTCCATAGAATAACTCTATCTTCCCAGCTGGTTCATGGATCTCTTTCCATAGGAGAACTCTATCCCCTCTACTCTAGCTGGTGAACTTCTAGAAGACTTATACCCCCACTACTCTAGCTTGTGGATCTCTCTCCACAGGAGACATCTATCCCCACTACACTAGCTGATGGACCTCTATCCACTGGAGACCTCTATCCTCTCTACTCTATCACCTCCAAATCCTACTCTCAACTCTATCTCAAATCCACCAAACTCTATCCCAAGTCTACACAAATATACACCAAAATCTACCAAATCTACACCAAAATCTATCCTAAGTCTAGCACAAATTTACTCTAAATCTACTCACAAATCTACTCTTAATTCTATCTCAAATCTACCCCAAGCCTTAACACAAAGCTTGAACAAATCAGAACCCTCTCAAACCACTCTCAAATCTATCCTCAAGCCTTCTCAAAATACTTGCTCAAATCTGCCTTCAAGCCTTCTCAAAATACTTGCTCAAATCTGCCCTCAAGCCTTCTCAAAAGACTTGCTCAAATCTACCTTAATGCTGCTCACTAAACCTGCTCAAATATTTCCAAACCTTGCATACAAACAAAGCTTATATATTTTTAGAAATGCTTTCTTCAAACAGATATATTCTACTTAGAATTCGTTTAACCTCTGGAACATATAGAGAATGATGTACACTATCAAAATCCCAATATGTTCTTCACATTCACAAATCTTGCATTCAACTAATCCAATATTTATCTCTTGCAAAATCCTTTTCAAAACAAATCAACACAGTATATATCTTGCTTCACAAAACTGGTCTATATTTCTTGTAAATTTTCTCTCAAAGATCAATCACACTCATGCACAATTTCCCTTCACAAAATTTATCTCAACTACTTCCACAATTGCAATCAATATCTCTCAAACCAATGTTTAAAATATTTCACAAAGATGCACTAACTTGTCTTCAACCCTAGCACAAGTAGTTCACAATATCTAGCACAAATGTCTTAACCTCTTTCAATAATAGAAGCACAGATTGTTCTCAAATTCTATCCCAAATATTTCCAAAACATTCAACAATGAAGCACAAATCCTAACTCAAATATTTCCAACAATGCTTATCAAACAATCCTTTTCACTCCACCTTATGTTCCAAAATATTCACTTCAACAAACACTTTAAACAAGGAGTGATGTGCCCATACCTCTTAATTGCTTTGAAGATAATATGACCTTAAACCCTGTTTCACAATCAACCAATCCTGCTTGTGCCTCTTCTAGAGTTAGAAACCAAATATACAAATCAAGACTTTTAACTCCACCTCAAAACTATATTCTCAAAACATAACCACCATACCTCAAAATGCTTGATGAAAAAATGCCCTCAAATACCTGTCTCAAAAATAATATCTTTGCAACTTCAAAAAGGATTAGCACAACACCTTCTATTATTGGAAACCCTTCTCAACAAGTGTGCACAATTAAATTCCAAACCAACTCTCTTGGTTTCTCAAAATAGAGCATTAAATCATAAAACCAAGCCCTTCAAAATGAAGTAAAAATACAAGCAATAAAAGTACTTCATACACCTTTTAACTCCCTCTTAATTTCAAAAAAAAAACATTCATAAAAGAATTATCAAAAGTCCTTATTACTCCACAAAATCACTTTTCAGCAAAAATACATTTTCATAATATTTTTCTCCAAAATAAATTGCAAGAAATAATTAAAAATTATTTCCCCTTATACCTCCCTAAGTCAACGGTGCTCAAATAATCAAACACACCTCATGCGCCTAACCCTCAACCTTAGGCAATTAAAATTTTAATCAATGCTTACCAAAACTACCATGGAGAGATTCGAACACAGCACCTCCTGCCTACCAGTGTGCTCACGCTGCTTGGGCTACTGCTAGGCCAACCACCCACATGAAAATAAATGTGCACAACTTACACCTTATCCTCCACAAATTTTCCTTGCCAAAAGAAAACTGATCAAAACTATCACCGCTCGGATTCGAACACACGACCTGTTGTCTGCCTTGCACCTTAACACTGCCCAGTCTACCACTAGGCCAACTGCTTGGCTAGAGATAAGATCACACGATCTTATATTTCAATCATCCAAAGCCCTTCCTTTTCTTAAAAAAAATATCTTCTTCTTCTTACGATGCACACGCAAGAAACTCGAATTATTCGCTTGAAACGCGCATCGAACACACAACCTTAGGGCACGAAACTTTATCCATATTAATATGGATTTACCACCATGCTAAGGATGTCGATGCTTAGGAATTTTAAAAAATAAAATTTTGAATGATGGCGCCAAAACCCACTTTGGGTTATAAAATAATATAATATAAAATATTATAATTATTTTATAATTTAACCTTAGGCTTTAACCTTTTAACTTTAATATTATAATATTAAAATATTATAATATTATTTCCTTTTTGAGCCTTAGTCACTTGCTTCCTTTAGGATTTTTAAACCAGGGCCTTCAACCTTTTAACCAAACACTTGGAGCTTTGTCCCAAACCTCTTGGGCTTAAAATATAAAAATTATAACCCTCTTTTTATCAATTTCCTTGCACTGAGAATGATCTTTGCCTTGCATTTTAACCAACTTATAGACCTTGTCTTTTTTCCATGCCGAGATATCAATTGCAACCAATGTCATCAACCTATGACCTCAAAAATTTGACATCAATGACAACAATATACTCAAAATTTCCAACACGTAAGAACATGTAAAATAAAGAGTAGACGATATATTATATCAATCGAACCTTGGTCAGTTACGAGCTACGATATGCATATGTAGAATAGTTGTTCTTAGTAGTGGTCTTTGCAATGAAGAAGTTGCACCACTATATGTTGAGTCATACAACATATGTAGTATCAAAACAAAATCCTTTGCAATATATGATGAGCAAGACATAGCATAATACACGTACTGCAAAGTGGATTATGCTATTGACAAAGTTTAACCTAGAATTCATTAGTTAAAAATCTATCAAAGGTCAAGTTATAGCAGATCAACTAGTATATGCTCCTCTTTAAGATCATAGGCCTCTCATCATAGAGCTTCCTAAAGATGCAGTCTTTACATTATCGAAGTCACCTAAACCCAAAGAATAAGATAATCAAGATGACGTGTATTTGTTCTTCAATAGTTCCAAATGTGAGCAAGGGATGGTGTAAGAATTGTGTTTTTCATGCTACAACGTGCTCCAATACCCTTGTCATTTAAAATCAAATTCCCTTGTACCAACAACAATGCTGAATATGAGGCCTTGATCTTGGGTCTCCAAAAAGTGCTCACCATGCATATTAGAAGGCTAAATATCTTTGGTGACTCTTTGCTCATTGTTAATCAAGTTAAGGGGATCTATCAGTGTAGATGTCCCATATTGAAAGCATATAAAGAACTCGAGGACACTTATCTGGACCAACTACAATGGTATGACATTGAGGTAATCCCTCAAACATTCAATAGATTTATAGACACCATGGCATCTTTGGGATCCTTAATTCCTCAAAATTCATCTGCTGACTTTACTACCATCCAAGAAAAAATGCTATCATAATATATGATACAATGATAGGTATAAAACAATCAAGAATCAGTCCACATGATTCAGATAGAGCTAAACCATGAATGGTTCTATAACGCTAGAGACTTTCTAAAAAAGGCACCTTCGCGATATTTGCTATTGTAGGATCCTACAGAGAATGGTACCACCATTATCCATAAGGTTGTTTTCCAATTGAATTTTGCACAATTTGAATTATAGTGAGAACATGTCGTTCATTTAGTTTAAGTTATTTCTTATCAAGATTGGTTATCGTAATTACACAATTTCCTTAAACTGGGATTAATACCATAGGGATTATTACATGTCGTAAAAAGAGCATTTGCATAAAAAGTGACTAGATATATATTTATAGGATACATATTGTATTTTCATAGCTACAATGGAATTCTCCTTCATTACGTTGAGCCCCAAGAATCAGCTTGGATAATTTCACAAGATCATGATGGTATATACGATGCCCATTTTAGTGGCATGGCCATTGTCAAGAACATCCTTTGAATGGGTTATTATTGGTCCACTATGGATAAGGATTGCATAGTGCATGTCAGGAAGTGTTTCAAATGTTAGCATCATGTTAATATTATGCACCTCCCATTGCAGGCCTTATAGCCCATCCAAGCGACTTGGCCATTTGCTCAGTAGGGTTTCGATCTAAATGGTAATATCTCTCTCCCATCATCAGTTCAATACACATTTATCATAACGGCCGTTGAGTACTTTACCAAATGGGTGGAGACAATCCCTTTAAATATAATGATAGGAGCATGTATTGCGGAGTTCATACTCCATAATATAATATGTCATTTTGGGATCCTATCCAAAATAATTTTGGATAATGGAACTTCATTAAAAAATAAAATTGTAAGGGCTTTAATTTCCAAGTATAATATTCAACATAGTTTTACAACTACATATTATCCATAAGCAAATGGGCAAGCAGAGGCCTCTAACAAGACAATGGTAGCAATATTAAAGAAGATCATTCAAGAAAATTACAAAGATTGGCATATTCAGTTACCTCTTGCTTTATGGGCTTAAAGAACTAGTATACGGATGCCCATTGGGGTAAACCTATTCTCACTAGTATATGGCACTGAGGCCATTATGCTGCCCTTGGAATTGGAAATTCCATCATTATGCATTACATTGAAATATTTCATTGATGACAACACTGCATGACAAGCTCACCTAGACCAATTGATGCTTCTTTAGGAACGTCACATGAATGCCCTTGAGCATCTCCAAGTTTACCAGGAATGCCTAAAATAAGCTTATAATAATAAAGTCCACTTGAGAGTCTTTAAATTTGGGGACCTTGTGCTAAAATAGAACCAACATAACTCAAACCTACCACCGTACTTATGAGATAAATTTACGACGAATTTGTTAGGTCCATTTATTATCTTAGAGAATATAGGACCTAGTACTTACCACCTAACATATTTATAAGGTGTTTAAGAGATGAAACCTGTCAACATTATTCATCTAGAGGCATTTTACACATAAAAATAAAAAGTTCAAAACATTTTAAAAACACTCAAAAGTCAAAAATAATTTAAAAAACAAAATCCAAACAAATCAAAAATCAATAAAAACCAAAAATATTATGCATTCCATTTTGCATATGCATTCATTTACTTGCATTGCATTAGGTATTTTTATCAATTGCACTTGCATTAGGATAGTTTGTGTTTACAATATTACAAATTACACCACATTTGTATCTTAATCATGCATCTATTCATCATCATCATCCATCACCCTTATGAGTAATTGTATTTTTCAACACAACCCTTCCTGTTGCTATAAGGAATAACTAGGATTTTTTGTTCATTCAGCCATACCTAGTGATCTTCTTAGATTTTGTAGAAATCTATCTTCACTTTTAGAAGATGAGGCTTAGTTTTGATAGTACCTTGCATTTATCAAAATCATATCACTAATTACATATTAACAATCCAAGCCTGTACAAGGAATAATGAACACTACAAGGTGGTCCTAGTAACCTTAAGTGAAAGGTTTCTACTTGCTCATATTGTTATGCACATGGTCTAGAGTGTTGATAATTGATAAAAGGACAAGCTACCCCTATCCAAAAAATTTCGTACTTTCATACAAACTAAGCAAAATCCCAAAATCAAAACAAATCCCTTGCTAAAAAAAATTCAAATAAACAATGATTTTCATCACTAAACATGAGCAAGTATCCCAATAAATATAAATAAAATAATAGGGTGAAGAGCTTGAATCCCTAGAATGGTTAGTACTCGAAGCCATTGAGTGATCCCCAATACAGCAATGGGTTGAATGAATAATGCCTGGCATTGGGGTAGTTCTAGGCAATTTACAAATGAGCTAGCTTTAGGTAGCTTGTATTACCTTGTAGTCTAGTCTAACTATGTCCAAAATTAGGATCATGGTGAGCATATGGTGATCCTCATTACAACAATGGGCTGAATAAATATTGCTTGGCAATGAGGTATTTTTATATTTCATCTAATATATTCATTTGCAAACACATGGATAATGAATATTGTGGTCTTTATAATAAAAGCTTTTATATTTCAGGAGTCTTGTGTAGTCATTATACAACTTATGATTAATCAACTAGGGTGTTTGAGTCTCATGGAAAACCTCAAAAATCCTTTATAGCAAAAAATCATATCATCAATCAATCATCAATTTTCCTTGTAATTTTTTTTTTTAATTATGGGGTGTTCATGAAGTAGGATTGATACCGGATGTATATCAACAATGATATTTATATGGCCACTGATTATTTTGTGCATATATTTTAATCCACAGAATCTTACAAGTAAATCCTATACATATCACATCATCTAATTTCACATATGGATGCCTAAATGATTAATTCTAATGATAAGAATTACCATTTTCATTCATGATTTTCATACATTATGTGGTGTCATCTAGTATTTTGTTAAACACATATTTGATTCATTACTTATGTTTTAAGTTATTAAATAATATAGGTTCATTTGCGTTAGATAATCCTCATGTAATTTATGTATTACATACACATCATTTATCATATCATACCACATAGATTAAATGCATTAACAACTAAAATAATCTAAACATGAATTTAACATTCACCATTGCATACATATATGTATACATAGTAGTGCACCTACACATTTATATCATAGCATCTAAGCATACATCTATCATCTAGCTAGTGCATGTCATTAGTACATCACACACACATAAGCATAATCAAAATTTCATCTAGGAATTACATCCATAAATGCATCCATGGATATCAAAGCGTATCTACTAGACCATAATCATCAAAAATCATAAAATTAACAAAAATAAATTAATAACAAAATCTAAAATGTTCTTTGTATCTAATTATTTACCCTATACACTTTGCGGTTGTAGCGACTTACACTCCATACAATCTGATAAGATGAGTAAATTACCATAAGGTCATTTTCATCAAATTATTCATTGTTGAATTGAAATATCTTCACTTCACTCCCCAACAAGGCCATTACATCTGTACTACTCCACATGAATAAGGTATTCATTTCATTTCCTCTATGAAATTTCATCAGATCATCAAACATAGTGATTTAGCACAAGCTTAAATGGAATTACTATCATATTGATTCCCTAAGAAGGCCATTGTGGCTGGACTACTCCATAGGATAGAGATGTACAATTGCTATTAACGGTTGAAATCATAGTTATAATGGGACCTACCATATAATAAAATGTAAAAGTCTTGATTCATCCAAATTATTCATCTTGGTCAAGCGACTCGTCTCTTTAATCACTTATCCTTTTCTTTACTGACTCACTTCTTGATGGGGTAGTCATAACATCAACATTCATAATCAAAATTAACAATTGATCACTTGATCATGTAAGTAGCATTCATCTTATGAATCATTGCTAACAACTATCATAAGCTTACCCTTTTGTTGGGGAAAAAATCAAATATACTAGTTTAAATTCTTTTAGAGATCCATATATCAGACCAATTTTAGCCCTAATGCTACCCGATTATATCTGGACATGTGAAAGCTTTGCAAAATTTAAGTCTTCCATCCCAATAGAAGTAATGATTATAGGATGTGCATCCTTTGCAATATTGTTGTATCTAATTGTAGACACCTAAAACACGTCATGTGTAGGGGACTACTCATATGGGCATCCTAGTAGACCATATGAATGATCTTGGACCATTCCAAGGCAAAGTAGTGGTTCTAACCACTCAAATTAGGTAGCTTTGGCCTACTCAACCTTAGTCATGGATGACACCCATAGCTAGGATTCTAGCTGCACTTAGGAGCCATGGCTAGCTCTACAACTATCATGGACTCCCAAGCCAAGCCAAAATTAGTTACAATGGCCATGGCAATAGATTTCAAGTGGTTTCAAGTGAGGAAGCTTCTAGATTCTTCCTCCCAACTACTCCAACCTCTTAGTTCTTGATCTTGGCTTCCCAAGGAAGCTAGGATTAGGAATTGAGAGTGCTATAAGACCCCCATCCAAATTGGGGAGAAGGATTAGAAGAGTTTTCAATTGAATGTAGTGAAGCCCTACCGAATTGGAGAGCCACTTACAACCCTTGAGGAGTGCCTACATGCTACCAATTTGGAGAATCATGATTGCATTTGAAGCTATGGAGGTTTCAAGAGCTTGAAGAGATCATTCATCCCCAATTGAACCACTTCCACTGCAAATTCAAAGAATCTACATCACCAATTCATTCTAGAACATAGAGGTGACCCTTGATCATCAATTCCTCGAAGGAATTTTGAGATTCAAGCCCTGATTGCAAGAGAAAGAGGATTTTCACCTCAGCCATAGTTGCTAACAGAGCCAGATACTTCAAACCCATGGCTAGGGTTTGAAGCTATTTTCCCTCATTTTAGCCATAGGAATTTCATTTCATAGGTGTAATTAGTTAGATCTACCATAGATTAACTTTCATTTATGCTTTTGTATGGTTAATTCTAGAAATTAGAGGTAGCTTTGCTCTTATTTCCTTATATTTTCTAATTTGTACTAGTTTCATTAGATTTGATCTATTTCAAGTTTTAATTGTAAATTATACATTAGATTAGCTAGATTTACTATTTTCCTAGCATTCTTTATCATAATTTAGAGATTTTGTGATTATATTTACTAGTCTTCATGCTTTCTTTGCATATTTGTTATAATTCATGCAAATCCTTCATAAGAGCCTCATCATGAGAGGCCTCCTTTGCTTCTAATTGTGCTATGTTGTTTCTTGAATGTAGATTTATAGGATCTTGACATATTCAGAGCATTCTTTGCATCAAATTCCTCCCAAGCAAGTGAGAAGAAGGCTTCCTTGAGCCTTGAGCAGTTCGTGTCTACTCTAAGAGCCTATGGATTGCACCATCCCCATTTAGGGGCCTTCAAATTTGTATCAATTGTATCAAGAATTTGGTATCCCTCAGAGGGACCTACTTGTAACCAATATTTGGCAAATATTTAATAAAAGAAGTCCTACATTCTTGTTAAATTCATTTGTTACACATGCTTTATTGCTTTAATATTTGGTATAAATGATGCAATAGTTTAGGTGCATGCTTTTTAGGATGGTACAGATGGTGATCATGATGGAAACCCATAAAATGCACTATTAGTTACTAATATTTCTATGTTTTTGTGTTGTAGGTCTTAGCCATGCTTAATAGCCATAGTGCATAGTGTTAGCCATGTTTAACACCCATGGTTAGCATCTCATGCTTGATAGCCACGACTAGCAAAAAATAGAGAAATAGATAGTAAGCAACCTGTCTCTTCATCAGATGAGGGATTCCAGGTAATTTTCCCTTCTCTATGATTTCTATTTCTCTATGTTTTTCCTATCAGTAGGATAATTAGATCATCTAGCCAAATTTAGAAGGAAAAATAATGAAAATTACCTTATCTACTACTAGTTGTGGCTGACAACAACAGCTAGAACTATTAGTTGTGGTTATCAACAATAGCTAAGATTCAATTGACTATCTAGTTGTGGTTACACAACAATAACTAGCATTAAATATCTGTGTTAGGGTTTTCTTGCTTGGGACCTATCTAAAGGCCAATCTATCATGTAATTTTACATCTTCTAATTTAGAAAATAGCATTTAGATTTGCATATTTCTAAATTCAAACATAAATTTCCTAGGCATATAGGAAAAATCATGGATGCTCTCTGATGCATTTTAATTTTATTACAAAGTTAAAATGAACCCTCACACACCACATAACATCTAAATGCTAGTGAGTTGGAATTCACACCCAACCACTAGTAGAGTTCAATGACGATGGTAGTCATATCCATCCATTGGCTCAAATCCCATGAACCTTATTCTATTGGCCAATACCGACTCCAAGATCCATCCTATCCATGCAAAATAGCATGCATTCCTCTTCGTAGGGGTGTATCACTATGCACGATGTGTTGGGTGAGGATCGATAGGACCTATGCTCCCTGACCAGGTGTGGGCTTCATCTCCACACTTTGGTGGGTTTACGTGACCATGACTTTCATTGTTGGTTGTCGAGCTATGAGCATACAGGTGAAATCCATTAAACTAAACAAGTATATCATCAAAAAATTTGAAAACATGATGAGAGTTAGTTTAAGTTTTCAACACACCTGAAACACACTAAAACTAGTTTTAGGGATCACAAAGAACTTTTAAAAGAGATAATCATAATTGTATACTTTGTTTTCTCTAAAATCTACATAGGAGATAATTCACATTATGGTTAATACATGGAGAGGCCAACCTTAGTGCATAATCGAGGTTGAAGTCGAAGCTCCACCAGACACACAAAATAATGTGTTGAACTCTCAACCATAGAATCCTCTCGAATGATATTCGATGAGTATTAGAGGGGATAATTCAATGCTGAGGGATTCTATTCAGAACACCCTAGATAGAGGAGGTAATGCACACTCCTCGAGGGATAGATCTAAGGGTGGCTCAAGGCCCCCACCATCCCAAGATAGACAACAAGAAAATCTACCCAATCAAGGGTAGGAAGAGAGGGCTGCTTCAGAGCGTAGGCCCTTGCAAACTCCAAACAATAATGAACCTGGGAAGTTCATGATTGACATGGCTAGACTTGGAGAAAATGGTACTCCACCAAATGAACCATGGAAAACTAGATAGCTTGATGGACTTGAATGAGTCCTAGGGCAATTAGGATGTAGAGCCTCATCTGCACATTCTCATTCTATGAGTTCACATAGTGAGAGCACACGTAGGACTATCAAGGAACCAAGAGAATGCTCAAAGCATTCTCGAAGCATACGTGCCCCATCAACCCATTGGGCATAGATCATAGACAATAGCATAATATGAATGCCATCTATACAGACAAAGGCAAGAGCATGGTAGACAAGTCTATTGGGGTCCACACCAACAAAGCTGCCTGAATAGAGTTGTGTAACCAGAGACCACATACTACCGATCTTATAGATCGATCACAAAAATTGGTGTTAGAGCAAAGGTAACGTATCTTCCAAGATCAATTGGAAGATGTACATGTAGAGCGTGAGCACCTCAAAAATGAGGATACTCAAAGGTAGAGGTTGTTAAGGCAATGTCTATATGAGCAGTGCATGCACGAGCAATGCATCCTTGACCAAAAGGAGCATGTAGAGAGAGAAGATAGATTGGCTCATGCTAATTTACCTCCTCAAAGTGAATATAAGGAGTGCCATCATAGACGAGCTACTTCATAGCCTGAATTGCACCCTAAGCATATTGGAAATCATACTCATTATATGACCCAAAACATGTTGCAGTACCAAGCGCTCGAACACCATGGGCGTACTCAATACGAGGAGGTAGAAGGAGATGACCAAGAGCAATAGTATCCAGAGATCTCCTTGGTAGAAGAGGAGGATGAGCCAATGCCTCCACCTCGACCCAAGAAGAATCTACCTCCAAAAGCTCCTCAAAGACCTCTCAAGGAAGAGGAGATTCTATCTTCCCAAGCCTACAAAGCCTTGGTAGAAAAGGTAAGAGCCATTGAGAAACAAGGGATGACTTATCAAAATCCAACCTTGAACAGGATCCATAATGCGCCTTTATGCCCCTCAGTGCCTAGTCCAACGTATCTCGATCACTTCGAGATGCCAAAGCTAGATAAATTTCTAGGAGATGAAGATGCCCAAGAGCATGTCACAAGTTTTATGAACATGTGCTTTCAAATACAAAGTGATGATGCTTTGTTATTGAGGACCTTCATCATGACCCTTTTAGGCCCTACCCTGGAATGGTTCAACCAGTTAAAAAGGCATAACATAACCAACTTTGAGCAGCTGGCTAATGCTTTTCTTGAATGCTTCTCCTTCGACATCAAGAAGAAGATAAATTTGTCTGATTTGGCCACTTTAATGCAATACGATGATGAGCCAATCATGGACTATGGAAAGATATGGAGAAAGTTGATGGTAAAGTTACCATTTTCCATTCCAACAATAGAACTGACTCGAATGTTTACAAAGAGTTGTGTGAAGCACATCTCGCTATTGTTGTAGCTACAACAATACCAGATATTTGAGGAGGCTTTGGCACAAGCCAAGGTAATTGAGGATATCAAGTTACAAGAGGGTAACTTGAAGCTCTAAAAAAAAAAGGATTGGAATAAGAACACTCAAAATCAAAATCACCAAGCCAAGCCGGCCCACGTGAATCAAGTAGTGTTGAACCTCCAGAAAGGGGACAAGGGTCAACAACAGCAGAATTATCAGGCCCAACCTCCTCTTACGCAATACAACCAATGCAATAATAAGAAATAGGGTAAGAATAAGGAGCAACGCCCTCCTCACTAGTTCACACCATTGTCGAAGATAATGACATCGATATTTCATCAACTGTGTGAGGCTAAGGCTATCAACTTACCTGAGATCAAGTTGCAAGACCCTAACCAACCCAAACCAAAAGGGTATAGGGAGGATCAATATTGCTCATACCATAGGAAAAAAGGACATGACATTGAAGGATGTTATAGTTTTAAACATGTGGTACAAAACATGATCGACAAAGGTGAGCTAATTATTGATAACCCTCAGGCTCTAGATAACCAAAACATGGGGATTTTCAAAAATCCTCTTCCAAACCATGAGCCTTCGAGGAACAATGTCGGCCAAGTGAACCAAGTGTGGATTGAGCTACCTACACAAGGCTTCATCGGTATGGTAAATATTATCACAAGAAAAGGGAGGTATGAGTGACTAGATCCACCTCCAACTCCAATCAGGGTTCAAGTTGTGCCCCCTCAAAGGCCAGCATAAAACAATATGCCAGGCCCACCAACTAGACCGATGGTGACCATAAGAAATAGGCTTATGCAAAGCCTATAGATAACTTCAACAAAGTTATCAATTTATGAACTGATACAATAGTCTCCTAAGCACAGGGAGATGCTAATGGATATCTTGAGGTCCATTGAAGTTCAATCCCAAGACCCAAAAGCATTTACAAATTTTATGGGACATGTGCAGTAGTGTAGAGACCCCATGATTCAATTTTATGATCATAAGATTAAAATGGTTTCTACTACTACAGTGGACCCACCGCTCCACATAATTGCATGTGTCAACCACACACCTTTCAAGTGGGTATTGATCGACATAGGGTCTTCGATCAATATTATTACAACAAAGGCCTTAGCATATTTGAAATTGCCAAAATCACATATTGTACCATCGACGTTCACTTTGAGAGCATTTAATGATGCATTATGCTCAACAATCAATACTATAGTCTTACCTATTCAGGTTGGACTGAAGACCATCCCTATGATGTGTCACATACTAGAAGGTGCAATGCAGTATAACATCCTCTTAGGGAGACCTTGGATCAGAGAGATGCATTGTGTTCCCTCAATTTTACATCAATGTATCAAGTATATACATGAGGGACAAGTGCACGTGGTTCCTTCCGATGAGGAGCCATTTAAATATGTGAATCAAGTAGATTTTCCTAGAGATTTCATACTCCCTTCAACACACCTAGATATAAGGCCAACATCACCTATTAAACATCCAGAGGGTAAACTAAAGGAAGTGTGTGTTGGACCTTCGACATCAGCACCATGACCATCTGTGCATACAACAATAGCTTCAGCAAAGCCTACAACATCGATGATGCTTAGAAATGACCAGAAGCTTAAGGTAGTAATGGGTGAGAAAGAGTCAAAAGAAAATCCTAAAGTAGCCAATGCTAAAGTCTCTAGTCCCATGGATGAAGGAGATGCGCAGAATGAAGTTCGAGGAGGTACAACAACCTACTTCACCTATTTCTTTAGTTGGGTCATCTGCACCATAGGTGACCATCCATTTGGTTAATCTCAGGCTAGTAGAGTATATAGTGTAGAATGTGATATTCACACCTTTTATCGAGACTACACAAGACATGGGTAGACCTCAAGCCCATCACTTTCC
This sequence comes from Wollemia nobilis, assembly GCA_028583015.1. Classification (NCBI taxonomy): domain Eukaryota; kingdom Viridiplantae; phylum Streptophyta; class Pinopsida; order Araucariales; family Araucariaceae; genus Wollemia; species Wollemia nobilis. The sequence continues at coordinate 6,842,240 of JAQPPZ010001423.1, forward strand.
TATAGGGATGGTGGTACCACTAGGGGTGCCACCCAACCAAACAAATTTCATCTATGGAGGTCTTGACCAACTTGCTAATCGCACGCCCATAGATGAAGATGATGATGAACCATTCTCAGTGAATGTTCATTATTTATCCAACCTAGAGTTCACCTTGCATTATTTTGAATATTACCATTGGCATGGTTATGGTCTAGATTTATTCGAGCAAGGGCATCAAACTCCCTATGAACCATAATATCAGTTGCCAACTGATAGGTTCAAGTTGGGCTACCATATAAGAGGATAGGATGAGCTTTTAGCAGCATCTCTTGATCACCTAAACCTCAGTTTAGGGGATAATGTGGATTGGAATCCTTATCACCCTAACCCTTCCTACATGCGAAGGGGTAATAGGCTAGTGACCTATGTCTCTATAGAACCACCTAAGATCTATCATGACAACATTATGGTGGAGGTCAATCCAGAAGATATTCCAAGAGCTAACTTGGATATTGAAAGTCATGAAGCTATCGATGACACTAGCATGCAAATCTAGAATCTAGGCCTAATAGTAGACACTAAATCAGAAGTTGCTTCTAAGGAAGTTAAAGTAGAATCTATTTCTAAAAGAGATGGACTAGAATGTGATTCTAGAATAGATGATGATGAGGACTCCTCAAAAATGAATAATATGAGGATGAGACTGAGTTGGCCTACTTAGGCCCTCGACATTTACATCATCTATTACCCATGGAGCCAGTGGGTAGGAATGATGGATACTTCATTGATGATAGTGACTACGAAGATGAGACCGAGAGGGCCTACCTTGGGCCTCACTATTTACGTCATCATCATGAACCATTCGACATCAATGAGATGTATCAAAGAGTTTATCCTAGCCCACGCCTCAGGGGAAGACCGACTAATCCAGATGAAGTTTATCACATAGTCTTCCCTAATCCTCCTACATATCGATAGCTCCTTGAGCCAAATGATCCCATTTTCTAGTCTATTCATAGACCAGATCTAGAGATCCCCATACCCCTAGAGCCACATCTTGGGTATGCGAATAACACTGATAATGTAGAGTTGCACACACGTGGTCCTAGAGATCTAACCCATTCCATCAACATGATCTCCATTGATCTGACCACTCCACTCCACAACCCAATAGATCCTTCCAAACCATTGTGTCTTAATCTAGATGCTATTGATTGGGATCATATTGATTCACCTCTAGAGCCTAAATATTTCTTCCCCAATGAAGAAATATTACAACCATTTCACTTTGCACCAGGTTGCACACATGATGTTTATCATGCTGAGGGTAATTTCGATGTGGAACCTTTAAACCCAATGGATGACATCCACCTGATTCCTACGCCTCACCAGCTTGAGGAGGGATCACACATGTCAGTAGAGGAAACCTTTGATGTGGATATCAGTGATGATCCCACTAATCCTAAGAAGGTTAAGTTTGGAGAGAGTCTATCTCCTGATGAGCATGCCAACCTCATCCCTCTACTGAAAGAGAGACCTGATCTCTTTTCTTGGACATACAAGGATATGCTAGGTCTAGATCCAAAATTGGTTACTCATAACCTTTCGCTAGATCCCTCTAAAAATCTAGTCAAGCAGAAGCTCAGGAAAATGCATCCAACCATCGCTTTAATGGTTAAATACGAGTTGCAAAAGTTGTTGGATGTAGAGTTTATTATCTCCATCGACTATCCAGAATGGGTATCAAACATGGTACCTATAGGAAAACCTGATGGAAGGATCCGTATCTGTATGGATTTTAGAGACCTCAACAAGGCAACACCAAAGGATTCATTCCCATTGCCCAACATAGATGCTCTCATAGATGCAACTACGGGTCATGAGATGCTTTCCTTATGGATGATTTTTTTGGTTACAATAAAATTTAGATTAAAGCCAAAGACCAACACAAAACCACATTCACAATACCATGGGGAACATTTTGTTATAAGGTTATGCCATTCGACCTTAAAAATGTTGGTGCCACATATCAATGAGCCATGACATACATCTTTCATGACTACATGCACAAAATCCTAGAGGATTATATTGATGACTTATTGGCAAAGTCATTGCTATGTGAAGAGCATGTTGAGGTTCTCAAGAAAGGTCTTCGATCGCCTGATAGAGCATAATGTCAAGTTGAATCCCAAGAAATGCGTCTTTGGTGTAACTTCAAGAAAACTCTTGGGATTCATCATTTCTAAATGAGGGATCGAAGTCGACCCAGAAAAGGTCAAGGCCATACTAGAAATGCATCCTCCCACCAATATCAAAGAGCTAAGAAGCCTGCAAGGCAAAGTAGCATCCATAAAGTGATTTATCACATAATTATCAGATAAATGTTGACCCATGAATCGACTGCTACACAAGGGGGTCCCATTCAATTGGGATGAGGACTATCAAAAGGCCTTTGCTAAAATTAAGCAATACCTAGCAATGCCACCAGTACTGGCTCCACCAAGGCCAGATGTGCCATTCCTGCTTTATATATCGGCTACTAACTTTGCACTGGGAACCATGTTAGCCCAAAATAATGTGCAAGACAAAGAGCAAGTGATATATTATATCAGTCACACCTTGGTGAGTTATGAGCTAGGGTATGCATACATAGAAAAGTTGTGCTTAGCAGTGGTGTTTATGACTAAGAAGTTGTACCACTACATGCTAAGTCATACGATGTATGTGATATCAAACAAAATCCTTTGTAGTATATGATGAGCAAGACATATCATAATACACGTACTACAAAGTGGATCATGCTATTGATAGAATTTGACTTGGAATTCATCAGCCAAAATTCCATCAAGGGATAGGTCATAGTTGATCAATTGGTAGAGGCACCTCTTGAAGATAGTAAGCCTCTTATCATAGAGCTTCTTGATGATGTAGTCTTTACATTATCAAAATCTCCCAAACCCGAAGAACCAGATAACAAAGTTGATATGACTTTGTTCTTCGATGGTTCAAAGTGTGAGCAAGGGGGTGGTGCAAGAATTGTCTTTTTCATGCCACAAGGTGCTCCAATGCCCTTGTCATTTAAACTAGACTTTCCTTGTACCAATAACAATTCTGAATATGAGGCCCTAATATTAGGTCTCCAAACAACAATCACCATGAAGATTAAAATATTAAACATCTTTGGTGACTCCCTTCTCATTGTTAACCAAGTTAAGGGACTATTTCAATGTAGGTGTCCTATCCTAAAAGCTTATAAGGATCTTGTTGACACTTATCTAGCCCAGCTAGAGTGGTATGACATCGAGGCAATCCCTCGTACATCAAATATATTTGTAGATACTATGGCATCTTTGGGATCCTTGATCCCTTAGAATCCATCTACCGATTTTACTACCATTCATGTGAAGATGCTCTTGCAATCCATGATGCAGCATGAGGCTTTTGATAATAAAGAATCAGTCAACATGATTCATATAGAACCAAACCATGAGTGGTTCTATAAAGCCAGAGACTTTCTTAAGAAGGCACCCTAGGGGTCTTTGATCTCGTAAGGTCCTATGGGGAATGGCACCACCATTCACCACAAGGTTGTATCCCAGTATGCATTCATGCATATCGAACCGTAAGGGGAACAAGTCATCTTGTCAATCGAGGTTGTAGCTTATCAAGATTGGATGTCACAATTGCATGACTTCCTTAAGCTTGGTTTAATCCCACAAGGATTATCGCATGTCATAAAATGCACATTCAAATAGAAAGTGACAAAGTATGTCTTGTTAGGAGACATCTTGTACCATCGAAGCTATGATGGAATTCTCCTTCATTGTCTTGAGCCCCAAGAATCAGCTTGGGCAATCTCACAAGCTCATGATGGTACATGTGGTGGCCATTTTAATGGCATGGCCATCATCAAGTGCATCCTTCGAATGGGTTATTATTGGCCCACTATGGAGAAGGATTGCACCATGTATGTCAAGAAATGTATTAAATGTCAGCATCATGCTAATCTTATGCACTTGCCATCATAGGCCTTACAACCCATTCAAGTGGCTTGGCCATTTTCTCAGTGGGGTTTAGATCTAATTGGTAAGATCTCTCCCCCATCATCGGGCTGACATACATTCATTATAATGGCTACTGAGTATTTTACAAAATGGGTGGAAGCAATCCCTTTAACAATGACAATAGGAGCACGTATTGCGGAGTTCATACTCCACAATATCATAAGTCATTTTGGGATACCATCCAAGATCATATCGGATAATGGAACATCATTCAAAAATAAAACTATAAGGGCTTTAACATCCAAGTACAATATACAACATAGTTTTGTGACTCCATACTATCCGCAAGCAAATGGGTAAGCTGAAGCTTCAAACAAGACAGTGGTAGCTATCTTGAAAAATATTGTTCAAGAGAACCACAAAGATTGGCATATACAACTACCCCTTGCATTATGGGCTTACAGGACTAGTATACGGATACCCACTAGGGCAACCCCATTTTCACTAGTATATGGTATTGAGGCCATTATGCCCTTAGAGTTGGAGATTCCAACCCTACGCATCGCATTGAAAGAGTTCATTGATGATGACACTGCATGGCAAGCTCACCTCGATCAACTGATGCTTCTTGATGAACATCACGTGAATGCCCTTGAGCATCTCCATGTCTATCAAGAATGCCTAAAATGAGCTTATAACAATAAAGTCCATCTGAGAGACTTTAAAGTTGGTGATCTTGTACTGAAAGAGAACCAATAGAACTCAAACCTACCATCGCACTTACGAGATAAATTTATGGCCAACTAGTTAGGTCCATATATCATCTCAGAGAAGATAGGACCTAGAACATATCGCCTAACATCACTTGAAGGTGTTGAAGAGCTTGAACCTCTCAACATCCTTCATCTTAAGGTATTCCACACAAATTCAAAATTTCAAAAACATTCAAAATATTCAAAATTCAAAAACATGGAAAACATCAAAATCCATAAAAATAAAAAATCAATAAAATTCAAAAATATTGCAAAACATCAAAAATACAAAAATATTTGCATTATGCATTTCATTTTGCACATGCATTCATTTAATTACATTGCATTTAGGCATTTCCATCCATCACACTTGCATTAGGATAGGTTGTGTTTGCAATCTTACAAATGACACCATATTTGTATTTCAATCATGCATCTATGCATCATCATCATCCATCACCCTTGTGAGTAATTGTGTTTCTCAACACAACCCTTCCTATTGCTATGAAGAATATACTAGGGTTTTCTAGTCATTCAACCATACCTAGTGATCTTCTCAAATTTTGTAGAAAGCTTGCTTTGCTTTTGAAGATGAGGTCTAGTTTTGATAGCACCTAGCATATATCAAAATCCCATCACTAATCAAACACATTAAAAATCCTAATTAGGACAAGGAAATATGAACACTACAAAGTGGTCCTAGTCACCTTAAGCGAAAGGTTTTACTTGCTCATTTTGTGATGTGCATGGTCTAGAGTGTTGATCATTGGAAAAAGGACAAGTTCCCCCCTACCCAAGAAATCCCTTGCTTACAAAAAGGAGCAAAATCCCAAAATCAAATCAAATCCCTTGCTCAAAACAAAAGAAAAACAAAAATACAAAATAAATAGTGATTTTTATCACTATACATGAGCAAGTATCCCAATAAATCAAAAGAAAAGAAGGGGGTGAAGAGCTTGAATCCCTGGAATGGTCAATACTTGAAACCATAGAGTGATCCCCAATACAACAATGGGCTGAATGAATCCCGCTTGACATTGGGGTAGTTCTAAGCAATTTACAAATGAGCTAGCTTTAGGTGGCCTGTATTACCTAGTGGTCTAGTCCAACTACGTCCAAACCTAGGATCATGGTGGACATTTGGTGATCCTCATTACAACAATGGGCTGAATGAATCCCGCCTGGAAATGAGGTAGTCTTATGTCTCATCTAATATATTCATTTGCACACATAGGGATAATGAATATCTTGGTCTTTCATAACAAAAACTTTATTTTTCAGGAGTCTAGTATAGTCATTATACAACTTTTGATAAGTCAACTAGGGTGTTTGAGTCTCATGGAATACCTCAAAAATTCCTAATAGCAACAATACATCTCATATCATAAATCATTACATATATCTATCCAACTCATCATTTCATATATGGATGTTAAAATGATTAATTCTTATGATAAGATTTAACATTTTCATTCATGATTTTTATACATTTTGTGGTGTCATCCATTAGATTGTTAAACTCAAATTGCATTCATTCCTTATGTTTTAAGTGATTAAAGCATACAAGTTCATTTACATTAGATCATCATCATGTAAATAATGCATTACATACATTGCATTCATCATATCATAACATCATAAATTAAATGCATACAATTAAATCAAATTAAACATGCATTTAACATCTAACATTACATCCATATATGCATACATAAGTAGTCCATCTACACATCTAGATCATAGTATCTAATCATACATCCATCATCTAGCTAGTGCATGTCATCAATACATCACATCATATAGCATCAAATCAACATAAGCATATCAACATTGCATCCATGTGCATCTCATAAACATAAAACAATAAAAATATACACATGTAATGAGACATCAAAAGTCATATCATATATATATATATGTGTAGTCAAAAAGTACATAGAGATGTGTCAAAAATACCCGTAGGCTACAACTGTGTAGGTCCTCAGACCTTACACTCAAAAATGGTACATATATCTAAAAATCTATACTAAACAGGGCCTGCACCCCTTGTGGTCTCCTCCACCATCTCCCCCCTCTCTGTGTGTCCGCCTAGAGCTGGTGCCCATGGACCTCTCTAACCTGCTAGTCCTATGACTGGGTCATGCTGATGACTACCCTATCTCACGTGTCCTGGTCCTCTGAGACCCTAAAATTGTAGATCTATCTAGCACTACACCACCCCGTAGTCTGACCTCACCCTCCAGGAGAGCGATGTGGGCTGCATCCGATGCATACCACCTGGTACCATCCTAGATGAGGGCATGTAGTCTCTTGATCTCTACAACCATGTCCAGCCCTACTGGCCCCTATATAACTGGCACTAGAGGAGCAACCTGAGAAGTCGAGGGATCTCCCCTCACTGACCTGGAGCAAGTCCTACTCTGTCATCATAGAATCTAACTAAGACTAGAGAAGATCACACTACCTAGTGATCTTATCTATCTCTATGTCAATAGTGGTAATCTAGGCCTAGAAAGTTGCCCTCTCTTCTTGGTATCCCTACCACTACCTCTATCCTACTATGAGTTGTGCTTGTAATAAAGTGACCTAGGCCTGTAGAGTCGCAATGGAGGTATCTCTCTCCAAGATCTGTGTCCTCACCATATGTAGCTATGACTACAAGCTAGCCACCTGGTCCTAGAGCTGGGACACCTCATCATCTAGCTCCTCCTTGCCCTCCTCCTCATCCTGGGCCTCCTCTACTATAATGGCCTGGCCCCATCCACCTTCTATCCTTTGATGAGTGCATCACCCCTCAAGATCCTCACATATGCCCTCTATAGTTGCCTCATCTCTAGATCTACCTAGAGGACCACCACCCTACCATAACTTGGTAGTCCACTAGGCATCATAATCTACCATGGTCCCTACATCCACCAACCCTGAATCTTGATAGTCATCATCCTCATCATCTAGTGGGGTCACTTGAGGCCATGCCAAGTGTATCTCCACCTTAAGGTGGTGGTAGAGGACAGGCTCCATTGGGATATCCTAGTAGATCCCAAACTATCAAGTGATGCATGAGAAGTGGAAGAACTCTCGCACATCGGGCTTGCACCCGATGAGCCATCTATCACATCGAGTCTACCTTAGGTAGCGGTCTACCTCCCCCCATGCAGGGCAATCCATGTAGGGGCACCATATAACCTACCCTACTCGCATTCCTGTGAGTCGATCCATATAATACTATAAATCTCCTACACGGGTTCAACTCTTGTAATCCTCAACATCTCTAGGCCAGTAAATGGTATAACATTGACACTCCTCTATAATATTCTTGATATTTAAGCGTAAAGCTCTTGGGTGATCGATGTTGATGTGCTCCCACACCCATATCTGGAGCAGTAAAATACAACCAACTCCCACTCGGCCCTTTTGGGTGATGTGATACAACTCATCATAAGGAGAGTTTAAATGAAATTTGCTAGAAGTCTTTAGCTTATATGCAACAAACGCTAAGTTTAAACAAGACTTATTTACTCTCATGGTTTACCCAAGATCCTTCAAGGTAAAACTAGGTTTGATTTATTTAATATCTTACCTGAGAATTTCCAATTCACAACAAACCAAAAGAGAATTCAAAACCAAAAATATTTTTACTAAATAAGGTTATAAAGTTTAATATAATACATATGCTTCATCTAGCTTCACCATAAGCTCACAACACCACTTCCAAATACATTTGTCATTATTTTTAGAACATTAATACAAGTGGGCTTTACCCCTTTAACATGATAATGGTTTCTTCTTTTACTTTAAAATTATTATACTACTTTCTACCTAAGGTTTGGTCTATCCAGTTTCATAGTCATTTTTCTTCTATGAATCTGCATTATTGTGCAGGCCCAAAACAACCACTTTGTTACACAAATGGTGTCTTGGTTTTCGGTATCCAATCTATAGTAACAATGGTATAATGTTTCTTGACCATGATTTCCTAGCACTATTCTTATCATGCTCACTCAACGCACTATCAACTAACTCCAAGTAGTCAATAGTCCGCACATAGGAAAATTGGAGCATCGTAAGGAATCAAATACAACTCATAAATATTAATAATGAAATTTTACCCTGCACACATGCAAACTATTCTTTCACAAAAACATTTAGAAATTTACTAATCTCCTTTCCCAAGAATTATCTAAATAATTATCAATATGTTTCTTTTGTTTTCAATCTACCTACTTTTCACAAGGTAAAATTCCACAAAACCTATCTTCCTCATCAAGAGATGTTTCCTAGTTTCCAAAGAAGTATAAGTTCATAGATTGTTTCTTTCTCTTTTTAAAAAGAATATAGTTTACACACAACACTCATCACATCATTGCTTCCAAATTCAAAAACACATAGCAACACAACAACATAGCAGCTATACATTGTTTCATACAACACAACAATGTAGCAACATATTTTTCTACAACAATACAACATTTTCAATATTACAAATCAATACAACATGATAGCAATATTTAACCATAATTACTATGCTTCTTATAACACAAATTAATTCTTCAACATGGTAGTGTTATACCAACATTATTGTTGCTTTCATTACCATATAATATCATAATAACATAGAAATATTTACACAGTGAAGACATATATGTTTAACACACTAAGTAAACATGGTGAACGTATTCTTTACATCAAAAGCTAACAAAATAATCGACTTGTTTCTCATGTTTCCCAATCACACTGTTTGTTGTTTTTAGAATCCACTTCTACCTTGTCTCTCTTGGATGCCTTCCCCTTCCAATGCATTACTTTTTTTTTTCCTTCCCAAAATGATATGTGAGGAACTCACAAGTTTTTTTTCTCTTCCTCCATGTGTAGTGCCAGATTTTCCAGCCTCCTCTCCTCTACTTCATGCACATATCAAGTTATCATGACCATCCAACAATTCATAATATTTTTCTTTAACTAACAACAAACATAGGAAGTGCATCCATCCACATGGATCAGGGTTATGCATAGTGGTTATTTATTGCCAAATTGGCTAAAATTAGGATTTTCAAAATTTGGAATTGGCTAATATTTGGGACCCTTGACCAGGGCCCATTAGCAAAAAAAAATTTGGGTGAAAATTTTTTGGGGGTCGATTCACCCCAATTTTATAATAATTTGACCATTTTAAGTTTAAATTTCCAACATTACCCCTAATAATAGTGAACCTTCTACATGTTTTTGGACACTATTTTCCTATATTTTGAAACTAATTTACCAATTTTTTATAAATACATTTTGGGGCTGACCCCTTATGCATAAACCTAACATGGAGGTTTAATAAAACTTAGCTCTGCCAAACTTTTCAATTATTTCTTTAATATTCCAAGCAAATCTATTTTCATAATAGTGTAAACTATTTTACACACAATTTAAATAAAGCAATATTAATAATATTATAAACTATTTTCTTATATTTCAAAGTAAAACAATAATAATATTTATAAAGGCTTCCATACATGGTAAACCTATTACTATATTAAATTCACATATAAAACAAAATAACATTCTAAATAATAAACTCATATGCCTTAACAAGCAACCACACACACACATGCCTTTCCAAACTAGTGGCTCCCATCATCATTGCCACCTAAAACAACATTTCTCATTCCTTGCCAAACAAGCAATATTCAAGTCAATTTAACCCACACAGAGATGCAATATGCAATGCACCTAAATGATATACAAGCATGATTTTCCATGTGCTCACAAGATGAATCATCACTTCCCTATATCACCTTTTATTCCTGGATTGTTTTCTTTCATTGTCATCACACAACTGTCCTACACTCACAGAAGCTATCAGTAGTACCATGGTTCATAGGAAAAAGGTAAGTATATACATGTTTTTACTATCTTTCATAAATCGTGCGAGGAGGATCATTACATCCTTATACACTAGGGATAAACATAGTCCCTATGTTTTTAACCATATTAAGCAAAATAAATACTTTGTATATTCATTTTATTTACAATTCCCCAAAGTATTCAAACAAATTCATTGCTTACATCAAGTTCTAAATTTTGTAAACAAAGAATTTTTTTCTCACAATTGGCATATAATCACATCATAGATTACATCACAATATAATAAATTTATCAAATATCATCATATGTTCCAAAACATGTCACTTTGCAATACAACACACTTGCAAACTACTCTACTCAGTAAAATGACAAACATAATTTACTCTACTTAGTATCCAGTTCCATTCTCATTTGTATATATACAAATATTCCAAAATCATATAAAATTTTATGATAAAGTCTATTTCTACTCAAATAGATAAGGAAACTACCACCACATATCTAACACATCTTACCATGTAGCATTTTAGTCTAAGTAGTGGTACCATTGGAACCAACATCGCTCTATACTTTTTTTTCTTAGATTCTTGGTTCGAAATCCAAGAAGATGAACATGTCACACCTCAATATTTAATGGATCAGTCATCTGTAAGTTGAAAATATATAAAATATGAGTAGGATCATAAATGTATTTTCTAAAGAGGGACACATGAAAACATTATGGATTTTAGATAAGATTAGTGGTAGAACTAATTTGTATGCTACAGGGCTTATCTTAGTGATAATTTCAAATGGACCCACATATTTGGATTCAACCTTAAATGATTTTTTAGACACTAAAATCACGTCAATCCGATTAGACGACCAAGGCATTATCTAATTTGACACCATATGGCCCCCTTGGGCAACCCTCAAAGGTTACATAGTGGTCCTAACCACTTTTGGGAGGTTCTACCCCACTTTTGGGAAGTTTTGGGCCATGTAGGCATGGTCATCCCACCCTAGGATGGCCATAGTTCATGGCCGTCCCACCCAGGGATGACCACCAGCGGTCGTCCCTGGGTGGGACGACCATGGTCTTTGACCCCCAAAAAGTCAAAATTGGGACAAATGGCACCCAAAAACTACCATTTATCCTACCTATTCAAGCATTCTAGTGAGAGGGTGCATAACTCTCATGACACATTGCATATTGGAGGCCAAAAAGGGAGATTCCTTCCCCCTCCAATGCATGGTGACCTTTGGGACAAATGGCGACCCTGGCCTCACATGCCCATTTGACCAAATGCCCTCTTGGGCTATAAAGTGGATCAATTCCACCCAATTTTAGAGAGGAGTCTTTGCATATTTCACCATGAAGTGCTACCAAGATTTTCCCCCACTTTATTGTGTGTTTTCCCTTGAGATCTCCATCGAGCGAAGGAGGTTTTCAAGTGACTACAAAATGCACAATCTATTTACAAAATCAATCCATTTGAGTGAATCCTATCCCCAAATTTGTCGACAATACCCCTGAGAGTGTTTTGGACCAATTCCTAGAGGAATTGGTGGTAGAAACCACCATATTTGGTGGTCGTCCCACCCTAGGATGGCCCCCAAATTATGATAGTCCTAACCGTCCCACCCTAGGATGACCATAAATTGGAGTACAATTTTATTACTATTTTTGCATAGATAGTTTCTAGACTAGATTATATGCTCTCTATTCAAATTTGGTCTCATTTGGAGTTGTATTGCTTCTATTATCATGTTTTTATGATTTGTAGGTCTGCATGGCTCACCCAAGTATGGTCACAAATTTGAGCATAATTTCCTTACTATTTTCAATTAGATCATTTATAGAGCACATAATATGCATAGATCTCAAATTTGGTAGCATTTGGAGTAATTTTGAATAGTCTATTGCATTTTTCCTCTTTCAAGCTTATTGATGCATGCACCTTCATGATTTCATCTTAATACGCACATGCTTTTAATAAATTTTAGTTTCTTGTGTGTAGATACAGGTATCACAATGCATGAGGAAGGAGCAACAAGCTAGAACAATGATAGAACACTTTACAATGACATCAGAAGCCCGCTCACCTCAATTGTGAGTGCGAGGAAGACATTGGAAGCATGCCTTGGATTCTTGGAAGGATTTGATCCTTTGATTCCTATATTGAGTGTATCAATTGAGAGCCCTCAAGGGGACATTTTGTAACCACTTATTTGACATTTATATCAATATAAGGAGAATCACCCATTTCTTTCATATATGTGTCATTTTATGCTTGTTTGAAGTATCGCTTTCATAGTGCTTAGATCAAGTAGAACAATAGATGCATCTCATTTTCCCTTGCTAGGTGCACTATTTTTTACTCTACAGTGGTGATCATGGTGGGACCCTTATCCCATTTCATTTTTGCAAGTTTTGACCATATTTTTTACCTTTGGATGTTGTAGGTATCGACCGATATGGCCTAAAATGACCCATGATTTCCTAATTGGAACACCCAGGGATGACCATAATAGCCATCCCAGGTAGGGATGACCCCCAAATTTGTAGCCATACCACCCTAGGATGGCCACAAAATAGAGAGTTTTCTTGTCCAAAATTCTAGAAACAACAGGATCTTAGGCTATCAAGGTAAGTGCCTAAACCTTCACTTTGCATTTTTACTATTCAAAATTGCTTAAATTTGGTTTTTCTTACTTCCCTTGTTTTCTTGAAAGGTAGAAAGGTAGATTTCACTTTTCTATAATTGTAAAAACAAAAAAAAAAGAAGAAAAAAGAAAAGAACTAAGTAGATATGCACTTGTATGGCTTACTTTCTTGTAGCCTACCTAATGGGTAGGTTATCATTTAGGACATGCATTTTGTAGGTTTACCTTTTATCTAACATTTTTGAAAGTGAAATATTATTTATGCATTTAGTGATTTAGCATTGAGTGCTCTCTTGTTTTAATTTCTTTAAGCATAAAAGGAACCACACACACCACATTCCATTTAAATATTAGTGAGTTGGATTTCATCACCAACCACTAATAGAGACCAATGATGGTGGGTTTCATCTCCACCCATTGGCTCAAATCCTATGAACCCTATTTTTGGCCAAGTTTAGCTCCAAGATCCATCATAGCCCATGGGATATAGCACATATTTCTCTTCAGAGAGGTATATCATTGACTACGGGTGAACTGGGTGAGGATTGGTAGGACCTATGCTCCCTAACTAGGTATGGGCTTCATCTCCATACTTTGGTGGGTTTACGTGACCAGAATTTCATTGATGGTTGTCGAGCTATGAGTATACAGGTGAAATCCATTTAACAAAATAATATCATCCAACAAGAGCAAAACACATGACACAAGGTCTTCTTTGCAAACAACAAATCAAAACACACAAAACAATTTTAGGGAACACACATAAATATTTAAAAGAGATAAACACTTGTCTTATTTCATGTTTCCATTCTTGTGTGCTACATTATTAAAATTTGTAAAGGAGATAATCACCTAGGGTTTGGTAGGGAATAGCAATGGTGTGCACCCGTAGCCAAGCCCATTCAAGGGTGGATGTTAGAGAGTAGACAAGGAGACATAAGTCATCTCTGATTTAGCCCTAAGGACATGGTCATACCTCCTTGGTGGCCTCCTACTCTCCCAAGTCCTAGAATAGCTAGTCAAGAACTTCACCTACAAGGGAGCCCTATGCGAGACACCCCTATAGGTTTTGATCCTAATCTAGGAACATACTCCAAATATTTAGACACTTCACATACCTTCTTCCAAGAATGGCAACTCCACACTGAGGTGCTACTAGATAGAGAAATACCATACATTCACATACCTTCTAGGTCTACCATGCCCACCTATGGGTAAGAGCAAGAGTACACACACTGGGTAGGGCCAAATGATCAAACTTCACCCTTAAACTACCCTAATAGGTTACAACAACCTAAGTACCAAGATGAGTATGATACTCATCGCTCAGGGTGAGCAAACTCAGCCATTCCCTTCCTCATCAATGAAGGAAGGCATGAGGAAATCCTTGATTATCCTCAAGTCCATTATGCTACGCAAGCACGATGTGCCTCTACACCAGCTGAGTACAAATATCACTTGTCTAGGCCTAAACCTCAAGTGAACGTGACTACCCTCGATCGAGGGAAGCTCATGATTGATATTTTAGATCATCCTGAATGAGATAGGCCTCAAGGTGATGCTACTAGGGCTCCTAGGCCCTGCATGGTAGAATAGATAAATCAAGAAGTCATAAGATATAATGAACACCAAGTATAATTCAAGCAGCTTCGATGAGACAAAGAGTGCTTGGACCGCTTGCATCAATTAGAGAAAGAAAGGATTGAATAACAAACCAATGAGCTATTTCAAAATACATTACATGAGAGGGTTCCTACCCCAAGTACCCATAGATAGGAGGTCCATCAGAGGCAACCTACTTTCAATCAAGATAGGCCTCCTAGGCCTAACCCAATGTTGCCTCCTCAACCTCCTAGGCCTAATAAGGACTTGCCTCCCATGCCAAACATAGAGCACCTTCCATAGGTAGTTACCCCTCCTTATAGGCCAGCTCAAGAGACACCTTATGGGGCCTACACCAAGCATGAACCAGAAGTGGAATATATTGAAGCATCTTATAGAGGTAGGGTGAATGACATTCAACCACCCTACAATAGGCCTAATGTTCCTTGCCCTCCCTAGAAAATTCAAAGCAAATAAGAGGATATAAAATCCTCTGATGCATATAGAGAATTTCTAGAATGCTTAGAATTGGTAGAGAATAAGACCTTTGGGTCTAGGGCTCAAAATCCCACTTTGCATTAGATTCATAGTCAACCACTTCACCCATCAATATCTTCCCCTCCCTATCAAGAGCATTTCAATATGCCTAAGCTAGATACATTTAAAGGAGAGGAAGACATGCATAGGAGCATATCACTAGATTTTTGAATCACTACTTCTGCATCCAGGAAAATGATGTCTTACTTTTGAGGATATTTTTGCTTACCCTCTCTGGCCCTACCATAGAATGGTACAACCAACTCCCAAAGTATAGCATCTACAATTTTGAGTAGTTTGTAGATGCATTCCTGGAGTGCTTCACCTTCAACACCAAGTGAAAGGTGACTTTAACTGACCTCAAAGGGTTAAAATAGTTTGATGATGAGTCAATCAAAAACTATGGCAATAGGTGGTGAAGATGCCATACTTACTCCCCATGACGAAGCTAACTCAAATGTTTTCTAAGAGCTTCTTGAAGCTGATTTACTTATTGCTACAACTCCAAGAATACCTAAATCTTGAATATGCTCTAGCATAAGCTAGAATAATCAAAGACATTAAAATTCAAGAGGAGGAAATTGTGAAACCTCACAAGA
Source organism: Wollemia nobilis (assembly GCA_028583015.1). Classification (NCBI taxonomy): domain Eukaryota; kingdom Viridiplantae; phylum Streptophyta; class Pinopsida; order Araucariales; family Araucariaceae; genus Wollemia; species Wollemia nobilis. Next base: position 6,858,215 of record JAQPPZ010001423.1, read on the forward strand.
AGGAATGGACTAAGAACACCAAGAACAATCCGATGCAACCAAATCTAACATCAGTCAAACAAGTTGCTATCAATATTCTAGGGCCTATGCAACCAATGTTGCCTTAGAATCCTAACTATCAAGCCACACCTAGAAACTATAACAAGGACAATCAAACAAACCAAGGGCAAAACCAACAATGTCACCCTATAATTTATGCCCATTGCTGAGTCCATGGACTCTTTATTTGAGCGCCTCTATGCAAATAAAGCCATTAATCTACCTGAAAGTCAACCTATCAATCCAAATATACCAAAGCCCAAAGGATATCATGAAGACCTATACTGCAAGTATCATAGGAAAAATGGGCATGATGTGCAGATGTGCTACATGTTCAAACACCTAGTACAAGATATGATTGATAGGAATGATCTTTAGGTTGATAACCCTATTACACCAAACAATCAATAAATGGGTATTTTAAAGACCCATTGCCTACCCATGAGGAATAGGCAAAGCTAGTACAATAAGTGAATGAGCTCCATTTGGCATCCCCTAAACAAAGTTTCATTAGCATGGTCAACATTATGATGTGGTATAAGTGTTACCCAAGTCTAGTCACACCACCTATGGCTTCAAGCGATATTCCTTCAATGTCATAACCTTTATCACATCTAGTGCAAAACCTTCCACCTCGATCGATGGTCATGATAAAGAGCAAGCTTGCTCAGAGCTTACGAACAACATCAGCTCGAATTTCCATCTATGAGCTTATTCAATAATCTCCACCTCATCGAGAAGCTCTCATGGATATCCTCAAGTTGATTGAGCTACAGCCCCAGGAGTCTAAATCCTTTAACAATTTTATGGGGCATGTTCGACAATGTACAAAACCAGTGATCACCTTTCATGAGGATGAACTCAATCTAGTACCAAATGACATGGTGGATCCTCCCTTGCACATCATCGCATGTGTAAATGGAATACCGTATAAGAGAGTTCTGATTGATACTGGTTCCTCTAGCAACATCATCACCACAACTACTCTCAAACATCTAGGGCTTTCGACATCCCATATTGTTGCATCCACCTATACCCTTCAAGCATTTAATGATGCTATATGCTCAATAGTTGGCACCATAGTCTTACCTATTCAGGTGGGACAAAATACCATACCAACATTGTGCCACATCTTGGAGGGTGAAATGGCCTACAATATCTTGTTGGGTAGACCTTGGATTAGGGACATGAAGTGTGTACCATCCATCACTCACCAATGTCTGAAGTACACATATGAAGGGCAAGTACATGTTGTCTCTGTAGACCTTGAGCCCTTCAAATACTACAACTTGGTGCATCAAATCCTTGAGTTGACCTTACCATCAACCCATCTAGATTTCCAACTGAATATATCCAACCAAGGTCTGACTCCTTCACCGTCACCTTCCATTAATCCATCACCATATTCTGACATACCATCCTCATCATCAACACCCCTAGATATACCTTTACATCATCATCGAATCCTTCATAGAGGAATATAGGGAAAATGCCTATTGATGAGATCCCTCCAACCATATCCACCATCTCCATAGAAGAGATTCCTAGTCCAATAGACGAGGAACCACCTTGTGAGGCAAACATCGAATCAACTCAAGCCTCACTCCCATCTCCTCCTTCTCCACCACCACAAGTCATAGTTCATCTAGCTACCACTAGTTTAGGAGAATACCTAGTTAGGAACATCACAACAACTCCTACCATTGAGATAGTGTAAAACATGGGTTGACCTCATCTTCCCATAGGTACTATCGTGCCCCTAGGCTTACCCATGAATCAAATGAAATTCATTTATACGGGTCTCGACTATGGCATAGAACCCTATCAATAGGAAGAGGATGAAGAGCCCTTTTTTGAGGATATTAACTACATGTCCAATATTGACTTCACCATGAGATATCTTCATATCTACAACTGGCATGGCTATGGTTTGGGCTTGTATGAGCAAGGCACTCACATTCCTTACCAACCATAATATCAAATGCCATATGATAAGTCTAATTTGGGATACAACAAGCCTATGCCTCTTGAGGTCCTCACTAATAGTTTAGAGAGCATGAGCCTAAACTATAGGGATGAGCTTACACATGATCCCTACGCCAACCATAATCGAGTCTATTCATTAGGGGATTACTTCCATGCACCCATGAGAGATCAAGAGATATCTCATGATGTCACCCAATCCTATAAAAGAGGTGAAATTTCACATACCCTTCCACATGATAGTGAGGAAGAAGATCAAGGGTCTCCCTATGAATAGACATCTGATGATGAGTCATATTACAAAGTGGCATCTATCGACTCTTCTAGTCTGCATATTGAATATGCATAGATTGTCCCATTGGATGATGAACACAAGGGATATCTATGTATTTTCCCATTAAAACACCCTATCTGATGATAGTTTCTACCCGAAGAAGAACAAGTTCACCCACAACCACATCAACCACCTTCGATCATTCCACTTCCACCACAATCACCTCCACAAGTCTTGTGACAACCTGATGTCAATAGACCCCCTCAGCCACCTAGAGGATATCATCCATCCATCAACATGATTTCCATAGAACTTTTTATGCCCTTGCAAGATTCGAATGACCCATCAAAGCTATTGCACCTCAAATTGAGGTTAATTGAATTTGATTAGATAGATTCTCCCCCTCCTATTTCTACCCCGGGGGCCCCCCCCCCCCCCGGGGGGCCCCCAGGGACCACCTCTCAGTTGCCATCCAAATTCCTCTACAACCATCCAGTCATCACATACACCATTTTTCACAATATATATTGCGTAGGCTAGATAATATTGAGTTATAAGTGAGTCACCAACACAATGATTTACAACACATCTTAAATCGACTCACAAGCATCGAGTTACAATTGAGTCATGAAAAAACTCAACCCCTTGATTGTTAGGACTAACCCCCTCCTATGCAGTCCACTTTAAAGTCTCAATAGAACCTAGGGTAGATGCAACAATACCATCAACCTCACATATTTACTCCTTTTCAAAACCCTTAGCATCAATATTCAATCGATTATATGAGGCACAAAAAATTAATATTTCGAAGATCTATTCATTGAAAACTAATAAGCATATATCAAAGTCGCATATGCAAAACCTATATTGTATTTACCATCGACAAAGAGGTCATGACATACAGACATTATTACCCCTTTAGATATTTAGTACAATATATGATCGAGAGGCAAGAACTTTAGATAGGAGTCTTCCAAGACCCCTTGCCTACACATGAAGTAAACACAACACCTGCCTATCAAGTCGAACAACCTAATCAGGTGCACATTAATATACCTTCCCAAGAGTTTATGGGAATTATTATTGTAACAGAGAAACAAGAATATAAAAATCAATCTACACAACCTGTGGTATCATCCAATGTTTTAGCTTCACTCATCTCATCTCAGCGAGACATTGGCATTGCACAAAATTACACATCATAGTAGGGGGGTTGATTTCTACTACTCCCCCTAGCCAATCCAATCATAATGCATCAAACACAATGCACATTTGGGGTACACAAGGTATCACACCTTCCTCCTAAAATCACAAAGTAATCAAAGTTACAAAAATACCCAAGGGAACCTATAAACCCATTGGTCACCCTAAAATGCTCTAGAGGTGTCTATGAACTCTTTGGTCACAAACCCAAAAGGCCAACCTTAATCCAAAATGCTCCAAATGTGCAAATAAACCCTTTGGTCACCCTAAAATTCTCCAAAGGTTTATACAAACCCTTTGGTCACCCCAAAATGATCCAAAGATATCTGTAAACCCTTTGGTCAACCCAAAATGCCCCAAAGGTATCCATAAACCCTTTGGTCACCCAAAAATCCCCAAAGGTATCCATAAACTCTTTGGTCACCCAAAATGCCCCAATGGCATCCAATAAGCTCGTTGGTCAATTGTATATACATATATCAATAAAAATCCAAAAACATCATTAAAACAACAAAATTATATCATATTTCACACCACTGCATTATACAATCAATTGTATTAGGTATACTCATTATTTCACATTGCATTTTAGAGTTGATTATACATGTCTAGCACAAAGTTTGTATACTATTCATCCTTCAAAACCAACTCTATTAAAAGGCATCATTAACACCTGTCTATATTACAAATACCATATACATTTGTAACTTTTCATAGTTGTGTTTGTTTCCCTTCACCTAGTCATTTGTTAGAAGGTGTCTTTAGGATTTTTGGTCACTCAACCATCTCTAGTTTTATTTTTAGATTTTGTAGAAAGCTATCCTAATTTTTAGAAGGTAGAGTCTTGCTTTGATTGTACCTTGTATATATCAAAATCCTAACATAATTTTCACATTAAATCCAATTTTTGTACAAGGAAATATGAAACCTACAAAGTGGTCTAGGTTACCTTAAGTAAAAAGTTTACCTTGCTCATTATCCTATATAAATGGTTCAAAAATGCTGAGAATTGAAAAGTAACAAGCTCCTCCCTACCCAAAATCCTTAAAATAAATAGTGGTTTGCACCACTATACAAAAAAAAGTAAAAAGCAAAATAAAAAGTGTTTATCACCACTCCAAAATTCCTTGAAACAATTCAAAAATAAAATAAAAGAAGAGAGTAATGAACTTGAATTCCTAGAATTCTCAGTATTTGATAAACCATGAGGTGATCCTCATTACAGGTTAGGTGGCATCAAGTCTACCTAGAAATGGTGGTATCCTTATGCATGATGATATGTTTGTCATATTAGTATCCTGCTTTAGTATAGATCAATGTTTGCATACAGATGAGGTAGCTTATGGTAGCCCATACTACCCAGTGGTATAATCCAACTACGTACAAAATTGAAGACCATGATCCACATAGGGTGATCTTCAATACAAATGAGCTTCATCAATACTATTTGGCACTAGGGTAACTTTATGTGCTATCATAACAATGAACTCACATGCACACATAGGGATATTGAGTATGTTGGTCATCCTAGCAAATTCATACCTTGTCAAAAATTCTTGCATGGTTAGTATATAATTTTTGATTAGTCGACTATGGTGTTTGAGTCTCATGAAAACCTCAAATTCATTCTATAACATATTACTATTCATTCCATTCCATACCATTTTATCACATTTTATTAGTTTATCTTTTCATAAATCCATCACATAGTCTCATGACAACAGTACAAAATAAATTGATGAATTCTATATAGTCTGTGATGTCAACATAAGGTGTCAAATAGTATCCATAGTTCATCATATATATCAATAACTCATCCATATCATTATGCATATAGAAATATCTATAGCATTGAATATCATCTTACAACACATGCATCCATCAAAGTGTTAGTAAAAGAAAACATAATCATTGCATACATCCAATAAAGCAATAAGGCAACACATGATGACAATAATAAAAAATCATATATATATATATTTGTATATGTGTGTGTGTATGTATGTATGGAGTAAATAGATACATCATCATCCAAAATTACCCGTAGGCTACAATAAAGTGGGTCCTCAAACCTCACACCCCCAAAATCCAAAAATATCCATAGAGTCCCAAAAGCCATGGTCACACAAGACTGATACCATGACTCTCACCCACACCCTTGGAAATTGTTCATTGACAAATCCCAAATATGCTACCCTCTACCTTATTTATCCTTCATGTGGAGCTAGGATCCCCAATCCTCATAGATGACTACCCTATACCACTTTGCCTACTCTACTAGGACCCAATCATAGAAAGATGAGCTGGTAAGTACCCCATAAAGTGGACTACCTCATCCTCCAAATCTTGGGTGTATGATAGCTCCTCTCGATGATGAGATTGGAAGTCCCCCAATAAGACCTGGAGTTGTATCACCTCCTCTTATATCCTATCTACCTCATCACCACTATATTCTGCCTAGCTTGAGCTCCCTATTCTAACATGTTACTAAATTATGGCTAGATCTACCACTTGCTCTACAAGCTTAGACTCATACCTCTTAATAACTATTTCCTTCCATTCAATCTCTACATGTGCATTCTATACTCGTGCATATAGGAGAGCCCTCTCCTTTGTGTACTCCCTCTGATCATGTCTCTCCTTGATCAACTCTCCCTACACCTTGACGATGGTGGCATCTCATACTATCAACTATACCTGCAATATTGCTCCTTCCAATAATACTCATCATAGTCCACCTACTAGCCCTCTATATCCATATTATTCATCCACTCATCATCTATCTGGTGATGCACATATCACTCCCCTGAGTCTGCATCCTCATCAGGTCACTCTCCCAAGCCTAGCTCCTCCTTAGTTGGAGCCTCATCTAGGGCCTCCCTATGAGCCTCCTCTACCCCTGTAGCCATGTCACCCCCTAGTGGTCCATACCCCCACCATCGATGCATCACCCACCAGGAGTCATACTCTGTTGTGGTCCTAGCATCATCCCCCTTAGTGGTAGCCTCTATAGGATCTGCCTCATCCCAAAAATCCTCCACTGTAGGCCAAGTTAATTTCCTCTTATTTCCATAGTATCAGTAGATCATTGGCTCACTAGATAACCCTTGGTGTAGCCCAAACTATTGTAGCACTCGAGCATATGGAAAGTACTCTCACTTGATCCCGTGTTGACCAACTAGCCACCTCCATTACCATACCCATTGAAGTTATGCCTTATACTTGTGCCATACTAGATAGTCCCTATAGAGTCTCTAGATAATGGCATCTACCCTGAGTCATGCAAATAATTTGCATAGTGCTCAACCAAACCTGCATCAGGATGACTTTGATCCCTCTCTTGATCCCGTTGCCATAGGATCCCATATCCTATCTTCCTATCCATGATTTGTACCCGCATCATCCAAGGTAGCCCCCATGGTTGATCCATAATAATATGTTGCCATCCCCATACCTATAGTAGAAATTTATAGCCTAGCCCCTTTCACCTATGATAGTGGATCTCGTATAGCTCATCATAGAGCTATGCCAATAACGTAGTACCCCATGCCATCACTAAAGACCTCTGGGTGGTGCACTCCACCAATGAAAACACTAACTCTAGTAGGTTCCATGGGAACCTAGATCTTGATGAATCTGAAAATAGCATGTTAGATATCAATGTCATCAACAAGGCATGTCTCACCTACAAGACCTCTACATCATACCATAAGTCCACTAGGATGTCATCACTAGGTAAATCTCACAATACCTCAAGCCAATCATGTCTGAAGTATCTCTCCAAAATTGTATCTCTAAGATCTCGATGAGTGGATACAATAGGATGTCCCTCTATAAAAATGCACAAAATCTGGTAGATGTCCTCTAAGGTCACTATCATCTCCCCAGTAGGCAAATGGAAGGTGTTAGTATGAGGGTCCCATAGGTCTATCAATGTAGTTAGGTAGGCTCTATCGCCCATCACTAGCTCTAGTCATGTCACTTGCTTGAGCCCAATGGTATCAAGCCATTCCTAGTCCTCCTCTATTAGTAGGTCATGAGTGGTCCTAAAGAGGTTCAAAAATTGATACCGACTCTTAACCACCTGGCAGGGGCAAGCAAGTTTAAAAACAAAACCAAAACAAAGAAAAAAATAAGCAAAAAGTCACCCAAAAACATCAAAAAAGGCCCTTTTTCAGGCCAAATCATGGTCATCCCACCCAAGGATGGCCCCCAAATTAGTGGCCGTCCCACCTAGGGATGGCCCCCAAATAGCTCAGGGTGGTCATCCCTCCCAGGGATGGCCCCCAAAATGGGCCAAAATTGGCCTTCCCGACCACCAAAAATAGTAAAAAATTGCCCTAAAAAGCAAAATAAAGCAACAAAAATGCACAAAATTAAAAAATAAAGCACAAATTATTGCAAACTACCACTACTAAGGTTCATTTACTAAAATTTAGTGTGTTTTGTTAGAAAATATGAAAATAATTACAATTTCTAGTTCAATAAGGTATAGGTGTGTTGGCATTTTTGCCACATTTTTTTGTTGTTGTTCATGCAAAATAATGCACAAATTGTAGAGATACTCACTCCTCTCTTTGTCCCTCCAAGCACCTCGAAAGGGATAATTAGTAAAAAACAAAAATCTCTACAAGTTTTGTGCCAAAGCAAAGTAAGTTAAAAATGTCGCGAAATCGCGACATGTTGCACGTTTCATGGTGTCCGATGCAGAAAAAGCTAAGCACAAAAAATGTCATGAAATCGTGACATGTCGCATTTTCGTGACCTATTGCGGTTTCGCGCTAGAAAGCAGCAAAAGGAAGCAGTAAAGGCAAAGTTGTCGCGACATCGCGACATGTCGCATTTTCATGATCTATCACATTTTCATGGTAGATAGTGGCAAGAAAGCAAAGTGATAGGCGACATGTCACATTTTCGTGCAATACAGCAAAGGGGAGCGCCAAGGATGGACTGACGCGATATCACGACCTATCACATTTTCACGATAGGAAAGCGAGGAAGGAGCAAGATGGTACGGAATGTCATGATTTCGCGACATGTCAAATTTTTGCAACGGAGGCGGCAACGAAGGAGAAGACAAAAAAATTCATGATTAAGAAGACAATGGGAGAATGAGAAAGAAAAGTACAAGGGAGAGAAAATTGTCATGAACATCGGAGAAGAGAGAAATGTCACCATTTCTGACTTGTCACATTTTTTTTGAAGAAGGAGATGTCACGATTTCGTGACATGTCACATTTTCTAAGTAAGAAGATGAAAGCCAAGCGAGAGGAGGATGTCACGATTTCATGACATGTCACATTTTCGTGACTAAAGAAGATGAAAGCCAAGCGAGAGGAGGATGTCATGATTTCATGACACGTGTTTTTACGACTGGTAGCAACAGGAGAAAGCAGCGAGGGAAAAATGTCATGATTTCGTGACATGTCGCATTTTCATGATAGAAGCGACAACAAAGGCCCAATAAAGTTCTATCCACATTTTTCTTCATATTGCATAGGAGAACGTAAGGAGAAAATGAGGATCGAACGAAGTAATGTTTTAAAATCTCTCCAATTGGTTTTGAGATCGAGGTCAAAGAGGCTCCAAAATTAAATGTTTTGCTATTTACTTATGTGCGCAAGATGGGAGAACGTGTTAAATCATGCAGTTTTTGAAGCCACCAAAATTAAAGATGCCTCCGATATTAAAAGCTCTTGTTCATGATCTCCTAACACTTCAAGCATGCCCCGAGAATAGTCATTTAATGAAGAAATGTGGTCCCTTGTTTCCGTTCGATTTTCAAACTTGATCCATAAAAGCAGGGAATGTGATTTCTTCGAGGCAGATTTAGGGGGATTGTTTCTCTTTTCAAGTGCATATTTTGTGGATCTCCTCTTCAAAATATGTTTTATGTTTTAAATGCTGTGATTCGAAAGGGAGAGGGAAGACCTCTATAAATACTAATGTACATCTCAAGAAAAAGAGGAGGACCTTTTTGCAAAAATTGAAGCAGAAATCCTAAATGCATTTTGCTCTGTTCTTAGAGTCTTTTGAGTTGGTGATCCAAACTGATGTTCATGTGATGCTTTCTATGTAATTCACTTCTGCTTAGTCAAGTGCTAAAATATAAGTTGAATTATGTTGTTCTGAATTTGGCTATGTTTTCATTTGAACATTTGAAGTATAATTGAAGGCAAACTTATGGTCAATGTTTGATCCAATTTCTGTATGTGCATTCTAAGAATCAGTTGTTGCTTATCTTCGAGATTTAGTTTGAGGTTATTTGCTATCTGAGGTTGTTCTCCCTATCAACTATCGGCTTCAGCCATATTTCCATCTCTTTCTATTATTTCTAACCCTAAACCTTGAAATCAATTTAGATTAGTTTGGGAGCCAACCCTCTCTGGAGATTGGCCCGGGAGACTTCTCTTTCTCTCGGCCTTTCAATGTTGGCTGGGTCTAGGGCGCATTTTATATGACTAGGCGGATTCATGACCAACAATTTTTGGCATGCCCGATGGGACTCACAAGTCCCATATTTTGACACCCGGAGGAATCAAGATTTTGATGAACTGTCTTGACCTCAAAGCGGAGATTGTAAGTTCATCTGGTGACTCTGCTGAGGGTGACTGTATAGTACCTAGAAATATCCAATCGTGAAGCTGGTGAAAATATTTGCTTCATGATCATGAGATCAAGAGCCAAAGAATCGGAAGACCCAGTCGAATTCTTTGAGATCGATGTTCAAAACTAGAGGGAGCGCTCAAGATTGGTAAGTCCTATGAGCCCGTCATTTGCTATCTCTTCGTAGGTGGTGGGTCAGTTTGTGCCATCTCTGACTCCTCCCAGTACTGCTACGAGCTTGCTAGTACATCCAAATCTAGCAGTGCAAATGGCTGGTCAACAACCTCCTCCACGTCAATTTCTTGCTTGGAACCATTCGGGAGCGTTGGACCTGCCTTTTCAAAATCTAGTTCCTACTGTAGCATTAAAGGCTTTGCCTACATACGATGGGACTGGAAAGACCATGTATGAGCATGTGTCAGATGTGGCATCCTTGGCTACAATTCATAATATCACAGATGAAGATGTCATGATAAAATTGCTCGTGCTGTCACTCCATGGTAAGTTATTGTGTTGGTATAGATCCTTGTCTCCCAACTCCATAAATTCATGGGATCAATTAGCAGAGATGCTAATCAAAGGGTTCAATGAGCAAGCGGACCCATTTTCTTTGTTGCATCAATTTACTAATATCAAGAGGCATCCTCAAGAGGAGATAGTGGATTTCAATGTTAGGTTTGCCCGAACTTGGCAGAGAGTTCCTGATGGTCTCCGCCCTACTAATGACCAAGCGGCATTTTACTATCTTAGGGCTTTCCACTCAGATATTAGTATGAACATTAGGATGTCCAATGTTCAAACCTTTCCTGCACTATATTCCCAGGCACAGAAGGTTGAGGCCGATCTGATTGCCATTGGGAAATTGCCTTCAAAAATGACTATGCCCATTTTTCTTGAGCTTCCGCAATACCAACTTACAGGTGCAGCCTCCACATCTTACACTGCTCCATCCATGTACCCTTCATCTTCATGGAATCCTCCCACAACTTTGGTACCTATGATTCCCATTCCACAGTTAACCTCTCCAGTTCCAACTCCTGCATTACCTTCTCCACCAGTTCCATTACCTCTACCGGCACCGCCTGTGTCCTCAAGCCCAGATCCTCAATTGGCTATTTTGCAAGAAATTTAGTCGGCCATGAGAGCCCTCACTAACAAGATGACATCTATGGAGTGGAGAGAGGCGAAAAGGAACTTTCAGCCATGAAGATTTATTTTGATGGTAACTAGAGAGCAAGTTGCTCCTAGCAAGGTTATAGAGAAAGTACCTGAGAGGAACTCAACGATCCTGGTAAGTGAAGAGGCTGGCCCCTCTGAAGTTTCACATGAGCCATCTTACTGGTGTTCTTCATGCAATGACCCACATGATGAGTCCACTTGCATGGTCCACCAAAATTATTTACAAGTTCTTACGGGGAGCCGTATAAACATGATTCGAGAGGTGGATCATAATTCCATGATGTCTCCTGAGGAATACATGGCAGTCTTGACATGCAGTGGCAAGAAACCAATGGTGGTAGATCCAGCTAAGATGGAGCCATTGAAAGTGCCTCCTGCACAAGCAACAAAGCAACAAATACCTACAAAGACTCATGATCCTCCAGCCCCACAACAAGACCCACCTATTTTGTCGAAGGATTTGCTTCCACCACAAGCAAAAGAGAGGTTGCAAGCTAAGGCTTCTACCTCCCAGCCACAAGCAAAAATGAAGGAACAAGCTAGAGAGACGTTGTGGTATCCATCATTGACTAAACGATAGTGAGTGGAGGCCACCCAACAATATAGAAGCAGATTTGAATCTGCTAGTGGAGGGAGAGAGCCGATTTTGATGGAGTACAACATCATCGAAGAACTCAAAAGGATACCAACCAAGGTAAGTCTGTATGACACCTTGCAGCTGCCTGGATAGGTGAATCTCTTACAAGAATCCCTGAAGACCACACAAAGTAAGGGGAAGGCTCCAGCCTAGGTAGTTATGGCTCAAACTCTGACCTCTTCAATCACCAAAAAAAATAGACCACCACCTTTTTATCTTTCATTGAGAATGGAGGGACATGTGGTGCATAATTGCCTCATTGACTCAGGAGCAGCTACTACTGTCATGCCTAAGGCAGTATGTGATGTCATAGGCATGGAATATACAAGGACTAGCATGGGAGTTTTGCAGCTAGATGGTACCTCAGTAAAGACGGTGGGCGTAATTAAGGATGTTCCTATCTCCCTGCATGCCATGCCTCAGATTACTGTGATCCAGGAGATCATAGTAGTGGACCTAGAGCCATGTTTTGGTATGTGTCTCTCCCGAGAGTTCATGGCTAAACTTGAGGGTTACCTTTCTTTGGATTTTACTCATTTGGAGGTGATCCATAAAGGTAAAAAGGTGAAAATTTTCAATGAGAAGCCTTCCACATTTCATGTGGAGAGAATAGATGAAATGGACAGGTTAGAAAATTCGGTGCACATGATGTCTGAAGAATTTGGTGAGCTTGACTTAATGGAAGAAGCTTTGGAAGAGCTCCAGCCAGAAAATGAATTTTCCATGGCCAATTTCAATGCCATGATGGAAACTGACTTGGGGTGTTACTCCATTTTTAAGCCTGAAAAGGCTAAAGAAAAGAATGATGAAAGTCAAGACCAGCTCTGGAAGCTCTATTTCGATGGAGCACGATGTAGAAATGGCGTTGGAGCTGGGATTGTTCTAGTATTACCTTCTGGGATTCAATGATCCTATTCATATCATTTGACCTGGAGCTGCACAAATAATGCAGCAGAATATGAGGCTTTATGCCTAGGCCTCAAGAAGGCTGAGAAACTTGGAGCGCGATAGTTGCAAATCTTTGGTGACTCCGAGCTGATTGTCAATCAGGTGACCAATAAGTGTGTGTCCAAGCACCACTATCTCAAGAACTATCGCAACAAGGTCTGGGACCTGTTCGAATCGTTCTTTGCTCTCAGCATGCATTTCGTTCCATGAGAACAAAATAGACATGCTGACCTGTTGGCTTCCTTGGGAGCAAATTTTTCACCAATCGAGCAGGTGGTGAGAAGGCCAAAAATAGTGAGAATGGTGTATAGGCCCTCTGTCCCAGACAAGGACACCTTTTGGCAAGTCTTCGATAGCGATGAGCAAATTGTTAACTTTTTGGTTCAAGAAGCTGCCACCATCAAGGGAAGGACCTTGGAGCATGAAGAAACCGAAGGCCTGATTCAGTTGTGGAATAACCACATTCCTAAAGGCCTCATTACTCTAGAAAGCTTGTTTGATCAGAATGATCGGTCCAAGAAGCATCGGATCGAGGTCGACGAGAAAGAGTACATGGAGCTTCAGTTGGAGGCTGATAAGGTCATCAAAATTGGGACTGATTCTACTCCCACTGAATTGCAAGAGATCAGACAATTGTGTCAAGAGTTTTCTGACATCGTGGCCTGGAGCTACGAGGATCTGAGGGGATATGATAAAGAGATCATTCAACACACTATCGAGCTGGAAGAAGGAGTCAAACCCTTCAGGCAGAAGCAGAGACCGATGAACCCAAATATTGAAGCCCTCATGAAGGCCGAACTTGCGAAGATGTTGCAGGCCAAGATTATATATCCGATTAAGCACTCGACTTGGGTTGCTAATTTGGTTTCGGTCCATAAGAAAAATGGAGATATACGATTGTGTGTGGATTTTTGAAACTTGAACCGAGCATCCTTGAAGGATCACTACCCATTGCCTCGCATTGATCAGATCCTTCACGTTGTTGTTGGGGCTCAACGCTTTTCATTGCTAGATGGATTCTCTGGATACAATCAAATTTGGGTCAGGGATGAGGATCAGCACAAAACCGCGTTCACAACCAAGTGGGGTACCTTTGCCTATCAATGCATGCCCTTCGGATTGTCCAATGCTGGGGCTACATTTCAAAGGGCCATGGACATCGCATTTGGGGAGCTTTTAAATAAGATCATTGTCATCTATCTCGATGATATGACTATATTTTTGCACAAACGAGAAGAACACTGTTCTCATTTGAGGTAGATATTTGAGAAATGTCGGGAGTTTGGCATTTCCATCAACCCAAAGAAGTCCATTTTCGTAGTAAAGGAAGGTAAGCTCTTGGGACATGTCATCTCAGAGAACGGTTTGGCAATTGATCCATCGAGAGCTGAAGCTTTGAAGAAACTATCGCTCCCTGCCAATAAGAAAGAGTTGCAATCTTTCTTCGGGCAAATCAATTTTGTCAAAAAAATTATTTTTGACTTTGCCCGAGTAGTCAAGCCCATGACTGAGCTATTAAAGAAAGATGCAGAGTTCAAGTGGACAACTCAGAGGAAAGACGCATTTTGGGAGATTAAAGATAGAATTGCACAAGCCCCTATGTTGATCAATCCAGATTATTCTAAGGACTTCATTTTGTACGCAGTTGGAGAGGATGAAAGCTATGCTGTAGTGCTTACACAGAAAGGAGATGATGGGGATGAAAGACCCATTGCTTTCCTTAGCCAAGTTATCTTACCCCATGAGGAGAGATACAATTTCATTGAGAAGTAGGTCTATGCTATCATGAAGTCTCTCAAAAATTTTAGGCACTTCGTATCTCAGAGCAAGACGATCGTCTACGTCATCCACCCCGATGTAAGGAACTTCATCATTCAGGGCGAGATGGGCGATAAGCATGTCGGTTGGGTCACCAAAATTCAAGAGTTCGATGTTGAGATCCATCCAACCAAGTTGGTGCGGGGTAAGGCCTTATGCCAACAATTAGCAAAAACTGTGGCCTCTGAGATAGTTGATCATCAAGTGAACGACCCTGCTGAAGAAAGGAATCTAGTGAACATCTTTGCACAAGGCCAAGATTGGGCAGATGACCTTGTTAAGTATTTTTCAATGGGTAGATGTCCCCCACAATTAAATGCTTCGCAACGGAGAAGGTTTCACCTACAAGCTCTTAGGTATGTATTGTTGCCCGAGGGATTGTTCTTCAAAAACATTGATGGAGTTCTCCTAAGGTGCGTTAAGGAACCCGAGAAAGCTAGATTCCTAGAGGAGTTTCATTCTGGCATGTCAGGAGGACATTACGCTAGTAGGCCTATGGCCTTAAAGATTATTCAGGCTGGTTACTATTGGCCAAATTTGTTCGTGGATACTTTCAAGATTGCTCAAGCTTGCGACAAATGCCAAAGGTATACGGGACGGATCAGAAATGCACCATTGCCCCTACATCCAATTCAAGTAGAAGCACCTTTTCAGTAGTGGGGGCTGGACTTTATTGGGATCATTGATCCAAACTCTTCAGTCGGACACAAGTACATCTTGATGGCTACTGATTATTTTACAAGATGGTCTGAGGCCATTCCAACCAAGGCTGCAAATCAGGATGTGGTAATCACTTTCATTGAAGGACTGATCACGCGTTTTGGCATTCCTGATGCCATTATCACAGACAACGAAACTCCATTCATTGGAGCCAAGCTAGGAGAATTTGCAAACAAGTACGGTATTTTTTTGAAGACATCCTCTAATTATTACCCTCAGGGGAATGGCTTGGCGGAATCTACAAACAAGAACTTGCTACGGATTTTAAAGAGATCCTTGGGGGATAATAAGAGATCTTGGCACCTTTTGCTGAATCAGGCCTTATGGGCAGATAGAATTTTGATCAAGAAGTCTATCAAGACTTCACCATACGCCCTGGTATACGGGAAAGAGGCAAGATTGCCTATTCATTTAGAACTGCCTGCCTTGCAGCAATTGAAGGAATTCCTGGACGATGAAGAAAATATGGATCCTATGAACATACGATTGGCTCAGTTGTTGCAGTTGGAAGAGCAACGTTCTTTGGCCTATGATGAGTTTGCTAAGCATTCACAGGCGGTTTCAAAATGGTTTCACAAAGGTTCTACTGACCGCACATTCAAAGTGGGTGATTTAGTCTTAAAGTGGAATGAAAAGAAGGCCAAGCCAGGGATGCACAAGAAATTTGATGCTCTATGGGAGGGTCCATTCCGGATTGCAGTACAAGTGCAGCAAATTCATTTTATCTTGAGGACTTGGAAGGTAATTCACTTCCTATCTCAGTGAACGACTTTCATTTGAAAGCCTACATTTCATGATGTGAAAACACAGTGTTACCTTGTACATAAAAAAAAAAAAAAAAAATTCGTCAACTTCGGCTCCTTTTGCACACGAGCCCGTAGGTATGTCTATTTCTCTCTCTTTTTCTTTTCCTTCCCAGTAGGTAGTGGCTTCCATCTACTTCTTTCTTCCACTTCCTTATTTTCATTCCCTTCCTCTCCCACTCCTTCTTCCACTATACATAATCAAGCCACTACTATTGTTTCTACTCCCCTCTCTGATGTTCCCATTTCTTCACTTCCCATTTCTTCCAATCCTTTGTCTTTTGAGCACTTCTCCATAGTTCCCACCACTTTCTCCATCCCATCTACTTCCATTTCATTATCTATTTTCATGGAATCCCAACAGCTGGTAGCACAATAGCGCCCTCTTCAGTTGTTGTATCTACCGCTTCTACTCCTCCATCTTCCACCATTCCATCATTCACCATTCCCATTCCATGGCTTGCACATCTACCGGTCATCACCCCATTCATTCCCATTTTTGCAACCCAGGTGCTTCTCACCACTGCCATGGAGACCCTTTCACAGCACCTGGTGATTACCCAGCTCAACCGAGCTAGGCAAAATGTAGTAGTTAAAGGAAGAAGGGAAGTTCTGCTATTCCTCAAATTTTTGCTGAAAGTCCTATTTTAAGTGTCGAGCGCCAGCAAGAGCTTGTTGCAGCAGCCCGTAGAAATGTCCAACATCAACCAACACTCACTTCTTCTGCTCCTCCAACTTCTTGACTCTGTTGCCCAATGAATAAAGGCCTGAGGTTCATGCATACAATAGAACTGTATACCCCGAGAGCCACCAAGAATGTTGGCATTTTTGCCACATTTTTTTTGTTGTTGTTCATGCAAAATAATGCACAAATTGTAGAGATACTCACTCCTCTGTTTGTCCCTCCAAGCACCTCGAAAGGGATAATTAGTAAAAAAAAAATCTCTACAAGTTTTGTGCCAAAGCAAAGTAAGTGAAAAATGTCATGAAATCGCGACATGTCGCATTTTCATGACCTATTGCGGTTTCACGGCGTCCGATGCAAAAAAAATCTAAGCACAAAAAATGTCATGAAATCGTGACATGTCGCATTTTCATGACCTATTGCAGTTTCACGCTAGAAAGCAAAAGGGAGGTAAAGGCAAAGTTGTCGCGACATCGTGACATGTCACATTTTCATGATCGCATTTTCATGGCAAAAAATGGCAAGAAAGCAAAGTGATAGGCGACATGTCACATTTTTGTGCAATACAACAGCAAAGGGGAGCGCCAAGGATGGACTGATGCGATATCATGACCTGTCACATTTTTACGGTAGGAAAGCGAGGAAGGAGCAAGATGGTACGAAATGTCATGATTTCATGACACGTCAATTTTTGCAGTAGGCGGTAACAAAGGAGAAGACAAAAAATTAATTGACTTTTAGAAAGCAAAGAAATCGATAACATGTCGTCATTTCATGACTTGTCACGTTTTCACAGGGAGAAAGCAGAAAAGTACAATGCGAGAAAATCGAAGTGCACATTTCTGACTTGTCATTTTCACGGAGAAAGAAAAAGTACAAGGAGAGAGGATTGACATGTCACGATTTCTGACTTGTCTTTTTAGAGAAAGCGAAAGGAAGACAAAATATGCTGACTTGTCACATTTTCATGACAAGGAGTAGTGAAGGAACAAAACGAAGGGATGCGATGTCACGAATTTCGTGACTTGTCACATTTTCGCGGAAGTAAAGAAGACGAAAGCCAAGCGAGAGGAGGATGTCACGATTTCATGACATGTCACATTTTCATGACTAAGACGAAAGCCAAGCGAGAGGAGGATGTCACAATTTCATGACTGGTAGCAACAGGAGAAAGCAACGAGGGAAAAATGTCATGATTTCGTGACATGTCGCATTTTCATGACAGAAGCGACAACAAAGGCCCAATAAAGTTATGTCCGCATTTTTCTTCATATTGCATAGGAGAACGTAAGGAGAAAATGAGGATCGAACGAAGTAATGTTTTAAAATCTCTCCAATTGGTTTTGAGATCGAGGTCAAAGAGGCTCCAAAATTAAATGTTTCGTTGTTTACTTATGTGTGCAAGATGGGAGAACGTGTTAAATCATGCAGTTTTTGAAGCCACCAAAATTAAAGATGCCTCCGATATTAAAAGCTCTTGTTCGTGATCTCCTAACACTTCAAGCATGCCCCGAGAATAGTCATTTAATGAAGAAATGTGGTCCCTTGTTTCCGTTCGATTTTCAAACTTGATCCATAAAAGCAGGGAATGTGATTTCTCCGAGGCAGATTTAGGGGGATTGTTTCTCTTTTCAAGTGCATATTTTGTGGATCTCCTCTTCAAAATCTATTTTATGTTTTAAATGTTGTGATTCGAAAGGGAGAGGGAAGACCTCTATAAATACTAATGTACATCTCAAGAAAAGGAGGAGGACCTTTTTGCAAAAATTGAAGCAGAAATCCTAAATGCATTTTGCTCTGTTCTTAGAGTCTTTTGAGTTGGTGATCCAAACTGATGTTCATGTGATGCTTTCTATGTAATTCACTTCTGCTTAGTCAAGTGCTAAAATATAAGTTGAATTCTGTTGTTCTGAATTTGGCTATGTTTTCATTTGAACATTTGAAGTATAATTGAAGGCAAACTTATGGTCAATGTTTGATCCAATTTTTGTATGTGCATTCTAAGAATCAGTTGTTGCTTATCTTCGGGATTTAGTTTGAGGTTATTTGCTATCTGAGGTTGTTCTCCCTATCAACTATCGGCTTCAGCCATATTTCCATCTCTTTCTATTATTTCTAACCCTAAACCTTGAAATCAGTTTAGATTAGTTTGGGAGCCAGCCCTCTCTGGAGATTGGCCCGGGAGACTTCTCTTTCTCTCGGCCTTTCAATGTTGGCCGGGTCTAGGGCGCATTTTATATGACTAGGCGGATTCGTGACCAACAAGGAGCAAATTCAATCCTTACCCATTTTGCACTGGCTTCTTTGCAACCTAGCTCATGGTGACTATGGGGTGGTTTGGACAGTGTTCCAATTCAAAAAATCACTCTCCTACTCCTCACCTCTCAAAATGCCAAATCAAAAGTGCACAAATGAGCCCATTTTCCAAATTTTGAGCTTAAATAGCCTTGCAAAAGGTATGGCTATATTGGGGTAGGATGTTTGGATAATTGGAAAAATTTACCACCCTAGTATGGCCATATACTATGCAGTAATCCCACCCTAGGATGGCCATCAAAAATCCACTTCAAAAACATCAATAAAGCACCAAAAAGGGTCCAAAACCCACCAAAAATAGGTCAAATTTGGTCAAAATTCACTCTGGATCAATATGGAATCAAATTCACTCATGGATGAATGGAAAAGTCTCTACTTCAATCCCTAATAATACCACTATGGTTAGACCACCCCACAAGAATGAGGTATTCAATTCCTTTCTTCCATGAAGTATCAATAAAATCATCAAAATCCTTACAAAATGCTCAATTTTACAATGGGTAAAGCTGAAGGAACCCCAACCAAGTAATATGGGTCAAGCAACTTATCAATGTTATCACTAGTCACTCACTCATAGACTCATATATTGATGGGATAGTCATACTTAACAAATTCATGATAAAAATCTATAATCAAACACTCAATCATGCAAATTGTGTGCGTCCAACAAATCATTGACAAAGACAATCATGCCCCTGCTTGGGGTAGCAAACAAGCAAAAATTTCAATTAAAAAAATGCTTGGCATTATAGAAGTGTGAAGGATACGGCCCTGCCTCTTCTTGACTAAACAATACCTAAGATCAAGTAAGCCTTACAGGAGAGGTTGTACTTGAGTCAAGTTCCTTAGCTCGCCAAAAGCAAGGATTCAAGAACGCGTGCTATTTCCATGATTAGGGCATCTAAAGTTGGTTAGATTATTGAATAAACTTAATCAATTAGCATTTTAGTCATCTATTTTTTCTTAGTACTGTGTTGCACACAACACATCCCAAAAATGGGCATATATAGACACTAAAATCATGTCAATCCTATTAGACGACCAAGACATTGTCTAAATTGACACCATATGGCCCCCTTGGGCAACCCTTAGAGGTTACATAATGGTCCTAACTAATTTTTGGAGCTTCTACCCCACTTTTGGGAAGTTTTGGGCCATGTAGGCATGGTCATACCACCCTGGGATGGCCACAGTTCATGGTCATACCACCCAGGGACAACCACCAGCGGTAGTACCTGGGTGGGACGGCCATGGCCTTTGACCCTCAAAATGTCAAAATTGGAAAAAAATAGTACCCAAAAACTACCATTTATCCCATATATTAAAGCATACTAGTGAGAGGGCATATAACTCTCATGACACATTGCATATTGGAGGCCAAAACGGGAGATTCCTTTCCACTCCAATGCATGGTGACCTTTGGGACAAATGATGATCCTGGACTCGCATGGCCTCACATGCCCATTTGAAAAAATGTTCTCTTGGGCTATAAAGTGAATCAATTTTTTATCCAATAAAAAAAGAGGATTCTTTAGTACTACCAAGATTTTCCCCCACTTTATCGTGTGTTTTCCCTTGAGATCTCCATCGAGCGAAGGAGGTTTTCAAGTGATTAAAAAAACACAATCTATTTACAAAACCAATCCATTTGAGTAAATCCTATCCACAAATTTATCAAAAATATCCCTAAGAGTGTTTTTTACCAATTCCCAAAGAAATTGGTGGCAGAAACCACCAGATTTGGTGGCCATCCCACACCAGGACGACCCTCAAATTTTGATATTCCTAACCGTACCACCCTAGGATGGCCACAAATTGGAGTATAATTTTGTTACTATTTTTGCATAAATAATTTCTAGACTAGATTATATGCTCTCTATTCAAATTTGATGCAATTTAGAGTTGTATTGCTTATGTTATCATGTTTTTGCGATTTGTAGATTTGAATGGCTCACCCTAGGATGACCACAAATATAAGAATGTTTTCCTTACTATTTTCAATTAGATCATTTATAGAGCATATAATATGCATAGATATCAAATTTGGTAGCATTTGAAGCAATTTTGAATTTTCTATTGCACTTTTCCTCTTTCAATCTTATTGATGCATGCACCTTCATGGTTTCATCTTAATCCACACATGCTTTTAATAAATTTTAGTTTCTTGTGTATATATCCAGGTATCATAGTGCATGAGTAACTATTAGCAAGCTAGGATAGTGATAAAACACTTTGCGGCAGCATTGGAAGCCCGCTCACCTCAATCGTGAGTATGAGAAAGGCTCTGGAAGCACGCCTTGGATTATTGAAAGGATTTGATCCTTTGATTTCTATATTGAGTGTATCAATTGAGATCCCTCAAGGGGAAATTTTGTAACTGCGTATTTGAAATTTATGTTGAGCAAGGAGGTGCAAGAAGTTTGTAATTATTGTCAACACAGGCAGCTAGATCTAATGATGCAGGTGGCAGACGGTTCGAGAGTCATTCAGATGCAGAAGACAGAAAAAATATGAAGAAAAAGACAAGTTAGAAAACTGTCACGATATCACGACATGTTTTTTGTCACAATTTCGTGACAAGTCGGAGGAGAGAGAAGGCACAGCCGAAAATGTCACGATTTCGTGACAAGTCGGAGGAGAGAGAAGGCACAGCCGAAAATGTCACGATGTCGCGACAAGTCGGAGGAGAGAGAAGGCGCAGTCGAAAATGTCATGATTTTGTGACAAGTCAGAGGAGATAGAAGGCGCAGTCGAAAATGTCATGATGTCGCGACAAGTCGGAGGAGAGAGAAGGCATTGTCAAAAATGTCACGATTTCGTGACAAGTCGGAGGAAAGAGAAGGCGCAAGGCAAAATGTTGCGATTTCGCGATAAGTCGGAGGAAAGAGAAGGCGCAAGGCAAACTATCGCGATTTTGCGACATGTTGGAGGCCAAGAAGCTAAGTCAAGAAACTGTAGCGATTTTGCTACATGTTGTTTCACTAGCCGAAGCAAGGAAAAAGCATTAAGTGAAAAGTTGTAGCGATTTTACTACATGTCAAAATTTCGCTGGCCGAAGCAAGGAGAAAACATTGAGTTGAAAAGTTGTAGCAATTTCGCTACAAGTCAAAAGTGCACAAAGCAAAGGTGTAGTGATTTCGCTACGGGTCAAAATTGCACAAAACAAAGGTGTAGCGATTTCACTACGAGTTGAAAAAGCACAACAAGAAGGTGTAGTGATTTCGCTACAAGTTGCAAAAGCACAACATGAAGGTGTAGCAATTTCGCTACAAGTCCAAAAATGCACAACATGGAGGTGTAGCGATTTTGCTACCAGTCTAAAGAGCAGAATTCAAAATTGAAGCAAGTCGAAAGCACAAGGCACAAAGTTGTAGCGATTTCGCTACCGCATGAAGCAAGAATTGTACAGATGCCAAAAGCATCGCGATTTCGCGACAAAGATGAGGATGACGTCAGCAAAATTGAAAGTGTCGCGATTTCACAATAGGGTGAAAGAAAATCCGCTGGAAGCCGGAATCGTCGCGATTTCTCAACAAAATTAAGGATGATGTCAGCAAAACTGAAAGTGTCGTGATTTCGTGACAGGGTGAAAGAAAATCCGCTGGAAGCCGAAAGCGTCGTGATTTCATGACAAGAATGAGGATGACGTAAGCAAGAGTTCGAAGTGTCACAATTTTGTGACAAGAACGATGGCAAAGCTACCAAAGGCCAAAATGGTCACGATTTCGTGACAGCAAGGATATGAAGGCGTACGACTACAAATACGTCACGATATCGCGACATGTTTGTGTTTCGCGACAATAGTTACAAAAAGGTAATAGAAGTGGCAGTAGCGGTTGAGGCCGACAAAGTTGAATCGAGGTCGACATTTTTTAGGGTTTTGAAGCCGACATTTTCTAGGGTTTTTCAATGGATGTCTTTAGAGTTTGCAGCCGACAATCACCAGGTTTTAGAAGCCAAAAAAAAAAAACTCTAGGGTTTGAAGTCGACAATCTTTAGAGTTTTAAGCCGACATTCATTAGGGTTTGAAGCCGACAATCATTAGGGTTTTAAGCTGACATTCATTAGGGTTTGAAGCCGATATTCGTAAGGGTTTGACGACCGATGCTCTTTTAGGGTTTAAGCCGACTGCAGTCTCAATATTGTTCTTAAAGATTTCTTCTATAAAAGGAGGGTCAATTTAAGATGGAGGTGGACGAGTGTGAAGATAAGGGGTGCGTGCAAAATTTGAAGTGCGCAGAGAGTGAGTCATTTTGATTGGAGCTAAGGCTAAAGTGATATTTCTTTTGTGATGAAGTGAAGAGTGCATATCGAATCTTCGTGAATTAAGAGTGCGATGTGCAAGGGTTGTGTTCCAAGTCTAAAGTTATAATGAGCAGACTACAGAAGTGATCAATGATCTGATTGCAGCAGAGAGTGCAAATAAGTACAGAGAAGCGGTCGGATAGTGCGAATCGTTTAGCATAGAAGCAGCAGAATACAAAAAAAATAGCAGACTGTGAGAAATGAGGTGAAAGTTTTATTCTATAATTTTTATTATTGTCTTCCAAGTTGTAGCTTGGCATAAGGGGTTGGTGCCTCTTTCCAGTAGGTGCTGGTAAATT
This sequence comes from Wollemia nobilis, assembly GCA_028583015.1. Classification (NCBI taxonomy): domain Eukaryota; kingdom Viridiplantae; phylum Streptophyta; class Pinopsida; order Araucariales; family Araucariaceae; genus Wollemia; species Wollemia nobilis. The sequence goes on from JAQPPZ010001423.1 coordinate 6,882,030, forward strand.
AGGAGTTGGTGCTCCATTCTGCCTAAAACAGATAAAGCAAAGGGGTTGGTGCTCCTTCCAGTTGGTGCTGGTAAAAGATATTGTAAAGTTGTAGCTTTGCATTGGCTGGATTTGGATGGTAGTCCAAGCAATCATTTTTGAGGAGTAGCCACATTGGTGAACCTCATTAAAATTGCTATGTTATGTGTGATGCTTTCTTGATGCATTTAATATTTCTTTTATCTGTTTTAAATTGCTACTGGTTTTAAAACCATATGTTTTAGAAATTTTAAAGATCACACTGATTCACCCCCCATCTCAGTGTCATTGTGATTACAACAATTTATATTAATATAAGGAGAACCACCCATTTATTTCATATATGTGTTATTTTATGCTTATTTGAAGTGTTGCTTTTGTAGTGCTTAGATCAAGTAGAACAATAGATGCATCTCATTTTCCCTTGCTAGGTACACTAATTTTATGCTCTACAAATTTTATAGAAATTTTAGTTGTCTTCATCCTTAAGAATACTTTGTCTCCCATAAAATATTCCCTTTGTGTCCTTTTGAGGTCCACATAGCTCTTATGGTAGTTTGTGACCTCCTTCAGATTCTGCTAAATCTTCTATAACTATTCTTCCATTTCTTTTATCATTTCTAGTCAGATCACTACCCGATCTTCTAGATTATCCCAAGTTAAGGAAATTTTGCACTATCACCCATATAGAGATTCAAAAGGTACCATACCTAGTGATGTGTGGTAACTATAGTTATATGCAAATTCTACTAGGTATAAGTAGTCTTCTCACTTTGTGTGTTGTCCTATTAGGATCCTCCATCCTAACATTATTAGTTAGTATTATTAATAATTTAATTATTATATTATTAACTCATAAAGTGAACCATCACATCTCTTCATAACATGAACCATCATGTCTCTTCCTAACATGAACCATAACGTCTCTTCACCAACATAGTTTTAGGTTATATATATATATACATATTAGGTTGGTCATTCACACAAATCATCCATGAAGAAGAATATATAATTGTTTATTGAATGCATTGGAGGGACCTTCCTACCAGTGAAACAATGATTCTTTATAAAAGTTATTCTTTTAATTTAGATGCTATTTTAATTATTTATTTATTAAAATTGTGCTAGAACCTTCAAGGTTCTACCATTTGGTATCAAAGCCATGTGGGACCCAACCATGTGGGATTTGCTCAAGGACCTTCATCAAAATACTTGGGACCTTCATCAAAACACTTCCATGTGTGAGTATGAAATTCAATTTAAGGATATCACCAAACAATACATAGGGTTGGATGAAAAAATTTTCATATATTGTTTCATCAGTGGATTAAAGGAAGAGATTCGGCTAGAGGTACAAATGTTCAACCCTAGTACCATGATGCAAACTATTGGATTGGCCAAATTAGCTGAAGATAAAATCAACACACAATGTCAATTAGGGAAACCACCTATGGGGAAATATCAAACCACTTACATTACCCCCAAACCTACGCATAATGGAAAGGCACAAAGCACTTACACAATCCTTAAAATTAACCCAACCCTAACAATTAAACATATCAGTTTTGAAGAAATGAAATAATGACAAGCAAAAGGTCTCTACTATCATTGCGATGAGAAATTTATTTGCAATCATCAATGTATTACACCTGCACTATATATTTCAGATGCAACTATTCCTTGTAGTTCTCCCAATGATGAAAATATGATTGAGGTAGACATAGTGACAGATACACCTGAAGATAGCACTAAATATGGAAATGATGAGGTAAGGAAGATGATGAAGCCATGAAAAATAAGAAAGAGGAGGAATATGTGGAAAACAAGGACAATGAGCAAGAAATATCCCAAACACCTGATCACAATGATAAAGGCAATATGGTTGATATGCCATAAGTGATTGATGCATTAGGTAAGGATGAGGTAGACATTCCCAAAATGACCCATTATGGATAAACTTACACTCTACAAGAACTACACTCAAATTTCCCCCCAATTATGAGTTCTTGCCATATAACCAAACCTATTCTAAAACAACACAGAAAGGTGATTACACACTCATTCAATTTTGGATCTCCCAGGGAACAAAAAAAGGATATGGAAGCGTTACACAACTTTTGATGCATCCTTCTAAAGTGTTTGAGGAAACTCAAGGGTTACCCTCCCATCATCATCATGATTCTCCTAAGGAAGATTCTACTATTGTTCTTGGAAACCCCCCACTAACACTCCAACCTTCAAGATATCCCTACCTTCGAAAAAGTGACATTAAAATAGTACAAGAACTTGCAAAAATTTTGCTTGGAAAACAAAAGACAAAGCTCCTCACTTTGATCTTTGAGGACAAATATATTTTTAAGGAGGGTGGCATGTTAGGATCCTCCATCCTAACATTATTAGTTAGTATTATTAATCATTTAATTATTATATTATTAACTCATAAAGTGAACCATCACATCTCTTCATAATGTGAACCATCACGTCTCTTCCTAATGTGAACCATCACGTCTCTTCACCAATGTAGCTTTAGGTTAGATATATATATATATATATATATATATATATTAAGTTGGCCATTCACACAAATAATCCATGAAGAAGAATATATAATTGCTTATTGAATGCATTGGAGGGACCTTCCTACCAGTGAAACAGTGATTCTTTATAAAAGTTATTCTTTTAATTTAGATGCTATTTTAATTATTTCTTTATTAAAATTGTGCTAGAACCTTCAGGGTTCTACCATGTTCCATGTAGTACATTCTCAACATATCTTCAAGAACTTGATTCACCCTCTTACTCTGTTGACCTATCTCATTGTGATAAGAAGTACTAATATTTTTCTTAGTCCCTAATACTTGATCCAACACTTGCCAAAATGCAAAAGTAAAATGAGAATCTCTATCATAGATTAGAACTTCTAGGAACCCGTGTAGCCTCACCACTTCTTTGGAAAACTTACTTGCTACTATGGGTGTGTCATATTACACATTGACTAGTATAAAATGTGTGACTTTGGTTAATTTATCCATAATTACTAAAATTACATCATGTCTAAATCTTGTTTTAGGAAGTCCCACTATAAATTCCATTGATACTAGTTGCCACTTTTGTGCAGGTATATCATATGGGTATAATTTTATAGCTAGATTCAGATGTTCTACCTTCACTTTTTGGCATTCCAAACATTTGGCCACATAGTTGGTAATATCCTTTTTCATACCTAGCTATAAATAATATTTCTTTAGATTCTCATGCATTTTTTCCCTTCCTAGGTGCACAAAATAGGGAGTATTGTGTGCCTCCCTAAGGATTGTTTCCCTCAATCCTCCTTAATTAGGTGCTACCAACCTATTATTGAAATATAGGATATCATATCTGAAATCATATTTTGCTTCCTTGTCATTTTTCTATTCAACTTGACCAATGTAAGATTGGCAAAATTTATCTTTTTCTTACCATATATTTATTTGATCCAACAGATCATATTGGCATTTTTACATAGTGGTAATACGTCCTATCCTACTTAAAGCATCAATAACCTTATTCTCCTTACCCTTAATGTACTCAATACCAAAATCATACTCAACTAGGAACTCTATCTAGCACCGTTTCCTGGCATTTAATAAAGGTTGGGTAAACATATACTTTAGAATTTGGTGGTCTATTTTTAACTCAAAATATTTTCAGCAAATAATGTCATCAAATTTTTAGAGTGTGCACTATCGCTACCAACTCTAATTCATGAGTGGTAAAATTGAATATGTGCCTCTTTAGTTTCCTAGACTTGTAAGCAATAACCACATGATCTTGGATAAAAATTCTACCTAACCCTTCGATTGATGCATCTGTACAAACTATAAACTACTTACTTGGATTAGGCAATTGTAGGATCAGTACAGTCATCAATATTTCTTTCAAAATCCAAAAAGCCTCTTCACACTACTCTATCCACCTGAAGCCTTTCCCATTTCTTTGAAGGTTTGTAATGAGATGAGAAATTCTTAAAAATCCTCTGATTAACTATCTATAATACCCTACAATTCCCATGAAACATTACTCTTCAGAAACATTAGTAGGTGTTGGCAAATCAATGATTGCTTTGATTTTCTTAGGGTCTACTACAATTACGTAGGAGAAATAATATATCCAAGATACTACACTTATGAAGTATAAAAATCACACTTGGTAAATTTTCTATATAATTGATTATTTCTAATAATCTCAAGCACTATTTGCATATGTTGATCATGCTCTTTCTTGATTTTAGAATAAGTCAAAATGTCATCCAAAAATATGAGTATGAACTTATCAAAATATTCTCTAAAAATGTTATTCATGAGGTTCATGAACGAGATTGGGGTGTTGGTTAGCCCAAAAGGTAAGAAAATAAATTCAAAATATCCATAACTTGTTCTAAAATCTATTTTAGAAGTATCTTCCTCCTGAATCCTTAACTGATGATATCTAGATCTCAAATCTATTTTAGAAAAGATGGTTGCTCCTTTTAATTGATCAAACAAATCATAAATCCTTAATAACAAGTACCTATTCTTGAAAGTTACCTTACTCAACATCCGATAGTCTATGCACATCCTTAAGGTACTATATTTCTTTTTAAAAAACAAGATGGGAGCTCCCCAAGGCAACACACTAGGTTTGATTAACCCTTTTTCAAGCAAGTCTTGAAGTTGTGTTTTGAGCTTCTACAACTCTATGAGTGTCATTCTATATGGTGACCTTGCAATTGGTGCTACACCAGGTAATAACTCAATTGAGAAGTCAAATTCCCTCTGAGGTAACCCCAAAAGATCCTTAGGGAATACATCTTTGAATGCACCCAACATCGGATGTTGTTGAAAAATATCATATTATTTCTCATACTCTTATTTCCTATTCAAATTAACTATGAAGATCATACCCTTCTTCCTAATAATATTTTTGATTTGTATTGCAGTAAATAGATGTGGCTTAACTTCCCTTCTTCCTAATAACCTTTTTGATCTACATAATACTGCCTTGTCAAGAATCTATCCTCATATTTGAAATATGGATGGGTTTATCATGTATTTACCCCCTAGTAGGGTCTAATGCTTGTTTTCCATGCTCCCTAAGGATCACATTACATTGAGACTCTGATTTATGAACTGGCTCTGTATAGTCCGATGATGTAGAGGCATCATATGGTTGCACCAAGTACTCTTCATGAGGAGTAGGTAGATGGTTGGCATCTTCTCCTTCATCTATTAGGAAAACCTCATATTTAGTTTTGGATGTAAGCTCTATATATTTAGGCTACATAGAAGCACAATGTGTGGATGTTGAGCACTCTCTATGAGGAGTATGAGGGCGACTTGCTCGATCAAATGGGGTGGTTTGTTCATCTAGGTTAGGCCATGGTGTACTCTCATGTTCATATTCTAATTGATGTATAGAGTAAGTTGGGGTGTGAACCCATGATATTGATCTATTAGACCCTTCAGTGGATAGATTATTTGCTATATAGAATTCTATCAAGGTATCCCAATCAGGGAGTTTTCCTAGAGGACCTATGGGTTCTTCCCTAGTAGGGGTATCTCGAAGGTTTGCCCCCCTAGGGATGATATTGTTGTTATGATAGGACCTTGTATGCAATTCAAGTATGGGCATGTCCTATAGAATTATTTGGAACTGGCTATGGATCTAGAATATCTCACTAAATTGGAGGTCTTGTTTTCAACTGCCTTTGGACCAAATTGGTAAAATGGGGGTCCATTGACCATTTTTAGAAAAAAATGACTTTCCAAAAAAGGTTATAAGTGTTATATATAAAAAGTATCAGTGAAAAAAGCTGATAATAATGGGCTAGGTCTCAAAAATTTGATTTTTGGGTCAAAAATTTGTATTTTTGAAATATTTGGCCCACCGGGGCTCGTGGGGAAATGCCCACTTTTAGGATTTTTGGGGAAATTTTGAACCATTAATATTTAGGACACAAAATTTCTAGGAGAGGTGCATAATGGCCTAACTAAGACACCAAAATAAATTTGGCAAGTTTTGGAGTTGTCTATACCATTCTATGATCGTTTTACTACAGTTTTTCCCTATTTTCGGCCTCGAAAATAGAGTAATCACAAAACCAAAATAAATTTTTTGTTATAGCTCCATTTTGCATGATTATTAAAGTGTTGGATGAAGAAAAAAAATTAGATTTTGAAAAATTAGGTTTAGGGTTTAGTCCCAGATAACAAAGAAACACACAAAGCAGACAATATGATTATCTTTTTAATGATTAAATGTGTGTCCTAAACTAGTTTCAGTGTGTTTAGATTTTTTGTTTCTCTTTTCTCTTGTTGCAAAATTAGAATGAGGGAACTCAACAAAAGTGATGACTAGGGAAACTAGTGCTAAACATGATTTCTCAAAATATTCTAGGGTACACCGCTTAAATCCTAGTGGGGGGTTCACCTAACTCTTCCACTCTAAAATAATATTTCCAATAGTGGGAGGAATTTTGAACATTAGTGACCTATTCCATCTTGAGAGAGTGACCTATTATATTTAAGGAATATATGGGCAAGTTTGTGGAAGGATGTGAAATCCAATGTCACCATTCTGAATTGGGGGTTGGTGATGAAATCCAACCTTACCAATGTTATAGTGGAACGTGCAAGTGTGTGTGGTTCCTTTTAATACAAAGAAAGTAAGCAAAGAAACATTCAATGATCATTCACTAAATGCATGCAATAGGTGTGTTTTAATTTCAAAAATCTAGGATAAAAATAACCTACAAATTTCACTTATAGATGCAAGCCCTAAATGCTAACTACCCATTGGGTAAGCCACAAGCAATCAAGCCATAAGGATGCATCGCTACTTCAAGTTTCTTTCAATTTTTTTTCTTCCTTTTGTTGATTTATGTTATAATAAAAATAAAATACGGATTTAAAATTTTCTATGCAAACAAATTATGCAAGAAAAACCAATTTTAATAGTCTCTGAAAATGTAGTAGAAAAATTGAATATTTAGGCACTCACCTTATCAGTTTTGAGACCTCCAATTTTTGGGTTTTTGAGCAAAAATTTCTTTGTTTCTTCAACACTCCAGGGTGGGATTATTAGAAGCCTCACCACCATACTAGGGTGGGAAGGTGAAGCCACCATCCCAGGGTGATCCAGATAAAGGCTCTGCCACCGTTCCAGGGTGGGGAGGGGAACGCCTACAACACAAAAAGGGCAAAAATGGTAGAAAAGAAGTCAAATTTTCACCCAAAGCATAAGAGAAAATGGTCCCACCATGATCACCACTAAATTAGGAAAAAAATGGTGCACTTAATTATGATCAAAAATATATGTATCTATACTATCTCGTTTATGATTATCAAATGGAAGCATGCATGTGAAAATGAAGCAATACCAAACAATAAGGAATGAAATGAAAAATGTATCTTTCCTATTAATTTGGTGGATCAAATCTAGGGTTACATAGAATTACCCTTGAGGGCTCAAATGTGATACAATTATTACAAATTTTGGGTGCCCAAGGATCAAATCCTCCAAGAAATTCGAGTGCATATCTAGTGCCTTTCTTCGTACCCACAATCGAGGTGTGTGGGCCAATGCTACCGCTACTTGTATATTTAATATATTATGTCTAATATTCCTTCCCAATTATTTCTAGGAACTTGAACCTACACACAAGGAAGAAAAAAGGGTCAAATAGCAAGTGCGTGTGAAGGAAAACATGTAATCCCCACAGGCACAAAATGGCATATATATTAAAAATATATCAAATCAACTCATAATGACTTGAAACTTTATGGGGATGTTAAATAAGAGGTTTTGAGGGTATATCACCCAAAAAAAATCTGAAATTGCATTCGTAGACCCCTCTATTTTGTGCCACCCGCCTGCAACCTACGAATACCAAGACGAACAATTCACGCATCTAAACATGTCCAAAACACATGAAATTTGGAAAGAGTGTATAAATAAATTTTTTAAGATAAATCATGTGGTTATATTTTCAAAATTAGGTGCATATCTGCTTGCATACAACTAGGGTGCCCGGATGGGCCCTACGAACCTGCAAAACCTTAAAAATGCAATATCTCGGTCAATTTAACTCCAAATTACATGAAATTTGAACTAAAAGATTATATGATAGTATAGAATAATAATAAAAAAATAGTAAATAAATTGTGCAATGATTTTTACTCATCCCGGGGGGACGGTGGTGACTGCAACTAATTGGAGGGCACCCTGGGAGGGGATACCCACTAATTATGCATAATTTTTACTACAAATACCACTGGGGAATACTCCTAAAAAGTCTAAGGAGTTTTTTTGTTGAATTTTGTAAATAAATTAACCCGAATGGAAAAGTTATGCTCAAATAACCCTCTTGAAGTTACCCGGTAACCTCCGTCACTAAGGAGAGATTCTAAGGGCAAGAGAGAATAATAAAGTGAGGTGAAATATCAGAAGAACTCCATTGCATATCCTAGAACTCCTCTCTATATATGTGTGTGTTTTTTTGTGGAAATTGTATCCATTTTATAGCCCAAGGGGGCTTATGTGCAAAAAGGCATGCATGGCAGGAGGCACCATTTGTCAAAAAGAAGGCATGCATTGGGTGTGGAAGAGAATATCCATTTTGGGCCTCCATTATGAAGCATTTCATAAGGATGCAGTGCCCTCTAACCTACATGCTTCAATTGGTGGGGTAAATGGAAGTTTTTGGGCACCATTTGTCCCAGATTTGATTTTTTATGGGTCAAACTTGCTCACCATCCTACCCTAGGATGATGGATCACCACCATTCTAGGGTGGGACGATGGGAATATACCATCGTTTTAGGGTGGTACGGTGGTGAATTTTGGGCCAAAACCTCCCAAAATTGGGCCAGAAGCCTCCAAAACCTCTTTCAAAGTGGCTAGAACCACTGTGAGATTTTTTAGGGTTGTCCATGAGGCCATATGATGCTAATTTGGTCATTGTTTATGGATGCTTAATCAGGTTAACCATATTTTAGTGTCTACACAACTTCTACTTCATTTCCTTTTTTATATTATTTCCACTATTCCAAGGCTATTTTAGCCATGTTCATAAATACCAAAGTAGTCTTGGATTCAGAGAATAGGCCTACTAGAGATAAGTATGAATCTAGTTAACTTAACCAATTTTTGGTTGATTCACCATCACCTTTACCATTAAACCTAGATATTACTACCTTCTTCAGATTTCTATCCAACTCCTTACTCACTCTTGCCTTTCCAACACTGGATCTCTCTAGTTATCTTGATGATTCCACTTACCTCTCCAATCTATTTCCTTATCCACTAGCTAATTCTTCTATGACCCACTATTGTTGGACAATAAATTCTTGTTGTTAGGCCATGTAATTTTTCTGTTGGGCCATATATTCCCTTTGGTATTCCATGTGTGTTTGCAATAATTGTTCCACTTTTGCAAGGTTCCCTACCTTCACACTAGTCTCACTTTCACTCTAAGAAATCTCATTAACCCTTTCATGTTGAGGATATTTCTACCTTAAATTTGTTTGTGGCCTCCTTATAGGTCTTTCGGTGACTTCCTCCTCCCTGCCACCCATATGATTTCTCGAGGACCCACCTCACAAAATTCATACCATTAAACTTGTAGGTGAAAGAGGTAGTGAATTAGTTTATATTAACCAATATATCTCATATTCATAATCTATAGCCTAAAATTTCTTCTGCTTTGATACCATATGTAACAACCCAGATCTAACTTCATACCTGGTTGCCCAAAAAAAATATAAGAAAAACTAAAAGGAGTTTAAAAAAAACTAAGTCCTCTATCCAAACCTAAAATTTGATTATCTAACTTTCAGTTAACTTCTTTTTGAATCATCCAAGGAAATAAAACATTCTTAGCATAGACATATCAAACCACATTTGAGTTCAAGACTGTTGCAACCAATCACCCAAGTGGATGAGATCGACCATATCCCATTGGGAAGCCAATTTGTGGATTTGGTTGTCCTCATTTTTCATCCATATTTCCTAGCATGAGGACTAAACCATGGCAAGGGTTATCCTCTAAGGCCCATAACACCTAGAGGGGGGCGTTTTCACCCCTTACCTCTTCATAAAGAACCTTCGACTATCTAGTCAATTTTTTTAAAATAGTATGAAAGAGGTTAGCATATTTATGTCTCTATGACTAACTGGGGACTCCCTATTTTCAGAGGTAGTTAGTGCCATGTCAATACCCTAACCTTGGACCTCATTACTCATACTCACTGCAACTCACAATGGTTTATCCCATACCAAACCTTGTGGTTGTTCTAGCTAAGTTCAATGAGTATGTAATAAGCACAATGCTTCCCGGGTCTAGCTTGAAAAAGGTGTCCCATACCACCTTCTTGTTCTTGACTTGACCAAGTCATTTTTGACCAATTCTGCAAATATTTTGTTGTCCCAAAGTTTGTTGTGTGCATCCCCACACCTCAACATTCTTGGATGTTCATATGTTTAATTTTTGGGTCAAAGCCTTCTAAATGTCTTTTTGGGTTTATTTCACTATCAATATTTTCCCAAAATAAGTTAACAAATCTACCTTAAATAGATTATATTTTAAATAAAAATTCAATTAAAAGAACAATAATAATTAGTCATAAAAATAACTTGCTATTTAAGACCAATTCACACTATTATCATGATTTTAAACCATCCTAGAGTATAGTTTTTCTCTCTAGATATTTGTTGGTTTACTGTTTCACAAAGGAGAGTTTTGAAGAACCAATTGTTCATAAATGCATAACTTTTTAATAACTTTATTTCCCTTAAAAGTAAATTTCGGTATCACACCTCATGAGTTTCATTAATATTATGCTATTTGTGTTCAGAAGTAAAATCATAGGTTTTATTCTTTAGAGAATAAGTCCTGGTTGCCTCTCACTCACAACAACACTAATAAATTTATCAAAATAGAGTTTAAATGACATTCGCTAGAAGTATTTAGCTTATATGCAGTAAATGCAAAGTTTAAACAAGACTTATTTACTCTCATGGTTTACCCGGGATCCTTCAAGGTAAAAATAGGTTTGATTTATTTAATATATTACCTGAGAATTTCCAATTCATAGCAAACCAAAAGAGAATTCAAAACTAAAAAACATTTTACTAAATAAGGTTATAAAGTTTAATATAATATATATGATTCATCCGACTTCACCATAAGATCACGACGTCGCTTCCAAATACATTTGTATTTATTTTTAGAACAATAATACAAGTGGGCTTCATCCCTTTTAACATGATAAGGGGGTTCTTGCTCTTACTTTAAAATGCTTATACTACTTTCTACCTAAGGTTTGGTCTATCTAGTTTCACAGTCGTTCTTCTCCTATGAATATGCATTGCTTCCTAAGCACAAAATAACCAAATTTATTACACAACCATTTTTTTGGTTCCTAATATCCATTTTCTAGAAATAATGGTATAGCGTTCCTCAACCATGAGCTTCTGGCACTATTCTTCCCATACTCGCTCAACACAATATAGACTGCTTTCAAGCAGTCAATAGTTTGCATAGAGGAAACTTGGAGCGATGTCAGGGATCAAATATGGCTCATAGATAATAATAATGCAATTTTTTTTTTGGTAAGTTAAGTTGAATTAAAAGTGGGTTTTTATTAAGGATCCCAAAACCTGATTACATCAAAATGCAAGAGGAACAGTCCAAGGATGGACATCAGGAAAGGCTTGAGGAAAGCCTTGAGGAAAACATTCAAGAAAGTGTTGATGATGGAAGTGAGGAACACTTTCAGGAAAATCGCACGGAGCAAAATTTGAAAAAACACCAGGTGGGAAAGGAGAAGGTAGTAGAAGAAACCAGCCTAAAATAAAATTTGAAAGTGCCCACAAGTTGGAAAAAAATTGGTGCCTAAATTTGAAATTTTATAACATCCCAAGGGTAGGAAAAGGAACTAGGCGCCAACCACCCCTGGGAAACTAGAAACCAAGATATAAACAACTTCCCACATAGGGGAAAACCAACCAACAACAGAAAAACCACCCTGCATCAAAAGGCAGAGCAGAGAAACTAAGATTACAATAAATCTTGCCAAGAAAAGGATGGGATAATAATCATGCAATTTTACCAAGTACACATGCAATCTATTCTTTCACAAAAATATTTAGAAATTCGCTAATCTCCTTTCCCAAGACTTATCCAAAGAATTATCAATATGTTTCTTTTATTTTCAATCTACCTATTTTTCATAGGGTAAAATTCCATGAAACCTATCTTCCTCATC